>JAUMJM010000002.1:23895000-26295000 GCA_033558235.1 Neomorphus geoffroyi
GCACATATTAGATATGTGTGTAAGTTCCAACCAGACACTAGCAGATTCCATTTTTAAATAAGGAAAACTTTGCCTTCCTTTTTTGTGCATGCTATAAAGTGCAAAATTTGTTTGATTGTATTTCCTACAATATTAGAACTTGAAAAAGAACTTTTGATTTATTGTTCAACTCAAGAATTGGTATCTTGTTTGTTTAGAGAAAAATCACTCTAGTTAATCCAATACAAACCATAGACTTGTAAATCTAAGCATCCTCACACTTAAAAAGAAGGCAAATAGTGATTTCAAGCAGCCCATTACAAGTCCATTCTTAATGAACAAAATATTGTTAGAAGGCGGTTTACTGATTTTTGTTTGTGTGAAATTTATTCTCACACTGTTGAAATAGTACACATATTTAGTAGAATAAATAAATCTTTAATGAAAGTCTAAATCTCCCATAGATCTTATGAAACATTCTTCAAGCACATTTGGCTTTATATTATTACAGGTAAAACATATACCTGATGATGAAACAACAGAGAAATACAACTGCTGCCATTGAAAAAGTGTTTTAAGCTACAAAGACTACGAGAGAAATAGATTTGACAGAAAGGAAAAATGAAATATAGATCTAGCAACAGGAAAGAAGAAATATGCAGTAAAAACTTCCTAAGGATACTAAAATGTGATAAGCAAGTTTTAATATAGTCTATTTGAACATTTTTCATCTTTTTTATTACAGTTTTGGTTATGATTTATCTTCCAGGCCATTCCCTCCAAAATCCAGATAAGCCACTTCATAGTTTATTTTATAACAAATAGGAATGGGAAAAGCCTTCGGTGAACAAGTTTGTTTAAAAATATTCTTCAGTAGATGGTATTTATTTTGGTGGTGTGACTCACCACTTATCAAAGCCCTGAGGTATTTATTAACACTTTCTCAACTAGTATTTTTTACCTTTTAGCAATTCATTTGTTTGTTCTGTAGGTACATGTGTTTGTGGGAGTGTGCAGAGAATAAATACTATACATAAAAATACTTCAAAAAGAGAAAGAATAAAATAAATTAATCAATCTAAGTGCTTAACGGAAACGGCAAATTAATCCCACTCTTTCTAAATATGTGCTGTGGAACATAAATAAGCTTGCATTTAGGAATATGATTTCTCTCTTTTTTGCTTCCCCACCACCACCTTATAACACATCTTCTTTTTTTCCACAGAAATCTGTTCTTCATGTGATCTCCATACTCTGCCCTGCTCTTGCCTGCCACGTAGGATAATCTGTCTCTAGCTTCTGTCTAACTGCCGATGCTCCTGTCCAGCAGTAACATCTCTCTTATATCCATGTTCTGGGCTTTCGTCCCTCCGGATAGTCTCTCCCTACATCTCTTTATTTTGTTGAAATCTTTCCTCTCCCTTCCACCTAGTGGTTCCTGATCTTCCTGCCCCACCAATTTCAGTTCCTCCTCCTATCCTAGAGGTTTATGTAGCCCAGGCAGGCCTGCGGTAGCTGGGTCTTGCTTGACTTTTTCTGAAAGTCCAGTCCTTGTCCTATCTTCACTTAAATCAGAATTCTCTTTGGCCAAGGGAGCTTAGGATGTACGGAGAGTTGAGATCTTGCTTGGAGTAGGCATGTGGGAAATAACGGAAAGTAAGAGACTTGTAGAACAGACTTTGTAACAGGAAATATATGTGTTTATAAATTAATTTATATAAATATTTTGGCATGACTTTGATTACCTGCATTTTTTTCCTGCTTGGAATAACATCACAAAACTCTATGTGTGTCCACCAGTTCAAACAGACGTGGATATTTTTGAAGGGATTAGAAATGTAGGTTGAGCACATAGGTCTGTACACACAAATATGTGCATGTGCTCACGTTAATCCTGATTTATTATTTTAAGGAAGAATTCTGTGGTTTAGATGTAAGTTTTTATTATTTATTCATTGGCTCTTTTTTTTATTCATGTAGTTTCTTCCTTTACCCTTAAGCTGTTACAGATATTTTATATGATAGTACTTCATTGTGTTCATCCACCAGAAATGCTTATTGAAAATTAAAATATTCCTGTTCATTTCTTTCTGGAGATATGCACAATGAAGTTTAATATATTAATTTTTATTACCTATGTGAAAAGAATGAACCTTTTTAGTGTGGTGAAATGCTTAAATTAATAATTCTATAACTAGAAATCCTACCTGAAATGGTTAGTTTGGGTTTTAATGGATGTTCCATTTTAGCCATGACCAGCTCACTAACTTCCCTACTACTTGAATTTTATCTTCATTATCAGTTTAATGATTTGAAGAAAAAAAAGATCAAGCTAAATGCGTGTAAAAATTCTGTAAAGATGTGCTGAAACTCATTAGAGGTAAATCCGTTAAGTGAGGAGTAAACTGCCTTACATAGCCTTTATGTTGATGAAGATCATTCCCATATTTTCCTGGGAAAGAAAGAGCAGAGGTTGAATGAGGGATCCCACAAGATACCACATTAGAAAATTAGAGTGGTTTCATTGTAACCCATCCCACTGCAATATCACGATGCCTGTTGAGTGAGTAGAAAAGACAGCAAGGCTGGTTAGTCTGTCCTTGGTCCTCTCTCTCCCATCCTCAAGCCTGGTCTCAAGAAGCTGTGGGAGCCATCTTTTATCCCATCTCCCCTCTGCCTCCTTCCTGAAGAAGTGACATTTGCACTCTCTTCCCTTTCAGAGGTGGACCAAGGGTGTTGAGGGGCTGAGAGAGCGCCGAAGTCTCTTGAGAAAACCCCTCAAGGCATGAGCACCTTACAGCTGCTCTGGGCTACCTGACAGCAAGCCTTTTCCTGCTGGTTGTCATCCTCCCTGATGTAGAGAAGGGAAGAGAAAAATAAGGCTGAGCCTGAGCTTCCAGACTTCCCTGTTCTTTGATGGTTGAGAGAAGTCTCATCCCAATTCTAATCTCAAAGGCAGGCTACATTCACCATTCCTTCTCCACTGAGGCTCAAGACAAGAAGCTGTGACTTGGAGGGAGTAAGAAAGGCACCTCCTATAAGGTAAATACATCAGAGAAATATGATCTAAATTCATAACTTACTGAAAATCTGGGGCCCTCCTGAACACCAAGATGTGACATTGCCTTTTGGACTTTAACCCATCCTGCTCTCCACAGTCTTACCAGGCTGGGAAAAGGAAGGAATACTTGATATAGCTACACAACCTAAGGGGCAGCACCCCTTTGACCTTGAAAGACAACAGCAGATTGTTTGCTTTTGAATTCAGTGGGTCTTTCCTAGTTGGGAACTGAATGCTGTTGGTGAATTAACTTTTGTCTGAACTAAAATGAAAAGGAGCTAACATGGCAGGTTCTCCCAAGCAGGTGCCAGTCCAAAGGCTGGGCTCAGTGTGCTAGGAATGGAACAAGTGACCGTCAAACCCTTTCCCTGGAAATAAATTTGGTCCCAGATATTGTGTGTTTCCAAGCATTTCAGTGTTTGAATACCTCACATCCTGTGACAGTCAGGTACTGTCTTCTCATGCCAAATCAGGAATATTAGTGGACAAAAAGAAAGGATTTTGTTGTTCTTTGGATTTCTCTAGCCCAGGTGCACAAAATTAATCATTTCAGTCTTATACTAATAAAGTTTATACCAGAAACATAATTCTTATGCTTAATGTTATCTTAATATGTGTGAAAAGGATTCTTTAGCTACAATAGGTTTGTCTGCTGGCCACAGGTAAAGAAGAAGAGGAAATCCCTTCTGAGCTCCAGATTTTTATGGCTTACCCTCAGCTCTAGCATTGGGAATAGCTGTCATGCACCATATAAAAGCAAGGTCAGGTAAAACTTCCTGAGTACGAGACAGAAATGGTTTTGGTAGCTTCATTTGGAATTACACAAAACCCCATAGAGGGAACATTACATATTTGCAAATATTAAATATTTTAGAATTCAGCACATCTCTCTTGTCTATAGGCACATGCATCGCAGCTGTGAATAAGTGACGTTAGTCGTAAGTTCAAGGCTCATGCCCAACATTCCCCACATGGCAAGTATTTAATTACATTAACATTCATATTTTCTTGCTTCTGTGTTCCTAAAACGAAGATTAATTTTCATCATGCCAAAGTTCTGAATTCACAGGATTTCTGCAGTCAACATTCACAATACATGCCAGAAGTAATAATGAAAGCAATCCCAGCTGTTAGTTTGGAAGTCTGGAGGCTGATGAGGAATAATTGTACAATCTTTAGAGAAGAAATATATAGTGCTAATCCACTGTCTTTATAACTTTATAAAACTTTTGGTGAAATTTTAAAATACTAATGTGATTTCCAAAAACTCTAATGCTTGTTTTGTTCCTAATTAGTGTCTTCAATTGGTGGAATAATTTAGCGTATACTAGTAGATAGAGAAGGTAAGCTACTATATATTGAAAAACAATAATTGCAAGTTTTGATTAAGGATTGTGCTCTGTGGTATAATTTGGGCAGAGGGGGGTCATGATTTACACTAACAATAAAGAAAAGAGCTTAAAATATCGTAGTTGTTTTATTAAAATACTTATTAATTTATTTTTTTATGCATATGAAGAAAGATGGATTAACTCATAAACATCCTTTCCTAAAGACTGCAGTAAGTGATTAATGAGCAAGACAGCACTTGCAACAGCTGTAGGAATAGGAAACGTTATTGTACAGAACAAGATAACGAACACCTTTGGATTAAGAAACAACATCAGAGACTCTGCATTGTTACTGTGGCTTTCGACCTTTCCATGCAACTGCAGCTGCTTTCCTTTTTTCCTTGTTTCTTGTTGAACGTGTAGTACGGGCAAGTTTAGCAAACTCCAAATGACAGCAAAGCAGGCCAGGTAATAGAATGCTTGACAACTACTATGCCATGATCTAACCCCAGGCAGTAACTAAGCGCCACACCGTTGCTTGCTCACCCCGCACCCCTGTGGGACATGGGAGAGGATAGGAAGGGTAAAAGTGAGAAGACTCATAGGATAAGAACTGTTTAATGATTGAAATAAAATATAATAATAATAATAATAACAATGACTATGATGAAAAAAATAACCAAAGAGAAAGAAATAAAACCAAAGAAAAAAAGTGATGCAAATTAAATGCAATAGCTCGCTACCCACAGACAGACTCTCAGCCAGTTCCTGAGCAGTGGAATGCCCTCAGCCAACTCCCTCCAGTTCACATACTGAGCATGACGTTACCTGTTATGGAATATCCCCTTGGCCAGCTTTGGTCAACTGTCCCAGCTGTGCCCCTTCACATCTTCTTGATCACTTCCCTTCTCCCTGGCAGGGTATGAGGAGCTGAAAAGTCCTTGACTTAGTGTAAGTACTGCTTAGTAACAACTAAAACACCAGCGTGTTATCAACATTATTCTTATACTAAATCCGAAACACAGAACTACACCAGCTACAAGGAAGAAAATAAACTATCCCAGCTGAAACCAAGACATGCCACAGCTACTCCGTGTGTTGATATACAACGTGCACCTGAGCTATTGTTTCAGCCACTGTGAAATCTTTCTGGAATATGAATATTTGCTGTCCATCTTTTTGTCAAGGAGAAAATCTAAACACTGCTGGTGGTGTCAAATACCCAATCTTTATCTTAGGAGAGGGCTAAAGTGGCTGTGTTCTGCCGAGGCTTGGATATGCTGCCAGTGAAAAGTTCAAACTTAGTGCCAATGTCACTGAGGCCTTTAAGCTGTTGTTATGGGACTTACTTGCCCCCAGAGCCAGTCTCAGGCAGACACAGGCTGTCCTTGCAGTTGTATGGAACTCCATATAGACCAGGCAGCCTTCACCCCACTGAGTTACATCATCCCGTGAAACTGTGGCCCTTTGGGGTCACTTGCACATGTTATCTTAGTTCCTTGTGAGGCAGTAGCTCCTGGTTTCCTTGCTTGCTCTGCATGACCCTTTGCCAGGACTAAACTCCCATAAATGTTTCACCCAGGGTGTGGATGCTAGGCAGAGACAAAACATGACGAAACCGGAAAGCAGAGTATTGACAAAGTGGAAAGGTATGGTTCTGGCCTGAAGATGTTCGGTAGAATGAGGGCAGAAACTGGACCTGTTTCTGGATCAGCACTTGGAAAGGAGATAGCTTCATTTCCTTTGCATAGAATAATTTAGCATCACATTTCCTAAATGAAGCTCAGATTTTACCTGTTGTTCTCTCCCATGGTGAAACTCTTAGAGGCAAAACCAAAGCAAGGTGGCTGAATTTCAGACATCAAGCTTAACTGACTCTCATTTATTTACAGCAGTCAAGTTCATTGCCTACCTGCTGCTGTTGCATCTCTGTTGCATTGTTAAGACAACATCTACCTAGCTAATATCCTCTATAAAATGCAAGAGTTCTCACTGCTTAAAGGACACGTGTGCTGCTGGTGCAGCGCATCCCTTGCTTTGTGCTATTACCATTTTGAAAGCTTTCAGTAAGATTCTTCTCTGTGTTCTTCATTTTCTTTTGTTCATGGACAGCAGAGGACTTCTGCCCTTCCGGGGATGCCCCCTCAGCTGGCAGTCTGGCTGTTGCTTTGTGCTGAGACCCACTCTCAGAAGGGGTACCTCTCTTTCTCCCCCTTCCCCCCTCTGTTTTCCTATCCTTTTGCTTGTGTTACTGTGAAGCAAGAACAAGGACTTGAAGCCATGTGTCAGAAGAAGGAATAAGACACCATTTTCATCAGCAACACAGTCACATCAGCTAAAACTGACATAGAAATGGTACCTTCCATATCAATACAAGGTTATTCCCAGATACTCAGCAGAATTGGTCTATTTGAGCTTTGACTTTGTGGGGGAGGTCACATCCTACCAGTATGAAATTCATTTTTTTTATCTGTCCATTGCTAATAGCACGCTGGTTTATGGCTGTTTCACTGATTATCTTCCATTAAATACGTTCTGTTCATGCCTAACCAATGTACCAATATTTCATTGCCATCACAGCACTGGGGTCTCTGTTACTCTCAGGGGCTGCTGAGCATGTTGACATTAATGGAGTTCATCACAGCCCCATCTGAAATTCAGCAATTCCCATGCACAGAGGGATTTCTAGAACTGCCTGGATCAGAGCTGACTATCAAAACCCACTGCTGTATCAAGATTAGTCTGTGCTGGAATCAATCTCAGCTGCTGGCTGAAGATCATTTTGTGCTGCTTGCAAGGAGGAAGGGGATTTATGGGGAAGATGTATACTTTGACCATTTGGACAGAGCAGAGAGGGAGACTGTAAAAGAGACATCATAAAATCGTACCTTTATTAAAAAATTTAGGTGTAATTTATTCCTTACAAGAAGAGTAATGAAACCATTTTAGGAGCCTCTGTTTTCTATTCGCTTGTATCTGGCAATCAAAAGATATAATAAATCTGTGTGGGGGCATGATTGATAGACTGACTTGCATTATGACTTGCTGGAATAGCATAAATGTTTGATCTAGGCCTAGTTTACCTATGTTATAAAATGTAAAATATATGCTGCCTTTGTGGAATCATTAGCAAGCACTGCATGCTGGTTGGACACAAACTCCTTGTACCTCAGAAAACACCCCTGAGCCTGAAACCATAAACTGGTACCATTAGTCCTTGTGAAAAGGCAACCAGCATGGCCTGTTTGAGATAGATCTGCCTGGGATATCCTATGGTTTTTCAGAAATGCCCTTATCCCTGGAGCCTGTTTTGGGGAAATAAATTTACTAAAAATATATGGTAAGGATTTTTAAAATGCAGATAAATTGTAAAATAGTCAGTGTCTCAAACGGGAGAGGTGGCTGGACTATATTTTCCAGAGCATTTGGGATTCAAATACATACCTGATGAGGTCTGCAGAGATATCACAGTGAGGTGAAACCTATAGAAATAGATTACAAGCTATTTCAGAATACCCTCCTAAATGCATCATCAGTTTCTTTAGGAAACTGGGCCCTCCAAAAATCTTGCCCACTTCTTATATCTACAAAAAGCCTACACAATGCATGAAACAGTTCCAAGGCAAAGGAAAGGAGTTTTGTGTAAATCAATTCCTTCTCATAGGTAATCTGAATGAGCAGAGCAAGTTTTAGTGTCTGATCCATTACTAGTAAATACTTGAGCTCCAGCCTTCAGGATAGTGAAATGGTTTTTTAAATCTTTTAGTCCATTCCTGTTCACAAGAATTTTAATGTTTTTAATTTTCTTTTTTAAAAATATCAAATATCAGTCAATTTTTTCCTTCGCAAAAAGATTGATACAATAATTGGTAGAAATTACAAACAATAAATGCATAAATGAGACCTTGATGGTGAATTCAAATACAAAGACTTACTTAAATGAATTTTTCCCCAGTTGATTGTGTTGTTTTCTTAGATTTATTTTTGTTTTAGAATATTTTGGCTTCATTTCTTTCTCTTCAGTTACTGTGGCATCAAAAAGTTTCCTTCTCTTGGCATTACATCACTAGCATCTTCCAAAAAAACTCCAATGTACAAGCTCTGCCTCCAAATTAATGTTAAATTATTGTAGTGGCAGATAATAACAATGAGTAGTTAGTTAGTAATTCTTATAATTGTGGCTTGGAAAAGCGACTGCTGAGCTATGCTATGTGCCCTGAAGCTACAGAGATGCAGATTTCTTTGCCTGCAACAGCTGGTGAGCACTGAGCAAGAGAAATACAGAAAATATCCTTATTTCAAAATCTTTCTTTCTTGCTGTGTTAGGGGGATACCAGAAAGGCCTTCAAATTCAGAATTGGTTTAGTAGCTTAACTAATTGTAAGAGGGAAAAATCCTGGATTACTGATGGTTTTGGTCTTTGGTGAGGATATGTGGTCTCGAATGGATTCGGGGTGGAAGGTGGCACTGAGCTGACTCTTTTAGTGAGTGTCAGAAGTAGCAGGATTCTGTCTGGTGCCTCAGAGAGTAGCTGAAGTGATGAGTTAATTCAGGTGAGACCCTTTCTGCTCAGTCACCAGCCAAGGCTGAAAATCAGTAATGGAGATGAACAGCAGGGCTAAATTGTGTTGCCTGAGTTATAACGACAGCTTTGGCCTGTGTACCTCTAACACTGGGACTATGTTGATCCCAATCCAAACCACAAGTCAGCCCAGGCACAAAGGAAACTGAGAAAAAATGAGATACAAGACATTTCTGTTTTGAACTTCCACCCTAGTTGCGGGGGAGACAAGCTAATAGACCATTCTTACTTGATAGACTTTCTGCTTAACATTTGTCATTGAAGGCACATCCTACTGGTTAGGTTCTTGTTAGTCTTGGTACAAAAAATTATTTTAGCTTTGTCAATAAATATGGAGATGAGATTTTTCCATGCTGCAAAGATGCCTCCTATTAACTTGTTTGTATTTACTTCTTTGAAGGAAGAATAGACACAATCCCAGCTGACACAACTTAGCCATTTCCAAAAGTGAGACAGAAATCTTCCTCTGAAAAGCTCTGTCATGTTACTGCTCATGGACCAACGTAATCTTATTCATTGTGTAAAAAGCTTTTTAATGCCTAACCTGCATGGGATTCAAGAAAAAAACACTGCTGATAAGACAGTGAGCTAGAAAACCACCCCACCTGGATGTGACACACTATAAGGCTTTGGATTAGAAGGTGACCTTGTGTTGTTTAGCATGACTTCACTTCTTGGCTAATTCTCCGGCTTTGCTTCACTCTTTGAATAATGTTAAACTGTAATGACTGGTGTCTGGCTTTTTACAGTATTGCTTTCACCCTGACTAAATGTCCAGAAGACAAGTTCCCTTCCTACCTCATCTTACTCTGCTGCACTTAGCAAGGTTACTTTAAAAAGTCTGTTGTTAGCTCAACACCTTTCCTAGAAACAACAGGTGTGCCACTCGAGGGAATTGGTGGACAAAGATCTACCAATGCCCTGTGCAAAAGTGTTATAGAGAAAGCGTCTCACACCGAGATGCCTTTGTAGTCTTTATGCAATACGGGATAAAACATAACTCCTTTGTCTCCCTAGGTAATGACAGCTTTTAAGTAATACAGCATTACTGGGGTGGCAGAGGTTCACTTCTCTTATTTTAGTATGAATTTCCAAGCTAACTATGCCTTGTTTGATGTAAAGTTTAACTTTTTTTAAAAAGGAGATTGACACATCTTCACATCATCAAGGTTATATCCGAATTTTATGGTGCTGAGTCTTTGTGCCACTGAAGTGTATCATCTGATTGTTGAAGATCACAACCCGCTGGAAAAGGCAGCCTGTAGTGTAGGAAGAACAAGGAAATGAAGAGGATTTGGAAAGCTGCACAGCAAAGGAGTTTAATTCCAAAATCTCTGTTACCTCAGAGAGTGATACGATACTGCACTGCTTAAAAGCAGAATATACACAAAACAGAGGACATAGTTTGATGCAAAACCCTTAAAACTGTGAGTTTAACTTGATTTCTGAGATAACTGCAAAACTAAGAGTGTCGATTTTTATTTACCACCAGTTCATGGGTGAAATTAGTGCTGATATTGCAGTAATGCTACATGCCAAATTACTACATAGAGCTTGGTCGACTCTCACAAATTAACAGCTATTTGTAACACAGTGGCCTCTGAAGGTCTCTGAAGTACAACACAGCATTATTGTGAGTCTGCCAAAGTATCTTCAGATTTCC
The DNA here is from genome assembly GCA_033558235.1 of Neomorphus geoffroyi. Taxonomy (NCBI): domain Eukaryota; kingdom Metazoa; phylum Chordata; class Aves; order Cuculiformes; family Neomorphidae; genus Neomorphus; species Neomorphus geoffroyi. The sequence continues at coordinate 23,905,617 of JAUMJM010000002.1, forward strand.
TGGTATGAGAGAGAAAAAAAAGTAAATTATTCTCCACTATCCATGAATTATAATATATCAGAAGACAGTATGTGATTTTTACTACAGAGTTGATTATGGGCCAGTCAAGCCCTATTGTGCTGTACTGGACACCTGCATGTATAAGAAACTGTGGAAAAAATTCTGAATAAAGGAATGCAAATGGACATACTAAAGCAAAACAGAAAGAGCAAAAGGGCACATAGAAACAAGACAAAATACCTACAACAGTAATTACTAGGAATCTGTTGGTCTTTCAGAGTTTGGAAGATAGAATGTCCTGCGACCTCTGTGGCCTGAGCCAATGCACCTTTGTGGGTCATGCTGAAACCATGAGGTCAAAAATTAAGCAGTGGATGCTTCTGGTATTTGTATTGCACATGTTTCTTTGTCAATTTTTAACAAAACACCTTCCTTGATTTTACTGTGCATCAGCTGCTATAATGGGGTTAGAATTCATGCTGGAGGGGAGCTTAAGGTGGTATGATGCCCAGCCATCTGCCAAGAGTATGTCAGCTAAGGCAGCAGAACAAGCTCCTCACCCACTATAGTTTGTTGCTCAAAATTTGTGAGCAAGCTGAAATCAGTCATGGTTTATGTCAGTTGGGGGTTTTGAACTGCAGGGACTCTGGGAAAGATGCACTGCTTCTGCCACAGGAACTGTAATAGTAGGCTCTAGTATGTGCCAATAGACCCTTAAATCAGACCAACCACAATCTCCCAAGACTGCAAAGCAGAGCTCTAATTCTTCTATGTGATACAATACAGCGGGAGTGACTGTTGAACCAAAATGGGGGACAGGGCATAAAAATGTCCTGAGGCATCGTGACTAGCTTGTAAACCAAAAGCCCCAGGGCAGGAACATATGGGCACGCATACTCTTCTTGCAGGCTGAGTGGATGTGCTAGGACTGCCAGTGAACTCTGGCTTACCAAACCCAGGCCCAGGGAAAGCAAGAAGATATGGCATGGGTCATTTGGCCCAGCAACAAGTTCTATGCTGCCCAGGAAGGATCTCCAGCAACATATGTTCATCCGCAGTTTATTTTGCTCATTTATTCTGTGTTACACCATAAAAGTAGTGCTGCTATCCATAATAGGCTGTGAATTACCATACAGACTACCTCTGAGTGGAGGTGGCATAGCAACAGAGGAGGAGGGAGGATACTGCTGCAGCTGCAACAGAGAAGGGAGACAGAAAAGAGGGGACTGTGCTGAAGTCTGGTTTCTTTACCATTAGGTTCTCTAGGCAGTCACAACCCTCCCAGCAAGTCTGGCTGTGCTGCTTACTCTATATTTCTCTACATCCACAAAGGCAGCGTTTGGGAAACAGCTTGTGGTCCTGTGCAATTAAAAAAACAGTGGGTCATGCATTCATGTACACCAGTGGCAGAGGAAAGAGTGCATGTACGCTCTGAACTGGATGTTTCCTTTTCTTCCATGGCCACAGTAATGTGCAGGAATAATTCTCTACCGGGGATAATAAAGGAAGGAGCAACCTCTCCCAGAGTGCAAAGAGTGGCAGTTCTGTAAGGAAACTGCGTAAACAGTCCTAGAACACACCCTGGAGACATGTCCCTGACAGTTCTTGCAGCATCCAAGGACAGGGTGGAAAATCTCCTCACAAAACATGCATTGTGCCCCCTCAGGACATCACGCTTCTCCAAAGCCAGGTTGTAGCATGGCATTTGGTTGTCTAGGTCCCCCTGGTCACCGCCTTGCTGATGCACAAGATCTCTGTGGAGTTTCAGACCAATTTGCATCACACCAGTGGGGTGGCCAAAAATGTTCTCAATGTGAAGATGCTTATCCGTGAGATGCTCTTTCCATCTCTTAGTCAGCAGCACTAAAATGCAGCTTCTTTTCTCATAGGGGTTTCAAAGTCAGATTAGCAACCTGCAGTGCTGCTCTAGTTCTAATTCCTCTTTTCTGTCTTCTAAAGAGAAGAGATGACTGGAGTTAGTTTGTGGCATGTTTATCTGGACCAAGGACTAACTTTATCATTTTGACATCATGTTCTTCCCTTGTGTGCCAGCAACAAGCAGCTGAGTGCTCCAGTAGGACCCTGTTCCTTCCAGCTACAAGCCCAAATGATGTTCATTTAATGATTCTGGGTACATCTTAAAACGCTGATAATTTTAGAGGTAAAAGCAGCATGCAGTTGCTACTAAGGAGATAGGTCAATGTCTAGCTGAATTATTTCCTCCTCCAGAACACCTCAATTTCTTACAGCACGATTCCTGCATCTGGGGTGGGGACTGCGGACATCTCAGATTAACAACTCTGTCTTTGCCCTAGAAACAACTGAATGGGGGTAGTTTCTCTCCAGCTTTTGTGGTGGAAACAAAGAAACCTTTCATTACCTGCAAAGATTTTCCATATATGTCTCCTTGTGCCTGGCTCTAATTTAGAGTCAGCCTTCTTCATGTTGCTGCAGCTACTCACAGGGAATTTAATTTCACTTGTAACCACTTTTAAGGCAGGTTTGTGCTGCCAGAGAGGCCCCAAAGCTTAGTAGCTACAGGACAAAAGCTAAGTGTGACCTTCGAGGCACCTAATTTTCAAGAACCTCTCTGCCTTGGAGAAGAGACCTATGTGTTTATCCTTCCTACACTGCTAAGTTAATAGCCTCTATTCTAGCTTGACTGGAGAGAAGCAAGTCATCTACAATCAGCCAATTTTGCATCCTGCTGTGTTGAGTCAGCCAATGCCTTAGACACTGACAAAAGGCTACAGGACAGAAGTTCCATTTTTTATCCACAACGTTATCACGAGGAAAGGCACTTTATATCCATGCACTATTAAAGAAAACCCCAGAGTGGAGTAGGTAGGTTCACTGGTAGGGTTTTGTTTAGTTTTGTACGTTTGTTTATTTTTGAAGTTACTGCATAAAACCTAGTAACAGTCCTGAGATTCCTCATGAATCAAAGGTACCTTCTCAGTTGAATGTCCACCAATGCTATAGACTTTTGCATCCTCCTCATTTTGGTTAATTGTAAACTCTTCTCCAGCAATGTGACACAGTTTCTGTCAGAAGCTGCAGCTTGTTGAGTAAAACGTTGTTGTCAGAAACTGTATCTCGGAGGGTAGTCATCCCACTCCTGAGCAAACACTGTGAGCCCTATGCCTTGGAAAGATCTAGCTACATGGAAAGGAACAGTGCAACAGCTGCCACAACTGCTCTGAATGTCAGCTGCTGGGTTTTGTGCTGCAGCCTGTCCCATTAGTCCAGCAGGTTCAGCGAAGACGACTGGAGGGAGCTCATCCCTTCCCATGGGCAGAAGTATTCTCCACTCCTGTATTTTGCCAGGTTTCGACAGAAACTAAGTGAATGATCACATAGTTCAGCCAAGGGAGGAGCACCCTGTGGCAGGGCGTGATGCCTGAGCAATTTTTTGTGTCAGACGGGGTACATCCGAGTATCTTCAAGGGAGTGACAGCCAGGGTGGCAGAGGCATCATTTTGGCTGTAGCCAGAGTTTAAGTGATGAAGCGTATGTCCATTTTCATTTGTTGGACAAAATGTAAACCCGGTCTCTGTTACCCTTTGCATGTGTGCATCAACGCTTTATCTGACAAGCAACTGGACTTCTGTGTGAAACACATTCGTAAAGAATGAGAAAGAGGTAACCTGTGTACCTAGGAACTAAAGTAGTGGAAGTACTCTATAACCATAGCTTAAAATGAGCTACCTTCCCTCAGTACTTGCTGTACACACACAATCAGGTATTCTTCATTTTCTATTACAAGATTTCTTTCCCTGGTTTAATTTTCTCTTTGCTACTGAAACCTATTAAAAGAAAATGATGGAGCAAGCAACTCGAACTTATAGGTGCAATGTTCAGTTGTTTCCATAATCACAAGAAAATAAAGTCCGATGGATCATGTAATAGAAAAATGAAGATATGAGCACTGTCTCCAGCAGTGTTTGCTTAATGAATATAAGACAGAGTTGATGATAATATTTCTTATTGATGGTACTTTATAATGTGATGGGGACCGCATTATGCACAATATAATTCTGGTGTGTGTTTCTTAATACACATTTAATGAGGAAATGTAGATCTCATGGCTTTCAAGGAGTGCACTTTTCACTTATAGATATGAGGGAGGAAATAGCTTAATGTCGTTTTTTAAAAAAAGTGGAACATCTAAAAGGGAGAGAATAAAGGGAGGGACTTTTTATGGAATGGGACATTTGGGGCTTCCATGTCTTTTTCTACTATCCACACAGATCTCTGTGTAACCAACACAGTTTCAAAAGAATAAAAATTCTAGTTCTGAAATCTAGTTTCAAATATTTATGAGTGAGAAGACATTCCGCTGCTGTAGCTTTTCAGAAGGTGCTCTTACAGATCTTTTTGCCATGGTATTGACCATTGGCTGTATTCCTGCAGACCTAAGGCTCTCATGTGAATGCGTATACCCATGGACATTTCCATGAATAAGATAGTTACTTCTAATTTATTCCTTTGGGCTGATGTAAGCAGGAAACTGAAGCAAAATGGTTGCTGGAATGTATTAATAAGGTTCAAAGGGATTTTAGTTATAAATTATATTTGGAATGTAAAAAAAAAAAAAAAACCTAGAGCCGAAGTTGTTCTTTTTTAGTAGCTTCTTTGTCATTGCTAGGAGTTTTACCACAGGGGGTATATACACAGAAGTGGAAAATTCATAGTACATTGCTCTCTCTGTTGGAGCTGTTGTCTTTCATTATATAAATAGCAGAAATGAACTGTTGCAGGACTGGGTGGGTAGAGAAGGCCGTCTTCTTTTAATGTAATCCATTTTCCTTTTGTTCCTGTTACATGTGAAAACTATGCAGGTTAAAAAGCTTTCTGAATGTTTTCCCAGAAATATCAGTGAAATATTTGTATTGGTCACTTCAGCTGTGGAATAAAGCAGAAGTCTGCTGCAATTCATATTCTCTAACATCTTATGCTAATTAATTCCAACCCAAACAAAGCGAAGGAGAGACAGAGAAGCAATGAGTTAAAATAATGAAACTAATACTTATGCAAATAGGGATGAACATTCCCCAGTGCTTGGCAGGGTTAAAACCATCTCATTTTTTTTCTCCTCCATATGTTCCATTTTGTTTCTCTGTTTTATTAGTCTTCTAATCTATTCCAGAAATCCTGGACTGAGGAGCAAAACACAACTACAACTGTTCAAGTACACTGCCGGCATGCATGAGGTAAACCTTACGCTCATATGGGGATACTTCACTATGGTACATGATGATACATGCCTAACTCTGAAAGGCCTCTCCTAGACAGAAGGGTACTTTGATATCAATAAATGTGCGTTATGATCTGTGAGTCTTCCCTGGGAAGTGAAAATTAAATGTCCACATTTACTATGGTTTTTTTCCTCTCTTACAGACCCAAATGGCTTTGCAGGTGAAATCACAAAAGGCCACGCGTGTGTGGACAGCACAAGCCTAGGAGACCAAGCTGGTGTTCCCAGACCTCAGGGAGACCCCTCAACATCCTGTCTTCAAGCTAAACCCATTCTAATTTCCTCCTTCCTTCCTTCCTCCACCCTTTACATAGGGATTTAAGGGTATTTAGGTAGCTAATGAACACTCAAGCAATAAAATATAACTAAAAAAATCTTTGTACATTGAGATTGTTAGAGGTTTGGCCATCATTCCATTTGTCCTTGCAAACCCATCCAAGATATTGCAGCTGCAGCCTTGTGTAATAGAGCTTGCCTGGACAAAACAAATAGTAACATTCTGTGTAGATGAAGAGCAACCTGTTTTAAAGGAGGAAATATGGATACCTGAGCTCTAAATTCACAGCGGAAGTGCTTTAAGACTTGGATTTCTGAGTACTTCCATTCAAATTAGACAACCCAAGAAAAAAAATCTAGTAAGCATCTCTTGACAATGTACAGCCAGAATGCATCCCACCAGGAAAGGCCCTATCTGAAAAAATCAAATGCAGAAACAGTGTCCTTGATATGTGTGCGTGTGGTTGCTGACACTGCATTTTGGCACTTAAAAAATAATTGGAGCAGGTCTCTGTGGCATAGCTCTGCTCAGTCCTGACGTGCTACACCCACTATAGCTGATGCAAGTGCAAACTAGCAGTGAATTGAAGAAGCATGTTGACAGAAGGGACCTTTGCCTTGGAATTTTTGGGAACCCAGCTTACCCCGCATCTTCTATCTTGCAAATGACGGACAAGGCATTTTCTAACATAATGGACTTAAAATGTCAGGTGTAATCAAGGATGAGACTGTGAATGCAAATGCACTGTTTTGATAAGTGCAATCTAAATACCAAAGCCAAGTTACAGCTTCCTTGTCACTGCGGTTCAGCCATGTGAGGTGAAAGCCACACAAAATCTTGGGAGATGAGCACAGGGTGTGCACCTTCTCACTGAGATCGGAGCACGGGCATCCCTTGAAATGTGGGAGGGCAAAGGGGTACCATTAGGAATGATTATCCAAGAAAAGAGGAAAAGCAACAATAAAAGTGCAGGGCAGTTGAACTGAAAAGACAAAACAAACAACTTCCTGATGTGTTCTGTAATTAATGGTTCTGTCTTCTCAAAATATTGTATAGCATGACCTCACTGGATGAAAGACACCTTCCATCTGATCAACAAATAGATGGTCCCAGATGCCAGACCTACAAGAGAAGGCCTGCCCCAGAAGCAGACTATCCAGTCCTTCTGCATGAAGTGTCCTAGCTATTCCCTGGTACTTTTTGGCGTCACTGAATTACTCAAGCTGTGCTCTGGAGGCTGTCTTCTCACCTACTACCACTCTGACATTACTAATACTTTATTTTGCTTTAAAAAGACAGTCTTTCACAAAAGCAGAGATGGAGATTTTTAAATTATTCAACCACTCTATGCAAATAGTAACTAATTTTTGCAATGCCCTGAAGAGGTAGGTAATTATATGCTAACCTTTCTGACAGGTAGAGACATTAAGTTTGAATCACTGGCTACAGACCAGAGGAGAACTTTGAACTAAATTTTTCTGGGCTCACATGAAATATTGGATAAAGCTCTAGTTTGATCAGAATGAAGTTTTTCGTTTTCTGTTTTTGTCTCCTCAAGAAACCAGACTTGGAAGAATATCCCTTGGCTGAGCTGCTAGAAATCTTCATGAATGATTCACTTGAACCTTTCATAGTCAAAAATGACACTGAGAGTATCATGAAAATAAATTTTTGAGGGTAGATGAGTCATCCAGGTTTCATTGCAAGTAATGACAAAAGCTGATTCTGCTACTCAACCAGATTTTATCCTTGCTGCCTAAAATGTTATTGCTACATTCTCCATGAGTGATCTCGCTGGATCGGTCCACCTATCTGTCTCGTTTAGGATCTTGTCATAGACAAAGCAGCATGGGTTTGATGTGTTATGGTGTTCCATGCAGGCCCTCAGTAATCTGAAATTGGTTTGTGGTCTGAAACAGGTGTCTTATCTCTTCCAAAACCTCCCACTTACAACAGCTCAATTGTCTTGTGAATGACTCACTGAGTTCTTGTGGCAGCGGGTTCTCAACCTAATTAAGGGAACAACAACCTGCCTTTCCTGGCATAGCTTTCTTGTCCCCTTTACACCTTCTCTCTGGCATTCCTTGACTTACTTCCTTTTGACCTGTCTCCACCTGTTCGTGCCCTTGCTAACCAGGTGACTGGAAGGGTGCACAGTGCCCTGGGTGAGTGACACAGGGTCATACAGCAGTGCTATGAAAAAAGCACCATTTCTTCTCTATCATGACATCTTACTAAATTGCTGGTCTTTAGCCCATAGGTGGGTTCTTACTGGAGATGTCAAATTGTACTCATTGATGAAGGCCATCAGCCCTGCTATTTGATCTCTGAATACCTAGGGATAGCCACCTTCCTCCCTAAGTACATCCTACTCTGACTCTTAATTGCCCATACAGGACTCATCTTTAGCTTCAAATCACAGCAAGGACCATAGTCATGAAGAAATAAGGGAACTTCTATAACTTGTCCTGCACTGCACAAAACCCAGCTCCATCCTCACAAGATATCCAGCACTATGAAATCTTGAATATTTCTGAAACAACTTTTTATGTTTCTAGACAGGAACTTACGATCTTTGCATGCTTTGAATACTCATTTTTGAAAAAACAGTATTTACTAATGAAGTCATGTACAGACTGACAGCAAATCTGTGCCTCAAGAAACCTATAAAAGATTTCCTTATCCTGATTCTTTTAGAGATGCAGAATACGAGGCACAGGAAGATGAAGCAATTTGAGAAGTCACTCAAAGTCTACTATGACCAATGAAAATCAAACTGAGAACTGAGATATCTTATTTTTCCGATATGCTGTTCACTAAGCCACTCATTAACTACACTATAGTTCTGCTTATTTAGTTTAAATACAGTGTTTGGAAACCAGAAATCACTTTTTTCTAGCAATGTAGGCATGCATGTACAAGCTGGTATGACACCTATCTCCTCAACCTTAACTTTCATGTTAATACATATAGAAAAATGACGCCTGCTAACTGGTCAGATACAGAACTGTGATTTTTGCTACAGTGCAGGTAGGGTTTATGTTCCCAGCCAGTGTACATTAAGACACGCTCTTGCTTTAGCAACTTTCACCCTAGATGTCTAAAATAGAGGATGCAGACTTCCACTCCAATATGGCAAGGTTTTTTCCCCTCTTCTAAAAATGTAAAGACAAGTACCTTTTAAGATGACAGTCTTACCAAACGGATGTAAGCTATTGTTTTTGTTTTCATTGTGGGATCGAGGATCTGCCTGTGGCATAACTACCGGCTAGTCAATACAGTTAAATATTAATTTTCAAATTCAACAGATCACGTGGGTCATTATAATAATTCAAGGCTTTAGGAGCACATCAAAAAGAGGTCCTCAAGAGAAGCCCCATGTAAGACAACTGAACTCATTTATCTGGTTCTGCTGGAAGAACCTCAACACATTTGCTGATTTAATAAACCCTCTTGACTGCTGCTGGCTGGATTCAGTGCTCACCACAGATGATATTTACCTCCGAAATGCATGGTGACTACCAATCAGACTGACAATTTTAATAATAGATCAGTGTCTGAACGTGTCAGCAATTCATTTTACCTCATTCCATACTTGAGTTTTGTAATACTAGCATTGAAAACAAAGGTTAAGTTAATAGATTTAGAGGAGGTAAGTAAGAAAATATCAACCAAAGACACCATTGCCACTCCAGCCAAGGACTCACTAGAAGGTGTTTATCCTAAACGCTACAGTGTTTTTCCACTAATGGGTTTTAACATCCTGTTTTCAGTTGCATTCTCTCACACGTGCTGCCAATATCTGGGCGTCTCTGTGAGTGGCACTTGCAACAAGATCTCTCTATGCACATATATCCCAGGGTCACATGTGTAACAGGGAGCATCAGTGTGAGAAAGGATTGTGTGGTCCTCAGTCTCATTATTAGCAGATTTCATCCTGGCCAGAGGATAAATGGAAAACTATATTTAAAATGACTGTGCATAATGTGCAAAAAGTAAAATATCTTAAGTATTATGAAAAAGATAGAAATCCCATTTCAAGCATATTTATACTGAAGATAGTTACACTATGCAAGTTTGATAGGTCCAGCCTTGTGCAGCAGTATACCAGCAGAACGTGATATTCTTGTGGCTTTAGCTATTTACATATATTGAATTCAGCTTAGGCGAGAAGACTGAGGAGCTTTGCTTTGTTTAAAAAACTGGGAGTTTGAAACTTTCCATTCTGAACAGAGTGAAAAGAAAATGGTTTTGCTTAGTAAAGAGATCATGGGTAAGAGAGTATGACTATCTCCACCAGTCCATCCATGGATGGAAATCAGCTTAAAGTGATGGCAAGACAAATAAGTCTGCGTGTGCTCCCCATGACTCAGGCAGCTTCTTGGATAAAGACTTAGGAAGAAATATATTTCTATTCCAAGAAGAACTATCCTGTGCTTTAACGCTTGAGTACTAGTTGGTATGAACCTCAGTCTCTTTCACCCCCTGGAACCTATCCTGGCTTAATAAGTTTTCTGGATCAATATACCGAGTTAAATGAACCTTTCCATGGAAAGTTTCTGTTTCACCTAACTGACAGGTTTTCTTGGGAAAGACTTACAGAATAACTCCATATCAGTATTACTTCATATATACTGCAAGAGAATACCATCTATTTTGCTGATCTGTTTTCATAGATATATTTGAGTAACACACAGAAAAGCAAACAGTACTATTTCCAACTGTTTTTTCTGATTCCATTTAGATGCTATACATAAGGGATGGATGAAAAATTCCTTGTGCTGTATTTCCCCTCTGGAGGGATTTGTATGTCTTAACTCTGAGCTGCTCCTGAAAGAACAAGAGCTACTAAACCTGAGAAATACTGAAATGCTACCCCTAAAAAACCCAAAAATCTTCTACTAACACAGGGTAGCTCTAAATATCAGAAAATCTCTCCTGATGAGTCCACCTGACTTTGAACAGAATTGGAAAAGGATGAGCAGAAAGCAAGGAGTCCCATCAACTCTGTCATGAATGATCCCACTGTCTCATGAGCTCTGATTTACAGTGGTTTTGTAGCATCTTCCAAACACTGCACAGGATGCTTTCTAATAAGCAAACAAAATGAGCCCTGCATGAATGTGATGGTGAACTTCAAGTGACACTTGCCAATAAAATGCAGGATTCACAAAAAAACATTACTTCCAGATATTATCACAAAACCACAGTTTTTCCTCCTCTTTATGTTCCTATAATTGCTGTGCCCAAAAGAAGGCACCAAGATCAGGTTAACAGGGATAATAGCTGGTGGGTACAGAGAATAACACACAGGAGAAAGGAGGTAGGAAAATTACTGTGAAAAAGAGTATAATTGTTTGAGAAATCAAAGTGCAGGTAGCCTAGGAGGACAGTAAATGTAGTAAAGAACTGCAGAAATACAGAAATACAGGCTTTGGAGTCATCTCTAAACTTGCCTTTATCTAAAGCAGATAAAGTGCTTGAAGGGGCTATTTCACAATATCTCTGCAAGTTCTTGGTGTCAAATCTCAGGAGCAGAAGGGAGGCACGTTCCTCACATATAAAATGGATGTAGCTGAAATGAATGAAGTGAATAAGGAACAGTCACTCAGCCATGTGCAGGAACTGCTGCTTAGGCACCAAAATAAGTGAAAACAGACTGTTCACCACCTATGCAAGAATAGAAGGTAGGATTGCTTCTCATAAAGAAGTCGTCTCACAAGTTATAACTCTGCAGCTGTGGCAAATAACACTGAATTAGAATGTGCTTATAGAAAAACTATTAACAATTACCGAGTGTTTCAAAGCCTTCTCTCTCCCCTTCTCTTTCATGACTGTTTCTTAATTAGATTCCTTTTCAAATGTGGTTACTAGTTAATGAGAACCTTCAAAAGAAAACAGGACTGAATTCACAAATATTGTAAAAATAGCCTACTCTTTGGTTAGGGTTTTTTTTATCCTTAGTCCTTTGTGCCAAACAGATGTTTTACTTACTTTCAGAACTTTTTTAGGAAACTTAATTGTCTCAGAATGTGTGGTGTAGACACACAAGAAGACAGATTTTGGTATAAACTCTCCCATATCCAGCTAAGTTTTCATATTTAGCTACTCGGCATGGGTATGTTAGTACAGGAATATAAGCAAATCCTGCTGTAGCCAGAGTTCACCACAAAGCTGTAAGTATTTATCACTCATTCCTTTAAGCACACTTTCCCAGTAACACAAATGCAGAGCTACCTACCAAGCTTGTATTCCTTGGTGCACATTTTTTATGAAAAAAGATGTTTACAATGCTTTTGCTGCCCATACACGAATTACTTAAGCCTCTTTAAGCAGATGTGGATTGGAGCTTCACTGACCAAAGCACATTGAGCAGTGAAGTTTTTTCTCCAGCAGATATTTTGATCAAAGGAAGCCCATAAGATATAATGCTGAGGGGCACAGAAGAGGCAGAGTATACATCCATCCTAAAGCAAGTGGATTTACAAGAATTGGAGGTGGGGAGTGTGTGGCAGGTAAAGTGCATGGCAGGAGTTAATTTCCAGGGAGAACCCTGCCAATATAAGAAGTGGCAGGGGAGAGTTAAGAAAGCCTGAAATAAACATGGTGAGCTGGCAAGGTACAGGAGAAAATAGGGACAGAAACCTAATTTTAATGCTTTGAAGCTACACTGAATGTTAGATACAATAAGGGAAACTAGTTTGTGGGCCTAAAATGACTTATGAAATTAAATGGAAAAGTCAGTGATGGAAAAGGAAAGAAATCTTTGATGCAGCTCAAATGCCTGAAGGATAATGAAGGGAGGCTAGAAGAAAGAAAGTGCAGGTTACGAAAATGCAGGTTTGCCCACGTTTCTCTTTGTGTATCCCTTTTTTACTTATTCCTAAATGTGGAGAACTGTTACGGCTTAACGGTTCAATGTTTCTGGACTCCACTTGGCTTGGCCAGAGACTTCAGAATCCCTGAGGATCCTGACCCTGCGGAGAGGCCAAATTGGTGATACCATGTGGGAAGTTCATGCTGCCCCCTCATCAGTATCAAAACCTTGCAACATAAACCCAACAGTGACTTGCATGGCTACTGTGCACCCTGCGTGATCGATGCACAGCTGGAGGAAGCTTCCCAGCATGCAGGAGCTCCACAGTGTGTGTGCTGTATTAGGTCCCGAGAGCAGTCAAGGTACAAACTGGGACTCCTTTGATCACAAGTTAAGCAGAAGAAAAGGAGGAGGCAGGTATTACCTCATCTGTATTTGTAGGACTCTGACATTGCTGCCATTATAATAATTGGGATAAAACCCAAAGAGCATCACAGAGTGCAAGTGTGTGGAGCACAATGATTAGGATTCTTTGGGGAACTCCGGATTTTGGCTCGTCAGCTTGGCTGGCAGGGGCAGGCGGCTGAGGATAAGAGAAATTATGATGGCAAAATACAGGAAGAGGAAAAGAGACGGTATGTCACTTTTCAGGGAGATTGTTAGTCATAAGGTAAGAGAAATATTGTCTGTTAACTTGACACTTTTCTGTGCTTTCCTACACACACACATATATATATACACATATACATAGATATAGATGATTTTTCAAATGTTTAGTTATAATTCAAAAATTTATTAGAAAGTTTCTTCCCTAGTACTTTGCCTGTTTTATTCCCAAGACAAGAGAAAAGAAGTGGAAACAAAACTGTTCTCAATACAAATCATATCAGCCCCTTCAGTTTCTTTGTTATGGAAATTGGTAATTACAGGGGGGGAAAAATCTTAATTTAAGATGAAGATTGCTCCCAAGTACCCTCCCTACACATGATCTGTCAGCAGCCCACCTTTGGATGACATCTATACTGGAGGTTAGAACAGGTCACACCAACTCTCTGAGCAGCCACCAGCTGTGAGTCTCTGCTCCCCTTTTCCCCAGCACCTAAGGGACAACTACAACAGTACTGAGACCAGATAGTTCAAATGGGACCCAGTGGGAGGGTCTTTGACATACTTCATTTCTCACCTTATTTAGCCCAGTCAATATAAAGCTATACGGTGCCAGTGAAGCTGTCAGGAAAACTTCGGGCCAAAACCAGAACCCTTCTCATGGAAGAATCACTACCTGGTTGTCCTCTGATGGAACCAGACAAATCCTTGCCCTTGTGAGGATGACTGTGGCTACAGGCGGCTGGTGTAGGGTCACTGTGCACCTGCCCCCATGAACAGAACCTTCAGAGAGAAAACTTACCACCCAGTTTTAAGCCTACCTGCTGCACTTCATCAGGGCTTTCCCTGAGTAATGACAGGTCGCCTCCAAAGTCAGGTTCTGTACATGTCCCTGCAATGTACTTGCTTTCTAGCTGGAGACCTAACACATTTCGGACTAGTGCTAGGCTATGGCACCTGCACTAACTACCATATTCGGAGTTGGATTTTGTACTATTTCTGTTTTCATCCTGGTTCGAACTGTTGATCGGAATTACAAGGTTCACTGCAGTCTTCCCATCACTGCTCTTGACGCTCCCCCAGCCTGCGAGTTTTTCTGGCAGCCTTTTTCTGGCGGCTTTGGTCCCAGAAATGTGAGGGAATTGCTCTGATGAGTACCTGGGGACTTCAGTGGCAGTAAGGAGGGCTAGGAGAAATGGTTTAGGTCTGATGGAGAGATGTTAGAGCTATTTCCCCAGGTGCCTAATTATCTGCTTGTCTTCCTGGCCATGTCCCCTTGCCTACACACATGCACATGTGCGTGTCTGCACACAGATGTGTGCACAGAGCAGGCTTTTCCTAGTTCAGATTAGAGGACTGCTATTCAAAATGTGGATTTATATATTTTTCCCTGAAGCAAATAGGTAACATGTGATGGAGAGATTAGATTTGGATTAATTAGATGTAAGCCTAATATCAGTTTCTAGAGCAGAACAAAACATTTTTAAATGGTCCTGGAAAGGGGAAGGTATTCATACTTTGGAAAAGTATTTAACACTGCTGAAAGGAGTTGTAATTTGATTCAATGATAGCCTTGTCTCTTTGTTTCCTTCCAAATAATTTCAGGAGATTGCTTTCTAATCTTGACAAGATATGTGTGCTTATGTATATCCATTTTATACCTTCATGCTCTTGGGGTTTTTTTCTGAATTTTATAAAAAAGGAAACAAAGAAAAATTCACTGACATGAAAAAAATTTCCAGCTGAATTTGGATTCTTGACAGTGTGTATAGGTGTGCTGAAATAAAAATGCAGCCTCTCAGAAAATTTGAAACAGGCTTCCCGCACACTCTATGATATAGTGCAAACAAATCTGCGAACAGGTAATAAAGAAATAACGTCGATGACTACTAAACCTTGAGTAAATATATTTCACTGGTAACCAGGGGATGTGTGAACTCAAATGCGGTCACAGATTCTACACTACCATTTTATAGAACATTGTGTTTGTTCATAAAATCTTTAAATGTAAAGGTAGAGGGAACTGACTGTGTGTATTCAGTGAAAAGGGCCTAGCAATCATGCCACACCAATGGCAGGTATTATTGTCTGGAATGGAGTAAACTTCAGGTCAAATCTTACTTCCATTAAGGGGGCTGAGCAGTGTTGTATACAGATAACATGAGAAAAGCTAACAAAATCAGATGTTATCTGGACTTTCTGGTGTGCAGCAAAAAATTCTTTGTCATTTATTGGTAGTTTTTCAGTTCCAATGGAGTTAAAACTTGAACTGCATTGGTATTATTGCTAATGCTTTTCAATCTAGTTTTGTTTTATGAGATTTTTAAAGAGTTGTTTTGGTGTCCCTATTAGTTATTTTCTTTATTGTAAAGCCAGTTAGAGGATTACACCCTCTTACTATAGATTTTGTATGTATATGTCATGTTTGAATAACACGTTTTGTCAGAACTAAAGTAATGGTTTGTGGTAAGTCAACTCATATGGGAACTTCACAGAGCATAGCCACTATATTAAAAATAATGTTTAACCCACAGAACCACAGCAGTTTTAAACTCTGAGTCACGTGCTCCCTCTTTTTTTGGCTTCTAGCCATTTGCACCCCAGATGAGAGCAGCCACCACCAGCATCCTGTATCCCTGAGAGCTAACTCACTTGGCATTGAACTGCAAAGGTTTCACTGGAGCCAAGGCAGCCACTGTGGATGGGAAGCTCCGGACAAGAACAGCCGTGTTTTCCACAGAAATAAACATTGGGACTTTCAGGTGCAATTAGACCCACAACAAGTTCTCCAACCAAGAGCTTTCCAGGGGAGCCTGATTTTCCTGTCCACAGCTTCTCCCTTCATGAGAGGTTGCATCTGATGCCCTGTCATTTCTGTACTGGTTTAAGATTTGTTGGACTTGGCAATCAAAAAGGTCTTTTCCAACCTAAACAATTCTATGATTCTATCAAGTACTGTGAGTTAAGCCTGCTTTGAAGGGGCAAGTAGCAGCTTATCTCTTAGGCATTCTGTTGGGAAATTTCACAGGCAAGGCAAACACCTTCACCACAGCTCAATAGCACCGAAGTACAAGCGCTACTGCCTTCATCACCCTCTGCCAGCGTTTTCTGGGTTCTTCTGGTCTCCTCTTCATCTACTGGTCAGGCCAAGACCTTTCTGTCCCCATTCGCTCTGTGACTCTACAAGGGCTCTGACCACACATGCAGTGGCACATTAAAACTGAAACTGTATTACCTCCCAGACATCCGTCACCTCTCCTTGCTTTAGCAGCCAGACTAAAAACCCACAACCACTCAGTTACTTTTTTGGAGCCATTCCCCATCCCTACCAGGACTTTCCCTGAAAGGACTGGGTCAGCCAGCTCCAGGGACACCTTTTCACTCATCCCATTTTATCTGCTGCTGGCAGCATTGAAGCCGCTTCTCTGCCTGGGTTGCTTAAAAACTCACCAGTGCAGGGTGGCAGAGCATGACACTAACTCCTCTCACCCGTTCCCACAATAATTTTTGCCCTCTTTCTTGGTGGGTTTATGCACATCCTTGGCATTTCCTGGTGCACCTTCCCATCCTGTACAAAGCCCAGTGTAACCCATTTCAGTTGGATGTCTCTCCCAGACTGTTAGTGGACAGAGCTGGCTCATCCATCCAAGAACCATGACTGCAGCCGCAACTGTCTATACTTTTAAGCATGATGGTATTTAGCATGAGTTTCATATGCCATAATTTACTTTTCACTTTGTTGGCAGCTCTATAGTGCTACCACTTGCCTGAACTGTCCCACTCATGTCCAGTCACAGACTCTGAGCAGCATGTGAAGAACCGGAACACACTGTCCAGCCATACCTGGCAAACCGATTGGAGCTGCAGCAGTTGCTGTGACCTGACTGCAGAGGTCCAGAAACACTGGGCAGGCACTCTCTGCCTTCACCGATCAGTTTACAGGGATGTGGAGCACATCTGACGCTGGCAGGCACATGAGATGTACAGCATGTGCCCTGCACCGCCTGCATCTGCAGTTCAACTAACGCACTTGAAATGAGTTCAGGCCACAGATCATGTGGCGCACCACATATGCCCTCATGCCTCTCTCTGGGAATTCCCAGATGGTTTTACAGCAACCCCCCTTGCTGCATCCTTGCACTCTAGAGTGGCTCGTTACAACATATTGGCCTCGGTCTCTGTGGGTTTTGACCACATTATCTGGGCATGTTATCTATTTTTAAGGTATAAACAAATGTCATGCGTTAGGCCACTTCTTTTACAGACTCAAACATTTGGTGCAAAATCACATTCACACTTCATTTACCAGATCCGACAGCTCTAGAGAAATCAGGACTATTTGTTCCAAACCACGTGGATATAACTGAGAACATAGATGGAGGGCACCTGGGAAGGGAAGGGTTATCTGGGGGTATTTTAAAGCCAGTTTGCAGGCCAATAAATACAGCTATATTTGTTACAATTGTATCTGAAGGCTGCACAGAGAGAATTAAGTGTACATTTGCAGACCATAAAGCTTTCTAACATTATTCAAGAAGCATAACATTAAAATTGCTTTCTCTGCCCTTCAAGAAGATATAGTGTAATGAATGAGAGAGGAAAGACACTGCCTTTGCTCAGAAACAACTTACAGTGACTGGGTGGCTCTTGAACAGCTGAAGTCAACCAACTCGTGCCAATGAGAGTGGAGTCAACAAAGATAATTGTATTTGTTTAGCCGAGGATACTGGAAGTATCGGTGAATGACACAATATTAGAGCTTACTGAGATCCTGAATGTTTTTTCCAAAGACAGATACTTGAGGCAGGGAAAAGTCCTTCTAAGTGGAAACAAGAGAAAAAAAATGTCAAACTTTACATTAACTAAAATTTCTGGAAAATGTTGACTTTGTAATTAATAACTTTCTTGTGAGTATTTAATTTCAATAAGATAAAAATAAAATCTTTGTTTTTCTTTACCTTAATGTTTAGTTTCATTTACAGATGTGTCATACAAAATGTAATGTAAATTCCCACGTAACATTCAGTGGAAATCTCTTGCCTAAACTTTTTGACCTGTTGCAAACAGTATCTACTTAAGAAATCATCACATTCGTTATGTGTTTAACAGAGTTACACTTATGGCTTTCTGGGTAGTTTATAGTTAGAAATGAATCCTGCACTTTACAATTTGGAGAGTCAGAGCTGGAGCATATCCTGGAAGGGATAGGAATAGGGGTAGGGATAGGGAACGACTTGTTGCAATACCCACTGTCCTCTTAAGCCTTCATCAGTATTAAATAGCAGCTTCCTTGGTTCCTCATGCTTTCATCTCTCCTTTAATGAGCACTGGGAGAACTGGTCTGTTACAAAACATCAGCAAGATACAGAAGGGCAATATCAAATGAGAGTGTAGCGATGTGAATAGGTTTTAGTAAGACAGCAAGAAAGACTCAAGTTCTACTTCCACTCCTCCTATATCTTAAAACCCTAAGAAGCTTCACAGCCCTGTCATTGGGACGGAAAATTATCTTTATTCCTGTGAGACCAGAAGGCCAGGCTGTTCATGGCACTGGCATATCACAATACATAAGAAATGACCAGAAAGACCATCAAAAGCATTTCTGCCACAGAGCTTACCAAATCTAGGTGTCTCCTAGAAGGTTAGGCTCTTATTAGGTGCATCAGAAAACATCTCAGCAAAGGTATTTGCTGTGCAGAATTTGTTGTATTTTCACATACAATTGATTTAAGGTGTTATTTCACACTACATGTAACAATACATTATTTTACTTTATAAAAATACATTTAATTTTTATTTGTATTTCTTTATACAAACATATACAAATGTATTTGCATTGTTTTTATACAAACTAAATTTAGAGCAGCGTTTACAGTAATTTGTTGGATTTTACCTTCCATTCCTTTAATTCTAGATTCACGCATCTGTTGAGATTTCCTTAAGATTCCTTGACTTGGTTGCCTAATATGGGGGGATGATGCCTCTTGAGACCTTCTCTGCTCTCCTATCTGGTCTCCAGTGGCTGCTCCAAGAGAAGCAGAGCTCCCAGGGACCTGCCAATGCTGTGCAGACGTCTCTGCAACCTGAGGGCCTGAAATGGCCTTAGATATGTTAAATGGGTGAAACCTGATCTGCAGCTCTTCACTGGGGAGCAAAATAATGGAAAGAGAAGGAAATAATGGAAAAAAAGAAGAAAAGCATGTGGTGCTCAAATGGAAATTCAGGATTCTAGCTGCTGCTGCCCACATTGCTTATTTCGCAGCCTTGCAGTTTCTTCCGAAGTGCTTTGCTGTTTTTTCCCTGATTCTACTGCTGTCAGGAGCTGCAGCCCTTCTGTTTCCTGATGGAGTGTGCTTATGTGGGGTGGGATTTGGTGAGGCTCTCCATGGGAATGGCTTCTAGGTGTTCTCTGTTCCCTTCCCAGCCTGGTTTCTCTCTGTGCCAGAGACACAGATCCTGTGCCGGGGGTGGTGGGATTATGTGCAGCACATCCCTGCAATCCACACAGAGCAGGATTTAGGATGCTTAACGGAAGCAAAGAGCACTCTCTCTCCAGCTTACCAGCCGCAGCGTGTCGTCTGGGCTGGAAATCATGTTCTGGGTGCCCAGGGCCCCGCACTCAGGACGACTCCCCAGTCCCAACACATCTCCTGCACCCTGCTTTTTTACTTCTCTCTCTCTATCCCAGAGAGAACTCAGTATTAAGTTGCATTTTATTCACTTAATATGAGAAAGCCTAACACTTTGAAAATACTTGTGTGTCGGAGCCACTTGACCATTTTGTTTTACTTACAGGAGGTAGCTAGCACAGGCTCATGCAGAAAGGAACTCCCAAACATCTGGAGCACAGAAATGGAGGTGCATGGATCACAGTACTCGTCAGGCTGGTTTTAACCAATGATCACTCTAGTCGCATCTCCCGTGTCCAGTGACAAGGCACTCCAGTGATGCTGGCGCTTCTTTCCAAAGGGCGAAAAGCATCTTAGCCTCCTCAGATGGGGATTGTTCTCTGTCTTGAAACATGAAACCCTAAATTCCCCTCCCCCCACCCCCAGCCACATTTCACTTCTGTGAACAGTTGAGCCCTCTTCCACCTTTTTTGAACTAGGAAAAAAAAGAGAATTATTATAAGTAAAATATGTTATTAAATGGGAGCTGGCATGTGTCAGGTTTATTGATGGGAACTTGCATAAAATGTGATATTACTTCATTCTTACCTTAATTGAAGATATTTTCAGCCTAAGTGATGTGTAACTGCTCAGTGATTTAGCTCTCTTTTATGAATAATTACATTACATACATCCTCTCTGGTTCCTCTCTGGATGTTTCCATTGATACACAGGATAAGTGTCTCTCAGAATAGCCTGTATAGGGGTCAGACAGATCACTTTATTAAAACTCCTTGAAAACAGCGTACTTTGCCTTCTTAAATTCAATTGTTAAATTAATAAACACAATGAGAAACCTTTCAAATGAAAGGAACATTCCCTCCGCTTATGATCTAATTCCCTGGACACCCACTTACTAAAGATTTGACAGGAGTAACATGAAGCTACAGAATTCACTATGTGGTTCATTTTTTATCAAACACGACAGAAAGAATGAAGCCTTGTCTGTGTTTGAAAGCTGTATCGTGTTTCTGCCATTTCTTTCGGCAGTCTTACAGAAACCGTTCAGTTCTCCCTTTCTCGTCTTCTGCAGGATAATGTATTAACGATAGCTTTTCAGTGGTTAACAAAATGATGGTGATTTTTGCATGAAGCACGGGAAGAATCTCATTCTTACCTGTATACTCATGAAATAACCAATTTCAAAGTGTGATGAAAACAGAATTAATTACAAGCATTTCAGCAAATAATGAGATATACATATAACTTCAAGAGTTATATGTAATATTAAACATCACACCGAAAACTTCCCAGGTAATAAGCCAAGCTGAGATTAACTGGATCTTTTTTAGAGATGTTTGTAATGTAAATTTAAAACCAAACACTTTGACAAATCTTTACATTATTGCCACAATCTGCATCTAGACCCAATAAAATAATAGACAGGAAAGCTGCCAGCATCCAAGCCAGGGGTATGCAAATATCCTATCCTGCAGCTTACTGATAGCAGCTGCGTGCTGAATTTAAAAGTACCACTTCAAAGCTTTTCTAGGAAATAATTGAGCAGTTAATGATTGTAAAGTTCCACAATAGCTTTAATGCCAAATTGTTTAAAATAATTTATTTAACTAATGATCAACATATGTGTCTGGAAGATGCTTCTCTGGGTCTGTGTTTGTGGCTCTGATATGGTGATAAACCAAGAAATATGGCAGGGCTAAGTAGGTGGTTGACTCTGGATAAGGTGAAAAGTCCTCCTTTCAGACTGCACGTTTACTTCAGTATTGTTCATTTCATGCCAAGCGAGTCTGCTTCTAGAGCAAACTAGAGGACATCTTTCTTCAAAAGGCAACAAAAGACCAGACTTGTCTACAGCAAAGAAGAAACAGCTTTTGTTTAAAGCACTGCTGAGTGACTAAGTTGGCTTGTGCCAGTTTGGGAGGAAAAGGAGGTCGACCAGAAACAACAGGAACTTCCATCTCTGTGTCCAAGGTGTGGGGCAAGAGTTCCCTACAGAGGTGGTGGTGATTCTCCCAGGAAAAGGCATCGGAGCAGGGAAGCTCACTTGAACTAGGGGTTTGAGATGGTATGTGGGGAGGGTTATCCAACAGCTAAAGATCCACAGTAACTTCCACAGATTGCTCTAGCAAATGTTTCTCATACAGTTTTGAAGTAATTTCCCGTCCCAGATCAGTTATACTATTGCTTCCCTTTTCCCACCCTTTGTCTCTGATTATTTAGATGAGAAAGTCCACATCACGTGGGCTGTGCCTGTGCAGGTGAGCCCAATGGGCTTGACACAGCTTTGTTCTGAAGTCAGCTAGCTCATGTTTGAAGTGAGAAATAGTAATCTGAGGAAGGACATAAGATGGGTAAGAGAAAGCAATCAACACCAAACTCTAGTCCTATAGTGCAGAAACTCCCCATTAAAATTGCAACTGTATTTTCAGTGTACTGATGCTGGTGGTGAGGACATAAAAAATATATGAGGATTCTTGATGGAGAGAAGAGGGAAAAGGAACAGGAGCCTTCATGCTCAGAAAAGGTAGGAGAAAGATGCATAGGAAGTGACAATTCATGATTTCTCACAGAATGCTAAGGGGCGCTCAGCAAAGTGATGGGGTATCCCTTTCAAAATAAAAAGCAACACTGTTCCACACCACCTATAACTGAAATGTGGCCTTCATTGCCGTGGTATGTGTACCTTCATCACATGAGGTAAAGGCTGCCATGTGGTCCCCTTGATTCTGATCACTTCCCATGTGCTAAGGGAACTTAATTTGCACCACCTCTAGGTATCCACACTACATTTGGCATGACCTGCCACCATCGATTGTCATCTCTTCTGATCCTAGAGCTCACCGTGACTTTGTCTACCCTTCTATAAATCAAGCTCAAAGTATACTGAAGGGTTACTGCAAAGGTAGTTCACAGTCGCAAGGGCAAAATAATACTTGCTTTGTGGATAAATAGGAATTTTCAGCTGCTGGGTCTCTGAATTAAAATACATGACCTCAAAAGACTATGAGTCATGTTGATGAAAAAATTCTTTACAGAAATGCTGTGTAGAAAAAAGTTTGAGAGTCTTCCAGCATGAAAAGGGAAAAGAGAAATTCCAACCAGCCTGATCTTGTAGAGGGATTAATCCTTCTTTATAAATTAGCCTCTTTGTACCTATGAAACATGTTTGATCAGATTCCAAATTGTGGCAGTGATTTGTGCCAAGTGGGAAGCTGAAGAGTAGAGGAATGTCAGATATTTAAATATTTTACCAGTGCTTCATCTGGGTTAATATTTTTTAGCAGCAAATATACCTCTGCTAAGCAGTCTACAACTACTCACTGTGGTGACCTACAGGTGGACTTGCACAAAGGCAGTAAGAAAGACAGGAGTTGAAGGAGACATTTCTTATTTCCCAGGGATGGACCAAATTGTTGGGTACGTGTTTTCTCTGTGCCCCGATTTTCAAGTCTGAGCCACACAATTCAGCTTTTCCTCCCATTAACATTGCTTTCTGCAGTACTTACCAATTTCTGTGTTGCTGCATCATCCTAATTGCACCAGACTGCCGGGTCTGTGCCTCTTCAGGATAGCACTGGCAAGTCAGCTGGCAGGTTGGTAGGATGGAGAGGTTTGCAATTCTGTATATAAAAGCAGTTCAAGCTTAGCTCTGACAAAATGCTTGCCAGTAGGACAGGCCCTTCTGTATTTACCAGAAAATGCTTCATTGCAAAAAGTTATCAGACTTTCCTGTAGGGAACACAAGTGCAGTATGGATATGGTAGGGCAACCAAAAAGTCCCTTGACCACAACAGGTATGTGAGAGCACTATGATTTAGGGAGATTCTGCTTTTTTCTGAAGCTTAAGTATTTGAAGCTGGAGTCAAACTTTCAGTTAGTTTCTTGGATGGGCTATGTGCATCCAGAGGAATAAAAAAGGGTGGTGACACTTCTATCGTTACCCGTATACCAGCAAAGCAGTTATTGTATATGTGACTGCAGGAGTTTGTGCCCTGCACAGTCTGGAAAAACAGAATGTTCTTGGTTCACCAGGCACTCCTAATGTAATTTAATCTTTGGATGTTACCTCTCCTCTCCTCTCCTCTCCTCTCCTCTCCTCTCCTCTCCTCTCCTCTCCTCTCCTCTCCTCTCCTCTTTCCTCTCCTCTCCTCTCCTCTTCTCTCTTTCCTTTCTTTCTTCTAGTTAAAGGAAATCAGTTCCTTGAGTGAAGAACAGGATCTAGGAAGATGGTTAGCTCAATGCTCAGAGTAGGATGCAGGAGTAGACATTTTTCTGTGCTGCTACCTGTTCTTCAGTATAGAAAATGTAGATGATAAATAAAAAAACCCAAACCAAGACAGTTTCTCTGGCCAGCTGCCTCTAAGGAACACACCAGTCAAACTGCAGCACAGAGGTAGTTAGCAGGCTGGAAGTGTTTGGGGCTGCAATGATAATATAAATCATCCACACAGAAAACACATTATGATATAGCATATTAATTACTGAAATAGTAAAGTAAAACTTATGAAGAATTTGCCTAATCATGTGATGTTACCAAGTCCTGAAACTTTAATTTTCTTGTATTTTTGTGCATATCTACCTAGTCAGCTACACCCAGTCCTGCTGGTTGGCCAGTTTGTAGTAGAATATTTATTCTATCAGAAGTACTAAAATTATTTTATTTCAGTATTTCAGTTGAGGAATACACAGCAGAATACTTGGAATTTGCATGAAATTAATATTTGTAGACATTGTGGTAGCGACTAGGACCATCCTGATTTAGTTGCTTCCTCCATTTTTTCATACTGTATGTCCTACTAAATTAATTAAAAAATTAGGGAGCCCCCCAGTGGCTAAAATTACAGAGCCTAAATTACCAATGCGTTAAAGAGGTATCCAAACATTTTTGGTATCTTCAGATTTTGAAAAAAATCCATACAATTTCAATGAGGAACTTTACAAAATGTTGCCTGTTTACAGAAGGGACAATTTTTTAAAAGTTAATCCAGTTAAGTATACGTGGATGTACTTTGGGAAAAAAGCCCTAGAAGTTCTTTTCAGAAAACACCCTCAAATTCAACATATAAAACATCATCCTCAAGTTCTTAGACATTTCCTTTTGAATGTAAGCTTCAAGAATCTGAGAATGTTCTACATTTGGTAAAAAAATTGTTCTCCTACTCCACAGACTGGTATTTGGGATCCTGTTTCTCATTCTTAAAAAATATAACTTCTGTGTGTACAGGAAATTAGACTCTTGACCCTTTGACAATCTCTGTATTGATTCTTTAAAAGCCTGTATATTGCTATTTTAACCAGAGATTATGCCAACAAAGGTCTCTGTTAAAGGAAGGGAGAAAAGTACGTGAACGTAAACCCAGGATTGAATCCCAGAGCTGGAGCTTACTGAGGTAAATAAGAAGTGTTGAGGGACTCTGCTCAGGATCCTCCTTAATCTCACTTCTAAAATGCTCATTGATTTCCATGAGAGAAGATTCAGACTAAAAATCTGTGGCCAACTGTTGCAAAGAAAACTTGATATTATTTTTGTCATTAAGATAATGATTATGTCCTACTAAATGCTTCACATATTTGTTAGCTTGGTCATTTAACTAAGCACAGAGGGACATATGTAATATTTTTATAAATGAGGATATTTAAGACCATTTCATCTGTGCCTCATTCCAACAAACTAGGAACCTAATGTAAAGCCCATTTAAGTCGATAGCTTTTGGCTCAGGCAGTTGGAGAAGGATAAGTGGATCAAACTAAGAAAAATGCTAAATCTCCCTTTAAGCCCAGAGTCCATCTTTGTGTGGGAAGTGACTGCCAGGCTGCTGGCTGGCTTTGCTACCAAGTCAGGTGGAGATTCCAGCCCACTGCCTGAGCTTCCTTCCAGTCACCTACATCTTGCTGTCAGCTGCACAGCAGCCGTGAAGCACAGCCAGTCTGATGACTACGTCAGGAAGCTTCCTGCCCCCCTAATTAGCTATGAACTGACATTGCTGCCTTGAAAGATGTCCCAGTACTACTTCTTTTCCCCTCTCTCAAACATTACAACAGGTTTCTGATGCTTTGCATACTGCTCCACTGCCTACAGGTGATCACAGTGATTTGTGGGCAGCCTGAAGCAATATCTTGTCTCCCAGAGCCCACACGTTGGGACGTCCGTCATATTCCTACCACACAACAGCAGGCCTGCCCCAGCACAATGACTTATCTCAGGGTATCCATCATCAGCCTTGACAGGAATGGACTGCAAGGAATGACAACCAACATAAGAAAGCTGGAGCATTGGCTTCAACCTGATGGAAGCATCCTCATTCCTGAGTATGAGGACAACAAACTCCTATGCTGCATGGTGGACTGCTGCACTGCTACCACCAGCAGCTGCTGCTGAAGAGCAGTCTTGAAGGCCCTCTCCTGCCTGCTGAAGTCCAGCAGCTCTTCCCTAAAGAAAAGCAGGTGCAGAGCACAGCCCTTGATCATCTGCACAAAAATAGCATGGGGTGCCTCCAAGTTGAAAGCGGTCTTTTTCAAGAGCTGTCAAAAGCTGTGGTTGCCACAGGGATAATTGGTTTGTGCCAGCTGTAGCTGATGTATACCAAGATGATGGAAGGAGACAAGATAATATGCCTTCTGTTGTTTAATTAAGGATTTTCTAAATCTGCATAAAGCTCTAGATGCTGAAAAACATCCAAACACACCCTGATGTCAGGAGAAATGAGAGAAGGCAAGGGAAACAAGGTTTCTCCCAAAATGTGCGTGCACCTACATAAAGCACTCCTGCACAAGAAAAGGCTGTTTGGTGATGCTTTTGTTCTTTATTTCCCACCAAACTGCTCCCTGCGGTTTAATACTTGTCAGAATCTTTCCTTATCACAGGGGCTGCAATCTTTACTTAATACCCTGAGGGAGGGACATCTTGGGTTATTTTGCACAGCATAAGTGATTGAAATACAGCAGCAAACTGTTAACATGATCCCAAAAGTACTGGCTCACAGCCCAATATTTTTCTACAGTTGTTCCAAAGAAGGTGATTAATAGCATGTCAGAGAGCCACTCTGTACACCAAACACTACTTGAAGGACTGTAAACATACAAAACGGAACGATCAACAACCGTATACCGAAATAAGGACAGATACCTGAAGGGTGCTAGGAATCTCAGTTGTTAAATTCTACTTTTATTGTTGTTAATGGTAGGTGTCAAGAGGGGATGAATAGCTCTCAAACTAAATTTGCAGCTAATCTCATAGAAAGACACAAAGACTCTAGCATGCAGGTAGTAGCCTTATCTGGAGGATACAGTAATAAAATCCAACCTGGAGAACACAAGTTAGTACACCTGGAAGAAATAAAGAAACTTGTAACTGCTTGAATGATTTGGAGCTTTTGGAAAGCATCAACACTGGAAAAATGCTGAGGGGAATGATGTGAGGCAAAACCAGAAAACCAGCTGTAACTTCACAACAATAAGGCTGGGCAGTTTGTAAGAGCAAGGCTCAAGGTTGCAGGTCTGGGCAAAATGAGAAGGAATTCATCTTAGAGGACCAACATGCTGTGGAGAAAGTCCATTGCTATGCCATCAACTATTAAACTTGTGAAGAAGGGGCCAGTGATCTCAGAGTAAAGGGTTTCTTTCTTACACACTTCTGTCTCTGAGTTCTCCTCCCACTCCCAGCTTACGCAATTATGCAGGGAAGGGACCTGCTTGCTGGGGTCAACTCCCTCCCAGGAGGAGAAGTGGTGGCACAACCACCCACCCCAGCCGGAGTCCCCAGGGCACCTGCTCCTGCTGGGGGAGCTGGCAACTGCCCTGTAGCCCAGCTGTGCTCTGGTCCTCAGTCACAGAGGTGACAAGCATCATCAGAAGAGGTGACAGGAAGGGGAATGCAAGTGCAGCATTGTCTGCTTAGCCTCAGGCAAATCAGAATGGCCACGAAGAGGAGGAGGAGTGTGGCAAAGGAAGCAAGGCAGGCCTGCTCTCACTAGTGCTGGGCACAAGGCTGGTCTCACAACTACAGAGGTAGTGCTGGCACCTCATAACTGCCGTAACACTCAGCAAAGGGCACATCTGACCTCATCACAAACATGGGGAAAGATTCAGAGATGAGTAACCAGTATCTTCAGTGGTGAGGAATAGCTTTTACACCAGGAGCATCCACAGAGGTCAGGGCTCTACAGCTCAGGAAAAGATGTGTCCAAGGATGAAGGTACTAAAGGTACACCAAGCAGCATGGGAAGGTGGGTAGGGAATGACTGTTGGTTGTGCCATGTGAGGTTGGTGTCCCACTGGGATCTGGTGACACCACAGGGTGGCCAGGGCAGAAGCTGCAAAAGGAAATGGTTCTTCTCAGAGACAGGGTAAAATATTCACATTGAATGAGAAAGAACTGAGTGAATTCACAGACATCCAGTGTAGGCCTTTAAATACCAGAATAACCCTTCTGGATCAGGAGTTGCAAATTTTCAAAGGCTAGAAGAATATTCTAGGAAAACATGCCAAACCAGTTCTTGTGCTCTTGTTTACGTGTCCTCTGTGGCCGTGATCAGAGGCTCAATACTGGGCCAACTTGACAAACAGTCTGACTCAGTATGGCCACTCTGACATCTCTTGCCACAGTCCCTCTTGGCACAGCACAAGAGCTGCACCAGGCCACTCCCAGCACCTCGCTTCTCTGTTTTTATTTGACGCAGCTGCTCATGATCAAACCACATGTTTCTGTGCCTCTGGTGACCATCTCTTTCTGTGGTCAGTATTTTCTCCAAAGCAGGATAGGCAATAACAGAGGTGAATCTGAGTATCTAAATTGTAGGAAAAAAAGAGAGTTTACTAAAGACTTTAGCACTTATGTCTTCCATCTGGTAAGAAGTTTTCCTAAAAAGGGAATTTTAGTTTCCTGTACTGAAGTCACTCACCCTGATAACCACTTTCAGGTCTGTTTGTCGGTATCTTTGGCTGTAGTTCCCACAGTCCCTGTCTTGGCTGGGCTAAACAGGGCACAACTGGACCATTTTTCAGGGCTCTCTCTACAACTTCCTGGTGATGAGTTTCTTCAGGTCCTAGTCACTCCCTGCCTAAAAGGAAGGGCTCCTACATAAGCTCATATTGTACCAAACCAAAAAACTCCCAGCTCTAAAGCAAACATACACTGTTTGACTACACACTGCTACTGAATTGGAGTATCAGGTTACAACCGCTCTCCCCTCCCAGGTGTACTGGGTTTGGATCAACCTCTTGTAACTTTACAGGTGGAACTGGCACTGGCAGCTCTCCAGGGTATGCACTGCACGTTCAGTTTCTCCATTTCTGCCCTGAGATACACTTCAGCTGCTTTTGAAGATTGTAAAAATAATCAATAATAGATTAAACTGCACATTTTCTTCAGGCACCCGGTCTGCTTACATGTAATGAGTGTTTATGAACTGAGGAAGGCATACCAAAATTACAGAAATGCTTTGGCAAACCTGAATCTAGATTTATTTTTTTTATCTGCAAGCTCTGTGATACTCATTTTATTGTTCTTAGGGGTTAAATTTAAATCACTAACACAATTTCGTATGTGTTTGCTTTTATCACATTTGGAAACAGAGGCTAGTCCCCCCTTACACCACTATTTCTTAATGATGTGCTTTTTTCAGTGAAGATGAGTTGGTAAAGACATGAGGATTACATGTAAATTCAGCTGTATTTGTAGTTTAAACATGTGGGAAATGAGATGAGGGGAGGAAGAGCTTATGCTAATCCAAACAAATGGGAGAGCTCGTAACGTTTTCAGATGGTTTATTTGAAATCACATTAAATTCTGTTGGCAACCTGATGTGTCTGTGAAACTGGGGCTGTCAAAATATGCTCACCTGTTCTAATAAAATAGCTCCTGGGCTTTTAAATGAATGTGCACAGCCACAGGGATGCTTAAATCATGTGTTGCATATGCAAATCACAATGGAATTTATTAAATAACTAATTCACAAAGCCCACCTATTACCTCATTCAGCTGGGCAAATGAAGGCAGAACGACAGAAGTGACCAGCTTGTGGCCCCACAGCAAACCTGCCAGAGCTGCAACAACAGAGCAGGAATCTGGTATTACCCTCTCAAGCCCTAAGTGTACTCTTAGGGCTGCAGTGACCCTGCACCTTGGCATCCTGAATGAGTGATAAAGCACCATCAACAGCATGTCTCCCAGCTTCAAAGGAGGGATTACTTTGCAGAGGAAAGCAATTCTATCTGGGCAGCTAATTAATCACCTCTCTCCTCTTTGAAAGTCAGCATCAGCTGTGTTTCACACCACTCAAAATCTGCTCATGTGCCTTTTTGACTTGCCTAGTTCTGGGAGGTGATACTGACTCCCTGTGCCAAGTACTCCATCAGCCCTAGTCAAACCCCATCCCGAATTGAGTGGGATGGCTGGTCTCAAAACAATTGAGGAGATGAAAGCCACGGAACACCTCTACCCTGAGCCAAAATTTTGACTTTTCTAGTTGCAGGGCTGACAAGGGCAAGTGGAATTGTCTGGTTTTTGCTAATTTTGTCCTTTGTGTCCAAGGAAAAGAAGATGGACAAAATAGGTGTATTAGAAGAACATATCCTGCCAGGAATTAGCTGGATGTCCTTCTTCAAATAGAGAGCTGCTGCCATTCAGACTGCAGATGCTGCCCAGATCTGTAGAAAGAGGACACTACCCTACATGTAACAGTCTTTTCAGTCAGTCTAATGAGCATTTCTAGAAACAATCAGAGAGGGCAGCTTATGGGCTTGCTCACAGGTGGTTTTCACCACTCTTCAGTAAGCCATCCCCACACAAGACACCAAAATAACTCTATGCATATGTTCCTCATGCAGCTGTTCAAAATTGTGCATGCAAAGTCCTTATTCTGAACAGAAAGTGTATTTTATTTCTCTAGGAAATCATCCCCCCCATTAACATGTGCGTCAAACTGACTGTCTAATAAATAAATACATATTTGGGGTTTTGGGGGAAGTTTTTATTTTTATTTCTATGCTTCCTCCTTACTCCTTTAAAACAGGCCTTCTGGTCAAATTTGCAGTTCTGAAAAAGGTGTAACTACATTTCAAATATTCAATATTTTTGTTGAAACCATCTTGAGAAAATAATTTTTAATGAAACACATTTACTATTTCTCATCTCTGTGCAATCTGCTGATTTCCTAATTCCCTAAAATGACAAAAAAAATTTGTCTGTTCAGAGATGCTGGCCCAAAGCCCATCACACCCGCAGGCTGTAGTAGTATTATATGAAATGTTTGCCTAATTCTCTAGACCATGGAATTATAAACTTAGTTTAACGAAGAAAAACAATCCGTTACATAAGCAATCCCACCAGGACATGGAATTAAACGACAAATCCAATCGAGCAACTCAGAGGAGCGGACATGTATTTACTCTCTGAGATTACCTCTTAGCAAGTGCTAAGATACCATAGGGAGAGGTGCTGTTACAAAAAGAAAACACAGATTGCTGAGGCTAGAGCTCAACTGCTGCAGAGTACGATAGAAAATACTTCAGTTTCTGCTTTCTGGCACTTGCTCTCATTCAAGAGTAGCAAGTAACTTGCATAGCACGGGTTTTTTTAAAAAAAGCCTATAGTACTTAAATTTTCAAGATGAAAAACAGTTCACGTAGATGTTAAACGATCTCAAGTCTTGATTTCAGTGAAAGCTAAGAGTGCTTTGCTACACTACCTGGCTAGGTAGAAGAAGGGGGATGTGCTCAGTGCTTTTAATGAGAAGCTTGGCATATACCAGCTTTCTTCTGCTATGGATGGGATGAGACGAATGCAGTATTTCCTGGTGAGTTGTGGGTATTCCTGCAAATCACTTTCATAACCTTGCAGCAATCCCAACAGATGATAGGATATTTTTCTCCCCCTTCTTTTATAAATCATTCATTTGTGTCTTGTAGGTTTAGGAATATAATCTTTGCATTGCTCAGTGCAACATCATGTTTCTTTCTCACGTTCTCTGGTGACCTAATCTAACAATGTGCAAATACCTCTTGGTTTCACTGTATCTACTTTGCACTTCCTGATACCACAAACTACTCGCAAACTATTGATGAACTGTTTCTGTAGCTTTCGCTTTCCCCAAAATTAACATAGTATCTTCATTTTGAATATGTCAGTATGTCCCAAACTCACAGTTTGGGGGGGGTCTTCACATTGTGTTTCTCATCATGCCCTGACGTGCTCCTGCCTTGACAATACTGAGCAGCACGGGAGCTGGTATTTTATCGTACACCTGCCCAGGGAGTCATGAGTGTGGTGTGCCTCTGCCTGTCTCACCAGAAGAGCCCAATTCAAGGACGATGCCAAACTCCTACTCAGGAATGTGCTGTGACAGCCAGGCATACGTGACTACCTTTCTCCAGGAAGGTACAGTCCTTTATTTATGCTTCTCCCCTTAGCATGGGATAAATAAATGTTTATTGAGGGCGAGAAAGAGCACAAGAATGAACTTGCCTCTGTACAGCCGAAGTTACAGCTGAGGAGATTGTGCATGGGGAGGCAGAATCTGAGGTGTGCTCCAGAGGAACGTCTCGGAGCACAGCCTGTCCCCTAACCCTAGAGGAATGTTGTGATCTCACTGTTCCAAGTCACTCGTGATCTCTTTCTCTCTTCCACTTGGTGTTTAGCAATGCCATAAAAGGAGAAACATCTTCTCCAGGACACGTGTGAGTGCCTGAAGTCCCATCTCTCCATGTGTTTCAGCTTGGGGAGATGGGAGACACTGATCTAAGTTGTCTTGAGCACAGAACAGCCTTTTGCCACCTGGCTGCATGAGCTGGCTACTGACGTATTCGTAACACTAAAATACTTCAAAAATACCAAAGGGAGGAAAATACAGGGATTTTAGGCATCCTTCTCCAGAAGAGAGTAAAGACTTGCCAATTTTTAAGAGAACAGTGGCTCCTGGAGCTCTGCCCTGGGATGGGCATGGCTTAAGGCACACCCTGTCCCGAATGTTTTCTTTGGGCTACTTTGCAAGCTTGTATGTTGGCACTCTGACTCCTCCAGCACCCGTCAGAGCATCCTAACCGCAGAGCGATATGTGAAGCAAGCCCCTAAGAAAGTCAGCACTGGTCATACGGGCAACCCTGCATCAGTGGCAATGGTAGCCAACACAGATCGGATGCTGCCTGGTTTTGTTGCACTTGTGCTTTCTGTTGTCTAGCCCATGGTGAGCATAGCTGTATGTGGGTGGCCATGCCAGCAGCACCAGCACGGCATTAGACAAATAGGGTCCAGGAGCTGTGCAATAGGATATACTCTGCTCAAGAGGGAGATATCACTGTCTCAGGACTTTTTACTCCTGGACAGCTGACCACCAGTGGCTACTTGGTCAGCAAGATGCCTGTGGGTTGCTGGTTGCCAGGAGAAGAGTAAACCCATGCAGCACAGCCAGCCCAGGTGAAGACAGGCCCTTGGCAAGGGTGGGCAGACTAAGAAGAAAAGGAGACCCCATTTAGAAGACCTTGTATGTGCTTCAGAGCATGCAAGCACTGCAAGGGCAGGCACCTGCATTCACACAGAAGCTAGCCCAAGGGCTCCTCTCTCTGCTGAGCTACTGGCACTTTTGCTCATGAAAGCCTTACTCCATAAACATCTACTAAAAATATACACAGCATGTGCAGCAGGTAGCCAACTAACTCCTCAGGACACGGGAATCATCTTTTAGAAATGGCAGCAAAATCTTTCACCTGTTTTTTTTATCTGTTAGCAGAAATACATCAGCTATGCTGCTGCCTTAAGCCACTGCTTAACTTCAACAGAGTCCGTATTTCTGACATTTGCGGGTAAAAGTATTCTTGTTTAGATAGATCAACCGGTATCGTTTGAAAAGTAGCCAAGGTTTGGGACATATGGTTTCTTTTTTAGATCTGGAGTAGAAGGAGCATAACTAATAAATCTCTTTTGCAATATAAGTGAATCAAAGTGATTTCTTTTCTTGTTTTGACAAAACTTTGTAATTTTTTGCACCTGATTTTCACATCAGCTAAATAGCAGAAAAACCCCCACAATGTATTCAGTTTTCATTAGCAATGGGATAAACGAAGTCAAAAGAAGCACTTATAATCAAAATCACTTTGCCAGATTTGTGACAAAAAAAATGCATGTTCCAGACTGGAATCAGTTAATGAAAACTCCTTATTCAAGGAGCGTACACTCATACTTATATTCAAATCTTATTGAAATCAGCTGCTGTATCTCAAAGAGATCCAAATGGTCTTTGGATAGGTTCTTTTTAAAAGAAAAGAAAACTGTAGAGCCGTTAGGAAACTGCCCCTTTGTTACCTCAATTAACAATGATTGCAAAAACTGGCTCTTGCAAGGAGAAAATTAAAAGTGACCATGAATACTCACTCAACACCCTAAAAGTTCAGAAGAGATGTGTTACCAGATGCTCCAGGTTGCACCATAAGAGCTCCAGCAGCTCTGGAAAAGGGATCAGAAATGCAATTTATTCTCACCCACTGCCTTAAATTCATTGTTTCTCTCCTGTCAGTCACTGTCAAGGGTAGTGTAGGAGAATGGCTGAGAAGCAGATGGCTCCATCTAATAAATTTTGCAGGCTCATTTTTGAACAAGTAAGGCAGTCGGCACTAGTGATGCTACATAAAAATCCTTCTGCCTGTACTAATGTCAGCAGCAGCATTGAAAATGTGCTGTGTGTCCCCACTGGTTGGTAAGCTGGTCAGGTAGGCAACACTGGGTCCTGCCAGGAGTGGCGATAGCCCATTTCACAACCTCTACAGTGGCAGCACAAGTTTCTCCCTCGCTAGCAAATATCTCCTGAGGATGGGGAGCTGAGGAGAAACCTAGTGGACAGGAAGAAGTAAGAATATATTCTTCTTCATACAATCAGCTTGCACATATTTGACACTCACTGATAAAACAGCGTGTAGGATTGTCAAGCTCTCTTGAAATGAGGACTAATTGGTAGGTAGTGCTGCTGGTGGTTTTGCTGTTCTTGGTGGGACCCTCTTTTTCACTTCTTGACATCTCTAGCAGCTATTCTCAGCACTAGGTCTGGTAGGCACAAGCAAAATGCTGAATATGTCTCCAATAGCTTCCCCAAGAAATGATACATCGTTGTATTGATACACAGACATATGCATTGTTACTAGATAGACCCATTTGCAGCTGTGCCAACCGCCTTTTCTCTGAAGGGAGTGCAGTGAATCAATTCCTGTTGTTGGTAAAACCCAGCAGGAGGGAAATATCTATCTTCATGGATTCCTATAAGTGAAATATATAACATGTTCTAGAGACAAAAGTTAGTTTGTTCTCATTTCTCCCATTTTGAGAAGAAAGTAGTAGTGTATGCATACTCATGAGTATATGAAATTGATGGGGAATAATTATGCTATTCCAGGTAGAAGTAAAAATGGTTACATTTTAGTCACCTTCAGCCTGAGAATCCCTGTGGAAATAGTCACTCAAATGTTTAGAAAATAGAGGCTTTGAGCAGCCTGATCTAGTGGAAGGTGTTCCTGCCCATAGTAGGGGGGTTGAAATTGGATGATCTTTAAGGACCCTTCCAATCCAAATCATACTATGATTCTATGACCGGAGGATTCCTGTAGTTTCTGTATGTCAGAGCAATCTCCCCTTTTAGAAGGTCTGCAGAAAGTTGACTTGATTGTCTATACCTCTTTTATACTTTACCTTTTATATAGAATACACTGTATCTATTATAGCGAGTATATATCGTTATATAATAGATTTTATACACATAAAATATTTCAGAGTTTTTTGATGAAGCATACAGCAAAGCAAGTATGTGATTGTTACAATTATTTTGCCTCAGGACAGAAAGTCCCAAGCAGTTCTGCATTGCAGGCTAGCACAGTGGATAGCAGGACATTTCACAGTATAACAAGACAGCTGTCTTGCAGGATCACACAGATATTCATGGGGAAAAGGACAACATGCAGAACACTTCCACCAGTTCCAGAGCAAAATCACTTCAAGGTTTCTTCTTCAGCTCGCATTGCAATTATATGAAAATTTTGAATGATTTTTAAGCAATAATTTCTTGACTAAATCTAAAATTTTGTTGGCTTGCTCTCTGTCTATATTCTTGTATAAAAGAAAATCACTTGGCTGAACATTCCTGAAAAGCTATTTTCGGTATGTATAACTAACCACAGCTTGCAAATCTTGCATATCAAAATGCAACTCAGCATTTAAAATGTCGTTTAAATACCTTCACATATATAAACACTTCCAGGTTGCAGAACGCTCTCTGTGTAATTTTTAAAAATTATAAACAAAGAACTTTTTTTCTCAATTTAGCCTAGAAAAAAAATGGCAATTGAACACCTAATGAAAGAGCACTCTGCTCAAAATCAGAAAGCCCAATTCACTGACAGACAAAGCAAAACTCTTGCTACAACTGTGGCATCTCCCATTTGCTTAAAGAAGCCCACACTACCACCAGATAGAATGGTTATAGACATAATTTATGCAAACTAGGTGCCACTGCACAAAGATGGAGTTTCTAGTGCATGTGCTCATAGCTGGCTTCTGCATCTCCAGGCTGCACCTATTCGGGGAAACATTAAGTATCTATTAAATATGTCCTTTACATCTTGTCATTTGCTTCTGAGTCTTCTTGTTAAAGATCAAAGGTAGCTGATAGCTTCCACCTTCCAACAGGTACAATTTTGGGACAGGGAAGAGGAAGAAAAGGAAATTACCTTTCTCAGACTTCATGTTTGTACTACTAATATATTAGTATTAGAGATGTTATTTTGTGATAGATACCCTTGCTGTCTACTCACACCACTTTCTTCAGACTCAGGAAGAGAAACCAAAACTTCAACAACCAAATTAGCCCAGTATATCCTATATGCCTCCGCACAATGGATTTACAGGTATAAGCACTTTCTTACATAAAACCTCTTTCCTAACTAAAAATATTTTGCCGCAGATATGGAAGGAATGTAGAATCCAAATAATACTTTTAAGAAAATAGTGGTAGGATTCAAACTCTGCTGTGTTTGCTTACTGCCAAAAAAGACTTAATTTTGTGGAGAGACAAGTAAGACCTGCTTCTGTTGAATTTGCTTGATTTCAGTATGCAACTTATGGATGGAGATGGCACTCAATTACTGGTTATAGAACAAACCTTTGGAAGCTGGAACGTTTCTAGTAGCAATCAAAGCAGACGGTATGGGTTTTTTCTGTTTCTGTTTTGTACTTTTCCTACTGCGTGTGCTTGGTCTAAGAAAACAGGGCAGGGCAAGAAAGCAGACTTACAAATCTTCTTCTAAATACAAGGGATTGGGTCTATCGTGATTTCAGCACAGGCAGAGTATCCAGTTATGCTCATAAAACACAGATAAGTAATCCTTGCCCCAGGAGAAATATGCTTCAAGGCCCTAATCTCACTTAGGGATGTGCACAATCTCATCCTTGCAGGTGATACTATTGAAATCAGGGAAACTTCTCTCCTGATGCAGTTTCTAGCAGCTGGAGATGTGCTTTTTGTATTTGGGCCCTTGAATATTATTTGAAACACATTGTGATGCATTTATTTGTGGTGGGTAACACATTACTCTCTGTGGACTCCCACTGACTTCGAGGAGTCTCCTCACAGAACAAGAACCCATTCGGCAGTCGAAACACAATGTAGAGCAGCACAGCAAAAATTCAGTTTGAGCTGTGTTTGGTGAAAGCCCTGTACGCTTCTGTGGGTGACAGCCGTCATTGTGTTAGTGCTGCTTCCTTGTTATTCTCAATTCAGGAGGGAGGAAAATCAGAATCAGCTCCTCTTCTGAAGCTGTCATCAACCTCAAAATCACCAGGAGCACTGGCAGTGCATTTCTCACAAGTCACTACGCACACCACTCCCATTTCTTAAGGTTACAGACTTTTGGGTCCTGATCAGTGTGCTGCCCTGCCCTATTTATGAGCTTCAGTGAATTTTGAGTGCATTTTGGACCCCAGACTAAGTTGCTGGAGACAGTGGGCTGAAGCTTCTAGCACAAATAAGATCCTCCCAGCTAAATTTAGGGGAAACTCCACAATACTTTATTGATTTTTTTTTCCTCAGTACTTAATTCAGTTTCACTCTACTCTGAAAGCATAACAGACTGATAGGATTGCATGTCCCGTTTACCAGGATGTCATTCCAAGAGAGTGACTGACTGCCTTTAAAAGGACATGGGCTCCCCTTGACCATGTCATCTAAATAGGGTACATACACAGAAGCAGATAAGAATACCTGCATTAATTTTCAATGGAATATTAGCTCACAGTAAAACTTTGAACAGAAAACACTGATGCTGTGCTTGCAAATGCAGGGACTTCATTCTATTGAGATATTAGTCAACTTCTGTAAAAGTACAGGGAGGTATTTTTCATGGCAAACATTTTCCCACTGAAACCATGTGATTGTTTAAAACAAACACAGTAGAAAACAACCAAAATCTTTTGAGGAGGGATAAGAAGAATGAGAGGATGAGAGTAAGAGCCTCTTATTCCAACCTTCTCACCTTGGTGAGGAATAAGAGTCCTGTCCCATGCCTGAGACTAAGATATAAATAATTGTCACTTTTTGACCTCCAGCAAAACAGACCATATGTCAACACTGCAGCCACCACAGGTTGCCTGAGCAAACCTGAGTTAGGCTTCAACTCACTGACTGGATACTGCTCCCAGGCCTGCCTTGGCATCAGGGCGCTCAGTGTAAATTGACTTCTCCTACCAGCTAGCTCCTTGGGCAGCATCATTGCTACACCTATGGTCCAAGCAGTGTCTAAGCCAGCTTATACCTGTCTCTCTGACCCTTAACCAACATGAAGGAATAGTACAAACAGCAAAAAAAGGGAGGAAAGAAGCAGTGACAATTATAAAAAATCAATATTCTCCAGAACAAGGGCAGTCACAGAAGCTGTTCCGGGCTAGTTCTGTTCTAGTTTAGAACTCTGACTCCTTTTGCTGCTCGGGGGCATTGGTCAGTTAGTCTGATTAGCCTTCCCTGCTTCATTTCTCCTTTCCAGGCATGGAAGAGCTGGCTGCCCTGCACATTTTCCTCCTGTTGGTGCAGTGCAGGACAGATGGAAGCTGAGGGAGATGGGAATGACAGGGACAACAGCAAGGAACTCAAGATGAAGGAGAAAGCAGAGCAACATCTTGGATGACTTGCACTGGGGTTTCAGCGATCACTGGTAAGTGCAGCCACTGGTTCACACTCTTTCATTTGCAGTCTCTGAGGTGCAGGAGACCACGGATGCCAAGATACATGGCACAAACAGCAATGTCTGAAGGCTGAACCACGCCAGCTTTAGCACACTATCCCTCCATGTTTTGTTCTGTGGGAAGAAACCTTTCATTAACACACCCCACCCAGAAGATAACAGTGGCAGAATAATCTGTTCTTACTTTTGCCTCCCCCCTCCATCAGGTGCACCAATTACTGACACCCTTGTCCATCGAATTCTGGTAGAGCTCATGCTACATTTCTCTTGCTTATCAGACAAAGGAAAATAGCAGTGGACTAGAAAAGATATTTTGCCTCCCTTTGACACTTCTCCAGACATCAGCATTTAATGTCCCAGGTAAGTGGCATACATTATGGTCCTTCCATAGGTGGCTGTAGCTGCAGCTCTGGTGCATGCTCAGCTGGATCTTGGTTGCTTGGACCCAGCCACAATGTGGCCTCCGGGCAGGGGGGTACAGTAACTCCTATACACAGGACAAAGTAAACACAGCAGAATAGTTCACAGTTATGCCATATGCAGTCACAGGCACAACCAGATCGACATTAGTTATTCCAACACAGAATTATGATGCAGTTTGTTACAACAGTCAAAGCCAAATGAGAGCCACGTTCTTCCGTCACTCACACAACATACTGTGTTCTTGGCTTTGGTATATGCATAATTACTCAGGAGTGATACAGGTGAAGTTTAGATCCCACACTACACTTTTTCCTTGGCCCCTCTCCCCAGATCAGGAAAGTAAATACACAAGAAAATTTTACTATTATGTTTCTTTAAATAATTCCCAGAATGCAGCAGGTGACTAATATTACTGATGCAACA
This sequence comes from Neomorphus geoffroyi, assembly GCA_033558235.1. NCBI lineage: Eukaryota > Metazoa > Chordata > Aves > Cuculiformes > Neomorphidae > Neomorphus > Neomorphus geoffroyi. Next base: position 23,945,258 of record JAUMJM010000002.1, read on the forward strand.
CGAACATAATAGGTAGATTTGAACAGTAAATCACAATCGTGATACCTATGCCTTAGGGTATTAAGACGTGATGTAACCTTGAGAGCTTCAGAGACCTCTGATCTGTGTTGTTACAGGGATCTGAAAGCAGTGTCTTATTAAAACAAAGGGGGGAAATGAAATAACACTTGATTCTTTAAAAACTGCTGCATTCTGCCACAAAAAAGATATGTTCTTACCAGATTTCTGATGTGATCATGAGCCTCCAGCATTAGATCTTGACAGTGTGCTACTATGCTAAAATCCACACTGAAAAGTTTCTGCAGTTTTTGTTTTCATTATTTTTAAGCAGAGATTCAAACAAAGGGAAAAAAAATTACTAAGAGTATCCACAACCAGGTGAAATGGCACACTTCTTTCTAGGACAACAGTCCAATTGGTTTCAGCTGGATATAAGGAAAAATAAATCACTATCAGGAAAAATAGGCATTGGATCAGATTGCCTAGGGTTGGTGTACAATCTCCATCCCTGGAGGTTTTCAAAACGCAACTGGATACAACCCTGAGCAACTCGGTCTGACCTCAGAGTTGACCCTGATTTGAGCAGGAGATGAGACTAGAGATGTCCTGAGGTGTGATTTGACCAAAATGTTTTATGTTCATCTTAGCAGTGGATAATGATCCTTCTTTGTGGTGATTTTTTTTCAACATGTAGAGAGGGGTTTTCCTTTCTTTTTGGGAAAAATGAAACCTTTTGAACATTTACATGAAAATGGGAAGTGTAGGAGTGTCAGCTGTACCCATCTGAGCCTTCTGGCTAGGGTGGTGGCTCGAAGGGTGGGAGACTCAGCTTCAGGTCTCTGCTGCATGACTTGGAGTAGAAGTTTGCACCCTGCATCACTCCAGACAGGTTGCAAACAGCACACCATTTGGATCAGTGCTTGCATCATCTTGCTAACCATCCTTGATATGTTTGTGGTCACCATTATGGTTTTGGCTCAGCAAGGCATCATGTTTTGGGGATTAAGTCCTGAGCAGCTCCTGAATCCAGCAGCGGCGGTCAAAGGTGGTACAGTGCCTGCTGTGTCTTGGCCCAGTCTCAAGGCTACTGTAATTTGCTTGTGGCCTCTTTTTGTTCACAGGGCAGCTGCTGAAACTCCACAATAGCCTGAGCAAGGTCACATTGCTGATTTCCTCCTTCTCCTTGGCACATGCTGGGCACAGCTCTGTTCTAGAAAGTAAGTACAGGATAACAGGAGATGTCAGCACCCAAATCAGTCTCCTTTGCCACCCCAGAACCAGCACACAGAGGCTGAAAGGGAGCCCTAGGAAGGGAGAGGTGTTTTCAGCATCTCTCTGAGAGACAGTTCTGTGCCTTCAGAGACTGGCTACATTGCACAGAGCAAAGAGCTCCCAATGGCTAAACTGTCTCCTTTTACAGCCTCAAGCACTTCTCTGTTGCAATTTTTTCATCTGTAAAATTGGGATAATGACATTTTTACCAACTTACAGGACTGCTGTGAACTTTAATTAAGGCAGGGTTTGTAAAACGCTTTAATGAGGGAAAGCACTAAGAACGAGTAGATTATTTGGTTAAGCTGGGTGATGTGGTGCTGCCAGACTCAGGATCTGTACACACTACAGATTGTTATTCTGTGTGCCTTCAAAGATAAGCATCGCAGGGCTTGGGTCTTGGGCAAGCAGGATTCATTTTGGGAGTGCCTCTTCCTAAGTATAGCTGTGCATAGTACTAACATTCGCTACTTGCCTTGCATTACTTTATTTTGCAGATGGGAAACAAAGTCAATTCACCAAAAGCCATCTTAAAATGAGGTAAAAAGTCAAATGGTGGGATAAGCTGCAATACCAAGGACTGAATGCAGAATGCCCTTTCTGATCCCCTGTTTCTGGGTATAGGGAAAGCCATGGGTACATACACAGGTAGGAAACCGAACAATTTCTGTTCTGCAGTGACCGGTATTACAAGGTGAATTGCATTTCATCCAAACACTTTTTCCTTAGAGTGTGAGCAAGTGCAATGTTTCATGATGGAGCTGCTCTGTTTTGCTGTCAACACACAGCCACAGACCTTTCTCTGCCATGGGCTGCAACTCGCATAGGAGGCTGAGGCAGAGTTTCTCACACAGAAGCAAGCAGTGTCTCCGCAGTGAGCTGCAGGGAGGTGGAAGGGATTGCCCTGCCTGTTGTCTCCAATGCTTCACATGATCTCAGACCTCATGTCACTATTTTTCCTATGCTGGGAAGCCATCCAGCAAGACTTCAGGCATCTGGCAGTACTCAGCAGAGGGGTGACTAGCACATAAATCTATTCAAATACAGTGTCTCACAGGACCATCCAGACACTACCTTTCTTTTTTGCACCTTAGCAGCAGGTAGCGGGTGATAACTCAGTCATCCTCACATCTTTCTTTCAGTTTCCTTTCTCGGTTTTGGGCCAGGAAAGAATTAACTGCAGCAAGCTACACTGAAAAATTGAGTAAGAAGATGGAAAAGACATCCCCACAAGAGACAGGACTGGGACCAGCACTTCATATCTGACAGCCAAAGGTAATTCAGGCCCAAGCTGTGCCTCTGGTGCCTCAGACCGCAGGAGGCAGGCAGTCACAGGGACACTGCAGAATCAGTACGGTTCTCTGTGGGGACCTTTCGCCATCCTTCTTCTACAGAGGTACCACTGCAGCCTTGCTCAGGGACCCTAATCCCTCCCTGCTTGCTCACTGGCTGCTTGCATCCCCCAAGAGCATAAGAAAGGTCCAGTCTCCCCAGTTAATTCATCTGGAGCAGTACTGAAGGCTGGGACTACATATTCCTCTCTGAGGAAGATTTAATCAGTGTGATTCTTAATACCACCCCTTTGCTCTTTGATCAAGGATTATTTAAGCTATTATTGAAATATTGTTCTCAGACTTCCATTATGGCTGGTATTCACAGAAACAATACTCCTCTCTAGCTGAGCAAATAATGTCGAGCTGTTTGTTTTAGACAGAATTCCACATATTCACTTTATGTTACTTTCACGCTGTTAGTCAGGAACAATGATACTTGTCTAGGCCTACGAATAATTACTGGGAATCATATTTTGGTGACATTTACAGCAGGCTTCTACAGTGAAAATCCATTTGCAACATTTCGAGTTCTTAGGCATTTCTTTAGGAATCCGACATTCGACTGGCTTTGGGGTTTTGTATTCTCACAAGTGTCAGACTTCCTCCCCGTGTTTCCATTCTTTAAATTTTAACCATATTTGCAAAATGTCAGACATCTAGATCAGTTTTCCTTTTGTCAGATAAGAAAGATTATTGTCATTATTGTAATATCAGCAGCCACTAATCTAGCTAAATCCATGCTATTTGTTTGGTGGTTCTACTACAGACACCTTGGCTCCAGGTATTTACAAGATTAAGCATTAATACAATATCTTCTAATTTTCAGGTAAGATTGTTCAAAGCAGTGGATACAGAATCAGGGCAGTGACAGTAGACCAAGATTAATGATTTTAAATGTTTGATGTTGTTGTTTAGCTTAAATACTTGACAAGGTATATACAGACATGCATTTTCAATGGAGAAATGCTTAGCATAGCTTGAAAAAACAAGCTGCTGAAGTGAGCTACAAGTCAAACAAATTAGGAGATGTTATTGATAATCACAGACTCAGAGCAAAGTTCCTGTCAAATTCTTCTTAAGTGCTCCTGAGAAACACCCTACTCTCCTATTTCACTTGGGTTTTTTTAATGAAGGTTTCAGAAAGATGTATCCAAGATATAGGAAGAATAAGAGAACTCCAGCTATTGCTCCACTTAACAGACAGTATTTGAACTTGTTGGGATACGTCATGCATTTGAAATGTATGGCAAATCCAATAAACCAAATTATTGTTTGCTAATTCAATTGAGCATTTTAATTAAACTGTGCAAAGTTCAGCACTGCTGTGAGTTTTTATATCCAGGATTTGGTTAATTTTATTTTATAATTTTTGGGTGTCATCAGAAGATATCTCAGAAAAAACAAAGGTGCCTGCATACTGGCATACCGAGAGGGTAGCTCTCAAACACTCCTGTCACTTTTCTCTGAACAACCAAGTCAGATAAAATTGAAATTCCTATCATTAGAAAACGCATTGAGCCCATTGCTCTGCCACCGATGCACTCTGAGCTGCATATTTACTTCTGTTTGCTAGTGACCTTCAGCTAATCTTTGAATTTAGTCAGAATATTCTTACAGCATCCAGGTCCAAAACAATGTGCAAGTTTTGTTACATGAACTAGCAAAGCCCAGGAGTAAACTGAGGGAGGGGGAGAAATGAACTCTATGAATTCCTCCTAAATAAGACAAATTGAAATATACCTTAGATGTAGTTGCTTTGTACTTGAAAAAAGAGCCCTACTGTTCAAGCATACTCTTCACTCAACAACATGTCTTGCTACATCTATTTTTGTGTGCTTGTGGAAGAGAAGGAAGAGGAGAATGGTAACTGCTCTACAGACACACAGAGGAACCTTTTCCTTCACACAGGAGACAGAGTAATCCACACAATACCCTTTTTTCCTAAGCAGAGCTGAAGGGAGGCAGAGAACCAGCCTTCCCAAGTAGAGAGGTCTGATGAGCTGATGTATCATGGTGTGCAGCTTTTGGGGTTAGTGCAAGCTTTGAACTAGCAAGCAACTTCCATAAAAGATTTGAGAGTGCAAATTTTCCTTTTCCCTAAGCACAAATAATGCTGTTTCTGAAATAATTAAAAGTGGTTGGTCCCCCTGCTAGGCAAGTAGTATGACCATGACTCCTTCTTCTCTGCTTGTAGGTGGGATATCAGAACTTGCTGACCTTTGGATATATGGAAGAAATAGCAATACACCTCCCCACGTGCAGCGAAGGTAGGACAGACATCCATCTCTCCTGATGCTTCTGGGAAGAGAGGCTAGTGCAGCTTTAACTCTTTTCCATTCTACTACAACACAAAGTGGACATGCTAGAGAATAGAAAATGAGTCATATATTTCTGTAATTTTATTCTTTGGAGTTTTACTCTCTTCTTTGCCATGTTTACATTGTTAGATTAATTTATTTTATTTTTAATTATTTCAGTTTTTTTTAAATTTTGAATTATTTTGAATGTCTCTAGTTTTTAATTACCAATACCTCCAAATGTCTCCTCTAAATCTCTCTGTTTTAGGAAGACTGGAATGGTCTTGTTGGACAGTCCTGCTGCTTGATGGGTGGAGAGCCAGGTTTCATGCTGGCAGTGGGGCTGTCAATAGCTGCTGATTGGGATCCGTAAAATTACACATTAGCTGATAGCCAAGATCTATAATTACACTATTAACTATGCCTGCCTAAAGGAGGCAATAGAAAGATTCAAGCTAGAAAGCCAAATACATACTGTCATGCTTGTTAATGCATTGATTAGCTATACCTTCCATCATTATTGAGGGTGCATTTTACCTGGGACTGGACTTCAAGTCCATCCAAAGACACTAGCAGAATGGCTACCCATCTGTAATAATGTACTCCTGCTGGGGAAAACTCAGTGGTGGTGTCTCACAGATTATAGCATCTCCTCAGCTGGGACTGCGAGTCTGCAGTAAGGTTATTTATGGTGTGGACTGTAGCTACCTCTTTGCTCACACTTTTACCCTGCCAGACGCAGAAGCAGATGGGGAGCTCTTCTTAACCCTCCTGATACTTGCTCTATATCTCAGAGTGGGAGGTATTATCCCTGGAGGGCTCCCAGCTCTCCCAGTTGCCTGGGCAGAGTTCCAGTTTGGGATCTAGTTTGCGATTGCTGTCAAGCTTATCTTTTTGCCTGAAGGCGGGCCTGAAAGGTTTTCGGCCCTCAGGAGTGAGCGGGATGTTTTGGTCTGACTTTTTACTGAAGAAGTCTGTATCATTCTGGGTTCCCTTTTTTTGTTTTTATGTAAATAACTCTGCAGTCTGTGTAGATGTGCCTCCAGGCATTTATAGGTACACTTTAAGAAACTCAATAAATACCTCAACTATACATTTGATCTTGGCAAGTAGAGGGCTACTTCACATGCAAGACGGAGATGGCCTTTGTTATGCAGGTAGATAAGAGGCAGTTTTCCAGAGAGCTGTATCTCAGTTCTAGCTAATAACTGGCAACGTTCCTATCTGAGTTATGTGAAGTCTCTAAAGTAAGATATTTCTGTTCAATGTTCTTGAAAAAATCAGAGTTTTCATCCATATAAAGATCTTAAATGTTCACGATTGGGCCAGAGAAAGAATGAAATGCATGTTTAGTTTCAGCATTCGAGGGAAGGGCAATGCACAAGAGGCCAAGCACAACATTTGAACAGAACACACAGTGAGAGGCAGATTTGAGCACTAGATAAAGCTATGCACAAACCCATTTCTTCTGTTGTCCTTGAAAGATAAAATGATATCACTTTTCCCCCCCATGTCTAAGCAGGTCCTTCATGGACACTGTCTGACTGGCCAACGGGGCTAGGCACATTCATCCAAAACACAATTTTCCATTAAGTTAGTCTTTCAAAGAACTTCTGCATCAACAAGTAAACACTCATCTCTGTCCTACTTTTTTTTTTTAACCTAAGAAGTGAGCGTTCCTCCCACAGTGAAGGAACCCTTGGTAAACTCCTCCTTGGGAGCCCAGCCGCTCCTAATATTAGCTTGCACCATTATGCAGATGTAGCTCTGGTGTTCCCACACTCTGGGGAGGGACGAGATCCCATCTTCCCACCACATCCAACAGCTGCCAACAGCCTGTACTCTGCCACTCTTTTAGACTGGATCACTGTGATCAGCATTTTTCTCCACCTCGGTCTAGTTCTGACTTGGGTGTTGGTGGCTTGTCATTCAATGTGCTTGTTGCAGTCTCTCTGCTCCAATTTTCAAATGCAATAAAATGTTCATTCCTGAGAATACACAACATCAGCTGCTAACATTTAAGTGAGATGGCAAAAGCAAGATTTAAATTATAATGCTTTATCTCAATGTCTACATGTAAACCTAATTCAGTAACTTTTTGTTTACCTTTTCTGGATAACTGTATAAACCTGCTCAGTAGTTTCAAAAGACACTGAAAAAAAGCAGAAAACCCTATATTTTTTCAGTTTTAATTTAATGTCTCAGAAAAGCCTGAGAAGACATTAGAGTTCCTGACAAAAATAAAGCAGTCCATCTCTCCACATTCAAGAGACATACCAGTAGTGCACAGAAACTCTTTTTCACTCAGGTCAAACAAAATATGTTGGCTCCAGTTCTCCATTAAATAGGACCCCAGGCTGAACACACTGGATGTTGAACATTATGGGGTTTCAGGTTGTTAGCCCCTAATGAGTGACTTGATGGTCCTCGGACAAGTTTTGTACAAGTAGTGCCCTGGCTGAGGCAGTATCATGGTGCTATACCCCTGTGGAAGTCCAGGTCTAGTGGAGTTGAGATCTCCCTTTTCTTTCCACGTCTCTTCAAAAGGTCCCTTTATCTCCCTGGAAGACCGGAGGGAAGGAGCTGGTGACTCTTGCTGTTTCAGTGAAGCAGCTAGAAATGTTTCTTGAAAATCCCTTATCCTCTGAATTTCTACATGCAGGGCAACCTTGATGGAAAAAAGTTTATAGCCCCGTCTATTTTCCCACCTCCTTTTGCTCATCTACGATAGTGAGAATACTTAAATATCCAAACAGAGAATATTTATGGTTGCCTGCCTGTTAGCACAGTTTTTTTATGCCTGCCTCCAAAACCGTAAACATGGGAATCAAACATCTGTTGTGATTTCAACAGGAGGAGGGATTACAGTGAGGTACAACTACTAACATTTTCTATATTTCTGGCTTGGATTTTTTTTTTCTTAATTGCTAAGAGGTTTAACACAATGATCTTCCACGCAATATAAAAGAACCTGCATTTAAATAGGTTTACAATTATTTTCACTATATATTAATAATTTGGATGACACATGCCTTATTCTTTCATGAGCTGCCAGGGTAAAAAAAATCTGTCTAGCCCAGCAAACTTCTCTCTGCATGGCTTCACGCCAGTGAACAAGAAAGGAATGCTCCCTGAGTCTTCTAGCTTTATCTAAAGACACACAATGACTTTGCCATGCCCGCAATTCGTCCCATCCATCAGGGTTTAAGACAGATGTTTTCTGCACCACAGCTGTTAGAAGAGTTCATATGTTAAAACTTGCAAAGGAGTCAGGCCACGGTGTTTGAAATATATCTGCACCCAACCAACCGAGTTCAGGTGTGGCTGAAAGCATGCCAAGTATTTTTCAGAAAATACCTATAGGGATTATTGTTCTTACAAAAAATGAAGGTGCATAAATGAATTGTTTATTTCAGGCAGAATTCTCTTTATCAGTCACATTCAATTTTAGAGTGACTGATTTTTTAGATGATTTCTTGTGTGCTGTAACTTGGACTACACTGAATAGAAGTTTAGGTAAACAAAGAACTAGTTGTTTCTGTCTCTTCAGCAATGTGTTAGAATATTACCAAAGCTATCAAGCTTTCTTACAAAAATATCACAAAAGCTTTTTGTATAATTAAGTATTGGGATTTATATAAGGGATATATATGACATTAATCATGCTTTTTTCTTAACTTGCCCTGGCCATGACATGGTACCGAGGATTTTGCTGTATGTCATTATGCAGCCATGCTTTCTGAGCAGCAGCAGCAGTCCCTCATCAGCTGCCTTTCAATGTCTGGTTTTTAGAGAACACATCTTTATCACTGTTTGGCTTTTGAAAGATGAGAAAAATAACTTACCTGCACGCTGGGATTCATCAGCTTTCCTTCTGGTGAAACTCACAGGGCGTAGATTTCCTTCCAGTGTTGTAAGAAGGATCTTTCTGATTTTTCTGCATACTCCAGACAGTCCACGTCACTTTGTTTTTGGGTTGAGGAAAGGGCTTCTGCAAATCTGTCAGAAGTTTTGTTAAGTGACTCCAACTGGTAAATTGCCATAAGCATGGGAATATCTCAAGAGAAAGATGAGACTCATGGCTCTTTCTGTGTTCTAAGCATCTCTCCACCATCATCTAACTGAGGACCTAGAGAGAATAAAAGTACTTTTAAACAAAAATGCATTTATGTGACAAAAAGGAAACAGCCTCAGAAGACCATTAGAGTGTTCTGATGCCACCACTGCAAGATGACATAAGAGAGTGTACATTACATGGTGCAGGGCAGTAAGAACAGGAAAATGTTGGGCAAGAAGGAACCTCTTTTGACAGTATATGTACATATTAATATTTAGCAGAGGAGTGGCATGAGAACAGAAGGATTCAGAAAATATTTCCTGCAGCTGAAGCTGTATTTGTACCCCCAGAAACTTGGTAGCAAAAAAGCATGTCAGAAAACTGAAGTGATCAAGTAGTTGTTAAGTCACTTCATTAAAATATTTTTCTCCTCCAAGTTATATGATAGAAACAGGTACAGCTCTCCAACAGTATCTCCAACAATAGATTTTTTTTTTACAGTAAAATAAACTTGTATTTGTGTCAGACAACTTGCATTTGTGTCTTGGAAGCTGAAGTCCATATGCATACAAGACAGGACTGTATGTTTCCCCAACAATATGCCATACAACAGAAATGAAAAGCCATGCTGCTGGGTAAATAAGTCATTCAGTTCTCCTTCAATTTTCCTCGTTTGAACATCAACACAGGTTCCACTTGTGTGGCAGATTCTTGCTCAGTGGGAAGTAAATGATGTTATTTAAATTTGTACTCAGGTTATCAGACAGATAAAGACTATATTTTAATTAATATATATTTTATATTCTAAAATGAGCTGTTTCTGTCTAGGAAGACATAATTTCTAACAAAAGGACAGTTACAGAACATTTTTACTTTATGAAGAAACCTTGTAACAACCCAACAGCTTGGTTCCACATGCCTCATGTTTTGGTAAAATCTGTGCTAGATAACGTAAGTTTACAAACTGGAAATAAAGACTGTATTCTTTTTTGTAACCGTTTTTTTAAACTACTGTCACTGATGGTTCAGTCCTTCAGTCTTGATTTTTCCTTTCCATTTTCTTGTTAGCGGTAGGCACAGGACAAATAAACTGTCCCAGTAGCCATGTCAGTGGCTGCATCTTTTTCATTTGTTGCTTTTCCTTTTTTGTTCCCTTAGAAATATTTAAGTTTCTTGCATCAGCTCTTCATTTGTTGACAAGATTGCCTCCAAAAAGTTCCTCCTCTTGCAAGTACAGAGCTCTATCTTTCTTCTGTCCCTTATTCCTTGACACTGAAACAGACCAAGAGATGAAAAGTCCCAGTTTCCACATAAGGAGAGAATGTCCTTTCTGTTGCCAGCTTAATGTTCTGGAAGTGGAGTAAAAACTCTTCAGCATCTGACTTCAGCTTCTTTTAATTACCTAAATCTAATGTGATATTTATTCATCATAACTTTCACTTTTGTTTTATTTCTAGGATGATTTTCAATACATGTTGAAGGTTTCCAGAGGTTTTCACAACTGATTCATTGTCCCATCACACCTATACAAGGCCCATTTCAGCATTGCCGAGTCAGTTAAAAAGGATCTTTATTTCCAAATTAAGATCTTATTAATTCCTGCACAGCACAAGAAGCCACGGGTATCTCTTTTCAGTGGAGATTTTAACTAAAAGACGCATAATTGCTCTTAGAAAATATTTCAAGGAAACATTAAGTGTTTCAGTATGTGATGTTTGTTTATAGGTAATAGTCTGAGCAGTGTCTTCTGGGCTGTCTTAAGATTAAAATCAAAACAATTAATCAGTGGAAAGATGCCTTCACTTTCCAGCTGAGCATCTGATATCTTTGCAATTTAACATAACATTGAAAACTTTTTCTTAAGTGCTTTAAAACTAACCATAGGTTTGAATATAAATAATTTCTCTGAATTGAGATCAGTACAAACCTGAAAAAATCCTCACTAAAGGAAAGAACACCTGATTAAGCCATATTGAACCTGCTTATTAGATGGACAGAAGGCATGGCAAAGTGTTAACTCAGCAAGAAACATTTTATTTCTGTATAATTTCTACCGGAAAGGTTTTTGCTCCTACATCTTTATAAAAAAACTTCTTACTAGAACAGCTCTTTGAGTGGACACACTTATTCTGGAATGAGTTAGCTTTTTATTTATTCCAACAAATTTTTTTTTTCTAGAATATAAGGATTAATATGAACAGCAAAAGCTACTGAAATTCATGCCTAGTGTAATACTGGGATTATTCCAAATGGAGAAGTATGAAATACATTTCCTAATGCAGTTCTTTCGCAACACTTGGAAGAAACAGTTGATGCATTATAAAGGAAAGTCCTGACTACGTCCAGCCATGTGGTATCTTTTGCAGGAATATATCTACTAGCCCAAACATCATGGCCATACGACTTGCATAGTAACTTTCTGCCTATCCAAATTAATATTTCCATTACAATTGCACAAGAGGGACCTCTAATATTTTTCTCTGCTGTTAAACTGTTGCTGCATTTCAGTGTTGGTGAAATAATGCTACGCATAATTTTCTTTTCTTTTTTAATGAAACTGCTTTGGGATCTCTCTAGCTGAAAGATAGCATTGAAATGCAAATTATACTTAGCCACGTAACTCAGAATTACCTTTGCATTTTATTCTTGAGCTGTATCTGTATAAAAAGCAATTCTGAAAGACAGTGAAATAAGTTTTGGTCATACAACTGACATGCTTCGTGGGGGAAATAAACATATACGACTGCCATGCACTACATGAATGTCATAATCCAATGAATGTCCATGCTGAAAAGTATCTCCTTTAGTGAATGCTTTTGACATAACAATTTAATTTCATTTATAAGTTTAAAAATTCAAAATAATTCATGTCTGAAAGCCTGAGTGAATGTATGCGTTAACTCCTCGAGTTTATTTCCTCCCCATTTATTAACACAGGCATTTGAGTTCACACCAATACTTGCTCTTTGAAACCTTTTAAATTAGTTTCCTTTAGTAATGACTGTAACAAAACATATCCCAGTAGAAGCCTGCAAAGCATAAGCCTGTTTAAGTTACCCAGTAAAGATAACATTTCCTCAAAACTGCAGAAAGAAACTCTAGCTGCCTGCAAATTAAATTTAGATCACTCTTTTGCAGGTAGCGAAAGTCTGGCAGGCCAGGAAAAAAATCCATAAATGTGATTGCAGTGGTAGAAAGCAAAACAAGAAAGAGGTCTCTGATGCCCAGGCAGCATGTGTGTACCCAGTGAGGGAGAAGCACCTTCCTGGGACTGTGAGCAGTTTGCTCCCCATCCCCTTTAGATGGGTGCCTCCAATATAAAGCTCAAAAAGCAATCAAACAAGATTTGAACAAAATCAAAACTCTGAATGAAAGGGCAAAACCAAAGTGCTTATCACAGTTTTATTTAGTTATGACCATCAATGGTTACAGATCCCCCATCTTGCTGCGACTACACATCTGTCAGTAAGGATTTTGATAAGCACTCAGCATTCTCCCATTTATGCATTGCTTAGCATTATGGTAAAAATTTTGATGAGGCTGGTTACCATCAGGGATTGATACCAGAACTGCGGCAGGGGTCAGTACAAATGGTTCATTTAAGTCACCACCTTTCCTGAGGCAATGATCAAATTGCGATTTGCAGAGAAGACTGGAGTACTCCATAGGTGTAGATGTTGCATAGATGGAGGACTATTTTGGTAGAGATTTAAAATTAATGCACTTAAATACAGCACAGATGAGGACCTGTTAGTGTCTCTCATTGGAAATCAAGAAAGTAGTAGGCACTCTGAAAAAGGACTGCAAGACACAGGTACCAGCAAATTGAGTGACTTTAGGGCTTTCCCACCTGAGAATGAAGAGAGGATGTAGATGGATAGAAGGTAAAAGTAGAAACTCAAATATATATGCTAGTTTAAACACTTCTTATCTTGCAATAAATATATCATAGCATCCTCAGTACCCACCATTGCTCAAAGCTCTTGTTTCAAGGCTAAAGATAGCTCTGCTAGTAACATGAGACAAAATAATGGTGGAATTCTTTTACTCCAAGAGTGGCTGGGTACTAAGAAACCAACTTTATTTCCTCCCATCACCAGCTCCTTCCAGGCGATCCTTTTCCACAAGCATTATCTTATATTGCTTAATATGAGATTTAATGGCACTTCAGCCTCTCTATGGTGGTTCTGTAAATTAATGCAATTCAAGAAAGACTAAATCTACATATTTTAAAATATCAGACTTCTGTTTCCATGACAAAAGTTGAAGAAGACAAAGGGCTGAAGTCTCGCAGCTGAGTAAAGAAGCTTTTTTAGCACTTCAAAAGACTAGCTCAGTTTTCTGCTAGGCCAGTCCTGAATTACGCCAGACCTCCCATACACGCCACTCTCCTTTGCACTAGAATTGCTGTAGCTCCCTAAAGAGACAACAGTATTTCTGCTGCATTTCCAGTCCTTAAGATAATTTGTGTTGCTTATGGTATGCAAAATGAGCTTTTTGGGGTGGTGATATCTTCACAGTGTTCAAAGCAGTGAAAGAACCCCAAGGTACACTGTACCGTTCAGGATCTGAAAGAAAATTCAAATTCTTCTCCAACTGCAAAAAAATCCCTCCAAAACAACCCACTCAACCCCCATAATGTGCAATAAGTGTCTACTCTTGATTGTGAACATTTGCAGGCAGAGATTAGCACTTTTTCACTCTATTTCTATAGAAGCTCTTTTACCCAGCTACACGGTGCAGAAGGGCTGCTGATGCATCTCTGCCAAAGACCATGCAGTTTTAGTGACAGTCTTGGCTGATGAGACACTTCAAGACTTGATCCAGTGCACTGAAGAAACACAGAAAAGGATGCAGAAGCAGCAGGCAGTTACCTAATACTATCAAGTCTCAATAAAAAATGACAAGCTGAGACATTTTGGCAGGCTTTCCGAATACCTAATAGGACAACGCTTGTGTAAACCGGCCTGGAAGCAAGGTTAAGGGAAATAAATCTACAGCAGAAAAAAACCCCGTAGAAGCAGCAAATTTTTTCAGTTCAAAGCCCCTTAGATCACATCTAACCTTGGGGTGACAGTCCCACTGATTGTTTCTGAGACATGATTCACATCCAGTATTTCATACATGGCAATTCAGCAAAAGTACTCCTATCCGAGTCAAAACACCAAAATTTTTAAGTTATTGGCAAAGCGACTGTGTGAGAGAGTATTTGTACCTATGAATTTGCTCTGACACTTAAATAAAACCACATTGCTTCCTCACAGAAGCAGAAATGAAAAGGGAGCAAAATCCCAGAAGATCTGGAGGGTCTGCTTTTCCCACAGGACCACATTTCCCTAAACCACTAGACCATGGTGACTGCAACAGCGAATGTGAGAGCATTTACACTCCTTGAGCAGACGCGTTTGTGTACAAGGGATGAAGGCAGCAATGGGAGAGGGGGTGCAGTGCCCCTTCACTCACAGGGTGCTGGAACACTGGAACAGCTCCCCAGGGAAGCAGTCACAGTGCCAAGTCTGGCAATATTCATTTGGACAATCCACTCCTAGACACACAGTGTGAATGTTGGGGTTGTCCTAGGCAAGGACAGGAGTTGGACACGATGACTCTTGTGGGCCACTGAATCACAGAATGACCTGAGTTGGAAGTGACCCACAAGGTTCATCAAGTTCAACTCCTGTCTCGGCACAGGGCACTCCCAACATTCACACCGTGTGTCTGAGAGCATTGTCCAAATGCTTCTTGAATATTGTCAGGCTTGGTACCACGACTGCTTCCCTGGGGAGCTGTTCCAGTGCTCCACCATCCTCTGGGTGATGGGGCTCTGCATCCCCTCTACCATCGCTGCCTTCATCCCTTGTGCACAAACTCGTCAGTAGTGGTGGAGAACCTTTTCATAATACCCAACCTAAACCTCCCGACACATCTCCCTGCCATTCCCTCGGGTCCTATCAACTCAGGTCATTCTGTGTTCTGCGTGATTCTCCGCGGGACCCGGCCTCCGCCAGCACAGGCGACACGCGCCTCTGGCTGTGCCTGGGCTTGCCAGTTCTCCGTCCCGCCTTGCCGAGGCGGCTGGAGTCCGGGACCTCGCAGGTGAGGCCGGCAGCGCCCCCACCGCGGCGCGGAGGCGAGGGGGCAGACACCGCACCCCAGCCACTGCGGAGCCGGGGCAGCCGCTGGGCGAGCGGCGCGGAGCTGCTCCGCGCTCCCCTCCCTCCGCGCTGCGGGGCGGGGCGAGCAGCGCCCCCGCCACGCTCCGGAGCTGAGACGGCCCCCGCCTCCGCAGCGCCCCCTGCCCGCCGCTGCGCTTCCCCGTCAGCGCTTCCCCGTCAGCGGCAGGAGGGGCCGCCCCGCGGAGCCGGCAGCGGGCGGTGCTGCGGAGGGCGGAGCGGGCGGCAGGGGCGGAGCGGTAGCCCCGGCGCGGGCCGGCTCCCGGCGGGCGGCGCTGCTGCGTTGCTCTGGGAGGCGGCGGCGGGGCCGGGCGCGGAGTCTGCGGGCTCGGGGGTGTGAGCAGCCGGGCAGGGCGCCCCAGGATGCTGCGGTTCCTGCGCAGGACCTTTGGCCGGCGGTCAATGCAGCGCTACGGGCGAGGAGCCGGGCGCGGAGGTGGGCTCGGCGGCGAGGGGGACGAGCGGGACGGGGGGCTGCGAGGAGCTTCTGCCGTCGCCGCCGTCGGCTCGGGAGGCTTCCCCTCCTCGCCGCACCCCGGAGGGGTGGTGCACAGCGCCGGAGCCCCCGTCCACATCCCGGCGGCCGGCGGCAGCAAGCCGGTTCTGCATTGCCGCGTCCTCCTGCTGGACGGCACCGAAGTCAACGTGGAGCTGCCGGTGAGTAGCGTGCGCTCGCCTTCCCTT
This sequence comes from Neomorphus geoffroyi, assembly GCA_033558235.1. Classification (NCBI taxonomy): domain Eukaryota; kingdom Metazoa; phylum Chordata; class Aves; order Cuculiformes; family Neomorphidae; genus Neomorphus; species Neomorphus geoffroyi. The sequence goes on from JAUMJM010000002.1 coordinate 23,961,075, forward strand.
GCTTGCAAAACAGAGCTTAGCATCTCCCCTCCTCCGCATCGTGTGTGTGTGTGTCCCCTTCCTGGTGACAGGCACCTGTGTGTCCCGTCCTTCATAGAATCATCGAGTGTTTTGAGTTGGAAGGGACCTTAAAGATCATAAAATCGTAGAGTGGTTTGGGTTGGAAGAGACCTTAAAGCCCATCCAGTTCCACCCCCCCTGTCATGGGCAGTGTCACCTCCCACCAGACCAGGCTGCCCACTCCGCAGCTGCACAACAGCCACCGTTCTCCGCGCAAGCCTCGCTCGTTTTTTCCACCCCTCCCGCCCGCACCTGCTGCCAGGTGCGCCTCCGCCATGACCGCCCTGCCCCCCCTTAGTGCCGGCTGGAACCGTCTGCGTCCCTCTCCCCGGAGCGAACGTGGAGGCGGGCACCTGCTCTCCTCCTCCTCTTCCCCCCCCCCCCCCCCCCCCCCCGTTATCAAAAAACATCCCCCCTGCGGTGGTGCCTTCAAGCGGCGCCCTCTTCCAGGAGGGGCTGCCCCTGTGGTGTGGGGCGCTACCTGTGTGCCTGCCCGGCTGCGGAGTTGTGCCCGCAGACCCTGCCCGGCTGCGGGGTGTGGGGGCTGCCCTGCCCACAGACTCTGCCCGAGGGTGCAGGCGGGACTGCAGACCTTGCTGCGCTGTATATGTTGGAGGTTGCTTCCCGCAGATCTGCTCGGCTGGAGGGGGGGTGAGAGGGGGCTGCTCGCAGAACCTGAGGGTGGGAGCGGGGCGCTGCCCGCAGACCCTGCCTCATCGTGTGTGTATGTGGGGTGGGCTGCCCGTAGAGCCCTGCCCAGATGCGCGGGGGGGGGCTTCCCACACACCTCGCCCGGCTGAGGGGAAGGGTTGAGGGGAAGGCTGCCTGCAGCCCCTGCCCCACTGTGTGTGTGTGTGAGGCTGCTTGCAGACCCTGGCCCACTGTGTATGGAGGGGGGAGCTGCTTGCATACCCTGCCCGGCTGAGGGGTGTGGGAGGGTGCTGCCCGCAGCCCCACCCGCCGGCACTGCTGGGGCGGGAGGAGCGGAGCCTGTGCGGGGGAGCGGTGTCTTTGGCGTCGCTGCCCTCCGGCTTTGCAGCCGACAGGGGCGGCCCCTGGCCCCGCAGGCAGCACCTGTGGCGCCGGCGGGGAGGAGCGGGGCGATGCCCGGGGGACTGCGGGGGCAACGCCTCTCCGTGTCTCCTCCTGTCGCCCCTCTGCTGGAAGGAGGCGAGGCTGGCGGGGGCTCTGATACCGAAAAAAAGCCGGCAAATAAACTCTTAAGGCTCGTTTTGGAGTTTTAGAACTCAGATATCCTCTTCGGGCGTGCAGCCCCCGTCCTGGTCAAGCGGGGAGGGACAAGCCCGTGCAGGGAGCTCCGGGTGGCTCAGCCCGGTCCCCGCGGGTCCCCCCCGGCCCGTAGGGGCGGCTGAGGCACCAGGTGGTGCGGAGACGGTGCCCAGCTTTTTACTCCCTCTTGCCTTTGCGGTGGAGGAATGAGGAAGGGACTGTGCCGGCCTGTGGAGCAACGTGTTTGGTTATGTTTGGTTAGCTGGTGAGGTTGGGCCACCTCTATAGGTGTTCCGGCATCCACAGAGCCCGTCGTGTTGTCCTTGTATCTCTCTTCAAGGAAGCCGCACCACATATATTTCTAATTTTCTGAGTTTGGATTTTGCCAGGCATTCACGAGGAGGGACATTTTACAAGGGCAAGTAGTGGTAGGATGAGGGGGAATGGCTTTAAACTGGAAGGGGGAAGATTTAGATTAGACATGAGGAAGACATTCTTCACAATGAGGGTGATAATGCACTGGCACAGGTTGCCCAGGGAAGCTGTGGATGCCCCCTCTCTGGAAATGTGCAACGCCAGGCTGGATGGGGTCTTGAGCAGCCTGCTCTGGTGGGAAGTGTCCCTGCTCCAGACGGAGGGGTTGGAATTGGGTGATCTTTAACATCCGTTCCAACCCAAACTATTCTATGGTTCATTCCCACAGCTGCCAAATACTCGACACCCATACTTTTTTTCCTTCCTTCCTGAAAACCAAGTTTCCCATGAAATTGTATGGAAGTTGATCATATTTGAAAAACGTCTAATCTTTGTTTCCACTCAAATGATCATCAGCCATTAAGCTTGGTCTACAGAAGCAGATGGGAGGGAACTTGCTAATAATGAATGTAAGAACATGATAAATTGCACCTACTTTAATCTCCAGTAGTGTGAAAGAGTGTTTGATTTTTCAGCGTAACTTTTGAATCTTGTAAGGTACCTTTCATATTAATAATTATCTGTATATATTGGCATCATTTCACTGAAACATGGAATTTGGCAGCCCCATAGTTTCTGCTTAAAAGAAGCTGAAGAGGTGGAATAAGACTCTTACAAGTGAACATAGAAGTGTGTTAATGGAGCCACCTAGAGATTCTTGCTGCAGAATTATCAGGCCTCCCTTGCCTTGCAAACTGGATCACGCATTTCCAGATATTGGAAATGCTAATGTATTTCCTCTCCTCGCATCTCCTTCACAACTTGCTGCAGTCCTTCTAACATCTCTGCACAAGTCTTTTCCAAAGTAGACTTGATGAATGTCATCAACATGCTAAGGATTTACTTACAGAGGTCTATGTAGATAAGCGCAGTAAATGTTTTTCCTAAGGTTATACTCCCTCTGATGTATCAGAGTTCAGCTGTTGCTGTAGAGCCTATTTAAGACTGTCTGTAGTTTTGAAGCATTAGAAAATGAGGTAATGGCACTCTTCTTCGTCCTTGAATATTGAATGTATATGGAAGTATCAGCTTGGTCCAGTAAAGAAGCTGTTTAGCACTTTTGCTTGAATTTGATCTCCAGACAAAGCCTAGACTGACAGTGTTTTCAGAATGTGAGCAGAATACATGGTGGTTGTAGTTCATTTGTCTGAAAACGGGGTAAAAGTTGGGAGTTTTTTCACTGAAATCTCTAGACTTGTGGAGGATTGGAGCATGTAATAGCTGTCAATGTTTTGAGGATTAAAACCTGTTCTGTTGAATTACATATCTGTTCCTCGTGCTTGTTCCTTTTCTTTCATGGAAAATAACACCCACACTGGAGTTAGAAAAACTGAAAGAGGCGTTGCACCATTTATAGAAGTTCACTGAGGTTTCTCCAAGCTTTGCATGCAGCTCTAGATTTTTATGGGATTAGGGTCTGAAACGGAATGTGCTTTAATAGTTGGAAGCTGTGGTACAGTTACTGGTTAAGCTGAATGAATTGAGTAGCACCTTTTCCAGTTAAAAAATTATAGAATATTGTATTGTGGTTTCTCTCCATTTCAGCTCAAATTCTGTGGAAAAGGAAGGATTCTGGACTTCATCACCAGTGAGCAACTTACCCATGAAGTCGAGTACATAGATGATTGCAGGGGACTTTACTGTGCTACTGAATTTGTTCACAAGCACTTGTTTCAGGAGATACTGGCATCTGTATAATGTGGTCTTTTTACTACCTGCTGACATTATATCCCAGTTGTCTTTCTAGAGGAAAAAGGAACTCGTTGATATTGGGTCGTGATGCTCTATTCTGAGCATCCTGAAATTTTTGTCCAAGTTAAATAGATTAGGTTTTACCACAGTGTTTTCTCATGTGTTGGGGCTGATGGTAGTGGTGGTAGAAAAATAAATCCTCTATCAGTAGGCTGGTAAATATTTTCAGGGTTAACATCAGCATTTATGTGACAGTATCTGTATTAGAAAATGCACACCTGGTAAGCGCTTGTCTGCCTTTGGTGATAACAGAAGTGGATACCTACCCTGATCTCTGAGTCCTTCTTTAGCTTGTCCTTCTCTGGGCTGTACAGCAATATTGTGACCAGAGCCACCTTTGTTGTTTATCTGCATTTCCACACCCACTTGCTTCTGGGGCATTTGCACTTTATTCTTTCTCCTGCATGTCCTCTGCCCTCACAGTACCCCATCCGTTACCCTGCCTTCCTATGGTGCTGTGTACTCTTCAAGTTTGTAGGTGTTCTCTGCCCTTCCTGAACTTGTTTCCTACCCAGCTGTCTGCATACAAATGTCAACATAATATTGTTCTAAGCAGTGTAGATACCCCTGGATAATGGTTTCTATACTCAGCTTCTTGCATGAAATTTAAAGGATTGCTTAATGATACTGACTTTTCTGTTCACTCTTAAGGCAAGAATCGTGTACTTTGAAAGTATTCCTTCTGAATAGGATAATGCACTGGGTGGCTTTTTAGACCCACAAGCTCCTCGGGGCCCTGTATTGAATGTGGGATGCTATTAAGGTTGGATCTGTTGTATAGGAATAAGTGGCAGTTGACCAGTTCTGTTGCTGTGGGGTGATTTCCCATGGGAAGGGGAGCATAAATTGTGTCATTACTTCCTCTTGACCTGACACCACGTCTGTCCATCTGAACTTCAGTTATAAGAATTGAAGCAAGGAGAAAAAAAAAGACTTACGTTAGAAGCCACTCTTTCCTTCCTCTCATATAGGTATCAATGTATTTCTTTTTACAGTACCATTGAGAACCTGTTCAGTATCTTTTGTGTTGCATCTTCCCTTGCATTGGAGGCTGTTACTTGTTCAGGGTTTGTAACTCAGCTGTAGGTAGATGAAAGGCCACTTGCTCACTGTTGTCAAAACAATCTTGCTTCTGTTTTTCTGGAAGACTCATGACTTCAATGAAAGAAAAACTGGTTGGAGATGATGTGGTGTTCTTACATAAAGAATGCAGGGAAAGAGCATTGACATTTACGCAGTGGTGATGATGCCTGCTAGTTAATACGTAAACAGAACAGTGTATGGATGGCTCTCAGATGAGGCTAAAAAGCCAAATTGTTGTTGGCTTCAAGACATGGTTGCTGACATTTCTACAAACTGAGTCTCAGATTTTAAATTCAGTGCAACTTGGGGAAGTTTAAAGGGAGAATATGAAAGGTAACTATTCAGTGGGAATGTCCAGAGTAGCAGAAATTGATGTCCCTTTTCTTAACATCACTGAAAACAGTATTCCCTGATAAGTTGGGGGAGGGCAAAGTAGATGTAGGATACCTTACATTTTCTGTGACATGAAGCCACAGCAGTCAACACACTGTCTGTCATAAATACTCCTTTCTAAAAATCTCTTTACTCTGATACATTTCTGGACTGCTGTGAACGTCATTACAAAGACGTGTGATATATTAGAAAGTAGGTGATATTTAATGATTAAATTAATGAACAAGTCAAATATAACTCTTCAAATCTATGAATTGTTTTCAGATGGATAGCTTTTGTATTATTTCTTTGCCTTCCTTTGGGTGTATCTGTTTTAATAATTGTTACGGCTGCTATGGAAACACTTCAGGACAGAGATAGTAAATGTTCTTCAATACCCTTTTCTATTCTCTGATCTTTTTATTGTATCTTTTTCTTGCAGGAGTAGCATGAACATAACAAAACTTGCTCTCTGGCCTCTGCTTACATCAAACAAATGATAAATTAACTCTTGAATGTTCATCTCTTTCTTATAATTATTAGTTAGTGTATTTGACTTGATAAAGAATATTGGGAGAGAAGTACAACTCATTTTTTCATTCTTTTACATCACACATGATGTTTTGGGAATATTAACTCTAGTGAAATGTACTAACATACGTGACACTTAGATTCAATTAATTCTCTGGGGTCTCCTATCTGAGGAGTTACCCCCGCCCAAATAGTAGATATATTAACTCAGATGGGGATAAGGGGTTTTTATTAATTTTTCAAAGCTTTTGTCACTTATGAAATAGATAATATGCCTTCTTTATACATAAGTTACCTTTCACCAACATAAAATTAGAATACTTTCAGGACAATGTTAAAAACATATTTGCAGCACTGAAAAGGCCTCTTATGTTCATGAATTCCTGTGGGCACCAGCAGCTGAAATCCCTTTAATAAACAGTTCAAGCTCCATTTTTAGAAGAGACTGAGTATTTTGCTTTTGCTTCTGCAGCTCAAGTTAAAATGCCTTCTTATTACCTTACAGCTCTGATGAAGTAACTGTAGCTAGAACTCGATGTGCTGTCTTCTGGCAGTAGCCCTTAATTATGTTATCTATGTACCATACACTTTGGTGCACTGAAGGTGTGTGGAAAGCATTCATAGTAGAATCACGTACAGAATTGGGGACATACACCGCCCCAGAGAAATGGGAATGAGATGGGATGCGCATGTGACTGCAGCTGTGCTTTAGAAATGCATGGTGTTAGATTCTTGAGAGAGAAGAGAATTCTAGGTCCTCGATGTGCTTACCAAACATCCCCAATAAATCTACAGCAGATAAAAGACACTTCAACAGTACATGTTAAGAGAGGGAGACAATGAACAGTGTTTTGGCATATGCTAGGTAAGTTATGCTTGTGAATTCCATTGGTAATTTATGGAAACCAATACCATTTTTCAATGCAATACAGATAGACAGGATAACAGGAGTGCTGCTGCAAAGAGTTGACAACCAGTTAGAGGGAGAAAGCCAGTTATGAGAGTAGTGTACTGCAAAGACAAAACCATGAGCCCCTAGTACGAATTCTCTGATGGAGAGCTTATGTGTTTGAAGAGATGAGAAGATAAGGTGGTTGTATGCATTCTTTTGGATGCCTTTTTTACAGTAGACTAGAACACAACTGTGCTTAGAAAAGTAACTATATGAAATGTCAGTGTGGCTGGGCCTCTTGTTTGTTAGCACAAAAATGCATTTCAGTAGGAGCTGTTTGCACTGGGCTGAACTACACAATCATAAACACTGGTGAAACTGAAGACCACCATGGATTTGAATGGAGGTGGTCATTAAGAAGGAGATTTTAAGAACAGTTAGAAAATATGGTTTTTTTATAAACTGTGTATATCTAATATGTTTATTTCCACCCCCCAGTGATTGTGTTCTAGGTTAGATTGCTGTGTAGCAGTCCTTAAGAGGAAAAAGAATGCCTAAGGGTGTAAAAAGTTCCTATGGGGCAGGAAATAGGAGCATAGAGACTTCAGAAGTGTGGCCCATATAGAAGAGCAAGCAGAGGACTAGTTTTGTTTTGATTGCAGAAGGTAGTACAGGAAGAAACAGCCTGAAATGTTGAAGAAGCTAGAAATGTTATATAAAGTACAGGATGTATTGTCTATCCAGCTCTTTTCTAAAGCGGAGAGGGGAAGATATCTCCTCATTCTCTATGCATACTTTTCTTCCCCATCTGCTTCTATTGGAACACCTCTGTAAGTATTTTTTTTCTCCTGTAACTTTCTGTGAGAGGCTGGCTTCATTTGATATCTCTCCTTCTCCAAGCATAGGTCCATTTTCTAATTCAGAGCTTCTGATTTTGAATTCCCAACCCTTTCCACCCACCCTTCTCCTTTGCATTCTCTTCCTCGAGCAGTTCTCCATACTTTTTCTGTTTATGTCATCCGTAGTGGTAGCATGATACCTACTGAATTTTATTTTAAGAAGATGAATTTTGTTTTCAGTGGTTTTGGTTTTTTTGGTTTTTTTATTACTCTGGTTTTACAATCTATAAAAGCAGTTTTCTTTGCATCCCAGGAGCAGCTACACAAGCTGTGGAACGGTTCACCGTGGAGGATCTCTTGTGGGAGACACTTTAAAGAGCATTAGAGGTGTGCTTCCTTCGGGTTTGGGCCTCAAGCATAGTTCTTTGCCCATTCCCTCCTACCAATTTAGATGATTTCTGTGCTTCTCCACAGTTGTCAGAAACTGGCAGTGCTCCGATTCTTCCCACAAAAATGCAGTTTCCTTGCTGTGGCCCGGTCTGTAGCTGGCTCCGCAGCTCATTCAGTCAGCTTGACTAGCAGTGTCACAAAGGGCACAAATGATGCAGGTGACAGCTTGTGCTGAACATTCTCAGTTGTAGAGCAGGCATTAGGGGATCATTGGTAGCAATTGGTGAAATAGTTAATTCAAAGATTAAACCTTCTCACTTTAAAAATGCATGGTTTCATATGAGACAACGCAAAGGCACCTGAAAACCCAAATGGTGTGGGAAGGAGGTTGAGAAAAGAAGAGAGAATGTACATGTCATTGAATTTGTAGACTCTTTGCAAAGTAAAATAGTAAAATGATTTCTTTTAATTTTTGCTAGAAAGATGAAGTTGACAGCTGTTAGCTGTACATACATTATTGCTGAGTTAGTACTTAAATTATTGGAGAAATGCAGGGATTTTTTTAGTATTTCTTTCCCAGTGCATACCGTGATAAATGTTCTTTTTTCTTTCTCCATTAGAAATATAAAGGTTGGAGGGTAATGAAGTGTTTTGAGAGGCCATCTGCTTTTCATTTCCACTTATTTCTATGCATCAGTTTAGATATGTCCTGGACCATTAGCTATATTGTGATGATATTGTTTTGAAGTTCCAGACTCAGACTCCAGCTATGAAACATGAAAAATATTAAGAGTTAATTTATACTGGCTATTCTGGTTTTTGATCTGTACAAATTCAGGTTATTTACCTTCTTTCTTGTTTTGGAACCACAGGTAGTTTATCCAAATACTGAATGTAATTTTCTTCTTCTTTTTTTCCCATTTTTTTTTTTCTAGTAAACCGACAAACACATTAAATTGAGATGCTACAGTATTTAATTATTTTTATACATGTGGTACAGTGTATGTGGTAATTAGAGACTGGGAATCCTAACAGAGGGTCCAATTTGACGTTTATGAAATATAACAACTATACACAAATATATGCAGAATGTAGAACCTTTCTTTTGAAGAACCTGGACTTATATGAACATACCAGCATCAAAGGTACAGTTAGAAAAGCGTAGTGTTATAACTTAAGGATGACAACCTGTAATTAAATTATTGTAGACTGCAGCATAATTTCAAAGGAAAACTTATCCAAGAATGAATTGTTTTGTGGCTGTTTGAAAATAATGCTTTTCACAGTAGTTCTTCGTAGTACTTGTAGTTGATTATATGTGTTTACTTTCATAGAATCATTTTGGTTGAAAAAGATGTTTAGGATTAAGTCCAAACATAAACCTGATGCTGCCAGGTTCACCACTGAACCATGTCCCTAAGTGTGACATATATTTGAAAAAAATAGGCTCGAGAGGAATTCTGTAACTTACCAGTCTTGACTGGGAAAATACATGTTTGTTTTTCTGCCTTGAGACTGAACAAGGAGAACACTTCCCATTTTTAAGTTTAAAGTTTCTTACTCTGTGTGTTTCATTGTGTGAGGTCTGGTAGGTTGTATTAGAGGATAAGCTTTAATGTTATCCTAGGCTGTGAACAAATTCTCGTTTTAATATTGATGGGTAAAATAAACATGCTAACCGTATCACATCTTTTTTGTTGGTGTCCAAACAAAATTACTTAGTGCCTAAATGTTACCTGATTTAACTGTGCAAGTGAATGTTTCCACATTTTCTGAGAAAAGTAACAGTTCTATTAAGTTTCTCCTTTATTTCCATCTAAAATTGGTGAAGGCTGTTTTCTGTCATTTAAATATTTAATAAATCTCTTTCGTACCTTGTTAGTGGTTCCTGGAGCTGTGACATGGTATGATTATAAATCGAGGACATGCTTTCATTTCTGTGAAAAGAACAATGAACTTCCATTTTTATGAACAGATCTGAAAATGTTGGTACTCTGTACAATCATTGTGTTGCAACAAAGATCACTGTTCAGTAAAGATGCAAATCCTTGGTATATAAGTTTTATATTCAGGCTACTCAGTGAGTAGAAATCCTGAATAGTGAACCTTCCATGAGTGCTTTCCTTTGAGAGATAATGAATGATGAGTCTGTTATCTCTTTGAATTAAGCAAATAAGTGAAGACTGGTGGTATTTTCAAAATAGGTCGCATCACTAGGATAGGCAGCACCCTGGAAGTGTGAAGTCCAGTGGACAGAATCCACTTATCTTCTCTCATGTTGTCACCTTTGGATGCTGATATGTATCTATGTGAATTCAGACATCCTGCTGTAGCTTGGTGGAGGGAAGAGCTGGTTTAATAGAATAGTAGTGTAACTTCTGTTGTGCAAAAGGCTTCATTAATTTTCCACCCTCTTCCTGCTATTTCATATATTTGGCTTGATTTAGTATTCTTTTCTTTTTATTTTCCTGCTCTTCAGCAATGAAGAGAGGGTGACAGGATGTTTTCTTATTTGTTACTGACATCCCCTTTCTCTGAGGAGCATTCCCAAGAGCCTCATCTGCCAAGGCCATGTGTGAGCTGTGGCTTGGAACACCCAGCTGCAGGGTGACTTCTACATGTGCTCAGTGTCTGCTTTGCACAATTAATTCTGCGTGCAGCTCTCAGCAGCATGTTAAAGTTCTGTACTTGACTTCAAGTTAATCAGAAGTTGTTAATTTTGATGGGTTTTCTTTTTAATAGGGCGATCTGCTTACTAAGGCAGCATAGATCACTAATGCCTTTTACAGAGGCCAGTGAAGTCATTAAATGTTGACTTTTCCTTTTCTCCTTTAAGCCTAGTACTTAAGCGATCATTTGCCTTTCTCTGTCTCCCCTCATAGAATGATGTCTCACAGTTAGCTTTTCTATGTTGGATGAACTGTTGCAAAACTTGTGAAACAGAGAATCAAAGCCTTGTTTTTAGACATGAAAATGGGGGAGCCTTTGGGGCATCTAAACAATTGCTGCAGTACTCATTGTTTGTTGCAAACATTAGGCACTGGGAGGGGGAAATTTTTTTTTAGTTGATGGATTTTGGTAGTTCATGCAAGATGCTTAATGTATTTTAGGAGGTCTATCTACGAGGGCATAATTTGTATAACGAATAATTTATGGTGTTAAATTTAGAATTGCAAACAAGCTAAGGTTACTGACTGCCTTCACTGTGTTTTCCTCCTGAATTCTGTGAGCCATCCCCTCTTCTGTTGTTGTTGCTTACAATTGCATTTCTTCCTGTGTAGCATGTTGATGTACCATTTGCATTATAAATTTATCCTATAGTAAAACCTTTCTGATGCGTCATTTCTGGCTTTAAAAAGTAAAGATGTTTACAACATATGGGGAAAATGAGGGAAGAGTTTGAGCATTTGTCTTTATCTCAGCAAAAATAGACTGAAGTTGAGTGCATTTCACTGTGAGGAGTGGGGATAGAAAAATTCAGCTCTATGCCACAAAAACAAGTAAGTTTTGTTTGCTGCTATTGAAATTTGCCAGTAGATACTCTCATTTTACAGTTACTGTGCTTGGATTTTGATGTAGTCTCGCAAAAAACACCCAGCATGTTTTGGTATATAATTTGATCTCAAAGTATATTTTTTTAAAACAGTTCAGCAAAGATTTTGCTTTAAGAATGCAGTTATGGCCAGGAAGGGGGACTTTGATTTCTTATTCCCACCTTATGGTGTTAGATACTGATAGAAGTATTTCTTCTGGAAGAATTTTATCTTTCATTGACAGAGAGAAACAGATCACCTGATAACAATCACAGCATAATCATAATATGAAAAATTGTCAGATGAAGTGAAAATATGTGGTCTTTCATAAATGGAAAATATTGTTTATCAAAAGTTCATTTCAGAAAGCAGATTTTTTTTCCTCTTGCAACTTCTAGTTTCTCAGCATTTGTGTAATGCCAAGAGTAGAGAACTTTCGCACCTATTTCAGTAAGCTGAGTGCTGGAAATTTTCTAGTATGAGAGAACAGTCTGAAGAAGCTCTGTGGCTTCACTGTCATTTTCAATTGCTGTTGAAAGTGGGCAATCTGAAGTGCAAGTGCTAGAGTAGCCCTCAAAATTAACTTTGTTTCTTTTATCTTCAGGATTTCTAAGGAATCTTGAGATTTACTGAAATCAAAACTTATTTCTTAATTTAAGGAGCTTTTAAGTAAACCCAAAATCTTTAGCAAAGTGTTCAGAAAAGCTGGTTGGGGTTTTGGGAGGGGTTTTGGGTTTGTTGTGGTGGGGGTTTTTTTGTTTTTTTTTTGTTTTTGCAAGGTACAGGGTAAGTGAATGGTTAGGTTATAAGGAAGATAAAGCAATATTTAAAGAGTACTAATTCCTATTTATTGCATATGCACTAATCTCATTACAGGATAAAGCTGTCAGAACAATGGTGGCATTAAATGACGTGTGAAAGCCACCAAATATAAATCCTAGGAAAGGTCCCAGGCCTGGGGACCTCTCCCTACAGATGGCAGTGCTGCCTGCTTTCCTGCTGGAGTTTTGGGTCAGAGTCCAAGTCTTGATATATCTGAGAAGAAAGCTTTTCTTTTTGTGAGTCTCAGAAAAACTGCAGTTTCTTTTTTACTAGTTTATAAAAGAGTACACTAGTCTGTCTGCATTGAAGAGCTCGTACAGGTGAGATGGAGAACCAAGTTCTTTCATTTTTGTGGTCTTGTACATAAAGTGAGAGCACTCAATGGAAACAAACAGCCAGATACTTGTCTGAGCACGTGCAATCCAACAGCAGTTTGTGGGCTGGGAAAATGTCCCTGAAGCCAAAATATGAATTTTGTGCAGTTCTAGAGGGACAAGATGTGACCACTTTATGTTCTTCCAAGACTGTCACCTGCTTTGTCTGGAAAGTATCCTCTGTGAAACTCCAGATTTGGGTAATCTCTGCCTCTGCATAGACAGCAGAGGAAGATCTTCAAGAGACAAAATAGGGAGTCAGAGACTGGGTGCAGGGCTGATGGGGAAATGTGTGCACTGGATTAAGCTTCTGTTTCTGTCCTATATATAAGCATAACCTACAGTGCTAATAAGCTTGGAGTGGTAGCTAAAAGATAGGTTATTAATGCAGAAAGAGGCACCATAGTGCTAGGAAGCAAGCGTGCAGCTTTGGTTTCAGAGCTAAATGAATTTATGGTGTTATTCAAAGTGACTTTTGTATCTCAAAAGCCCTTGTGGAACTGCTGTTTCCTGGTAGCAGTAATGAATGGATTTGGTGTTTGAGGTAGTTAGGATTTATGACACACATTTTTGTACTTCTGTGCTTGAGTAGGTAGGGAAGGGGAGACTGTTTTATTATGGCCTGACTAAACAAATATAAACTTACACATAGTAACAGAAGTTACTGTTTTTACAAGCAATTATTTTTCAAAGGGACTTGTTAGAATGAAGGATTTGCAGAAAATCACAAATATGATTATTGTTACCTGTTTGCATCTTCCCTTCCTGTCCCCCATCTCTCAGAAGTGTTTCATCGACACTTCTGTAGGGTTACCGCATTTGCTAACTGAGAAAATTTGCTTTGGTAAGTGGATAGCAGAGGTTCCAGCTGTCTCTGTTACCATTTGTTCCTCCTTTTAACATCTTTTGTTAAGGCTATGATGATGATGTTAAATGTAAGTCAACTGACTGCTCTCCCTACGCATCATTCGGACTATCACTCTTTTATGTTATATTAGTCATTTAAATTAATAGGTTTTGAACTGTAGATTTGTTTCAGGTCAGAAAAGAATCATTGTGGACACTTAGTCTCTTCTCTTCTCTTTCACTGATCAGTCTCTAAAACTTCTCAAGAATATGTTTTAAGCCTTTCACTTTTTAGTATTACTTCTCTCCTTGGATCTCATTAGTATGTCTGCCTCTAAGAGTTTTAATGAGAAGCAGTTACTTATTCAGGTTGTACCTGGACTCTTCAGAATAATAACAGGTCTTTTATCATATCATATGTTTTTATGGTCCCTGCTATCCCCTGTCTTGGTACCTGAGCTGTCATGCAATGAAAAGTCCTGGGACTACTGGGAAAAACATTATCCGCATGAAGATATGTGAAATTCACGTGCAAGCCACCTCTTAGCCTTACCTTTGATTGTCTAAATAGATAAAAAGCAACATTTATTTCCAGATGCTTTTCAGACTCAAAATTATTCTTTGTAGCTTTTTTCTGACTTTCTGCATAATGTGCAGACATTTGAGCTGGGCACAACAGTGTTGTTATAGTGGTTTCCTGAGTATTATAAGAAATGACATTGCTCCTTACTTAATGTTCCCTTGTTATGCATTCAGGGCTCATGTTTAATTTCTTGGCTGTAGTTTTAGACCAAGAGCTCATGGTCAGTTGTTTTTCTGTTGTTACAGAAGAGTTATTACAGTACTACTGAAATTCAGGGCCCTATTTTTGACACAGTGAGTATAGGTAAAACTTTTGTTCCTGCATGACCTGTGGTTTCACTGAATTTGGCTAGTGTTGACGTGGTTCTGCATCTCCAAGAGATGCAAATCCATGTGTACGGCCAACAAGATCCGTGTTCTCCTGCTACTGTGCCAGTTTTGTGAAAGTGAAGCATGAGTGATTTTATTAGTTCCCTCCAAGGGAAAACTGTCCAGGAGCAGAACACTTCAGGATTGCACAGACAGTGCTACTGACTGGCTGCTCTCCCCCTTGCCCTTTCTGATTATTATTTTTTTTGTAAATCTGCCTGTCATGGACTACACATGTCTGTTTTAGGAATATTTATGCTTTGTTTTGTTGGACAGTCTCATAGGCTGTGTTTTGAGAGTGCAGGTGTTTCGTGTTCGATATGAGTTCAAAGAATTTTTGGCTTCTCCTTCCCATTCTGGTACTGTGGGCAGATTCATGCTCTTTCAGCTGTTCGTGGGGCTGTGCTGAAAGCCAGCTTGAGAATCAGATTCAGGGTTGTTTCAGTCTTCAAGGTGAAAGTGCTGTAAAACCCCCAATGTTCTTTAGTTGGGCCTTGATGGTATAAACAAACACTTCAGGAATGGTTTGATTCATGTACTTGGTGCTCTCATAGTTTGATCATGTGAGTGCTCCTTGCCTGCCCCGCTACAGTTGGGCAGATTACTGTGGAGAAAAAATGCTTAGATACGGCAGATATGTAGTTCAGTGACAACTAATTGAAACTGGATCTGCAACAGCTCATCTGTGTCAATGTTTGGTATCTTGCAGAAGCATTTTCTAAGGTTCCTTGTTGCTGCAATGAAATAAATGTGTGCTGTTATGCATGAAGAAGTTAGACTTGTTTTATGAGGCTTAATATTCTTGAAATCACAATGAATGGTATAAATTATGCTGCTGTTATTTACTTTATTGCTGACTGGACCCAGCTGTACTAAGTTTTTATTTTCAGAATCTAATAGGGAGCCAGAATTGATAAGAATAGCAAAGTCAGTACTGAAATTAGAAAGATTGTAGGAATTTTGGAGAAGGAGAACTTTTTCTGTGTTGCATCTGTGGACTTTCAAATAGAGCCAGGGCTGAAAAGATTTTCTTATGGTGATTACTTGATATGACTGTCCTGTGTTGGAGTTCTGCTACACTTAGCCCTCTGAGGGTGGCTGCAAGTGGGGTGAAAGATGACTGTGCTGTTGAGGGAGAAACAATGTCCCCTATCAGGGATCTATAACGTTCAAGTAGTCTGAGTTGCATTGTAAATATTCATTTTCAGATATTTCAAAAATTAGTCTTGCTACCGGTACAAATTCAGTTATTCTTGATTGAGAATAAAATGGAAAGATAGAAATTTCAGTTTTTAAGTCCTCAATTATTTTTAGTTGGGAGCTAAGCTGGATGAACTTGACTTCATGTAGTATTTTCCAAATTAGCCTTACAAGGTTTAATGATAATTATCTCATTTATGAAAAGAAAATTTATTTAAGAACATGATGTAAAGCAACACTATTTAAAAAGCAGGTAGAAATTTGTCTTGAAAGCACAAATGGACAGTTCTGAATCATGCCAAAAAAGTCCCAGTGGAAAATATACTTTTAGCTCAAAATCCTCAAGTTCTATTAGAAAGACAGGTTCCAACTACAATGACAACTATTTTAAATGTTTGAATAAACATACCTCTTCAATGTTTTTGTTTTTGGTTTTTTTTTTTGAGGGAAAAACCAGGGAAACAGCGTTTTGCTTTAGAATTTTCTTTCTTTTGACAAAGTAGTTGTGTTCTTCTGATGGCTTGTGGGATAAATCCAATTTTCAAAATGCTTGAGAAAACGGAGTTCCTAGGCCATCTGGTGCTCTTTGTGTACATGCGTGCCTGCATCCAGGTACAGTCAGAGGCGTTGGGCTGCAACTGCAGGGTCAGGGAGATCAGCTTTGACTTCCTGTTCTGGAAATAGATGCTATCCAGAGAGCTGAGAGGTACTGTTTTTCATGCTCATAAGTGAAGGTTTCCAGTTTAAGATTTGACTTTTTTTGTTATGATTTATTTATTTTAAGCCATAAGCATTTGCTGTTCCTCTTGTGATCCTCTTGTGTGATCCTCCAAAGGATCTGGATAGTAAGGTGATGAAGTCTGTAAACCCCTTCT
The DNA here is from genome assembly GCA_033558235.1 of Neomorphus geoffroyi. Classification (NCBI taxonomy): domain Eukaryota; kingdom Metazoa; phylum Chordata; class Aves; order Cuculiformes; family Neomorphidae; genus Neomorphus; species Neomorphus geoffroyi. The sequence goes on from JAUMJM010000002.1 coordinate 23,977,299, forward strand.
GGAAAGAAAGGCTTGAGGCTTTGATAAAATTCTGCAAAAAGATTACTGGAGATTGCCTAAGATGTTATTGTCTTCATCTGTCTTGCTGTGTGACTAAACTGGCAAAAGAATGTGTGCACGCCTGTATCTTAGCCTGTCTGTTGAATAACCAGATATGACTTTAAACCATGAGATACTGCACTGCAGTGACTGAGAAAAAAGTATGCTTAGTGTTGTGGAGGGAACGGTGATTTCTAGCAGAGTTGTGGGAGCATGCACTTTGTAGCAGGTACTGATATTTTCAACAGCTGCAGTAATACTGGCAATTTGGGCCTCTGTCTTCTAGCATTTTTCACCAGCAAAGAGTCACCAAATACTCCACTCCTATGTTACCATGATCTGGCTGTTTTAGTTTAGTGACTCTGTGCCTGTGTTGTGACAGATGTCATGGGAACCAAGCACTGTTGTGGTCCTCTGAGGAAGTGGGAGCACGAGTTACTTACCCTCAGGCTTCTTAGTACAATTCTGGACTGCTCTTCCTGTGTCCACAGTATTCCCCTGGAGGGATTTTTGCCTGGGGAGACCCCTAGAAACTACTACAAATGTACTTCTGGAACAAATGTTGAGATTTTTTTTTTTGTTACTGGCCAAAATGGGATTTGAAACATTGTCCGTAAGAGAAATGGGCTCTTAATGGACAGTTAAGCTACAAACTCATAAGATATGCCATGTAGATGCAAAGACTATTGACTAGCATAAGACTGAGGAAGTTAATTTAGCTAGGTGCCTTTTTATCTGGACTTTGTTCTAGAAGCCGAATTTCACCATACACAGATAATGGAAGTTGACTCAAGGTATTGCAGTGTTACAGTACAAAGTTCCTTTTGCTTTGACATTCTTTATTGGATTGAAGTGACATCTTGTTATAACCTTGTCGGGTGGAAAAGATGAGCTTTCCTTGTAAAACACCCAATAAGCCTAAATTAGGAATTTAAAGTTTTTTACATGAAGAATTTGGTTAACAGTAGTGCTAACGCACGAACAAAGCTGATAATTTACTAAATTAAGTTTCTGTTTGCACTACAGCTGATCTAGACAAGTTATAAATATTATGAGTATATGTTGGTGGCTTGTTACACACTTGTAATCACATAAAACCACACATTTGTCATGAACCTTTTATATTGATGGATAAAATTTGGTGTGATATTCCCTCAGTGCAAGTTGTTTAGGTTAGCAAGTTGGAGGGGTGAGGTTAGGGAGGCAATTGCAAATTAATGGAGTTAAACCCTCTGATTGCTTTGAGACTTTAGTTAAACATTTCTCCTGATTCTGAGAGGAGAAAGAAAAACTCCTCATCTGAATTTATATAAATTTATGACTTGTCTAAACACATAAATTACTAGTTCATTCTGTCAATGTAAAATAAATCAAAACAGTCAAAGTTTAAATGCAATATTTGTATCTTGTGCATTATCTAAAATGCTTGAATAGACTTTACTTACAACTTTACCAGTCCTAATGAAGTAGGTGTGTGCTTGTAAATTGACAGACCTCTAACTGCTAGGTTCAGAGAGTGCATTGCGGCTTAACTAGGAGCAGGAGGGCTGTCTGCACTTGTAATAGAGATGATAAATTAGTCTGCTATACTTTTTGTGCATTTATAACTTTCTCTGTGTATATATGTATATAGGCTTGTATGTGGTTTGTAATAACCATGTGTTTAAAAGGGTAGGGAACTGACTTAAATAAATCTGTGTACCTTTTGGTACAGCGGCATTGGCACTAAGGATTGCTAAAACCCCGTAGCTAAGCTCCTTTTCCTCTAGAAAGAAACGGAAAGCTTTCCCTACTTGTTGCCTGTGTTGCTTTAAAGCTTCTGTATTTTAATATAAGACTCTGTTGCCTTTAGTTGGGTGTTATTAGGCCCCAAGTGTAAAAGCTTCCTGCAATGAGGAGCTAGCAACAGACTAGGAAATGGTAAAGTTAATGTTTGTTGGTTTTCCACATGTTTCCTCAGCAGTGTTTAGAAGACATCTGTTTTACTGTTTTGATATGTTAGAATTTTAAGAATCTGCCAAGTGATCACTACAACCTTCTCCAAATTTCATGCTGCTGACACAGGAGACAGCTATTTTACTGTCATAATCCTTTTCCAGTCAGATTGCCCAATACATTCAAGATGTCACTGGTGCTGTATGTCTTAGTATGATTCCAGTGTGTCTTGCCTAGTGACTGTCCTTCTAACACCAGTTCTGTGCGCTGTGTGTTTCGTTCTCTGAATTTGAAATACTCTCTGTTCTGGTACACTGAGCTCATAGAATATTGTTTTCCAGCCTAGTGGAGAGAATGTATACTTGCATAAGTATTTGGGGGAATGAGTCAGCCAAACAGTAGTTAGTTATCTTCTCCCATCTCCGAGAAGCATAGTCTTTTCTCTTGATATTTTGTGTTGATCTTCATCTTTTGTTAGAAATGTTTTGAAGCTAGAACTTGTGTTTTTTATAATATGAAGCATATTTTTGATACTCAATTGCAGCATTTGGAAGAAGTGTTTACTGTCTATGACTTAGCTTTACCTGGGATTCTGTTTTTGAGGAACTTGGCTCCTTCTAAAACTAAAGTTTCATTTCTTTGGAGGGCATGTGTTATGACTCTGATCTGTAAAGCATCTTTTAAGTATGAATGAAAGAGAATGATGCTGCCAATCTGAGACTACTATTGTAATTTTAGACAGTAAGTGAAATAGGGCTATTCTATTTGTTTTGATTAAATGAGGAGAAATGTGTTAAATTGGCTCCTATGGAGACTTGACCAGTAAAGTGTTACTCAGACAGTCAAGCAGTAGAGACCTTTATGATGCTATGAAGTTTGGTACTTGGGTGTGCGGAGTTCAAACTGGGGGAAAAGATGTAACCTGCTTAGACTTTCTACTGAATAAGACTATGTCTTGAAGCTTAGTAAAGAAATAATAGTCGAAAGGTGGGTTAAACTGGTTTTTATAGCCTTAGTGATATTTGGATTTAGTTAAATGGAATGTTAAGCATTAACACATGAAAAGATTAATAGCAAAATACTGAAGTTATAAACTGAACAGCTTATAGCAATCCATTCAAAGTGCGTTTTTCAAAACAACCATGAACTATATTTTTGTATTTAAGGCAGAGATTGCATTAGCTGTACTGGAAGCCTGTGTAATTTGTCATAATTAGTTTATAATAGTAAGAAAGAATGTTGCAAACCATGCAACTCAGCAGTCATTCTTTTTGACACATTGAATTTGCATACTCATGCAATAGTCTTGACAAAAACTAATGTGTCTTCAATTTGCTGCATGGATTTATGAAAGAAAAATCAACCTGAGATTGTCAAGCAAGTGTTTTTCCCCACCCTTAAGAATTTGAAGGTGTTTGCTGACTTGCATAGAAATATGTGCAAATGTGAGATGATGTGAGTTGGGAAAGGCATACAGACTCGGTAAATTTGAATAAAATCTGCTGTGTTCCTCAGTGATCTTATTCTCACAAAATGCAGTAACTTGGTAGTTTAATAATGCTAAAGTACACCTGTTGTTTCAATAAAACAGAGATCTGATGATCTCTGTTATAAGTTACCATGACTCATTTGGAGATGGCATGTGATGACAAACCAAACTCATGAGACTTAACAATTCTGAGGTTTGTCTACATTCTGTTCCTGAAGCTGTTGTGCTCTTCACATGAATTTTTAATGATTGTTTCATGACTTCCTATTGTAATTATATGTTCATGCATCTGGGCAAAGGAAACTCCAAGTGCAGCTCTGGGACTTCAAGATCTACAGAGTGATAAAAACTTACTTGTAAATCAGTAGATAAATAAACTGGCACCAGTACTTGTTGGGAAAACTGTCTTTGATGCAAAAGCTAACCTGAACTTGGGAAGATAAATGATGAGTTTATTTAGAAAAAGAAAAAAAAAATGTTGCCTTTGTTCCTCCCCTGTCACTGATGTACTTTTTTAGTTTGAGGGAAGAAGTGGAGGAAGAAAGAAAAGGGTTGCAGTCCAAGTCTTATATTCCTGAAAAGAAAAATACTTATATTCCTGAAAAGAAAAGGATTCTCTGACTGGGGAAAACTTGATTGCTGTCATTAGGATAATAATTTCCTATGATCAAGTAGTTGTCAAATAATTTCCGATTGCCTTTATTACAGATATTGTGTTATAGGCCGCCAGAGGATCTTTTCTTTTATAAGTTCAGTTAAACTGTCAAGCTTGCCTTTTCTAGTGTTGGATTATTTTTTTTTTCTCAAAAAAATTACGCTAACAGTTTTTAAAATAAGGGTTGACATAAGGTTTCTGGAAACTAATGAGACTACAGCCTCTGCTCTGGGAAGTGTGATGTAAAGGTTGGGAACCTTGTGTTAATTTAAAATGTCACATGTATAAAAGAGTAGTAAAAGTGAGAGGAAAGGCAAAGGCAGTAGGAATGTGACTTTGGTGGCTGGCTTGCAGCATGTGTACACCTTTAATGGCTCCAGATCACAAGCTGACTTTGTTGGTAGTAGTCATCACCTCAGTGCATTCTGCCAGTGTCGTACAATGAAGCAGGATTCGTGCTTCCTGACTGATCACACTGAATCTTATTTGCAAATAACAAAGGCAGACAAGGTACTCATTTGTAACATACTTCAATCCTGATTATCCTTTCTACCCCCTTCCTCCTGCAGTAATTGTGATGTCCAGTAATAAAGGTTTTCACAAGCAGTTTGTACAATTTGGAAGTATAGCAAAGATAACGTACAGATTATGATGTTATTTTGTTGAAAAGCTGGGATGACTGTGCCATCTTTATTATGAAATGAAGGATTCTGGCAGCCCAAAATGAGCAAGAAGGAAAGTATTTAGTAGGGTGTAATATCTGAATAAGATCATTACTTTAACAAATATGGTGATTCTCCTAGAGTGCTTTGGAAAAGTAGAGCCAGCCTATTTGGAAAACACTAGTCATTAAATGCCGTTATTTATATTGTCCATTTAGTGTGAGTGCCAATTTTCAGATAAAGGAAGTTGATGGAAACAGATTCAGGTCAACAGAGTTGGGTTTATTCCTAATGTTTAAGGGATTATGTTTTTTTAGTTCATATTGTTAGAAGATTTTTGCCAGGAAAATGCATCAAAGATGAAATGAATCAACAATACAAACTCTTTTTTCAGTAGTGAAAACATCCTTCTTGGCTACAGTATTTATATATTAAAAGTTGAAGGCTTGCCTACTTTGCACAGGTCTTTCAAAGTAATTAACATGTATATATATATTCTTATACAATAATTAAAGTATTGGCAATTTAAAAGGCTCTATTAAACCTACAAATGCCAGGCTTGAGGATGCCATGTGTATGTGTGGTTGCTGGAGTAATTGGCCATTTGAATTAAGAATGAAGCCTCTGTTGAAAGCAAATGAACTAGGAAAGAACTGATCCAGCTGTATTATAAATGGGCCTTAGAATAAGGCCAGTGTCCATTCATACTGAAAATGTAAGATAGCTGCTTGTGTCAGTGGAAGGATGTTTAACTGTTGCAGGATGATTTTGTTTTCCCAAAGGCTGTGAGGTAAGGAAGTGGGAGGCGGGGAGGAAAGTGCACTTAAAGGAAAGTTGTAGTGTGACTCTTTTGTTAAGAGATCTAAGCAAGTTGTTCTGGTGCCGTACTATCAGTCTCGATACTGAGTGTGGATGGCCTTAGGACTGCTGTTTAAATCGAGGCTTATGGTGAAAGTGTGTCATTGCTAACGTAGGTGAATTGAAGTAGTTCAGAATTGGGTATTTTTGTACTGCCTAGGTCCTTTTTTGATGGTGTGCACTTCGGGCATACTGCGGTTGTGTTGTTTTAGTCCAGTGGCATCATGTATATAGCCTATATGCTCTTGTTTTCCCTTTCTTGAAACAATGTTTCAAGTTCTTTTTCATTCTACTGCTTGGTCCCAGACAGCCCTCTGACTCCACAAGATTGTACCTGAAACTCAGGAGGCCTCAAAGAAAATTTCTGGACAGAACCAAAGTAAGAGGAGTATTTCTGATTTTATTATGGTGCCAACAAGCTGGTGCCTGCTTATTCCAGTGCTCCACCCTTGTCAGGAGACAAGCAGCCAGTGCAAATAGTAGTATCTCAATAGACCTTTCACCTGCCCAGAACAAACAGATCTTCTGGTAGGCTATCTTGGCAGATGATGTGCAGCCAACCGTGATTAATTTCTTTTGCATTGTTAAGATTCTGTGTAGGTCTCTTTCAGGAAATACCATGCTTTGTGCTCTGAAGCAGGTGTCAAGCTGCTTTTGTCTCCATCTTCTCTACGCCTACTTTTTTTTAAGTACAGTTAGGGGATTGGAGGAGGTGGAAAGTTGGTGCAAGTCTAGCATTTAGATGCCCCTCAGGTTCATGATGTTCCTTTTTGGAAAGTGGTTTGTTAAGACAATAAGCCAACATTGCCCTACCATGGTATAGAAACCTTTTGCATTACTGATAAAAATATATGGTTTTCACCTGAGCTCATCCCTTACATTTCAGTATTTAAAAATTTCTAGGAGGGGTGTTTTATGCTAGCTCCAGTTCCTGCATCTTCAGCAACTTTTGTCTTGCTAAATAATATTATATATAGCTAATATGTAGCTACAATAAGCCTACGTAGTAAGCCATTTTCAAGCCCCTGATAATCTACTTTCTTCATTTCCTCATTCTTGAAGCCTAGCTATCTAAAATCAATTCAGCCTGAAAAGTTACGTAAGCCACTGTCAGCTTCAGTTAACTTGGGTTAAGGTGCTGTTGTGATTCTTCTACCTCCTTTTCCTACACTTTCTAGTTGCATAGCGAGTTGGGTTTGTTTCAGTTAAACCAGAATGTTTGCTGTACCCATTCTTCCCCAAGTTGCTTTTAGGCCTTCGAGATCCTTAGGTCCATTGGTTTTGTTGGTAGAGAAATAAATGTTCCTAGTTTGGCCAAGGAGACTGCTAGCTAACAGAGATGCTGTCTTCCACTTCAAAAACAAGTCATGGCAGCTTTTATCTGCATAAAAAAGTGTTTGTGTATTGGATGTCTGCAGGGCTGCTGCTTCCTCCTGGATGTTCCTTTCCCCAAAACAATTCAGCAAGAGACTGGTTCTTTTGTTATTATTTAGGTGGCTAAAGGTAGCTAAGACTCAACAGATTCTTATCTTGCAGACTTTGAGATTACTATTTGTTGCCACAAGTGGGATGAGAGTAGGCAGAATGTGAGGGAACATATTTTACACAACCTGTGGTTGTTCGGACTCTGCAACTCTTACTTGGCTTGCATCCCTCCTCTGCCCCTGTTTTTTCAGCGCGGTTGATTCTGAGATGTGGCATTAGCAAGGGAAGTGGGACAGCAGAGACTAAGCTACCTTTATATAGAAGCTTCACACGTCTGGGATGACTGAGAAGTTCTAGAGTTTATGCTCTGCACAGGTGAGCAATCTCCTCCATGGACAGTGCCAGTTGGAAAAGTCAGAGATGCTCACCTGGGAGATGTGGAATTCACAGAGACATGTTTTCTTTATAGAGATGCAGTTATTGAAGAGAGGTAATGCTGTGGCGCTTTATTCTTGTGTACAAAATGACACTATATTCTGCTCTTTCCGAGAGTGAAAGAGGGCATAGAAGCTGCTGTGGTGAGCACAGATTCAGACCAGAGGAATGCTGCTGAGCGTTGAAACCAAAATGAGATTTTAATTCCCTTATCTGCCGCCTGCCCTCAGATAAACATGGAAACTGCATCTAAATTTCACAATTCTAAGCTTTGGTATATGTCTTTTCATGTCATAATGTATATATTGTATGGTAATTAGCGATCCAGAGCATAATAGAAGCACATAATTATTTTTTGCTAATTGTGCTGCGGTCTTCATTTTATTTCATGGCTAAGTGTTTGTATATGGAGGAAAAAATTATCACAACTTTATCCACAAAAAATTGATACATGAGTTGCAGATAGCTTTATAACCATCTGGTCGTTAGAAATGGCCTTTAGCAAGAAATAGTATAATTTGCGTAGGTAACTTGCTTGCCTGTGATAATGAGATGGAGTTTCAGAGCCCGCATATGTATCACATGGTAGGTTTTGCTGTGTTTCAAGCTCAGGTGCAGATTTCTAGTGGTGTTCTGTTGTACTCTGACAAGTCTCCAGCATGTTCGCTGTGTGCTTGTGCTGTGATCTACTGTAAAGAAGTGAGTAGTACAAACATTTCCATCTCCTTTTAATCTCTTACTGTATGAATAAAATTTTTGCTGAAAACATCCAAAAAAGATTTTTAGTTTTCTGAGTGCGTGCCTTAATCCTGTTATGTAACCCAGGTATGTGTGTTGGTCAGTCATTGGATGAAAAGATGGAAGAATTAACATTCCCTTTGAAAGATAATCAGTTTTCTTGGAATAGCTGCTTAAACAAATGAGAGCTTGTGTCTTCCCCCCTCCTCCCTTCAAAAAAAAAAAAGCTGGATTAATGGATGGTATCATACCAGCTCTTAGGTATTCTCAATCTTAATTTAAACTTGAATGAGACTGGAATGTTGTTTGTCCTTGTGTGTGCTGTATGCAATTTGACGAAGACATTTACACAACAACTCTTGCTAGTGATTCCTCTTTTGACTCTTGATTGTTGTCCTTTTCTACTCCTAACTGATGCACATGCTAGGAGGAGTTGCTAGGGGTTTTTTGTGCAATTTTGATGAAAACTCATTTTGGTGAATTTCTTGATGTACTTTATTTATTCCCTCTTGGAATAAAGGACCTTAATCTTATTCCACATAAATATTTACATGTCAGTTTGTTTTTCTGAATACAGTACATCTTTTTCCTGAAAGCTGATTGCATTTGAAAAAATAATTTTTTTGTATTGACTTTCATGTATGAGAATGAGTTACAGAGAAAATTAGAGCCATACAAAAGATAACAAAGGTAGTATAAATAAATACATTTTTCACCAAAGTAAACTGGAAGAGTATGGAATACTTTTCTGCCAATAAAGGTGCTAAAATCCCAGATAGGAGAGAAATGAGAATTTTCGCTGAATTGGAGCATTTGGAGTATGTAGAAACTGGCCTGACTGCTTGTAGTAAAGCAGCAATGCTTCAGGTGAAAGCTGAACCCACATTCCAGAATTATCTGATGTGTATTATCAAGAAATGTTCCTCATATTTTGGAGGAAATATAAACTCAGTGCTATTAAATCACCTGGAATAAAGCAGGTTTCTACCAGTTGTAGCTTGCTTGTAGCAGAGCGTAATACACAGGAGAAACTAATGTAGAAAGACTCATTACAAACTTGAATTTCTCCATCTGAGTTTTTGGTGTTGAAAGAGCAGAGTGATAACAGAGAAGTTGCATCTCTACTTGGAAGCAGACAGATACACAGTGACCTAGAATAAACAATATTACTAGCAATATTAGGAACAAATACAGCTTTTTATAAACTGTGTTCCAAATTAAATTATTTTAATTCTGTGCAAGCTTAACTGAAAGTAGTATAGACTTCTGCCTGTGCTCTACTTCACAGACAGCTGTTTAACAAATTGGAAAGATAAGGGACTGAAGCAATAGCAAAATCTAGGATTTAAAACTGGAAGTCTGCCTCCCAGGCCTGAGTTATTTCTGTAAGTTGTTGCCTTCATTTTTTTACTTATTTGTTCTTCATTTGAACCTGAAGTATAGCTGAAGGTTATGTGCCTTGGAGGGTGGTAGTTTGTGCCCAAATTTCACTTCGTTTCAGCTGGGCACACACTCCTTTGGGGTGCCTTTTAAATACCAAGCTCTCTGTATGTATGTTTCATTTTAATCTCGGTAGCATTTGTTTTGTAATATTTGATCTTGGCATGCATATATATTAGCTGGTAGAGATGAGTCACATCTGACACTGTACGGGTGCAGTGCTGTTTATCAGCTAGCAATTTCAGACTTCATTTAAATATATTTCATTTAGCTTGAAGGTGTGTGCACATTAAAGAACAGGCTTGACAAGATCTTGAAATGTAAGTTGTAGCAAACCAAATGTGACCTGTAAGTTTATAGCTCTGAGAGCAGTATTAAGAGTTGTTGAAATGATGCAGAGAACGGAAAGGTTTGGAAGAAGATGAAAAATATGGAACAAAATAGAGCATGAATAAAGTATAAAATAAGACAGTTGGGAAATAAATAGCTCAAGTCAGTCTTGAATAGAAGAATATAACTTATAGAAGGAAAGTTATGCTATTTACCTTAAAGTTAAGCTACTAGAAAGGATGAAAAATTAAAATAATGAAATAGAAATTAAAAAGTGGAGTGAACAAGAAGTGTATTTCAGTCGTCTTCTTTTAAAATATTCCTAAATGCTGCATGGTGTTGTGCATTCTCATGTACGTCTAGGTGAGACTTCAGTGGTTTGAACTCATCTGTCAGGACTTTCTTTGCATTTTGTGACTCTTTCCATGCTTTAGTGAAAGATTTAGGAGTGTGTGTCCTCTCTCTAAAGTTTTTCTTGCATCAGTGGTAGAGACGCAGAATCTAGGAACCATTTAATCCTTTATCTTTGTTAGGAGTCATGGACTGACTTTTCCTTCAGTTATTTGTTAGGAGGTCTTGCCTTCCTGTTCCTGTCTCTTAGCAAAGGCAAGTGTGAAGTCCTGCACCTAGGGAGGAAGAATCCCAGTCACCAGTACTTGCTGGCGACTGAATGGCTAGAAAGGAGCTTTGCAGAAGATGACCTGGGAGGCCTAGTGGACACCAAGTGGAACATGAGCCAGCAATGTGCCCTTGCTGCAAAGAAGGCAAATGGCATCCTGGGCTGCATGAGGAGGAGTGCTGACATCAGGTCAAGGGAGATATCTTTTCCCCTCTGCTTGGCACTGGCGAGGCCACACCTGGAGTGCTGGGTCCACTTCTGGGCTCAACAACGTAAGAGAGATATGAAGCTACCAGAGAGCCCTACCTAATGACCTCCAGAGGTCCCTTCTAACCTTAGCCATTCTGATTCTGTTCCGAACATGAATATTTGTTAAATTAAAGAATGAACTCTAAAGATACCAGGGACTTAATACTGCAAAGGCATTTTGGACCACAGCAATGCAAGGAATGCTGTTCATTTGCCCATGATACTGGTGCAGAATCAAGTCTCTCATGACTATTTGTCAATCTTGCTCTTGCAATTCATCAAAGGCAAGAGATCCCACAACATTCTTAGGTATCAAGGTTCCTTTGTTTTAGTGTTCTATTAAAACCTTATTCTAATCCAAATAATCACAGCTGCACGCTTAAACTTTCCTGTCCTGAACATCACTGTTTGCTGTCCTCTTCATGACACACTTCTGTGTATTGTAAGAGTATACATTTAGATTGTTGCAGTTGAGCTGTGGGTTCTTAGGTAGGAGGCAGGATAGTCTTTTACATTTTTGAGACAAACATCCAAACAACCTTGTAACTTCTTTGTTATAAACCACATTTGCTAAAACCGTTATCCTTACAATTCTCTCTTGAGTGCTTTCTCTTTATCTGTCAGCAGTTTAAAACATGGAACCCCAAACTGAGCATGGAATTCCAGCTGTGATTTGTTATTAGCACTGAGGAACTGTAATTGCTTTCCAGACCTCACTGATTGTCTAGGATAACAGTCCCCGTAGAAATGAGACTTGCTTCTTTTGGCAACAGTCTAGTATTGGTTGTGTGCAGGTTTTAAGCCACTGTGAACAACCCATTCTCCTCTGCTGTATTGCTCCATTGTTTTATCTCCATATAGTATTCTATATTTGGTGGGGGTTTTTTGTGTTTAAACCTCTTCTGGTCAATATTTACTTTATCAGCGTGACTTTGAATTTTTAGTGTAATCTTTAAAAAAATTCTTTGTACAGAATATACAGTTTATTTTGGACATTTTTGCCTAAATTATTTGAGCTACAGTCTGTCTTAATGCCATCTATAAATGTTTAAAAGCGTACCCATTCTGTCATCCAAACCACTAATTAAACTGTTGGAAAGAATCAGATCTGGGAAATAACCAGCAGAAGAGCATTTTAAGTTATTTCACTGCTGTCTTATGAGTGCAGTTGATCACCCAGATGAGTCCCCACACTGCTGTGTTTTAGATCCTCTTTCTCTTACTCGTTTATGAGAGTATTTAGGGAAATTTATGTTGAGAACCTATTAAAATAGAACTATATTTCACCTGTAGCTCTCCTTTCAACCTTTGGTTTAACTGCTCTGTTGAAATAGAAAGAACAGGCTTTAAGATGAGGTAATGTCCATTTTAATCCTCTCCTCAGTGATATCTTTCTCGTTGTGGTCATTTGAACTCTTAAGTCAGAAACTTGGATCCCTGTGGAAATCTTGAAAGTAATACGTTCCATGGAAATAATTCAAATGCTCTTGTTTGGAAGCAGCAGGGGAAGTACTGTTTCTTATGTACTTTTCCTTCTGTGAAGAAAGTACTGTTTCTTATGTACTTTTCCTTCTGTGAAGAAAAGCCAAATATTTTACAGTGACACCTGAAACACTGAGAATATGCAGAAATAACCCATTCTAACTGTGGAAAGAGGACAGTCCTCTCCTGATAAAGGCCACAAGCTGGAGAAAGTAGCGCTTAACAGTTTTGGCTTTTTATGTAAGAGGATGGAAGAAATAGCGTATCAATAGGCCTTCTAGCTCATAAGTACAGTTGTTTTCATACTATTTGCTATAACATTTCCTGGTCAAATCATCACCCCACTCCACACACACACTCCCTCAAGGTATACTGAGAATAAATGAATAAATTTGGAAACGTATTTGACCAGGATCTTTGTTCTAAGGGAACATGCTACTTTATTTGTATATCAGAGGGTTTATTTTTCTTTGTTCTTTTTAGTGTGGAGTTGCTTGCTAATAATGAGTAGCAATAGGATCTAGTGCTGTGGAAGAGCTTACTTAACTGCTTTCTTGGAGTGGACCGTTTTATATATTGGGAGCTTTTTCATTTGTGTTTATCTCACTGAAGTGCCACTTTGTTATTATGAGGATTTACTTTGGATATTTCTGGTTTCCACTTCAGTGGTAACTTCTCGTAGAAGAATTGGTTATGGAAGCAGCTTTGCTCTTCTGGTATCTTAGGTTGATAAAGGAAAAGAAATAAAGTAATATTCCCTTTTAATAGTAGGAACTCTTTAAAAATGGCATATGGAAGATTGATTGACATTTACAGTGCAAAACTTCTTTCTAATTGCTGATTTCTAAGCCATCCAGACACCCATGGACTGTTCTCCCTGCTTGACAGTGAGGCTGTGCAGATGCAGAGTCCTGGAGTACTCTTCATCTCTGGAGGAAGCAAAGACAGTAGGCATTTTGGAGACTTGTGTTGCTGAATTGCATGTGGATCCCTCCATCTATAATAGAGGAGAAGTATTCCTATCTTGGCCCCTTCCAGACACAACTATAAACACAATAAAGCAGATGTTTCACAGAGTGTCTACAAATGAAGAGATACCTCATGAGTTGCTCAACGTTATTTTAAAATTCCAGCCTTCTGCGGGAAATTCCGTTTATTTCCTCCAGAAAATGCAGAGATCTCTAAGCATACATTAAGTGTTGTTCTGTTGATAGCTGGTCATCGCAGTATTTTTATTAGCCTTTTTACTCTTGTCAAAAAGGATCAGGAACTGAAAGAGTGCTCCCTCCTCTCTTAAAGGTAGGGAGATACTGTGATGTGTGTGCTCATGCATCTCATCTTACAACACATGCACTCTTGTTGCTGTACTTTTCAGTACAGACATCCTTATAAAATATTGGAAATATTTTCAGATCCTTCCTATCAATAGATACAGATATTCACTCTGACCTATTTTTTTGGCATAGACTGACCTTGAACTATCTGGATGTATAGAGGTGTTTTCCTTCCCTCTTTGAATTCAGAATTTTCTTTGGTGTAACGTAAGTTCAGAGCCCATAATGAAGAGTCATATGGTGATACTTCGTAAGCTACAGAACTGTAAAATCCTGTAGTTATGAAAGGAATTGGATATCTCCAGTGGAAGAAAAAATGATTTGATATACTAAGAGATAAAAGTGTCTAAAACTTGTTTCTTAACTTAACTTAAACAGAAAATGCTTAGTATATCTAGACAATATTCTTGTTCGAGACTTCTCCAGATAAACTTTCAGTTCATAGTCATGTACGTTAGAATTATGGTCCAACCTCTTACTCAAAGCAGAGTCAGAACTGAATTCAGACCAATTTTTTTGTTTGTTTTGCTGTGGTTGGTTGTTTTTATTTTGTGGTTTTGTGGGTTTGGTTGTTTTTGTTGTTTGGGGGGGTTTTTGGTTTTTGTTTTTTTTTTAAATTCAGACTGTGAGGCCTTTGTCGTATCTTGGAAACTTACAAGGATGGAGAATTCTAAAACTTCTCTGGACAGCCTAGTGCAGAATTTCTTAGTAAATTTTGTTGGAACCTTTCCTGTTTCAATTTGTATCTTACTCTCTTTCCATGTATCAGCAAAGACTGAGGGGAAGCTGTACCCTAAGTTAAGTAGCTCCTTGGGAGCTCTAGTATGAAAACAGAGACATGCTTGTTGAGCTTTGGGGCAGGATCAGAGAGGGGGGAACACAAACAGTATTGTTTGGGAGTTTTTAAAGGTAGCCTGACAAAGTGGAAGTTGTGGTTAATGCTTTCCGCAACAACTAGAGGTCTCCTGCCCATTGTCTTCAGAGGCTTTCAGCTGTCCAGACACCTGCTGCTGGAAAGGCCTCAAAACTATGGGCAGGCAATGTTGGAGGTTCCTAGAAAGTTTAGATGATGAATTCCTAGCAGCCAGGGCTAGTGCTGTATTTGACCAAAATTATGGAAGAAGCTGGTGGATCTTGAGTTTAAGTGATCACGAGGCGACTGAGTTCAGGATTTGAAGAAGGCTGGGAAGCTTAGCAGTAAAATCAGGCCTGTGGACTGTGGCTTATTCTGGGGTAGTCAATAAGGGGCTTAAAAAGAGATTTAAAAAACTCTTTAAAGGAAATGCGTGGGCAGCTGGCCATCCCATTTTCCAGGCAGATCAGAACTTTGAACAGAAAGCCCACGTGACTAAGCAAGAGGCTTCTTGATGAACAAAATCACAGAAAATGGACATAAAAGATGTTGAAACATGGACCAGCAGCAGAAGAGGAGTATAAAATTGTTACTCAGGTATTTAAGAATGAAAACTGGAAGGCCAAAGCCCAGCCAGAGTTCAGGCTAATGAAGATTAACACAAAGGACTTAAACAAGTATGCTAGTAGAAAAAAGAAGTTTAAGAAGAGTGGAGATCCACTAATGAGGTGGAGGAGGCAACCTGATGATAGATGGGTTTGGAAGGATTGGTGTATTTAGTTCCTTTCTTGCCTTCTTCTTTGCAGGCAAGAGGCAATTCTTATAGCTTTTTGTGTGCTGGGGAAGGCTGGGGAGGAGATGGACAGATTACATTAGGGAGCAACAGGTTAAAGACTACTTTAAGCAACTGGATATACTGAGATCCATGATTATGAATCAAATTCACTTTAGGAAGCTGAAAGAGTTGGCAATGTGACTAGAAGGTGAAAAATTATGAAAAAAGGTTAATGCTACACCCATTTGCGAGAAAGTCAGGCAAAACTCTTAACTTATAGGCTTGTCAGCCTCATTTCAGTCCCTGGAAAGATCATGGCTTGTCTCCACTTGGGTTTTATTTCCTAATGCATGATCAGTAAATTAATGCTTAATAATCAGTGTGCTTTTAACAAGAGTATGCCCCCCTAGCCCTGTTGTCTCTGTGGCAATGTATCTGGCTGTATGAATGACAGAACTGTGAAACTTTCCGAGTTTACTGGGGTTTTGGGCACTGTCTGCGACTGCATTCTCACTTAGAAGTTGAGGGAACTATGAACTGAATGAACAGTCTGCTTAATGGGTTGAAAATCAGCTGGACCATTATCAATAGCTTGACATCCAGCTGGCAGAGGACTGTGTGCAGTACGCCAAGGGTTGATTCTGGAGTCCATATTCTTCAATAATAAGTGATTTGGATAAAGGCATGTATTTGCAAATGACACTAAATTAGTGGGAGCAGCTGACATGATGTATGGCAAAGCATAAATCCCAGGGGATCTTGAGAAATCAAAAGCTTCATAAAGTTGAACACAAAGAACAAAGTTATGCATCAGAAGTGTAACAATTCCATTAATCAGTCCAGGCTGGGAATTGTTAGGCTAAGTGGCAGCTTTGTTCAAAAGTGTTGGGGCTTATGGGTGAAAACAAGCTGAATATGAACTGGTAGTGTGCGGTCACTTTCAATAAGTCTCATACTGTGCTACATTAGGAGCATAACCAACAGATGTAGGAAAATTATTGTTCTTCTGTACTTGACATTGATGAGCCTACACCAGGAACATTCCTTTTGGGCCAACTACTTTAAAACAAATGTCAAGAAACTGCAGATGTTTCAGAGGATAATAAATAACCTGGGTGGTCTGCATGACCTGCAAGGATTGGCTCAGGGAGTGAGCTTTGTCTGATTTAGAGTAGGCTAAGGAGTGATCCAGTAATAACCTGCAACCATTTTCAGGGCAGTTACAAAGACGATGGAGTCAAGCACGACCTGGTAGTAGCAGATGATGTAACAAAGCCAAAGACCTGATTCCAGCTCGAGAGTTTCACACTGGATATTATGAAAAATTTCTCCTCTGGGAAGACAATGTAATGCTAGAGCAGGTTATTCAGAGAAGCCTTGAGATCTCTACTCTTAAAGGTTTACAGGAGTTGGCCAATCGATCAATCTGTCTGTCCTTGTTGTGTCTGGATCTGCAAGACAATGGATACATTGGAACCTCCTGTCCTTTGATAACTTTACATTATTTTGTTTTATTTTTATTTTATTTTGGTTGGAAGTGTGTGTATAAATGTGAAATCTCTGAATTCAGTGGAGATGCTTTAACATGCTCTAGCAGCATGCTTTGCAGTTAATTAATTTACCTCCAGTGTGTAGGGGGAGAGCTGGAGAAAAAAAAAACAAAAACAAAACCACAGTTGTGTCCCTTTGAACAAAAATGCTTTGTTCAGCCTTGGCACCAGTAGTCTTTTTTGGGCTTTGTCCTAGGGGAGCATAGTAATCTTTCTGGCTTCAGGATTGCAGTATGGCTTTTCTTCCTATTGAGGGACTGGAGTCTAGGCAGTGTTCTACTAGGCAAGGATTTTTTGATAGTTTTTCCATTTCTTTCCCATAATGATGAGAAATTCCCTCCTAGTAATGAAATTCTAGCAGTGCTGTTGAGGAGTTCTTAGTATCCTTATAGACTTCGTTGCTTTGGATCAGCTTTTTGACTGAAATGGGGCTGAGAAGGTGGGATCTTAAGTGTGCACGTGTATCTTCAGATGTGTACCTGTACACACACTGGACTACTTTGAGGAGCTGGGAATTCCTCAGAAACAGTTTTGTCTTAAACTTCTTGTATTTCACTAAATCGCTATCTCTGTCACAAGGGCTTTCTCTGTCACTGAGGGATGGCAATTCAAGTTCAGCATAATGGGAAGCAAGAAACTTGAAAGCAGTAGAGAGCTTGTTTAGTAGTCCCTGTCTGTGACTTCAAGAGTTAGTAAAGACTATGTGTATTCATACTACAAGACTAGGTCTGTTTTTTGAGTCTAAACATCGACTTGCTGCAGCAACATAGTCCAAATCTCTGTGCTTATATTTTTAATATGAAATAACCCTCTATTCTGACTAGTACCCCACTGATTATCCCTCTACCTTCAACTTAATGCTTAATTATTGTCTTCAAGGAATAGTATGCCATACCTCTACACTTGCTATTTTTCTCTGGAATTGGTAGTAGTTTTATAATAATCTTTTAGGTTGGACTATTGCATAGTGGGCATGTGTTGTGAACCTGAAGTACGGAACCTGAGATGCTTATGAGTTTGTGTTTGAAAGCTGTAGCAGGATGGTGGGTTGTGTGAGAGCTATACTTCCTTTCTCTTTAATTTGAGGCACTTGCTCTTCAGAGTTTGTTGCACAATTTTCTCAAGCTGTTTGCCTGGGCAATGTGTTGCTTGGGCAAACCTTTGACTATGGGCTGTTGATTCAGGGCCTTCTGCCAACTGATTGCTCAATTTCCCTCCTGTACCTTGATTTTTGTCTTGCAATCTGTTCTCTAGTACAATTATTTACACATGCAAGAATTTTGTTAGTTTTGGAAATTTTTTATCAGTTTCAATAAATTTGTCTGTAAATATCTTGTCTGCTTTATTATTTCTAAAGCCACGTACTTCCCTCCTCTGGGACCTGCAGATTTGGCTTTTACATTTGGTTTTTTGTAGTTAAAGAAGTTCATCACTAGCTTAAACTTATAAGTTTAACTTATAACTTATTTAGGCAAAAATTGAGAGGAGATGGTCTATCCAAGTCTTACAGCTGTGCAAGCACTGTCGTATGAGCATCTAGATCAACTTAATTGTGCCCAACCAGGCACCATTAAGGCATGGTTGTTCCAGGAACTGCAGGATCAGACAGCAAGATAGATTTGTGAACTTAAACAGATTTTGTAAGACTCAGTAAAGTATGTATGCCATCTAATAGAGAAAGCTCTTTATTGTATTAGTACTAGCAATTCCTGTGGGTCCCAGGCTAGTAGAAGATGATAGGCTGGTTTCCTGTCTTTCTCCACATCATCTTTTCCCCAAGTTGCATTCCTCAATTTTACCTTGTATATGTCAAAATTTACACCTTATGTGGTTCTTGTTTCCGTCTCTTCAGTCACAGCAGCTGACTTTCTGATTCTTCATTTTCTGGATCAGTAGTGTATGAGGTCTTAGTTGTATACTCTTGGTATTGCATGTTTTCTTTGCCAGTTAGCTGATCTGCCTGCTATATTTGATACAGACAAAAATACTCCTTTTGTATTAATATCATAACACTACATAAACAAAAGATTATTTGGCTCTACTACCCCCGCTCTGGCTGAAAACAACTAAGTAAAATTTAATCAGTTTATCAAGATGCTGGAAAAGAATATGGGATCAACAGCTGAACTGCAACAAAGTGCAAAAAGTACAGATGCCATCTGCAGCTGTTGGAATAAAATGAAGATGTGGTTTTAGTACATGATAAAAAGACAGTATATGATGTCTGTTCCATTACATAATGTTACATGTGCACCAGCTTGTTCTGACATGTAAATAAGGCAGTATTCTTTTCCTTATGAAGCCCTCTAAATAGTGTGGCACACCTGCTGGTATCTTCCAAAATGAAGATCATGTTTGCAATTTGTGTGAATTCTCATCTTGAAGTCTGATGTAAACATCACTAATGAAAAATACCACGGAGTACTCTGGATAGTACATTCAGTTCTTATTTGTCTTGATAAGTTGGATTCAGGACTGCTGGTAGATTATTTTTGGTAGGGATTGAGCAGTGTCTTTGGTATGCCCTTTGAACCCTTTTTAAATCTTTGGTGAGTCAGTCTCACTATGCAGTGGAAAACTATAGGTGTTTAACCTAGTTTTTGGTATTAAAGCTTAATAGCCTAAGGAACTTAGCCATAGTAGTTCTAACAGAGATGTTCTGCTGTGGTTACCTTGCAGACCTCTTAGTCTCACACAAGCATTCAACTTCCTAAGAACTTCCTCTTTCCAAGTTGTAGAAATTACTCCAGAATAAACTGCTTGCAGCGTAACCTCTCCATGAGGGAAGTGGAATGCCAATTGTCTTAAGAGTGATGCTGTCCTCAGCTTTCGTGATCAGGACCCAAAAGGTAAACGAGCTGTAACTCACTCCATGTATCTCTTCCAGGGTCCTGAAAACAACTGGTGTTTCTCTGAAAAATGGTGTTTTAATCATTGACATGGTTTCGGTTAAAACAAATTGGTTAGATATGCACCTTTCTGAAAATTGTTATTTGATCTTGTGTGCCTTGGGAACCAGATGTGTTACACAACTGGATTTTTTTTTAAATGTTTGCTTTGGATAGTTAGGCTTCCATTTTTTATGCAGTTACACTTGGCTAAATAAATGTTTTTGAGTAGAATAAGGGAGATGATTGTTTAAGCCACAGTTTGATGTTATCCTTGTGCTTCAGCAAATTCCTACAATTTAATACCCTACTTTATGGTTTATTCTGAAAATTCAGAACAACCAGCATCTTTAACAGTGATGAAAGCTGGAAGACAACTGGAACATAACATAGAAAATGCTTTGTTTCTAAATTGCTGCATTGTAAACAAAACTGCATTAATTCAGTATGAGTTACACACAAAATCAGGAAAGGCTTTGTTACCAACAAATTGTCAGTCTTATGTCTTTTCACTTGCAAGAAGCTTAAATTAGAGGGTTAGGGGAAAGTGGGAGAGTTTTATGACTTGCATGGATTGGGAGGGAGTAAATCTAAACCTACGTTTACATTTAAAGTAACTTAAAGCATTAAAAATGCTTTTAAAGTGTTATGTATTTGTCATACTGTAGTTGGTAAATTTTGTGCTTTCATGATTCATTGGGGAAAATGGATTCAAAGGGAATGAGAGAATAACTCAGGCTAGGGAAGGACAATTTCAGATACACCAGATTTTGCAGTCGCTGGAAGTTGTGAAAATGAGGCTGGAAAGCTTTTAGTATTGCTTGCAGGCACGGATGTGCTCCCCACTGACTCTCTGTGGCCCATGGAGTCTTGGCATTTGACTTTGCCTGGAATTGCTGAGCAGGAAGGAAAGAGTACTTTCACATCAGAATAACCTATATTTTGGTGGACTGATTGTGTCAGTAAATATATTAAAAGAGTTGTCTTTTAATTGAATGCCCACAGTTATTAAAAAAGAGTAATTTCCTCCTATGAATGTTGACCGTCCTTTTTGTCAGACTGAAAGAGTTTTTATCAGTCATTGAGGATGAGTTCAGTGCTCTGTATTGTGAGTAGAGAGTATTGCCTTTCAGTAACGATGAGTATGACAGATGAAAGATAACCTTGTCTTGAGCTAGGACAGTAACTAAGGTGATTCCCTGGTTTCTACCCTCTCCCTGAAGACTGTTATAAATCTCATGCTGAAGGCCTAGTAATCTGTACGTAATGTATGAGAAACTTAGATACCAAGGTCAAGACTGGAGTCTGTGAGGGTAAGTGGGCATTTGTACTGGATTTACATGGCAAGGTTTTGATAGCAGAGGGGCTGCAGGGGTGACTTCTGTGAGAAGCCAGAAGCTGTCCCTGTGTCAGATAGAGCCAGTTCCAGCTGGCTCCAAGACAGATCTGCTGCCGGCTAAAGCTGAACCCATCAGTGAGATTGGTAACACCTCTGTCATAACATATCTAAGGGGTAAAAAACTGCCACTCAACAGCTGTGAGAGAGAGGAGCAAGAAAAATGTGAAAGAAACAGCCCTGGAGACACGAGGGTCACTGGAGAAGGAGAGGGAAGTTATGTTCCAGGTACCAGAGCAGAGATTCCTCTGCAACCTGTAAACAAAACCATGGTGATGCAGCCCGTGGAGGACCACCATGTAGCATATGTCCACCCTGCAGCCCGTGGAGGACCCCACATTGGACCAGGTGGATGTGCCCTGAAGGAAGCTGCAGCCTGTGGAGATTCTTATGCTGGAGCAGGCTCCTGGAAGGAGCTGTGACCTGCAGGGGACACACAGTAAAGCAATCTGTTCCTGAGGGACTCTGCGCCATGGAAAGGTCCGCTGCAGGAGCCATTCTTGACCTGCAGCCTGTGGGAAGGGCTCACGTTGGAAAAGTTACTGAAGGACTGTATCCCATGGGAGGAATCTCATGCTGGAGCAGAAGAACAGCATGAGGAGGAAGGAGCAGCAGAGATGAATTGCTATGAACTGATGGCTACCCTCATTCCTCAGTGCCACTTGGAGAAGGTAGAGAATTCATGAGATTGAGCATGGAAAGAAGGGAAGGAGCAGGGAGAAGGTGGGTTTAGGTTTGTTTTAATTTGGCACTATCGTACTCTGTTATTAATTGGCAATAAATTAAATTGATCTTCCCGAGGTCATGTCTGGTTTGCCTATCATGGTAGTTGATGTTTTTCCTGTACTTAACCCATGAGCACTTCCATCCTATTTTATCCCATGTCTTGCTGAGGCAGGGAAGTGAGAGAGTGGCTTGGTAGGCATCTGGTGGCTAGTCAAGGTTGCTTATCACAGCATTCAAGAATTAGACAGAGAGATAAAGCAGCATGCTTCCAAGCATTTTTGAGTGTTGGGGTCAAGCAATTTGCTGCATTTTTTCTTGAGCAATAGATTTAACTCTAGTTATGACAGATGAAGTTTTTCTATTTGGAGTTGAGAATCAAGCCTGGAGACACCTGTGAAACAGTTCAACAGTGGTTTTGTTTGAAATTAAGAAAAACTTATCAGGCCCCTGCTCCCCCTTCAAATGAAAGGATGCAGATTCCAAGCTAGTATAAAATAGATGAATAAGTGCTTTTTAAAATGTAGGTAGCATTAGAGCAAATGTTAGTGCAACATGTTGTATCTGTTTTATAAATGTGTACGAGGTGCAAGACTGTTAGAAATTCTAGGATGTTGTAAGTAAAACAGAAAGGAAAAACCATAAGGTCAGTCATATCACAGAGCCACAGAATGACTAAGTTGGAAGGGGCTTAAGGAAGCTATTGCAGTCCATTCTCCTGCTCAAAGGAGGGTCATCACTGAATTCAGATCTGGTTTTTTGGGTTTTACCCAGTCAGGCTCTGGAAACCTCCAAGCACGGAGGCTCCATGCCCTCTCTGAGTAACACGCTCTAGTGTTTAGTTATACTCATAGTGTAACTTTTTTCCTCATATCAACTGAACCTTCACTATTTTAGTTGATATTCACAGTTTCTTATCTTCAGGAGCCTGGCTCTGACTTATCAGTAACAATACAATAGATTTGGAAAGGCTGTTCTTAGGTACACTTAGCCTTCTTTTCTCCAGACTAAGTGAGCCCAGTTCCCCAAGCCTCTTCTGACGGGGCATATGGTCCAGTCTTTGAACACTATTGCAGCCCCTTCCTGAACTTTAGTTTGCAGGGTCCTTGTGTGCTGCCTTCACACAAGTGGATTGCACACCCTAGTTTGCCATCTTCGAAGAATAAAAGATATGTTCCATCTCTTCCTCCCTGTGGCAGACAGTGTTAAACCAGATAGTTTCCTGCATAGATAGCTGAGTAGTCCCACTTATAACTGATTTCCAGGTAGACTAGTGATTTATTCATTTTTCACCCTCAGTAGTCCACCTATCTGGACTGTAATGTCCCAGCTTGGATGCAAGGATATTGTGGGAAAGCATGTTGAAAATCCAACAGTTGAGCTAAACAACTTTTGCTGGTCTTTCATCCAAGATTTAAAAAGAGGGTATAATTTTAAATCTTCAGTGGGCCTGATGGGCAAGTGATTGAGCATTCAGCTTATCACTCTTTTCATCTGAATTGCTTGTTTTCCCTGAGAAAAACCAAGTCTGTATAGACTCTCTGGCTGTATAAACAGTGATATGGGCTTCGTTTCTCAGCCTGAATAAACTTCATGACGTGCTGTATTTTTCTGAACTGCTGCAGCTGAACAAGTGACTTTGACACTTGTCTTTCTTGCGTCATTGTTGTGTTCAGTGGCAGTTAAAGGCTCTGCTGGCTACATATGTATGCCTTTGAAGTCACCTGAGATGTTGGTGTCATTTAAGATCCATTAGGCAGCGAAAATGTCTCAACGGTCAGAGTTGGCTTTGCATAACTTTGCTCCAAGAGGAGAATCAGAATTTACTCTTGACTCTGTTGTCTCAGTCTGCAAGTCTGGAAATGAGAAACCTTGTTTCTATTACTTATAGAATAGGAATTAAGACAGCAAAATCCAATAATCCAGTGACTGAGTCACTTTTCAAATGGTCAGAATGCTTGGTGGTTTAGGTTTAATTGAATATTGTTTGAATATTTTGTTGAAGTATTGTGAGTTTGTGGGAATTCTCTGCTCCTGTGTTCACTTTCATAGTGAAATAAAGCTCTGTGACAAAGAGCCCCTTTTACTGGTTTTGTTTTTCTGCTTTATAAACAAAGGTTTTTGTTAATATCTCAATGGAGCATCTTTTGCAACTGCAAAGAACTGGTGGTCCAACCACAGAATGATTTCATTAACTGGTTCATTATCCCTCTTACTAAAAGCTATGCTGTGAAGTGGCTTCATGTTACAGTGAATTTTGGATATGAACTTGAATGGGCTAGCATGGTCTGATATATTCATACCGTGAATAAGGAATTGTTGCATTTCTTGCCATTTGTTTCCTTGAACTGAAAAAAAAAAAAGGAAATGTTTGCTTAGAAGACTAAGTTTGCGTTTTTATCAACTGTAGCAGTTCAGCCATGTATGATGGGTCAGTTCAGCATGTTTGATCTGATCTGTCTTCAGGTCCAGAGTCTGAGAAAAATATTTTTGCAAAAGTTGTCAAGCGTAGCAAAGCTTGTGTTGAGGTAAAATGCCCAGGTGGAAAGAGCCAGCTACAAGGAATGCCTCATTAACTCGTCACGGTGAACTGGGAGCACTGCCAACATAAGTTCTACTGAAACTCTGGCAACCACTGTGGCAATAGCAAAGTTTTCTTACGTTTGTGTGGTAGCCTGAATCAAGGGTGTAAGCTTCTTTTCAGGTATGGTTAGTACCTGGGTAAAATAATCAAGCTGAAAAGCCAGTATTTTATTTCTTTACTCCTTTATGGTGCTTGGGTTTAATTTCTACTACAGTCTTTTGGATTTTAATTCCCTGGATGTTTAAATGGCCAGAATCCGTTTAATGGCATGGAGACAGACAGGGTAGCCAAACCTCAGCGTGAAAGACAAAACTCAAACCTTTCTGCAAATTACTAAAAACTGAAGCCTGCTGCAAATGGATTTTCAAATCAAACCATATGCAGGATAGCTTTCTAACTATTGCTGATCTATCTATAACGCTGGAATGTATTTGTATGTAGCACGTATCTTTAGATCATGTATTTTCATCTGTATTTTTGTCTAAACAGTTCTGAAGGCAGTCTTTCAAAGCACATCCAAAGAAGTGCTGGTATATGATGTACCTCCAAGCAGACAGCAAAAATTGCAGCTTGCAGGGAACCTGAGAGGAGAGAAGTCTGACATGTGGGCAGATTTGTGGTTCCTCTTTTCTGTCTGTCGTACTTGAAAATGTCACTCTTCCAGATTCTGATTAATACTGTCCTTTTCTGCATACTAACTCTGAGCTAAGGTTTTGTTAATAATCACTTCTATCTTCTCAACCTCTTTTTTTAAATTGATTGGATGATCTGTTGATTGGCATAAGCCATAAGAAATGAGTTTTAGCTATAACCTGGTCTTTCTGCTTTTCATGTTGACTCTCAGAACTTCTAACTTAAGTTTGGTTTTTCTTTAGTTAAAAAAAAGTCCAGGCACATCAGTCCTTGTTCATTCTTCAGAACGAAGACAGGCATGGCAGCACAACATTCTCCTTATTTTAGTGCAGTGTGTCCATTTTTTCTTCAGA
The DNA here is from genome assembly GCA_033558235.1 of Neomorphus geoffroyi. Classification (NCBI taxonomy): domain Eukaryota; kingdom Metazoa; phylum Chordata; class Aves; order Cuculiformes; family Neomorphidae; genus Neomorphus; species Neomorphus geoffroyi. Next base: position 24,002,744 of record JAUMJM010000002.1, read on the forward strand.
TCTGAATATTTATAACAGAACAAGAAGTTAAATTCTATGGCATGATACACTTCCTTTGCCACAGTGAGGTGATTAGAATGCTGGACTTTTCAATATAATAAACCTAGGTCTGACATCAGGTTTTTTTCACTGAGCAGTGGCATCATCTGAGCAAGATGATTTCTATAAGCTTGAACTGTTATTTATTCTAACTTTAAAAAAATTATACTAGTGAGACTTTTTATGAAAAACACGTGCCAGTTCTTATTGCATCTTCTATCTTTCTATAAAGAAATGTAATTTGTAGTGATCTTCCTTAATTTGCGTATACTTGGCTAATTATGTTTGTGTTTAAAAAGAATTATGTTTTCCTGGCTGCCCACTAAACGAAATATTTTTAGTGGCAAATTTCCCTGGTCTTTCTCTGTTTTGTTTTTTTTTTAACTGCTGATTATAAACCTGCAGTTTAGGTTTTACTGATTTTTCTGAATCTCTAGATGTCTGGTTCTCTTGGAGAAAAGCCAATAATTAGAGTTGATTCTTTGGAGAGGCCCTGTGGCTTAGTGTGTGAAAGAACAAAGATTGAAGAGTGCTGAAGTCTGTTGGCTGTCTGAATAAATAGAAAACTTCTAAAAGTGTTTACCTTTGCATTTTAAATCTGTAGTTTCTGAGGAAGGACCATCTTAGAGCTTTGTCCTCAAGTTCTAAACTCCTTTTGTGGTCACTGGTTCTACATTTCACATCTTTGAACTTCGTTTAGTGATTGTAACTGTCAGGATGATCAATAATTAATGATTTATATTGAAGGTTTAGTACTTTATAAGACTTTGTGCCAGATGAGGGAATAGATGGTTAGTGCTAATGTTAGCATGAATGTGGAATTAATTTTCTGCTATGAAAAGTACCAGAAATAGTATGTATGATTTAAGTTAAAGTATATATAGAAACATTTAAATTTGAATTATGTGAGCATAAAGAGTATGCACTGTTTATGCCACAACAGAGGAGTGGTTCTAATGTTCTAGTTTTATCCAGACATAGATAAAAGTAAATTCCTGCAGCACACGTGATGTGATAAGGAATCTGCACCTTTTTTCTTCTACATGTCCTGATCTATATGCTAAAAGCAGTGATCTATGAGGCATCATGTAAGGTGTATGTTCTTAGAACAGCCCTTCTAGGTTTTGCCTACCACTCACAACACAGCTTTGTGCCCTCCTCCTTGCCCTGTTACCCAGTGTTGAGAAACAGCTTTTGGCACAACAAGCCCTGTATCAGGCTGTACAGTGCAGCCCGCCAAGTGAATGTTTGTCTGAGGAGTGTGTTTGAAAGCACTGTTAACTTAAATCAGTAGTGGTGTTGTACTGATGTAACTTCCCCCCCTAGGCACTCCTCCACTAAAGCATATAGCTGTTCAGCTGCCCCGACAAACCTCTTGGGTAAGAATGAGAAACAAAACTTGTGACTTGGATGGCTGGGACAGCAAGGACCCTGCAGGCTTCCTTTATATAAAGTACTTCTGGCTTGTATTGCATATGTGTCTGACTGGGCATTACTGCTGGTCTTGGCTACATTTATGCCAAAGGAAGATTGCCTGTTAGAGCCTTCTTGGTAAAACTTTCTATTGTAGATGATCATAAGTCTTATTTAAAAGCAAGTTTAAAAAATGGAAAGAGGTGTGTCAGGCACATGCAAAAGTATGTGAAAGATGTGTCCATATGGAAAATCGCATTTGTAGGATTGCGTCTCTTTAAAACCATTTCTACTCATGAAGCATTCGAGTGTAGATGTATAAGAAAGCAAAGATGTCTTTTGACACTTTCCTACAACCATTAGCATAAAAAGCAGAGTCTTTTCTAAACTATCCTCGGATTCTCTTCTAATAGCATTTTCCTCTTTTTCCTTGTTCTCTTTTATGTTAAATTAGCTTATGCAAATGTTCTGTGTTATTTCTCAAATGCAATTTGAAGTCCTAACCTAGAATCTTCTCTAGCTCTCCAGCAAAATGACACCATTATTTGTGCAGGAGGGCAATGGGCAAGTCACGCAAGAGAAGCATAACACTGTTATATGTTTGATGGTATCTCCTCTTAGAGGTGGCTGCCACTTCAACACTCACAGCTTAGCTTTATTAAGTTCTACTTCTTCTCCCAGGAATGCACAACTGTAAGTTATATCTCGAGTGGAATCATGTAGGCTTAGAAGTCTCAGCATAGGTTTGTGTTCTCATCCTAGCTGCTTTGTGTTTCTTCAGCTGTGTGCTTGATCCTGAGGTGCATGTAGTATTTCAAGCAGGTCAGGAGAGGGAGCTGACAGTCTAGGGGTGAAAAAGAATTTTCCTTCTGTACAAATAACTATTTTTTTTAATTGTGACTCTGAGTGTAGAAATGTGATGGGATAACCGGTCTGTATCTGAAATAACAGGATTCCGACCCCACTTCTAGAAAGAGTTACAAGGAAGGATTTTTTTACTGCTTCATTTTGTGGCTGATGGTAATTTTTATCTGTTGCCCAAGGATGCCATTTAGAAGTGTTGACAGTGCTTTTCTCTTGGAAGAGGTCTGTGTTGCCAGTAGTACCCATAGCTGATAGGGACAGTAAACAGAAACTGTCACCTTCATTTGAGTCCAATAAAATAAAAATGTCAATGCTGATAGTAACAGTTGTCAATAGTAGTTGCACTTAGAGCACCTATAGTGGAAGTATCTGCTTGCCCTTCCTCTGACATTTGGAGAAATCAAAAGCTCTTCAAAAACAGCATGTCCTTCAGGTGACCTCTGACTTGATAGAAATGTAAAATTGCCCTGCATAAGGATTTCCCCACGGTCACGGATTAGCCTTGGCAACAGCTAGGCTCCCACCCAGCCCCTCATTCAGTCCCTCATCAGCAGTATCAGGGAAGAATATGTGGAGGGAAAAAAAAACCAGGAACAAGATAGCTTGTGAGTCAAGATAAAGATAGCTCTTTCCCAGGCTCAGATCTGCTCCTAACTTGTATACTTGATTCCTTCCCACCACCACCAGTGGCCAGTGGATTGGTCCATTGTGGAGAAGGCTAGACCCAGCTGTGTCCAGCATGGGGTAGCCCCAACGTCTTCCCTTAAAAAATTAAGCAAATGGTGAAATTCTCTATTCCAGATAATGTAGATCTTGAGACATGGTAGTTTCATGGTCCTTTTTTTCCTGCAAAGTGGACTTCTGAAGCTCTAGGTATGCTGCTATAATTAATTTTTGAAGGACTGTACTGTAAAGCTCAGTTAGTGAAGTGCATGTGTTGAAAACAACTGTGCAAAACCACTTTAAGACAAGTTGACATGCTACACATCATTTTACAAAGCAGATCCACTAGTTGTACTTGCCTACTTGAGGAAGCAGTGGAATCTGTTTCGGAGGTGGGGAAGGAAGTGACTGGAAGCAGGGATGCACAGACCGGCAAAGGCAACCCCATACTCATTCTTCAAATCTCACCTGACTTTGATGAATCTGCTTTATGTTTGAAGTATTGCTGTACATATGACATCTTGCCAACACGTTGCTTGGCATGATTTTGAACTCCCTAGTGATTGTTCTGTATGTAAGGTAATTCCCCCTCTGGTGTATTTTCTATATATTCTTTACAATGCTGTGTTGCCATTCCAATCTTAGATTCATATTAATGAGTTTGTACTTTATTAATAATTAAAAATCTCTTCATTCCTATTGCGGAGCTTCAGAATAGCATATTATTTTTCTCCAACTGGAATTCTTTTTTGCGTTTCTTGGGTTTGTTTTTCATTTTTGTTTGTTTGTGTATTGACAGGTGCCTGTCCTTACACAGCAGGTAGAAAACTAATGCTGATACGAGAAACTTGACCAGTGTCATGCTAGGCATTTAGGTTTATGTAGTGCCTTGCTTAGTGCATATAAAATATGGTGATCTGTTTATTTGTTCAAACTTCTCTCTACCAGTTCTATAGACTTCCTACCTTCAATCCTTGCTATTCTGTGAAAAGGAGCAGAGATGCTACTCGTATTTTGCAGTCATTAATCCCTATTTCCATCATCTTTAGACAGGAGTGAACATTGATTCTTCTTGCCAGTAACTAGTAGAGCTGAGTTTTGAGTGCTATTGAGAAATGCTGCTGTGCAGCGATAGTGAGGTTTACTATACCAACTGTTTGGGGATTTTAATTTTTTTTTTCCTCAGTATCTGTCTGCAAATTCTCCCTGGCATCTTAGTCACGGAAACCCAGCTGTTGGTACCAATCTACCAGCAGAGAGAATGTACTTAAATGGTAGCGTGTTGTTTCTTTGTTTGAGGTTCCCCATATCCCATTGATGGGATGTGAATTGCGAGAGGCATAGTCTTATCATAGACTTTGAGAGTAATTCGAAGAAAGTGGCTTGGTTTATTGGGGTGGATTTTCATTTTTTGCTTTGATGTTTTATTTATTTATTTTAGGTTTGCTCATAAGCTTATTCTGCTGAGGAAATAGCAATTTTATTTTGAGGCCTTCATAAAAAATGACTGGAAGCAAAATGTTTATGCTTTCAAAGTTATAATAAGTAAATGCCATTCAGGGGATTTTTTTCGTGTGTCTCCTGATGAAGGGCTGGGGTTTCGGTGGTGTGTGTATGTTGTTGGCATTTTTATGTTGTTTGAGATTTTTTTTTTTTGCAGGGAGAGGCTAAGGGGTTTTGGGCTCTTGTTTCTTAATATGGCTAGAATTAATTTTGTTCTCCTTCAGCTAGAAGTTCATACGCGTCATCGGTTACAATTTCTTCTGGGCACGTTCAGGAATGCTGCTTGTTTCTGTGGGCTGTAGTACATTTAAACATAATCTGCATGCAGTAGCAGGCTCTGAAGCAATGCTGCTTTACTGCCAGGACAGGATGAGGTACTTAATGGTCATTTGAACAGTGACGGTTTTTTAAGTGAGCATGGAGCCAGAACTGAAAACCTGAGTCAGTAGTTGACTGGTAAAAGCAAGTTAGTTAGTCCCGTAGGAAATATGATGTATTAAGAAATAGCTTACTTTGGTTTTAGTCTTAACATCAAAATTACTGTATATCAAAAGAAAACAGTATTTGCGTAATTTTAGGCACAAAAATGCAGCTTTCTTATGAATCTGTTCATTAGGTTCCTTTGGAAAAGGGTGGGACAAGCATCAAGGTCACAGCTAGTTTGCAGAGCAGCATGCCCCCTGAGGAGTTTCATCTCTGAATGGCAGCATGGAAATGGGAACTTAGAAAAAATGTTACTGTCTCTGTCAATACTACCTATAGCAGCATTGCTGGGATGGATAGCACAGTTTTCAGTGCAACTTTTGCAAGCAAAGGACAGGAAAATAAGCACCAGGAGTCAAGGCTGATTAGAAGCCCACGTGGCTTTACGCCTGTGTAGCCTGTGGTATGTTTGAAATGCTGGGAAACTGCATTGCCAGTGACTGTTAAAAGGCAAAGCAAGTTCTCACTAGTAAGCAATATGGCCAGCAGATAAAGCCTTAGCTGGAGGTTAAAAAAAAAAAAAAAAGAGTTAATAACAGTTCAGGTGTGAGAGGACCAAGCAGAACATATTGAGCTGCGCTGTTTCAGGAAATGGCAAGGACAGGAGATGTTGTTGCCGTGAGAGTAGAACCTGCAGAGCAGAGGACTGATAGCTACAAATGTGCCTTTACTAACTTATCAGAAGCCAAAACCTGATATTTGTGACTATGAAGTAACAGCAACTCTCGCTGCAAAGATATTTGATGTATTGCAGAATGCTAATCCTGTGCTTTCTTTAGAAAAAGGAACTAAATCTACCCTATGTACTCATTTCTGCTACTACTCACTATTCAGTTTCGGACACATTACAGTTAATTGGCTTTCACTTTTTTCTTGACAGTAGTTTATTTTCCTTTTTTTTTTTTTGTTAGTCTGCAAGTTGACAAAATTATATTTCATGTACCTCAGGCCTTTTTGACAGATTGTTTTCCCATGCACAACTTCAGCTATTTCTGAAGTCTGTTAATAGTTCTTTTGTAGTGCTGTAATCTGAACTGTCTAGTATGACTGAACAACTCGAGTTCATGTAGTACACTGTGCTTGGTTGCTATGTACTGCCCATCAGTCTGGGGAAGGTGTGCACAAAAGCTCTCCTGCTTTGCCGTGTGTGCTCTGAGGGTGATCGATGGCATTCTTGCACTGTATCTGCACTAAACTGGGACTTTGCTGGCTTCCACGTCCCCTTTTCATGCCCTTTGACAAAAAAACTTTCAAACAACCTGGAATGGGTAAAATCAAGCTATTTAGGCAGAGCCAGTTGGTGTAAAAGTGTTTCTCCCTCTTGAATTTGCCATTTTCTTCATGTCCACCGAAAGTATGTTTAAAGTTCTGCCTATTCACGTATCAGGTCTGGAAGAGTTTCTAATTAGAGAAGTTAGTCTTTGTTTTGTCAGGTTTTAGCTGGCAAGAATTTCCATAGATTCCCCAAGACTAGAAGTCTCTGGCAGCTAAAAATTGAGCCTACTTGAACTGTGGGCCATGTAGCTGTCATTGTGGCTCTACAGGGTGCTTTACACTCCTGTGGATTTGAGTCCTTGTAGGAGCACGCAACGATGACTTCTCATTAAATGTAAGTATTTTCCTTGCTGCTGTGTTTCATAGCCTCAGAGGAAACATGATAGGGGGGTTATTTGAGAAGTGCTTCGAGGATAGAGTGGAGGAAACTGGCAAGACCATCAGGCAGGACAGGGCTGACTGACATGAGAAACACCTTTTCTTTTATTTCCTTTCTCTCAATAGTTGCTCGTTATCATGGAGCTTCCTGACCTGCAAGTGTAATTGAATCTTTCTGTTTCTTCAAGAACAAAAAGGCAAAAAGGAACACAAGTGACTACCTTATGCTAGTTCAGTTTTACCTTGTGTTGCAGCTGTAATTTATTTGTCAGCTGGACATTTGAAATACGCCCCCCCGCCTCCCCCCACCAGGGTTTGCTCCTTAGGTTTCATGGTGCCCACACAAGTTATCCTGGGTTTCAAGGAACACTCCACCAGAAACTGGCAGTATTTTAGTTTGTTGGTTTTTTTTTTTTTAAAAAATAACCAACTAACCAAACAAACCCTTTACCCCCTAAACAAACAAGGCTTTGCAACTTTCCTTATATCACTGTTCCCAATTATAGTAACTTTCGTAACAACAAAGTAGAGACTAACTGTATACAGTAGTATGTGTATATTGTATCCCTTTTCTGAGTTGGGAGTTAAGCTGATCTTTTACATCTGACAGTTCTGAGCCATCTGTTCAGCAAAGTATGACTATAAAATATTTCTAGTTTAAGGTTGCTTTTTTTTAATGTGTCTTCCAAAAACCATGCGCAAGTCAAAGGTCTGTAGATAAAGTGCGATTGATTAAATTCCAACTGGTTAGGTCTACTTTCAGTTTTTTCTTGTAAGAAATCAGTTTCATATTCTTTCTGTGATATTAGGTTTGGACAGAGAAAGGTTTCTTTAGCTTCTCTGTTATCTGTAAGGAAAGGAGGAGGACAAGGTCCCTATTGTGAGATTTCTGATCTTCATGGCGTTGTTGCTGTTACAGACCCCTTTTACACATGTGGGCATGTGCAATTCTTGAAGGAAAACCCTTTGGTTTTGCCTATACCACCCTTGTCAGACAGCGAAGAGGTGGAAAACAGGAGAGCAAGTCATCCTTTACTCCTGGTAGAGTAAAGGAGTTCATCACTTTTATCTCCCCATTTCATGTAATATCTCAAAGTTTTTTTGTCAGCAATATGTTGGCTGCAGCAGCTTTACCATCTAAATGGTATGAATTGCTGGGAAAGCTCATTTAGTGACAAGTTAAGTGTTACAATCTCCTGTAAGTTATGTATGTAATTCTGCATTTTATGGTCTAGTCGTGCAGTGCAGAGCTATTCTCCGTGTAACACGTATGTTGAACATTAACTACTTTTCGGGTACAGAAGGTGGAGCGTGCTCTCTGTTTTCTATTGGGTGTGTGGAGGTAGAAGATAAACATACTGGTAGTTAATGCCATAAAGCAAACAACCAGGAATAGAGTGATCATAGGACATCAGATCAGTTTTTCCTAGTTTTGCGAATTCCTCGTGTCTTGCTGGGGTTTTTTATTGCTTTAGAGGTTTTTCTTCTCCCTCATTTGAGCAGAATTAGTTTAAATTCTGTTGTGCTTTGGTTTGGCTTCTTTTAACAAGTGCTGAATATATTACATATGAGAAAATATGTCGTGGATACTTTTTAGCAAACTTTTGGTTTATAGCAATTATAATATATCTAAAGATGATTGTGTATCTAAAGTTTCTTAGCAATGTACTGTTTTAGGAAGCTGTTCTGTTCTCATCTGCTTCCATAGCATGTTGAACTTTGACTAAGAATGTCTGTTATTTACCTCTTGCCCTCCAAAATAATAAAGCAATGTCTTACAATGCTGTTTTAAGTTTTTCTGCAGCTTGTTTTAATGAACTACTAATGCTGTTCCTGAAATTTTATAAGATTAAATGTATGTGCCCCTGCTTTGTTAGTGTAAAAAAAAAACCCAAACACAAACCAAACACCCCCTCCCCAAACCCAACAACAACAAACCCCTCAACCAACCAAAACAAACCCCCCAAAACGTGAACTTTATTTAAGTTTACTACTTGCATCTAAGCTCGCTTGAGCTCAAGCTTGCATCTAAGCTTTCTGTATTTCTTGGAAAACGGAGAGAGCTGAAATTCTTCGTCTTGTCCTTTTTGGGAAAAGACATATTTTAGACAGCTTGGAATCCTGGGCAGGAGTTTCACATGTTATGATTGATGCTGCTTCAGTGCTGAAGACCATACTAAAGGAACTGAACACTATCTAGCTCTCCTTCAGCTGTAATCAGTGAATTTTGCAACAATTTAAGGTGAAGTGGGAATGCCTAATATGTCAGGCAGCCATTCAGTGCCATACCACAGTTCAAGCTGCAAAGTTAGTTCTGGAAAAAAACCTGGAGAGCATTGTGAAGAAAATTAATGGAATTTAGAATGACTCTTTCAATAATGTTGCTAATTGCAATCACATTTACAGCTTTCAATGGCAAACAAACAAACAAAAAAGCTTTAATTCTTAATTGGCATCCTATCTGAAACACATAAGCATGGAAACAAAACTATCCCCACTCATGGACTATAAGTACTAATAGAAAAGTTAGCTGATCTTAAAGCTAGGATGCATTGGTGTGTGTGTTTGTTTTGAGGTTAAGCTAGAAATTTAGATACCCAGTGCTTCAAATCTGAATACTAGAAGAAGCAAAGCTTGGAGGTTACAGGTGGATCGGAGGAAGAAGGAGTAGTGACTGAATTTTTCATGCAACCCTATCATGTCACTTAAGTAAAGAAGTTTTCAAGTTTCTGAGCAAAAAAAAAAAAAAACCCTTTGCTAAAAATACACGAGATGACCATAAATCTCAGTAAGAGACTGAAGTTACAGGTGTATTTTATACAGGAAAGCAGAGATCTGGAACCACTTTTGCGCCTACTGTCCCTCATATAGTTTTGAGGACTTTTTTAATTATTTTTTTTTTGAATCTCTTAACATATTACACATTCCCACTTCACCTTAAATTGAGCAAAATTCACCAATTACAGCTGAAGGAGAGCTAGATAATGTTCAGTTGATATGTGATAACAGCCAGCACATTTCAGGTAGTGTGTTAAGCAAGCTTTTACTGGAGAGTTTGCCTTCCTGAGGCTTAAAACATTGGCTCTGTGACTCAGGACACTTAAGAGTGTATAAACCTTTCCTTTCTCCCCCATAAGTTAAAGTGAACTATGAAAGTTTTCTTCCAGAATTCCAGTGAATAGCTATAGACAGGAACATGTCACTATATGTTTCTTGAAGAAAATAAGAAACATGAATACAAGTCTTCAGAATAAATAGAATTACTATTTAGATATTATTTTCCATTGTGCAACTCTTCTCCCCTATTTCAACTTAAAAAGAAACCCAAACAAGCAAACCCACACCCAACCACAAAAAAAACAACTTTCTTCTCTGTTACAGAAAAATGCAAAGGGACAGGAGTTGTTTGACCAGATTGTATATCATTTGGACCTTGTGGAAACGGATTACTTTGGCCTGCAATTCATGGATGCTTCCCAGATTACAGTAAGTAGAACTTCAGTTAATTTTGATGCTCTTCAGTAGTTTGTGTTGCCTGTTATAAACATATTACTGGTTCAGTTTCATGGAGAGATGTAAGTATTAGGGGATACACTGCTGAAACAACCGATATCATGTTTGGTTCTTGTACACAAAGCCAAATCCTACGAGGCATGTGTCACTTTATATGATATGCGTGTGACTTGATAACATGTAAGTGAAAAAGCAATAACTGTAGGCAAGAGAAATGTGTATTTAGTAGGCTCACGGTATTAAAAATTACTTAAATCTCTTGTGACGAAGCATTTCTTGTAACTCCTATCTTTGCTTTTCTGTGTACCGATTATGTTACTCTGTAGACTTAGTTTCATTTGCAATAGAGAAAAATTTTCATTCTCTCCCCAATCCAATGACCTCCAGCATCTACAGCAGGGGTGTTAAACACACAGTCCATGGGCTGAATCCAACCCTCCATCTTGTTTTATCCAGCCTGGCACCTTGTTTCTTACCCGGTGGCAGTGCCAAGGTCCTTGCCCCTATGCTCCTGCCAGCACGTTGGTCACGTGTGCAGCGTGTGATGCACATTATGCTGCAGGAGCAGCAGAATGGCGGAAGTCGTGAGTTTAACACCTTTGATCTACAGATTAAAGAAAAGGCAGGGAGGACACGTATTTATAGATACACGTAGATAAATATGATAAAAAGTTACAGTTAACAGACTGCAACCTTGTGGTTAAATGTATTGCTGTATATTTAATCTTTTCTTCTGTCTGTTCGCCTTATGTGCTGAGGTATCAGTATGACAGCAGCCTGTATTGTAGACAGGTTATACAGAGTTGGAAAATAAGTTTCTGCTTTTAGATTATTTGGTCAATATGTAAATGGGTTTTTTTCCATCAGACAACAGAAGACAGATGTATTATTTGCCATTAGAATTAAAATAACAGGAAAATGTAGCCACGATATTGGTGTATTTTGAAAAGCAGATTCTAACTTTAAAGCTGATGATATTCTCTAGCAAGCATGGTTCAATGTGATTAGATCAGGTCAATGTTTTACCAGCTGCACTGTGATCAGTGTTTTAGCAATGACTTGAAACAAGCAACAGGAAACCTGTCCAGTTATTAAAATGACTGAATATTGAGAAAAGGAATCTGTGATTTTGAGGAAGAGCAGTTATCTATTTAAACGTCCTAATAGCGCAGTTAATTTAAGAGTATGCATTTATTACTGGAAAATTATGTTTGAATGAAGTCTGTCCTTAGTGAGTTTGCAGATTTTAGCAAGTTTAGTATGGGTGTTATTGATAAAATATGTATTACATACATTTTGTGTCCCTTTATGATGGACTCGATCATAAGTACACAGCTAATAGAGCAGAGCCTGTTTATAATAGGAAAAACAGATTATATTGTCATTGATTGTCAAATCACCTGATTGGGAACCTGATAGCTAGAACTAGTTACCTAGCATATTCTGTAATGTTTTGAAAGAAGGGAAGCAGAAAGGGAGAGTGAAATATCTTAGCAAGAATGAGGGTGAATCAGAAGCAGAAAACCTGTCTGAGGAGGCAGAGAATGTTCATTTTCTTGTATATTTGCAAAACTGAAAGGCTCTTTTGAATGGAAAGAAAGATTTAGTAAAGATGTAAACAAGTATGTTTTCCATAGATAGCTTTATGTATGGTGTTGAGGGTAAAATGTGCCTATATGTGCAAGTGTTTTAGAAATAACTTTTTTGTGTGCTATTCTTTCGTCTGCATGGGAAGGGAGTAAGAATGGTTACAAGAGGGATAAGGACAATGAACAGCTTCTGGAGGGCCTGAACAAGTCAACACTAGTTGCAGGGCTTTGGTAGTAGGGTCGTGGATTCCTGGATCGAGAGGGATGTTGAGAGCAGAGTTCTTCACCTCCATTGGAGTGTAAGACTGAAAGCTCTCAATTGTGTGATTGTTATTTGTTGTTGTTGTTGTTCTGACTGAAATTGGGCAGAAAGTAAAGCTTAGAGAGCTTCAATGCACAAGCTTTTATCTTCCCCAGCACCCTATGCCATGCTTTCATATCCTTCCTTGGTCTGTTTTGAACTTGTGACCCACTCATTTAATTTGCATAGCAATTAATGCATTGCCTCCCTGCAGCTTCTGCCTAGTGCCAGCCCAGCCACGCAGTTGCCACGCAGTGGCAATTGCGGAATTGGGAGATTAAAGTTGTGTAAACTCCTTGAGGCTCTAAACCTTTGTCTTTATTATGTATTGTTAAGTGCTGAACATCTTTAAACCATCATTATAAATAAGAGAGCACAGAAAAGTCTTTGAATAGTGGAGATTGCTTCTGTGTGTTCCAAGGCCAACCATTTTTGAGTGCACTGTGTTTGTTGCAGTCTTGTAACTTTGCCAAAGAGTCGAGACAAACAGTGTTGATAGCTGTGATTTAGAAAAGAGAATCATGGTTGGAGCTTATCTGCTCTGAAAGAGAAATTTTTGCTTTTGCTTGAACAGCTTATTTGTAATACCCCAAAAAAATATTTTTCCATACAACCAAAAACCATAAAGTTGTGGGAGGCAAGATATTGACAGTAGGAAAGAAAATACTGTAAAGCCTATTCAGTGGACTCTGCATCAATTTGTATCTTGTACTCTTTGAAGATATTCATGAATAAAAGGATGTAGGCAATCATCTAGCAGTTTATTCTAAAGCAAAACTTCGTGTTCTGTTGTATTTTATCTGGTATTGACTCCAGAAGCAGAAATATTCAGAGGAAGGGAAGTTGTTAAGTATTGTTAGCATGTGGAAGAACTTGATCTAGTGGAGAACCTTTATTCATAAGTGAGATTTAAAAAGCAGCACAGATATGTTGCCTACTGGTGTTCTGCACCTTGACTTATCCATTGATAGGTTACAGTGAGGAATAAATCTGCATTTTGCTATAGTTGCATTATAATAGCTTTGGGCCAACTCTTTTTTTTTTATACCAGATTCAGTAACAAAACTATTGAGACATAGAATCATAAGGTTGGAAGAGACCTCTCAGATCACCGAGTCCAGCCGTGAAAGTGTCACTCTTATGTAGGAGGTCTATGCAATAGTTAGAGGAAATGTAAACCCTGTGTCAGTTTACAATTACTTTTACTATTGTCTGTGTGTTCTAGCAAAGCAGGAAATCTTGAGATCTTTAATGGAGTTTGGAGATAGCAATAAAAAAATCTTGTGAGACCATACTATCTAAATTGAGTTGCCAAGAGGAAGTATTTTGTTGATCTTTGCAGAAACTGGTCGTGTGCAATTTGTTCTATGGTTGGTTTGGATACTTGTCATTTATTTTAGACTGCTGGTAGCTGATGTTTATTCATAATCTGTCCAGGCTTGTCTTTTCTTTGTCTCTTATTTAAGACTCATCGAAGGAAAATGGTTTCTTATGATCTGCAACATATTATAAGTTTCAGGATATACATCTCCATTTCTACGGCTGCATTCTTTGTTCCAGTTGTCTGTCCCATGACAGAAAAACATGGATACCTCTCAAACCCCAAGTTTACAGGAATTCAGAACAGAAGGATTACCTCATGATTTCCTGCTTGTTCATGGAGAAGAATGTAGGAACTAAAATAGGATTTTGTGAAAGCAGTGTGCCAAGTACAATAGGTTTTCAGCAATACAGTGTAAGGATTAAAGGTGAAACAAACCGGACAACAGAGAATAATATATAAATGCCTTTCTTTTGTCTAGGTGTCATAAGTTAGTCTCCTGGATATTTCAGCAGGTGTTGTTCAGGGCCTTGGAGGCACTTGATACTTCATGACTGCTGCATCTGAGTTTTCTTTTAAAGGCTTGTCATTCAAATCAAGAGTTTTTTCACCTACTTGCTTTTCTTGTTATTGTTGTGACTTCTTAAGGAGGTGAGGGATGTGGAAAAATGAGCAACTCAAACCAGTCAGTTAGCCTTGCAGTCTGATATCCTGAGATGCAGGAGTATTTTTCCTTACATAGTACTTGATACTATAACAACAAGTGCTCATTAGACAAAACAAATTACTGGCAGTTATTGTTCAATACATTGAAAATTGGGAGAAAGGGAAGACTGCTAAATACTTTGATAATGCAAAAGGTTTCCTTTTCTGCTTCTGATAGAAACATCCTGTTTCCCTATGAATAAACTGTCAAATTCACCTGTAAGACTGTTTCCCTTCCCTGAATCTCTCTTTTTGTAGTTCTGGATGATGAGTTCTTTGAGACTGTGGTAAAAACTGCTGTACAACAGCAGCTGAGAGAAAGGAGTGAGAAGTTGTGAGAGCATAACTCAGCAGACACCAAGGCGAGTGAAGAAGGAGAGGGAGGAGGTTTCCAGACACTGGACTAGAGATTCCTTCAGCCTGTGGAGAAGACCATGGTGCCTAAGGTAGTCCCTATGCTGCCCATGGAGGCCCACAGTTGAGCAGACATCTGCTATGCAGCCTGTGTGAGGGACCCCAAGCCAGAGCAGGTGGATGTTACCCCATAGAGAGCCGACACTGGAGCCAGGCCCCTGGCAGGATCTATGGAGAGAGGAGCCCGTGCTGGAGGAGGTTTTCTGGAATAAATTTTGACCCCATGGGGGACCCATGCTGAAGCAGTCTGCTCCTGAAGGACTGTGCCCCATGGAAGGGACCCATGCTGAAGCAGTTCATGAAGAACTGCAGCCTGTGGAAAAGACCCACGGAGAAGTTTATGGAGGACTGTCTCCCATCAGAGGGAGTCCATGCTGGAGCAGGGGAAGGGTGTAAGGAGCAAGGAGTGGCAGGAACTGACCACAACCCCTTTCCCTGTCCCCTGCACTGCTCAAGAGGAGGGGGTAGAAAAAGTCATGAGTAAAGTTGAGCCTCAGAAGCAGGGAGAGGTGGGAGGAAGATCTATTAAGGTTTGTTCTTATTATCCTGCTCCAGTTTTGTAATAAGTTAATTTAAATTTACCTGAGATAAGTTTGGTTTGCCTGTGACGGTAATTGCTGAGTGATCTCTCCCTGTCTTTATTTTGACCCCTGTCCAGTTGAGAAGGTAGAGCGGTAGAGTGGCTTGATGGGCACCTGGTTGCCAGCCAAGGTCAAACCATCACACTTGGCAAATCAAAAGCTGTCTCTCTAACTTCTTTGCTTAGTCTGTTCCTATTTGTTGTGCAGTGCCACAGAAGGTCTGGCTTCATCTTCAGTCACCTCTTGGGTAGGCTTCTTGTCTTCAGACAGAAAAGCTCTGCTTTTCAGGCCCCAACAACCTCTGTGGCCCTCTGAGAATCTCCTCCTGTCACCCTGGTACAGCTGCCCAGTGAAAGCCAGGCGCTCTCATCCCATCTCCCTTGAGGCTCAGCCTGTAATTTAGGAGCACTGTAATTGTCCGTCTTGATCTCACAGAATTCTTATTTGAATAATTTCTCCAGACAGTTTAGGAATGCCGTTCTCCCTCTGTCTGCAGTTTGGAGTCATTAGTAACCTTATGGATGTGCATCGTGTCCTGTCATCCCACTTCCTATTGAAAGTACTAACCAGTATTACCGCTGGTGTTCATTAAATCTTGAGTTGTATCTGAGCATTTAAATATAAAAGCAGGTTTTCTCTGCTTCTGCATTTTCAAGAGGAGCATAACTGTCTAGGATGGATCAAAGAAACTTATATTAGTGTAAAGAACAATCTTCTCATCCTTTTAAGCTGTGAACTCTCGGAAGCTTAAGCATTCCTAAGTATATGCTTGTTTAGTCCCTGAGTTTCTACCTGGCCCAATTTCTCATTTGGTTTTCTGTTACTACCGCTATTATTTAAAAGATGACCTTCAGAAGAAAAGAAGAAAGAACTTTTTCTCCTTTGTTACTTTTTAACTTTATACATGTAGAGAAGTCCTCAAACTGTGGTTTGGTGGGTGGGATTTTTATTGGCTTGTTTTTGTTGGTTCCTTCCTCTTCTGTGTTACATACATTTTCATCTTTTCTGCTTTGGAAGGCTATGTGGCTCATGGCAGACACCGTGGTAGGATTCAGGTGCCTAGGCAATCAGACAGCAAGAGGACAGTTGATTGGGTAATTGACTTTTGATTTTAAAGGTGCCAGATTTTGTTTAGCACATCTTCTTTTCCGAACTTGAGCAGTTAGTATGGTTCTCCCTCCTGTACCTTCAGGTAAGACTTGAGAATACATTTAAGCAGTATTTTTCAGAGAGCAAATAAAAATTCTGGTAAGAATGGGCTTTTGCTTACTAATAAGTATATAAATAAGCAAAAGGGAAAACATTCTGTCTAAGACTTTCTTCATACATTTTGAACAAGCAAAGCAAGCCAACTGAAAAGGGTCAAATGCAATTTTTTTCATTTTCAGGTCACCTTTGAGGGCTGTATAGATCAAGACAAGGATATTTCATTCTTTTAGGAAGCAAATGGAGAGGCGATGGAATTTGCAAAGCTCAGGTGTGTGATGGGTTTGTGTCAACCTGTGGTACTCCCTCTTTCAGTTTTCATTTGGCAGTCAGTGTGGTCTTTACATAGACTGCTCCAGTAACTATAGTTTATCTGCTATATCTTGACACAAATACATCTTTCCTTTGCTACTTGACTATTTTAAGAAAACACTGGTTGCTACCACTTACAGAGTGTTGAGGTACTTATTTTTTCCTCTTCAGTTAGATAAATTAGCAAGTGATCAACAGGAGAGAGAAATTCTTTATCTTATTCTGTGATAAACACGCTTCCAGTATTTTGAGAAATCCTTTTTTAAAAATGGTGTTTCTTTCACGTGGAATTGATCAGTGCTTGTTTTTAATACATGAATCTCAACTAGTGACTACTAGTTTATGTCAGTTAATACCATAGGAAACATGAATCATTTGGCAAAGCAAAGAAATAGTACTGGGAATAAACAATAATAAATGCAAGTTAATCCAACATTTGAACTTCCAGTTTACCTAACAGAACAAAAGGAGCAACCTCTTTGCTCTCTACAGCTTCCTGAGGAGAGGGAACTGAAGGGGGAGGTGCTCATCTCTTCTCCCTGGGGTGCAGTGACAGGATGCATGGGAAGAATCCAAAGCTGCACCAAGGGAGGTTTAAAATAGACAATAAGAAGCATTTCTTTACCAAGAGGGTGATCAAACACTGGAATGGACTTCCTAGAGAGCTAGTTGATGCCCCAAGACTGTCAGTGTTTAAGAGGCATTTGGACAATGCTCTTCGTAACATGAAGTGGTCAGACAGTTGGACTAGATGATCAGTTAGGTCCCTTCCAACTGAAATGTTTATTCTGTTCTATTCTATTGTATTCTGTTTCAAAATAATCATAGAATATTGATTACCTGCAGTTTGACCAGATTTGGGTCTTTTTCCCCTTACTGTAGGGAAAGCAGTTTAGGCACTGTCTTCCTATCATAATACAGTCCTAAACCAATTAATCCCTTTTCTTCATGTTCTGCTCTGATACTGAGTCCAGACTGAACACAGAGCACGTGGCCTTGTATAGCTAAAATGACTGTGGTCAGCCTCAGCCCTACACTGTGAGATCCATAGTTAAGGCTCTTCGATAGGTTCGAGTCCTGAAATGATGCAGTTTGTTTAGCCAGAGCACAACATAGGCGGAGCTACAGTCATACGTGCTGAGAGAGCAAAAGTCCCCTCTGGTTTTATTCAGCTTCTTAGTGAAACTTCAGACAGAATTTGTTGCTTTCACTTTCCTGTTCTTGAGTAAGGAAGAAGTATATAGCCAAGTCCAAACCTTATTTTGTCTCTACCTAGAAAACTATGAAATTTTTCGAACTTAGGGGGACATTTGGAAAGTTAGTGTGATTTCCAGTGTGAAGAAGCCATCCAACATTATCTGAGGCAAAGGAGCATTGAAATTCAGCCAGATTCTCACAGAAGTCGCACAAAATGCCTGACTCTTAAATTTGTGTTGATTCACAAATCTGCATGAAAACTGCCAGGCTTGGAAACTCTGGGCCAATAATACTGCCAGTCCATGTCCGACCTCCGTATTTTTATTCTGTGATCTGTGTGGTGGCCACAACACACACCAATGGTGTGCAATGTGGGATGGGGATAAAACGACAACTCATTCTTGCTTCTGAAGAGAAATGAGTTTAATGCCGCTGACTGCTTGAGTGCGGACAGTATATGATAGTTCCATGTGTAAGCTATAGTCTCGTTTAATTATTTGCACAAGTAGTTCCTAGAATCTTATTAGTTACTTTTAAATGTTGAAGTATTTACACATGAATAATCAGTTTCAAGCTTGCTGTTATTTGAGTTTTAGTACCCCTAGAACACCACATTCCAAGATTGGGATTATCAGATGTTATTTCATTGGGAATTATGCATTTCGGGTTGTGCGCTGCTTATTTCTGAACATGGTACTAACATGAGCCATGGATGAAAAGTAGTTGGAGGATTTTTGTCTGTAGTATAGATGCTATGCGTGTTTGGTTTTTAACATGGAGCTAAATTTTTCTTTTAATGGAATTGGTATATTTGTCGGATATTTTTATCTATAGTCAAAATAAATATTGAGGATAAAGACGTTTTTCTAGCTAGGTATTTGAAGCATAAAAAATTAATCTGCTCTGGATGTGTGAAAATAAGAGTTGTATGATTTTAGTTAAAACAACAAAGTTTCAATGTTGATATTTTTGCCTTATGAAAAATCTGAAATTTCACAAAGCTTCTGTGCTTTTGTTTTTGGTGTAATTCTTCATAAATGAGCAAAGTAGAGACAGAATAAATTACTTGCAACTCTAAGAAGGTGTGTGTTTGGATGAGCTACTGTAATGTTTTATTTCCGCTCTGGTAGAGATTTTTCTGATTGTAAGAATGGATTCCTTGGCAGCTTCACCTAAGGGAGACTAGCAAATCTTATGCAAATAAAAACACCTTCCAAATAATTGTTCCATTTCTCTTTCTCTCTCTCTCTTTCTCCTTTTTCATGAGATTTATTTACCTCAAGGGTCATAAGGTACCATACTTTTCATCTGAATGCTTCTATACCTGTGATAAATAAACTTTTGCCTTGCCTTAGGACAATAAATAAATAAATAAAAACTAGCATTGCTATCCAACAAATGATTTTTCACATTTATGTAGCCATGGTGGCACAGTGTCAGTGGAATAAGTAGTCATTCAGAGATTCTCTTTTTTTCTGAAAGCAAGAGCGCTTTAATAGGGAGGAAGGAAGAGTTTTTTCTTCTAATATTTTGTTCCATATTACCTAATTTATTATTTTTAAAGAAATTTATACGTAAAGATAGGAAAACATGTACTTCAAGGACTAGTTCAGATACTGTTTTATTACCTTATGCAACAGGAGCATTTAAATGGAGTTGCTTTAAAGCAGATTGCAGCCTTGTGTAGGACATTGCGCAAAGACAGTCAAAGATATAAGCTAAATCTACACCAGAGAGTGTTTATTGCTCCTCCTCTTTAGCTGCAACTTGCACTGATGAGGCAATGCATAAACTTTGTTGGGAATCATACTTTTTCTGTCATTGTAGTTGCATCCCTTAAAGATCTTTTGCCATTAATTCAAAATATGCGTCAATATTTCCCAGATGCTTTTAGTTGGGGTTAAGTCTTCATCCTTATCTTGAAAAAACTTGGCTATGGAGCAATGGAAGGCAGGACAGCACAGGATCTGGAGAGTCTCCATTAAACAGGGGAGTGAAGAGGAGAGTGAAGCCCAGGGGTTTGGTGTGCTGTCCTCAGGGGCACTTGGGAGACGGTTAAAACTTGGAACGAAAGAGTATCTTCCTTACACAGCACTACTTTGTGGCTTTGAATTTTGAAGTTTCCTTTCAGGAAGAGTGAAACTTCCCTGGCAAGCTTTCCCCCATGAAAGAAGGTAAGTTGGAGAATTTTGAAAATGTGTAGAAGTTTAGTAGATAATTATGACAATATTTTGTTTTATGCGATTTTTATCAGTTAAATTTTACTGTAATTTGTTTATTATGTCAACAAAATCTTGAAATGGAACTGCTTTTAAATGTAGATTTTCTTTTTTTAGCACTGGTTGGACCATTCAAAATTCATTAAGAAGCAAATAAAAAGTAAGTACTATGTCTCTGCCTGTTTATTTTCTTATTTCCTTAAGATTTTGAAATTCAAGTATTTTAACATGATTGTGAATGTTTAAATATGGCCTTTAATGGATTAGATTTTTCTTAGGAAATAAATTTAATTTAATGGCTAATTGGATGACTATATTATGTCTTAGTGCAAGAGCACTTATAAGCAATAGACTAGCCTTCAGTAGCCCTCATTAAACACGTGCTGTTTGTCCAAGGCAGAGTAGATTGCCAGGTAATTTCACTCTGATTTGTGAAATCAGGTTGCCTGGACACAGATCGCGGTTTCTGTCATTGCTGCTGATCCAGAACAGATTTCATGGTTTGGGGTTTTTTTTCAAAGAGTAAATGGAAAATTTTTCATTGTGTAATAGGTAACCTCTTTTTTTTTTTTAATAAATAAAACTAGCAGAAATATCTGCTGTTTCATCAAAGAGAGTTTGGGGTGAAGGGATTGGGTTTGGCCATTGAGATTTTTGTGGAAATGGCTAACGCAGCAAGTTGCTCCTGGATCTCCAATAATCTGATTGCAGGCTTGGGGAGAGTTAATATGTTTTCTTAACACACTGTAGATGGCAACAGCAAGAGACGAACTGACAATATCACTCTTGTGAGATGAAGATATAGCATTTTGCAAGGAAATTATTGACCCCCTTGCAGGACTTCACTGAGATGGGTCTTGATTGGTTTGGTGGTGCTTTGCCTTTCCTTCTGCTAAGTATCTAAATTTCTAGACAATTTTTGTAAATGGTGGAGGAGTTCTTCAAAGATCCTTAGGACAGTTTGCTTTCGCCCTACAGAGTGTGGGTGTCAGTACGCTAGAACAGATGGTAAAGATAGCTGCCATGGTTAAGGTTTTGTGGTTGGCTTTCTCACCTTTTCATTGCATCCCAGGCTGCTTTATCTTAAATGACTAAGTGATTTACAGGTGCACTTTCTGTGACAGCTTTGTCCTTTTCTTGATCTGTCTTAAAATGTGGAAAATGATTCTGTAACACCTTCAGCTGGTTTAGTTGTACTGTTTTGTCTGTGTTTAATCTGTGAAGGGCCTGTTTAAAAAAGAAATTGGCTGAGCCCTGCCCTGAGGAATGCCGAAGAGGGAAGGAATTTGATGAGTATTTTACAGGTCTGTTTCACAACAGGATACTTTCCTTTACCTTGCATTCATCAGGTGCTTTGTGAAGAGTTCCTCTTTCATGATGCGTGTTGCTCACTGCCCTTTTTTTCCCAGCAGTGAGCGGGTAAGAGTCATTATCCTGCTGATGCAGACCTTACCAGTGGTGCCTAACTGTCAAGCTAGAGTACTATGACCTGTCTTCTGGAAGCTATCATTTAAGAATATGTGAAAGTTCTTAATTATGAGGTTTGGCTGCACATCATTTGGTACTATGGATAATTAATAGGCACATATATACTGCGTTGATGTGGTGTTACAGAAAACCTTAGAAAGGTGTGAAAAAGAGTCATTTTTCCAGCACGTAATATACCAGCAAGCTGTTAGTCTGGAACATGAGGCTTAGGCAGATAAGGATGCGGTGGGCACAGTCTCAGGTAGCTGGTTAACATTTTATTGTCCATTTTACATAGAAAGTCAGACCTAGCACTGATCTTCTGGCATTACAAAACAGTTCTTGCAACTCCACTTCTTGGAATTTATTAGCTTTCTGTTTCATGGCTGCCTTCCAGAGTCCTCTCCAGCATTTTCCACCTTATTTATCTTGCCTTTTCTCATTTATGTGTATCAATTGAAATCTGAGCTATTGGGTGGTGGGGGGGGTTGAGTTGTGTTTGTGCCTGGTAGCAAGAAGCATCACCCTCTCCCTCTCTCTCCCTTCCATCTCCCCCTGCCTCAGTAATAGGCAATGTACCTGGAACTTACTGTCATTCACAGCGTGCTGCAGGGCACACTTCTTGGAACAAAAATGTGTTTGCCAAATGGACTGTTGCTTGATTAATTTAATGATTAGAGTATAATGAAATATTTTAATAATTATTTTTTATTGCATGCATTTTTAAATTTAAAAACATGAAATATTTGCTTATTTGAAGAGTTTGAAAAACATCCTTCATTTTGCCTTTCTTGGTTTGTGGGGTGGTGGCTGTTGTTCTGCCGTAGCAGAACCACAACTAGTGTAAACTTTTTTTCCCCCATTTAAAATCTCTACATATACAGTTGGACCTCCATACACGTTGCATTTTCGAATTAAGTACTATTCATCGGAACCGAACAACCTTCATGAGGAGTTTACAAGGTAGGAACCATGCATGGTTAACTGGGTGTCTGGCAGAGGGTAAACAAGACATCTAATATATACAGGGACTCTATAAGCAGGTGAGTTGAGCTTTCTTACTTGGAGTGCTCATTTTGTCTGACTTAGGTGTTTTCCTACTGTCAGAGAAACATCATCTTTTTTATTTGCTGCCAAGAACAATTCATAG
Source organism: Neomorphus geoffroyi (assembly GCA_033558235.1). Taxonomy (NCBI): domain Eukaryota; kingdom Metazoa; phylum Chordata; class Aves; order Cuculiformes; family Neomorphidae; genus Neomorphus; species Neomorphus geoffroyi. The sequence continues at coordinate 24,025,337 of JAUMJM010000002.1, forward strand.
GCCTCTCCAAGTGTATGTACAAGATGATGTGTTGTGGTGCTTTGAAATTAGCAAATAAAGGCAGCATTGGGAGGGGAGAGCTGCAGCTGGGAGACAGCTGCTCTTTACTCCAGTGACACCTGCCTTATCGCTGAGAGGATTTTCTGTCATGTCCTGCTAAAATGCTAGTGCTCTGCTTTATCCCCCTTGCTCTGAGACTTCAGGGTGATTTAAAAATGGTACAAAAGCTACAGAATTGTAGGAATAGACAGCTTGAGTTCTTGGTTAACACTTGATTGAATCTCTTCCACTACCTCGTGAGTTCTCTATGGTGCAAAAGGTGTAGAGACTGCATTGTATAAAGTCACCTTAGAACACCTGGAGGTCTTCTGTTTCAATCTGGTGGGTTGTTTTCTGGGCTGTGAGGACTCTACTTTGCTGGGTTTTTAGCTCCCTGGTGTGATGTAGAGGATATTTTGAGAATTGGGAAAGGAGCAGCTGGAGAAAAGGTTTTACTTACCTTTTGTGTCTGCCAACTTTGTGTCATCTTTGTATAGTAATCATCTGTCTTAATGTTATTTTATCTTTGTTGTTGTTGTTCTGTTTCTCACTGTAGGGCACTTTCTATGTGTTCTATTTTGTTTGGAAATAATCACTGTAGTCACAATAAGCCTAAGATGTTTAAAGATTTTTGATTGTTGTAGTTCACGTAGTTCATTTGATGTTTATGCCTGCAGCCATATGTTTACTTCTTTCATATCTACTGTGTTGACCATACAACTTTTTGACTGCCTGAGACAAGATCATAAGACTGACAGGGAGGTTTTAATATCCGTTATGAATTTAGTGCAGCAGTGTTAATTCAATTAAAGGACATACTTCTATACAATTTATAATTAACCTATAGAACTCCCTACCACATACATAATTTGAGTATAAGATCTTAGAGTCAAAAAGCCCTGGATGAAAATGCAGTTATATTAGTAGAAATAATATATATTTTCTGAAAACTGATAATGTAAATCTTCATACATCGGGTTGCATATCTGACAAGTATTACATTTTTCCTGTGGTCAAATTATTCCATTACTGTCTACCACAAGATTTCTTGCTTCATCTTCTGAAGCACATGATCCTAGTCATCGAGATGTGTGTTTCTGAGCTATGTGATCATTGCTGTGTTTGAGTGAGATGTTTCCTGTGAAAGTGTTAACCTCTTACGCTTTGTGATCTAACTGTTGCTGAAAGATAGTATTTGAGAAGGTTATTTTAATTAGAAAAACACTTTAGTCAGCTAGATTGTCAGTGATCCAAACATTTTTTTTTTAATTCTAAGCTTGACAGAAGACCAGAGTGAAAATACAGAAGGAATATGAAAATGAGCTGGAAGTTGATTTTGCAGTGAACAAGTAGTTGCATTTTTCTTTTTTTGTTGGGTAAAGTAATTTTGAATGTTGCTGGTGTTTTAAGAACCTTTATTCTGGCTGGATCGTATTTTCCATATAACATGTTGAGTAAATAGTGAAGTCTATAGACTATATGCTCAGAATTATTCCAAGTGGAAATGGAATGGGAGTAAGAGGAGGAAGAATAACGATTGCTAAGACTAACCATGAACTGGCCTGGTTGGGAGGGTGTTCAAAAATTCTTGTGGAAACCTGTTTTCTAGTAGATTCCAGTTTCTGATGAAGCTGTAAACATGACATTCTCATAATTATAACAGTAATGGGGAAGTGTTGAAACTTCACCTTCTCTGTCTTTTTTGAGTTTAAAAACAGAGTAGAAATCCAATGCATCTTGGAAGTCCTTTTCTGTCACTTCTATGGGACCTGATTAGTTAGTTGAGTTAGAAAAACAACAAAGGAATGTGCCTGTACATGTGTGTTGTGGAGAATTTTCAAAGGTATTTTGCTGATTTGGGGAATATCAGCAATTGAGATGCCGATGCTTTTCAGTCTGCATGCAGAAGAGGAGCAAGAGTAAGCCATGCTAACCAGAGTAGAGCTGCAGTGCTGTGCGGGCCAGCTGACACTGGAAGCAATTTTTTGAAATTTGCAGATTTTCCTTTCAAATTTAGAAGAGTTCATGGGGTTGTAAATCATCAGGGGAAGCCAGTAAGAACGGGAAGCATACTTGTCTACCCTTAGTCTATGCATGGAAGTACCCAAAGATGTGACACAGCTAACATGGGTAAATCTGATTCTGCTTTAGTGCATCTTGAGAACTCTTTTTAATCTTCCTTCTCATTTCTGTTTTCCTGTCTGATTCCAACTATTCATACTTCATCACATTCACAATATGTCCTCTGTGATGAAAAACAGTCTTTCTAGAATCCTTTGTAAAGATGAGAGGTTTCTGTTTGTGTTTACTAGGCTGACCCTCAGTAGTGCTTCGTGCTTTCTTGAGTCACTCATTGTTGCAAGCCTGAACCAGCAGTGTTCAGAGCAGTGCAGAGCCTGTCCTGTACAGAGCTCATGCAGGCCTGGGGCACTTCTGCATGCCTCAAACCCCAACTCTGAGTAGCTGTAAAACATGAAGCATGCAGAGCCGAAGATTAACAAGAGCTTAAAATACTGCTACAGTTTGAAGGCTGTAAATTCCTACTTGGCCTCCTTAATAAATGTGTGGGCTCTGTGGAATTCGGGTTTCTTTTATGCAGAACTTTTCTGCTACATTAAGTGAAAATTCAGTCTGAGCTTTTCCTTTTGCCTAGTTTGGACTTTTTCCATGTTCTATATTTCTGTTTGAGAAGGTAACCCTGGAGTCTTCATGCCTTTATCTGTGTTTTGTCTCTAGATCCTATAGTTCAATTCTTGTTTTAATTGGGCAAGACCTAGTTCAGGAGAATATTGGAGTGTCAGTAACATGTTTAGGTTGCTGTGGTGTATGCTCAGAATAGAGCACATCCCTAAAGAGCAAGGCTTTGGACATGTCCTGAACACAACCAGTAGGTGAGAAATGCTCTGTTCTTCTTGATTTCAGTGAAAGCTATGGGAATGAAGATTGCAGAGTGTATATGAGTGATCCTGAAAGCCCTTTTTATTTAAGAGCAAGTTAATGAAAATGTTGTAACTACTCAATGCGCTGGAATAATTTTTTTGCCATTTGGGCTGGAAAGATGACATTATATATACTTTTGACTTTCTGAATTTTATTTGTCAGGTACCTGTTTGTATTACAGCTCCGGCAGGACATTCTTTCAGGGAAGTAAGTACCTCTTTGCTGTTGCAGCTGTAATTTAAAGTATTTATAATAGTTTATCTCTTAGTGATTTAAAATTTTACTTTAACTGTGTGATTGTTTTAATTCTTCACAATATTTGTGCACAGATTATAAACATGGTTTACAGTGTCATGTGCACTTTTTCTTTTAGAATACAGATACATATGACTTTTTTGTGCATCATCACTACATTATTGACAAATGGAATAGGTAAAGACCTCTGGTGGATTGACCAGGTGATGAAAATGTATAGAGTTCTGATTTTTGTGACTTGAAAATGTAACATTGGCTTGCCATGTTTTTCAGTATGTTAGGTGAAATAAAGGAGGAAAATATGAAGTTCAACACTTTCTGTACAGATCAACCCTCCAAACATGTTTTATGTGTTTATAGTCTCGCACTTGCTCTATTTTTTTAATTACAAAAAACTTCCTCAAAACTACTTGTTCTAAAATATAATGTTGGAGGAAAAAAAAGGGTTTCCTAGTATAGTTAATGTTATCTCTGTTAGTTCAAACTTGTTTTATGGTGGGGTGTATAATGTGTTTAGTCCTAATTGGAATGTACCAAATTAGGAAACAATTATATTAAATCAATTATAGAAGTTTTGTATCATTAATAGCTTGTGGAAGTTCATGTTTTCATGTCATGTGTCAGACTACTTTTTAACTTCATTGCAAGAAGAACTCACTGAGAAAAGACGTGGGGTTTATAGCTTGTTTTATTTTCTTTTTAAGACTGAAGTGCCCATATGAAACTGCTGTTGAACTAGCAGCTCTGTGTCTTCAAGGTACGGCATCTTTTGAAAGTGATTTGTTTTAATGTATTAATAAACGCACTTACTAGTTACTTTTCACTCTTCAACACTAATGTTTTCTCACTGTGATCACATATAAATGACATTTCTTTACCTGAGGAGAAGAATTTTAGGGAGACCACTTTCCTCCCTTCCCTCCATTCATAACTTCTGAACTACGTTAACAAATGTCAGCACAATTGCCAAAGGGAAGGAGTATCAAAGGCAAAGGTTTCATGGAAACCAGGGAAGAAAGACCTCCTCATTGAGGGAGAAGGTGGCTTGTGTACACAATGTTACCTCTTCAGCCTGAAGAACTAGTAACTGGCCCTTCAGCACAGGTTTTGTGGCAGGCAGGTGTAGTTTTGAACATGGGACGCTTGCTGCCTGGCCAGTGCTTGGGAGAGCAAGCCTCCACGATGTGTAACACAGGCTGATTTCAGAGCAGGAGGAAGGAGATGGCAGACACTGGAGAGGAGAGAATTACATGGAAAGGTAAGAACCAAGATTACTTCTATGTCAGGAGCAAGGGTTACAAGATTAAAAAAGAAAAAGAACATTAGGTTTCATTAGCTTATTGTACAAAAAAGTTTTGGGTTTTTTTATTGCTGCAAACACATTTTAAAAAAATATTCATTCTGGTTTAGGTGGTTTGCTTTGCAGATGGGAAGGAACCTTGTGTAATGAAGCTCAAATCAAGTGGTTTGTTTTCTAAGAGAAAGTGCAGTGATCTGGAACACTAGGCATATCAGCAGCAAAATGAATTGAAATGAAAAGTGTTCTTCCTGTTCTGCTGGTGGTTGACAATGGAACACGGAGTGCTTAGGCAGAGTATAAGTTTAATGAAGGAATGGAGATAACTCAGTGATTCTAGATAGACTTGATGGTCAAACCTGGGATTTCAGTTACAAACAGCAACAGATGTAAATCGTAAGGCCATGAGTTATTTCTCTCTGTTTTCCATTTGCACCATCTGGCACAGCTCTGATTCTTAGCTGTGCAAAGAAGTGCTGCAGGCAAACTCTGCCTTTTGGAGATGGACAAAATCTGGAGCCCCAATTTGATTCCTTACTTGCATTTTCTCAGATAAAAACTTCAGTAACCTCACCCCTGGTCTAAGCAAGGAGAACCAAGCAAACAGTAATAGGTTGATGCCTCAACATTTTTGGGTAGTAACTGACACCTCCGATTACTACATAAATGTAATACAATAGCCCTCAGTCGTGGTTCTAATGTCTCCAACTAGATACTAAAACTAACACTTCTTGAGAGTGTGTCTGTTAGAATGCATTTAAACTGCAACGGCATTTTTATACTTTTTTCTTCTGTCTTTTTTCAGTTTCAATTTTCCACTGTTTTGACATCATTGCAATAAATTTCTCCAAAATTATTTCATTATTGCAACTAATTTATCTCTCCTGGCATATGATATAATTAGCATTTTTTTATAACATTTCTTATATTTTATTGACATTGGAAGCTTCTAATGAAGCAGAAGAGTTTAAAGAAATGTCAAAAGATTATTCCCTCCTTGGTAGTTTACATGTATTCTCTGAAATCCGATCTGGCTCCTTGGTTTGCTTTCCTAAGAATGAGGAAGAAGTTATAAATGGCTACTTAGTTATTGATGCTCCAACCCTCTAAAAGGCCTTTTCTCTTTACAGAACAGCTTTAAACTTCATACGCTTTCTTTATCAAGGAAGTTATTCTGTTACAGTAATTCTTTCTTTCAAAAACAAGTTTCTAATGCTGGTATTTTGTGTGGATCATCTTTCAAACATAAATTCTTGGTTTGTTGCCAGTCCCGTGAAGAGGCTTCTGTAGCAAATCATATCGGTCTGTGATGTGGGATAACTTGTGAAGCAGATACATAATCAAATACTTAGTGATTATCTACAGAAAGGTTGTAGTCAAACTTGAATTGTAACTGCTAGAGGAAGTTTTTAACTACCTCATTAGTCTTGCGTGGCTTTCATATTTAACCATATTTAACTTTTGAAACTAGTAATTAAACTGAAAAGGATTTTTTTTTTTCCTGAGCTCTTCAGTTTTCAATTCTAATTATAAGACGTCTTTATGGGTTAGTGCAAACTTTTTTTCCCTTCTGTGTAAAAGGATCAACAGTATATTTACAGGTAAACACATTTTGGCAGTTTTCAAAAACTTTCTAGGAAGCTTCCTTTTAAAAATGTCCCTCAGTTTATGCAGTTATTTATTAAACAACGCAGAAAATGTATATAAATGGGTTATGTAACACTTTCCTTCCCTCAAGAAAAAAGGACTGGAGGAGGGGCATGCCAAAGCATGATAACTTTGTCATGAAACTGCAAATGAAGAGATGAGTCCTCTGCTGTGCTATTGTATTGAAAAATATTAGTGCTGCTGAGCCATTCAAGCAGTGTAATTCCACCAGGAAAGACACTGTGAGAGCATCCTTATATGGAGCCGATGCTTTCCCCTTCTTCCACTGCCCCTCTACGCTGTGCGGAGAACTGGTGAGGCTCTTTCTGGCTCTTACTCTCAAGACCTGTTTCTTAGAGATCAAAGTGATGACATCGTTTGTTTGCCTGAAAGTAAGTAAATAGTGCAGCTATTTAGAAACAAGGGTGATATTTTTTCTTGTACGTAATACTTCTGCCTTAGCTTCTCTGTGTATCTTTTGTCCTATGCGCTCATGAATCTTCTCATCCTTGAACATCCTCTTCACAGTATATTCAGCCTTCATTCCCTACCTTCTCTCTCAGTTAACTAGCAGCGAAATCTTCTGTGTTTTTCCTAGATGGTTGTCAACCCATCAGACTTCAGTTTCTTCCATTTTTTCCCTGAAGTCCTCCTTGCTAATGTGTTTGTTGTGGCTCCCTCTTACATACTGGAGACTGGACTGCCAGTAATTCTTAGCGATATCTGTGTTAAATAGACTTCCAACTTAGATAAAACAGCAGCACAGCTGAGATATCTCTGTTAAAGAAAAAGACATAGATAAGAATACTCTGCCTCATCATGGAAGATTACTGTTGAAGAGAAAAAATGTGTGTGAGGCAGTAGAGATGAGTATCAGTGAACTAAATCTGTTCAATAACCTCATGAATACTAAATGTTTGAGTGAAGATCAACTGTGCAGAACCACTTAGTAGATGTGCCAGTCAACTGCATTTTGCATGTTATCTTCCCCTGCTCTAATGTATCCTGCTAGGAATTTTTTGAGACAGAATTATATTTTTGCAACTGTTACGTTAAAACTACCCTGATGCAATAAAACTGTAGTGATAGTGGTCAAGAAACACCAACTGACCTTTAAAGGCCCGATTTTGAGTCGCATCATGTGAGGTGATATGTGGTATGGCTGAATGGTGTATTTGCCACGGATGTTTGTCTCTCAGTCCTGCAGCAGTGACATTCCAGTCTCTTTGTATAGCTGAGAGGGTCTAGGAGCAAAGCACGTCACAGGCACGAGACAGTTAAGGGCATAAGTCACTGAAGTGCTCAGCACTTGCATCTCCTGCTGAGTTCAGTAGAGCTGCAAAGTGTTCTGCTTCTAGAAAAGAAAGACACCAAGCCAAAGTAAATATGTAGAAAGTGACACCTCAGTTAAGGCTTCAGCATTTATTTCCTTAAAAATTACTTTTATCTGAATATTACACTACCACTGTGGTTTAAAAAAGAAAACTCACAGCTTTATCAGTGGTTTCCTGAGGTATTATCTCTGTGTTTTGACATGAACAGTAATGTAATAGAGAATGCAATAGAATGGGAAGTGTTTTGGAATGTAAAGAAAGATCTCATTGCAACGAGAGGGAGTTTCAAAGTAACCTTTTCTGAAACAGTAGTACATTGATTTTTTTTTTTTTTTAGTAGAAACTTTGTTCCTTTAAATGCTTTAAAATCCAAAGAAGCAACTAGTTAAGCTGATTTAATTCTAACATTCTTAAATGTCCAAATTCTGTACCATAACCTTACACTGCTCCTGCAAAAGCATTTGTCTGACTTTTGCTGTAGAGTCTGGTTTGAATTTGGGGGGGAGTGTTTTGTTTTTAACTTGTATCATCAGCACACTTAGAAACTTAAAAGCTGTAATTGTCTTTGTGGAGATTATGGAATTAAATTTTTCTGGTCATCCCATTGTCTTTATGATTTTAACTTTTCAACTGATTGATTGCAGCTGAGCTGGGAGAGTGTGAGCACCCAGAACACACACCAGAACTTGTGTCTGAATTCAGGTTTGCACCAAACCAGACTGAAGCAATGGAATTTGACATTTTTCAGAAATGGAAAGAGTGCAGGTAGGGTACCTATGTGGGAGTGGTGTCTCTAGCAACAGGAGATTTTCTTCTCTTCCAAAGTCAAATATGTCTACCAGAACCCCTTCAACAGACAAAATGGGAATTATATTTGTCGACTGAGAAGTATTATAGGCACACTTTGAACCCTCCCCCTCCTTAGACATGGCAAGTGATAACTTGGGAAAGATTGTTAGGGTGATGTTTTCTTTTTCTCTTTGCTTTTCTTTAGGTGATTTCATAACAATTTAAGCACTCTGATCTTTTTTCTGTTTGAGTTGGAAACAATTCTTTTTGATGCGTGTGCACATAAAGGTTTGTGTTCAGGGTAGTAACATGTAGTTTTTCCTGTCTTTTGTTAATTAACATGGTCTATTTTGATGATGCTGTCTTACCTGACCTTTCATCCTTATTGGCAATTTTAGAACTTTTTAAATTTTTGTCCCTCGGATTTGTTTTCATTTGGAAGGAAGAGGGTGAAAACATAAGCTAAGCTTGAAGTACCATTTAATGTCACTAAGATTGAAGGCCCAACCAAAAGGGTTGGGGAACAAATTTTAAAACATGTAAAATGGACAAAAATTTCCTGCTATAAAGTATAAATATGTTTTATGTTCTTAGGGGAAAGAGCCCAGCGCAGGCTGAATTGTGCTACTTGAACAAAGCTAAATGGCTAGAAATGTATGGTGTAGATATGCATGTAGTTAAGGTAAGATCCGTGTTATACTTTATTTTATGAATGTGGGGTCAAAATATTTAATGGAGATGCTGTCTCAGGCAAAACAGTCTCGACTCAGGGAATTTCACTTAATTTAATATACTGCCAGTTAACATAAATGTTCAATTACTCATTTGAGTACTGACCAAATAAAGAGAAGACAATAAAACAAGCTCAAACACCTTTTTCTTCCTCATTCCCCAGCTCAACTTCAGTCCAACACCTTTCCTCCCCTCTTTCCTCTTCCTAGTATCATCTTCCCTTGTTTTCTGTGCAGGCTACATTCAGTACCTCCCAAGGCAGCCCACAAGGTTGGGGTCATCCACACAGCAGTCTTTGTGCTGCTTCCTGCTTTCCTCACTTGTTTTTCTTCTGATGACCTGTGCTTCTTACTGCTTCTCTGCTGCTGAATGATTCACCCATAGGCCACTGTCTCTCCGGGTCTTACTTGCCTGAGTAGGAGTTCTCTGTGGGTTGCAGTCCTTCATGGGTGGTGTCCCTGTTCTGGTGTGGGTTGATCCAGAGTCATGGTCCCTCAGAAGGACCTCATTCTGCATGGAGAAGCCTTTCCCAAGAGTATGTCTCCAGCAATGTCCCCCACAGTGTCCCTTTCCACATGCCTTTTCCCATGTCCCTCAAATTTTTCCTTTTGTGTTTTCTTCCCCTGACAGCTACTGCTTGCTTTTAAACATGAGCTGAAGTGTGGCTGCAGTGTTGATGCAGGGTCATTTCCACAGGCATCAGAGCCATGAGGGGCAGGGCACAGCCTACTCCCTCACAGAGCGTGCTGCAGCCCCTCGTTGCCAAAACTTGCCGGTTTCCACCCAACGCAAATGCATATGCTTCTGCTCTGTTACATTAAAAAAATATGCAAACCTTATTGTTTAAAACCTATGGATTTTGACATGCTACTGTACTAAGAATTACACTACTAATTGCATATTGATTATTGATTCCATGCTTGCTTGCAGGGAAGAGATGGTTGTGAATATGCTCTTGGACTGACACCAACAGGCATACTGATCTTTGAAGGAGCCAACAAAATAGGCTTATTCTTTTGGTAATCTGTTTTTGTATTACATTTCTTTGTGTTAAAATGCTAAAATCATTCTTTACGTAATGGGCTCTTGACTATTTTGTAATGTAAATTGAATCTACAAGATTAAATCTGAAGGTAAATTGGCCTGGTTAGAAGTACAACTCTCAAGTGTGAAATATTTGTTGAAAAATAGTCACATTTCCAGGAAATCATACTTTTATTATGAGTCCCGGAGTGTTCCAGCATTGCAGATCACTCATATATCTTTTGAGAAGTCTTCTAGATTACAAAATACTATTGTTCCATGAATTTTCTTTGTTTCTTATGTTTAGGCCTAAAATCACAAAAATGGACTTTAAAAAGAGCAAACTAACTCTTGTGGTTGTAGAAGATGATGAGCAGGTAACTTTCTTCCCTTCCTTGGGCTTGATCCAACAAATTGTGGTGTGTGCTCAGAACACAAGGGAAGCTGAGCACGCTGTTGGCCCAGACTGTATTTCTCCTATCAAGGACAGTAACTTACATCATGGATGTCAATTTGCAAATCTTTTATTTTTGCATTTAGGGCAGAGAGCAAGAGCACACATTTGTTTTCCGGTTAGACAGTGCCAAAACATGCAAACATTTGTGGAAATGTGCAGTGGAGCACCACGCTTTCTTCAGGTTGCGAGCCCCAGCAAACAGTAAATCTAGTAGATCCGACTTCATAAGGCTGGGATCACGTTTCAGATTCAGGTATTCAGCTAAGGGAAAAGCATTTTATTTGTGTTTATGCAAAGGAGAGGTACAGCATCCAGCAAAAGGCAGTAGTTAACTTTTATTTCTATTTTAAGTGGGCGGACAGAGTATCAAGCAACACATGGGACAAGGTTACGCAGAACTAGTACATTTGAAAGAAGGCCCAGCAAGCGATATCCTTCTCGAAGGCATTCAACTTTCAAAGGTAAGTATCTGTACATTTGTTTACTGACCTGGTCATGCAGGTGTTCTGTTAACCTGTAAATGTCGTATTACAACCATCAAATCTGTGCCACAGTATAAAAAGAAAACCACATCAGGCTACCTAAAAAATTCAAAATGTATGTTTTCGTTTGGTTTGGTTTTTTTGCAAAGTCTGTTGTTCATATCTACCTTTTTTAATATTTGTCTACGCTTAATTTTTTTATCTGCTATCTATGAACAAGAAGGAGGGTACCTATGGTTTCTTTTGTTCCTACATTGAGGAGGGAAGAAAAGTTGCATCAAACTCAATGAGAGCAAGCATGTAACTTTTTACTTGAAGAAGTATATTTGTGCTGTAGAGTGGAGCAGTGTCCAAAAGCCTTGCTGACTTGCTTATCTGGCCAGGCAGTTTTAGGGTTATTGAGCAGTCTCATTACACAGTTGTTGCTGCTTTGCTGACTGTAACAGCATGTCATTCACCTGTCCAGACTTCAACTTTAACCAGATTTCTCTGGGATTTGAAATGTGCTGAATTTGAATGGAATGACAAGGAATTGATTTCCCTTGTGGTTTTGTCATTTGTCCTTCAAAACTTCAGATAAGACTTTTATTCCCTGTGGAAAAACCTAGACAGGAGTACTGCAAGACAGCCCCCCTCTACATTCTGTATTACTTGAGGCTAGAGATGTAGTTGCTGTATGGAACAGGGTGAGCTGACTTACCCTTGGGATGTCTTTGCTCTCCTTTGCATTCCTAGAATAAGAACCTCAGTTCCATGAAAAATCCTTATGGTATTATGGAGGCACTTTTATTTCTCATGTATGATGGAGGGGAATGGGCAGCAAGCATGTGTGCTTTCTTGAGGTTCTAACAACCCTCCACATGCCCTTCCTTAGTACGTGTCAGTTTTTTACAGAATGCAAATTTATTGGATTTGTGAGATACTGCAATGTGATACATGAGTCAGTTACATGTTAAGCGGAGATGATTTCATAAATAGAAGAATAAATGATTTTTAAGTTTATTTTTACAATAACAGGATCTGCCAGGCCTGTAGGTTATGCTTTCTGTCTCCCTGCTTCTGTACCAATATCTGTGAGATGGAAGGAGAAGAGAGAAAGTGTGGCATATGGTCTGTTTAGTTCTCTGTGCATAGCAGCCAGACAGAACTGCTGTCATACCCAGGTGATCTCCCTTCAGAGAGGTCAACTGCATGTTTGTTAAGTTAACACAAAAATTCCCTTTAGATTATTGTCTTTAACACATCTCTTGGCCACTAAGGCCTGTACCTAATTGCAGCCCGAAAGTGCTGGGTTCTGTACTAGCTCAGTCTCTTTTGAGACTTCTGCACTTTGTTATCCACTTTCTGCATTCAGCACAGACTTGGATATTCAGCTGTATCACTCAGCAGTTTCTCAGTGCTCTTGAAAAATATGCTGCTTGTCAGGAAAAGGAAATGATACGTCCCAATTATTCAACTGCTTTCTTCACTGCTCTTTCCACTCTATTCAAAGCACAAGCCAAGACCTTGTTGCTAAAGATTGCTCAGTACATTGCCATATTCCCAACCAATGGGCTTTTTTGGCTGCCGTTGTTCAATGTAATGAGACCATTACTAACTTAGGAATAGTCTTGTTTCTGTAAGATGCAGAATTGCTGTGAGGGGGTAATGTCTCATTTCTGAGGGACTCAATGGTGTTGATATGATAGCTACAGCAAGGTGAGAAAAGAAGCGCAGAACTCAGTCTGCCAGAAGTCCTTCTTTTGTGACATTTGGGAAGAATACTCTTCTCTGCTGTCTGTGGTGGACTTTGACTCTTACAGAAACAGAGGGAAGTTTTTATCTGCCTCATCCTTTTTGTACCCACACAGGAGTGCTAGCAAGTACAGGGCTGCACTCACCATTCTGACACATTTGGGCAAGTATGTCTGTATGAGGATTCAATTCAGCTGTAGTGTAACATCCCAATCACAGCAGCAGGAAAATGATAGATATTTCATGTCTTAAGGGGTTTTTTTGTTGTTTTTTTTGTTTTTAAGCAAACAATCCTGTGAAAGCAGCGCAACTGTGGTAAGTGACTGCCCAAGTTCTCTCTACCTCTCAATTGCTATTGTCAGACAAAAAGGATTCTGAAGACCATTTCCGTATCAGGATTTGTCGAAACATATTCTCTGGTGTGGGCTGAATTGCTTTGGGATCTCTCATTATGCGGTGCCAGATTCTTCTTGGGGACTGCCTATGAGACTTTAAGTACTTTTTTTTTTTTGGTTTGGGGTTTTTTTCCTCTGTTTGAGATCAGAATAAGGTAAAGCATTTTCCCTTTCTGCTCATTGCTATTACGATAACTTATCTAGCATTTTTTTTTCCTGTTTCATGAATGTAAAATGAAGAAAAAAAAATTCACCCGTTTCTTGCACCTTAATTGCTGCGGTGTGTATCTTGAATAAAATAATTAAGTCCTTAAGAACATGAATTTTACTTAACTTCCGTGATGAGTAGAACCCTGAACTATAGGAAACTGTTACATAGATATATTGATTACATAAAAACAATTTTTTTCTCCCATAGTGCTAAAAATACTCCTGAAGTCCATAACTACCAGGTAAGAGCCTAACAATTGTTATATTCCCCTTCCCTGTTCCCCTTGAAATCACAGGTTAAAGCCTTTGGGACAGTGCATATGGTGGATCCCAGGAGACTGAGAAATGCTTTTTTTCTAGAGCAGCCTCTCACATTGGATCATCCCTGTCAACAAGTTCACAGTTACAATTATCTTCCCCCATCACAACAATGAAAGAGTTCATTGCTTGTCAAATGTTTGTTGGTTTTGATTTTTTTAAACAAGGTCCTTTGTACGCTTAAAGGGAAAACCTTACACAGTTTTCATCTCTCATACTGGCAGTCAGTGCTACTCAGAAAGCAAGCTGTGCTTTCATTCAAACTGAGTGAGTGGATGAGAACTTAGTCTTAATATTTGTTTTTATTAAAAGCTTTTCCAGTGATTTTGTTTCACTTTCTCTTCAAGATCTCATGGATATGAAAAAGAAATGCTTTCACCAAAGACAGGTGACCTTCTGAAGACTGATATTATAATAGTAACCTTTCTCACTCTCCACCTTTGATTAAAGCTGACATTCTTTTGATGTGGTTTCTAAGAGAAGCACTAGATGTGCCAGATTGTCTCTCAAACAGAAAAGCAATTTTCTTTGCATTTTCCCAGGAGTGTGTCCTAACGAGAAAGCTCATCACCAAGAGGTCTCATGCATATTCTAAATGGCTTGGGAAAAGGGTCTGAAACAGTGGGGTTTCTAGGACTCATAGGGAGCATATTCCTCATGGTCCCAGGAAAAAAATGTTGAAGTTAATAGGGAGTTTTTATAAAATTTCATTAATCAGTTTCAATGTTTTTACTTGCAGCCACCGTATCTTCCTAATATACATCCTGCTCAGCCACACTGGCATCCACATACACCTGTGAACGTAAGGTAAGCAATCTTCACGAAAAAGATGATCACTTCTTTCTTTATCTTAATCTGTCGGCATGAAGCTTTGGTGGATGTACTGGGTGATTTTCTACACATGAAAAGCAAACAGAAGTTGGAAATGTGTGATGTACAGGCAGTATTAAATAACTTCTGTATACACTTTGCTTCAGAATGTCCTAATCTTGATGATTTTTTTCAGGTTTATTTTTAATTCAGAACTTGAAATATAATTTTAGTGTGTTGCTGTAGGAAGTATGTTGGATGGGAAGACGCTCAGTAGCTTCAGTAAAACTAATTGCAATTTGTTCAATATTTAATCTCCACAGACAAAGAGGAAACTCATTTTAGGATAAAGTTAAATTACGAGTTAACAGATTCTTAGATTTCTACAAAAGATCAAAAAGTGCTGAAATGCATGTGGGAAAATAACATGTATGTGGAACAATGTATCAGGCACTTAACAGATAATTAATGTTAGTGAAGTTACAGCATTGAGTTTTTGAGAGCTGTTTCACAAAAACATTCCTGGATGTGTTATTGGGTTATCTTCTCACATAATTTTTGTTTTGTAACTAGTAATGAGAGAAATTCAGTCCAAGTAAGAATCAGCTTGGTGCAATGAACAGCTGAGGCACACACCTACTGGTCAATATGTGTCTGTGCCTGTACACGTGATAGAAATCAGCTGCTATTTTGTCCTAATAAAAAGTAACCTATTTAGGTTACTCGGTTTTTGAGACAAATAATCACTGTCTTGACTGAAAAATACCACGACCCTTATCTTCATTCCTATTCATCTTACATCAGGATAGAAAGCCTTCGTTGTTAGTGTAGGCAACCTCTGAACATGAGGCTGAGCTTAAAATTGGATGAAAAGACAACTTGGTCCAAGCTTGAGTCTGAGGCTGCAGGAAAAAGGCAAATATATTATTAGAAATACTTATTAGGGAAAGGCACAGGCATACTCATTGTGAGCTCAAAATTCCTAGCATACAGCAGTAAAGCAGATACTAAGTTCATTGTAGAAACAGAAAACTGTTTAAATTGAGCAACTAACTTTGCTTGTACTTCATATTCAGGGTTCTTCCTGGTTCAAGGGTTTACTTGTCACTGTTTATGTGTGATTTAAAATGTACAATTTGACTTTGCAAAAGACTGATTGCCAAGAGAAGTTAAGGATTTTATAAATCGTGTGAGGTTTTTCTGAAATTTTCTAAAACTTTCTTCACTTATGATGCTAGTCTGTAAAATTTTAAAGCCAAATAATTCACTCTGAGGCAGGGTGATATTGAAATAAGCACAATAATGTATTGTAATGTGTGTAGACAACATCTCCCTTCAGCCCCGCCGCTGCCTGGGCAAAGATTAAGGTCAGTGAAATATGAACAATGGCTTTTTTATAGTTAGGCTTGTAAGTCTAAAAAACATACTTAAAAGGTCAGTCATGCAAGCAGGTTAGTAAATGTGCTCAGAATTTTTGTCACAGTCAGGTAGACATTTTTAAATTTGTGATTAAAGGAGAAGCTTCAAGTTATTCTAACTTGGAGTCAAAGTGGAAGAGTTGGATGTTTAACATCTTGGGTAGCTTGATGTGAGAAAGCTTAATCCATCAGACTAAGAACTTGATATCAAACACAGATGCATGAAATGCTGGGCATGCAAGTCTAGAATGGGCCAAGGGATGAAATGAAACTACCTATGCAATGTATGTTATATATATATTATTTTTAATAATTTGTGAAATAATATGTGGAATTGTGCCTCAGTCGTCTTAGTGAAATCCTTTCAGTGAAATTATTTGTTTGCAGTCAACTTAATGCTCAGTCTTCTGAGAAAGTTAATTCCAATTGACAGTTGTAGTTATATAACTTTAGAATATTTCCAAAAAAAGGTATTTCTGCTAGCAGAAAAAAAATTACCGAAATAAAAAGTGCAACTTCAATTTGATAATGAGGGAATCTTAAATATTGTGGTTGCCTAAAATTTGTGGTTAAAATTTATTCATTTATTTATCCTCCCCCCGCATTGATTCGAGAGTCACTGTCGGAGTGGTTGAGGTTAATAACTCTTAAGAAGCAATAAGTAATGAGCAAATATAAGGAAAAAATATTCTTCCTCGTAATGCTTTTGCAAGTTTCACTATGTAGTCACAGAGGAATACCTGTAGTGGCTGTAAGTGTAGGTATTCATCTTAAAATACAACTATGTAACTTATATAGGCTGCTTCAGGGTAATTAACTGCACCAGCCCTGAAGGAACAGTAGTATTTACAGAAAACAAATTTCATTTTAATAGGATTGCCTGTCTTAATTTTTTAGGCCTTAGGGATATATTTTCATGAGCTTAACTTTTTCATTACATTGTTAATTTTACTCATTATTTGTACGCTTGTAGTTTTCCTATAGCCTCCTCCTCCCTCCCCACCATCCTTCTGGGATTTGGGAGCACTGATGCGCACAACGCTGTCTCCTAATCCTTTAAAACAGAGAGAGTTTTTGATGACTGGGCTCTGATTCAAAACCTTTTTAAATCATCTAAAAGATTCCCAGCTGCTTCAGTGGCTTCTGCATCAGACCTATAGGTCTGTTGCCATTTCCTTCCCAATACATGCTTAGCTCTTGCTGGATGAACTCATGTTATTGTGTAGCGCTCACAAGTTTACTTCCATCTCTCACTAACCAATAACTGTGCAAATGGTACAGGCCACCCTATCATGATGACAGGCCATATTGGAAACCCCCCACAAGTGGAGAGGACAGCAATTTACGATATATCCAGGAGCAGAACCAGAAGAATTTAGGAGGAGTCCAAAGTATGGTGTACCAAGATAAACTCATGACGACTCTCTGAAAAACAGTCATCTTCATTTCACCTGCCATCTTAGACGATCATTGCATTCCATGGTCCTTGTCTGTCTGCAGTATGTTCAACGTGTATTGTGCATAAAGTGTGTGTCTTTGTATGTACATCCATCCTTGTTAAGTGTTCATGGACATTCTTGGGAAAAGTATTTTCCCTATCTTTGTAAAAGATCTTGGAAAATCTTTTGTGAAAGCTGATAAGAATTTACAGTGCACCAAGACCAGAAATATTTCTGGGGATTTACATTCTACTGTACTTTCAAATCTGTGACCCTCTGCCTGCTATGGAAGATCAGCCATTTGTGCCTTAGTTATTTTTATTACCTTGTTTCTTTTGAGTCAAATTAGGAGATGAAGTTTGAGGAACTTTGTTTTCTAGTTGACGTGCAAATAGAAGATTGGAGGGAGGAAAAACCAGAATTCACACTGGCGATCAAAATGGCTTGTGGACCACCAACAAAGGGAGCCTACTGCCTTAGTCATAGGTTTGGGTGTCATTGGTTTTTAATTTTTGTGTTCTGCAGTAAAATAGAGGTGCTTACCTAACTTTGAAAACAAATATAGGGAAAGAACACTATAATAAACTTCATGGAGTCTGTGTATTCCTTTTTTGACTTTCTGGTTACATTGATAGCATCCCCAAAACCCATACCTGCTGCTATAAAAGCAAGAATGTTAAAAACGAATACTTGCTAAAAGGGTGCTGCTATCTTCTTATTTTTAATGTGATTATAGATGTGAACTATACAATCGCATAAAACTACCTACTGATGACTTGTCTCTTGAGTGGATTAAAAAACACAGCTCGTACCAGTACACTACAAGATGAGGACAATCCAGTGAAATAGCTCTATTTTTTTAAGTTAGACATTTGCAAAGTTGAATGTATATTTTACAAACCTAGGTCTTTATGTAGGCTTGGCTGATGTTTTCATCACTTGCAGATTTATTTTTTTTTAAACTGGAAATCATAGTGCCATCTCCATTCATGCATTTGTTTTAATTAGGCCTCACAACTGTGGTCTCTCTGAAGTTGTTGAAATGAATGAATCTTCATTTGGGATATTTTAAAAATGAAGTAGTTTTTAAGTTGATTTTGATAAATATATGTTTATAACAGCTATGACTGATTTTTTTCAGAGCAAATTTGATAGTGTATAACTTTTTGTGAAATATATTTGTTTACAAATGCTATCTTTTAATATTTGTTTTGATCTTTCCTGTATGTGCTAAGTACAAATAAAATTTTCAGTCTTATTATTCTGGTTATGATGCATTATTCATTTTTGAAAGATTTGGGGGGAGGGTGGATAGATGTGATGATACACCTTGTACTTGTTTTGCCCTGGAATCATTAGTGCTGTGCTAGATTGATGTTTCCAGTGCCATCTGTAGAGGGATAAAAACAATAAAGCATTTGTGCACTGAGATGTGAAAATGCCAGAGTAAGCCTAAGGCTGACTTCAGTTTCCCCAGGCTAGTCTTCCTCTGTTTCAGCAGCATTTTATTTTGGAAAGGAAGAAAGAAACTTTGTTGGAGCCATTGGAACAAGAGCCTAGTTTAGCTGCTGCTCTCAATGCCCGCTGGAGGAGGTGTTTTTGAATACTCACATTGAAGTGGAACATGGTTGCTTCATGATTCACACACCTGCATTCATAATACACTATCGTTCATATAACTTCATTGGCTTCTGTGTGGTTTGTTGTCGATGTTGTTCATCATCGTGTGGTGTTATTTGTGGTTTGATTTATTGCTGAAGGTGCGTTGATTGAGGAATCTTTCTGACAGGTCTCGAGGAAAGACAACACAAGGCCCAACTGGTCTTTATGTATTAAAATGCCTCATGCAGGCAGTCTGCACATAGGTGAAGAGCAACCTGTTGGACTTGTGTTCTGCAGTTTGTGTATGTGACCTCAAGGGAAGAACTTGGCATTCTGCTTCTTTGGAGATGCAGCTCATGCGTCCTCCATTCCCCTTTCATATTTTCATCCCACATCCTCCTTGCTGTCTGCAGAAATCTGTACCAGCAAAGTCACTGAGTGATGAGATAGGTAAGAAGAGATCAATTTCTCTCTCCTTCCTTGCTCTAGTCCTAGCTGGCTTCTTGTAGCAAATGGACCAGAATGCAGTTGGGAAGAGGGAGCATTTTTACCTGCCTCCTCTCTGACCCCAACATTGCTCTGACTGACCTGAACAAAGATGGTTACAGGTGCTCCTGCACTGAAATTAGTAATACAAAGAAGTTGCTTTAAATTCAAAATCATATTTTGTGGGTTTGTGGGGTTTTTTGCTAAAATTAGCACACCTCATTACTTAAAACCCATTGTTTTTAACAAGTGACTAATACAGGCCATGTGACATCAGAAATACAATTTTGTGTTTGAAGCAACACAAAATGCTGCAGGTGAAAACTAAATTATGTGAGGAGAGAGGAGAAAGGTAGAAAATGCTTGGTTAACTCAGCTGTTAAATGGAGTAACGCTTCTTTTAAAAAAAGTAAAACATTGGGAAAACTGCTGCTACAGGAAGCCACTGGTAGTTTGTTTGCACAAACTCAATATACTGGGACTTAGTAGCCCTGCTATGTGAGTGTCTATTCATTGTGTTGAATTATTTTAACTAGGAGTTACTCATGAGATGAATTTTTACTGAAGAGCATATTATACAGTCATTCTAGATAAGGAGAAATCAACACATTTTGAATGTTTTCTAAATATACGGGGTCATTGTTTAAGAAAAAAAGCCTCGCAAACTGCCTGAAGGAGGTACTGCCTTCTGAATCCAAATGAAGCACTTTGTCAGGGCTACCTGTTGAACTGTGTATGGAAACTTTCCTCACCCAATTCTGAAATCTATTCATTGTGCAAGTCTAAAACCATCTTTTTACAAGTCCATCGTATGTTTAAACTCTTCTGTAATCTGATTACAGATGATAAACACTAGCCTCGTGTCAGCTTGTTGGGGGGTTGTGGGGTGGTGTTAGTATGGTGCTAGGCATCTGAGAAATTACACTGATCTGAAGTCCTGCATGTAATCAGATGTGTTCTTCCACATGCTAGAGAATTGTTTGATACATCTTGACTGAGGGTATCTTCTGATCGTTTTCCCGCATACCTTCCTCCACTGTTTAATAAAGCTGGAAACCAGTTCTTTCACAGCAGAGCTCAAGCCTAGCTTGCTGCTCTGTGTAGTCTGATTTACAGTGAGATTACTTTTGCCCTGTAATAATTCTGTAATCCTGTGTCTTCTCTCCCAGGAAGTGATGGGGGAAATCAAAAATCTGGTGATACCACATCTGTAACATGGGCTGAAATACATTGCTCTTCAGCCCCAACCAGTCCCTGGCAATCAAACTAATGACTATTATTGAGTACTGAAATATGATACTGAAATACAATACTGAAAGCTTTGGTGCTTTTGGTAAATTGTTTTAGTGTGGGCTTTTTCTTTAAACTTTCATTTTCAGCTATTTTTCTCTAGCTGATGTGAGTCACAGGCAAAATGAACAAAGAGATCAGGTTTTGCAATGCATTTCCAAAGCTGGCATTCAGGGGTTTGCACACTTAAGGAAAAGAATCGACAAGTCGTTCCAGACCCTTTTACCAGTGAACCCATGTGCAAATTGACCAAAAGGAGGATTGCTTTCTCACATTGTGGATGGGAACAAAGCATATATTACAGCCTTGTGATGTAAAATGTCGCTTTTCCTTCCTTCCGGCTGAGTGTTGCAGAATATGTCTCTGCAGCTTGCAAGAGAAAGAGTGTTAGAGTTTGCAAGTAATTTTGAAACTGGAACTTCAGCTTCTGGCAAGGAATGAGCTGAGGAGCATCTAAGAGGGGGGCGGGGGGGGAGTGAAATCAAGTATATCATGTGCTTCTTAGGCATCAAGGATGGGTAGATGGAGACCTGGGAGGAGGAGGACTGTTCAGTGCCATAATCACCCGTCTTCAGAGGAGGTTTTCCACCAGTCATTCAGTTCTGTGTATCAAGCAGGCAGGCTACTACTACCTAGCTTGAAGGAGAGGCGTTTCAGCACACATCCATCTAACCTGATACACCAAATCTCTGGAAAGACTTTGATGATAAGTAGTTTTCTCTTACTCTGCAAAAGAACCGAGGAAAGCAGACATTGTTAATGGTAGCCAAAGGGACTGGTTGAGCCAGAGCTGCTACAGACCAACTGGCATTAATGGACATAAAATAGGAACTGTATTTTTTGAAATTGATCTCAGACTGTGTGTTGTGCTTTGAAAAAGGACAGATCCAGCAGGACCATACCACTTTTAAGACTGTGCTAGCCAAGCATCTCCTTTGAGAGCCAGCTTGAACTAGCACTCTGCTGATCAAGCCTCTGCACCCTAACCAATCGAGATTTCCAACCATGTCAGAATATTTTTTCCTACTTTACATTCAGACTGGAAATGCTTGGAAAAAATAGTGCTGTTAGACGTGCTCCCAAGTTTTAGTGTTGAAGGACCTGTGGGAATATCAGCCCTCCATCAGCAGACACAGCAAGATCCAGCTTTTGGGCAAAACCAATATTAGTCAAAGTAGATAAGAAAAAACATAACGTAAAGGGACAGATCACACCTTTCTCTCTGACTTTTGGAATGCAAAACAGTACATCATGATGATGAAGGCCTTGTTCAGCTTCCCTTGTTTTCCACTTACTGTTGTACCTTGAAGTGACTGGCCCAATAGGTTTCCTTTCTGAGTCTGTGTGCTGTTGCTCTTGCCACTGCATCACAAAAAAGATTAAAAACTTGATTCAGCTGGAGTTCCTCACCTGATACGAGTCACTTCCACTAATAAAGCTTCTGCAGACTAAATGCTGCTCTCAACTACTTACTAATGACTGTTTCATGACTGTCCTTTAAAGCATAGCAACTTATTTTCAAACAGTTGGTTTCACGAGTGGTAATCTGAATTTAGTTGTGAAGTTCACAAAGCAAGCTTCTTTCTGTATTAGCAGGCCACTACAGAAAATGCAATTGCATATTGCTTTTAATTTCAGCATGTAATAACCTTCAGTTTTGAACTGGAGGAAAAGGTCATGTTTAAAAGAGTAGTTATCTCCCATCCAGCTTTCTAAAGATGGTAAGTTGGTTTTTTTTTCCTGGATGGATTCTTGTCAGACTTGGCACAAGAGGGAAGACTGGTGGAGATGAGAAGTTCCGCTAGCCTGATATCTTAGGTGCAATGTTACCTCTGTGTTTTGTGTTTCTGTATTAATGGCTTTCTCTTGACTTTGTGGGACTACTCGGGTTTAGTGGTGTCTTATCTTCCATCATCTGTTGCATGTATCTTTTCTGAAGAAGTACAGCTCATTGTCTCTGTGGCAGACGCAGCATTCATGACTACCTTAGTCACCACACCTTCTGAGAACTGAGTCGTCTTCCAATTTAAAAAATAAGATTAATGTTGGGCTAAGTCTATCGGGGAAATGGTGGAAATGTCCCTAGGGTTGTGTTTTCAAATTGCCACTACAATTACATTTCTGCTTTTGGTTAGGTTTTGTACTTTCTAGGTTTGTAATGTGCTTGGGTTTTTTTTCTGTTTCCTTTTTCCTTGCAGTAGTGTGACCTTCAGCTTTACATTGTCAAACAGCAAAATCTGCGACTCATCATATCAAAGGTGAAGATGTATTGCATTAAGCAAGAACAGATGTTTCACATAGAAAGAATTTGGAAAACATGTAGTTGCTGGCTTAGCCATGTCATATGTTGAAATATTATAAAAACTAGTATTTTTTTTTAATGAGACAGCGAAAAACATCTTTTACTTTCTGCCTCCTGAAGAAAATGAAAGAAGTAGCCACACTTAAATAGTAGTAGAAAGAGCCAATCTACTGCAATTTAAACTCCAGATTAAAAGCTATTTATTTATTTATTTTCCACTAACTTGTAACGATCTGTGCTGGAATTATAATTACAATGTTTTACCTGCCATTGCCAATTTCTACAATTTTGAGAACCTCAGAGAAGTATAAATACTAAACATTTCTACATGTCTAGTGCTGTCTATATTGTGTTATGATGTAGCAATGAACTCAAAAGCTAATCAGAAGACAAACTGTCTGTGTTCCTTTTTGTCTCCAGGCCCCAAGCCATGAGTTGTGTGGCCTTGTTGGCATGCACCAAGGCCAGCATCTCGATGTCCTTGAGCTGAACCCTTCTCATCAGTAGGAGTGTAGGAGTCGGAGAGGAAGGAAGAGCTCAGGGGAAAAAAAAAAAAAAAAAAGAGCCAGGGAGACAGTAAGCTCAAGCAAAGTGTTTAGGAGAAAGAGAGTTTTATAGTGGAACTGGAAAAAGGGAAGCAATGAAGCCTGCTAGGTACTGTGGAAATGGAGAAGGGGAGTGAAAGGGTCAAGGGGACTTTGGGACTTCGGTGTTTGTGTCTTCAGCACCTGGAGCTCACTAATCAATAAGCAAGGCTGATTTGAAGCAAAGCCTCCAGTAACTTGAATGTAAAATTGGATGCTGCTTTAATATCAAACATTCGACCTGAGGAGGGCTCTATGTGTTATCGTTCATTTTCATATTCTACCGTTGTATTTACTGTGTGTTTACATTTGCAACTTCTGACTTCAGAAAAGACCCCGAAACTTGCTTTTAAGATAAAATAAACAGTTTCTTGCTATTAACTCATATTAGTTGCCCAAGAGTTGCAGTGAGAACAGAGATAGGACAGGTTGCAAGTTTGTAAATAAGAAATCCCTTGCTGTGCTGAGTGATTGATTTTGTGTTAATTTTACCTGTTATTACTGTCTTCTGAGCAGCTAAGTGAAAACTTCTGTCCTGCCTTGATAAGAGTTTTTACTTGCTGTGCTCTTTACCTGTTCAGTGGCTTTACTGATAACAGAAATCTATAACCTAAGCTTGATGTCATTTTTGTGGCAGTGATGTCAGGTGTGTTCACACTAGACTTCAAAGTTATGATAAATTACTCAAAATTCAGAAGCCTGTGTATTTCTTTGTAGCAAATTAGCAGCATTCAGAATCTGAATTATTTAGAAGCATGAAACTTCTACACTTAATTGCTTTAAAAAATATGTTTTTCCGAGGAATTTTATCTTTTTTAGGGACAGAGGCAGAATGGAGATTTTGTAAAATGGGAGCATATTGTTAAGGCAAGCCAAATCCAGTGGATTGCCTTGAAGGCTAAAGTCATTTCACCTTCCTAATCTACTAGATCTGAGGCTGCTGTAGTTCCTGAGTTCTGAGCCCAGCCTGCGTAGATGCTGAACGTGTGTTGCAGAGATGTAAATACACAGAGCACACATTCAGCAAGCCATGCAGAGGAAAAGAGATGGAGAGCAGTGCCTTTACCAGTACCCACAGACACAAACACGAGGCAGGACAGAGAGCTCAATCCTGTATGCATGCACCCTCACATAAAACAGCACTACAGTTAAGAAGATGGCCTAGACTGCAGTGATTTGAGCTTGACCAACCAAGCATGCTGACCAGCAGCTTGCTTACATGTGGCTCATCCCTTTTCTCCCCTTCCTCTCCTTTTTCACATGCTTTTTCTTCCCTGATGCACACAGTTTCTCTCACTACCTTGTCTAATCTCAATTACCCCTCCTTTTTTCCTACATTACTCCCTCTCTTGTTAAGTCCATACTCAAATTTCCCAAGGCTACCTAGGTATTTGGGGCCTTAAGTGGTATTGCTGATGTGGTTTCCAAGGCAGTGCTGGCCTTCGCAACATTGTTCTCACCAAAAGGTCCCTGATACTCCCCTTCACTGCTCTGTGAAGACTGGCAATTTTTCATGTAGCTCTCCCAAAACAACCTGTGAAATCTGGCTGTCCTTCAGGGCATGCACTGTGTAGTATTTATTAGCTGCTTATGCTTTCATCTGTTTAACCCAGCAGTTTCTTTTGTCATATCCTGTGATGTCTCACATTCTCCTCTGTTGGCTAAGCCTCAGGCCTGTGTCTGCCTCTCTGTCCACGTTCTTTGGCAGGTGCGTAATACTGAGGAAGGAAGAGAGAAACAGGGATAGGCTTAACTTGGAGGACCAGGGTCATTTAGTGGGTTAAACAGTGGAAAAAGCTGTAGCGTGGTTAGCAACCCAAGATCAGCTGTCGGCTGTCTTGGAGACCTAAGTTCCTTCCTTGATTTTGCTCCTATCTCAACCTGATTTAGCTTGTGTGGATTGGCCACCCCGAGTTATTTCCCGAGAACAGGCAGGCATTGTCTGCCTGCAACTGAAAGGGGAAGGCAGCACTGACTTGGGGGAGGATTTCATCTGTCTGAGAAAATCTTGTGTCTGCTTTTCAGAGTTTTTCTCATCTGCAAGGACATCTGGGGCAATTAATGTTTTTGACAGGTGATTAAATATCATTAGCTATCCTTATCATTAATTAAAACCCTTTGTAAATGAAGAAAAGCAAGTTTATTTCCCCGGTGGGCATGTTTTGCATGACAGCTTTGCAAGGCAGTGGTTTTTTAATGATCTTTATGTAGATAAGGTGAAGTCTGTGAGGACAATGGCTTTGTCGAGTCAAGATCTGTTTCTTGTTATTATCTGTATTTTATTAGAACATGTTTTGCCACGGGCTCTGTTCTTCTTGTGGAGAATTCCAGATTACTCCTACTTCAAAACTTAGTTCAGCATCTTGTAATGCAGGAAGCTGCTGTGTATACTTTTATCTCCTATAGGAGAAATTTCTGCCGCTCCCATCACTGTTTCTGAACAACCACTTTTCTGTCACCATTTTCTACTTCCTTCCAAGGCTGGTTTGTCTGTCTGGGAGAAGACTGCTGGCTGCCTGCTCTGCTTTCTGAAGTGTCCTTAGGAATGGATGGGAACTACTGATCATCTCTGGCAGTGGGGAGAGAAATCGGCAGCACATCTTCCCAGATGTTTCCTAAAGGATGCAAAGAGGCTGACTCTCCATTCATCTGGTGGCACCAGGGCAAAGCATGGAAGTGTAGCAATGCTATCAGCTTTGCTTATACTTCTTACAGTTTAGGAAGCCATTTCTGGCCAGCACAGAGGTCTTGGTTACATGGGGCAGTGGAGGGGAAAAAAGCAAACAAGGTTTGGTTTTAGTGATCCCAATCCTCCTTTACTTGGGAACACTTGTTTCTTTTATGTTGTCTTCTCTGTTTTATAAGCAGTGTTCCTGCTATGGGCTGTGTTCCCTTCTTGTAGAATGTTGAGTCCTTCCCAGTCTTGTGCTTCAACCTAATGGTTCTGGCCAATAATCGATACTCATGCAGAACACCACCTTGTTTCTATTCCATTTCCTCTTCATTACTCTTCACAAGGAAACTTCCAGAGTGTGCAGAATTCCTAGACTCTCTATGTTGCTTTATATGCTCTAGCAACACAAGAGGTGTATGAGATTCTAAACAGGATTGAAGCAAGTTAGACTGAAAATTCAATTAGGTTTGCTTGTTTGGGGGTTTTTCTTACTTCTTTTGAAACAGGGGCTAGTGATGGGTCTGGTGTTTGTTGAAGTTTGTTAGAAAAATATCACAACCAGACTAGAAACCTGGGAATTTTTTTAAACCACTGTTCAGCTATAGCAGGAAGGGTTTCAACTCAACACAGAGATATCCAAGAGGCACAATAGTTTGAGCTTGCTTGCTACTATTGCCCCACTAGCCTTCTTAAGAAGGGGAGAGAAGAGAGCCCCACCATTTGCCCTACAAGTGTAGCTTCAGACAGGTGGGAGATGCTTACAAGAAGAGTGTGGAAGAAGGGGCACAGACATGGTACAGGAGCAAGCTTGCCCTGGGACACGGGAGAAAGATGTTTATATAGGTCTGTGCTATTATGTTTTACAGGAGAATGAGGATAACACCTTTTAAAAAATCTCTTCACTTACAGGTTACACCAAGATGGGAAACCCTCTCACAACAGGACTGTCATGGATGACAGGGAAGTCCTAAATAAGTTACAATCTTAGCACATGAGAAAGTTTAGAATGCAGCTTAGAGGAAATGATAGTATGTTCGTATTGTTAGGTAGGAATAACCTTCACAGCTGAGGTTTTGGGGAGTGGAAACGTGGCCAGTTTAGGAAAGGATCTGGTGGTTTTCAGGATCAGAAATTGAATGTAAGTGAACAACCCCGGGCTTTTTAGGAAAAAGCAAATGGAATGTTCCAGTCTAAAAACAAGAGTAGATCCAATGGGAGACAGGAAGCAACCATTCCTCTTTGTGAAGCATTTGCAAGGCCCCAGCTCGAATGGTGTCCCCAGTTATGAGCGCCACGTGTTGAAGGCAGAGCAGGGGCCAGTGGCAGATGAGGATGGCAAGAAGTATCAGAGCTGTATAAATTGTGTGACTTGTGAGGGGCAGCTGAGGAATTTAGAGCTCTTCAGACTCTGAAGGGAGACGTGAAGAGCCATTTGCAAATACCTAGGTTTCTGTAGAAAGAAATATCCTGTTTGCTGTGTCTGTGTTGGATGAGAGAGGAAATACGAGGCTTAAATTGCAGTAAAGGAGACAGGATAAACAAAGACAGTGTATGTATGCGTGGTGAGACACTGAAATTGATTGCACAGGACGGTCATGGAGTCTCTGCTAGTAGAGGCGTTGAAGATTCCTTTCAGCCCGTCAGTTGGGGTAACATAGGCCTGCTTTGTTTGGTTTTGAGGGCAGAGGTAGATCAGTCTTTCAAATACCTTTCTGTTCCACATTTTTCCATGATCTCATAACGCTGTTCTGTGTCTGAGTTGTACACTAGAGGCATGGTTTGGTAACATGGATGTTAAGGTGGCTGGAACACATGAAATATAGGAATGTCAACTGAAAATAGCTTTTAAAGCAAAGAATGAGGAGTATAAAATTGAGATAGAGGATTAGTAATGTGAATAAAATTTTTAAAATGGAAAAAGTAACCAGAAGATACATATTATTTGCCTTTTTCTGCAATATGCCGCCTTTCTGGTCAGAAGAAATCGAATATGTGAGTTTAAGGCTAAAAGCAGTATCTTGTCTTGTGAACTTTCAGTGGCTTTTTTGAAGGTTCAGCCTCCAGTAACTGAATCCTCGGGAGTGCTTTCCCTGAGGGAGGGACAAAGTAGGAAGAAATGTTTCTTCCTTTACAGAATAGCCTGTAGGGCCCTGCCCCATTTTTATTAAAGAACAGAAGCTGGTTGTATAGGAAGCAGCTGAAGCTTGTTGAGAAAACAACTCTGGTAAATAACAGAGGAAAAAAAGGAAACCTGCAGGACAGCCAATTGACTATTAAAAAGTAAAATAAACGTGTAACACTGTCATACTAGGAGGGCCAAAAGACAAATAAAAGAGAAATAATGAAAACTGATACTTGTCCTTGTATGCATGTAGTCTGAGAGCACTACTTGATGTCTGGGGAGCAAGTATGAGAACATGGAGGGCTTAGGATATAGTCAGAAACTTGTTTCATTGAAAGTAGTGATATATTTGCATTAATGAGTCAGCACATTATTCAGCTAAGCTAGATGGAAGCAAGCAATAGAAAGAGAAGTTAATGGCAAAAAGATGCATTGAGGGTAAAAGTCTCAAATTTCTAGATTTAAGACTGTGGAAGAAGAGAAAAATAAGTGAAAAACGAGTGTAATATACGATAATGATGATGCTACTTTGTAGAAACTGCACTA
Organism: Neomorphus geoffroyi; assembly: GCA_033558235.1. Taxonomy (NCBI): domain Eukaryota; kingdom Metazoa; phylum Chordata; class Aves; order Cuculiformes; family Neomorphidae; genus Neomorphus; species Neomorphus geoffroyi. The sequence goes on from JAUMJM010000002.1 coordinate 24,054,262, forward strand.
AGAGGTCCCATGTGCCCCTAAATTATATTCTAGAGGGTACATAGAAAAGGCATTTGGACTATTTGTGGTATTTTTGTTTGGGTACTGTCAGCTCTTCTAGTCAACTGACTCTGGGGCTGCTGCAAGCCCTATCGTTATGATTGTTCAATTGCTCATCAATCTAGTAGTGAGGGTATGGGTGCAAAAGGCTTCCTCACCCCAACCCTGTATCCATCAGAAGTGCAACAGCTGACTGACCACTGAAACGAGTTTGCCTCAGTATCTGTTAGCTGTTGTCAGCCCTGGAAGAATGCAGATGATTGCATCCTTTTCAATGGGCCAGGAGTTTCAACATGGAATTTCACATCAGAGTGCACTGCCTGGGTATTGACATCTTGACTGGAGCTTTGTGACTTGCTGTCCTCAAGGACTTTAGTGTGCACCTGAACATCGGCTTTGCTGGGCTAGCTCTTTACTTCTTTGAAGTAATGACTGCCCAGCATTTTACATTGTGTGAGGACTCTCTCTGGACAATCAAGAAATACATCTAGAGAAATTGTGGTATGTTTGACCTCATACCAGAGCAATTTTTGCTCATTCAGTTGCTCAGCTCATTCCCATTTTAGCATGGAAGCTACCTCATGCCTATAGCAATATGAGGATTCAATGCAAGGATTTGGTGTGATCTCATTAATTTTGAAAAGACTAGTCAAATATCCACTACTCCAGCCTACCTGCATGTGAAATGAAAGCCACTCCCAAGCATGACAGGTTTTATGTCTTGAAAAAAAAAATTGAATCATAGACTGAAAAAAAAGAATGCACTGAGACTCGAGCCCAAATCTGACCTTATTTCCAATAAGGTTTTCAACTGTGGGAAAAAAACAGCTATCCTTGCAGTCAAAAAATGTCACTTAAAGGTGCTTGAAGGGAGAGTGCAAGAGAGCTGTTACAATTAGTGTGCAATCTTGTTAGCCTGTAACATTTTTCCCCAGTAGGCACTTGCTTGATTTGATTATAGCAGCGAAGATACAGTGCAGTTTCAAAAGACAGACCAGTCCTGGATTATCTGAGCTCACCACAGCTGTCCTCTGTGGATCAGATCCCTATTTGTATTGTTTCCTTAAGGCAAATAAGGCATCAGAAATGCTTTTATTGGCAGCCATCGCTATATGCTGGGAACCTGCCAAGATTAATATACAAAACATTCCCCTCTGCATCTCCTGCTTTCAAAAAGTAACCAGCAGAGAAGTGTTATTGAATTACTACCCAGTTGGAATACTCATGTTGTCAGAAGTTGTTACTAAGAAGACAGTGGTTATTAATGATGTACGGAGTTGCACACTTCAGCTTATCTTTGGAAATTATACAGATGTGTTTATTTGCAGATGACTGGTTAATTTTGCTTTGAATCAATAAGTAATCTGCAAAGAACATATGTAGCAAGTAGCTAGGTATAATTTATTCATTGTTTCTTTAATTATTCTGGTTTTCTTTAATCCATATTGTCAGGTTTTCAGCTGCTGTTAGTAATAAAACAGAACTGAAGACCCATGCAGCTGAAGATACAATCTCTTTAGCATATTTCAAATGGGTAGGAGATTCATCTTTTCTTGGAATTAATTGATTTACGGCAACTACTGACTATTGCAGTACTATAGAATAAGTTAAAACTTATAATATAATAAGCACTCCTCTGAGAAAAGCATATTCAAGTCTATGTAGTGTTATCTCAGATTTTTTGGTTGCTGGCAGGGAAAGAAAATATCATTTCTAGAAATTCATTGTCGTTTCAAACAACAAACTGAAACATCATCAGTTTAAAACTATTGAAGAAAATCAACAGTCATTTGATACCTTTGAGTTAGAGATGATGAATTAAAATTTCAGCATGTCCCCCTTTCACTGCATGTTGTAGACTGACAACAGTAAATCTCTTAACTAAACATATGCAGAAAACCTCTCAGTTAGTTTACCAGCAGAGTTATGATTCCTTTTTGACCAAGTGCTATTTTGCCTGTTGTTACTTATAAAAGCTTTTATGTCCAATGGGATCTTACTCCATTTTTTCCCAAATCACAAATTTTTCATACAGCTATTTTGCACCATAAATTTGGAGGCCCAAACTTTCTTAGAAACATAATGCTGTTCTGGGACTGTTCCTTGGTCTGCTCTTCTGATAATATCACTTTAAAGGATTTATTGTTTGCTGCCTGACCACTTTCCTATCCCAGATGAAGCTGCAAATTCCTGCAGGACAAATGTTGAAATTTTTAAGAATCATGTTTCATAAACCAGTCAGAATTTCACTCCGTATAAGAGTCTAACAAAGATTGTGTAGTGTCTAAAATAAAAAATAATTTTGATATTGAAGTCATGCCAAGCAACCAGAGGCATTATTTTTCCTCACCTTATGAGTGCCTCCTGGTAACAGAAAACTGTAAAGATTTGGGAGATACCTTGTTAAAAAATTTATTTCCAAAATGGCTCTGCATTTTTTTCTCAAGGATGTTCGCACTCTTTTTCTCCAGAAGTACAGTTTATGTTTGCCACTCTAATGTGAACTGAATTTATTTTGTAGCTATCCTTTGAACAACAGTGATCTGCATCAGTTCAACATTGAGGAGAATGGGGGAGCTCCATATACTGCAAAAATGCCTGCAAGGCACCACCACCACCACCGTCATCACCACCATCACGCGAATTATGGCGCCCTTGCTCCTGACAACAAAGACATTGTTTCTGGAGTTCCAAACCCAAACAGTAAGTCCACTACAGTGCATGTCATTTCAGTAACTGTGCTGCCTTCAGATTTGTCTCTAGCAAGGAGGCAAAGGAAAGGAAAACAACACGCGTTTCGTTTTTTCGCCTTGAAGAATATGCTTCCTGTTGTTATTTGCTGGCTTTGTAGTATGTGCAAATGAGACAAGATTTGCAATTTCCTGGCTTTGCCACGGGGTTGCAAGATTTGGTGTTAGATTGGTGTTCCATAGCTGAATAAATACTCAATTAGTCACAGATACTGAGATTCTAGCCACCCGGCACAGCCTGTTTTTTCATTGTTACTATTTATTTGTGTAGTTTCACAAACCTATCCTTGTCTGCCATTGTCCCTTGCTGATCTGCCCAGCTGGCCTTCAGCCCTCATTGTTTGGATCTGACTCTTGCTTTCATGGCTGGGAACAAGCAGCAGAAATTTTGGAGCACTGGATAAACAGCATCTTGCTCTTAGTTTGTGTAATGGAAACAATTCCTACTCGGCCCTACCTACCACAACTGGAGTATGCTTGCTTGTTTGGTGGAAAAATTCTTGGTTTGTAAAAAGCAAAGAGCAGAGAAGCCTATCTGTTCCTGATGCAGCCTCGGGGAGTCTGGATGTAAGTCTCTGCTGCTGAACATGTACAGGCTTTTTTAAGGGTACAGAGGTTGCCTAGATTTTTGTAGGTTTACAGAGAAACTGGAAGAGAAGCATCCCTACCATTGAGCAATCCCATTTCTTGCTCTCCAAATTTATGATCTCTGCAGTGTGTGAGATGCTGAAGCTGTGTAAGAATTTCAGATGAGCAAAACAAAGCATGATCTTTTATTTTTGCTCTCTCAGGGGGACAATCAGTTCTTACTTTGCCCGTTTTTTTACCTTAATTATTGTAAATCACCCTGAGATAGACATCTATTATGGAAACTTTCAACCTAGACAGTTAATGTGACAAATTTCAAATTTCTGAAAACAAAATCTTGTAATGGGCAGTGCAGGGTGACCTTGAGTGCAGTCCCATTTCAGTAATGCACAGGCATCTACCTGCACAGGCACTTTAATCAAACTTTCTTTCAGAAGCCCAGGAACATTTTCTTTAACTTGCTTTCCCAAGGAGAGGGAGGTAACAGTTTTTAGGAAGGAAGATCAAGAAATGAACTGGAAGGCATTGTACACATTTTAGAAAGAAATCCTGGAGCAGCAGTATAAATTGCTTGCTGGGGTTTTCTATGAAGCTGCTCCCTTAGGAGCAACCTCCTGGAGACATGCTGTGCTCCTCTCTCTTTCATTGATTTTACACTTCAAGCTGGAGTAGCTTCATGCTGTTACTTGCGTGGGGCTGGCATGGCACACAGCCAGCGTGTCTTCCCTCTGCCTGGTGCTGTTGCAGCAGCCTGGGGCAGGCTGCCGGGCACTCCTGTGTTGCCAACAGGTATCTGCATCTTGGCCATGAGCTGCAGCAACTGGCACCCACTGGAAGTGCAACAAAGAGCACCCTGTTGGGTACCTGCTAGGTGGCTCACCTGGTGGGCCTCGGCCAGTCATGCACTGGGCTGCCTTGAGCAGCAGCTGAGAGCTGGCAGTGGAGGGATGTTAGCGAGGCTGAGCTGGAAAACCTCACCCAGGCTGTCAGCAGTGACCTTTCTGGGGGATGTGCCAGCACCTATTTTTCTTTCCCAAATTAGGGTTGAAGCATGCCAGGAAATTGAGTCACAGCCAGTCTATGCTGCTGCCGAGCATCCCAGTCTTGAGGGCACTGCAGGCACTACTGCCCCTGCCCCCTCCTGGAGGCTCCCTCTGTCCTACCCACAGCCTAAGGCCCCGTATCAGCCCACCACGACTTCTTCCTGCCCCAGCAACACCACAGCAGGGCTGGTCTCCAGCTCCCCACAGCCATGCCATGGGCCCTGCTGAGCTGGGTCCACCCACAGAGCAGAAGGTAATGAAAGTAATAACAGAAAAACATCCAGTACAGGATGTTTATTTCAGCTGTGTGTCTCCTCTTAGTCTGCACTGCTTTCCTACTCCTTCTTGTTGGTGAAATAAGCTTAGAAAAGCATAAAGACAAACATCAGGAGCAGATCTGTTTGTGCCTAGTGAGTCTTACGTGTCAGATGAAATGTGGGGCCCTGGAGGCTGTCCCTGTGGACTTGGGCAGGACAAGCTCTCTCCCCAAACCCCGCACCACTCCGGGTGCTCAGCCTCCTTGGCCTGTCCAGCAACTGCGGTTCTCTGAAGGAGACTTCAACAGCTGAGTCATAGAAACATAGAGTCATAGAATGACCTGAGTTGGGAGGGACCCACAAGGATCAATGAGTCAACTCCTGTCCCTGCATAAGACAGCCCCAAAATTCACACCATGTGAATGAGGGCGTTATCCAAATACTTCTTGAATATCATCAGGCTTTGCACCGTGACTGCTTCCCTGGGGAGCTGTTCCAGTGCTCCCCCACCAGCTGGGTGAAGAACCTTTTCCTAACATCCAACCTAAACCTTCCCTGGCACATCTTCCTGCCATTCCCTCGGCTCCTGTCATTGGTTGCCAGAAAGAAGAGATCAGCATCTATTCCTCCTCCTCCCTATGTGAGGAAGCTGTAGACTGCGATGAGGTCTCCTCTCAGTCTCCTCCAGGCTGAACAGACCAAGTGATTTTAGCTGCTTCTCATATGGCTTCCCCTCTAAACCCTTCACCAGCCTTGTGACCTCCTCTGGAAACTCTCCAGTAGCTTTATATACTTTTCATACTGCAGTGCTCAAAACTGCACACAGTACTCAAGGTGGGGCCACACCAGTACAGAGTGGGACAGTCACCTCCCTCGGCTGGCTATCAGTACTGTGCTTGACGCATCCCAGGACACGGTGGCCCTCTTGGCTGCCAGGACACATTGTTGGCTGATGTTCAACTTGCCATTGACCAGAACCACACATCCCTTTCTGCAGGGCAAGCGGGTGCATGTAGCACCCATTCATGGAGGTAGATTTACCTTTCTCTTTGGTTTATCTGCTTACCGTTGATTCATGCTAGTTATTTGATTAGGAAAAAGGCAATTGGTGCTGGTTCCTGACATGGCCTAGTGTCAGTAGTGCAAATTCTAATTCCCAGATTCTTTACGGGAGCCGAAAGGGACATGGGCATCTCCAAGGGGAGACTGTGGTGCAGGCATGCCATCTGCGGGCCATGCACAGGCTTGCCTAAACGCAGGCTTGGTTGCTCCAGGGCAACTAATCACTGATCCCCTGAGGAGATGAACGTCCGTGCACCCGACTGGAGGCACAAAGCTGATTTCCCTTGAAAGGCCAGTCCACTGTTAGACCTGGCATGTTTATGCCATTAGGTCAGTGATGGTATGGATGGGTTCACTTCCCTCTCAACAGAGTCAGAGTTACTCATTCGTAGTTTGGGATGACAGGTCTGGATGCCTTTGTAAGCCTAGTGCTCAGTGGACTTGTCTCGGTGTGTTTTGTTTTTAATGGCTTCATTAAAATACTGCTCAGGATATTTCAGCTGAGGAAACTGTCTCGTAGAGAGCCCATGGAAGAGGCTCATCGTGTGTGTGCCAAAGCAGTTAGGAACATGCTGGATTTCAGTCGGTTATCTAGGGCGGCACACAAGGAAGAATGTGAGGGACAAAAAACTCAGTCAGAGAGGAGACGCTATCAGGGTCTGCATCAGGAACCTGAGGACATGGGGGACTGATGTTTGGCTGTAGGCTGTGTGGAAATGCCACTGCTGGGGAAGTGTTTTTAGGAAGTAAGTGGTCACTAACCTGGGGACACTCTCAGCAAACAGGGTGCTAGTGATGAAAATATCTGAAGTGGAAATGCCTGGAGAGCCAAAAGGTCTCATGAGGAGAGACTGCTGTCCTATTGGAAAAATTCCCAATGAGGCTGACAGAGATGAGGCTGTGTACACCAGCACTTCCATTTGGGTACCTTGTGGTTTTCCAAGGAACCATGGGCATGCTGTGACTTATTTCAATTCCTGTGAACTGTACTCATTTCTGAGCTCTGAGATGTTTTTAAATTCATCTGAAGTAGGATGTGCAGGGACCCACCTGTACATACCTGGCATTGGGTTCAAAGAAGGAGAAAGCCTCTGCCTTTTCTCCACTTATGCGTATTTGAATAAATTCCAAAGTTTCAGTGCAATTTACAGTAGATGGGCAGGAGAGAGGGAAACGACAGTATGCCTAGCCAAGGTTCTCTTTTAATACTGGTGCATGTTTCACAGCAAACACACGGCCTGGGATTTTGTTACAGAAAACAAACCTGGGCCAGACTTGCTTGATTTTTCACATTCCAAGTAATTTGTCTACTTCTGTTACTGGAAGAAGTGAAATCCAGTGAAACAAATTTGACATGTGTGTTTATGAAGGCGGTTCAACAGAAGATGTTCTCCTGCATTCAGCCTGATCTTTTTATTTGTGATGCTGCCTTTCACCTCAAAGCTAACATAGGCAGATCATATCCTTTTATGCAGCGAATCTTCCCCTAATGTGTTCACAGAATCCTAGTCCGTGGGACCACTATATTCAAGAGCAGTTACGCTTACAACACCCCACTGTCACGCAGAGAGGGCAAGTCGCTTGCTAAGCCTAATTGACATGACAACGTCATGCATGGATTACCAGGTGCTCGTGAGCCGATCCACCGGCAGCAGCTGGGGCTATCACCGAAAGCAGATGCCAACAAGTGTGCAATGTAGCTCACAGAATTTTTCTGACAGAAGATGGTGAATGAAAAGAGGGGACCCAGCTTCCCTGTTGAACTCTGGGCTCAGCTTGCAGCTTACAAAAGGACATTTTTTATTCCTGAAATGGTTGCTAAAAAGTCCTTGTGTAACCCAGAGCGGAGAATGGTATAATACAGACTGAGTTTCAGACTGAAAACGTTGCTTTGAAAGATGACAGTGCTGCCATATCCTTTCTTGAAATAAAAGCCTGGTTTTACCAAGACTTAATGCTGTCTCAGGAAATGTATGCCTGTTGCAGGACTTCAAATTTTTGCCTTTTTTAATCTTTTTTCAACAGTGAGTTAGAAGACTAAACTGGCTAGCTTCTTTTCCACAGCTCTCCCTTTAAAGAAAAAAAAAACAAGCTAAAAATCAGTTTTAAATCATAGCAAACTTGAATACTTTTAAAAAGATGCATTTCCACCTCTATATTCTTTCTCTACAGGAAAGCAGAAAGACTGCTTTTTTTCCAAAAAACCCCAGCATCGTCGTGTCTCATCTTACAGCTGCAGTAATTTATTCCCAGGTATCATCGGGCAGTTTCACAGTCTCACATCCATAGAAGCAGCTGTGATGTGGGAAATGCAAAACTCTGGCGTCACTAACTTGTGATGAGAGACCACAGAAGGGAGGTCAATGCTGATATTGTAACCCCTTCTAGGACATTATTACCTCAGAGTCTGATAATGTTTCACCAGTGCCAAAGCCAGCTTTTTGCTTATATCCGTGTAAGCTGGTTTTAGCAGTTTGTCGCTAGTCAGCCAAGCCCTTAATGTATATTTAAACAGCTGTAGAATTAGATCTTGAGGGAGTAATATTTAATATTCTTAGGACAGCTTTAAGAACCTTATCCAAATAGAACTGCAGTCAGTGCAAAGTTTTTATTGATTTCAGTGGGCTTTGAATAAGGCTCCAGAGATTACCAGGTTGTTCCCAACTATTACTACCTAGACTCCATGTTGAAAAGAAATACAGGAAGATGCAGGAAATTGTTAAATCATCACAAGATGAAGCTCATTTTTCTCAGAGTGGTTGCAAACATACCTATATATGCTACACTATCCCCAAGATGTTGGCAGAGACCTTTCATGGCTGTCTGTAAAATTATTTTTCCTTGTCTTTCTGTGTCGGTGGTTTGCTCAAAATCTCTGTTGACAAAGCACAGCAAATTTCTGACAACAGTCTTAAGGAGACTGGCATATAAATAAAGATGTCTGAGAGAAGCCAAAAGCGATACTCTGATCTCTTTACACAGCACGTATTCTGAGAGTGGCACCTTGGCTGCATAAATAATCCCTCTGGTGTCAACTGAGTTTTAGAATATATTGGAGGGGGGCAGGAGGGGGAGTTGTAAGGGGAGAAGTATCTAGCCCGAAGATGGCAAAAGCCCTGCTGAAATGTAGGCATAGGAGAGAAGGAGAAGGGGGAGGAATTGTTTGCTAAATAGAAAAAGGAAAAAATATTTGACAGGCATAATTAGGAAACAATTTAGATGGTCTTACAGGGAATATGGTTTGCTGACCGCTGTCTCTTCAAATGCAGCTGAGTGTCTTGCTCTTTGGTTCTTCTGTAGCCTCCCTTCAGATTCTGTCTTTTTCTTTCTTTCTTTTGGGCATCTTTTAGAACTGAGCTCAGGACTTCCCCTTCTTTATGACGAAACTTCCCATCTGAAGAAAATAGAAACGGAGAGTGTGAAGGTAGTTGGACCATGGCCAGCCCTGCACGTCAGCATGAACAAGGTATAGCATATAAATATACACTTTTACATTTATATGCCTGAGAGCCCCTTTGTCATTTCATATTCAAAAGCTGTTGCTTTTTCACCTCCAATTCAAATCAACATTCGTCTGCAACTAGCTTGCTTTTTAATCACCTCTCACCATCTCCTTAGGAGACTGGGATTTGATTTTTAGATTTAGCATTTCCTTCAACTTTGCCTTTTAAAATTTTTGAAGCTGCTGCAACAATGTTATGATGTAGTTTTAGTTTAGTGTGAAGAGTTAGTCATCTAGGCAGCCCAGAGCTGTAAAAGAGTAACAACACTTTAAGTCATAAAAAAAAAATATCTTGTTTTTCTACTTGAGAAGTCTGTGATATCCCTTCCCCCTGCCCCCGGCATCTGATGTTAGTGGGTGTTTTATGACTGAGGTTTTGCAGGGACGGGGAAACAATCATGTCCCACTGTTACTGTCAGAGATCAGAGGCCACCAGGTTGGTGTCTCCTTGTATCCGTGTGAGTCAAAATCCACTATGCCAGCACTGTAGGATGCCTTGAGCTGAGTCTGGATAGAGCCTCAGAGACCTGGAGCTCTGATTTTCAGCCACATCAGTCCTGAGCTGAACACAGTAAAGTCAGTAAAAGCATTGTCACTGACCTCAAATGAGGTTGTTCTGGGCCCCCAGTGACTGTACAGACCTGTTAAAAGAAAAGTGGTGTTCTGAGAGTTTTGTGTTAGTTCAAGGCAAAACTCAACTAAATTACTTTACCTTGGGTACACAGACAGCCTTTTGTTCTTGATGTTATTTCAACAAGTGTTAGGAAAATGAAAATCAAAGGGAAGGTGGCAATGTATCAAAAACACAAGTATAAAAGTGGTGTATATCTAAACAGAATAACCTTCCTGTTTTCTGGATGAGAGAATCCAGGAAATGGAAGACAAGACTGCAAATCAGTGAGTCAGGTGTTTCCAATAACAATGATATCTTGGAATATTTTTTTTCAACATTCTAGTTAATTGAAGTTAATCCATAATGCAATGTTTTTTCTGTTATGAAGATTTGCTTGAAGAACCATGTTCAGGTTGCGTCATGAGGTGGTAGTATAGTTCAGCTAAGCACTGCAGCCCTTGTGTCTTATGAATGTAGTTATGAGGCAATGATCTATGTCCTGACTTTTGGAGACTTCTTAATTAACAAATCAAAGTGAAATATTTTAGACCTTTTCCTGAATCTATTTGGTTGTCAACTGGGAAGAGTTTTCAATTTTTCTGACTGGTTGGTTTGAATGAGGATAAAAAGTTAAATCACAAAGTAGATAAACTGGGATGAAATGGAAAAGAAGTCTTTTTTTTCCCCAGGGATATTTGTCAGATTCTTCTTCTAGAAATACATTTGACTGGAAATAAGTGCAGGTTTTTTATAGGGAAAGCTAATTAAGCATTGACATAATTTACTAAAGGAAAATCCTTCATCTCATGCATATATTCAGTGAATACTCGGGTCTTGTGAGAGGAGCACTGTAGTTCATATGTGACTACTAATACTCTATCTTAAACCCAGCTGAGAATATTCACCTAGGTGCAATATTTAAAATAGGCTTTAAAGGACAGTCCTACACTGTTGAGCTTTTTGACAACTCAGTCTGGCATATATAAACAGCTAAAGTGAAGATGTGAAAGGACTTTATCCATGTTGACCACAGTGCGCAAGTGGATAAATAAGTCTGACCTGTGTTGTGCAAAAGATTCAAATAGATAGTTTCGGTGCTACCTTTGTGATCTCAAAATGAGTATATTTATGGTCTTTTTTCTTTCTTTAAATGAAAGCTTGAAACCTTTTGGGCCTGTATTCACTGTACTTTGCAAGTAGTCCCAACAGAACCCCTGTGACTTCTGCCTGGCAAAGCCTGACCTCTGATCCTCTTGCTGTTCTTTCTTTGAAAATCCATGGAGGGAGAACTCAACTCTTCTATAATTAATGGTTTTCTTTGGCTTGTCTTGACACCTCTAGAATCTTGTCCACAGTCAGATGGATTATTTATTTAAGGACTAATTAGCAGAAAACACTATCACAGCAAGTCAGTGCTTCACAATAAATGCAGCTGCACAGTAAATGCAGCCTGTGTTTACTGTGGTGACTTCCATCAGTCAAAGTTTAGCTGATGAAAAAGTCTTGCAATGAGCACCAGGAGCTGCTAAATGCTTCAGTTCTGTCAGAAGCTCAGCAGGAGCCAAGACTGGACACATGGACTGTCTAATGAAAAACCTCTTCTGGCAGTCTTAGAGGATTTGGGTTTGAGCTGGGCAGCAATCCCATGAACAGCAATTGCCATGTGAATACAAAGGAGGCTATTCCCTCAAAATTTATTAAAGTTCCCATTTTCAGCCATTTGAAAATTGTACGTGCTCCTGAAATGTGCCCAGAGTCACCACCAGAAAGCAACTCAGTGATCAAGCCCTCACGTTACAGATTGTGAGTTGTGACTGACAAGTTCTTTTGGCCCCTTGCTTGTGGTTTCTTCTCCAAGCACCATTTTCTGACCTGGATCCTAGTGAAATGTGTACATAGAGCTTGTAAAACTAAATCAAACAAACCGCAAGTCTTTGAGTAGAGCCTGGAACTGCTTCAGCAGATGGCTTCTCTAATGAAAGAGAGGGACGTGCTATAAATGTTGGGTTAACTCTGGGCTGAAATGCTGTGGAACATTGCCCAGCAGAAAGGCAGAGGTGCAGGTTAGACAGGATTGAACTCACTGGGAGTGTGGCCTTTATATCTCCTTTGGTTATGGTAATTAGCTACTCAGTCCAGCAGCAAAGGGATTCTGATGAGTGGTTGGTGTGTCTAATTTCTGGCAAAAATATGAAATGGTAACAGCTCTTCTGCACCACTCCAGTGATTTCTATTCTACTAAGTGCTTTTTATTCCCTACTTTTGCATCCTTTGAAATACGCTCAAACAAAACCAGTGAAGCAGTTATGAAGCTGCTTCATTTGCTCTATTTCTGAAAAGAAAGCTATGGTTTCCACATCTATTATGGAGTCCCAACTTTCACTCCTTCTCTTCCTGTTGCTAATTATTATTTTTTTCAAGCAAAATGCTTTGGGGCTGAAATTTGTCAGGCTTAATAATCAACTCATCAGAGTATTAACAAGAAATTGGGTAAATTGGATTCAGCAGTTAATTAATTTGATTGTCCGCTACAGCAGACTTCGTCTCATGGGAATGATGAATGGATGTGTCCAACCTCTTTTCCAGAGCCGTTAGGTATAGAGTACATGTCTGTCCACCTACTGAATGATAAAAGTCAGTTTCAACATGCATTTCATGCCCTTTGGTGCTAGCAGACACCTTCATCTCCAGAAGAGAGAAGACAAAGCATTGTAGCTGTGAATGTATTTCTGATTTTCTTTCTTGCAAACCTTCCCTTAGAAAAATATGTTCTCCCACTCCCTCTTGCTCCATATGTGTATGTGTATATGTGTGTGTATATATGAAATATAAAGCCAAGAATGTATCGTTAGCATTTCTGGAATCTTAAGATTCTAGTAAGTATTGGTCCAGGTGTAATTATTACATAAAAAGAAAGAATACTAATACAGTTCAAATTGTTTCTACCTCTTTCCTGGTGTTATGTTCATCTTTCCCCTATCCCCTTGTGTCCTTAGATTGAGACTTCATTCTGTTGGTGGGGCAGAGGGGAGGTTATGATGGTCACGTTCATGGTTTCCATTCTAGAATCCACTTCTGCTCCTTTCATATGTTTGGAAATACGCTTTTACACCTTGCTCTTTCTTCATTGATTTGCATCTTCACAGTACTGTACTAGAATTTACTATACATGGTGACTTTTACATATACATGCTAGATACTACATCTTCACTCTCCTCATTGCCCCGAAAATGAGTTTTATCCAGCTCTAGGTGTGCATTTGTTTAATCAGTCATTGGCGAGTGGTTTATAACCATTCAATCTCCAAGGCCAGCCTATGCCCCTTGTGTTATCACCCTATCCATCATATCCTCTACACAACCTCCTGTACCTCCAGTTCTCAAGGCCTCTGTTAATCATACCAGCCCTGTATTGCTTTATACTACATCATTGTGTTAGTGTTATAAATATCTGATTCAAAATACAAAGAGTAACTGCTTGGGTTACTGTTTTCTATATAAAATTATTGCTGCTATAACTACACCCAGTAAACCAAAGCTGCAGGCAAATCAAGAAAGCTTTGAAGAAAGCGAGCCTAATGAGCCTCAGTGGCTTTGCAAACTCCGTTCAAAGCTGATGGCCTTTTGCTAGCATGGCAGCACCATCTTACAGGGCTACACAGTTACTCTACTGAGTGCTTGTAAATGATACCACTTGCAAAAAACCTGTGGAACTACGTACACTTTGCACAACTGCAAAGCCTAAAGCTACTGCAGTTTCAAAAATCATTTGGTGGTTAAATACTCCCACAAGACCAACTCCCTTTGTTGATATATCCGAGACTCTTCTGTGTGATACACTAATCAGAGGGTATACCCCAGGAAACATTGCTGCCACGACCCATTAAGGCTATCATGAAACTTGACACTGACAGAGGCAGGATATAATAATATTAAGCAATATCATTGTATAAAATAAATATGATACCAGGAGTCTTGCTCCAAGAATATAAGCAAACCAAGATTAATTGGGAGTTACATCTTTCATTAGACCAACTGATAGTTGACCTGAGGAAGGTCTTGTGTATCTGACAGCATAATGAGGGGTTTTTTTCGTTGTTTCTTTTTCCAAATGTATTTTTCTAATAAAAGATGCAGCTCGTGCTTGCAAAATTTGCCACAAATAAGAATAACACATAATCATACAGGTCTCACCATTATGGTGTCTTTTTGTAACTGGAATTAGCTATCACATGGAAAAAATTCGATAAATTTGCTAGTGGAAAGGGAGCGAAAGAGTCTGTAGTTTTTCATGCACATTAGCAGACATAGTTGAGTCCCAGGAAACCAAAGGGTTTGACCTTACATAGCTAATGTGCACTCAGAACCTATATGTCTGTGTTGTCTTCGTTAAAATTTCACCTCCCAGTTGCAGTGACGACTAGCAACAAAGAATAAACTTGTGTACCTAAATGAAATACTTTATTCTCCAGATGTCTCTAGCCAAATACCTGTTTTAAACTTACTGTTTGTGTAAATTCAAGGGGCAAAAGTTCACGAATCTCACTTTTGGTGCAAAGTTTGATGTGGAACAAAGCATGAACCTTTTAAAGCAGAGACAATAGAAATGTTAAGTACAGGAGTGATATTGCTGTGTTTCGTGCGACTATTTTTATACTCTGTATGTGTACTTAATATTCAGTTAGCTTTGCAAACCAAAGCCAGTGTCATCATTATCTAACACAGTACAAATCTGCCTTTGGTTCTAGTATCAGCAAATGTAATTGAATTTAAAGTAAATGTTTGGGAGGAGAAAAGCAAACCTAAGACCTCAATTATAAAAAGGAAAAAAGGCATCTAGTATTATGTGTGCATGTGTATCTGAGCTTGTTCAACCCATTTCTATCAAACCTATTTAAATGCAATTCTCCAGTGTTCTCTGGAAAAATAAAATTCTACATCAATGGTGAAATTGTTGTGAACACATTGCTATTTTTTAGCACCAGCAGAACTAGAGATGGAAAATTGGAATGTTATCAAGTATCTTAATGGGTTTTTTTCCTCTTTTCTAAATTTTAAGCAAGAAGATGATTCCTTTCAAATGCAAGTTTAACTCTTAGACTTTCAATTGAAAGGAAGATTTCAGATTTTTCAGAATTACAGAATAAGAAATTATAAGATTGGAATTTTCATTAACATTATACTATGTTTAGTTTTCTAATTACTTCCATACAGAATGCATTGGTTTATAAACATAAATAAAATCTTAATAACTGCCAACCTGGTACAATATTTGAATACCCAGCTGTTATCTTTATGCTTCACTTATCACTGCAAGCAATAAGGATTCTGGAAATGTAAGATTTCTTTATTATACAGTGAGATAAAATCAATTACAGCTTTCATTCTTGCAGCAATAGTATATAGAGTTTCCTAGTGCAGGCAGGTTTTAGATCTTTGATTTTCTTATAAACTAGTGAAATGAACCATAGAAGATACTGTATGTTTTTGTATAGTCCTGACATATTTTTCTTTTGCCTTCTTAATGACAATTATACCCTAAGCGTTAAACTGGAGAATGAACGGGGTTGTATTTAAAGATGTAGCATTAAGGAACAATAGGAACGTGTATAAGGTACCTGGAACTGCTAATAGTCTGCAGTAAGGAGGTGCTACTTTGTGCCGCGATTTGAGTTCAGTTTTAGTCCAGATCTTCTGCATCATTGCACGTATATGTGTAATAGTCTCAGCTCATCAGCGATGCGAGAGCAGAATTCAGAAGTGATTCAGGATGGGCTGCACCGTGACAGAAAAGTCTACCACTGCCAAGGCAAGCTGGTAAAGAAGCTTTTGCCTTTCAGAGACGTTCCAAAGCAAGAGGAGGTCTGGGAGCACTCTCAAGCCCCATATGGGAGTTCTGCGCGGTAGCATGACCACTGGGAGAGGGAGAGGTGGTGGCCCTCAGCTGCAGGCTCTGCATCTGGTGAGGAGGATGGGGCCGAGCAGTGACTGCAGCGATGTCTGCTCTTCATGTGTGATCAGTCACTAAAGGTGCTGCTGCTCCTAGTGGGGTGAAAGCAGAGCAAATTTTGCTTGCTTGAAGATTGAAACCCTTAGTCTGAACTAAACAGAGGCTAGAGCAAAACTGAATGCACAGAAATGGTTTCCAAGAAGGCTGCAACCTCCAGTATTGGCAGCAGCTTTCCGTTTTCAGCCAGGGGAGTGAACATCAGCTTTGCACCTCTCATGTTATGAGAAACTCAATATGAGACTTGCACATCAGTCACCATGCTGGGGACACTTCCATTAGGTGGAGTAATTTGGTAAAATCCTGAATACAGTAAGAGGTTTGACCTTTTGAGGGTTCCCAACCATAGGGGAGCCCCAAGGGCAACTATTTTGCTCTTGGTCAATACAGGGAAACTGAGCAGGGAAGGAATAACATAAGAACTAAAAAGTAGTCATATCCATCTGAACAACAGATGGACAGGACTTTGGAGGTTCTCAAGTTATGAAATGAGCTTGTGTCCTAAACAAGCATCAGTTGTCTTGATTTAGTTAGTAAAATACAGTTGTTTAGTCTTGCTTGACTGAAATGATATTTAATAAGTATCCAGTGTTAAAACAAAGCTGGGATTTTGCACGGCCTTTAGAAATGTCACTGCTTAGTGTGTTGTTCTGTCTGCTGATAGAAATCAATACAACTTAAAAGTTGATAATAATAGCAGCCCTTTTAAAGTGTGTAGCAGTGCACTGTGGCTACTACAGCTGTTGGTCAAGGAAAAGTTGTGCTTTCTTTACAGTTAATTTTATCCTTTTGGTTATCTCCACTTCTCAGATTCATGAGTATCCCAGAAAAAGCACCCATGGCAAATGAATATTTCATGGCTTTTTTTTCATATGTTGGCCTGAACTACCATTCTTTTCAAGACTGAATGACAACAGTTCCGTAGGTTGTTCCAGGTAGATGCTGTCACTTTTCATGTTAAGTATTTTCTGTTTCCCTTAGGAGGAAAATGAAGAGAATGAAAAGTCAAAAAATATCTTCCATTAGAAACAACGAATGTGACTAAACAAACAAACATATAAGAATTATAAGAGATTTTCCAGAGAAAAAAAAATCTCCTGATGGGCAATCCTTTAACAGATGGTGGCTCAAAATCACACCTGGCAGCTATGGCAGTTTGGATGCAGAAGTCTTTTGGACCAACTTTGTTTACACATGAAAAATATCTTGCAGTCTCAATAGAGTCCTGCAGAGGTCTGGCTCTGTCCCTCCCCAGTGTTTACAGAACGGTTTCCTGAGGCAACACAATTGCATTTGTGATTTGCTTCACTTGCAGACAGTGCCCCTGCACCCCTGGTATTGATGTTCCCTTTTGGTTGTGATTGCTTGCGGACCTAAGAGAAGTCAGTAAGACTGCAGTTGTGCCCAGTAGGATGCCATGGGAGAGGGCAGAAGGAAGGATAAAGGAGACAGGCTTTGAAGTTAAGGGGCCAATCATGTGGTAACTTCAGGGGCTAAGAAAAATGAATGGTTCTGTCTTGGAATGCTTAGCCCAGTGGTTAATCTCAAGGATGTGCTGGACTTGGTTTACTTATGCCTTGGACCTGTTTTGACTGACATCTGAATGACAGTGTTAAGTATCTGTTCTGCGGAAGTGTATCTGATCCCTCACTCTTTGTAGCAATGAAAGTGGAAAATGAATGCATGGTCTAGGCTGTTACTCAGTTGTTATTCAGGTCTCATTTCATAGAAACATAGAATCATTTGATTGGAAAAGACCATCATCAAGTCCAACCATACCTGTCCTATACTAAACCAGATCCCTGAGCGCCTTATCTGCCTGTCTTTTAAATACCTTCAGGCATGGTGACTCAGCCACCTCCCTTGGCAGCTGTTCCAGTGCCTGACAGCCCTTTCTGTGAAGAAATTTTTCCTGATGTCTAATCTGAATCTCCCTGGTGCAACTTGAGGCCATTTGCTCTCCTGCTATCACTTGTTACGTGGGAGAAGAGACCAACACCCACCTCGCTACAACTTCCTTTCAGATAGTTGTAGACAATGATAAGGTCTCCGGAAGATTTTCTGGAAGAATAGGAAAGTTTGCAATAGCTGTTGTGCCATTGCCCAGTTCTTCTTTTAAAATATATAAGATGTTATGATTTGTTTGTTTAAGAGCCTGTGTTTACAATTCAGGTCTCATTCCTACACTGTTTGTTTATACATTAATATTACATTGTCCTTTTTGTTTTCTCTTTTTTTTTCTTTTCTGCATGGGAAGTTTATTAATGCTGGCATCTCTGCTGGATGTAGTTTGTTCAAGGCACAAAACCTTTCGGTCATGTTTGAACAGGTCACTAAACTAGCTGTTCTAAGGCTTTTGGTTTTTGCTCCAGATCACTGCATAGGTAAGGAGTTGACACCAAATGGAAATAGCAGCAGCAATGTTTAAACTCCCTGCATTTTTCTTTTGTTTCTGATAGAGGAGATTTTCCTTGGCTTCAAATAATTACATGGAGATCCCTTCAAATCTCTTGGTTAAATTTGCAAAGCTCCTTTACCTTCTTAGGGTAATGCAAGAAACCAGTGTTCACTATAGTTGAGTGTTGTGAACTTTTTCTTCTGATGGCAATGGAATACTTAGAGACAATGTTTTCCTTCCTCAGTGTGATCACAGGTTTGGGCAACCACTCCAGGCCCTGGCTGGGCTTTTTCTATGTGTCTTCACTCCACATCAGTCTTTTGCTTCTATCCCTCAGGCACCCTTTTTGTCTTGAAAAAAGTATCAAGTCATTAAACATTTTGAAAACTTTTTATTGTAAGATATATCTTTTGGTATGAACATGGAAGTTTTATCTGGTATTGTTGAGTCAAGTTGTTACAAGTGAAAAAAATTACTTTGGGCCATTTTGTGAACTTATCTTTCTAAAATATTTCACTGTGCTTGTCTTTTATATTAAATCTAGGTTGAAGACAAGAAAGTGTCTGAAAAGTCTCTTCATGCCCCTGTGTCACCCTCCTCTGTACCTGAGCATATGAAGTGCAACATCCTTAAGGCTCAAGTGGAAGCTGCTTTTAGAGTAGGTGCCCAGGTAATATGTGTTTAATATTTCACCTTTCTAGTTCTGGCATAACTTACAGCAATTTTCCAAAATCACATCATTCCTGAGGATGCACCTTATTTTATCTCAACTATCCACACTGACCTAGCTTTCTCTAGTTGCTTTACGGTTTCTTCAGGTAACTCAAAATGATTGCTATGATGGAAATAGGAAATTTGTCCTAACTGGCATGATTAATACAGCTAGGAGAGGCTGATAAAATAGGAAATGAAGCCTCAGGAAATCTCTGTGTTTTGATCTTGTCACTGTAGCTTTTACTTAGTAGCTGAGTAACAATAACCTCTGGAGTTTCTTGAGGCTGCCCACCACTCATGGAAACTATGGTTATCTATACATCCACACACAACCTTTATTTTATGAGATTAACTTCAGATGTCTGAATGTGAAATGTTAGCTTGTCTATTGTTTTTTTACTTGTTTGTGTGCTTTTAACTAAATTTCAAGTTGCTATTTTCACTGCTGGATCAGTGTTTAAATAGGATACATCCTCTTCTAAAAACAAGTCTTATAATAATGTCACACAACTGAAAACTGCTGCTAGGTGGCATGACTGTAAAAAGTAAATTTCCCAATCAGAGGTAAATCTAAGTGAAATCTAAAATATGTGACTCTTTTCAAGCATAGTTTTTGGATGAAATGTAGTGCCATTTGTGCCCAAAATAAAGCCAAATAGAATACTTTAGAAACAAAAGTGGAGGCAGAAATAGTAGTACATCTGTTATCCGAAGCTCCTGTGGTATCCTTGTGCATACTATTCCCTTCGAACACAAATTAGGTTGATGTGTCCATTGCTTTGTTTCTTTTCAAAATAATGTATCAGGTCAACTTGCCTTGCAAAGGATTTTGTTAACAATCATCTTTGTGTATTTGTTGTTCACTGGCAGATCTTTCATCTGAGAGCTAGGTTACATCTGTTCTAGCTAGACCTAAGGAAGTGTTAACATTTGGTTATTCTGATTAGCCTAGATGTTAAGAACAGAAACAATAAATCTGACAGCATGTGGGGGAAGGAGGTTGGGTTTTTTCTTTTAGTTTTTGCTTAGAGCAGTTCTCTCACCTCTGTGAGTTGTGTTGTATCAACTGAGTTCATGCAGAATATTTCTTGTTTAATTCCCCTTGGGTTTGCCCTCTGGGCTTTTTGTATGTCTTTTCTACAGGACGTCATAGTATGTTTCACACATTGGTATTTTCTCCTGAATATCCTTAGTGGTCATGTTTGACTGGATAGTTAAAGACTGGAAGCAGTGTGTGCTGTTGCATTCAGAGTACAGCATTACTAAGGCAAGATAGGAAATGTGGTAAACATGTGTCTCAATTCACCTGCCCTGCCTTAATTTTTTACCCTGAGGCTTTCCAAGGGAGAACATCCTGGGCTGCTTTTTCATGCATTCCATAACTGTATTCTTTAGCTGCTGCTATGTTATAAATAAGTTTCAGAGCAAGATGAGCATTCCTTTTTTTCCTTCTTACCTGTGTTGTTTTGCACAAGGCTTTAGCAGTCAGATTGGATTAAGTAGGTGTCTGTAGGTTTGGCCACAATGAGAAAAGTCTTACGATTTCAGGGAGAAGGAGGGGAAGCAAGACTGTTGCAGAATAGCACATATGGTGGAAAAATAATTGAATATGGTTTAATTTGAAATCTCTGAAGTTTTCAGTGCTGACAATGTATGGCTTAAGAGTTATATAGTTAGGTCGTATAGTTAGAACCTCACCTTAATCATGGAAATTCTCATTCAGCTCCCTGCTCAGACACAAAATAGCCTGGGCAACTAGAGATGAGTTCTGCACTTGAGCTGCCCTCCTGTCAAGTATGAAAGATTCCCCTTTTCAGATATGTTGCACAAATAACTAATCAAGGACCTGGCAGTGGTCAACCATAAGAGTAAGCAGCTTTGGCTACACAAGTCCTGGGAAGGGCAGGCAAAAGTTTCATGGTGAAGGAATGAAGAGAAACCACACCACCTAGAAAATGGAAGAAGGGAAGGGGGCTACAGGGGGCCTTGATACACCAATGTACTGACATGCCATGAAAACACCCAGTTATTTTCTGTACTCCCCTCCACCTAAACAATTAGCTGAATACCAGTAGCTATTTCCCAGTGACAGTTCAGTCATCTTCTGGGAAAAGTGATTTGGGGTGGCATTGCACTGCCCAGAGACATTTACAGTATCCTCTTAAGAGAGCAGATAAGAAAGAGTTTCTTCATGGAAGACAACCATTTAACTCCATGTATTCCTTCAGGGCTATGATTCTGCCCTTCTTTGACCCCGTATGACATATTCTCCTGCCCAGTGTGGAGGACTAACCGTGTTATCCCCTCCTCAGTCCTATCTTTTGATGCCAGTTCCATATTAAATGTCTGAGAAGTCCTGCCTTCTGGCCTTATTCTTAAAACTCCAATTTCTCATCTCTTGTTTTCTGTGCTGTCATATTTCAACTTACAAGGCACCCAGGGCAAGAAGTATATCTTACGTTCTGTAAAGCACAGCATATATTCCTTGAGCTGTAAGACAACACAGGCTGATTTTCTTTGCATACCACATAGATCTTATTTTATTTCACGGTGTCACACACAAAAAATGAGGATTTGCTCCTCTGACTTTTTAAAAGAAAGAAGAAAGAACCAGACTCTGTCTTATGCACACACTATTTGAACTGAAATGCTCTTTTAAAGGCCCCAAATATCTATGGTCTAACTCATCCTTTATGAAACTTCATAGAATCATAAGTTTGGAAGAGACCTCTGAGATCCACGCCTGTCTCCCTACTAAACCATGTCCCTAAGAAACTCATCTACCCGTTTTTTAAACACCTCCAGGGATGGTGACTCCACCACCTCCCTGGACAGCTATTCCAATCCCTGACCACTCTTTCAGTGAAGAAATTCTCCCTAATGTCCAGTCTAAACCTCACCTGGTGCAACTTGTAGCTATTTCCTCTTATCCTATCGCTTGTCACTTGTGAGAAGAGCCCAGCACCCACCCCATCACAACCTCCTTTCAGGCAGTTGTAGACAGTGATGAGGTCTCGCCTCAGCCTCCTCTTCTCCAAGCTAAACAACCCCAGCTCTCTCAGTCGCTCCTCATAGGGCTTATTCTCCAGCCCCCTCACCAGCCTCGTTGCCCTTCTCTGGACGCGCTCCAGCACCTCAATGTCCTTCCTGTAGTGAGGGGCCCAAAACTGAACACAGCACTCGAGGTGCGGCCTCACCAGTGCTGAGTACAGGGACGCAATCACCTCCCTGCTCCCGCTGGCCACTCTGTGTCTGATGCAGGCCAAGATGCCTTGGCCCTCTTGGCCACCTGGGCACACTGCTGGCTCATGTTCAGCCGCCTGCCAACCAACACCCCCAGGTCCTTCTCTGCCAGGCAGCTCTCCAGCCACTCTTCCCCAAGCCTGTAACGCTGCATGGGGTTGTTGTGACCTAAATGGAGGACTCTGCACTTGGCCTTGTTGGACCTTCATGGGGCACCTTCATTATATGGTTAGGTGTAAAAGCATGAGAAAAATATTGGTGCACTGTACGACTGGATCCAAATTTATAAAACTGTTGCTTGAAATATTTGTAACAACTCTCTCTCTAACAACTCTCTCTCTAAGCAGCAGGAATATTTTCAATACCATATGCTACTAACGTCAGGATGTGACATGTTTATGAAGGCATCTCCTGCATGTAGTAGTAGAAGAAGCTGTTTCCTTTTAATTCTGAGAATGAAGTGAATGTTTACAAGTGGAAAATAAAAACCGGGACAGAAAAATTTCTGTAGTTTTCTTTCTTTGTGGCAGCTAGACACCAGCTCAGGTGAGAGCCTTAGAAATGAATAGTTCCAGTGCCTATGATTTCAAAAATAAAAGACCAGTAAAATTATCCAATACATTTGGAAATATATTCCAAAAGATGGTCTCTGCAGTGCTTCATTTCAGAATTATGTTGAAGAGCTGTTTATCATGTTCCTAGGGGACAGCACACCATCTCCCATAGCGGTATTCCTGACTTAGAGGTGGAAAACTTCTAAGTTTATGGTGCCAATCACTGAGCCCTGCATGTGTTTTACAGTTATAGAGCAGCAGGAAACTAACACAAGTGAGTCTATTTATTTGGTGAAGATGGAAATATTTATGTGCCATTCTGCTAACTGGAGAATCAAACTGCAGTGTGCGTGGGGATGCTATAAGCTGAACCCAGGAGCACATTGCTGCAGACAGCACAAGTGAGAAACGTGAGGAACCCAAACACAACTGTGGCATCCTATGGTTTGTGCAGGGCATGCCATACAGTATCTGTAGGTCTAGAGATAACGAGTAGTGTTTCTCAACACACTTTTCAAACTGTGCCACAGGGATCTACCACCTTCTAGCTGACAGACTGCATATCACAGTTCCCACATAATTAAGCTCCAGGGGAGCACTAAACATTGTGAAGCAACTGACATCTTTATTTCTTTTTTTTACCTTCCTTTTTTTTTTGCGTTTATTCCGGGCGCTTCATTTCAGAGGGAGTGGTATAAAGCAGCAGCGAGGAGCTGCCTGAATACAAAAGACCAGCTCTCTCTGGCATTTAAAACCCCTTTGCAGCTTGCATGAGTCAGTGCTGGTATGCTGTGATTGATCAGACGACTTGTTAGTATCACAAAGAGTTCCTTCTGCCAAACAGTTCATGCCCCAGTTGATGGGGGGAAGATACTAGCAGGTTTCAGTTACTATTTATATACACTTTGGCTCCAGGCAAATCCTAATTATCCTTAGAATTAAGCACAGGCTCCTGAGCAAATGTACAGCTATCTCAGCAGGGCGGTTTTTTGGCCAGCAGTGTGTGTTGTGTTGTAGTAGTTTGTCCTCTACAAGCCGTGTGTGTATTCTCCACCTTTCAAGCTTTCCTAAACCCTTTGGTTAATGTAAGTCTAGCAAGTTAGCACAAAGAAGGAACTGAGAGCCTGTTTCTCATAGGTATTTGCTGCAGCTGAGTTTTGCATCGTTGGCATCTTTGTCTGCAGGCAAGGGAAGGCCAATTCCATTTTTAAGATATATTTTTGCAGTGCAGTTTATGGAAGTCAAACAGAGGTGACATTACCACCAAGTTGTTCCTTACTGTGCAGCATGTGTTGTTCGTTAAGAAATAAGTGGAAGGAAACCCTAGTTTGGAGACACGGGAGTTATTTACAAAGAGCAAACAAAATCCCATTTTTTTCTGCTTTGTGACCCCCAAGGAAAACTCTTGGCTGGGAGAGGTATCTTCTATCAGCCAGGTTTGGGTTATTGAGCAATTGGTTCCCCTGCCTTGATTCTCAGTAAACAAAGGGACATTCACGATGAACAAAGGGACATTCAATCCTCTAGCCCCTTTCACACACTAACGTTCTTCACAAGCTCATACACATGCAAATTTTTAGGCCAGGTTGATAGCCATCTCTCTCATTTTCCTCCCTGTCCTAGAAACAGATACAGAACGATGATCCTGTCGTTTTGCTTTAAGTATTGCAAATAGGTGAGTAAATGTAAATTGCTTGTGCTGTCTAGAGTTGCCTTGAGGAAAGGTCTGGACTGTGGTACAGAAAATGTCTCGGGACATGCACTGGTACAGGAGTCATCCTGCAGCCTGTGCTCTCTGTATAGATGCAAGCCCTGGCTGAAAATGTAAATGAGGCTGGGATCTATGCATTATTTATTTATGGTAGGAAGGGGGCATAAGTGAGGTGACTCACAGTGCTATCTGTCTTAGCTACATTTTTTATAATACTTTACCTTTTTCATTGTGATGTCTCCTTTAAGGAAAGGTTCAAGGGTGAGGACTTGTCAGCTTTAAAGTCCACATGCTTTTGCCACATATTTCTAGAAAAAATTCGCTGTCTTTATGTGAGCTAGGTCTTTGGAGCTTTATTCACTTAAGAGGATCTGGATTCAAACCCTAATCAGGTCATGAATTAAAATAGAGTAGGTGAGGGGAAGACACTTGAGGATTTATAATCTTATGTGATCTTTCTTATAATAGGACTTAAACAAATCCTTCTGGATCCCCAGCAGATTTCTTAGCTTTCACTAGATGTTGACTTAAGTACCCTGAAAGGATCAGCTTTTCCAACATTTTAACCTCTTTCCATCATGAATTAGATGCTATTTGCCTCCTCCTTCTCCTTTCCTCCCTCCCTCCACCCGTCCTTACTCACAGCACAGAGCTACTGCACCATTTGACAGCCTTCACACAGAGATCCGAACTGGATTTACGTGTGTATAACAGGTCACAGCTGAGGTGTTCAGGCTGTGGAGGAAGCTTCCACAGCTCCTTGTGTTACATGATGCCTTCCCTGCTAAAGCTGTTGCTGTTAGTCACCCACTTGGATGAGCAATAAACTCACTGGCAAATTTCAGGCTAAATGAAAAGAAGCAACTGTGCTGCGACTCGACTGGAACAGCAGTGAGTGCAACATCACATCAGTTATAATTGCTCAGAACAATGGAACTTAAAAGTGGCTCGGCTTCAAATCCTCTGTGTTCTGTCACTATGAGGAAACAGGTTTGCTCAACTTTAAAAGCAAGGCTACAGGAAATGAAGGATGTCAGAGGTATAAAAATACAAGGTTTTGAACGTGTGTGGGCCAGGGCGATCAGTATATGATACATGGCAGCTCATTAGAAGTGTGTCAGCAACGATACCTGAAAGTCAGGGAAGGAGCTGAGGAAGTGATGCAGCAGCAGCCTTTCTGAGGTACAGAAAGGGAGGGAGGATTTAGATAAACAGAATGTGGGAAAAGGGAAGTCTTTAATTCATTCCCTGGGATACTGGAGGCAAGCGTGGCAGTGGTGTCACAAGACTGTGACCACGCGTTGTGGATGTGTCAGCTCTGTCTCCTAGCTGGCACACCGTAAGTGCTAGTATGTGATGAAAGAAGTACTGCTAATTGCAGTGATGTGTAGGAGCCCTGCCATAGCCCAGGAGACACATGGTGCCAGGCTCTGTTCAGAGGGAGAAAAACAGAGTAGGCTGTTCCCAAGAGACCTAACCTTGATAATTTTCTGCCTGAAAGAATACGTTTGACATACTAAATCACCAAGGTAGGTTTACCTTGGCAGGGCGTTCTTCCTGGTGAGGTGTTGCTTAGCCTGTTTTATCTAATGAGATCAGCTAATGATCAGCATGGCTGGCAAATAGCAAAAGTGTTGATGAAGAGGGGAAAAATCTGGTATGCTTCAGGCCTCCTTAGAAACTTTACAGAACCAGAAAAAGTCAAGACAAAGAAGTACTTCCAGGCCACTGCAGTGAGGGACATTGTTTCCTTGCCTTTCAAGATCTCCAAACACATGAAAGCTGTGTTGCTTCTACTTCCTTTCTGTAACTGGAAACTTTGTCAAACTGCTAAGAGACATCATGTGTTTCATATGAGCCTTCCACACCCTTGTCTTTCTCATGAGAACCTGGCACTCCTCCCTGGCTGCAGTGATCAGATTCTTCATGCAGTCTCTTTTGCTGACTCAGGGTGTTCCTGCTGTGGATCAGATTGGGTGAGAGCTGCAGCAATGCCCCTTGTGATGGAGGAGAGACAGAGGGCACCAGCTCTCCAAGGTGCTTGCTTGAGGTTTGAAGAACACAGCCTGCCTTGCCTGGTGCCCCACTGGAGATCCACTAGCCCACAGCCTGTGCAAACAATTCCCATTCTGAGGTCCTGTTCCCCATCATCCTTCAGTCTAACTCTTCCTTTAGAAGAAAACAGTAGGAGCTGCTGTTTACTAAGCAAATCCATCCACAAGGGCTTCTGAATTCTTATGTGGAGGTGCTCTCAAGGGCCAGAAACTATTCTCACTCCTGCTGGAAAGCTCAGCAGGGTCTACTGTAGCATTTGTGGAGCATCCACCCCCTCTCTAAGGCTCCAAAGATGCTGGCTGCTGGGATAGCAGCAGATGCTATGAGTGCTCAGGAGTCAACTAAAAAGCAGTTTGAAAGCTGTCAGGATCAGCCTGGCAGCCCAGAGGTAGATCACATAGGCAGCTGTGGGCAAAATTTGATATTACTTCAGTGCTTTTCTGCTCTTTTAATCTTTTATTGAAACTAGTCTTTCTGAGCAATCTATGAAGAGAGCCTGTACAATGTCATTTCTGTCCAGGCATGTTTGTTGTCTGTAATATGATAAAGTAATGCTTTAACTTTGTTCCTAACACCCTCCAGAAAGTTAATGGCATATGAAATTGGAACATTAATAATTTTTCTTTTGCTCTTGGCCCAGTGTAGATAAGAAAAGAGAATGGCATTGTGTGGATGGATTATATGGATCAACATTTAATTTTGTATGTTTTGCAGCCTGGTAGCCAGAAGAGACAGATTGTTTCTCTTTGGGTAATTAGATGAATTTGTTTCTGTATAAATGAAGTTTCCAGGCCTGCTGTGCCCTGAAACCTCTCTCAATGCAACTGGCTCTGGCTGAGGGGGAAATCTGCCTTAGTTAAGGAGATCTGAGCAGCTCCATGCTGTTGCCTCTGTCCTTACACAGCTCAGTGCTGGGCTTTCTGTGGGTGACAGAACCTCTGCCCACATACATTTCCCATCTTGGCTGAACAGCATGGTTCCACCAATGGAAGGACATCCTGCAGTGGAAGCACAAATCTTAGTCCTAGCAGATGCAGTTGTTTTCAAATGAAGGCAAAGCATCTGAGTTTTGTGAGAAAAAAACCATCTCAACACTGTGAGAGCCGTGTGCGAGTATAAGCCTTGTTTTACATTCACATCTGTTCAGTAAGGCTGAGGAAGTCCTCGTGTGGTTCGTAAGAGTGATTTGCTGAGTTAGAAGGAAAATCCAAGAAACATCCTGTCACCTAACGACTTACTGGCCTTCTGAAAACAAATCAACCAACCAAAACCCAACAAGCCAGCGATTAAAGCAAGGGTGTTACAGTTTCTGATGGCTGAAGCCTTTGGTAGAAATCTTTGCAGGTGTAACATTTTCCAATGTCTGTTCATCCATAGACATGGAGGAGGGGCATAGGGTGAGGAGAATTAGCCCGTCCTTATTAATGTGTACCCATCAATGCACACCTGTGGGACCCAGTGTGCACATCTGCTTCACCTGAGGCTGTTCAGGCCCGCCCACATCTTTACATACTCCCTCTCTCCCTCCAGTTTAGAGTGGGATTACTTGTTCACTGGTCTGCAGTACTTAATTGTGGGTACAGGAGTCTTTTCTGCTCTCTAAAGCCTGAGTAATAATGGAGAAAACTAATACCACAAGAAGTTACTCAGGATGCTGATTGTGCTGTTTAGGAATACACCACTTCTTGAGATGCAGGCTTAGCCTTCCAAAGCAGAGGAGGAAAAAAGAAAGTTGTAATGCAGTCACAGAGCCGAGAAGAAACCATGGGTCAGCTATTTGGGATAAATACGGAGAAGCCCTCTCAACCGGCTAATGAGGTCCATGACTTGTAGTGTTTAAGTAGGTGTAATTTTAAACATTTCATTCCTGGTCACAACCCCTGCATTGCATCCTTGATCTCCACATTCTCTTTTATTTTGTTGTGTTCTCAATTAATATGGTGAAAATTGGGATAAAGTAAAATGTATGGTTTTAAAAAGTAGCAAATTTGACACATAATAAGCAGCTAGCTTGTCAGGCTTAACAATAAAATGTTGTTAAGACATCTGTGTGGAAGAAGAAGATGTGTATTAAGTTTCTGACAGCTGGATTCATGTTTACAGCTTTCAGAAACCCAACAGCTTTATAAAAAGCATGATAATTTCTGTAGAACAAAAAAGTAATACTTCAGTGTTCATCTATGCCAACAAAGAATGATTTTCAATGCTTTCAATTCTTTAAAAAAGTATTTCTTCTCAAGAAAGCACTAGATTTTGAATAAACATGAAGCTAGGCAGAGCTGCTAAAAGACAAGTAAAAAAAACAATTTAGAGCTGAGCTAGTTTTCTTAGTTTAGAATGTATTATAATATAAAAATTGCACCCCTGGTCCTGTAATTACTCACACTGTGACACTAACTCACTGAAAACCTTCTCCACGAAACATTTGGTGGCTGAGTTACAATGGTGTTGATGTTGTGATTATGTCCCACTTTTATCTGTTCCCTTATTCTTTAGACCATTTGCCCAGAACTGAGGAAACCTCGGGCTAAAGGAGATTAAACCCAAATACATAAAATCTCTGTGCTGGGGTGGAGATTCTTCAGTACCTACTGCTGATCCTGTTCTCTTCTGAATAAACTAGCTATTAACTAGCTTGCTCTGTGTAAACTACTCCCTAGGAAAGGACCAACGGGGTGATGATGTTCAGAAGTTTGCCTCTGCTGCTGATAGTTTTGCTATTAACACACAACACTAAAAGGAAGAAGGATTACAGAAGGACTTACCTCAAAATACTCCCTAACTCTTCACTGCAGGTGCTTGCCTGGGCTGGACTAGGCCCAGGACAGAGTTTACTTTCTGCCAGGCTCCCGCTGGTTCCAGTTTAGTTGCCCACACAGTTAGTGTGTACAAACTGGAACAGTCAGCTCCCACTATGGCAATAATGACCTGGGAAGTCGCAATGGGAGTTTTGTTCTCTCTGACACAAAAGGGAAACAAACCTAAAACTACCACAAGTTGGGCAATTTCCCCAAGCACTGAGTAACCCTACTGATATTGTGTAGTTCATTGCTAAAGTATAAAAGAAATATAGCTTTTATTTTGTTTCTTATGAGTACTCTCAAATGGAATGTATCAACTTGTGTTAAATGGAAGGTCTCATGTCAAATTTACAATATTTTTACATACCTAAAATCCTTTGATGCGGATTTTATGGATTTGAAAGAACCTGTCTCATCTTTTTTGAAGAGGAAGAGAATGACACATTTAATTCAGTTTCATCTGGACTGATAGTCTCAAATCATTATGGTTCAGATATTCAATACTGAAAACTCATTCTGTATTAGACCTGTATCAGTTCCCTTCTATCCATTTAGCAGAAGCCTGCAAAGTAAATTACTGATTTGGAGATACTCTTGTGTCTCCAGATAGTATTTTCTGTACAGGGGTGCAGTGTTGTGCTGCCCATGACATTTACATATGGATTGTGGAACTCTGCATCACAGTTGAAGAGTATAATCTACCAACACCTGCCCTTATTGGGCGTTTCCTCAGTAATCAAGCAGTTTTCATGTGAGTTATTTTGCAATACTAGTATTTTCAACTCTATAGGCAAATGATATGTGAGAGACAGGACTCTGTAATTTAGCAGAGAGCAGTAGTGGGTGAAATTTTATGTGAATTGCATATACAGAGTGATTCTATGTAGGGAATCCCATTTTTCAATTCATTTTTCAAAGACTGAATGAAAAGCATCATTATTTTGATTAGACTACATAAATATTTTTCTGCTCCAAGTAAAAGAATAACTCAACTACAATACGTTTACCTGCATTGATTTTTATTATTTATCATCAAATGCTTTCTGGAGGAACTATAAGTGTCAACATTCCTTTCTTTCTCCTCCTTTATCCTTATCCAATTACTTCCTAACGCTGTTGCTCTGCTCATTGTACAGTGTAGCTAAACACAGTGAATCTCAACTGTAGGAGGTGAAAAGAAAAATTTCTCTGCCTTTTAAATCTGGAAGGAGTAGGCATTTAGGGTATTGCTGTTTTCTGTAGTGCTTACAGGATTTTTTTTAATAAGCAGATGTATTATCGTAAGTGTATGGATGTTGTACTAAACTTTGACCCCTTCTTTTTCAGGCTGTGAAAGAAGAGACCACTTTTGTAAATCCCAGTAAGCCCTCCAGCCTGCAGGACCCTAATGTAAGGTCTGTTACTTCTTGTCCGTAGGGAAAACATCAAATAAATGCATGCTATAGTGAGGCATTTTCCATATGTTATCTCAAACAGGTGTTACAGGTCAATTTGCTCATCCCCCAAGTTGCTGTGTTAAGTTGACCAAGCAATGACCTAAGGAGAAGGTGTCTCTCAGAAGGGAACTTATTTTATGTACATATATCAGATATAGTTGAAGCATTAATAGAAGCTCAACTTTAAAAAATCAGTGTATATACTTAAACAATTGATAAAACCTCAAGGTGAAAAATCAAGTCTAGTGACAAACTTAGGAAAGCTTATCTAAAAATAAGTAAGTTTTCATAATTTTGGATCAGAAATATGCTAGATGTCTAAACTAGAAGTCCTCATTTTTGTGTTTTTCTGATTTGTGCAAGTTTGTGGGTTTTTTTTAGAAGAAAAGGCATTTCATATGGAGCCTTCAGAAAAATGGCTTATCTGCAGGCAGTAGTGGCTACTTTGCTTGTACTTTTATTCTGTTGATTGTGGACGGTATTCTTCCTTTTTTGGAGTGGCCATTTTGAAGAGGCGTATTGTAAACATGATTTGAATGACACAGTTTGCTGTCCTTTAGTAGGTGATTAGGTTACAGCATAGGTATTTGGAAATTGCCTCCCTCTATATGTTATGGTAGTGCCACCACTTTGGACATCTTTGATTAAAAAAATCCCATGGATTTGAAGCATGGTAATCACACTGTCTGTTAATCAGCGGATTATGCCTGTGTATAGGCTATGTATATGTTTATGGATATGTAATATGCATATGTACTAGAGCAGTAGTCATCTCATGATCTGATTTTATAACTTTCTGACGGTGACTTGCAACTAGAAGCATCTACAGAAAACGCTGGATGAAAAGGATAATGAATTATGTTTGACAAATTAGATTGTTCTAAACTCAAAAGGAAACAGTTATAGTTTTGAAAATTTGTCAACCCTTTTTTTCAAACATATGCCTTTCCTGTAAGCAAATCAGCAATAGTCTTCAATAAAAAGTTTCATTCAAAAATTCCTTTCTGATCAGACTGGAGTAGCAGAGCTGCTGCACTTGCTTAGGGAAAGCAGCTATCTAGAAAAGAACTGTGAGGATGGTTGTTTGTGCTGAGGCAGGAAGAGGTGATGCTATTTCTTTCCGTGGCAGTCCCTGGCTTGCCTGCGGTACAGCTGTGATTCGGAGTTCTTTATATGCTGCTCATCTCAGGACACCCTCCAGAGCTATAACTTCTAGCCTGGCAGACCATGTTTTTCCTATTTGTTTGTTTAAGGGGCTTAAAATTCTACTTAATATTTAGAATTATCCAATTTCTCCTATGCAGTTGTGCTTTTTATACCTCTTCAAAACTTTCTTAGTACCACTATATTAAGATCACGTGTGTTACACAGAGACCTATTTCTTTGCTTAATAGAAATGGGTTTCATGTCTTGTCTTTGCCACAACACCCTTTTTGGGTTGCTGTCACTTCTAGAAGCAATTCAGGGGGACCTGGTTTGTAAAGACTTGCGTGTCTTGGAACGTGACTAAAGGCTTGTTTTCCTTTCTCACCCTTGCTGAACTGCTGCATAATATCTGTAGAAAAGCCATTCTATTTCACATTTTGTAATAGATTCTCTCTTTCTTCATCATCTTGAGCTGTAAATGAGTTGTATGCTTTGTGAGATGAAGTACTGCTCAGCATGAATAAGGATGGCAACCTGGCTGCAAAGCTAATTTTATTGTTTTCTTTTGCACACACTCAAGCTTATAAACTCCTAAAAGCTGCTTTGGAATTCTGTGTGTAACAGTCTGATGTATATTTTTCTAATATTTATTTTTATCTGGTTTATGTCAGGAACTGTTTCCTCTACAGTCAGTTGTGCCAAATGAAGTGGTATTGTTTTGTTGCTTTATGTCTGTGTCCCGGAGGTGCAAATGTACAAGTAATCAATGCGCAGGGATAGACCAATTTTTAACGGCCTGCACTCAAAACTCAGAGAACAATGCAAAAGAAATTCAATGTCTAATCAATTCTTTCTCCTTCAAGTGGCTCCCCTTTCTGCAGGGACGTATGCACCCTTGCAGACAACCGCATGTGACCTATTTGCCAATAATATCCTCTATAACCTCTATTTTATGGACATAAATTAGCCTTTACTCTGCGAGGAATTGCATCTGAGTTGAGCCAAGGGTTAGTTTGTACTGGTCAGACAAGTCACCTGGGAGTTTTTCTCTTCTTTAGTTGAGAAATACACAAGCATCCTTTGTGAAAAAGCCCTTCCTGTGGAATATAATTTTTTTCCTGCAAGCACCCATGCAGACACTTCTGTAGTCAACACCTGTGTGAGTGTTTGAGGAATGTTTGTTTGCTGAAATGCCTTGCCATTTGGAACCAGTATCTGTCACAGTTATTTAACAATACTGCACTCTTTCCATGAAAGTGATTTAAAGCAGGGACAGTGAATTCATGTGTTTGATTACTGATGACTGGATAATGCATTAGTAAAATGCTGTTTTTTCCAAACCCAAGACATTAGGAAATCTGTTCAGGCGAGCTAGTAAGCAAACATATGCAGTTTTGATCATTAACTGAAGCATGAATTGTTTATACAAATAGCGAAGTAGAACATGAGGAAGGAGGGCGGTATTGCTTGTTTGATTAAAGAACAGTACTCTTTTTGCTACCATTTTGTCTACTCATCCATTGCCACTCTGAAGATTACACTTCTAATGAATTAACTGCTTGGATATGGCCTGTAATCCCCCACAGCAATTATTTTAGCATCTGCCACGGCAGATTCAATTTGGCTAACAATTGCTATAGCTCTTTGTAGAATTAGTTCTGGTTCAACAAGTAATTACTTATATGTATGTGTGGTATAGCCACTTTCTCTAAAAGCAGGTCTCCAGTAATTCTGTTATATTTTGTTATATATGCCTCAGAATAATGTTATGCTTATGTAAAATCATCCTACATCAGTCACTTTATTCACCTGTTTTCTGTGTCTGTGGCAAACTACGGATCCTTCTATATCCAAGTAATTTTATATCTGGGGAAAAAAAACACAGCTGAAACTGAAATTGGTCTATTTTGTCAGCTTTCAGGAGGGGAAAACTTGTGAAATTTGCTCTGTCACTTGGTGCATAGGCTTGAAGTGCAAGGTTGTTTCCTGATCTTCCTGTTAACATCAAACCTGTAAATGTCAGATTAAACTGCAGAAGGATGTGAGACCACAGAAGGGTAGAGTTCTCTCTCCTCCCTGCTTTTGGAAAGCAATCCTGTGTGTCTCTATAGCTTTCCCTCCTCTGGATAGGATTATTTTTTTCTCTCCCAGACTGTTTCAAGTGCTATTTCCCACATTCAGTGAGGAAAAAGCTGGTGACTCAGTAACCTAATATGTGGTGCACTGTCCTAGCTTACACTCTCCTTATACTGCATTTAAGATTGATATAGTGCACTATGAACTGAGACACAGCCATACATTCCCCTTTGCTGCTTTGCTGATAACCGCTAGCAGAGCAGCAGATCTGGACAGCGGCAGTAGAGGAAGTTGCATGGTTACCTCAGCTGGACCCATCTGGGTTGCACGTAACAGAACTCTTGCCTCAACAAAGTCAGATGACAGCAAGTAACAGTAAGGGATTTTCAAAATTGAGTTAAATAGAAGAGCCGTGATAAGACAAAAGACTCATACCAAGAAGAGTTTGACGTGTCTTTATTACCGCTCTGTTGTAACAGACTTGAAAGCACACACATTTTCATCAACACTCAAGTAATATGTATAGAGAAGTATAGCTGGGGCATAAGTGTTTTGGACAAGACAGAACATAGTGTTGGTCTACAGAAGAAGAAATACCTGAAAACTGCGTTACTGATGTATTTGCGTTATTTTGCTTTTTGTGCTGTCTCAAGAAGACACACAGTTTGCAGATGCCATCTTACATAGTGAGACACGCTTTGTTAAGGCACGTAGTAAAAATACATTTGTTTGTATGAACATTGGTCTAGTTTGGAATTTGCAATGCCAGTCATTTTGCAATGATTTTTAATAGTATTTCTTTTGGGATGTAGGACCCAAGTCTTCAAGGGAGGCAGTGATTATGTCAGTCCCTGTTATGGTCAACAAGAAGAACCCATCTTCTGTTAGAGCTAGAAAAGCTTCCCTAACACAACATTTTCTTCTTTACTGTTTTAAGAGGAGGACATATTGTGGTGCCGAATGGGTCAGAAAAGATTATGAGGAAGTAACAAAGGTATTTTCCTGTCTGTTAGAAAATTCCTTACACCCAGGTATCTAACTTGGTATCCAGATGGAAGTGTTGAGGGAAAATTCACCGATTAGATATCTAATTTAATTCAGGTTTAGAATGACTGCATGTTTTGATGTATAGTTTTGACAAGACTCTCATCACCTACCTTCAACCGGGGCTTTTTTATTTTCCTTAGCCTTGAGAGAACAAGGCTCAGGCTATCTGCTAGAACATTTTTATAATGAAGGAAGTATAAATTATTGTAGGAAATATAAAAATGAAAATGTGGTTACCCAGTTTGTTATCACCTCTTGTCACACTCCCCTCTTGATCAGAGACCTTGCCCATCTAGTGATCAGGCCTGCAGAAGCGTTTCTCTTCCAGCATATCAAGTGAATGTGAGTCACACAGTCACCTCTTCACCTTTTTATAAACCTCACCCATTTATTAGTAAAGGCATGGGCTGCTAGAAAGATAACCTCTTGAACTTTCTTTTCAGAAAATTCCCACCTAATTGCCAACCTGCTTCATTTGTGAAATGTAATAAATACACAATTACCCACAGAATCTCGTCAAGATAATTCCTTCCATTATTCCTGTCCTCATTCAAAGATTTTCCAGACAGAAGCACCATCTGTACAACTTCCACAATGCCTATACACAAACTTCTGAAAACTCCTTGAAGTGTCTGTTTTCTCTCTGACAATGACCACCTGGCTAAGCCTATAGCGTGTACCTGGGTGTGCATGTGCTCACAGATTCTTGCAGACAGATTCTTACACACAGAGTTGGGCTATATTTAATGTAAACACATTTCTTGTTTTGTAATCTTCTGCAAATATGGCTGAACGTAATTCCCGGTATATCTCTGCTGCATCAGCTTCAGGAATTCCAGTTTGTGAATAATCGGTCCAATTCAGTACACATGTCAGGAATTTCTAATACTTTGGAACTAGACAAAATACCGTTTTTCTCAGGCATGGCCTATTTACCAAGCCAATCTTCCATCTTGGGACGAGTCAGACAGTGGAAATATTAGCAAAAATACCTAAAGTTAAAGAAAGTTTGGTAAACAACTGAAACAAAATTTGTAAGACAAGAATTATCTGATATTTATTTTCTCTGCTGATAAGGTACTTTTTTATCATAATCACTTGGAACTCAGGAAAGGTTAAACATGATACATGTCTTGTTCAGGTGATCTGGCTGAAGGACTTCAAGAGCTGGTACATGTAAACACTAACACTTTCTTCATCATCGGGTAAATGTTAGTCTTCATTCTGTGAGTAGCTGTTTACTGTTACACACACAAGACTATCCAGATGTTAAAATAGTTAGATATGCTCTTTTGAGGTTGTTTTGAGAAAAATGCAATAGTAATTGACATTGCTTCTGAGAAATTTTAGTTGTTTATCAGAGTTATAGTATTGTAGATTGGAAGAGGTACTGGAGGTCGTCTAGTCCAGCCTCCTACTCAAAACAGGACTGTCACAAATGCTAGATCAGGTCAGCCATAGTTTTGTCTACTTGAATTTTGAAAACCTCCAAGAATGGAGATTATACAGCCTCTTATGTAAAATACTGATCAGATATGTGAATCCAAGTTCCTGCATTTCCGAGACAGGTGGCCAAATGTTGTTAGTGAAAAGCCTTCTTCAACTGAAGCCCTCAAGTTCGCTGGTCAGTTATTACTGTTCTTGTCACTGTTGCCACTTGCTGTTGTGTAGCATGTGGTACATTTTTGGACTGCAATATTTGTTTTCCTTTATAACATGCTTTTGGATTGCTTTCAGCTTTGGCATGCTTTACTTCCCACATGGTTCAGGATTTGTCTGTGGATTTATTTCAGTTTAGACCAACTGCTGCATCACCCTTTGTTGATCCTTGTTATCCAAATTATCTCATCTTTCATATGATGGCAAATAGCAATATTCTTCTTATGTGGGAGTAGGTATAAGCACCAGCTGGTGCTTTGTGCATTCGTTTATTCTAATTTTCTTTGTAAATCTTCCCATCCAAAACCAAATTACACTATTACATTAAGACTAATTACATTAGGAGCTGCTCAACACGTAACATAAAATTAAATGTTATGTCGCAGAGCTTGATGATGCTGCACACCAGAAAAGAAGGATGAAAAATATTAAATTATATCAAGTTATACAGGGTACAGATGAATCAGGAGAAGTAATCACAGGCATTCGTCTGAATGCCCGATGCAGAGCAAGCTTTGCTTATAAAGATTGCCAGAATTAGATAGCCCTGCTGTGGCTTGTGCACCTGATGTATGCTAGGCTTGGAGTTTGGTCGCCTTTCGGATTATATGAATATGTCCTACACCTTTTCTGACCAAAGCGATGATACTTCTTACATATAACTTTTGTGTATCATCAAGGGAGAAGAGTCACTCAAAGTAAATCTGCATTCTTGTGCTTTTTCCTTTCCTTTCTCACCTGCACCGACTACATTAACTTTTGAATTATTGTTTCTTGCTATCTGAGCCAACATCCTGCTGAGGTACCTGGTGCAGTGTGAATCGCAGCCAGTTTTTTGTCTCTCTGCAGGTGCTCCTAAGATATGACAATATGAGCAAGGTGTATAGTGTACTGACATTTGCCTGATCAGTACACATTTTGGATCTGAAAGCTCAGTATCTGTCTTTACAAATACACTTGCAGTGAATGTCAGGGTACCTTTCCAACAGCCTGTAGTCAGGTGCACAAGATGTTTGTTCTAGCTTATCCAACAATATGTACTCTACGCACTCATTTTTTCTATCATTCAAATTTTAACTCAAGACAATGTATTTTTAAGAAAAAAAACCACTTTTTTTAAGGAAAGAAAGGGGTTTGGAGTGGTAGTAGTGTTCTCAGAGAAGTGGAATTTATTGTGCAGTTGCTTATCAGTGGCTCAAGACTTCAAGGAACATTAAGTGATTTTTATTCAGAATTTTCAATTGATAGAAATGACTGTGGCCCACAAAACTCTCTTGGACACTATCTAACAACTATTCTTACAAAGACTGCAAACAGACAGCAGGTCTTCAAATCTGGGGCCTTACCCATGTACAGTTTCTAGATAGGTAGCTTCTAAATAAGCATCACAGAGCTGAAGTTTTGGACCAGCCATCCAGCAAGAGCTGTAGCAGGAGATGTCCACATTGACATTTCGAAGCTGAGAATAGGCATGTCACCTGGATGATTAATGACAGCTTGTTTCCTCAAGTCAAATGCTTCAGTTCCCTAGAAAACCAGACATATACAAAAGATCATTTAGGCAGGTCAGAACTGAAGCTGATTAGAAATTAGCTACTTTGATTTACCTGACGTGAACTTCAGTGAATCCAAGCAGATTGTGTTCTCTTAGAATCAGAATGGACTTAACTCTGAGGCAGAGCCTGAAGCTCAACATTTAAATGTCTCCTTATACATGTATTGTGAAATATTGTAGGAAAATTAGAAACATTATATATGTCGACTTCTTTCTAACAAATATTAATTGCTTTTTAAAAGCAGCATTTTCATTCTGTGTTCACCCTCAAAAATAAAAAAAAGTCACTCTCCAACTGAAACATTTCTACCAATGTTTCCAAACCCAAAGTGAATAGCTAAATGCGCATCAGGCTGGCCTCAATCCAGCGGACAGGTTAATGGATCTGTTATTATGGCTTTTTAAAGGAACGTCAACCAGCAATTTCTGCATCAAAGTCATAACCACAAGTTGAACTATTGCATACCCTTTGCACGCCAATCTGCATTAAAG
Source organism: Neomorphus geoffroyi (assembly GCA_033558235.1). Taxonomy (NCBI): domain Eukaryota; kingdom Metazoa; phylum Chordata; class Aves; order Cuculiformes; family Neomorphidae; genus Neomorphus; species Neomorphus geoffroyi. Next base: position 24,093,009 of record JAUMJM010000002.1, read on the forward strand.
ATTGCAGACAAGACACCTAGGTATGTTTTTTTGACTTCATTCTGTGTATTAAAGACCTCTTTGACCTTTTGTCTGAAATCAGATGCTAATGAATTGTTTGCAGTTGTATTCTTTAATCTCTGAACTACAGAGAAAGGAGCAGTACTCAGACCTTCCAAATTAATTTAAATTTATTAAATACTCCACTCAAGGTGCATTTCTTTGTCTATGTCTGTTAAACTGCACCTAGGCTCTTTGGAAAGCACATATAGTGGCAATCCTGGTTGCTGTATGGAGAGGTAGGATTTGTAGCTCAATTTGACCTTAGCTACTGGATGTTGACCTGCAACATTACACAGAGCTAGGGGAAGAGAACAGTATCTGTATTATCATTGTCTCTCTGTTGGATCACAGGAGCATCACATTTTCATTACAAGGACAAGGGAGGGGAGGGAATTTTTTCTTATAAAAGAAACAGAACTCAAGTGAGGAGGATAAGCTGGGTTTGGGTCAGGCTGCTGCTCTGTAGCAAGGAGCTCTGGTGTACATCTGCAATCTATACACAATGCCTGTTTAAGGAAAAGCCTTTTTTCGAAAAGTTCTATACTGGCAATAGCTTTCAAGAATCCACATAACCTTTTGAGCGCTAACCTGTCCTCTGAGAAAAGCTACCGTGTCAGAGTGAAAAAGCATATATTATAGTTTATTAGTTTCAGGTGGCTATAACTTTGAAAAGGAAATAAAAGTGTGAAACCCTTAGAGCACAGATAGAGAAAAGATTTGCATGGTTGTGCGTGTTTGCCTAGCTTGTTAGGCTATGTCTTTGATACACAAGAGAACGCACCTATTAAATATTTTTTCTTTCTTCCTTACTTTTTCTCCCCAAGATTTCACTACGATATTCCCACTCAAATGAAGATCTGAAGCCAAAAAATCAGCTAGTTTTTTTGGCTAGTTTTTTTTTTTCCTTGAGTCAGCACCTGAAGGCAGGTCGACCTTCATGCAGATGGCTATATCCTAGTAAATCGTGGAACCCTTAGACTCTACCTTTTGGCCTTGAACTGGGATCATGGAGGGAGAAAGATTGTTCCAGGTGGGAAAGAAGTTGAGGACAAAAGCAGAGAGGTGAAAACCTGTAAAGCACAAACACAGAAATCAGGTTTCCCCAGGAGATTTTGGTGGTTTTCAAATTCTGAAGTGGATCTTTGGGGAAAGACAAAGTTTTTTTATCTCTTTCAGCTCATTAGGTGCACAATTGTTTCCTCTCACATGGCCTACAAGTGTGGAGGTCTTCCTGGAGCCAGCTTAGCAGGGGTCAAGGAAGAAATGTCAGTCAGTGGAAGCTACCGTATGCAAAGGGGTGATGCAGACAGCGGCATAACCTCAGTCCTGTGAACTATCTTCCCTGAAATGGCTGAGCCAGGGTGGGAATCTGAGAGTCTCTCGGCATGAGCACCTGCATCGTGTCCCTAAAGCAGTTTCAAGCTAAAATAGTGGACATCTGTGGACATTGGTTTTGAGAGGATCTCTCTCTAGAACGTGCTTGTGATTCTGTGCAACTTATGAAAAGGGCTGAAACTGATTCAATAGAGTGTGCTGACTACTGCTGGGGAGTGTGCTGAGGCTCTCGGTGCACGGGCAGTTTCTAATGACCGGCCACTGCATGCTGACATTCGTGGTTGTTATTGTCATTCTCACCAGGATGTGACAGATTTTTATGTAAGGTGCCAAGTCATAACATAACTCTTTCTTGGTTCAGCACCTTCATATTCATGCTGTAGTGGTTGGATACTGATGCAGGAACAAAGGTTTCTTATGAATTAATGACATTGAAACAGAACCTTACAAAGGAACTGTAATACATCTCACATTTTCTTTTTTTTTTTTTTTTTTTTTGAGTGACATTGAGCCTCCAGCATTTCAGATTTTGTTCAAGCTCACATAAGTTACTACATGTTGGACTTTACCCTACAAATGGTGATATCTGCACGTAATGACTATTTAAATTGCCAACATAAATGCAAGGCTTCTCTTCAAGAATCTTATCTTTGTATACAAGATAACATATTCTGCCTGTAGATTTCAAAAGATAACAATAGAAAATTATCTGCTTTATTGTTTCTTTTTCAGGAATATCAATGAGGGCCTTTGCAAGAGTTTCTGTGATATTAAAAGGCTCTGTGTTGATCAAGCTGAGCACTTCTTGCATCTGGTTTCGAAAGTGAGAGTAGCAACAGTTTTGAGCATGTTCAGACTGACAAAGTGTTTGGACATGAAACAGGAGCTGTCACAGATTTTTCAGTCTGGTATGGAAAGAGCTGACATAGCATGGTTTTAATAAGTGCAAGAATCTAACTATGCAGTTGGTAGAACTGGTCTAATATTCATCTCATGATTGCGGTACACTGGATTCAGTCATCCTCTTCAGGTGGAGGCATTGTCACTGCTCCTTTTCATTCAGAGACAGCTTCAATTTACGTGCTAGTTATCCTGCAGCTTGTCCAAATGTGCAAATAAATGGTTTCTCTTCAAGAAGCCTAATAAATATCAGAAGAAAAATAGTTACTGCATCCAGCCTCTAATAAAAAAGATGGCAAAATTTTATAATAAAGGGAAAGAAATTTCTGCGATTAAAATTATGCTGCTTTTGCAAAATAAGTGGGTGAGATGTTTTATGGTCATAGTGCTAAATACAAGTAAAGTTTATCTGAGCAGTTACAGACACTGAAACAGGATTAGAAGTGTCTGGTGGCACTCTACTTTGGCCTTTTTTAAAAAATTATTCACTTGAAAATTTGATGCATTCAAAGGAAGATAACAGGTTTTTCATCTATCTGTTGGATTAGGTAGTAGGTCCTGTTTGGTTCTTCAACACTTTTAATCACAGTTGAGTGAAACTTTTCATGTGAAACTTTTTTACAAGACAAATTCAGACTTAGAACTTTCAAACATTTCATATATACAAATCAGTTTCATTATTTGCTTTGAAATCATTATAAAATGGTTTAGTTTCAAAATTGCACAATATCTTTTCAAATAAAAAATTGATTTTCACAATTGAAATAACTACTTCAAAAGTCCTGCCTCCTCACCATTTTTAAGATTGCAAATGATTAGAATCAAGAGGAGATACACAGGCTTTGTAAAATTAAACTTTATAAAGGAATTGAAATTATCATTTCAAATTTTCCTTTGTGTAAAAAGATCTGATTTACTTTCATTACACATTATAATGTTGTCTTGCAAAATGTGAAGTAGCCATGAACTGGAGATAGATTTATAGCTAGCTCTGATGTTCCACACTGTGGTGTTTCCTGAGCCTCGTGGTAGTATTAGTGCATTACTCATTATCTTTTTGAACCAACATTTTTCAATTCTCATATAGCCAATATCACTATTTTTGTTCCATGCTTTCACTGGGTTGATGAAAAGGTTTAAAACTTGTAACTATTGTCTTAGAAAGTTATTGGAGAATTATGGGGACTGCTTATTCAGAGCAAGAACTTCTGGCAATGTATTTCAGAAAGCTTGATCTGGAATAATGGCATTACACACATTCACTCCCCTTGAGGATTTGACCATCAGATCCAGTCATTGAACAAGTCTTAATGTATTCATACTGCTTATGTCAGAACTTGAATTGAAAATTGCTTTGGGTAAATTGAACTAGTAATTTTTTTCAGTTGTCAAAAGCTAGCTTTGGTTTAGCACAATGTGTCTAAAAAAACAATAGCTAAAGGAGTCATCCACTCTGAAACCTGAGTTGAAGAAAATAACATGATGGTGTTTTCCATCATGATGTTGATTCACAGATTTCCAGATTAGACACACTGAATTCAAGATTAAAACGAGATAGTTTGGGCTTTTTTTCTTCCTTTATCTTCCTTTTATTTGCCAGCCTCAGAATCTCAGCAAAAAGTCTGAAAATCTGGCTGGATTATTCTGCATTGATCTCTTTGTAGATCTGAGATATAAATGACTGACCTTGAAATTGGAATTTGGGAAGGGGCAAGGCTTGAATCCTGCTGCTATCTGCACTGATGTCCTGAAATTAATGGGATCAAAAAAGCAGAACAAAAATTGACAAAACTTGTTCCGTGAGAAGTAGAACTAGTAGAGCTGGCATTATAATTCATGTCCTTCCTACTCTCCTATATTCCTTTCTTCCATCTTGTCTCAGTGGCCTCCCCAAAGACTAAAAAACACCCAAGAAAATCAAAGATATATTTGAAGAAGGCTATGCAACCCTAGTAGGGTCTTTGTAGCTGGACAGCAGGTTCAGAAGTTATTAGCAAGAGATAATGAAGCTTAAAACCCACAGGGGCATCAAAGGGAAGTGCAGTTGTGAAGATTAAATATGCTTATCTCATTATGGCGTTAAAAGACTAATATGATGCAAGTAGACTTGAAAAATTCAACCCCAATTTGTAATATAAGAAACAAGATTGTGTCACTTCTGCCGGTTATGGCATGTGTCTTGGTGCATAGGCAGTCTCACCAGCAATCAGTAGGGCTGCTGAAGTATTAACTTAAAATCTGCCTTCAGATTAGATGGCAGGATACCATTTCACAAATTATTAATCAAGACTTTCAAAGTACTCCATTAATGTTTGGCACATTTACTATGCTTATAGCATTTTTAATACACCTGTGTTGTATTTAATGTGTTGCTTCAGATATAAATGGTATTTAAGGTAATTCATGCATCTTTGTGCCACTTAAGCTCATGATTGAAATTGTTTCCTCCCAAGGTCATGAAGATCTTGGTTTTATCTTTTATGCTATTTGTATTCAAGTCTTAGTTATTGCTACTGATAAATGGTTAAAGAGAGCATCCTTTTACGTGTTTCCTCATCCTCATTTCTGTCCCTTGCAGGAGCTCTGTGTTAACGTTCATGAACATCTGAAACATGTCTGAGTTTTGCTTTTTTTCTAGCAAGTATCCTTTTCTTGGATCAAAACATTTAGTTCATTTCCTTTGAGTTGCTCTTTCAAATGCAGAAGGGTAATGCTTAATTTCAGGTAAAAACTATTCTAAGCAGAATAGGTTTCACAATTCATCATATAGGTTTTGTTAAAGGTATTTTTTGTAACTGTAATGACTGAATTGGTGGACTGTTATTAAAATGTTGTATTTTGGAAATAATGATTTCCGTATGTTTTTTTTACTTGGGCTTTGTATTTGTAATCAGTTGCTGCTTTTATAAATGGTACGCAATGCACATGAGAGTGAGTTTGCATGTCCTTTTCTGTTCATGCACGCTGGCCTGTGGTCTATAAATGGAACAAAAAGATGAACCTCAATGGGCACTTGCCACTTTGCAAGATAAAGATGTGTTGATGAGTTAGAGCTTTGTTGATATGCCTGAAGTAGTTTAAATAAAGACTGTGACACATATATTTTTCTTGTTATTTTTAGAAGCCCAGCTCCAGTGCGACCTGAAAGCACGCCATCAACTGGCCCTACAGAAAAGCAGGAGGTTAAAGTTTCTCGTGTGAGGAAGTTAACAAGGCAGTACAGTTTGTGAGTAACGTATAGCATTATCTTTATGTTTTTGCCTACTACAGCTGAAAATGAAAGGGGATGCTAATTACTGCTCTAGCTATGCCTTCTGAAAGGCACGAGTGCAATTACATGATAATGATCTTATACTGATACCGTTCCTTTCATCAATGAGAATCTTTAAGCTTTTAATGCAAAATGAATTTGCCATCCCTATGCAGCTGCTAACCCTCAGAACTGCATCCCCTCTGTCTTTTTTTCTGAGCTCATAGGTCAGGAGTTAGAAACCTCCTTGCCACACAAAATGTCAAAGACCTGGTGTGAGTTGGAGCAAGTTGCTCTGCCTGGTTCGTTACAAGCCCATTTGCAAAATGAGGAAAACTGTTCTTCATTGCTGGGTGGTCAGGTTGTGCTGTCAACTTTTCCCTCTCAGAAAGTGCACCCGCTTGCTCTCCCTTCTCTCTGTGATTCTTTCACAGGCAGAAATTGCTGAGCCTCTTGAAGCTACAGCCACAAGAGTGGTCTGTGCCTATGAGGCTTTGGCATCCAATTTGCACATAATTCATACAATTTGAGTTTCTAGAGATGTGAAGAACCGAAAAGATGTGGAAACCAGTTTTATGAAAGGACAGACAAGGCCACCAGAAACTAAGGAAAAAAGGGACAAATTTAACATAAACTTTTTAGTATGAGAACACCAATGCCATAACAAAGAAAAAAAAAGTGTACTTTCTACATGGAATGGAAGCTGTTAGTCCCTCCAGAAATTTAACATTTCAGTGTCACTAAATATATAGCAACATTAGCAAAATTTTCCATCTCCCCAAAAGGATTCTAATAACTTGGTCCTTAAATACTGCTATGTGGCAAACAAAGAGGACAGGATTATGTTGTGTAGACAGTTTTCATGTAAGGGTATCTGGGTGATATTATTATGTATGCAGAAGCAGAATATTTCCCATGGGACCATCAAAATAAGATAGCAGGACAAGTTACTGTTGAAGATAGCAAGGCTAGAAAGAAATCAGTTTTTAAGAATCTGGGTGAAAAAAATTGCTGTGGGAGGTTAGGGCTGGAGAAATTGTCTTTATCAAGAAATGGAACCAAAGGAGAGGTTATAGGCACTAGGACACAGAATAATGAAAATAGGTACCTCAGAGGGTCATCCCTGAAGCAGAATCAGGTATTCCTGGGTGATTCTTGTCTGAGAAAGGGGCTGACAAGCCTGTTCTTAAAGGGTGAAGAGGAAATCATTGAGCCAGAAACTAAGTACCTTCCATTTCTGTACCTGAAGAGTCAGACAGTCCCCCAGAGCTGCTGAGCACCTGCAGAGTGTGTGGCCCCACACTTGGGAACTTGGGAAGGTGAGAGCTGAAGTGACAAATAGTGCAGTGGGAGGTAAGTGGAATGGAAAGAAGACTGGAGGCAGTGTTATGCGATGGAAAAGGCAATGGTGTTTTTCACACATAGAGAGAAACAACATTTAAATACTATATTTAATAAAATATTTATGTATCTAGGAATGAATTATCAATTTTTGGTTGGTGAGTTTTTGAAGAGCCAGTTTTGAGCATGTCTTGCTCCCGTGTGCATTTTCAGTTGTCCGGTGTTAGGCATGAGGATCAGCACCTCAAACGCACATAAACACATCCAACCACAGGCGTCACCTATGCTCTATCCATGTGAACGGCTGAAGACTCTATAGTTAAAAATATGGGCTTTTTTTTTTTTTTCTGTAGACCCAGATTCTATTAAATTTAAATTATCCTGTGTTTGGACTGCAAATATGGGAAATGCAAAGAAATAGTGAAGGAATATTGTGAAAGAATACACTGAAGAAGGCCAGTTCTCAGACTTGTAGCTTGCATGGTAATAGCTCAGTGACTGATAAGATGGGACCCTAACCCTTAGCTTTGGTTCCCAGACACTAAGAAACCTGTCTGAACTCGCAAGTTCTTGATAATTTTCCATTTCCTTGTATGCAATAGAGCAGCTTTACTCAGCAAGGATGGGGAGGATGCCAGTGGATTCCTGCTGAGAGTGGGGAGTAAGGACTGAGAAAACATCAGCTACGTGTTTCTGAAAGAGAGATTAACTAGGTCAACATCCCAACTCTGGCCTGATAAGTTAGTAAAACAACTTCTGAACAGGTCCAAAAGGTTTTGCGTTTTCTTTCCAGCATAAAAATAATGTATTGCACATGTTCTGTTGCTGAATTCTATCCTTACTCAGAAGAAATAAAGAATGAATCATGGAAAAGATACCATTAATCACCCTAGCACTATATCATAAAAACCCCAAACATTGCTATCACCCAAATAACCCACCACAAATTTGTGTACCCTATATGTCATGTGGTTTTGAAGCGCTGTGTTGTTCAGGCATACTGCCTACCTAAGTACTTTTCTGTTCTGGAAGTGTCTTTCAAATTGGTATGGCAAGCATCTATGTGCTGTGACTATCTAATTGGTAGGTAAAATTGGTGTCATTTTGTGAGCAAAAATAGTTTTTTCTCATAATTTTTCCATGTTCTTTAAACTGTCAAAGTGTGGTCTTTCCTTTTTGTACATCATTCCCAGTAATATAGGTTCTGTAGGCCAGAGTGTGACACTGTTTACCTCACAGCAATTGCAATTAGGAATTCGAAACATCCTGACTCAGGAGTGACCAATCCATGATTTGTAGTCAATGGGGGTTCTAGAAAAGTAAATGAAGATAAAATATTCTCTACTGGCTTTCATTTAGTGGTGACAGTAGGTGAGATGGAAAGAGCTCAGCTTGACCGCCTGGAGCCCGAGGGGAGCATGTAACCTGGTTTTAAATAAAGTGTTTTCTCTGTAAACAGAATAAACAGAACAGGAAAAAGATACCCTTACAAGAATGTTCCTAAAGAGCTCCTTTTTGGACTTGAACAAAGTACTTTAAAAACAGTTGGAAAGCAATAGTGCAGACTAGCTGCGTAATGAGTGTCAAATCTCTTGTTGGTCTAAAGCCAATGAAAAAATCAATCCCATGAATGGATCTAACCAGATCTGCTTTATCAATACAGTCAACCTGCACAGAACAGAATAAACATTACAGTAGAGCAATATCAAATCAGTTCATTTATTCATATATACATACTCCACAGAAACACTCCTTGCACATCATGCCCATGAGATTTCCATTTGCAGATGAAAGTTATCTAAACAATTGACTCTTGAGGAATATTTAAAGCTTAAAAAATCTAATTTACTTTAAAAGTTAGCTACATTACAGATGGAAGAGTAAACAGAACTTCACTCCAAAATACGATAGCTAGCACACTGGTTTCCTCCAGCACAAGTACGATCAAAGTCTGATGACATTTTCTAATGAGAAGATCTGTCTGCTTTAATCAACTGCAGTGATGAAGACGATCTTCCTCCAGCACTGGCAGCAACAGCATCAACACCTGTGTCTTCAGCATCTCCTGGGTCACAGAAAACGTGTACGCCACAGACATCAGAAGGACAAACACAGGTTTCGCCTGGTGGCAAGGTAATATGCAAAGAGATGAGATTATGTCAGTTCAGAGAGTATTCAGGAAGGGTGGAAGGGAGTTACAGATAACGTATTTTCCTTAGATGGAATAATTCTACATTTAGGAGTAGTTTTAGTGCAGAGTTGTAGTAATGTTTAACCTGTTGCGTAAGGAAATATTTAGGGACTGCTCAAAGATCCATCTAAAATCAATAATAGTTTTGCACCAGCTTTACAGGACAGTGGGTCAGGATTAAATTAATATTTACCTTGATTTCAAAAGTGCGTAATTTTGTTGCCTTTCTTTTCTGAGTAGCCATATATAAAAAAGCATGGTGTGAAATTTGAAATCCATTTGACAATCTACGCTTTACAGAATTTAAAAAAAAAAATAAAAATAGCAAATTACAGAAATTAAAAGGTTTTTTTTAATGCTGGGTTTGTTCTTTGCCTTTAGAGTTCCACCGATGCTGGAAGTACGTTTGCTTTGGAGCCAGGTGACCTTCTGATGGATTTCACAGAGGCCACACCTATGGTAAATAGTTTCAGTTTGCAGCCAGGAAAATGTAAAAGTTTTCAGTAATTTGCCTGCAGCTAAAATGAATGGGACACTATGCAGTGATTTGGATAGTGCACATAAATAGGAATAAAGTAAGTTTTCTTGGTATGTAGTGATCCTGAGCATCTGTCAAACTCCGCTCAAGATCTCTGAAACTCAGTCCATACCAACAAATATTATGGCTGAAGTTTTAAATGCCATTCTTTATTGTTGGATGACTCCTCATTTCTGTCTCCTACCTGGGTATCTTTACACCTTGCTGCACTGGTTTCACAAGCTTCTTTGTCCCTTTTATGTAGATTCCTAATGTGATCATAGGTTTGCTTTTGAGAGTTGTCTGGAAAGTCCCTTCTTCTCCCCAGAAGTTTTGCTCAGACCTTACCCAATAGCCAATCCAAAGATGTGTATCTGCACTTTCATGTTCCATTAGCAGAGTGTGTTGCTTCACTTCAAGATAAAATAGTCTATAGCATGTTGATTATTAACTTTTTTTTTAAAGGTATGTGATTTGTATTTCTGCTCTAAAGCCAAGGAGAGATGCTGGTCCTCCTGAAGTCAAAATGCCTGTTGACTTCAGTGATCTCAGGCTTTCACCTCAGATTCCCAGCAGAATACTTGAAGGATTACAGTATGATCCGTAACTTTCTCTAAGTCATCCTGCATTGCAAATAACCAGATAGCTGCCATTCCAACCCATCCTTGCTGTGTTCTTGAAACCGTGTTTAAAACATAAAAAGCACAACAAGGGGCAGTGCTATGTTTTTGGCATAAACGTTTTTGTATTAAAGTACTTGTGTTCTGAATATTGCTTTTACTGCACAGTTAGGTCCCTGTTTACAGTATCAGATAGGTGCTGTGGGAGTGTGTGTTTTGCTTCAGAGACAGTATGGGACCAGTCTGTAAATACCTGCTTGTGTCCTGTTAGCACTGGATGAGAGATGTGACTTCCCCTGCAAGTCTGGTCTTATCCCTCCTAGGCCCCTCCCTGCTTGCAGAAGGGATGTGAGTATTCAGCCATGGCTTTTTGGCCTTAGGGACACATTGAGATGGACAAGGGGTGCACTGTGCTGCTGTGGATGGGAAGACAGCTTTGATACAGGGGACAGGGCAGGAGTTTGGGAGCAGCTGTGACTGTCACCAATACACTGCGTTTTGGAAATGGGCAGTGGCCCTAGAAGGATAGAAAGATCTGCAGAGCTGTTCTCTCTCATGCAGTTTTAAGTCTATGGTGTTGTTTCTTCTCATAGTCCTTGAGGACACTTGATGGTGCCTCTATAACTTCAGGAGGTTCAATAGAAGTGTTCTTCACCTGCCATCAGTGTTCTATCAGCACCCACCCTGTTCCTGCTGACACCCTTCTTATCTTTACCCTTCAACCTGGCTCAGCTGGACAGTCCTTGTGCCCCAAGGCGTTTCTAGTTCAGATGTTGAATCTCTGAACTGTTGCAAACTGAAATTTACAGGGCCCTCTAGGTCCTTGAACTCTGAGGTCTCCTTGGTGGGAAAATGTTCCAACACTAGCATCTGCAATGAGAGTAAGGGGTTTCCTACTCTTACATCCACCATATAGGAATGACCTGCTTTTCCACTGGAAAATACCACTGCAGACTGAGGAACATCTATAGAAATGAGAAGGTTTATCTGGAACCTCCTTGAAGTACTGGATGATAGAACTAACTATCCTATTCCAGAAAGTGACAGGAAGAGATGTTTTTACGCAACCTTCCCAACTTCATATAGTTAGGGGGGAAGGGAAAATTAAAAGGGAGCAAAAGAAAGGGAAAGAAATGCAGCGTTCTGCAGCCTTTGTCTGTAGTTTGGGTTGACAAGATACAGGTAGACTGAAACTGAAACTGTTATACCTGAAAGGAGGTTGCAGGCAGGTGGGTGTTGGTTTCTTCCCAAGTAACAAGTGATAGGATGAGAGGAATCGGCCTCGAGTTGCACCAGGAGGGGGGTTAGATTGGATATTAGGAAAAATTTCTTCACTGACAGGGTTATAAGGCACTGGAACAGGCTGCCCAGGAAAGTGCTTGAGTCACCGTCCCTGGAGGTATTTAAAAGAGATGTAGATGTGGTGCTTAGGAACATGGTTTAGTGATGGAGTTGGCAGTCTTAGGTTAACAATTGGAATTGATGATCCCAAAACTCTTTTCCAACTTAAATGATTCGGTGATTCTATATAGGTTAGGTTGTCCTTCTCTATATTAATAATATGTTTATGGCTAAACTGTAAGTAATCATCCTTTGGGGTTTACTATTGGATTTCTTATTCTAAAAAGCATTATGCCATATCTTACTATATGAATGAGAACTTTTTAAAATTACTCATGGACACTTTAGTATCTGACCTGCTCTAGATAACATAAGTTTGGGGTTTGTTTCCATTTAATAGATGACAGCATTACACACTTTTCCAGCTGAAGATACAGACTTTTTTCCCTAAATATTTTACCCAGTCTTGCTTTCACTTTTCCTACCCTACCATCTGCTGACATAATTAATCACGCTGTATGTTCATAAACTAACCTTACATTACTTTCTTGCTTTTGATATTTTAGAGAGCATGCACGGCACAGCATCAATCAACCCTTTTTGTTTTGTTTAACATCTATAAAGGTCAGCTTGTTCTCTACAGAACAGTTATTGTTTACAGACCTTTCTCTGCAGTTTCACTGTCTACAGGCTGCTCTCAACTGAGGTTTGAATGAAAAATTTACCCATAAGGGGGGGAGGCTCCAAACAAAAGCAAGCTAAGGGGAAATGCATAACTTTGAGCAAGTCTGATTATTTAATAACTGTTGAGATAACATGTGCTGTCATTTGGAGGTCAAGATCATGTACAACTTAGCGTCGTGTTACTGTCAAATCAGTGGTAGCATGCTGGTTTTGCTATGACCTGGCCCGTGGGACGTTACTTGTTAATTGCACCCATTTCTTTCACATTCAGTGACAGATACAGTATCTAAAGGGGTCATTCACGCTGCCTGATTTGGGGTATTTGCCTGAGGTTACAAGGTTGGAAGTTCAGGTTCCTACATAATCAGGGGGTTTTCTACAGAGGGACAATCAGCTGTCTTATCTCTGTGGTCTGGACTACAGAGACTAAGGCACCTAAAATCAACTTTTTTTCTTTTTTCCAATTTTGTTCATGCCATATGCTGCCAAACTTGCCCAGTTCACTGGAGAGCTGTTAATCTGAAGCAGTTTCAGAAATCCTCCCTTCTCTTTTATAACATTACTCGCAGAGAGTGATTAATAGTCACTGACTCAGCTGCATGATCTTCGTTGTTCAATGTCTAATCCTTGATGCTTCTTGATGGCCTTGGATTTTATTTGTGTTTTGCTGCTGTTGCCCATACAGTGGGAACTTTAACACACACTGAGAGTTACACTTAGAAGTAGTTTATTAGTTAATTTGCAAACCTAAATTAACCTATAAAAATGGAAGGATTAGTGAATGGTTTGGATTACTAGAATTTATCCAGGCTGCCATGCAGGGATCAGAGCAGTCAAATTTGTCTACTCAGTGAGCCTGGAGGAGCTACTGTGATACTTACAATAACCAGCTGGGCTCTAATGGTCACTTAGTCATCAATACTTAGACTGCCAATAACAGCAGGGTAATTGCGAGGCAGACTGATTTCAGGAAGTCATTTTGCAAGAGAAATAATGTACATTTGCTAATGCAGAGTGCCTAAAAGGAGAGGTATCCTTTTGTGCTCTGCACTCTTCAAACCATGTGGTTTATGCACGCTTCTATTCATTTTTCAAGTAAATGCTACAATTAATTGATTACAGTGCATTCCATGCTGTCCTTAAAATCATTATAATGTGCAGAAGAAAATCCCTATCTTTTTGTACCACTTCACTGTGACTTCAAGCACTGTACCTGGCTTGTATGTAAACAAGATTCAATCCCTTCTGCATTCTGTGTCTCAGAAAAGAACTGGATTGTTAAAAAAAATATGATTATGTATAAAGAATTATAGTATCACATTATGAGCATCATTATTCTAGTTCATTAAAATTAGTTTTATTACTGTCATAGTCTCTTTCTGCCACAAAATGTTCTCTCTGCTTCTCATGTTTCCAGATTTTATGGAACTGGAAATGAAAGCTTGAGCTTCAAGCTATTCTGTTACAGCTTACAATCAGTCTGATTGGTGACACAGGTACAAATGCAGAGCTTTCCTCTTTCATTATAGAAAACTCAGTCCTAAGACCCTGACTGAATGTAGCAGCTGCTATGCCATACTGAAAAATATCTTCCCAAGCAAGACAGAAAGGTGATGTGTGCAAACTTCAGTTTGACCTAGTAGAGTGGGGCAAAATAAATAAGAATTAAGTCTTACACGCAAAATGTAGCTGTTTCTAAACTTGGACCACAGTTTATAGTGCAAGGTGGATGGGCTAAAACTAAACCATGTTCACATCCAAAGACATATCAGAGAGCACTGATTTATAGATGGCAATTGTAGTGATGAGTTCTTATTTCAAGCTGTATCAAGTGAATAAATTTCTAGGGCTTCACCTGCCATCTATTGGTGGAAAACTGTAAGTAGACAAAACGTGAGAGTCAACATTTAAGAAGTATATTGTGTTGTAAACAAATATTTTTATTTCAGTGATAGCATTACTAGCGTCAGCAATCACTGAGTCTCACTGAGGGTTAGTCAATAAAGGAGAATGAGTGAAGAATCTTCCTATTCCATTCCCAATAACTCTTTGTTATATTGATAAAGAACAGTAGTTTGGACTTTTAGTCACTACATATTTATGAAAATTTTGCAAGTTTGCAGTAAACAAAAAACAATGGAGTGGGAAATTAGTTCAGTATTTCTTGCCTTCATTTTGAAGATCTTTTCATTTGCTGTGCAAAACAATTTTTCAGTGGAAGACAGGAACTATCAAAGTCTTATAGCTCCATATCTAGTCCTTTTGGCTTTGAATTATAAGCAAAAGGATCTATAATGTAGATCAAGACTAATATTTGATAAGAGCATTAGATAACACGTGTCTGCCATGTAACTCACTGGAAGTCTGTATCAAGTATTTTATGCATGCCCTAGAGGTCTTTACAACATCTCAGTCAGAGACAAATTTATAAACGCTTTATTTATGGTGAACTCCAAGATAAAATAGGTCTTCTCAAAATACTTAGGAAGGCTATGTGATATATTTCAGAATTAGAAGCTTTCTACTTTTATGCCTTCACATCACAAAAAACCCCCAAACAATAAAGGGTTTTTTTTAGTACAAGAAGAATTGGAAGCATGGAATCAAAGGAGAATGTTGACAAATCCTATTTTCTAAGCCGGAGCTGGCCTCTCAATTAACAGCATTTGCACACTCAATCTTGCATGCAATAACCAATTATGAGAAAAAGAATCTGCACAAAGAAGCAGTCTGTCTGTGTATGTGCAGTTATATGTGCAGTTATATGCACAGATAAGAACTTGAAGAAGTAACCAACACGTTAAATGTACATTTATTCCCAGTTTCAAGTTCATGCCCTTTCATTCCGCATTAAACTAAGAAAAAGCAAAGAGCAGCAATTGCTAAAGCAAACAACTTTAATACAAAAACCTTGTAACAACAGGCAATAAATCTAGTTCAACAGGAACTCAAGGAATACTTTAAATTTACTGATATGGCAAAAGACCTTTTTTCTGCTGCAAGAAAAGGGCATCAACCAGATAGGAACACAATTTGAAGGGGTGCGCTGCAGTGCTCAGTCAAATTGAGTGTGAGACGTTTGGCTGAGGGTTTGCAGAAAGTGCTTAGTGCTGCGTGCAGTGCAAGGCTCCTGGAAGCACACAGGCAAGGCAATCAAGAAAATGCAAATTACCTGAGCATCATTTAAGTTATATAAGCAGGCTAATAACTAGAAAGGGGACTTTGCATGTTTTTTAAAAGAGTCATGCCACTTGGGCAACCAGAATAATGGGTGAATACACTTTGGATTAGATTTTCACGCTCCCTGATAGCTGATTCTTATAGTTTGCACACATAAAGCACTGTAAATAGAACTTGCAAACAATATACAGCTCTGCGTATTCAAGCATGGGGCTTTACTGCTGTATCCTAGGCCTATAAAGTCTAGTCTAGCTGGTCTATTGAGTTGCTATAAGGCAAGAAAACTGAATGTCTGAGAATGCAGTCAAACTCAGAGACTGCCTCATGGATCTTAATTTAACACTTAATAAAAAATGTAAAACTCTGACTACTACCCACTATTTGGAGATTTTGTCCCATTCTTCCATTACAGAAGGATACACCAAGCCAGTGAAGAAATAAAATGAGAGAATGCTAAAAGATGAACTGTAAAACTCTTTATTTCATCTCTACTTTAAGTTATCTAAATTCATTGGTTCAGTGAATGTTTTTTTTCCATTATGTGTATGCTTAGCAGAAGAACAACTTGGTGCATTCTGTAAATGTATGACAGATGATTCAACACATCCTTATTTTTGTAACTAATTTTTTAACCAACAGAAAGTGAATTCTGCAAGAAATAAAAAAACCTGCGAGGTGAAATCCATAGCTGACTTTACACCAGTGCAGAATGTGATAAATTGGATGTGATGTGTACATGAACAAGAAAAGGCACTAAAAAGAGGGGAAGGTATTAAGTGGGAAAAGCAGGAATGATGCTGCACTGTGCCTAATTTTATCCTCTAATTCACTGCTTTAAATACTGAATTACCCACTGGATAACTTTTTACAAAACTTGAAAATGGTAAGGGTGGGATGTCAGAAGGTACTTTGGATCAAGAGGGTTTTACATGGAGATGTGACAAAATCTGCCACATACAATTACTTTTGGTCACCTCTGTACCTTTTAAGATGTTGTCTTAACCATCATCTGGCATTCCACATGCCTGCCCCATGCCTGTAGAAATTATAAAATAAGGAAAGGCCTATCCATAAATCTGGTTTCTGCTAGATCGTGGAAGCAGAGCTAGTCCTGGAACTTAAAACTTTGGCGGGACTTCATAGCAGGCCAGTAACACGGTGAGAGTTCATTTGAGAGGACGTTTACACCAGAAGACTGGTAGATCTACCACCCGCGTGTCAGCAGGGGAATACAGGAGGGAAAATAGCGTAGAGAACCACTAGCACTCTGTAACTAGAGTGGGAGTTTGTCGCCCCATGGCACGACTTTTGCTGTGCCTATACAGTGGGTGGTTTGAAGGCCATTTCCAGACTCATCTATGAAGCTGGAGGGTTAAAGTTGTGGTGTCACAGTGGTACATGCAGATCTTTCTGTAGGTGTGTGCTGGATGGTTTTATCTGTCCCAGCTTCCCTAGTGGGACTGTAACAGGAGTTGAATCAGCTCATTGGTACAGCTGAACAACAACCCCACATACAAAATGCTGTAGGTCAAATCATCTGTTTCACAGATGCTTCTCCTGAGGACTGCAGGAGTGATAAACTACATCTGCAAGCAGTGTAGTTTCTGAGTAGTACTCCAAATGGGACTACTCTGGCTCTTGAAATAACTTTAAAAATGAAGTTTGATCAATTTATGCGGGGCAATCTAGGATATGCTGGAATGGGATGGGTGACTTGCTCCTGAATGACACAGGTGATCTAAAACTACCAAACACCATCAACAGGGCAGTGCAAGACTGTCTGCACGCTTCTCTCTTTGTGTAGTTAGTGCAATAACCATTTTTAGTCCAAAGCTTTTCTCAGCACCTCTAAGTGACATAGATTGCCACCACTTCAGCAGTGGCTAGGAAAGTCAGAAAACTGGTGAATCATAACTGTTATTGTAGCTTAAAACAGAAATACTAAAGCAGAAGAAAATGTTACCTTTCCTCCTGCCTCCCCATTCAAAACACGATCATTCTACAACAGTAACAGCTTTCTCTCTTGCTTGAAAACCACACCACAATAAGTGAAGGGGATTAGGCAAACACATTTTAAAAACTGGCTGATACCTACCTCCTGCTGCAAGCTGAGAAGGCAAATCTTTAGCACATCTGTTAGAACCTGCATTTTGTTGTAAATCACACGTTTGCTCAATATATATATTTTCTAATTTTAAGTATTTCTTTACTTTTCAAGTGAAAGTGTTTCATGTCCTTAGCAGCAGTTAAGCAGGTGTAACATCTGCCTAAGAAAAATAAAAGTGAACAACAGGGCTTCTCAAACATAGAATATCAGCTTTTGTATCAGCTTTTGGGTGTAGTGGCTGAGTCTCCTTTCCCACTCTACAATAACCTTTGTAACAGAAAAATGTTCAGCCTCTGTGCAAAAACTACGTGAATCTAGGTGTATCTATTTATGTTTGCTCTCAATGAGACAAATATAACGATGAAGCTACTATGTCTTGAAATCTTTTGATAAAGGCATATTATTCACCTTTCCTTTGGCCTGAGAAGTACATAATTCCTTTTATCTCAGCAGCTGTGAAGTTCATAATCTCTCTTCCTCACTGTTATTAGTGACAATTGAATTTAGACTTCAGTGAATAACTATTGTTTGTTTTCTTTCCAATGAATTGATACATACGTAATTCTAATTTACATGTTTTCAGTGTGATAGCAAGTGTGATGCTAACTGCTTGGCTGTTCTGTGGAATTTCGATTCAATGCCTCCAAGCTCCCACAGAAAATGGAAACATCTGCTTTCCAAGCTGCTTTTTGACTGGCTGAGTGACTCAGCTTGTAAAACCAGCAAAAAGAGAAAACTTTCCTTTTATTTGCCACTCAACTGAATAATCAGAACTGATAGGAAATATTTTTTTTTCTTCTTTGATTAAACTAAAATATAGTTGTCTACATTTTCTTTCAAAAGCCTGCATTGTGGAAAATTTCCTGAATGAAATGTCAGAGAGTGATAAGAAGAGTAGAGAGAAGGATTGGGCCAGTTTGGAATGTTTTATTTTAGCAGTTGTGAAGCGTTTCAATTTCAAGTAATGTTTGCTAATTAATTTCAATGAGCTCATATTTTTAACAAACTGTCATTTTAAGCGAGGCACTAAAACCTCCTCTGACAAAATGCTGAGATAAAACTATTTCTAATTTTTATTTTTTCAAGTATAGAAAAAATTGAAGCAGCAGCAATGAATTAGTAGCACATTCAGTTTGAATGAATAGGCATTTTCTGATGAGAATTCCTAAGCATTTCCAATAGCATTCTCTTCTGATGAGTAGAACCAGTAGAACCTAAGTGACCACTGAGTTTCTCCCGTGGCCCAGCTACTGATATGTCCTCTGCTTTTTACTGTTACTCACAACAGTGGGAAAATCCCCTACCAAGGCGTGTTATCTAGTGAATTTATTGTGGTCTGTCTACTAGCAAGCAAAACCAAAACAGAGGCCCAGTCATTGGCTTATCAGATTTATATCAGGACAGATAGATCTTTTGCTTTGAGTTTTTACAGATCTTAGCACAAGTTTTATAACTCAGAGGAGGGATAATATTAGAAATAACCAGTAAGTTGAACTGATAACTTGAAGTTTGCATAAATCTCAGCATGTTTGTGGCAATTCCATGGTTTCTGTGCCTTGTCCCCAAGTATTGTAGAAAGGATATAAAGGAAAACTGTAACTTAATTGTGGAAGAAAACAAGAGTTGCTTAAGTCCAGCTAATCAACTACCAGGGTAACTGGAATAAAACCCACTGAACATAGTAGAAAAGGTCCTTTTCTGTTCATTACCCCTTGCATCACCCTCTGAAGAACAAAATGCTAAATTTTGGGGGGCTGAGGAAGAACATTTATAGAGGTAGATATCCTGTGTGTCCCATTTAAACCTGGTGACTGGAAAACAGTTCTTGCTTACTCCTTAGGGTTATTCCTTGGAACCTGGCCACAACCCCATTGCTTTTAAAGAACTGTGAATTTATCACTTGCTTTATGGTATAGCATTTGTTTCATGTTCAGCAGTCCATGACTGAACACTCCTTAGATGAAAAGCCTGTGAGGTTAGAAAAGTGAACCTCTACAAAACCTGTTTAGCAAGTTAATGTCATTTATCGTTCCACTGCCAAAAAAATTGGCTAGAATCTTGCAAGTGCTCCAGTGCTGTGGAACGTCACCTGGCCAGTTTGGGAAAAGTCCCAGATATTTCCAAGACGGATTTTGATGAAGGAGCTTCCCATGCCATCTGGCACACGCACCACGCCATGTCCACACGCTCTGCTGAGAACCCCATTGGCAGTGCTGGAGACTGGAAATCGTGTGCCAAGCACAGTGGACTTCTGACCACCTGAGTTTGTGCAAACTTTGGCACTCATGCTGCATCCAAGCTGAGCAAACTGTCAAAATCAATAACCATGAAGTTCAAGTGTTCACATTCAGACAAGAGCCCATTTGTTTGCATCAGTGGCTGAGCTGCCCAGGCATCAGAAAAAGCATGCTGTCTTCAAAGTACCCTGGGTCCTAGCCTTTAGCTGTTCCAGAGCTCCTAGGGACGAAGCTAATAGTCATTGCTTTTTGTCCCTCATTATTCCCCAGTTATGGAATTGACAGGACCCATTTGTGCTCCTCTTTCATTTTAGAAAGACTTCAGGGTTTTTCTGAATCTAATGAGTTAATTATAATATTCCCAGGGACCATAACATCAGCAGAGGTTGCCAGAAAACAGTATGTTTTGGCCTTCTCTATCACCATGTGGTGCTGGGAAGAGGCCTTGGAGGCAGTGGTGCTGGAAATGTGCCTCACAGGAAATCTCCAGCTCCCAGTTTGGCTCCCCTGTGAGCTCCTGCTGTGATGGACAGGAAGTCACTGTGTGGGGATGAGCATCTGCCTGTGACAATTTTTCACAATATATTTCTTCTGCCACAAGCAGACTGCCAGGAAGATGACTGTCATTGTTTGGCCCCTCTCCCATTTCCCTTTTCTTTTCCCCTTTGCTGCAGTGTTATAGTCTTCTTCAGTTGCTTTCACAGAGATGTCTTTGATGATGGATCCCCTGGATCCTTTGCCCAATAAACAAATTATGGGGAAACAGAGCTCTGCTCAAATGACAGAGGAGCCTTCTGGCATTGAAACTGCTGTCATCTCTGGGCCAAGCAGAAGACTTCTGTACTTTTCCTCTCAGTCCAAAGGAGAAATTTCTGCTGTAATTAAAGATGGGCAAGAGTAAGTTATACGTTAATGGCCCTAATTGATTTGGATTATCCCTTGGCTGGGTCTAATCTCTTTAGCTCTGAAACATGCCTGAGTACGCTGTCTCAGACTGGGAGACTGGCTTTTAAGGTAGCATCCCAATTTGTTGTTGAAAAGATGGAAATAAGATGATAAAAGGAACAAAACATTTACTCTCATGCTGGATTGCATTAATGAGACAGACAGAGAGGCATCTGATGTGTTTCATGTACATGCCTAATTAGCTGTTACACAACAAGATTTTTACTTGCAGTCAAGACAGAATCTAAGTGCTTTTTTCAGTGCTTGGTGGTTGGCAATATGAATGATTCCATAGCCAAGGGCTTTATGTTGTGAATAAATAGTTTTTTATACATAACATTTATCACAAAAGATTTAGTAGATATGTGATTCATTTTTTCATGCACAACTCTCGAACTAAGCAAAACATTGTTCTTTGTAGACTTTTAGCTTTTACTTGAGTTAGTTTTATTGATAGGATCAAGTAGTTTTGCATCCACTACATTTAAAGAATCAGTGCTGTTTCCAGAATGCATTTTGGAAAGGGTGTCTTATTATGGTGGTAAAGGATTGTTATTATACAGAAGCTTAATTCAGAGAAGACTTTTAGAGTAGTGATACTGGTAAACTGCAGCACAGCACATCTGTTGGGACTCCTACATGTGTTTGAGTAGGTCTTAATCCATGATAGGTCACCAAAACCTGTAGGCACGCGCACAGATAAAGGCTGCAGGAGTCACTGGGAGGAGTCACATGCTTAAGTTGAAAATATGATTGAGTGTCCTTCTGCATAGATATATAAAAGTAGTGCACCAGTTTGTTATTTTAACACTTTTCTGTATCTCCACAGACTTTAATCTACCTGTGCTATTCTTTTCCTTTAGAATAATGAACTGTATAAACTCCTGTGGGGTTTTGCAGAGCTCAATAGCCCAGGAAAGTAGGACAGAAAATTAATGCAAAGTATTTCTTACTGACCTGACATTCAAGGAGACCATGACTGGTTGAGTTTCTGGACACTTAAGGACTTTGATCCAGCTTTTGTTCTTGCACAACTAAAGACTGATTATAGTAGAAAGCCGAACTATTTGTTTGTGTTCGTCAAGGGTCAGGCAGTGCACTCTTTACGTCAATCCATCATAACTTTTCAATAGAGGAATGTAATCCTGATGCTTTTGAAAAAGTGCACATATGTTATGTGGTTATTAGTCAACCTTTGTTGACATATCCCTGGGTTTGAAGTCTCAATGTTATTTGGACATGGTGAACCAACAGTTATTGGAAGATAAGCTGTCAGTGTCTATGCTTAGAAACAATCAGGTGTGGTTAGTTGTGAGTTTCCATCTGGTACAAAGTGCATGTACAGTCTGCTTGCTGGCAGTGAAATCGGGAAATACATGGCTTAGCTGGGGTACTCTCAACTGGCAGGAATCACAGTACTCATTTCCTCCTCTTCATGTTATCCATCTTTAGTGACTTTCTTCTATGAGAACAGCCTCCATCTGCAGAAGATGCTACTTGATTTTATTGGCTCTGTGTGTGATCTAGGCATCTGGCACTGGATTGTCGTTGATTTCATTGGTAAACTCCAAAGGGCCAAAAAGGTAACTTTGCATTAGCTGTCCTAGCAATGCAACTATCTTATTCTGCAGCAATGTTGGAGAGCAACCATATCCAGCAAGTATGCCTACCGCTTTTTGTTTTCTGCATTGCCGTGTTTTAAACAAAGAACAAGTAAATGCTGCAATCTTCAGTCTGCATTTTTGCCTAGACATTGGGACTGGGACATCATTTTGCCTCGCCACATTTTCCTCAGGGAATGGTGACTGGGCTGACAGCCCATGCTGAAGATAATGTTCTGCTTAAGTTTGCTGTGAGCAGCATCAGCAAAAGAGTAGTGAAAATCCTGAAGACTGTGAGAATACGGAGACTGTCTTGCTTTTGTCACGTCGGAATTCTCATTATTCTGTATTCTTTTGAAGAATGTCTCCTCAGAAATAGTCTCAAGTCAAAGCTACATTTTAAAAATGACCCAGGACAGGTATTCCTTCCTGTTGTGCTGTAGAGGTGCTGGGCTGACTTAATAACATTACTGTCATGTTCCCACATTCCCTCTCAATACCTCTGAAATTACTTTGCTAGTAACTCATAATTAGAGTCCTTAGAGTGAAGATCAACAGAGTACTTCATCTTTAAAGGAAGCAGAAGAGGGATACTAGCACCGACACAGTTTGTAGGGCTGCTCTTGCAACTTAGTGTAGAAGTAGGCATTAAGATTCAGGATTTTTCCAGGCTGTCTTAACTACTGTGTCTTAGGTAGACCTGCTTGTTAATAGTGTACAGCTTATACTGTAGCCACAAAATGCCATGTCTTAAGTATCTGTGAAATGCTATAGTTGCAGCAAAGGCAAGCTTCAGCAGGGGATGAACTTTGTACATCACTCCCTTGAGCATCCATTTGGGAGCCAGAAGTCACTGGAGCACAGCCAAGCAGCCACACAGCCACCTCCTGCCAGCACCTCTGTGTTTGGAAGTGTTGCACAAAGTGACAACAAGACGAAGGAAAGTAGCTAATGGAGAGAAATATGAGCCCTGTTGTACAAGCACCCCGTGAGACATCAAGAACATACTGTATGCTGCTGGAGCGCATTCCAGGAGACGGGGATTCAGCCTGCAGCAAGGTCCAGAGAAGGGCTGGTGTACGTCAGTGAGTAAAGTAATGGTAAATTCACCATTTGAGGGAACCCAAGAGAACTTGACTCAGCAAGGATACTATGGAATGAACATGATTTTCAGGTTAGAGCTTTCTCAGTTTACCAATAGGATTTAAATGGTACCTATGGGGAAGAGGACCCTGTGATGCAGTCCTGCAGTTCTGTGGAAACTAGCACCAAGCAGATGAGTCAGTTGAGTCAAACGTTTGGATTCACTTACGTTGGTTCTTAGGTGTCAATGGATGTTGTTGGAAGCATTTCCTTGAACTCCAGTCTCAGCCATTTATTTGCAAGATGAGCAAGGGAGACCTGAAGACCAGATGGAGCTAGGAAAGAGATTTCACAACGTTACCTTCCCAGAGGGAGTGACAGCAGGCATGGAGGTTCTGAATATGTAGTGTTTCCCTGGCTTGGAAGCTTGCACAGAAATCTGTTTTGTTCAGAAAATTCACATTTGGTGCCTTAGGGTGTTTTCAAAGGTACATTTCTGCAAAACTACCCCTCTTTAATGTGTGTGAATGAAATCTGCTAACACCGACACCTGGATATTATTTCAATGAGTGGAAAAAATTCTGCACCCTGTGAAAAGAAGGTGGCCTGTGATGCAATATGTGTGGGATTCACACCAAGTGTGGTTCATCAAGGCATCTAGTTCACATAGCCCTTTCCAAGACTGATTAGCCAATGATACTGCTAATTTAGATCTCTATCCTGTTATAAGTTTATGAGAATGCTCTGGTTTGGTCTGATTTTTGCCCTGTGCATCCAGACAGTGATTATGACTGCCTGCTATCACGAGACTTCTGTTGCCACGTGCAAAGGGAGTGAACTGGGTTTGACCGTGCCTGAGCGATCGATCATCAGAGTCAGAAACTACTCCCACTCAAAAGAATTTGTTTGGCCATGAGGTATTGCATGGTGAAAAACACCAGAAACTCTTTGTTTTTACATTTTCCACCTCATTATTCATTTCAGCTACTGAAATGGTATGACAGCAGACAAGGATCTTCACTGAACAATTGCAGAGTCCAGAATCTTATCACTGGTTTTGGAAACCAGGTCTAATGGTTAACTATTGTTTTTAAAGTCACATCACATGTCAGGCCTGCAAAATGCTAACACGATGTACTCCCCTAGTTTTGGCTGCTGATCTTTTCTGATTTGGTGAGTAGAGACAAGCCTCTGTGTTGTGTGGATGTGATGGTATTCAACTTATAGCACGTATTTTTAAATAAAGCACCTCAGAGTATTCCTCTAGCTATATGTGCATACTGAGACCCATGTTTATGACACCACTTAATGTGTTAGCAGCTCTATTTCTGCTGTGATGCACAGGAACATAGGGAAGCATTTGGCCTGAAGTTTGTCTCCCATCTGGCTGGCGTACACAGTGACAGTGCAAACCCACTGAGATTGCCCATTTTCTCCATTATGTCATAAAGGCCTCCAGTCAAGGTGCAGAAGTTGGAGTGAAGTATCAACAGCAGAAAATGTTACTAGACTTTTGTCGAAGGAAAATAAGTTGTGGCAGGGCAGTAAATATACTGACTACCCTAAATGAAAGAGAAGATACCAAATTATTTTTTGGCACAGCAAGGGTATTTGTAGTATTCCCCTCTGAGAGAAATACCAAAACCCAGCTGATTTTATATCAATTAACACATTCCAGCTGTTGACGCATTTTCCATGACTCTCCTGCTGTTTTTATTTCAGGTGGGAATACCCTTTCCTCATCTCTCTCCATTTCTGTTTGTTTTTATGAGAACATTACATTTTTTTTTCTCCTAACCATCTAAAAGTTGTTTCAGAATAGTACAATTTGTTTTACTGAGCTTTTAAATTCCATCCCAAAGAAGTCTTTGCTGAAATGAGAAAAAAAGACAGGAAGGTTCTTGTCCTGTTGTCCCTTTTCTTCCCTCACCCTCCTCCTTTCCTCTTTGCAGTATAAATAATCAAGAAAAATTAGTGCTATTAATTCTTTCTTGTTGTGGCAAACATACCTCCAAAATATGTCACCCCAACAGAAAAGAATGTAACAGGAATCTCTGAGTCCTAGAAGAAAATAATCCACAGAGGAATAAAATTTCACTCATTTTTCCACAAAGTCAATGTGACTGTTATATTGACTGGTTTTCAGATTTTTCTCCTTAAAGATTACTCAGCCACTTGGCTTTTCCTGAGGCTGAGATGATCATTTTTGTATTATTCTTATATTTCTTTCTTTCTTTTTGTTAAGGCTTAACTGTTCTTTTAAGCTTAAGTTCTCAACTTGCCAAGCTAAATATTCCAGACAAGGTGATGCTTGTCCAAAATAGTTCTGCTATGGCAATGCACCCTGACCTTTCAAGCAGGGGGCATTGGAGGTTGTGAAACAAGCTCTCAGCATGTGAGATGCCACTGGAACCCAGAACGCCTTCACTCCTCTTCCATGTCTCATGTCCCTGTGACATGGCAGTTACTTATGGCTTTAAAGATTTTATGCTGGTGACTTTGGCTGCAAAACTGCTTTTCACTTCTGCAGAGAGAGCAGGTGTGCTTGAAATCAAGATCTATATTTAAAAGTCTGTCTACATTGTTACTGAGAGCAAAGCTCTGACCTCTTGTTGCTCATGATATTTCTGTACCCCTGTGATACCAATTGGTCCCTTTTGCTCCTCTGGAAGAGCATAACTGTGCCAGAACGTGTTCATTTGAGTAGCTCTGCAATGTGGACATGATTGGTACTACACTCACCACTACAAGAATTTTTGTGCTCAAATGTAAACTTCAAAGCTGTTATTTCTCTTGTTTTGTCTTGTGCTAAAGTAGACAAGACACCTCAGCAGCTTGTCCGTAGGCAATCAAGGCACTAGCAGGTACTATGTTTTGTTAGTCTGAGCAGCTATAATTCAGCTTCACAAGACTCCTGCACAAAGAGCTGCCCACCTCCTCTTCCTTTTCCCTTTTCCCCTCATGTTTGCAATCCCAGGGGAAGCCTGAAAGATGCTGAAGGTATCCTCCAGAGGCTGGAGGAACTGCAGATTTACGGTGGCTGGTGGACACAGCTCTGCTCTTCTTCCTCTCTCAGACCCCAGCTGGCATCTTTCAACAGATGCTGGTGCAGCAGGGAGAAAAAGCACCCAGGAAAAGTTTAGGGACTGCTTCTGTCATATGAGTCAGAAGACATTTAAAGGTATCGTATGTCTTCCTCCTAGGGCAGGAAAAGAAGCTATGCCCTATGTGAGGAATGAATAACGTTTAGACATTCACCTCCTGTTCTGGTCAGGGAATTGTTTTGCTTTCTGAGCTACTCTGAGGGTTTTGACTCCATGCAATAAGCCCAACCCCAAGACAAGGGTCAGGAGAAGACTCAGACATGACGCTGCTTTCCTTGTGTGGTAGGAACCATGGGGTTTTATTCCTCCTGCCAGGTGCTGGCAACTGCTGCTGTCATCAGCAGACTGCTGGCCATGGTGGACATGGGCAGCAGGCAGGCCAAAATATACTCCCGAGTGAAAAGGCTTTTCAGATTTCCAAATAGTTTCACATAAGCCAGTTACTCAACTGATGTTTTGCATGCTGTAGTCTCTCCGTCCTACATATTCTCAGTCTGAGAAGTGTTTTCAAGTATATGGAATTTTTCTTCTATTTTGTGGAGCAAGATGTTTTACCTACTTCTAACTCAAATGAGCCAAGCCCTGAAAAGACAAGTACCTTTCACGGGTGCTGGAGAGAAGACAGCAGTGTTGCCTGTACTTTGCATGTGAGATCTGGCAGCAGCTGGTATCAAGGCCTGGGCCAAACCAGTAGACTCTATTATGCCATATGAGTAATGATGGTCTCTTCTCAAAGGGAGAAAAGATGAGAGGAAGAAAGAGTAAATCCTAAAGGCTGAGCATAGTGGTTTCAGTTTGTCAATCTTAAGTTGAACACAAGTATGGGTTTTTTTCCTCTGTTCCTTAATTTCTGTTTTCAGCTTCTTTAAAATGCTGGAAATTGATGGGTTTAGAACCTAGAGACCCTTTCCTTTCTTGCGATTGTCTTATTTCTGAGATTAAGTAAGTACAACTCCCAAAAGAGGAACTCACACTGTTAGCTGAGCCAGATTAACTGGGTTTTGCTGCGTTAGATACACAGGCAGGCCTCAGGCACTTCCAAAGATTGCAGTACCGATTCCACAGGAGAGTATTCTGCGTGGCTGTGTGTCACAGCATGCAATCAGGGCTGACTCCTCTTATGTGCCTCTGGTGCAAATCTCAGTGGGCTCTTGAGTATTGTTCTGCTTCATTTTTCTTTTCTATATTCAGTAACTGTGCTTCGTTTCCGTAATGAGACCGATCTGCAAAATTAGAGAGATTTTGGCTGTAGCATATCAAACTCATGCTGCACATGAGCAACCAACTTGCCATCCCTGTTTGCCTTTGGCTCAAAGATCGTGCTTGTAATGGAGTATGCTTGTGTTTTGTACTGTAACATCTTACTGTAAACTCTTTATAACCTGAGAATGACAACTTGGGCTCACGGGTATTTGCTGTCTCTCCGAAGAGTGAGACTTGCTACAGCTGTCCGTATTTTGCTTTGACAGACTTGGCTGTGGGTGTGAGATAACAGAACAAATTTGCAAGGAGCTATTGCTTTTATCTAATGAGTAGGTTCAATCAGCAATGTAGTATACATACGCTTGGCTAACAGACGTGAATGTAGGACTATAAAAGGAGTGTGATATTTTCTTTAACATTTTTGCATTGAAAATTGTGATTTTAAATGATTTCTCTCTTGCACAGTTTTTTGTTCATTTATGCCTGTGTAATTGACTGATAAATATCTTTTTTTCTGTTAAAAAGTTACTTATATGCTTAACTGTATCTTTGCCATCCATATTTCTCATGTATAAGAAGCCTGACAAGTACTACCAAGATTACCTCCCCGTGTTTGCAGAAGTGGGCCCACAGACAGCTGTTAATTTCCAATGGCATCCTTATAAGGCAATATGTTTCTGGTTTTATTTACAAAATAAACACTATACATTTACGTGATTATATTTGATGTCATAATTTCAGGGTTTGCTTCAGCCTTCAAGGGCTCAGGGTCCTTGGGGTAGCTGTCCTTGTTATTAAACAATAGTTATATAGCTGTAGTTAGTGAATTGTACTTGAAGACATACATAAAAACAAATGTACAGCAGTTTCTATATCAAAGTGTAAAACACATCTTTGCAGTGAAAAAAACTGTGTTTTTCCAAATGGAAATCATGATGTGCAGTTCAAAATTGATACCTTTATTTGAAATTTTGTCCTCTCTTTGAATGAACAAATAAGTCTGCATTCTAGAGAGGAAAATCAAAGAAAACAGCATTCACAATGATGTAGGAATGAGTATGTTGCTGCTTTTGATATTTATTTAATTTCAGTTAATGTTTGAAATTATTTTAAGGCCAGAAGTGACTTCCAGCAGGGCCTGGTCACACCAGTGACCATACATTCGCTCATGGGCTGAGCCCTGGGAGCTCTCAGGCTTCTCTGCATATGGACGTGTTGGTTTCTCACCTCTCCCTCTCCAGGCACTTTTCAAAAAAGCCTCCTGAGGTTATCCTTTATAGACAGCACTCCTCTTGGCACTGGAGCCCTTAGCTGCCTGAAACAAACAGTTGTTCCTGGTGCTTTTGTATGTTTTTCTTTTGATCTCACCTTATGTGATTGTTTGTCTTTGGCAGCAACTGTGTAACTGAAAATCTGGAAGTCTAAAATATGCAAAGCACAAATTCTTTAGCCAGAGTTCCTGCACTGCAGAATATGTTCCTGCGCTTTATATAACATATTTTAAAATGTAGTGCTGGTGAAGAAAGCAGGTAATGATCCAACGACTGTTGACAGAATTGGAAGATGCATTGTATGCAATCAGATCCATATTTACTCCACAGATTTACTTACATGGTAAAATTAATCTATTAAGTTTTCTTATTTATGCTTTGACTATTCATCATCAGGTTTCTGTGTGCATTTTTGGAGAGGTCTTTTTTTTGTCTGATCCAAGCACTGCTGAACTGCCCTAATTTGTTGGATATATCATTGTAGTTGCAATGCTTTGCTGCTTTTTTTTCTTTTGCATTTTATGCTCTGACAGTAACATCTTTTTCTTTATCTTTTTTAAAGATAAAGACATTCCCTGCTGATACATCTAATCCTTTTTTCGATCCTTTTACAACAGTACCACAGTTTTCTGTAAGTAGAACATGCAACTAAAAAACTGTGTATTTAACACAATTCCAACTGATTTTTTAAGTCAGAGATTTATGTGCTAAGCAGTCCTCAAAAAAAAAACCCAAAAAGATACATTCCAAGTAGAAATTAAAATGCAAATCAGATAAATGTTCCCATTATACAAATAATTAATTTGCCTGCCTTCAGACATTGCTCCTTACTAGACAGAGGACTAAGAGTTAAAGGTCAAGGCTCGCTGCAAATGCAATCAGTTCCAAAATGTTGGACTGTAAAGGACACTTGTGAAGTTCCATAGCATCTTTCCAAGGAACAGCAAGGGAGTGGGAAGATTTAGTCCTCTGTCTAGCAATTGCATGGCCTCCTGCCTGAAACTGCCTGCTGTGCCATCTCAAGAAGGGGCCTGATTTTCATTGAATTTACATCTGAATTTTAAGGAAGAATTATAGTTAGTGTGTTGATGACTACAATGGTATCCACGTGTAAACTCTCATTTCTATTTAAACTTGGATCGAGTTTGAACTTAAATCTTGTTAAACTTCCACAGAAGTCAGGGTTGAGCAATTTTGGTAAGGCAAACTACATACAAACACGAAGCAATTATTTGACAATTTAAAAAATAAGTCCTACTTTAAGGATAGAGGCATCATGTAATAAGTGTGATAAAATTATCTATTCAGGCAATTCAGAACATTTTAAAAGATTCTTGGAGGACTTGACATAACTGAGTATGTCATGCAGATCTGATTATAACCCTTTCTATCCTTTCCAGTGCAAGAAGTGATTCCAATCTATAAGAAACACTCTCTGATTATAATCATAAGCCACAGTAACTGACTTGTAGTTTCCAAATTACATTCAAACATTGAAGCGTTTCAGACTTTAACCTTAACTTTTGCTGGTAGCAATCTATATCTGGCAAATAATCAGAGATAAGTAACTTCGATCACAGTGGGCCATGTGTAGTAACTGTCTGCACTTAATGATTTAAGGAAAGAGGCTTATCTTTCACAATAAACCTGATCATGAGATTTGATCCAAATGTTGCTTTTCACCAAATGGGTATTTTAAAGCTAGAGTTAGTTAGGCTCCCCAAGCTGTGTTAGTGCTACAGTTGAGTTCGGATTAAAGGTACCTGAAAATACACAGGAGCGACTTTTCACTAGGTCAGCCAAGTCTGGATAGTTCGATCATAGTAAAAGCTAAAATGAAGTTAGTCTTTGCTTCTTTCATTTGCACTATATATAAGGAAAAAGATAGGCCCAGAGTAGCGTTCCCACCAGTTAGTAAGGATTGTCAGGAAATTATTTCTTGGGCCATGACATTTATGACAAAACTGAAAATTAGGAGAGCTATAAGAAATATTTTTTCATCATGAGGGTGATAGAACTCTAAAATATAAATAGAAGTTGTTCTAATATACTTTCCCACAGAAATTTCTATCTTGCAGAAACTGGCTGTTTCATAGGAAATCCAAATATTGAGGTTTTTGTCAGGGGAGTAGAAGCAATGTAAAATTCAAACTAATCTTTCTGAAATTCTCTCACCTCCCCATAGAGTCCCATTTCTCTGGGCAGGGTGGAGGGCAGAATCTAGGTCAGAGATATTTAAAAACCATTGCAATAAAAATCTAGTAGTGTGTGATCCATCATACAGTCCTTTAAGCGAATTATGTACACTTATCTGTTTTAAATCAGAGGACTGCCTAAAGATGGGAAAACAATTAGAGAGGTTAATTACACTTTGGTCCTGTGTTTCATGGTCCTCCATCCCAGCCCAAAGAAATGTGCTTTTCCTCAGTGGCATTCAGTTCATCCTGATGCATGAGCTCAGCTGAGGGCTTGAAGACAGCTATACCGCACGTGGGAGCTGTAAGGGAATGGTCTAGATCAGCGTGAGGTCTTGCAGGCAGATACAGTCCTAGAAGGTAACATTTGTTAATATTTTTCCTTGATTGTTTGTTTTTTTAATTTTTCTTTTCCTTGCTTCCCCCTCACATTTTTTTTTCTTTTGCTTGGAACACTAGAATGTTATTGAGATGAAAAAAGTTATGAATGATGACATTTGAAAGTCTTTACCTTTTGTGTAAGGCTACTAATTTGGTGCTGTATATGCAGTTGTGTTGATTTTATCAGAGGGAAAATCAGAGAACTTGGTTGCCTGGAATGTTTAATAATAAGCCTCACACCGAGACCCCCTCTGAATTTCAGAGATTTATGTAGAGAAATGACAGGCTTGATGGTCATATTCTCAGGCTGGTACGAATCACATAGATTCAAAATAATTAAATTACATCTGTTTATACCAGTTAAATATTTGGCTCAAACATACTGTTCAAGCATATATATATATATATATATATATACACACATATATGAGATGTTTTGGATATATACTGTAAAACCATTATCCAGAGCAAACACACTTTAGGACTGAGGGCAAATCTTCAGCAAGTGTAATTTGTCATTGCTGATTTCAGTAAGGCCAGGAGAATTTACATCAGCCTCACGGAGTCATGTCTGCTTCTTATGCCATGAAGTGAGATCTGACAGTCCTCAGAGGACAGGGATCCTGTATGAGGAATAGAAAATTTGATGCTCCCCACAGCTCGTAAGGTTGAGTTCTGAAGGTTAAATGACAGAGATGTTTGAACAGGCTGTATTAGCCAGTATTTGCACACATAATTGGCCAAAATTAGAGAGATATTCTTTAGTTGGTTTTACATTTTTCATTTTACTAATTTTGTGTAATTAATGGAATTCCTTTTGCTTCAGAGGTTGTTTTGAATCATATCAGACGTGTTTAGCTGAAACATGAGCAGAGATGTCAAAAAGTGACAATAGGCAAGCAAAGCTGACACAGCCGTTATCTCCTGGGTTCAAGCAATCATCCCACTGAATAAACTGATTTGTTTGTGTTTAGCATTGATCCTGTGTGGCTTGTAGAGTCTGAGAAATAATTCAGACAAAGAGAAAAAAATGTTACTATTCAAATAGCTGCTCCCTTATGATGGTGACTTTTCTCCCTACATTAAAGTCTGAACCAAGTTCAGAAGCAAATGTCAAGACAGAAATGCAACCAATACCATTGGGAGCATATCCTAACGGTCCTGCTGCACTGACAAACTGCAGTTGCTCTGTGCTCTTCTCAGATCAGGGCCATACATGCACCACAGGCACTGGCTGCTGTGGTTTGGCATGAGAAACAGTCCATGCCAAAAAGCAAGAAAGGGCTGTTTTATTTTTAGGGATCGTCACCCTCCAGGTGTATAACCTGGCTCAACCTTTGCAGTAGTCCTGCAGTACTGCCATTGACATGCCTCGCCTCAAAGACAGCTGCTTGCTGTTTGTCTTAAACCAGCGCTTCCAATCTTACTTTGACGTTGCCTGTCAATAGGCACTGCATGAACATTTCTCTTGAGGCACGTTCCAGTTAGTAAATCTGAGAAAGGGATGGATGCTTTGAAACCTGGACTCTCAAAATCCTGGACTCCTGGCTGTTACAAAACATGGATTAGTCAGAGGACCCAACCACCAAATTGTATAAGATTTCTGAAGAATAGTCCAGAAATTTTATGTGGTCAGCATTCCACATTACTTTTAGGGAAATCAGAATAATAATAAGCAGCATTCTCCAGACTGGTTATGTCTTTTATCCAAATGCTGCCAGTCCCATATGTGGAGTTTCACCTCAATGGTTGCCACCAGGGTTTTCACTCAAGCACAGCTCTGAAAGAGTCATCAAAAGAGGTGGCTGCTTGGCATCTACAGAGGTTACACTGAGCAGCTATAGCTACAGCCTCCTGTTCGTTCTCGTCGTTAGTTGTGATTCGTGTTTTGCAGTTAATTGGATGGTGAAAGGTAGCAAAAGAAGTAGAAGCTAATCTATACTTTTTTTCTTTCTGTATCTGTATGCCTTCTTTTGTAGGCAGAATTTACAGACAGCAAATTACAATGCTGTGTAGTACAGTCATCTCCTAAGATAACGCCAGTAGCTCCATCACCTGTACTAAGATCTTTGGCAGAGACTATACCAACTCCAACGGTCCAGACAATATACACATCGCATAAACCGATTTCGCTGGCAGACAGGTACGGTAACAGCTCTTGTCACAAAAATACTATGATGTTCTCTGCACTAAAGGAATCGGCCTGATTTCTCTTTTTCTGTTACAATTACCATGAAGTGTCATTTCTCCTGATAGCAAAAGACTTCTAGTTGCTGCTTGACACCTACTTCAGAATAGGTGGGTTATGTAAAGAAATATCTGTAACCCATAGCTGTTCGGAGAAACAAACCTGCTGTAGTTAACTGCTGCAGCCAGCAGCATACAGTTTCTGTGGCCAATGGACTGGACAGAAAGGGTTGTGCAGATTTTCCTTGGGCAAATATTTTTGTGTGAACCACAAAGATTTCCAAAGATTGCTGTTGCAATTTGTTTTTTTGAAATTAAATGTCCATGGGGGAAAGCTGAAGTTGAGAAATGTCTGTCTTCTAAATGAAAAGTAAAAAACAGGCACCGGGTTTCCTTCTTTTTCCTTTTTTTTTTTCTTTCGCTTTCCTTTTCTTCTTTTTTTTTTTAGTAATATCAAGCTACAGTAGTCTTTCATGTAGTTTCTAAGAGAAACAGGCAGCCATCCCATTTTTCCACAGGCAGCTCACTTTCATTCTTCTATTCTTCTGTCCTAGTGGTTTTGCATACTGACTTCTTATTCCAGAATTTAATCAAAGCTGAATCTCCCAAGCTGATAATTTACTGAATACAAATGTAGGAGTGGATACACTTAATACTTCTGGAGAACAAAAAGTCTTAGGGTTATGTTGAAGAGAAAAGTATTTCCTTGGCATCTTAATAAATGAGCTTTTTTACTTTTGGATTCACAGTCAATTCCCATATTAATTTGTTAATTATGTTCTGCAGATGTTATTTTAATTGCACCTGCACACTTGTTAAACATTGCTAACTCATCTAAAAATTTATCATTCCAGTGAAAATGCAATTCTGAAGCTGTAGTGCTGAATTCAGCTTCTGTAGAATATCTCAAGAAAAAGTGATTCCACTTCTGCTTGTCCATGAATGGGCTGCAAAGTTTCTGCATTGCAGCTTCAATCTCCAAACTGTTTTACTAGTGTTAGTCACTTATTTTGCAGAACCACACTGTAAACAGGGTTGTTTTTCCCACACTGTTTATTAAGAAATGGAATCACTAACCTGAAGCATTCCCGTTGTTGCATTGCCTGCCAGATTTGGTGTGTGAGAGCAAGGACTTCAGGTTCTGCTTCCCACACCCTGATGTATGCAGGACTGTAGTAAATTCAGAGTATAGAGATGTCACCCAACATCAGACCATGCCGAGAAGCAGAAGGCTGTTAACATCAGTCTTTTGTGATGGCATTTACTGTAGCTGTTTCATTTTTAGAATCCTAGTCCAGCTTCCTTGGAAATCAGTAGCTTTTAATAGGGGTGAGATTAAATCCTGAAGTGCTTTGCCATGTGGGTCTTTTTATGTCCTTTTTCTTGCCTCTGTTTGCTTTTCAGAAATACCAAGTGGTACTAGATTTTGAATCAGCCATCAGTTATCAGCCTTTTCACTGAATCGAATCTGACCTTTTTTCCCCTCCTTTGGTATTTTGAAAATGTTAATTATTTTAAAATGAAATCTGAGACTTATTGTTGATCGCATAATTGGCTGTTTGTGCTTTAATTACACAGCGCTGAGACTCTGAGGCGTGAACTTGAGAGAGAGAAAATGATGAAAAGGCTCTTGATGACAGAATTATGAAATTCACACTTCCGTCAGATGGAGAATGGATTGGGGCCTTTCATGTGCCTTCTGTCTGTTTACATTCCTCGGCTTCTGTGTACTCAACATAATGCATCGGGAAAATGTGTGATATTCTGACTTGCCTGGATTCACCACGGCTGGTTAAAATTAAGTCTTGGCTAGACTTTAACTTGAAGGAGTTCCTTTATTCATTTGCTGCTGGGAAATAAACCTTCAATCCTTTATCTCTCCTGAGGTTTTATACTATTAACACAATTAATTTCAGGTTTGGTTTTGGTAAATCTAGGGCAAAAAGGATCAGCAAGGAGCATATTGATTTCTATTGGGAAACACTGTTCTGTATATATGTTAATAAATGCACAGAAATTAATGTTATGCAGAATATTTTGATAGTAACAGAAAATATGTCATTTTGTACAACTGAAAATTGCAATGAGCTACTGCTATTTGTTAAATTACCATTTTTAAAGCAGAATAACGATTATTACATCCTAACCCCAGGACTGTTAGTCTCCACAGAAAAATGAACGGCTGTCTTATTAAATTCCTAACCTTAACTTTCACT
Organism: Neomorphus geoffroyi; assembly: GCA_033558235.1. Taxonomy (NCBI): domain Eukaryota; kingdom Metazoa; phylum Chordata; class Aves; order Cuculiformes; family Neomorphidae; genus Neomorphus; species Neomorphus geoffroyi. Next base: position 24,128,940 of record JAUMJM010000002.1, read on the forward strand.
CAGAGATATAAATAGCTGCAAGGGGGAAAGATACCCCACCATACAGGTGTACACACTCAACACTTCCTATAGTTTGTCATCCTGACCTAAACCTTCCACTAAATCTTGCTGTACTTCCATTAATGAAAAAGAATCAGTTGTTTAAAGAAATTTGCTACTGACTTTCTAGCTTGATACTGACTTTTTTTAACTAAATGAGGTTTTACCTTCTCCAGGTTGCCTAGGCACAACTCAGACAGCTTCTGCCCCAGCACTGAAGGCTGAAGAGCCTCAGTGGTGGGGCTGTCACTTGTGCAGGGAGGATTTTTTCTTTTCTGCGTAGATAAACCACTTCCCTCACTGACGCGACCTGATTGATCACTTTAAAGAATATTAATAATGGTAGTTTATGGCATAGGTGTATCTATACCCATTTTTTTCACTCTCCTAATCGGCACATGTCTGCTGGCAAATCTGTGGAGGGTAGACTTGGCTCTATGTCCTGTTCACCTCCAGCAGGCAAGCAGCCTCTATAATTCGGTGGAGCTATCTCAGGCATCAGGTGGGGTGAGTGGTCCAGTGCTAGCAGAACCACAGCCCCAGCGAGGGTATTTGTGGTATACAGGTAATGCTACCGACTATTTTCAAGGAAAAAAAAAAAGAAGAAAGAAGTTCTCCATTCCCCCCTGTTCAGTAGTGCAGGGTCATCCAGAAAGCTACCAACAACTGACTGTCAGCTACAAGGTACTCTTCCAACAGGAAAGCTTTTGTGCGTTTTGTATGGCTGAAGACGTATATTTTTCTGTTACTCTGTATACTATGTTCTATTGTTTGTATTAAGATGAAAGATTGCCCTAAATTTGATACTGATTACAATGGTTTTATCTCAGCTTAAGCAGTTTGTTTGTGTGGAGGCTTGGAAGTGATTGCTGTGAGACTGGGTTTCAGAATTAGCTTATGATCTTTTTCTGAAATGAGGATTGTTGAGAGCATGGTAGGACTGCAGATTGCAATGTGGAGGTATAAAATGACTTGTCTATTTCATATTTACCAGGACAAGAAATTAGCATTAAGGTCCCCAGTTAAACCCACCAAACCCAAACCTTTCTGGTTGCCCTAAAATAGGGCAAAATAAAAAGCACAAGTGTGAGGTAGAAACTCACAATACAAAATGTAATGAAGCAGCTCAGAATGAGGAATGAGCACAAGGAGCCATAGAAACATATCCGAGCTGCAGATTTCAGAGTGCTCAGGTGACCTTGCTGGGTTATCAGTTACTTGTACACTGCCCATCTCCCAGGGACAGTGGAAGAACACTTCTGTTCCTTCAGTTTTAATGTACCCCTCCACCAATCCAAAGTTATTAAAAATGAATTAAGGAAATTAAGTCCCTGTGAAGAAATCAGAAAGGAAGCAAACGCAACAGACATAAAAAGCTGCATCTTCCACATACTCTTACTCTTTTCTTACCAGTTCCCAGAAGGTACTCAGGGAGGGAGAAGAAGTAGCACATTTTATCTGTGCCCGAGTAAAAGTGAGTATTGTGAAGAGCAAATAAAAAGAAATTTTGATTAGAAATGCTGTATTTGGAGAGGAAAGCAAAGTAAGGTTGAGTATGCCGCAGCATTGACTCTAGCTGAATCTGCTCTTCTGCCTACTGTTAGGCAACCCCCAGTTGTGTGTGAACTGGCGGCAGTTTCACAAAGTCATTGTCGAAGAAAACCAGAAAAAACAGATCTGAACATACAGGTCAGTTGTGCTGATTGCCATGGAGTGGGCTTTGGGAACCCAGCAATACGCCTTCAGGTTTGGGGGCAAACAGATACAATTATTCGCATTTAGGGCAGTCTGGTCACATAAGAAAAAGCCTTCAGCAGAACTGAATGCCTGACTCAGACCAGCCCATCAGATGTTCTGCCTCATAAACAAGCTATTAGTTTATTATTTTAAATGCAATGTTTTTCTCCCGCTGTATGAAAATTCTTCAGCTCTAATAGTTAGAACTCAAAACCAAGAAAAGTGAACCGAGGTTACTTTACAGTGGCCAAGTCTTTGTAGCTGAGGCGTGCTCTGGCGTAGCTAAGGAAGAGCAGACACTTGTGCCTCCTTGGTTCCCACTATGAGAGGAGGGAAAGGCTTGCATGGCCACTTAGTTCCTGTGGGATATTTTCCACAGAACAACCCCAACTATGTTGCCTTGTTTTATTTTAGTGTCTTATCTACTGGCTGCCACTGTTTCCTTTTCTGCGGTCTAATGGAGCTTTATTAAAACTGTTTTACTGATATCAATCTAAACTTTTAACTGCAGAGTGTCATCACCTTGTTCTTTTGTACTATGTATCTTCTTCAGCCATGCTTAAGCGTCTCAGTTTTCACATTTTCTGAATAAACACTTTCGGCTCACCTCTGGTTGGGAATTACAGTGTAAGGACACCTGTTACCCAAAATTACTGTAAACAATGCAATGTCAACATGAACATATGTTGAAGGGCAGATAGTCTAAATTTGCCCCTAAACTTTAACTTGACAGGTGTTAAAGGATACTCTGCCTGAGAGTATGTCTATATAATAGTGCAGAAGTATCTGAGCTAGCTTTAATGAGCTTGCATATGTAGTTGTGGCAGCATGACGCCCAGCACAGGCTATCATTATCATGTACATTGACACGTGTAAAGATAACACATTTGAACAGCAGCCTTCTGAAGCATGGTCTCCAGAGTTGGTAACAGGAAAGGGTGGCTGAAAAGAGTTCATCTCCTCAGCTCTCCTGGGAAAGGGTTCATCTCACCTAATGCTAATATGCCCAACTCTCACTTGATGAGAGAAAAAAGGAACTGCCTTCTAGAGGTGCCTCTGACTTAAATGTCTACCTTTATTTTGCTTAAAGTTAAGTGAGATGAATCCTGCTCTCCATCCCTCTGGTTAGGTCTACATTGCAAATCCTTGCTGACATGGCTACATCATTCAGGGGTGCTTTCAGGTATGGTTTGGATCAGCGTAGCTCTGCCAGCAAAAGCCTTGAGCATTAGGTGTAAATATAACACCAGATAAACCCTGTTGTCAGGACACTATCCCGTATTGGAAAACAGAGAGCTGGTGCAGCTTACAGTGGCGTAAGAGTAGAGGCATCTTTATAGTTGTGTCCAGTCTGGGAGTAGCTGGTTGATGAAACCTCCTGCTATAACTGCACTGGCAAAGCCTACCAGAGGTGGCCCTGGCTCCTAACAGTGCCCCAAGTGATGCTCTGATCCAGTCAGCAGAACCCAGCTTTCCAGCGTGAAGTCTCTAAGTGGCAGAATGCAATGTCGTCATGTTTGGTTGATTCCAGCAAAATTTATTGGCCATTTAAATAGCTATGCAAGGAGTTAAATATTTTCTTATATTGCAGTCTCTTATGGAAGCCAACCAATTGTGCTTTCTTTTGTGTGGTTTAGCTGTTTTCACAATTTTGTTTTAAAAAGAATAACTGGATTTTCTTTAGAAATGTTGTTTGAAATCCCACATCGCCATCAGATCCCACAGTGCGTGCAGATTTTTCACATTTCAAACAGACCCTGAAAGTGCAGTGTTTGAAAATTAACTCCTCTGAAGTTTCAGTTCATGGCTTCACAACTCTCTTGCAACAGGATACCTATGTGCCCATTTGAAACAGAGCTGGCAATGCAGTGCAATGTTTCATTGGAGGCAGCATCATGTTTTATTTGAACTGTTTAAAAATATCCTTTGATTTTCTTTCTTTTTTTTCTTTTTTTCCAAATACATTTCTGGTTCATTGGCTACAAAAACTTACTCGTAATTATGCAATGGGTTATTATTTATTTCTTTTTTCTTTTTTTTTTAATGTCCTAATGTTCAAGGAGTTTGCAATAAATATACTGAGGCTGATCTGTAAATGCATGGAAGATCAGCCTCACAAACTGTGTTTTGTAAAGTTAAGTGCCGTAAAAGAATCTGTAGATGACATGGAGAAGGAGGGAAGGGAGAGAGTATGTGAAGGAGAAGGCTTCTTGGGCAGCTGCAGCTTTGACTGGTGGATAGCAGCTTTAAAGTAAGATTGCTCACACCATCTCTTTTTCATCTGAGTAGCAGCGTGTATCATCAGACAGTGTATGAAGGCATTTTGTTGAAAACATGCCTAGAGAGAAACTTTTACGGCTCAGCTGTTTACCTGTTCCTGTATTCATGCCTGCAATAAATGAGATGAAAAACAAATCACAGAGTCTGAGCAATTTGTAGTCAAATCAGTCATTTAGGAGGTATGGAGCAGTATGCCAATTAAAGGAAGCATTTCATTGCTAATAAAGTGGATCCACCTTCATAAACAAAATACCTCTCACGCACACCCCTCACACTCCTGGAGAATATCTTCAAAAAAGCACAGCTTAAAGTAACAGGCCCGTGTTTCAGGGTGCCAGTTATTAGTTGGGTCACTAGCTGGGGTAGTCTTTGCTGAATACCAGAGCTGGAAAAACACTGGCTGTATCAAGGTAGAGAAACAAAACATAGCGTGTTACTGGTCTTTCAGCTGGAGCTCAGAAGGTGGCAAAAAGCCCTGCTGGAGCGGAAAGGGTGGGTGGAAATATTCCTTTTCACATAGGCCTGAGACACTTCAAGTAATTTAACTGCTCCATGAAGGAAAATTTTACAAAAAAATTCCCCAAACTAAACAACAAATGAAGCCTGTTCATTGTAAATATTTTTTTGTTTTAACAAAATTAAAATATTTCTCTCAGATTTTTGCCCGTGACTTTGCCATTCTTTAAATGTCTAAATGAAAAATTGCTTCAGAATGAAATATTTCCATTGTCTTTTGTTCAAAGATTTCTAAATCAGGACATTTTGATATTAACTTTCCCAGTGCACTTATGAAATGAAATCCCAGTAATGTTCACCCCATTTTCTGAGGTGGCCAAAACTCTATATTCGGAAGGAATATATTCCCATCCCAATTTCTTCAACTCTTCAATTCATCTATTTTTAATCTCTATGCAGGGAATGCAGGGGGAGCAACAAATCAACGTTCTTCCATTAGAACTCAATTTATACCAAGAAAATTGATTATCCAGACAGCAAACCTAGTTAATTAATTCCCCTTAATACATGTCGTTCTTTGCTAAAGAAAGCGTGTTCTGGAGTGTAGGGGACTGTGAAGCTGTGTGCTAAAAGGTTGTCAGAGACTCCCATGTAACTTGGTTGAGACTGAAAAGCGTGAGGACTTCGGAGATGTAAAGCTGAATAATTTCGGGGTTTATTATCAGATGACTGATCTATGGGACTGGGCACGAGGTCATTGAGACAAATCCTGTTTCTCAGGGGACACGTCTTCTAGAGCAGAAAACAGACTCTGCATGCAGGGACTATTAGCTCAGGGCAGTGGGGGAAGAGGAGGCAATAGTTATCAGCCTGGCTGTGTTGCACAAATCCTTCTGCAGCAATGGTGGAACATTCCACTCCACGTGGAACAAACCCCAGTCCTTGTGAAAGGTGATGGCCTTGCTCTAACCAACTGCAGTGAAGTCTTTAGGGCTGACAGGTGTAGGGCTTCCCATGCCCAAGTGCAACTTGCTCTAAAGTGAAACCCTACAGCAAGCCCAACGTCAGGGCGGGCTGTCACCAGATTCACTGGAGGAGACAGCAGGGAACACGGGAAATAATAAAAGATCAACCCTTGTCCTCCACCAGCCACCCCATGGCAGCTCTCCGGAGCATCACTAGCTCCTGGTGTGAGATGAGGAGGGCAGACTTGTCCTTTTTGTGTAAAACTGGCCATAGGATTGGCTTATCTGTGGCATCAGATGTGTTTGACAACCTTGATCACTGCAACTATGGCTTATGTGCTGCCAGTAGCACATATGGTACGTGTGGTGTCTTCTCTCTCCAGGCTTTAGGGTCTCTGATGATCAGGAGAGAAGGGAGGAAAACGACCGGGAGAAAGAAAGCAGCAGATAACCCACACCATCACCTGCTGGGTGGCCTGACAGAAAAGCACTGCCTAAAACAATGTTTGCCTTTTCAGCTTATTTTAAAACTATATATATAAAATTTTATCAGTACATAGGTAATATGCAGTTGATACTGAATATATATATTTTTAAATGGATTTTTCTACAGTTCGTGCAGTATACATTGCCAATGAGTAGACAACTCTGCCATCACAGCACCTGGCATAACAGTGAGGCGTAAAAGCCATGTGGACCTCTAGTGTTCCATGCACTGATTATTCAGCTCTTAAAGCAGAGAGCCACTTACCTTCCTGCATTGTTCTTCTCTGCCTTTCATTAGTAAAATCTTTTGGAAATCCAAGGAAAACAGCAAATATTCTTTTCTTTAGAGATATTTAGTCAGTGATGCTTAACATAACAGGGCTTTAATGATGTGAAGAGCTCAAGTATCATTTTTTAAAAATTATAATTTGCCTGGCTGTTTTCGAAAACAACAACAACAAAATGTGATTTCTGTGCTAACTCTGGTCCGCTCCAGCAGTGCCAGGCTTGGCAAGGGCATGGGGCGGCTCAGTGGGAGGGGACGAGAGTGGGTTTTTTGGGCAGGAAGTGGACTGCCAACACCCGCAGCACTTCCTCCCCTCCTGCGCAACATTTCTTGCTTCTCCAACAGAGCTGCTGCATCCTCCAAGGTGAAACCTGCCCGGCCCTGCTGAGAGATGGGGAGATCTTTGCAGTTCCAGGGTCACCCAGGGAGGGTTTGAGGCTGGTGGGGCTGAGAGCTGCAGTGTTGTGCATGTAAGAGGCACAGCTGAGAACTGGGACTCTGCAGAGGCTGTGTTTCTTCTGGGTTGTGCGGGTGTGAAGAGACTCATAAGGCTCTGGGAAGGGAGGTCAGCACAAGCTGCCCTCTAGCTGGGTAAGTGAAACTAGGGATTTGATGGCAGGGGCATCACTGTGAGACTGGTCGCTTCTCCCTCCTACAAAGGAGTTTCTTACCTGTATCCTCCACACTTAACTAAAACCAACGGGGCCAGTGTTTGCTCAAGGAACCGAGTAAGGTCTGTAGTTGGTGCCTTTGGCAGTACCGAACAAGACCAGCAGCACAGGACTCTTCTGAGGCAGCACAGGGATAACAAACCCCAAGAAGCACCTCTGCGAAGACTGCCAGTGTATTAAGACAGGGAGAGGGAGTGCTGGAGCCAACTTAGCTTTACAGCTCAAGAGCACTTGAATTTTCCATTTCCAGCCTGGCAAGCCAAGGCTTAGTAGGGGTTTTGGCCAGCTTGACAACTTGCCTTGGTTATCACAAGCTGCAGGGAGCAGAAGGTATCTCCTCAACCCACCTGTTCCTTAGCCCCTTCATGTCTCTCCACGCAATCCTGCTAATCCTCTTCCCTCCTTTTCTCATCTCTTACCCTCTGACTGGTTCATGGTTGTCTGCTTCTGTCACCCCATGAGCACACCTCCCCCACTAACACATCTAGATTTGGTTGCTTTCCAGATTAAAATACTTTGCATTTCTGAAGCCCCTTGCCAGCCCTTGCTTTCTCTGACCTTCAGTAGGTGCTCCTCCATCCACGCTTGTCTTTTGCTCTTCCCCTGCATCTCACTCATCTTTTCACGTTTCCTCTGTCTGTCCCACATCTGGCCAGCTTTGCCCATGCCACAGTTGCCTCCCTGTCCTGGAAGGCTCAGCTCACTGTCTGCTCATTGTTGTCAGGCCTCCAGCTTTCCCTAGGAGCAGCGTCTGATGGGAATTGCAGCACACAGGTTTTCTTATCAGCCAGAAAACTCCCATGAGATGATCTCTCATTAGAGCCCAGCTGCCTGGGGAGGGTCTGCATCAGTCACAGTTGCCAGGGCCAATCTAAATACCTGTAGGTGCAGCACCTGGCTTTGGTGATGCTCCTACCTATTCCAGGCTACCAGAGGCAGGAAGGGTCCAGAGAGTATTTTTAAAGAGGAGGGATTAGATTTGTTCTATCCATAAAGAGAGTGATTTTGCTCTCATATTTTGGGAAAGTGTTCCACTTTAACAACAAGGCTTTAGCAAATGGAGACACGCTGAAGAAATATGAGCAAAGATACCCTTGCCTCCCTTCTTTCTTCTTGCTTCATTTAGTATGTTTCAGCAGCATTTTCAACACTTTCCCTCTCCTCCTCATATTCCTGCAGGGTAGCTATGCCAATCCCTTTACTCCCCTTACAATTAGATGAGTTCTTGAGCTATGCTGCTCCATATTGCTGTGCCAAACTCAGAACCACTGGAAAGAGATAGGAGACAGGGTGGAAGATAGAGAGGTCTCACCTCTTTGTAAAGCCAAACTGCCAATTCATCAATACCTTTCAGGTGTTCTAGCTTTAAGTGTTCTCTTCGCAAAGCAACACAGCTGGAATTAATCTTGCTGTATATTAAGTGGTAATAAATCAGGAGGAGGGCAGCTCAAGCTTGGTGCCTTGTTTTTCCCTTTTATTTTCTCCTTTCTTTTACTTTTTTTTTTTTCCCAGGTGTACAACTTCTCACCTGTCAAACTCAAACCCAAACTACTGCTCTGGTAATGAAATCATTAACAAAATTCCTGGTCTTGCTGGAGAAACATACCATTAAGTCTCACTGAAAGTCCTTTAAATGCGCTTTTTTTTTTCTTTGTGTGCGTCTGCTGAGAAAAATAGAAGAAAACAGCCAAATAGAGCAGCATCTAACAAACTAGAATTGTTAAATATCTTCCTGGAGGGGAAAAAAACCCTTCCTCTGGCAGTCAGAAGGATGTTACCCAGAAACCTGCAGTCCTTCTCCACTTGTGGGATTTCCATCTCCCATCCTCCCCAGCAGTGTGGTCTTGGCTCTCTCTCTGTAGAAGCTCCATTAGTGCAATGACTTAAACCCTTGTGCTGCCAGTTCTTTGTCCCATCCGTGGTAGCTTGAAACGTCTCCCCATAAAAGAGTTATCCCCCAGTTGCTGCTTCATCAGTTGCCTGGCTCAGCAGACCCAAACACTGGGAAGTACAGGTAAGCTGCTGCCTTCACTGTGTCCGACAGGTCCCATCGTAAGACCCTGGGGAGCTCAGTATGAATCCGGAGATAAGAGCATGCCTTGGTAGGTCTCGGCAGCCTTCTAGCTGTGTGCATCACCTATCAACTGAGCGGCAAAACCACAAGACTCCACTTTCTAGGGACATCCTACTCCTAAGAAATCTGTCTGCAACATTAAGATGGCTCAGCTGATCTCCAAGGGCCACCTCTGCCAACCATGAGACACTGTCCTCACAGGCTTGTTCACCCCTCTTTGCAGAGCCCTGCCTGCAAGGTGGTCTCTACTTAAACAGGACAGCTTTGCTTGCTTGAAAACCCTTCCATTGGCCCTGCGCCCAAGCCCCAGGAAGGAGCTTTAGGGCATGCAGGACTTGTTTCCTGCAGCTGTAGGCCAGCTCAGGGCAGCTCTTATCTCCCCAAGCAATTTCATTCCAACAGTGCACCCCCCGGAAATGGAGGTTGCCTTTTCAGCAACTTCTGCAATATTAGACTTAAAAATCACACTATTTAAGGGTGCAGAGTTGCTGGGAAGGAAAGTGGGATGGGCTACCAATACCTGCCCTGCATGGGGCCATGCAGGTGGTAGCAACCTGCAGTTCTGGGGCATAAAGCCTTACGGGGGCCCACGGGCTGGCCAAGAACTGCAGCAGCCCAGCAGGAATGGGACAGGAGGACAGGGCTTGATGGTGGAAAGATCCCAGCACCTGCAGCTCCCCAGAGCATCCCAGAGCCAGCACTGCCATCCCTACCTTGAGGTGCCTGATGTCCCTGTCAGATGTGTGGGGCTTGGCTCATCTTTCATGAAACTTACAGCAACCTATTTCATTAATATGCAAGAGTGTCTTTTTCAGAAATGCTTTGCTGTCCTTAGGGGTAAACAGAAAGTCTTCCCTGTCAAGGCAGACGGTTGCTCTCTGCAGCTTTGCAGAGCCCATCCTGGCAGATTGTGCCAAGGGCTGCATCATCAATCTTCTAATAAAGGCTTCTTCCTTCTCGGTCTTTGTTTAGCAAGTGTGGTGGAGCAAACTCCCACGAGAGAAAACAGATCCCATTAGTGTTCACAGAAAATTCAAACTGTCCATTATGAAATTAAAACAGGAAACGAAGCAACAGAGTGGGGGTGGGGTGAGGGGGTGGACGCATCTCCCTAATCACTTAATAGAGACCCATACATCTCATCAGAGTTTGCAATAAATCACGCCTTGTTATCAGACAGCTGTGCAAGCTTATGAAATCTGAATCCAAATGTTTATCTCAAGGTATTTACTGTTGATTTCTTTCTAATTTCCTTGCCTTTTGGAATAGGGAATGGACAAGATCTTTTTTTTCATGCTTATATAATACAAACTCTCTCTTTTTCTTCTAGGGAAACTCTGGCCTGGGTTCAGCAAACCACTTAAAAGTGCCCAGCTTCAGGGTGGGACTGATCTCCCCAGCCTCCCTTCAAAACACATAAGGGGCAATTCCAGCAGTTGCAGTGAAAGCACTTGCCTATGCTGCGTGCTGTGCCAAGGCTTTAAATCATGAGATATTCTTACCAGGCACATTTGGTAAGTTATGCTCAGCTGTCTTCCTGCATGCTTCTTTTTGCTGATGACAGGAATACTACACAATGAAGACAAGAAGCTGCAGCCTGCTCTGAGAAAGATATGGGGAGTTATTTTCTTCTCTCTCCCTTGTGTGGTCAGGCTTGGATAAATACTCAGGCTGAGCCTTGCCTGTTCAGCCTGCGCTGACTCAGGATGCGCACGGACCTTGATCATCTGCTGCACGAGGGTGAAGGCTACAAGGGATGCTGGGGCAGAATTGCTGGGAGGAGGACTTGCCTATTGCTAGTGCCTGTTATAAAGTGCGTGCCCCATTCTCTGCATCCTGAAGGCAGAGGAAGCTACAGAGAAAGACTGAAAGCTGTGATGTGAGCTACTGTTGTTTATTTGGTGATGTTCCTTTCCTGGTTACATCCCTGCCTCATGTGCCAGTGCCAGCCTGGGATCGCTGTGAGTCTTGGCTTTTCTTCCAGGTTTGAGGATGCCTGCAGGTTGCATCTGGTCCTGGATACATGGCAAGAGGCTTTTAGAAGTACTCTGGGGTATCTTTTCTGAACATGAGATAGATAATCAAGCTCAAGATTTGAGCATTAAACTTGGGCGAGGAAGAGAAGATGTCAAAAGAAATCTGGGGATGGGATGTGTTTCACAAGCTGAGTCTATGGGAGCTTCCCACTCAAATGCAGACAACATCAAAATGCACCTCTGACCCCTGGTTTGCAAAGCCCAGGGTGATCTGACTGTTTTCTTTCCCTTTCTTCCTCACGGATGGTACCTGCTCTCACAGCAGCCATGGTTCCTTTACAGCAAGGGAGAAGTTAGGAATGGTTGAAGGCTCTCATGAAATGCCTTGCAGACACCTGAGCCTCCAGAATTCAAATACAGACAGAGCAGCTCACCTTTGTTTGTTTTGTGGGTATTTCTGAGAGGCAGTAAGACCCAAACACAAAGCAAACTTCTCAGTAAATATAAGCCTGACGGGGATGAACCTCCTAATCAGGGATAAAGCATTTCTATAAGTTATTGACTGTCTTTTCAGAGGATATTCCTTAAAACAGTTTGGCTGAACCCCCCAGTCAGAGAAGGGGAGATGTTCTCCTTGACCAGCAGAGAAGTAGGCAGTGGTGCAAGTGTCTGGTTCATACCCCTCCTGCAAGCAATGCAGAGCGCAGCACAGGTAGGGGGTTCTAAGACAACTCTCCACAACCACTCTGCACAGGACAACTCTCCATGGTAACAACTCTAACCCTAAGTCTGACCCTAACCCTAAACCTAACGCTAACCCTTACTCTAGTGGCTCCCTGTGGAGAGTTGTTCGGGCAGAGAGTTGTCCCATGGAAAGTTGGCCAAGAGTTGTCCTTTCCTGGTGCAGGGGCTTTGTGGCCACTGGGAAAAGTTACCAGGAGAGCACAATGGAGATCTTACCAGTTTCCTGTTTTTCTGAGCTGGAGGAGAGGAAAAAGGCAGGAAAAGAGACTTGCATCGAAGTCTGCGTGGGCAGTGGAAAATTTTGGTTGCTTTGTGGGTGATTTTTATGTATTGGTAGAAATAGAGGAGCTCAGCACCCTGTATTAATCTGTGGTGTTCTTTCTTTTTATTATTTGTTCATACAAAATTTGTGTTGGCAAGTGGAATTGGACTTGAGAGACAGGAGAAATACTTCTCCATGCCTTCTTCTACAAGAAAAGCAATAAAAGATAGGTTTTGGCTTGCAGTATTACTCTGCCATAATTGACTTATTTTTGTGTTCCTGGGTTTCTCTTACTTTTGTGTACACAGTTGACACCAAAATAATCTTTAAATAATGGGATTTCACCCACAGCATCTACATGGAAATGGGATCACTTTGGAAAGATAAGCAATGGACATATATATGTCAACTGGATATTGAATCCAAAGAAATGTAAGCTCTCAAAGAAGAGGTGTAGGAAAACTGAAAGAAAATCCTTGTACTGGCATTCCTGCAGTGGAAAGACATAGGGAAAATGTGGCAACTGCCTAACAAAAGCACGGTTGTGGCCCAGTCTGGAGCACTTGGGTTGCCATCACAGGAGCTGATGTTTAAACAACTAATCTTGAAAAATTCTGTTTTGCCAGCACCATGAATTTATCTTGAAGTTGTGAAAATTGCAGTTGGTTAACAGAATTTCTATTGGATAAAATACCAGTGAGGTATAAAGAACAGCAGGCTAGTTCAGCTCTTGTTGTCTGAAGATAGCTCTGCTGCAGAAAGTCGAGATATCACCTCAGCAAGAGAGGCATAAGCAGGGTGCATTGGTATTGAGGTGTTTTGGGTCCTTCCAACGGCTGGTGATTAATATAAGATCAGTCACAAAATCTAAGCCCACAGTCAGTGCAGCCCTATGGAATGGGCTTTCCTTGCCTTTGGGCTCCTGAGAGTCAGGGAGAGGGCTCACTACTGAAAAACACTCTAAACTGGACAGAACATGTTGGTAGCAAGGGGCATCATAGAGGTACCCACAGTCTTGGGGGGATGGTGAGGATGTTATATCCTGACAGAGCTTCCTTGGCTGAACAGCTCCAGGGGGATGGAAACCAACGTAAATCCCTTTCCTGTCAGTACAAGCTACACTTAGCAGTCTCAGGCTTGTTCAGGAACTGAGAGGAATAAAGCATTGCCTGTGCTCTCAAGAAAACCCCCATCACTCAAAACTGAAAAACCTTTCTTTTCTTATGAAAAAGAAGACCTGAGGGTTGGCACGAGCCAGGGGAGGTCATACTGCAACATGACCAGTGTGTTTCAGAAATACTTAAAGAGTGAAACCAGTAGGAAAACTAAAACCCTAAGAAATAGAAGGATAGGATAGAACTAGGATCGCTCTCTACACACAAATAAACACTCATGTCGGCACCTGGCAAAAAACCTATACAATACCTATAAGGAATAAATAACTTTATCTGTCATCATACCTGTATTCTTTCATCTATGGACTTCCTTTCTGATTGAAGGGTATACCCTCAGCCTGCTCTGTTTTGTACTCACAGAGGCAGAAGGTGATGGTTTACTGACATTTTTAAACTTCATTGAAGTTTTCTGCACAATGGCTGTGTCTCATGCAGGGTAAATACTCAAGAGAATAAAGACCTTTTAAGGGCAGAACTATCATCTGCTCCATGTGAAAGCCAGAAAGGTGTAGCTGCCCACCAGTCCTTTGGAGGAGAATTTACCATCTGCTTTTCTCCAGAGCTGCCATGGTCTGTAAGGGCAAAGACAGAAACACAACAGGAGAAAAGGCATCTACGAGACCTCATGCACAAACAGTGACAACTTCTCCCTCGAGGTCAGGCTCAGGGAAAGAGTTTTGGGGGCCTTTGGGAACGGAAAAGGATTTAGAATCATCATAGAATCATAGAATGGTTTGGATTGGAAGGGACTATCCAGTTCCAACCCCCTCTGCCATCAAAAGGAAAACCTTCTACCGGATCAGGTTGTTCAAAACCTCATCCAACCTGGTTTTGGACACCTCCAGAGATGGGACATCCATGACTTCTCTGGGCAACTTGTTCTAGTGCCTCACTACCCTCACAGTAAAAAATTTCTTCCTGATATCTAATACATACTTCCTCTCTTCCAGGTTAAAACCATTACCTCTCATCCTATCACTACTATCTCTGACAAAGAGTCCCTCCCCAGCTTTCCTGTAGCCCCCTTTAAGCACTGGAAGGTTGCTATGAAGTCTCCCAGGAGCCTTCTCTTCTCCAGGCTGAACAATCCCAGCTGTCTCAGCCTATGCCCATAGGGAAGGTGCTCCAGCCCTCTGATCATCTTCATGGCCCTCCTCTGGACTCACTCTAACAGATTCATGTCCTTCCTGTGCTGAGGACTCCAGAACTGAAGGCAGTACGCCAGGCGAGAAGAAACTGTCTTCCTGTTTGTCTTGTACTGTGACCATGGAGACAAGACTTTGCATACTGGGGGGAGAGAAAACCCTGAGAACTTCTGCTACTAGTTAGCTTAGGAAAAAAACACACAACCATAATCGGTAAATGTATCGTGTTTCTTGTGTGGGTTGGACTTGAAAATTGTCAAAAGATAGATAAGACTGAAAAAATATCCAGGTGAGCAAAAGTTCATTTCCTGGACTTTACTGCATTGCTCTGGATCGTTGCACAACTGCAGTGGAAACAACAAAGCAACAAGGTCTTGCTGTAGTTTGAGTAGAGCTTCCTTACTCTGTGAAGACTGCAGTGATGGTGGTGGTGGAATTTTTGATATTAAATTCCATTCTCATTCAAAAGTGGGGATTTGAGGAAAGGTGTTTCCCAGTGTTACTCAGGCCTCTGCTTTTCCATTGATTTATATGCCCAGCTGGATTGTAGGTTAGGGGAGCAGGAGTGACTGCCAGCTAAATCTCACTGCTATGCTGCTAGAGCACATATCTTACCACATGCTTTAACAGAGAAATGGAGAAAAGTAAATCTTTTTTCAAACGGTCAAAAACTCCCTATTCGTCCTGTTTTGTTTTGTCAAAAAGAAAGTAATGCCCAGAAGTATTCAGTATCTCTGAAACATGTACTTACAGAAAGGGAAGAAAGGTGCTAGTGAAATGGTTACCTCGTGACCTGTGACAGTTTCAGGCAGCCTGGAGAACCAGTGAATTAAGCCAAGGGCATCCCACAGCGTCTCCTCACTAGCAGACAGAGAAACCGAGGCTGCTTCCACATGCTGGGTGACCACTATCTGCCTTTGCACAGTGTAATTCGAGCAAGATCAAAACCAGGGGCAACGGTAAGCTTAAAGGCACCAGCACAAGGCTGAAGGACAGAGCTACTGCTGAACGTGAGCCAGGGTCAACAGTAGGGTGACCAAGAGGAACGGGCATCTTGAACACACAGGCAGGCAAGCCCTTCTCACCAAGCAAAGTTTTTTTCATCTTCTCAATGCTTGTAGAAAGGACTGTAATAAAATGAAAATGTGACAGGAAGGAAGGAAAGGGAAGGAAAGGGAAGGAAGGAAGGAAAGAAGGAAGGAAAGAAGGGAGGAAGGGAAGGAAGGGAAGGAAGGGAAGGAAGGGAAGGAAGCGAAGGAAGGGGAGTCATTTAGAAGAAAAGAGATAATATTTTCTTAGGGCATTTAGACATTGCTGAGCTATGCAAACTTCCTGTATCCAAAGGATTTAACACTGTTTTTCTCAGCATATGATAATCAGGTCATGTGCAGCATTTCATTTTGCACTGATACAGAAATACAGATTCTAGCAAGCTCTTGTTTCATCACCAAAGACAATACCCCAAGTGGTTTCTAGTTCTGGCCCTTTTGAGTCCATTAAAAACACTACAAGTGGGACAAAGCCATTTTGTGTGCAGCTTGACAGGGGAGGCAGTGAGTCACGACAATTGTATGCCATAATATCATATCACAGCAACAAAATCAGATGAGTAATCTTGGAGCTTGCCTTCAGGCAGCTGTCTGACTGATCTCACAGATCTCACTGCAACAAAATGTCAATGTTTTAATACCTTTCACATTTCTTTAACTCTAAGAGCTAATAATAAATATTTATTGGCTACTTACTAAGAGGTGTTCATATATCAGAAAAAGGTGCTCGCTCTTCTTATCTGAAGAGACAATGCTGGAAATAATCGTTTTTTATTGAATATAAGAGCACCCAGCATCAAATAAAATCCTGATTAATTAACTAAAGTCATCAAACAACCGTGCAATGGATTTAGTTTCAAGCAGGAACTAGATAGATTTAATGCCTAGGAACCATCCAAACACCTTGGGCAGATCCTTCCTTTTCTCTTCCTCCAGAAATGTGTGCTCAAGGAAAGGTTGTCTGCAACCCACAAAGCAGAACAAGGCAATGCTCAAGGCTTAGTAAGCAAGTCTTACTATGGCTCACAAGAGCGTAGAGGCTAGATGCCTGCTGCTGTAAACTGGCACAGCTCTATTCAGCTCGTGGCCTGCACAAACACCTTCTAAGGAACAGGAGCAAACAGAGCCTGGTAGAAATTAGCATATTTCACCACATTTCTGAAGGATTAAGGTACAGGACTAAGCTGCCAAGTAAAGGAAGATGATGCCTGTGCTTTAGACCTGCTTGGAAAAGATTGTTAAGTTTGTAGATGTGATGTAGATGCTCCTTCCCTGTAAAAACGTAGATGCTGCTCTTTCCTCGTATTGATCCATAAGTCAAGATACACACGTATAATACTTTTAGTGAGCTCCAGGGAGCAACCTTGCTCTTTGAAGAGCCCAGCAGGCAGCAACCTCAGAATGTAGTGGCCATCTGACATATGTTCTCCTGCCCAAATAGGGCAGCTATACCAGGACAAAGTTAAAGTGATGATTGCAAGACAGTGAAACTGAGGTGTTTGCCATTTGAAACTAGGCTTGCAAAGTGTGGTAGGTCTGAGGAGGATGCAGAAGAACCAGGCTGTACGGATGGGTATTTGCATGGGGTTATTCCATGCTTGGTTATGCTTGGTTATGCTGCTGCTTCAACACTGCTCGGTTAAGGTAAGGAGATGTTTGATCACTTCAGGCACCATGAAAGGGTAAGAAGTACCTTGACTTTTCACTGCTCAAGATGTCATGGAGGATGTGGGGCATTTTCAAATCTATTTTAAAAGGCCTTTTGCAGAAGCTGACTAATCAAACCCCAGAGTCAAAGCAACATAGCTGAGTTAGCACCCAGCTGTGCTGTAAAGCAGATGTAGCAGTGCACTGTTGTATCTGATACGTTGCTCCTTCTTCTGGATCTGCCAGTTTAGTCAGTACCAACTAGGGAAGAAAGAGAGTCACAGCAAAGGCTTTACCTAAAAATCTGAGGAGTGCAAAGCAATAGGAGCTTGATGAGCAAATGACACTGTAACCTCTTCAGGTCTAGTAACACAGGGTGTGTCCTCAGCTTCATCACAGCTGTCCTGCTGAACTGCTTCTCAGCTTGGGAGAAATGCTGTTTCACACTGGCGAGACTCCGTCAGATGCTAATATTTTCCCCTCTCTGGGATTAAATGTCTTAGCTGGCAAGCTTAGCACCATGTGGGAGGTTCAGTGAGGTTTCACACATGTCCCATATGTCGCTCTTCCTCTGTAACCACACAGGTCTGCAAATCTGGCAGAAAATAAAGTGAACAGCAACCCTTGTCCTTCTAAGGACTGCTTATTTTTATCCAGATGCCATGTCTCCAGGTACAGCATCCGTGCTGTGGCCATTCTGCAAGGGCATCTCTGGTCCTATTAATTTTTCTCTTGTTCTTCATCATTGTGAGCTAAATAGTCAACAGCTATTTTGGAGGGAAGAAGGGAGCTTGGTGGCAGGCAGGACTTTGAGGCTTTTATTGAGAAAAGGAGGTGGGTGTCTTCTCTGGCTCCTGAAGCATTGCCTTCCTTTTTTGGTGCTCACTTAAAGGCTCTGCTGAATACAAGTGCATGGTAATGTTCTGGCTGCTTTGCTTTCTGCAGAATGGATAGGCTTCTTTTAACATGGTTTGCTTTCAAAAGCGCGCACACACACACACAAAAATGTGCTTTATATATGAGCTGGCATTGTTTTCTACAGTATCTTTTGAGATCCCAGGAAATTTGTGAGAAGAAAATTTTCCTTTTATGTTTGTCTCTCTATTGCTTATTGTCAGATCATTAAACACTCGGGAAGCAAAAAAGTAGGCATTCTACTTTTATCATTAAAATATGAGTGCAACAGTTCAAGTTAAATTGTGAGCAATAAAATAGGTTAAATAAATCTTCTTTCAAAGATAACTTTTAACAGTGATGTGATTCTCTGCAAGGAAAAATATTTTTACTGTTCTTTTTAAAAAATTACGAATGGAAAAATAAATTACATTTTATATAATTTTCTCTTTAATGTGATTGAATAGGGGGATGTTTTTAATTGAGACAAAAATCTCCATGTTAATAGTCTTGATTAAAGGGGCTTTTAAATAGTTTATCTGTCTGGCTACGTTCCATCCTAAAGCTCTGCAGAGGAAGATGTCTTTCATGTTGAATTTAAGTGCTTAGTATCCCTTTGAACTCCGGCAGTCCACTTGTTTGAAATATTATTCTTTCTTTCTAGCCTGTGGAGTCAGCTCACCAAAAGATTTTGGTTATACCACTCTCTGGGGAGCTCTGCTGCCTTGTTTGAACCTCGGACTAGCAGCTGGGGGTAAAATTTCAAAGCTCGCTGTGAACTGCTGCCTCATTTCAGTGCCAGCCCTGCAGCAGGGACCCATGACAACTATGTGGATGCATCACCTGGAACAATGAAGCCTTGGTCTCATCTGTGGGTCTCACATGACAATAACCACCAATTGCTTATAAATAATGATCTCGGTTAAAAACTGCTTTTTACCCTGTGGTTCCTACTGAGCAAAAACCTGAGGGAGGGGAAAAGGAGGCAAGATGGGCAGGTTAGATGCGAATGTGAATAATAACTGGAAAAGATTTTTTTTAAAAAGCCTCCCAGTTCTTCCACTGATGGCTGCCATAAATGTAGTCTCAGCTTCTCTTTCTGTTTTCTTCTACCACATGCTGAAAGCAAAGCAGTGTGCAACTGGAGTCACTGTATACAATTGCATCCAGAAGCACTTTCCTTTTTACTCACCTGCAATACAGTTCAGGCATCTGAAACTGTCAGGTTAGGTGAGCAGCTCACCTGAAAGATACGCAGCTCTACAAATACGGTCTGCAGGTTCTTGTGTGTGTTAGGAAACTAGCCGGTCTGCTCACCCACCACACCAGAAAACACAATGAACCTGGTCAAAGTTAATGAATGATATGGTCCTCTTTGACTCAACTGCTCCTCTGATGCCCAGTCACGCAGGTTTGCAGGACTAATCCGTAAACAGGGGTTGACGTGAGCTAATGGAAACCATCATTCCAGAGTGCACAAAGCTGAACATTCAGTCCCCTGCACAGCCCCTGAATAGTCATTGCCTTCGCTCTTCCTGGAAAGTGGAGAAGGGAAAGCACTTGATGAATGGACTGAAATGTTCCGCTCGTGTCTATGCAAGAGTTACAGAGCAAAGGTTTCACTGTACGTTTCTTGTATTTGAAGGGTGTAAGTTTTGCTCTCTCTGTTGGTTGTGCAGCACACCTGATGAGCCAGAGCAGGCAGCCAGGTAAGCTGCTGCCTGCCATGGATGTGTGCAGCCACAGGAAGGTTTCTTGCCTGCAGATGCCTAGCAGTGGGAGGGGGTGGGTGGGCTCAGAGGGGAAAAACAACCAGGGCTGAAGAGGAAATGTTGAAGTAAGAGAAGATGTTTAGGGTTTACAGAAAGTACCCAGCAACATTTCAGGCCTTCTGCCACCCTCCTCTTAGAGTCGAGTATCCATCTACCAAACCCTCCCAATACGACAAAGGTTAGAAGGAAAGCAGCACAAAGAGATGAGACCTCCGATGACAGAGCACTATCAGTGGAGAAAAGGGGAATTGATGTGAGCTTCGATTGTTCAAACAAGGATCAAGGAAGCAGCAGAAATGTTTATTTTTGTGGTCTTACCTATACACTTGTTAAACTAGCACTCATCTGAACAGCCTGTGTTGTTTGTGTGAGCGCCTCTCAGGCCTGTGACCAGCTGATCTGCTAAAAGTTTTAAGTGCAATACCTGTAATAGTGTTCTGCTGAGAAACAGGGCAACATGACTCTCTCTGTTAAAACTACAGTGCTGTGGAAGAGCTGCAAAAGCTCCCTTCATTCCCTAGAGTTGCAATACCAACACTGCATCTGAAGCCTATATAGGTCTCCCAGTCCCCTTATGAGAAATGCAAAATGGTACGGGGTGCCTTCTTTAACATGATTGGAAAAGTGAAGGAAAACAGTCTTCTACTAAGGAATTGTGACTTTGCTTATCTGTAGTTCTGAAGGTCAATTTCATAAGCGTGGGGCCATGACTGGAAGGATGCATGCAAGTTTTAGAAGCAAGCAGTTAAATATGCTTTTGACAGTTGCCCCCAAAGTAGAGCTCAAATAGAAAAGAGAAGATAAAAATAAACATTGCTCAACCCTTTCATTCATTGCAGGCTGTCAAATAGGACAGGTGCTGCAGAAAAAACTTGTGTCATTAAAACCTGAGTCATAATGCGAGGGCAGGGATCTGGGTGGAGGGGCTGAGGTGACTGCCGGCAACCTTAACTTCAGCACGGACTGATCTTCAGAGGAGAACTGGTCAGAAGCAGGAGTTTTTTGTGCTTCGAGAACCTGATCCTAATTGGGAATGAAAAGCAAATATTTCAAGTGGATAAAACTAAGCAAATTATCTGAACTTGGTTTTCTGATGCTGCTAAACTCTTTGGATAATGGCAAACAAAATAAATACATATCTAATAAGAACAGTATGATGTCATGTGTTTGAGTAAAACCGTAGAATCGAACCAGAACTCCGATTCCCTAAAGAAAATAAGAAAACTGAAATCCTGTTCTTTACTTTCACTTTGAAAATGCTACCGATAGTGATACTTTGCTACAAATGAGAGATCTGATGGGTTTGAGGTGTTTTGCTTTGTGTTATTTTAGCAAATGTTAATGCTTCTAAGAATGCTGAGGCATTTTTTTGAGAAGAAGCATTGTTTACTACAGAGGTAAAAAGCTGGGTTGCTTTGCAAGCACTAGTGCCACACAACATTAACTCCATCTTTGAGGGGTTACACGGACCTGGGTCTACAGTAACATCTGGTCCCTGCCTGATAGTTACCATTTTGCCTGGAGCCTGCTCAATTAAATCACGGCACCTCCTCAGCCAGTCATAGGAAACTATCCACCTGGGATACCTCTCTCCAGCGTGTGGCCAAGGTACAAAAGGGTAAGGAAGTGGTCAAGCTAATCTCTCTTGGGGATGTCCAGAAAAAAATAGAAGCATCTACATTATGCAGTGAATGCCAGCTGAACTGCGGTTTTTTTATGTTTGGGTTCAAGGTTTGTGCATATTTATTTGTATGTAGAGTGACCTGAGCTTGGTAAATCTGTTGGGTGCCCGCACAGAACTGTGACTGCCTGTGAGGAGTGGTGAGAAAGCCTCAGCTTAGTGCTTTCTCACACTCCACTGATATATTTTGGGGATGTTGACCTATGTGAATATTTTAAAATGGTAGGGAGAGAGCTCTGTGCACATGTGGGATTATCAGCCATCAGAAGAGGGGAGTCTGGATTTCTCTCCAAGTACCAGACGAGTGTCTGGATTTCCCCCCCCCGTTGATGAGCAGTATTTTCAGTAAATGCTTAAAGACTGTTTTCCTGTCTCAAATTGGCATAGCAACAGCATGAGAACAAAACTCAAAAGCATTGACTTAATGACATACTGAAATGGCTTCAGAATTCATAATATGCTCTCACTTATTTGAAGTGTAAGGGAAGGGGTTATTGCACAGCATACACCTTAGGCTGTTGGAAACCTTTCCTCTGTGTGCATGTTGACTGCCAAATGAAAATAAGCCAGTTAAATACTTGTTCTTTAATCAGGTTTATCCTTGTAAACATCTGTATGAAAAACATTGAAGTAACCTTAGGATATACCATGTAGCTGCACAGTAGAAACAAGAAAACATCAGTTTAGTAGTGTTTATGGCTGAAACCACATGAAGATCTTAACAAGAAAATCACAACCATTTATCAAAGCTTTTTTGTTAGTAGAAATGAGAGACATGACTGTGGTTAGAGATTCTCAAGGAGGTAACTTCTCTAATAACCCTCAAACACAATGTTTTTATCCCCACACTAACTTGTACAAGTGTTTCTAAATCTTGGCTATTACATGTTTTGTTCTGTTCAATAACACTGTGTTTTAGAAAACATTTCTGAATTCGAGCACCTCTGAATAAAAGTTGGACTGTGACTTCATTGGTATTGTGGGAAGTAAACCTGACCTCAGCAATTTCAATTACAGAAACATAGAATGGGTTTGATTTGAAGGGACCTTAAAGATCATCCAGTTCCACCACCGACACACACACACACTCCCGCCATGGAAAGGAACACCGTCCACTCGATCAGGTTGCTAAAAGTTTCATCCAACCTGTCCTTGAACACATCCAGAGATGGGGCTTCCATGACTTCTTTGGGCAACCTGTTCCAGTGCCTCACTACCCTCACAGTAAAAAAAATTCTTATTAGTAATTAGTAACAACTTCAGTAAATCAGAATATCACAAATTTCTCTCTTTTTAGCCTACTTTACAAACATTTCAAAACAATATATCCAAGCTCTTGCTTGCTGTTATACCATTAGCAGAATTCTAGGATCTTTTCTACATTAGAGTAAATCCTTTTATTCTTAGTTCAATCCCCACATCCAGTGTTCAAAAACTCTTATGTACCTTGTGGATGTTATCAAAGCCTGCAGTGAGGCTTTTGAGAGGCTTAACTCTTCTCCATTATTGTACCTCTTTGGTACTCAAAGCCTTCAGTATAACTGACTTTCACTTGTTTTAAATGCAAACAAAAGAATATTTTAAGGTCTCTTCTCCCAAGTGACAGGACAAGATGAAATGGCCACAAGTTGCACCAGGGGAGATTCAGACTAGACATTAGGAAAAATTTATTCACTGAAAGGGTGGTCAGGCACTGGAACAGCTGCCAAGGGAGGTGGTTGAGTCACCATCCCTAGAGGTTTTTAAAAGATGGGTAGATGGGTTTCTTAGGGACATGGGTTAGTAAGGGGACAGGTACGGTTGGAATCGATGATCTCAGAGGTCTTTTCCAACCAGGCAATTCTAAAGCCATTTGTGAATCCAGCTCTCTCTGCCATCCAGGTGAGGCAGATAATGAATATGGGTGTGCCTTTAGATAATGACACACAAAGAGAAGCTGGAGCCAAAAGCTGGAATTCGTGCTGTGATTTCCTTCAGTGTGTAACTTACCCTACTGCCTGAGAAGCTTTAACCTCACTGCTATTTAAATACAGAGAAGGCTGACTCTTGCAGTCCCACAAATGTTTTCCAGTAATTTGTGTGTATGTCTTGCTCAGTCCATTCCTTTAATAGCTGACAGCTCTCATAGAATTAGTTTATATGGATTTAACTAGAATCATAGAATCATAAAGTTTGGAAAATCCCTCCAAGATCAATCAAGTCCAATCATCAGCCCAACACCACTGTGCCTACTAAACCATGTCCCGAAATGCCATGTCTACATACTTTTTGAACACCTCCAGGGATGGAGACTCCACCACTTCCCTGGGCAGCCTGTTCCAATGCTTCACCACTTGGTAAAAATTTTTTTTCAAATATCCAGTCTAAACCCCTCTGGATGACACAATTTGAGGACATTTCCTCTCATTTCCTCTCACTTGTTACTCGGGAGAAGAGCCCAGCACCCACCTTGCTACAACCTCCTTTCAGGCAGTTGTAGAGAGCGATAAGGTCTCTCTTCAGCATCCTTTTCTCCAGGCTAAACAACCCCAGTTCTCTCAGCCGCTCCTCATTGGACCACAAGAGGCAGGGATGCATACAGGGATCACTCCACTGCCTCAGGTTCTCCCAGACTAGCACTAAGGGGTCTTCTTTCAGGCTCCAGCATCACCGAGGCTCCCTGGCCATCGTCCCCTCTGTCCCCGCTCCTCCTGGCAGGCGAGGAAAAGCCACTTCTCTCGCATTGCCGCTTCGAGAGGGATGAGTGTGCGGGGGACCTGGCGGTACTCCGGTGAGCTGGTGCCCCTCGGCGGCCGGCAGATGCTATTGCCAAACGCGCTGCTCAAAAAGGGGCCGGGGGGGCAGGCACGGGAACGGAATGTGTCCCGGGGAAAACTGGCCTCTTCCTCGGCCATTTCTTCTCTATCGTCCCCCAGTCTGCTTCCCTCTCCCTCAAATTAGATATGTGTTATATATAGCTACACAGATATATACATATATAGGTACACACGTACATACAGTTTGGTGAAACATCGGAACAGGTTGCCGAGGGAGGTAGTGGAGACCCCATCCCTGGAAACATTCAAGGTCAGATTGGATGGGGCTCTCAGCAACCTGATCTAGTTGAAGCTGTCCCTGCTCTGGCAGGGAGATTGGACTAGATGACCTGTAAAATTCTCTTCCAACCCGAACCATTCCATGATTCTATATATAGCTATAAAGTCATGCATTACCTCACTTGCAGATGAGGGAGAGACAGTCCTGCAACCCAAGCCTAAAAAACTGTGGAGGTAGCGCTGGATGTATTTGGGCTCTGCAGCTGAGGGAAAGGGGGCAGCATGGGCAACCAGGGTGCCCCAGCCCAAAGCCAGGCTTGGAGCATGTCCCTGGAGCCCGAGTGCTGCCCTTCGCCTGGGCTCCAGCATCCCCAGGAAGAAGAGCAGAATGCCCTAATCTAGGAGATTTTCCCTGTGCTATCTGAAGCAAAGCATCCCCTCCTGTAGCTTTTACCCAGGAGGGGGCAAGGTGTAACCTATGGTCCCCTAGTCCCTTGGCAGGAGCTGCCTGTCACTGCAGAAGAGAAATCCAGAAAGAACTTCTCTGCTGATTTCTCCAGCCTGCTTACATTCACTTGGAAGACAATGGTATTATTATTATTATTACTATTATTATTATTATTACATCTCCTCCTCCTCAGAGTGGTCTGAGTCCAGGCTGGTGTAAGTTTGTTTTAAATGACTGTTTTCCAACAGGCAAACTCACAGACCTTTCACCGTAACTCTTCAGATGTAGTCTCACAAGGGAACAGGGTTTTCTCTTTTTTTTTTTTTCCTTATTTCTGAGTTCTTAACTAATTAGGATGAAATGACATTGTCACACACAGAACTAATTGAATTCTGCCAGTACTACTTAAACTCTTTAAAACATTCCTACCTAAATGAGCTCTTTGCTAATACAAGCTGAATTTTTTAGCTCTCCAGGCCAATTTTTCACAATAAGCAAATAGTATTTATGCACAGGGAGGCCTCAATGTAATGCCCTCTATTGCGAGTTCTAATAAAAGGCTGCTCTGTTTTGGCTCCTTATTAGAACAGCACTATAAATAGCCTCTTTGTAACAAGGACTTTTTAAAAAATGTGAAAAGTTTTGTTCCAAAACCTCCTGGTGCACATTGTGCCACCATCTGGCAGATCTGGCTTTCAGGGGAGATTTACCTCACAGCACTTCATTCACACTGAGGGCAGCAAAGAGTGCCAGAGAGGTAAAAAATGCAATCTTGGAATTGCCTAAGTTGCCTGATGCAAAGCAACACAACAACAACGACAAGGCTGCACAGTTTTACTATCTCTTGGGAAGGGGCTAGAGTACTTACTGAAGTAAAATTCATGTTGATTTAGTGTCTAAGATCACTGGACTTAGTCTTCAGAATGGTCCATGTTACGCTTTTTTATAAAAGAACTTGGGGATGCTGCTATTTTCCTACATTAGATTAATTTTATAGAAAGAGTGCTGTTGTGAGCAGTATTGGCTGCAGAGGCATCGTTGCCCTTGAAGCAAGATCAGATATGTAACTCGGGAGAGGCAGCAAAAGAAAGGTCTACCAGTGCCGAGCAAAAGATGGTCTAACGTACTTTTTGTTTGGATGACAGCGTATTTAGAGTGCGTATTTTCTTGCCTTTCTCCGAAAGACCTGAAGCAGTACAATGCCTCCAAAAATCTCACTCTCTCTTTGTTTAGCAGATACCAGAAATAGCACACAACTTTTTCCACCACGGTGTTTTGGTTTTCCTAAGGCAATTACTTAGTTTTCACTTTTCTCATAGAAGATAACACTAATGAATTGGCATCTGACAGTTTTTTTCATCTTCAATTGGTTTAGTACAACATTGTGAAAAAGCTTTTGCTTGCAGGAAATTCCTAGCATATTTTCTTCCATATCTTAATCTAAGTAACTAACACAGCAAGCATGTTCCTCTACAGCCAGAGGTAGCTAATTAGCACACAGGAAAAATGACTATTAATGAAATCAAGGAGATTTCTCAATTTCTAAAATTTGTACTTTTGTTTAATAAAAGAAAGCGCAAGACAAATTAGTGGTACAATAGATACATTCACCATATTGAACAAAAATTTTGTAAGGGTTTGAGAAAACTGAGGACAAATTATAAATCCTGGTTCAGGTTATTGCAGAGTTATTGCAAGAAAATTGCTGCCTCAGGAGCCACTTTGTTAGTCAGCATTGGTGGATACATACTGATTTTTCAATACACGTTGATTTGATGGAAATAGGCAGGAGCACTAAACTTGAAGGACCTGTTCCTGAGGCATGGATTTGCTGAGGAAGTACCTGGGAAAATACAGAGCGATATGAACTTGATCAGCTTCATTTTTGGGGGGTGAATTGGGATGAGCAATAACTCACCAAGAGCTGAGTAAGGGAGCTGAGCCTTTTATGAGGACTATCAAATGGAGAAAACATGACAAATCATGCACAGAAGAAGAAAAGCAACAAGATCATGGGATCCAGCTTAAATGGCCACAGTAGCAGGAGGTGAGGGGAAATTGTTTGACGCAGGTGGTCCCAAAGGAAGCGTGGGCACAAAGGACACTATATTAGGGGTTTCTATATCCTAATGGTCTGCCATCATCACTAGCCTTTCCTCTCTTCATTAGTCAGGTCATGCACTCACATGAGTAGTGGGGTTTCACGCTCCTCCCCCGCTCCCGCCCAAGTAGGGGAACTGCAGCCACACCTGAATAATGCAGTTAGAGATTCTGAGACAAGATTTTTTTTTCCTGAGTGTCTGCTATTCCCAAAGCTTTAATTTCTAGTCCAAATACCACCAAATGCATGAGCCTCCAAGAGAAAAGCATATGTTGGGTGACAAACGGAGGCAAGAGAGAGGGCAGGATGGGCCTAAATGGATGGCTGGGGATAATCCCGATCTCGAGCTCTGGGAAGGAGATGGGATGACATTGGGGATGACACTACTAGACTGAGTACTAGCACCACAGAATAGCCCAAGCTAGGAAAACCGCTCTAATTGTGCAGGGAATTTAACTGCTAGATCCCCACCAAATCAGGAGGTGATGGCACAAGAGGTGATAAAAATAACATCTCTGATGCACCAAAAGCAAAAGGACCTCTGCTGTCAGAGGACAGCTATACCTTCCACCATGCAGTTCATACAGAAGGCAGCATGTGTATGTCCCGTTGAAGAAAGGCGTTACCAGCATGTTCAAGCTGCGAAATACAGTGTTCCGAACACACACGTGTTCGAGGATTAAGCTGCTCATGCAACGGCAGTTTGGACTCCTTCTGCTAATGCTCCTTTGATGACAGACTCAATTACTTGATCAGATAAGGATCTTCCCCAGAGAACTGCTGCCACGGGGCTGGTGCTGTTAGTTTCAATGTAGATCTTCGTGTTTGCTGAAAATGGAAGGCACCCATTAGTGCTCCTTCACTCTAAATGCGATGTTGCTTCCTCTAAGCAACACATTTTTTGTGATAGGGACAACCTTCAGCCAAGCACAAGCGGGTTTAGGAACAAAAAAACCCTGTGTCTGGAGTTATTTTAATTTTTAAGGATTTACTAGGAGGGAGGCACATGCAACAGGGTCAATCTCTCAGTCATATCTTCACCTTAGAAAACCAATGCAGCCCCACTGTAATCACAGACAGTTATCTCAGCTGTCAGATTTACAATGATGTGTCATGTAGTTACAAGCAATGCATGATAAATAACCTAAGTAAATACATGATAAATATCCTACTGCTGCGAAGCATTGCCTGTATCGCAGTGCACTAAAGCCTGTTTCCAGGGAGGAAAGAACAGCATGCAGCTGACAGCTGTTCCCTCGCTGAGCAAATGCTTCCTCACAGGCATCACAACCCTTGGCTAGCTATTTCAAAAAGGAGACAGGGGGCCTTCATCAGAGTTGATTATTGCCAGAAAGAATAAGCTCCAGCCTTATTTCCTGTTAGCTTGATTTATAAGGATTTTTCTATTGCCATTTGTTTGCTTGTTGTTCACTGACCTGGTAAAGTCTGCCAAGCTCAGCAAGGTGGGAAGGAGGGACTGACTATTTTGTACTTGAGCTTGGTGTTGCTCTCCC
Organism: Neomorphus geoffroyi; assembly: GCA_033558235.1. NCBI lineage: Eukaryota > Metazoa > Chordata > Aves > Cuculiformes > Neomorphidae > Neomorphus > Neomorphus geoffroyi. The sequence continues at coordinate 24,157,377 of JAUMJM010000002.1, forward strand.
GTAGCTTTTTCCGTACACTACTATGGAACATGTTAAATTTACATACAATCGAAACTGCTTTTGCAATTTATTTTTTACCTCTATCTGGCTGTTCCTCTATTTGGAGTGAGAGGTTGCATGCTGCTCCGCTGGACTGAAGTGTGGAGATGGGAATTATCTTCCACTCAATGCAGCCAAACACACCCAGGTTTTACAAGCAACTGATCAGCCCTAGGGAATGAACTTATCCCTAACACAGCATAGGTCTCAGGCAGTCTCAGTGCCCCATCAAAAAGTAACTCAGTTCAGTTATTGCATCTAAAAAAGAAAATATTTAAATTTAGAGTTATTTTGACTTTCATAATATTGCTGACTGCTACATCTTCTTCTGTCTCCCTCCTTCCCCCTCAATGTCTGGCTGAATTTTCATCTAGACTCTCAGAGGAGGGATTGTAACCATGTATAACAATATAATAACAAAATTATAGTTACAACCGAAGACAGCAATCCAAGCCCTAGAAAAGTACCGCTTCTGTGAACACGGGGGATGAAAGGTTCCTCCATCAGCCTGCAGACACCACGGCACAGCAAGAACACAAAGGTATCCTGAATGCTTAGCTGCAAGTCCAGCGTCAGTTACAAGAGTCCAAGCAAACTCTGGGGGCACAAGCTGGGCTTGTTTCAAGTTCTGCCAGGTTTTCAACATGCTTGTATCACCACAGTTATTCTGCATAAAAAAGAAAGCATGAACAATCAGATAGCGAGCACTCCCTAGCATAGTGTTTTACCTGAAATGAACGTGAAGTCATGCTGTGCCTTCAGTCCCATCGCAGAAAGTAAAAAATAAGAGATAAGTTCACCCAGCAACTACCAAGCAGGATTTATCATCTTCTCTTGAAGTACATGCCGAGAGGTTTTGGTGAATTGAGGCCACGGGGACAGACTGGGAGGGCCTGATGCTGCCCCCTGAGATCTGTGCGCTGGCCTGTGGGAGATGGTGTCCCAGTGGCGTTGTGGCTGCCAGTTGGGTTGGGCTGTGAGGTGCTCCTGGTGCGGGGCTGGTGGGGTGCGGGAAGGTGACAAGCTGGGAAGGCCACCACGCACCCTTCGGCTCAGTGCTGCCAGGGCTCTGCCTGTGACGGGGCTGGGGGTCACCCACACCACCCACGCACACGTTCCCACACACATGGCTCCCATGTACCCAGCTCCCATGTACAGCACACATTTCCCATGCACGTGGCTCCCACGCACACATCTACCTCGCATTTCGCTCCCTTGCACACAGCTCCTGTGCCACAGCTTCCATGCAAACAACTCCCAAGCTCGCTGCTCCCATGCGCGACTCCCACATACAGCACACATCTCCCATGCACATGACTCCCATGCACAGCACACAGCTTCCACGCACAGGGCTCCCACGCACAGCACATACCTACCATGTGCACGGATCCCACACATGCAGCTCCCATGCACAGCATATGCCTGCCATGCACACAGATCCCAAACACACAGCTCCCACACACAGTGCACAGCGCTGACACACATGGCTCCCACATGCAGCACATGGGTCGGTCCCATGTGCACGGGTCCTATGCGCAGCACATGGCTCCCACACACTGCACAGGGCTCCCACACACATGGTTCTCACGTGCAACACACTTCCCACGCACATGGATCCCACACACACAGCTCCCACGGCACAATTCCCACTCACATGGCTCATACACAAACAGCTCCCTCACCCACGGCTCACACACACAGCTCACGCACACGGCTCCCGTACACACGGCTGCCACGCACACCGTACAGCTCCCATGCATACAGCTCGCACACATACAGCTCCCACGCACAGTGCACAGCTCCCACATAACTCCCACGCACACAGCTCCTTCGCACACGGCTCCCTTGCACACGGCTCCCACTCACAGGGCTCCCACACACAGCATTACAGCTTCCACTCACAAATCTCCCATGCACATGCCTCCCACACGAACAGCTCCCGCACAAATGCGCCCATGCACAGCACACGTCTCCCACACACAGGGCTCCCACGCACACGGACGCCATGCATAGTTTGTAACACACACACAGCTCTCACACACACAGTTCCCTCACACACAGCTGCCACGGCACGGTGCCCAGGCACTCAGCTCCCATGCACAGCGCACAGGTCCCACGCACATGGCTCCCACAGCCAAGGTTACACGAATTCCAGGCACAGCACACAGCTGCCACGCACAGTGCTGCCACGCACGCACCTCCCACGCACGCATCTCCTGCGAACCTGGTTCCCACACCACAGCTCGCCCTCGCACATCTCCCATGCGCACAGATCCATGGCACACAACTCCCAAGCACACGGCTCCAATACACGCGCACAGGTCCTACACACACACACAGCTCCCACGCACAGTGCACAACTCCCTCACACGCAGCTCCCACGCGCAGCACAGGGCTCCCTTGACAGGACTCCAACACACACTGCACAGGTCCCACGCACACAGCTCCCACGCACAGCACACGGCTCCTCCGCACACGGCTCCCACGCACAGCGCTCAGCTCTGACGCACATGGCTCCCGCACACAGCACACAGGTCCCACACGCGTGGGTACCACACACCGCACAGGACTCCCACGCACAGCACACGGCTTCCTTACACACCGCGCCCACAGCCCGCTTCCCACGCACGTGGCACTCACACACACGGCTCCCTCCCACGCACGCGGCTCCCACGCACAGCGCACAGCTGCCCCACTCACACCACCCTTCCACCTTTCCCCCAAACACCCTCACAGCCCGCCCCTCACAGCCCCCCCCCCCCCCCCCAGCCCCGCCGGCACCGCCCGTCCCCGGGGCCGCGCCGCCCCCGCCCCGCTCCGCCGCGCAGGACGCGCGCTCCCCCCCGCCCGCGTCGCTCCGCCGCTGCCGCCATGTCGGTGCGGAGCCGCGGCGCTTGGCGGCGGCTGGCGCTGCTGCTGCTCCTGGCCGGCTCTGCCGCCAGCCCGGCGGAGGAGGGCGGCGGCGGCGGCGGGCGGCGGGAGGCGGGCGGCGGGGAGCAAGGCGAGGACGCGGCGCGACCGCACCACGACTCCTCGTACGGCACCTTCGCCAACGAGTTCTACGACCTGCGCTACCTCTCCGAGGAGGGTGCGGCGGCCGCAGGCGGGAGGCGGCGGGGAGCACGGAGGGGCGGGAGGGGCCTCCGGGCCGGGCGGCTGCGGCAGCGGGCCGTAGCGGACGGCATTCAGCACAAAGGCCAGCGCCCGCCGCCATCTTCCGCGCGGGCCCCGGGGCTGTCGCGCCGGGGGCACCGGGAGTCCTGTTCGGCGGCCGGTGCCTCCGCAGCGCTGGCGCCTCGCTCCCCGCCGGGCTGCGGCGCCGTGGTTGCTCCCGGCCCGGCTTCCGAGCCGGGGCCCCGGGAGTAGGCGTGGAGGGAGCTTGGGGGGCCGTCAGTCGTCCCCGTCCCTGTCCCGGGATAAGTCCCCATCCCCGTGCCAATCCCCATCCCCATCCCTTTCCCGGCATCTGTCCCAATCCCTCTCACGGGATCTGTTCCCCGATCCCTGTCCCCCGATCCCTGTCCCGTGATCAGTCCCCGTCCCTGCCCAGAATCCGTGCCCATCCCTGTCCCGAGGTCTGTCCCCATCCCTCTTCCGGGATCGGTACCTGTCCTTGTCCTGATATCCGTACCCATCACTATCCCGGCATCTGTCCCCATCCGTGTCCTCATCCCTGTCCTGGGATCCGTACCCATCCCTGTCCCAGGATCCATCCCAATCCCTGTCCCAGGGTCTGTCCCCATCCCTCTTCTGGTCCCAGTCCCTGATCCCATCCCTCTCCCTGGATCTGTCCCCATCCCTCTCCCAGCCACCAGTCCCTGTCCTCATCCGTGTTCTGGGATCTGTTCCCATCCCTGTCATGGAATCTGAACCTATCCCTGTCCTCAGATCCGTTCCCATCCCAGTCCCTGTCCTCATCCTGGTGAGTGGGGCAGGCTGGCAGCAGCAAACCTGCATGTGAAAAGCTTTTTGGGCTGCTAACTTAGTAGGGGTCCTGTTTTGTGGTTTTTTTGTGGTTTCTGAAATGCCCTGTGATGTGTTAAGCGGTGAGGAATGCTGTGGTTGCGCCTGGGGTTTGTGGGGTTTTTAATTTATTTTAAGTTACAAATGGCAGAATGTTAAAGCTCCAATTTTGTGGGTAGGCTGTATTGAAAATCAGTCATTTTATACATTGGAAAAAAAGGGAAGAAATGAGAAAACAGGATGTTCTTTGACCGGGAGAGATGGTCCGCTACAGGTTATGGTGAAATTTTGCCAGCTTTATGTGTTTACACTGAGTAATTTACCCAGGCCTCTGATACAATTGATGTAGGCTGTACTTTGCAGTTTACGGCATGCTTGCTCTCTCCATTGGCATTGTCAGAAATCTAGGAAAGGGAATCAGGGCTTCCAGATGCTTAAAGTTGTGTGAGTTAAATGTTTGTGCATGGATGCTGTAGCCAGCTGCAGTGTTTATTCCCTATTCAATGAAGCACTTTCAGAGGACTTTCTAGTTTCACAACTGGCGGTTTGGTTTTCAGTTGGCTAAATAGAAGAACATCCTGTTATAGTATCCACATCCGTGCAACAGACACAAACTTCTAAAAGCTAAGACTGCAAAGGTCTATTTGCAATGTACACACTATCATACAGCAGCCAGGGGACTGCGTGGAGTCATAACTCTTGTTGTCTGGCTTTTATGGGTCTTCAGCTGTGATTGCAGGTCGTCACTGCAGGCAGTGCCCCATTTTGTTACTCTCTTGCCTTTTAGTTCAATTCGTATTTTATTTTACTTCTTAATAGAGGATGTATTGTAGGGTCATTTCAGTATCCATTCCTACAGATCTGAATTTGATGCCCTGCATTTATACTTAATACTGTCATTTATAGTTAAGGAGCCAGATTTAGTTCCCTTGCAGATATCCTAAGCGATTAAGAGTGGACAAAGAGATAGGTGAGTGGAGAACTGTAATTGTTAGCTGATTGCACTACTTTGTGTTCCTGCTCCATTGAGTTAACTTTTGCCCTTGGTGTAGCAGAGCCATGCTCCAGCATCCTTCCCTTCTTGATGAATGTAGAATACCTGAGAAGATTTTTGTTTTCAATTATCAGTGTTACTTTGGTACCTGGAACCAGGACCATCTGAGCAAGGGATTGTATATGTGACAAAGTATTCCCTCATCTGAACGGCTCACTTAACAGCAGCCAAAGTAAATGGTATTGGAACCTTTAACTTTAGTATTATTGATTTTTATTCCTTGTATTTTATTTAGTAATGATTTATTCTGATTACACAGGTTATCCTTTCCCTACTGCTCCTCCTGTGGATCCATTTGCCAAAATCAGAGTGGATGACTGCGGAAAAACCAAGGGATGCTTCAGGTCAGTCCAAAATAAGAGCGCAGATACCTTTATGTTTGCAAATGCTGTTTGATTGCATGGCAGACTTTGTTAAATGTTCCATATTCATTTTAATAAATATTTATTATTTAAGAACGTACTTTGTAATTTTGCACTGTATTATTTGAGGAGGAAGGTCAACAGAGTAATACTGTTTGTGATTAATTGTTTGCCATACTGTTTAAATACTATGGATTTTTACACTAAAAAATTAATAATTGCAAACAATTGCACTTTGTGTATAGCATAATATAATGTTTTGTTGCCATTCTACTAAAATGCATTCTTTTAGATTTTTTCTTGCAGAAATGTAATTAAGTTCCATAACAGAAAATTAGAAAGAAAAGTTTCATATATTTCCAATTCATTTAGGTATGGTAAACCTGGATGCAATGCAGAGACTTGTGACTACTTTCTAAGTTACCGTAGAATTGGAGCTGATGTAGAATTTGAGTTGAGTGCCGATACTGATGGCTGGGTGGCAGTGGGATTTTCTTCAGACAAGAAAATGGTAAGATATGTACAGTTCTTTATGTTGATAGCATACACTCATGCTAGGATATAAATGATTTAGATTTGATTTGTCACAAAGAGAGCATCTGAGTTAAAACTAACTTGCTGAAAACAAAGCACCATTAGGTAGGCAGTCTAGGAGCACAAGCCAGGCCTACTGACTTGCAGAAAACGGTCTCCTCCTTCCTAACGTGCCCTTTCCCTTCTTCTGGAGGTGTTCAGGATCAGGTGGGATGAGGCTATGAGCAACCTGATCTAGTGGAAGGTGTCCCTGCCCATGGCAGCAGGGTGGAACTGGATGATCTTTAAGGTCCCTTCCAACCCAAACCATTTTATGATTCTTTGATTCACTGAGAATTGTGATGCTGTTTCAGACCAGCTCTGAATGTCTGAACGTTATTAGCTCTTTGCCTTTTTATTAGAAAAGCCCTCAGAGGTAAATCAGTTCGCATGGAAATGTCCTGTCGACGCTTCATGGCAGCGTTAGTTGAACAAAAGATGCATCAGAAACTAAGTAGCAAATAGTTTTATTCTTTAGTAAATCAGTTGGCTTTCAGTGATATAAATATAGCTTTCACTATTCAACTTCGGAAATCTTTTTGTTGGTTTTTTTCATACCTGTATGTTGTTCCAGGGAAGCCACAAATGAGTGACAAAATGACTACTGCTAATTTAAATGTGCTCTAGAAAGCAATCTTATCAATATTTCTTCTCTCTCTTCTGGATTTTATTTGATTTGTTTTTTTCCCTATACTTATTTTTTCTTTCAAAAGCTTAATTTTTCATTGTGTCTGGATGAGCAAAACGGGAACAAGCATATACTGTATGGGCTTTGAAAAATCTGAGCAATAGACGACTAATGCAAACATGTCTTGTCTCTCATCTGTGGTAAAATGTTTAGGATTAAAATGTAATTCATAATGTAGGTGTTCATATACAGAAACACTCCAGAGTACATAATAAAATACTGAGCCTACATCCTAAATCACAAGTCAGAGGACAGGGATGTTTCTTTTATAGTTGTAAGCAGTAGTCTGAAAAAAATACATAATTTAGAAGTCCTAGGCTAGGACCCGCAAAAGTCAGTAGCGAGACTCGCATGGACTTACTAACTTTCTTATCAGACCCTAAATGAGAAACAGAAAGAAAATGTGAGGGCAAGGTCTTTTTCAGTCGTTGCGGTATACATTTTAATATGATACTGTAAACACAATAAAGCTGGCAGTCTTTTGTGTCATAAAGAACAGTTTATGTCATAAGAATCAGTTCATGTTTAGTATTGTGAGAAGCAGTTTTTCAGCAGAATTTTGGGAAGAGTTTAGATGGCTGGCAATGCAGATACTCAACGTTTTTCCAGCAGCTGAACACCCTTTAAGTATTTGGCCCCAAGCTATCAGAGATCCCGTTACCAGCTTGTAACTCTGGAATACCTGCAGTAGATCCCAGGGTTCCTCCACCTGCACCTTATCAGCCCCTCGGAGAGCACACATTACATTTCAGCCCAAGCACAGTCTTTGCTTACAGTAAGAAGAATAATATAAACGTAAAGTAAAAGGTTTTGTTTCCAAATATTCTATGTATGCAAACTAATGCCTTTTAGTCAGCTGGATTAAACTGTCTAGAATTTGTCTTCCCCTGCTGACTTCTCCCTTTTTCATAACTTCCAGGATTTTTTTGTGTCCTGGGATACAGAAGCTGTAATGGTAAAATGACTGTCAGTCAAAACAACTTGGCTATGAGAAGTGGGCTGTGCTTTCAAGGCCCCAGTCAAAATGGTGTAGCCTGGGTAGCTACTGAAGTTCAGGAAAAGAATGTATTTTGTGTCCTAAATGGATTTTTTTAAGTCTTATGACCTATTTCTTCATCTCAAATAGCATTATGATTTTCCACTTGCAGGCTTTTGTGCCTACACAGGATTTTGTGATGTTATTCTATTAACTGAGATTCCAAATGTTTTTTTCCTTTCCTTTTTATTTTTTTTCCATGTGAAAACAGCTTTATTTTTGCCTCTGTACTTATGAATGAGGGATTTGTACTCAGATGTATAAAATAAGTTATGGAGGGCAAGGATAGGTTCAAGACATAAGCTAGAAAGGTTGACTGCAGCAGCACCAAGGTGCAGAAACTTTTCAAGCATATGTTTTATCTAGTTGTCCTCTTTTTCCCATCACTTTTGGCACATCTTTTACAAATCCACATAGCAATATCCCCAGACAGCTGAACTGCACCCTTTTTCTCTCCCTTTCCTGTAAACAAGAACTTGGAGGTTATCACGCTTGCAAGTATAGTTGTCTATCATTAGCATGACAAATCAGAAAGATTAGCATTGGAGGAGTAGGACCTGTGTTTAATATCACACTGATACCTGTGATAGTGGTCTTCAGTAAAATGCCATTCATCCAACTTGCACATTGTTTTAATGATTCTAGATACTAAGGCTTCTGAGATTCTACTCCTAAAATTAATCCTAATACCTGAATGATACCAGTGCTCTCCCACTTTGGCAGTGACCTTGAGTAACTGTTCTAGCAACTGGCTTAATATTTCTTCAAATGATGTCTACAAACAATTGTCTCACACTTCCTTCTGTCTGTTATTTCTTTGCTTGATTGTAATGCTTGGTGGCTGTTTATGCTACGTGAAGAAGGACATATTTACTACTCTTTTCTGGTATCTTATGGTGTTCTGTATTCTGTTACTACATGCTGAGCATTTTTTATTTTATCTTAATAGACAAAAGTATTCCTTTAAGTGAACATTATAAAAGACATTATAAAAGACAAGACCTCAATTTATACTGTTATTTGCACAAATCTAGTAGATTCATCTCCTCCCATATAATTTACTAAATTATATTTGATTTCTGCCAGTAAGTTTATGCAGTGGACTTTGTACACATCAAGAATTCAAGACTGCCAGTTTTTATGAAGCAGAATCCCAGAATAAATTATGAAAGAAAACAGCCTTCTGCTGATCAATTAGTTGTGTGATGTCAGGATGATATCATGCCTTCCAGACATCCTATATATGTTAAGCAAAATAAGTCTTAGAAAGATCCAAAAGAGAATTAGAGGTTGTAAGGGTAAGTAAATGTCACTATCCACTTTGTGCTGTTCAATCTGATTGATTGACTCATTGCCAGGGAAACAAATATTTCTGTGTATGTAACTTTGAAAAAGGGAATGAGAGACCCAGGTCTTGATTAGTTTTTAGTAATTAAAATTATATAAACAAATGATTGAATTTGTGAAACTATTGTTTTCCTTCTACCAACATGTGATTACCATGTAGGGAGGAGATGATGTCATGGCTTGTGTTCATGATGATAATGGAAGAGTCCGAATACATCACTTCTATAATGTCGGTCAGTGGGCTAAAGAAATCCAGAGAAATCCTGCTAGAGATGAAGAAGGAGTTTTCGAAAACAATCGCGTAACGTGTAGATTCAAGCGTCCTGTATATGTTCCCCGCGAGGAAACCATCGTAGATCTGCACTTGAGTTGGTACTATCTGTTTGCTTGGGGTCCAGCAATTCAGGGTGAGTTGATTTCTGTGTTATCAACAGGACTGAGGTGCCAAGATTAATGAATATCTTTCAAATACATTATTCTTACTAGACCCACTTTTTTTAATGTATTGAAATTCTGGCTTAAGAACAGATAAAAAGGAAGATGAGATAAATGAGAGAGTCCTACATGTTGTGTTTTCTTGACTACATAGTTATTATCCTCAGTTCCCAACGTTAAATTTAGAATAGCTTCATAATTAGAAGTTCTGAATTCCTCTGAAGGATGTTTATTCTTTACTTGAATTTCATTTGGTTTATGCAGAGGTTTAATTTCAGAAAGCAGAGAAATGAGCCCACTCACTGACAGTGTAATATTGCATGCTCCTGTAGGTTTGAAAAGTACTTAGCTGTCTACCTAGCATAGTTATAGATATCTTGGTATGGTTGTAGAAAGAATGGATCTGACATTATTTCTTTCTGCCCTTACCTATTAAAGGTTCTATAACTCGTCATGATATAGACTCACCACCCGTATCAGAGCGTGTTGTCAGTATTTACAAGTATGAAGACATTTTCATGCCATCAGCTGCCTATCAGACCTTCTCTTCTCCATTCTGCTTGCTCCTCATTGTTGCACTGACCTTCTATTTATTGATGGGAACCCCATGACTGATGGAAAACATCAAGAATTTGTCAGTGAAAGTTTCTCAGGATGGACAGCTATATGGATGGACGATGCATTTTTCTATTGGAATTTATATCACACCACCACCATCATCTAGCTGCTTTTGAAAATACTTAGCTTCTCAGAAGAATGAAATAATCATCTCCTTTGTGTGGCAGAGTGGTGACAAATCAGTTAAGAATAATCAGTGAACACATAGGAGAATATTTTCAGTGTTGTGACTACTTGCTTAAAGAAACAGAGACTTTTGTAAAATCAATGCGTGTGTGTGGATGTGTGTTTGGGAGAGCTGTCTGGATGGGCGTTTAGGCAAATTTAGTCATGGGCATCTTATCAAATAACAAAATTGCCTTCCAAATGGCTTCCAAACAGCAAATTCGGGAAAACATTATAATGCTGGTTGGTACTTCTGGGGGAGAGAGCACGACTCCAAGTGCGGTTTCTGAGGTTAAGATCCAAGTACTGACACAGCAATATAAAACCTGCCCTTCAGTAATCAGCAGTTCTCCCCCCCTTTTTTTTTTATATTTATAAAAGTTTACTTACTCTGGTACTTCCCAAAACTAGACTTGCATAATCAAGCATTAATGTGACTTTCAATGGAAAAGAGTTGATGATTGTCTTTATAACAACAACGTTTCAACAGCCTTCTTGAAAGAAATGGCTAGTTCTTTTATGAGTGACCTATAGAGTTGACACAAGGGGAAGCGAAAATACAGTACTGTAAATTCTCCATACATAGGCAAAACAGGTGTAAAACATAGAGAATATAGAAGTTCCCAACAAGCCATAGGATGTCATCCCAATAAATTAAATAATCATTTTTCCTTTCATGAAACAACAGTAATATTGCTGACATGTAAATACGTTTTTAAGCCATTGTGTAGCGGCATGAAGTAATCTGTTTTTCTGTGTTTTATGCCTGTATATCCCATTCATTTTAAAGATGAATATGGGTGGCTGGTGTTAACTTACAAATAAATGCAAATACAATTGAGATTATTTGCAAGGAAAAATAGAGATTATTAAGAAAAGCAGTATTTTTAGTTTCACCAACCATTGCTAAAATGTAGTTACTGTGGAAAAAGATGAGCTAAAGAGGGAATATATTATTCTTTTTTATTACTAATAAATACTGCAAAGATGAGAGCTAAATATTACTGAAATGGAAGGTGTCAAAATGTATTTATCAGCCACAGAATATTATGAAAACCTTTGACTTCTTGTGGAGAATTTCTGTTCTTCACATAATAGGAAGTGTATAACACATGTATACATGAGCTTAGGTAAGGTTCCAATTTGCATTAAAATTCTCTTTAAGTAGAATTAAAATTGAAATTATGCCAAAGTTCTATCTCATGTGGATCGAATGTGGTATGTTGGAGGACTGTGTAACATAGGATGTGGTAAAGTATGGCACGGACTCTCTTTCTATTGTCCTTGCTGCATACAGCGTAAAAGATTCACTAGCTTTGCTGGGTTTGCATCATTATTCATGGACTGAAGTTTGTAGACAATCTTTTTCTTTATGTCCTGCATTCTTCCAACCTGTGCTTATAGTATATTAATTAGTTTTGAAAAGGAATTTATATCCATCACACTTTATCCCTATTTCAGAAGAAAGATCACTTAGTAATATACATTTTCATTGATGTCTTTAAGACTTTATTTTCTTAAAATTGCTGGATTAAGTTCAAGAGGTGGGGAGAGAAATTCAGAATGAAGTGAACTATGAAAATGCGTGTAGTAGCTATATTTTGTATAAATTACCTCTCCCAGGTTGAATAACTTACTTATCATCTGATGAAATACATAGTGGAAACCACCTAGTAAGGAAAATTGGCTTTGGTCCATCATGACTATAAAACTGAGACTTAAGATAGGCTGCAGCAGAGAGCTGAAGCCTTGGATAACGAGTTCTGTATTCAGCAACCAAGTGAAGTGAAGAACTCATCATGGCAAATTCTTTTTCTTTTCTGCTAATTTGTAGGCAGCTGTGATAGCTGAAGTACTGCAGTTCCTTCTCAGAGATCACAGCTATTTAAAGTAACCTTGGGGTTGCTTTAGTTTATGGCCTTGTATTTACTGTTTTAGTTTCAGGTATTTACCTGATTACTGACTAAAGGGCTAATCTAATCATTGAAAAGTATTGAACTAGGATAGAAATCCATTTTGGCTCCTCTTCTATAATACAGCACTGGATTTAGGATAGCCTGTTTGGGTCCAAGCACAAGAGGTTCAAGAAAGGTGACAATAATAATGTGAAGGTAAACATACAACACTCGTGGATCTGCTTCCCACTTACATGGAATTAGATTTGTTTGAAGTTCAGATTCTAAAGCAACAGCAAGTTCTGAGCAGAGGCACAGCTGTGTTTTGCAGTGGACAGGATATAAATCCTGCAAAATATAAACTGCTTCAGTCTTCAGCTGTACCCATGTTCTCATGTGGGTAAGAATACCGTTTCTTTCCTTTTTCAGGTTACTTGTTAAGTGTGCTGTCTGGTGGTTTTTGTTGTCACTTTTCTATTGCTGGAGTATTGATGGAAATGTGCAGTTCTCTTAAAAAACTGTCTCAGTAGCATTAAAGTACTTGATTAGCGCTAATTAAGTATTTCTAATCAAATTGGAGGAAATAAAAGTCCGCAACAAGCAGCAAAGCAATCTATTCTTTGGCATTTCAACTGATGGTTGAATTTAGCTTTATTATTGTTCACTAGAAAACTATCACAGAATTTTGTATACTCTTTCCCACATAATAGTAAAGCCATAAATCCTGCTCTAAACACTTTTCAGGTAGCAGAGGTAAAACAGAATAAAGGTTAAGGAGAGCTGAAAATAACTGGCAGATTAGAAGCAGGATTTAGGTAAGTTTCTTTTAGTGAAAGAAGTTTCCTTTCTTGTGGCATTTTGTCTGAGAGTTGCTTTTCAGAGTGTGGAAAGCAGGAATAGGAGAGTCAAAATGGCAAAGACCGAAGGTGTGAGTGCTTAGAAACGAGTAGCTGGGAAGAAACATGAGAGCAAAAAGGCCATAAGAGACATGAGAAGGCTTGAATTCGGTAGTACTTAACTTTCTATGATACTTGGTAAGTCTTAATATTTGAGTGGGTTTAGTAACTTGTCATGGAAGGTATTTTGCTTTTCATGTATTTTTCTTTTCAACGTGGAAAAGCAGGATTGATCCCTGTTATACAAAGTTACTACAAATTAACTTTCTTCGAAGTAATTTTTAAGTGTTTAGGACATTTCAGGTAGTTTATTGAATTTCTCTATTTAAGAGGTACCAACATCACCCAAAGGAAAATGTCTCCTTCAGAAAGGAAGGCAGAAATTTCCTTCTCCAAATCAAGTAAAGGTGAGTTTCCTTAGGATGACTACTAGCAAGCATCTGTTAAATAACACGTTTCCAAAGTAAGTTTATTTTGAGAATAAGTTGCTGCAGGGTGACCTAATACAGAGGCACAGAGTTTAGGAGGTGCCTGATTAGAGTATGATGTTGTTTGGAAATTTAACTTTGATTATTAATTACAAAGATAGTACTGTCAAGGACCATAAGGTATTAATTAGCATCCTTGAATATGTTCCTTCCATGCAGAGCAAAATTCAGTTGGGACCATTGCTTGTTACATTTACTGTATCATCACCCTTTCCTCACTCTGTCCATCTTATCTAGGATGTTTTATACTTACAGTTTGTAAGTTAGCTGGAAGAGAAATCAGCTGCCTATGTTTGTGACAGTGCCTGACAGTGCCTGTCACAAAGGGAACTTGTTTGGTTTTTTTTTACTGTAGTGTCTGACTGGTACCCTGCCACAAATAATAAGCTAGGCCTGAAATTATTTTAATACTAAGTAGGATAGGAAAAAGAGAAAAATAATGGTGAGGGCAAGCTTTTGGAAAGTCTTATTTATCTTCACTGAAATAAAGTAACTATGTATATTTTTATGTGTAGGTGAGATACTCCCAGATGCTAATTGACTCCTCCCTCCCCCTAAAATAGCCTACCTGATTGGATAATTTCACTGAATACTGGATGATACTTTTATTATAAGGGAAATACTCTGGGTTTGAAAGATAAAATATTGATGAGAAAAGTTTGAAATACCTCTGTGGCCTTCTTGTCCTTCTTGATTGATTTCCCAATACTTGGATAACAAGAAAATAAACGCTTGTAGTTTCTTTTCTGAGGAAACGTCCACATTGGGTTGAAAGTTATCAAAGCCCTGTCACTGACCTTTCCAGTCTTCTACACAGGGATTAGAGAATGACTGGAGTGTCGTGTACCTTAGTAAAACTAAGCAGCAATTTTAAAGCTCACTTGGAGCACCATAACCTGGGCCTGAACCAAGAAGAGGAGCCCTGCAACTGCCTCCATGTACTCAATGGCTACTGCAAAATGGAAATGACAAACAGCACGACTCATCCTGCACCAAACCCCTTAAATATGTGTATCTTCCTTTGCCAAACTGTGGATGGCATTCTTACTGTGAGTGCTTATGTCTGGTCTTCCACTGAAAAGTTATGTGCTCTTTGTCAGTGGCCTCTACCCTTTCCCCGTTTCCACAGATGCCTTATGCTATTTATCAAGGTGATCCCAAGAAGTCTTAGTACAGCTGTGAAGAGGTGTTAGTGCATAAGGTGGACTGACACACAGCTGTCTGCCTGATTATCCAGATCACGATTAGAAACCTGTGTCACTGACACTTCAGTTAACTGTAAGTAAATGATTGCTCCAAGTTTAAGGGAAAGGGAAGAGGTGCATTTCCCTATTTTTTGTCTGTCTTCTCCTTATTTTTCCCTTCCTCCAATGCATCAAACATTTGCAAAGAAGCAAATTAATCTCCTTGTAAAGAATAGACCCTCTACTCTGTTTCATCTGTTCTGAGACCACTGGGAGTTTGCACATCCTGTACTGTAGAGAGAGAATTAAAGCTTATGTGCAAGCTTCATAGCTTTTACTAGCATTAAATTGCATTTTGTGATTCCATGGTTTCAATAGCTTGCCACACTGATGCGTAGCAGGTGTACATACAGCCCCCCCTGCCCCGTTCCCCCTGCCTTTTTTTAATATCTCTAAATATTTTCCTCAAATAAAAGTATTGGTTAATAACTTTGGGAGAAGGAGTGTTTTACAGTATTACACGACCTCTAATATCACTTATTTTCAGAGATATCTCTTGTGAGAGTGCTAATATTTTATATGAAGTATAACTGGTCTAGACTCTTATATTTATGACATGAGTAGAAAAACATTTAACTGTTACTGCTGTTCTGGTGCTTCTGGAGCTGTGTTGGTACATAACTTGAATTGGAGGATGCCAATTCATGCAACCCTGGCTCCGAGTTTGTAATGAACAGGCGAAGCAGTCTGCTTGAATGCTACGCAGTAAGGCATAGGTGACCTCACACAGTTCGGGATAGAAAAGTGTAGAGACTAGTGGTAAGGCTGAATCACAAGGAAGGGCTAATGGGTTTAGAATATTTCCTATTTTTGCATTAATTTATATGTGGCAGAGCATATCTGTCACTTTTAATCACAAGCAAGTACTTGAATAGAAGGAAGTGAGTCTGACTTAAATGAGAATTTAGCTTTTATGCAGGTTCTAGCTGCGTAAGGGCCAGTGTGGGCAGAAGGTCAGAGCGTGTCTCAAGATGTTTACTCCCGTGAAACTCCAAGGTAAGAGCTGGAGGATCAGTCTTGCCTTTGGAAGTATGAGAACCTGTCAATACCCTGTAGACAGCAGCGAGACAGTCGGCTGCTGCCTCCGTACCTGCTCAGTGGCCATTTTACAAACAACTGCTGGAACAGTTGAGTATCAAAAGATGGAGGCTCGACATCTTTTCTTAGCAGCTTTCATTATATATTTTCTGTTTCCCTAATTAAAATTTCATTATCAGTATTCCTGTAGCAGTGTATTAGGAGGCCTCCCACAGCCTGCCCCGCACAGATATAGACCTAACTGGAAGATTTTATAGAAAATCTCAATTTCCTGAGTACAAAAACTAACCAAAGAAAAAAATTTCTACATATTGACCATATGCCAACTTTTCACCACATTTTTTTTCTGTATCTAGTTATTTCTGTGTAATTTATGTGTTAAAGTATCTGATTTTTGCAGATACAGTGTATGATCTTGGTAAGCATTCCTTTTCTAAACCTGATTCATCAGTATGAAATAATCACTTGGGTAACTCCCGTTTTATACTTTGATTTTTAAAGTGAGTTTGGTAAAATTATGCATGCTTGAACTTGGTTATCTAACTTATCTAATTTGGGCTCAGATACTGAGGCAAAAAGAGTGTAATTTCAAAATGTCAAGGAGGACGTGTGCAGCCCGTGGAGCTGATAGGTGTGAAAAAGCAGATTGGAAAGACATTACTTTTTTGAAAATCTGTGATTTTAATTCGCAATAGCAATGAATCTGCTGTAAGGAAAGGGGCAGTTTTGGGTTTTGTTGGGGTTTTTTGTTTGGTTGGTTTGGCTTGGGTTTTTTTGCTTTTTTGTTTGGTTTTGTTTGGTTTGGATTTTTTCTTTTGATTGCTAAGTAGTTTGAATTGCGTACATAGACTCGTAGAATATTTTTCAAGCTGGGAGGGACCCTTAAGGACCATTGAGTCCAACTCCCTGCTCCCAGCAGGACTGCCTAAAATGGAACCATAGGACTAAAAGCATCGTTCAGATGCTTCTTGAACTCTGACAGGCTTGGTGCCCGGATCACTTCTCCTTCCTGGAGAGCCTGTTCCAGTGACCTACCATCCTCTCAGTGAAGAACCTTTTCCGATGTCCAATCTGAACTTTCCCGGGCACAGCTTCAGTAATTTACAACTGTTGTTTTGCCCTACTTCTGTGTTTCTTATCTAAGTAGAAATGTTCTTTCAAACTGATGTGAGGTTAGAATTCATGCAGGACTTCACAGTCCCTATTTTAGAACAGCTGCTGCTCCATCAAGGCTAGTTTTGATCTGTAATCAGAGGCTATTTAGGAATGTCCTTACAAGGTGAACTTTTATATGGCACTCTTAAGAAACCTTCTGTAACGGTGTTGCACTCTTTATAGACTAGAGCGTTACAGAATTACCTGACAACAGTACTTTTAAGAGTTGTTTTAAAATGATGCTTACTTAAATTCATGTTTACGTATTTAAAGAAGCAGTAGGATTTTTTCCAAGTGCCGAGCAGCTGCAAATCCTTTACAGCTCAAATGCCTGCTCAGGGCAGTGAATGTTTTATGACAGCTAGTAATTGGAGTGTATTGCCTAATTTACTTTCAAGTCTCTCTCAAGCTTGACAACATTCGGTTCAATGTCATAAGTTGGTAATAGTGGAAGACTAAATAAAGGAACGATTAACTTAGTTTGTGTGCCAAGGAATAAAAATATTCTTGCAGGTATTTCACAACAGTGATCTGCAAAGTTTAGACGATGAAAAATTATGAATTAATTAATTCTTCCCAGAATTAATATCTAGGGAACGTATATTTGCTGAAGGTATTTGTGTACGTGTAAATTTGAGAATTATACTAGAAAATTCAAAACCAAAATGGTAGACTCCGCTTTGAAGAGAAAAGAAGGTAAAACATAGAATCCTACATGTTTCTGACTCCTAGATGTTTTTTGAGGGGCAGAGTGATCCAGAAGAATATATGGAATCCTGTAACATTACCTATTTGCAGCTTTTATATACTAACATTTTGCCACCTTCTTCAGTACAAAAATTAACCTCACATTAGCTTTTTTACAGTATTATTTTTCATTTTTTCCAAACAAGATGAAAAGAGGATAAGTTAAATAAGTCATGAAAATATTATCATACGGAGTATTAGGCTAATAGGAAAGGAAGTGCAGATGCCATATTTAAATCTAGGAGGAAACCCCCCTGTATTATTTAAGTACAAAACATGGTGTCTGCTTTTGAAATATTGCACTGCTCACATATAAAGCAATTATTTCCTTTTTTCAGTTTTTCACAGTTGGTGATATGAAACCAGCTATAAAAACTGAAACAGAAAAAATTGTTGCAACGTATTTTCTGTAAAGCTGATATTATTGTTCAAGTCTTGAGACACATAGTCAAAGATTAAATTCCAAACCCATTAACTAATTAGAAAAAATGACATGGTGGGGCCCTGATATCTGTGTGTGATGTCCCCAGCCTTAGTTAGGCAGATTTATTTAGTTGGCTTATTTGAAGCATTATCAATTCTGTTTATGTTAAACCAGATTCTTGGTATGCCTTGATATTTCTAGATTAATATATCCTGAAGTCTGGTTTGCTGTAACCTCTTGCAAGTAAGCAGGTTGTTATAACTATGTTAAATCTCAACACTTTGTTTTGTATTACCTGAAGTGTAATGGTTGAACCTGAAATGTCATCTCTACTTTTCGACTTTGTTCAGGATTCTCAAGACTAATACATAGGTAAAACATGTAAAAAACCAACTTGTACCTGTAGTGTTAAGTGGTGTTCTGCATACTTTATGCTAGGTTAGTTCTGTATGCCAACCCAGCATCAATGTGAGGGCAATGAGCATTTGGTTGGGTAGGAGCACAGAACTGGTGTTTTGTAGTCCAGAGTAATCATCAAAATTCTTTGTATTTATGCACTTTTCAGAAAAATAACACCAAATGAATACATAATGGAATTACAGTGACCTACAGCACTACTTTATAATCAGTGCATGCTCTAAAGTAATTGTTTTGTAACATCTGTTTTCTACTCAATGTTGGTGTTCAAGTAAGCCTTGTTAGCTATTTTACAGTGACAGAAAACAATGTTTATAAACCTGTTGTAATAAATGCCTTTCTAGTCTAAGAAAATGTGTGGTATGGCATTATAAAGGGAGAAAAAAGGTCTCTGTGAGGCTAAAGAAGTCTCTGCTGCTGCCCTGTGTTAACAGTTCCTTCCTGTGTCATGGTCTTGAATTTATTGCCCTGAGTAATTCCATTTAAGTCAGTGAGGCTGGTCACAGCACCAAACTGACAGATCTGCAGAGCTACAGTGTGGGCTTTTTTCTTTTTTTTTTTTTTTTTAACATTCTAATCACAAGCTGTAAATAAATGTAATCTTCCGTATTTTAACAAAATATTAACCCAGTCATCACTCACTATAAGTAAGTAGAGTGTAGAGGTTCTTGTGGTAACCTATATGCTGTGGTTTTGTAACCTATTTGTTGAAACTATAATCAAATTGAAGATATTACAAATTTGAGTGTTTATCTACTGTCATCACTTCCCCATGGCTTGGCCAGATGGAACAGCTCCTCAAGCAGTCAGAACAGGCTTTTGCAGAACAGAAGATGATGCAATTACATTAGAGACTGAGAACAAAGTGGAGGAATTCCCATAATACTCAACAAACAAAAGCCACTGTAGAAGTTTCTCAAACAGAGATGGTTTAGTTTCTGAAATCTCTCAGGTTTGAGCAGGTATTCTAGTTTCTTGTTAGTGGACTGAGAAGAGCTGGTTCAAGGCACTAAGAAATATATTGCTTTTACACTGTGTGCTCTGCTTGTTGTGTTTGCAGTACCTTGTAGTTGCAGGCTGCAGTAACGGATGGCTCTTGTGTGCGTCAACTGCTTGTGCACTATCCAAGTGATCATGATCAATAGAGGCCTTAAGTATTCTCAGTAGAGGGTCTTAAATTATATTCTGTTCATGCTCCATAACAGTTGACAGATTGGCAAGGCCCAACAAAGCCAAAACACTCTTCTGTCGCTCAGATCTCTATATATCCAACTCTAGTTCCATGCATACAACTGTTGTACGGGCTGACCCTGCAAGGCAGTGCTCTGGATATTGTTCATCCCAAGGTCTTAACTGGTGCTGTGCTTCACGTGCTGACCCACGGGGTGAGAATCTTTGTGTTGGTGCTGTTGACTGCTCTACTTCACTACCATGCTCCTATCGAAACTATAGTAGTTTACACTGAGTAACTTTCATTCACCTGAAGAGGATGTTACTTTGTTATTAAACTGAGGTGAGCTGATGAAGTGAGTTTTAACCCCAAATGTTCAGCAACACAGGTTAAAACAAACGAAAACTCTCTCACCTAGGGACGGGAATTTATTTTCTAAATACACAGGCCAGTGCTGACACCTTGTGGCTTCATTACTGAGTTATTTCATAGCACCCTGTGGTTATTTAAGGTATAAATCACTATTAATTTGCTGTTGTCAGTGTTGTCTGCCTTTTGTGCTTCAAGGCCATTTCAGTACCCAGTGTTTTGGTATCTCATTTAAGACAACTTTTAACTTCGGGCTTTGACTGCACATTGAACAAATAAGAACTGAGGGTGTCTGGGATCTCTTGAGGGAGTATTAAAAACCTTCATTTCAGTGCACAAAATCTTGGGTGCTAACGCAATGGCAAACAGAAGTTACAAGCTTCTCTTAGTAGTCAATACCTCATTTCATATTTCCCTCTACAGAAGACAGCACTGAGGACCTAACACATGTAGTTTTAGTGCCATGCATGTTTTTTATGTTGACCCAAGAGCATTCCTTTGCTGTCCTCTTCACCCCTGAAGAATTACTAATAGCAAAAAAACATCCAAAGGGACTGTTGGCGAATTTCTGGTAGTATAGGGACCTGAGATGTACTACTTATCTACGGCCATAAAAATGCCTAAATCACAATCTCCCAGTGCCATTTATACCTAAATTGGCCTCTAATCTAAAATCACATACCATTTCAAACAGTCACTGCAGCCTTAGCAGTTGGCTTTGTTTAAGATCTATCGTGGAATTAAATTTTCAGAGCTTGAGTGTGTCTTGTGAAAATCACCCACCATCCCTCAGCTGTCACCTTAAAGACTGTTTCTTGGTCATGTCCATGCTCTTAAGTGGTCATATTGTATTACTCAATACATGAGTTATAAATCTTTATTTTATTATAGTATGTGTTGGTTGGAGTTTTTAAAGTTTTATTTAAGATGTGTTTAGTTTATATCAAATAGCGAATCACAGAATTGGAAAGGAAAGCTTTTCTACAGTCGACACCAAATCCTCAGCTTATTTAAATCCATATTTATAGCTTCACTCTTCACTGAAGAGGTAACATTAATTTCTATTTGTGAAAAACATGACTGCCTGAGTCTGTTAAGAAAAATCAAAGGAAAAAGGATGTGCTTACGAAGATTTGATTTACTGGAATCTCTGCTTATCTAACAGAATAAATCTCCATGTAAATCTTAATTGACACTTGCTAACTGAACTTTAATGCAAAAAAAATATATTCTAATGAGCCATCAGAGTCTGGTTTTGGCATGGTTCCTTCACTCTGCAGGAACTGAAAAAGTTCAGGTAGCAATGCATGCTTGTTACCTATTTCAACACTCTGCCAGGAGGCAGATCTATCTGATCAAAGAGCAGTGAGTGACAGTATCGTTTTAAAGGGCAATTAAAGCTTCTCATATGGACAACTGCTTGTAATGCCTCATCACTGTCAAGAAACAAGGTACCCGTAGGGCTATAAATGCCTCCGCTGCATGAAATTAAAGCACTTTGTCAAGCTTACAGGTGAAATGTTCAGCAATGGAAAACAAGGAGCTGCAGGAGGCAAGAGAGACTTCTAAGCCTGAATGGGTGTGTAACTGTCAGGAAAGGCTTTGCAGCATTGAAAAGTAAGAACCACAATGCAAAAGCTCTAAGAAACTGGCTGGGCCCAGCCTCACCTACAGCTGTAGGATGCAATGCTGTTACAGGGCACGTGTGGAAAAAACCTCTACCTTTCCTGCTTGGGATGATGATAGGGATAGCTCTCAGCTATTGTCTCTTGTCTTTATATTGCTCTGCCTTCAAAAGCCTGGGTAGGAACAGTTGTATTGCCGTTTTATGAGTTAAAACCAATTGTGCTCAGGGTAATTTCAGTGTTCAGACATCTGTATCATGCAAGAAACGCTTCACCCAAGTCCTAGTAGACGCAAAAGGAACATAAAGCTACATAATGTTAAATTTGCACATAAATCCTAAAAAGAAGAAGGGGAAAAACAGAGGACCCTCCCCTCCCCCCCCCCCCCCCCATTCCCATATCATATGCCTCTGAGCATGTGACCATGCCATACAGCTCTGAACTTACTTTCAGTTTTTAAACATGCTGGACTTTACTCACAACATACAGCTTATCGAACCGATATAGTGGTACAAGAGTTCTTAATTAAGTCTGGATTCTAAGACACAGGAAACGTAGGTTGTGGCTGGAAGGGATTATAGCTTTGGGCTTGAGTCATAGCTATTGCTTTTTGTTCATGTGGCTCACTGGAAACAGGCTGCAGGCTTGACTGCTGATGCAGTACTTTGGGAAGGTCAAAGATAAAGTCCAGAAACTCAAATTTATTTAAACTTAAATCCTGGTCTTGTGAATACCAGTTTTGTTAAAATGCATATGGGACTGGGCTAAGCTGTCCTATAGCATGTGTATTATAGAATAGTTACTCATCTTTTCCATATGGCAAAAGTATTAATTATACTGAAATTCTATGGAGTTTGGTGGTTTTTTGTTTTAGTGGTTATTTTTCTTATTTACCACAGTACTTAAATGTTCTCCAAGAAGAGTGTTTGTGGAACAAAATTGACTTATCAGTGGAAAACAGCAAAGTTTCTTGGTTTTTTAAGCTTGACTCATGACATAATAGATATGATAAAAATTCAAGATGTTGCAGAAGCTCTGTGTGTATTAGCAAATAGAGTTCTGTGGGGTCTATTTGTGTTATATGGCTCTCTAATAGATACAGCTGTAGCACAGCAGCAATGGGATGACTTGTTCAGTTCTAGACAGTATTAAAATGAGATTGGAGAATACAGTCATCAGATATTTCAAGAAAATGCAAAGGAAGCTGCATAACTATAACTGTGACTTTCAAATATAAATAGAGTACCTTTTTTCTTGGACTCCAACTATATGAGCAAATCTGAACATCATCCTGTAAAACCTGTTTTGCCCTGGAGACTGTCTTTCAAGAAGTGTTGTCATCTTTCTGAGAGGTAACTCGTTTTAATTTGTCAAAAAGGAGCTTTGAATAATATGACCTGTACTTTCAATCATTGATTACTTAAAACAAGATTTCATATAACTCTAAAAAGACCATTTCATTAAAGCTCTGAGGGGAAAAGAGCAGTTGGCAAATAAGGACAGATTTAATGTATGTATATACAGGCAACTTAAGCTCCAGATATTGTTGATGGAACCCAAGGAGCTGTTATGCTGGCCCTACATAAGGTATACACATTTGTTAGGTCAGCTGACTAGTTTTTTCCTCCGTTAACTGTGCTGAATAGCTCTTCATTGGTAGTGAGTGGGGAATAGAAACCTATGTGTAAATGTCTGGTTATTTTTTACACCTCAGGAGGGAGCCTTCAGCCTATTGGGGGAATATCTTTGAAAATCTTCAATTTTCTTCACTGGTAAGTGAGGAAAATATTGCTTTTCAAAATGTCTTGTCACACTAAACAACCTCATTTGATCAGATTTGTGCAGAACAGTGAGGAAAATGCCATTACAAGTGAGACAATATTCTGAGAAGGCTGAGATTTTCAGAAATATATTTTTACACAGCCGCCCTACTCCACCCCAGTCCTACAGACTAAGACATGGAAAAGCCATAGAAACAGAATCCATTCAGTCTTATATACTAATTTTTCTGTTACGTAAATTATTTCTTCATCAATTTTATAATTCTGAGAATTAGGAGGGCTTTATCATAACCTGTAGCCAGTCTGGTTGTGTACTGTGTGCCTTCGGGTTCATGTTCCTGCTCTCCTTGGATAGTGTGTTTTCATGTGGAAGGCTAAATTTTCCAACAGTTAATAGCCCTGTAAATTATAAAAAATACCATGTGAACAAAAGTACAATAAAAAGAAATATAGTAGTTCTTGTGATGAAAATTTCCTTCTAGGGTTGCTTTTTGTAACCTGGCGTATTTCCCAAAGATTGCTGTATTAATGATTTTTTTAAATATTAAAGTTTTGTTTGAATATTAATGTTATCCCAAAGTAATCATTTACCTCATATGTCTTCTAGGAGAGAGAAAGAGCATGGAGTCGCTTAACTTTATCAGGTCTGAAAGTAAATCTTAAATATTACAGTGGAGAAAAATAGCTACCAACGTTCTTCTGTAGTCTTATAAAGTAAAGTAAAGAAGCCTCAGGTGCTTTCACAGAGACCAAGATCTTTGGTGAAGTTTGGCATTACAAGTCAAAGTAAGGCAAGATACTTTCCTACAAAACTTCTGTGTAGCAATTTCTGCTTTACTCTGAGTGAAACTGGTATGTTCTGAATTCTTTGCACCAAGGAAGACCTGCCCCACTGCTGGGTGCTAGACATGGCTTATAGACACTCACCTGGAAGAGAAGCGCTTCCTTTGGGATCAGAAAATTGGAATTTGAAGTTTGGCACCTCTCTCATTCTCATTGGAATGCCTTGACCCTTGAGTCACATCTATTTTTAGGTGTAAATTTTGTGCTCATTCTAGTGGCTTGTTTGCACATGTGTACAGGATTTTGGTTTGGAGTCCTTTTCTTTTTTACTGTTCTTGCTCTGTCTTGCTTCATAAATTCTGTGGTGATCTTAAGAACTCCTTCCTGATAAAAACTTCTGCATGTGGTAGTTGTGGTTTTATTTTTGTTTTCCATTAACTGATAATCTGCAAAAAGCTTTGGATTCAATAAAGTGTCATTTCTGGGTGCAAAGATTCTCTCTATATAGAAACAAACCCAAACTAATCATCATTTGACTTCTTTTTAGGATCTTTTCTCCTTTTGTAAAGTGAAAGAAAAAGCCCAATTAGAACCACCAGTTGGGGATTTATGACTTTCATTGTGGTGCTGCAGGGGCTATAAGCAATGTCTTTGCTTTTATTAAATGAGGAATATGAAATGCCTTTTATTTCTCCATGGCTGTGATTTATGCATAGTAAGTCCTAAACGCATTTCAAAATGAAACCTACTAAATGTCCCTTGGCAAATACAGCCTTTTGAAAAATATGACTATGTGAGTTGTATATGACAGCTTCTTTCTTCATATACAAGAACATTGCTCTCATCCTTGTTTCTTCTGTAAAATAGTGTGCTAGTTAAGGGAGCCAAGTTCAGGCTTGGTGGAAAGGATACCTCAGCTTCCCCAAAGTGTGGTGACCGCTGCTATGTCTTACGGTTGTAACCACACCATCTCTTCTTTATCCAGGGCAAGAATGGTTCCAGTACAGGAACAGACTTAATCTCAGACCATGAGGTTTCTTCCCCTCTTCCTCCTTCTCACACATTTGTTTTAGATTAGTAAAATACTAAAAAATACATTTTAATACATTTAAAATACATTTTGGAATGTATTTTAAAAATTCATGATGCTGAGAGAGAGATATTTTTAGGGCTGTTTTTTGGGTGGGGGTTTTTATGTTGGCTTTTTTTTGTGTGGTGAAAGACTCTCCCCAATCCAAATCCAAAACCAGGATTGTCACCTGCAGGTAGTAGAAGCAGGCTCAGGATACCTTTACAACTCCCTGGTGCCCAGGAAGGTCTAGATGATTCTGATATTCTTACTCCAGAGAGAACTGAATTAATGCTGCTGACATAAGAATTGACATCTATATGTTATCAGCCTGCAAGACACAGCTGGGTCCTTGATTTCATGCAGTTTAAGGGTTTGATGTGTTAGCAGTGGTGCTGGCAACTGTGAGAGCCAGTGCCCTTCCCACCCCTGCTCTGCACAGCAAGGATGATATTTTCTCTGGGGAGGATGCCCCATTGCAGAAGGGTGACATCTTATTATGTAAGAGCTTGTGCGTCAGACCCCTAGGAAATGATCTGTTAGAATACGGGTGCGTGTGAGAGCCGTAACCCAGCACTGACTCAAACAGCACTGGCTTCCACAAAAGTGAGGCCAGCTGAGGTCAAAGCAATGCTGGTGGAGAGGCTGGAGCTGGTAGTTGATGCACTTTTTACTCCTGCCTGTGTGAGTAGCAGCAGATTTCTGCTGTCAAGAGGAGGTTTTGTCCATGCTTCCTGCCTCTGCTGGTGTCAGCCTGCCTGTCTCTTCAGAGCTCACATCCACCCTGCGGGTTGTCAGCTGAAGCACTTTCCCTTGGCTGGGTAGATCTGCTCTGGCTCTGACTCTGGCTCCTCATCCTTTCACCCACTGCCTTCAGATCTGCCTGCCTGTCTGGGAAATCCTGGGCTCATATATGATCTATTGTTTCCTCTTCTCCGGGACTCCTATTTCCACAGAATAAAACCCAAACATACACATACACTAATAAACCCCAAAACCAAACCCACAAAAAAATCAAGCTAAGAAACAAACTTTGCTGTGTAAATGGAAAGAAATAAAGGGCAATAAGAAGGAGAGGCCACAGCAATTTTCTACGCTTTCCCGATGCACTTGCTGGTGCTGGGAAGAACATTTGCTTTTCTCTGTGAACAGCAGACCTTCCCATAGCTGGGAAACTAAACTAAACCTTGAGAGCCACTCAGTAGCATTTCACTTTGAAAGGATGCTGTTGTATGGGACTGACTGATTTGAACTACTAGGAAAAATAACTGCCCCAGTTTTTGCCTCCTCCTGTAGTTCATTGCCATTGCTATTTGCCAGGAATGTCTCTCTGGTTCTTTTGCTCAGAGTGACGGTCACTGCCATCATATAATTATATGCTAATTGTATCAGATAAATATTACCGGGAGCCTACTATTTTAGCCAATTTTCTGTGCCCATTTTGACATGTATATATCTATAGTGTGGATCAATTCTGGAAATAAAGAAATGGTTGTTAAAGATAAGTGCCTCTTGTCTGCTTAGAAAGGATTATACTCTTTTTTTATCTACTTGTGCCAAAATTAGTCTTCAATATGATATGTGGTGGTTTGGACAAGCAATTATATTTAGTTGCTTATTTCTGAAAATCTAAACAGCAGTTATTTCTGAAAATCTAAATAGCAGTTATGAAGTTTGTGTTCAATGCTCTGAAGCTCCAGCCATGCTTGAGTAGCTGAACAGGATGGTTCTGCTGGGTTAAATCCATGTAAGTATTTGGTTTTTGAATTCTTAGCGACAAGTAAAAAAAATGCTATGAATGTCAAGTTAGAAAATGAGTGTTACTGTGGTTATCAACATACTTATTCAGGACTTTCATTTTCTGCTAGTATTTAAAGTTTTGTGACTTGTCTTGTAACATCCAAAGGCAAAATTAAGAGAAGAAAATGAGTATCAAAACTATTCATACATCCTTCAGAAATCATATGGGAGATTATATTACATGAAGTGTTATAATCCCACAGAGGTTTGCTCATGTTGATTACTAGAGAGCCTTGGTTTAGCATTGGATTGCGCTACAAATTTGTACTGGGCATAAGGGACTTAAGGGTAACATAAATATGCAAAAGCAATGTGAAATCAATTTAAGAAACAGGGCTTTCATCTGACTTGCATGAGATTTTCTTTGCCCAGCTTGGAATTACAGGGAGCCTTTAACATGAGACTAAATTGTTTCCTCTCACTCTGAAATGTCTCTGTTTTGCCACCATGGTGCATATGGGCTGTAGCACAAATGAGAACTGAGCTTGGACTAGGCATGATAACCAAATTGCCCAGAACCAGTATAAAGTTCAGCCCTTAAAAGCATGTGTAATAAATTGCTAGATAAAATGAGATGGATGGTGCTTCTGATAAATGCCAGTTTCAATTATCCACAGATGTTTAGAGTTATATAATATTTACAGTTTTCATTTGTCTGTGGGCTAATGTCTAGAATTAGGGTAATGCTCTGCTAAATTTGCACTCTGATAAGACTTCAGTAAATATGCCGGAATGAAAATGGATGGTTCCTGATTCCTGTGGAGATCTAGCTTTCTTGAGGCAGCATTTCTCTGAATTTCATTTACTAATTAATTATATGGAAGGTAAAAAGTATTTCTTATTCTCCTGGCCCATATTAAAATCAGTAGCCTAAATATGGTGGTGTACGATTAGCTATGCTTTAGAGTGGTGTTTTATATCTCCTTTTTTAAACTCCAAATCTTACCTCCTCTTTTGAAGCAGACTCTTTTATGAGAATGTATATAGAATTTTTTTTTTAGCAGGGAAGAAATTGCAGAGCTGTCCTTTTGAAATGACTTCTTATTTTTCTGCATAAATGTTTTGTTGCTAGTATGTGCTTTTCTGTCAGTGTTGAGCTGATTCTAATTTGACCACTTGATTATGTAGTCAAGCATTTAAATGTTCATGCCCCATTCCCAATTACAATTAAAAAGCAGCTTGAAATTTACATTGGCTGATATTGATCTGACAATAATTGAAAATCAGCAACATGTTTATATTGTTAATGAAATCACCTGTTTCTTATGCATCTGATGCAATATTACAGGGTGGAATGATTTTTAGGAGTGTAGCAGAAAAAAATATAGGTTCCTCCTAACTAGTGAAGCAGAGTCAATGCAGAATTCTCCAGCTTATGTGAGGGAATGCCTAGAGTGTAGGGCTCCTAATATCCTCTGTCCTGTTGCAATTTGTGGATGTGAAGGATTCCTGAAATCTTGTTAGTTTGAAGTTTCATGTGCCTTAAATTTCAGAACTGAGTTTTAACTTTCTATTTCTTCATTTGCACTGCAGAGCTTCAGAGAAGGGCTGCCTGGTGTTTCTCTAAACTCCTTAGGACTTTCCTCCTGCCTCCCTCTCCAACAGATATGTTCAGCTCCAGGAATTGTGCAAGGGTACAATACTCTACTGAACATGAATCTACCAGTGTAGAAGGGCAAGTGGAAGGGGAGTGTGTGATGCAACGTTCAGCTGGGCTTGGGATTGAGGAGATTGAGCACAGTTGTGTAAATCAAGATGTGGCTACACGTTTGCAGCTTGTTGTGATGTCCTGGAGCAGATCTGCTGTCTCTACTCTTCTGCTTTCCTGCCTTACTCATTCACCACTTGGCATGGAGCCTGGCTGGCTATTCCTTTCCCAGGAAGCTGTGGCAAAAGCTTGTCCATCGCAGGCTCAGGAGGAAGAGCAGGAAAGTGTTCTGCAGTGGCCTAGGCTGCATCTGGAGGATCCTGAACCAGATAAGTACATACATACAGCCTCCAGGCCATAGTTCACATGTACAGGTGAGGCAGCTCAAGTGGATAGAAATGTACTGTTGCATTCTGACAGGTGGAGCTGGGCAGGAGCTGGGTTAGGGGCACCACTGAACTCATGAGTAATAGAGGTGAACATAAAGTAAACGTCAGCTTCCCCATGAACAAAACTGGAGTGGTACTCCTTGTACTTCTTCAGCATAGTTCTTATCTGTCTTCCGTTCCCCCTGAAGTAATTTCTGACACTGAGGGGTTACTTTAAGGGCTAACTTTTCTGCTGAGGTAGACTAGTTGATTGGACACAGAAAGTGGGAGAAGTGACAGTTTCACTTAAAAGCGGCTTTAGGGAAGTCTCCCTTTTTCTTTTGACTATGGCCAATCTGAGGGGATTAGCCAAAGCTAACCTGGTGAGAGCACCCTTCCTCCAAGGTAGTAGCCTGCATGAATGTTGTGGCAAGCAGTTTCAGGATGTTCTGTGGGTATCTTCCAGTATCTCAAAAAAAGGGAGGAGAAGAAGGGGCACATGTGCTATGCGGGCCACAGATCTGGGATAGCAGTGAAGCATCAGATGGTTTAGTGCAAAAGGAACACTCAAGTTCGTGAAGTAACCTTGAACTCTAAAGGCTGCAATGGGTGTAAACAATGCATAATGAGAGATCTGCCGTTAATCAAGTGGTGAAAGACTTCAGGTAAAAAAAAATCCCAATAAAGCAGGACATCATTGCACTTTTGTTCTTTCTGTTTACATATTTTGTAGCATCTCTAGTTTAACTGAATGTTATATGTATTTATGACCTTTTTCAAAGCAAGTTAATAATCTCATTTTAAAAATTAGTGAGGAGTCAACACAATATATGCTTTTACTGATCTGCCTCCACAATCTCAATGTTAAAGCAAAAAAACTGATACTATAGTTTAATAGGTAGAGATAACTATAGGTAGCTACAGCTAGAAAATTTTAATTTTGTGAAATTTATTAATACAGTTTGCATGATCTTGAAATAACCCTTCTAGACTTTTCTGGTTAATAACTTCTTCTCATCAGTGTAGGTTTTTCCCCTGTCCTGCTTTCTAGGAAACAACAAGCTGTACAAAAACTTCCCTGGATGGCAAGAGCCTCCCCCTAACAATGAATTTGTTGCAGGGCTCATTTTACCCTTTCAGTTTATTCCTACATCCTGTGGTTAAAACTCATCACCTCTGTCTAGTCGAGTTAGATCTGTTAGCTTCAGAAACTTAAGGCATGCTGGGAGAAATAAGTGTGTTTTCACAACGATAGTCTTCCACTGGATCTGTTGATGCTGTGCTGACATTATTAAGTTTCTGAGGACTCAGCTGGGAAGCAGAAAGTGGTGCTCTGCTTGGTTTCATGTTGTGTGGTGTAATTGGAGATTGCCATTTCTATCTGTGACATCCATGTTTTCTGTAACACAAGAGAAGATTTGTAAACCTAGACAATCGAAAAAAGTTCTGGTAATTCAGATATATACACACAGAGCTTTTTGTTTTATTTAGTGTTTCTTTGTACCCATGCTCATAATTTTTGAAGTGAAGAGCAATTATCCTGGAACTGGGATTCTCACAGTTGCTCAGGCTGAAGTCTGTGTCTGGGGGTCAAGGATTTCCAGTAAAGGTTTCCTTTTTTTGGTTGAAAGATAGGCTTTCAATGCTCTCTTTGCTTGAAATGGTGAAGTTTGCTGTGGGCTATTTCACCTGTTTTTTGTGAAAATTTATTAATATAGTGCTGTGCCTGCAGTTTGGGCTCCCTGTTCCTCTGATTAAGAGAGCTCCAATGCTTATGAGTATAACAAGGTCTGTCCCATTCCGAGATCTGCCATGTGCTGCCATGTGAATTCCAGTTCCCAGCACTACGCTGACAGTATTCAGGTCTATATCCTCTGTGATCCAGGTGTGAGGGCAGGGGGGGTGATGGCTGGAGAGATGGATTTAAAATACATAACTTCCCTTTGTGCCAGTCCAGATGGCCTGGTTTGCAGAAACTAAGTTGTCTCTGAATTGCTATGATTAGACACTACAAATTAGTTGGCAGCAGTATGAGCTTAAGATCTAGCTGTGCATCTTCCACCCCGGGATTTTTATTTTGCCTAGTCAGGGGCTGCTCTCCCTGCTGTCTCTACATGCAGTAGCGTGTAGAGACCACTAGCTCTGATGTAAACAGTAGAAACATATGAGACGGGGCAGCCAATCCCTCTTCAAGCCGTGCTGGGATTTGTAGATTTTGTTATTGACCCATCTGGTTGTTTCTTGTGCGAGTTTACATCCTGAGTGAGTTTAACAAATCACTTTGAAAAACAGAAAGCTGAAGACAAATTGTATGAACTACAGGTCTAAGTAGTCCCAGCAGCAGATGCGAACAGAGTGAACAACCTGTACGTGCCTGGCAGAACACAGAGCCTGGCTTCAGCATGGGGCAGTTTCTCTGCACCCCCTGGAGCTGCTGGAGGAGGAGAGTCCAATGTGCATTGTGGTGGTGGTGGTGATTACACAGGAGTTAGTGGCCCCCTTGAAGGCAGGATTTAAACTGCTGAGCTTGTTCAGGCTCAGGAATTTGAGCGGAGAACAGAGGGCAGGGCTATGGGTGGGATGGGCAATAGCAGGACATTTCAGGTCTGTGTCTTCACAGGTCTGCTGAGCACTGGGTATCTGGGAGTGAGATGGAAGTGGGGCAAGGGATTCACTGCACCTGTATTCAGCGCATTGCGAGCTCTCCCTGTGCAGCTGGCACAGCACAGTATGGCAGCAAGAGGCAGGTGGGCAGGGTGAGCCGGGAGCTGAGGCAGGTACCTTAAAAGCATCAGGAGATCTAAGATGTAGCTCACAACAGCCCTCTGCTTGGCACAAGTCAATGGGAATATGGCACTTATGGCTTCATTCAGTTTTCTGTTTCCCTTTGATACAACTTAGCTAGCTCAAGGCCCTTGGTCTGACGGGCCTGACCAGTATCAATCTTAACCAGATCATCTTCCTTTCTGCCTTGCAGAATCACATCAGTTAAACTCATAAACTCATTGCGGCTAGCAAAGTTTCTTTAAAAAATATGTTGATCGTATTGAGACTGGGCTTCTTGGGAGGTGAAATACGGTAGTTCATTCAACTGGTGCTAGAAAGTCCACCTTTCCTAGGGCTCAGAGCACCCAAAGGCAACAAAATTCAGTAATGTCACCACATCCAAGTGAAAAGAACCTTTCATTACAGGGTTTTCGCCTTTGGCAAACTTGACTTGGGAGACGTTAAGAAGAAGGTGGTAGCCACTTGGTGTAAAAGAAGCTTCAGAAGGGAAAGTTAATATGTTGGTAACAGGAGAAGGTAATGACTTACTAAGTAGACAACTATAGTAGTTACCTATCCCAAATACTAACCAGTGACCTGGAAATGGAAAGAAAAGTCCTTCTTCTGCAATTTATTTTTGAGAATCAGTATTAGTGGTAGTCAAATTTCTGTGCATTAGGTATTAGAGAATGAAATTCAACTTATAGGAGAAAAATACTTCTGTGAAGTACCTACTGCTCTTTCAGTTATATACACTGCTGTTACTAGAAAGGAGATGTGGTGTGAAAATGAGGGGTGAATTTATATAACAGTAGAATTAATCATACCATCTGTTCAATCTGAAATTGCAAGATGTGTGCCATGCATGATACATGATGATGATGATACAGTTTTCTAATCTGAACACTACCACATATGAGTTGGGGAGAGTTGGTGTTGACTTTTCTGAAGGGGCTGACCATCTCCATTCCTGTTATGCAAGAATAGGGGTTTTTTTTATGATTAGAAATTATAATGTTTTTCAACAAGAATTCGACTTGCTTTCAACCATAATAAAAAATTGGTACATGTTTAACAGTAAAAATTCTGTAATAAACGTGTGAGCCAGAGCACTGGGGGGATATTTTGTTTTGGTTTGATTTTAGTCAAACTATAATAGATTCTTGGCACAGCCTGGTCACTTTCAGGCTGAGATTTTCATTTAGGGAAAGCATTTTTCTGTAATTAGAGTAGAAAAAACGTGTGCTGCTTACCTTGACAGTCTCTGTCTGAGCTTGTAGCAAGAAGACTGCTATGCACTGGCAATACCTATTTTCATGCTGTATTAGGAAAGCATTTCGCAGGCTGAAGACTGTGGAAAAAATGTGGAAAAATTCTATAAATTCCCTCATGCAGCTGTCAGTCCAATTTTGCATCACATTGTATGAT
The DNA here is from genome assembly GCA_033558235.1 of Neomorphus geoffroyi. Lineage (NCBI taxonomy): Eukaryota > Metazoa > Chordata > Aves > Cuculiformes > Neomorphidae > Neomorphus > Neomorphus geoffroyi. The sequence goes on from JAUMJM010000002.1 coordinate 24,190,769, forward strand.
TATGTATATAATTATATTTTCTGATTCAAGGGCAATGTAACTTGTTAAATTTTTTTTCATGCAGGAAGCTTTGTTATTTCAAAAAGAGAATTCTGCTTGAGCTTTTTATATTTTAACTTACTTAATCATTGTGCAGTTAAGATGCTTTTGAGTCTAGCTGAGGATCATTAAGAGAAGTTTCCATTTAAAGTGGAATAAATAACAACTGAAGTTAGAGAAAAACTAATATCAAAAATTGAAGAGAAATGACCCATTTTTATTTTATTTCATAAGTTCTGTACGATCGCTGCACTCAGGCTGATGGTGGGTTTGGGCTCTTCCTGGAATGTGTGCATGAGTTGGTGCTGCTGCCCAGGGCGTGCTGCCAGCAGCACTCTGGTTCTCGCCAAACTTCTGCAGGAGAAGTTAATTGGTGACAACAGCATCTCCTGAGTCCTGTGGTTTACTTTGAGCATCATGTAGCAGGTTTTCTTGCAAGGGGACAAGTCACCACCAATGTCACGTGTCTAGAGTGAAGATGTGGCTTAAGTCTGCTGTGGAGCAAGCTTAGGGGAGGAGGAGGTGAAAGCATATTCCAGTATTCAGATTCCTGTATAGGACAGCAGGTGTGCTTGGGTGGGCTGGTAGTAGCAGGGAGGAGGCACAGTAGCCTATTATAATGCACGGAATTCACATGGTGTTGCTTTTCTTTTAGCTTAGCAATGTGTGCAGGTGGTATTTATGAAGATGTTCAAATGCATGTGGGTACATACCTGTAATGTGGATGGGGTCAACGTTTTTCAGTATCAGTCTGTCTAGTGGGATGGGCTGGTCTAGGACTGTGCAAAACCCACCCTCTCTTATGAATGACTGCAACTCGGGAGTAAGAGAAGGACAGACAGGGATTAAGCTGGTGTCGGAGCCCCCGTATTTCTGGGAATAGAAAATGAAGTTGGTTAGCTGTTTGTCATCTGGTCATGAAATGCAGGCACTAAACAGCCCTAAATTCTGTACTTTCTGTTATCAAAGGTACTGAGGCAACTTGTCTGCCTGGGGAATCTCAGAAAAAAACTGGAGCTCTCCTGGAAGTGACACCTTGTACTAAAAAAGCCACAACAGAAACACAACATAACTCCACAGGCAGAAAACAGCCAGTCTAAGGTGTTCAAAGGTCTTTTTTTCACCCCTTCCTTCCCATTACTTTAATAGAAAGACTTTTTCTCCATTCCTTGGAGGTGTGTTTTCCCATCCCCTCTCATGTACATGCAGAACACAGAATTGCTGGGGCTCCACATGGGTTGCAGCCCTTCACAGAAAGTTCACCAACACAGGTACATGGGGCAATCCTCAAAGAGACTTGCCCGAGGGCATCAAGTTTCTTGAATTCCTGCTTCCTTCATGCTACCCATTGCTAAAGGATGGTGCTACTGTTCCACCATCTTTCACTGTATGCCTTCTCTAATTCCTGCAAAGGCAGAACAGGTGCTTCTTTAAAAAAAACCAAAACACAAAACCTCTTTAAATCAGACACAAACGTCTTGAGATCTAACACAAGTCCACTTAGCCTTAATTTACATCATCTTCATAAACTCAGTTAGCTAGATAAGTACTCCTACACTAAAGCTGTAGGATTTCAGGTCATCTGGTGCCTTTTCTTGTTGGCTAAATACAGATTATTATCATCTATAGGACTCACTATACAGCATCTTTCATCAATAAAAAAATTCTTAAGAAGAGTCATTATATCTCCATTTTAAACTAGGGGAAATCAAGGCACAGGGTTAATATGCAACAGGCTGTGTTGGAACTGAGAGTAAAGCAAATCTTCCATCTATTTTAGTATTTCCCTGCTTTCTTCCTTTTTTTTTTTTTTTTTTACTTCTTTCCAACAGTTCTGATATATCTGGGATAAAAATTTTTAGGTTGCTGGGCTGAGTCATGAGGGGAGCATTGGAAAACTTCTTACATTCTAGAAACTTTTCTGAGCTTTATGAATCCAGTACATCAGACAACATCAGGAAAATACTAAGGTTTTGCAATTTAAATTCTGCCTGTCATAGCATTCCTGTAACATATTGAGCCTAGAAGCAGAGGTTTGAATCAGTGTTATGTTTTGTTATGAGCATAAGAAAGTATCACCTATCCTTCATGCTGATTAATCATCTTGTATTTTTTTCATAGCTCAATAATCCAAAGCACATTCAAAATATTGACCAAACTAAAAAATATAACAACTACAAGTGTGTATATATATACCCATTATTACCTTTTTGTTATGTTTAATTTTGGTGATTAACAGGAAATCATCAAATAGGAAGAGGTAGACATCAATGAGTCTTGTGCTTTCTGAGGAGGAAAAAAAAAAATATCAATTTGATGGCATGATTGTCTTAAGGAATTGCTGCTTCTAAGGTCAGTCACATCTATGAATCAGTACATCTCATAAAATGCTTTTAACAAAGAAGCATGGTTTCCAACATAGTGCACAACTCCTAATTCCCTAGTCTGCACTCTCAAATGCAGCACTTAAAAAAAAATGTCCTTTGACAAACTTGGCTGCCAATACTTGTACCTTGTAGCAGCTATCTCATTACGAAAAAAACCCAAAACCTATTTGCCTGCCAGGAAAAGTGACCTAGATCACCTCGAGTGCCTACGAATACAACTATCACCATGCAATAAACTAACAAATCCTACGTGGTAAAGAGTGAACCTTCTGAAAATGGCAAAGATAAAGAAATAGGGAAGCGCTACCTTTCCTTGATGCCTTTCAGTCCTGGTATGCTGCCCTCTTCACAGGTTTTTGCAGCAATGAAATGTTAATGCATAGCATCACAAAAGCCTTTCAAAAACTACACAAAATAGCATTGACTTATCTTTTCTTCTTAGCTTAGAGGTCATGAGGATATGAGGAATATAACAAGAAATGTCTGTGAGAATGCTACAAAGTCTTTCAAGTTGATCTCCAAGCCATGTTGAAAACTCAGGCATTATTACAACAAATAATAGGGAGCAATTTAACAAGAGCAAGAGTATTTTGTGAACAACTTCCTGCAGGAAACCTGGTGTTTCCACCAGATTTGCAAAGTTTGTACCTTTGTTTATGGCTCCTTCTATCCCTTTCCATGAATCTTTTTCCCATTTCCCTTTTTGGTCCCAACTTGCTACCCTGTTTCTCTTCCAGAATCACCTTCTCTCTCTGCTTCAGGCTTTATCATTTATTATCTGTCCTTGGCTACTCTGTGCCAGTAGGGCACCTCTGGGTGTGATAAGTAGGCACAAAATACCCAGCTACTCTTCACAGCAAATGGGGTTGGTCAGAGCTATTGCTTTCTATCACTCTTGCAGGATTGTGATATTCTTTCTTGGATGTCTGTTTCTGAAAAGTTTGGCTTGAAAACTTCTCATTAATGTTGCAGAAAGGAACAGCTGTAATTACTGAAAACTAAAAATCTAACTAGGTCATGGATCAGCCAGCTGCATGGAGAATAAAGAAACTACCATGAGGACCTTTTCATGTGCCAGAGGAGATTCCGAAGACTACAACAAGCAAGTTAAAGTGTATTAAACGTCTTATGAAAATACCTTTCTGTAACTTTCCACGAAGTCAAAAACTTGGTAGATTTTCAATAGCATCTCTTGTACAGCAGTAGGATTTGTGGGCATTACACAGGAAGGAATTATTTGTTGTAAGCTTTGTCTAGTTCTGTGGACAAACTTTTCTGTTTCTTTGATTTATAGTGCATTCACAGAGTTGTTTAGTGGCATCAGTTAGAAGGAATCTCTCTCTTCCAACCCACTGCTCCAAGCAGGCCAAGCTAGAGCAGATTATTCAGTCAAGAGAGGAGACTCTGGAACCTCTCTGGTCCCCTATACCACTGTTTGACCACCCTAAGTGTTAACAAGTTCTTCTAAGTATCTAATGGGGGAATACCTCATGTTGCAACTTGCATTGCTACATCTCATCCTTTCTCTCTGCCACTGCAAGATGCCTTTACCTCCATCTGCCTTAAACCAAACATTAGGTAGGTTGTGAACACAACAGCAATGTCTTCTCTGGACCTTCTCTTCCTACATTTGAACAAACCCTATTGCTCCTATTCTTAGTTACAGGGTTACAAAAAATGTCCAATTGTTGTCTCAGTGATTTCGGTTTCATTCAAACAAAGACAGTTCACCTAAACAACAAATTTGTATGAGTCTGTTCAGAGTTTTGGGACTTCAGGACATACGTCTTTCAATTGTGTGGCATTATGTTTGACTTGAGATTTCATTTTTGTCTTGAAAGATACTTCATTCAGACAAGTTGCCAAGTGCCAGGCACTTTTAAATTGCAGATTGCAGACAGGTGCCTGTCCTGGTGGGTAACAGTTACGCTTGTACCTCTTTCTCTGCTTTCTGACTATGTATTGCAGAAAAAAATACGGACATCTGATGGTCACTCTTTACCTCCTACATTGGGACCTGGTGTCTCATTAAGAGGGCAGTAAGTGCAGAGAAGAGCACTGGCAGGAGAGGACTCAGTGGCTCAAGCTCTAAATATCATCAACAACCTTTTCTTCTACTCTCCATGTCCCCGATGTTGCACCTTCTGCTCTGCTTCTGTAATTCTCCTCACATGGGAAGGAAAACAAAAACACTGAAAAATGGACTGTTTGCCTTTTCCTGCTCCCTTTATAACAGTAATAATGGGGGGGGGGGGGGGGGGGGCGCGTCAGAAAGCAGTAAGTGCCTATTGCCTTCACTTCTGCTCCTGAGGAGGTGGTGAAGGAAATGTACAATACAGGCTGCGCTCATTTCCATCAAACCATTGCTACAGCCCTGCAGTCACCGTGGCATGCAGTTTCTAGCATCCTTTCAGATGATGGTCTTCTCCAAACTACCCAGGCTCTGCTTTCTGCTCGTACAAGGAGGAAATCCTTGCAGCAGGAAATCCACTCTGCAGCAGGTCCCCAGCAAAGCAATCTTCCCTGCTACAAAATGCTGCCTGTGTGCCTGAAGGCATGAGTATCCACTCCGCTAGGGTGACAGAGAGCTGAGAGCAGTGTTGTAGAAATAAACCTAGTCACATGTGACCACTGTGCTACCTGTAGAGTTAATGGCACATTACATGAGTGCTCTGTTCACAAAAGGGAAGCTGCATAGAAGGATAACACCTTCGTGTTCCAAGGTATCCATCACAACAGCAGTCTTAGGAAAGATGAAGTATGAAATAAAAATAGAAAACCTGAACTTTTTAGTCATTTACAATGAAATACATAGCAGAAATGGTGCCAGGGAGGTGAGGCAGGTTAACATTAGTCCCTGGGCACATGGGGCACCTCATGTAAGACAGTCTAGACTTCTTGTTTGCCTTTTGCCACATTCTCGAACATGACAGTAAAACTCCCCTTTTGAGTGGAAAGCATTAGCCAGTCAGGCCCATTTCTTCTGCACTGGCAGCCTGAGTATCCAGATATGACAGCAACCACTCATGCCCATTACTCATCCTTTTGGTGGTTTGGCTGTTTCTCAGTCTCTCTCTGACAGGAGTTACATTTAGTTTTTCTTTTCTGCACCTGTCCAAATACTGTTGCAGAGGTTAATTCTGGACCTGCCAGAACAAAATACGATTCTGTTAGCCTAAGTCCTCATACAGGGACATTTAGGGATGTTACCTGCTAGTGTCAGCCTCCCTTCATGAAGGAGAAGTCTGTTTGCTGAAGACAAAATGTTTTCACTGCTGTTTTCTCTTAAGCTTTGCTTCAAACACTTCACCCAAAAAAAAAAAAAGAGAGACAGAATAAGGAATCTTGCATATTTGATGATCAACTGGGAGGCAACCAGCAGTTAAACAAACCGAATGCATGTATGCTTGTTATGTCAGACTAAATACATCACACAGCTAATAACTGAGCACGACTGTTGCTTCAGCAATGCTATTGCTTCAATGTGTTTATGCCTTTGAAATGTTAAGGTGGTATTTTTTTTCCAGAGCGAGTTTAATGGTTTTTTGAATCCCTACCTGTAAACAGACACAATCTTTGAGTTGAGACTTGCTTGATGATGTTAACATAATGCTGATTAAAGTCTGTCTGTATGAGTAAGGGGGCAACCATAGCAGAAAGGTGCTCATGTTCCTAGGTTTGCTGTGCAATTTTTTTAATGGTATTTTAATGAAAACTGAAATGCAATGCATTCTGAAAACAGAAACCACGCATTCAAACAGAAATTTCTTGGGCTCTACTTTTTCTCTTCCTTATAAAAAGGTAGTAATACTTACTGGCCCCTAAAAGCAAGCACTGGAGAGTCTTCCTAGATCATACCTGCATATTCTCCTGGATGCTAGCAGAGAGCAACCTATGCTGCCATCCAAGGCACAGTCTATGTGTTTAGCTACAGTGTTTGCAGTGCTCAGGCTGCAACTGCTGATGTTAGAGCAAAGCCACCTCCAGCAACTAGAATATAGACAACTTGCCAACTTTAGAGCACATTATAGACAAGAAACTAAAATTTCCTCAAGGAAAAATGCCCTTTAAAAAACATCTTACCTCTGGGACAAAGAACCTCTTGTCACGATCCCAGACTTGAGGCCAAATTATGACCTCTTGCAGCTGCCTGAACTTCTGAAAGTTGTCCAACCACTTGACTTTACCTTCCAGATCCCCTGAAATATGTGAAATATCAGTCAGTGCCAAGGCTGGCAAAACCAGTCCTGTTTCTAGATGCTGAATACTGATTTTCTTCAGTGGAAGCCAGAGCACCTCATATGTGAAGCCTCAGATTAAATCTTGGCCTCATCACAAGAAATGACTAAACTCTTCTTAGGTTGGCAGAGCTAGAATTTCAAATCATTCGTTCAAACAGGCTTAAATTCACTGCTAATTGCAAGGGTTGTATTTACTAATCTGGCTGGGGAAGAGGGGGGGATAATATAAAACTCAATTAAACTGTAATCTTAAGAAGTTCTTTAAAAACAATCCTGCCTTTCTAAATTGTCTGGGGCAGTGTTAGAATAATAATTTTCTTTATATACACCCTGATCCAAACACTGTTGAAATTAATATGAATTAATTTCAGGGGAAGTGGTGTCTGAAGTAACTGAAGTGTTTACCTGTCATGAGGATGTCTTAGAATGTGAAAACTAAGGACTAAGTCTTTGCTGATTCGAGGCCATTATGGGGAAAACTTTAATGAACCAGCAACTGAAATTCCAAGTTTTTGTGTTGAATGATATTGCAAATAATGGTTTCAAACATAGACATATATGCACCAGAATGGGGATGTTGGAAATGCAACTGTTCTTTACGTTACCGATTCCCTAATCATAAAATGAAGTCAGATTTTTATCACGTTTCTGTGAATAAAGAGAGCTCACCCCTCTATCTTTTGTTTCCTTGGACAAAAGGTATCTAAAATTTGGAAGGACCTACTTATTTGCCAGCAATGTTCCCAAAATATCCCATGGTCTTTCAGAACCATACCTAAAATTGCTGTCCTCCCAGCAGAAGTCCTCAGACTAGAAACAAAAACATCTTATTTTCCTATGGGACCTGTTCTGTGTTGAAGTGTGCTCCTTGTGGGGCCATTCAGCTACACTTCTTGTAAGATGTGGCAAGAAGAACAACCCAAGTATCTCTTTTAGGTGGTAATTCTGTCATTGAATATTTACCCAGGAAGCAGCAGCCCCAGATTTATCTATCTTCAGAAGAAATTAACTGTCTCTGCATTATCTTCCAAGGAGACGTTCAAGCCTTCAGTCTCCAGGACAGGGAGAAGGATAGAAGTAGAGCGAGAGCCACCATGCTGGGATGGCTCAAGGCAGTGCTGTAGTCCTGGTGTGCTGCTGGTTGAGATGAAGCACCACCTGGTGCCTTTCCCTACCAATATCTGCCTTGTCTGTGATTTCAGTGGGAGCTGCATGAGGCCTTTGGATACCAAATTTATCTACTGATGTGTTATATGACTACAAGGCACCTAGAGATGCATATATGGTTTCCTGAACAAGACTGAATTAATGAATTGTTTACTTTAAACAAAATGCAGGAAATAAAACATCTCCCTGGACTAACCCCTTCTTTTTCCACAATAGCTGGAGAAAATCTGTACCTGTGATATGTCTTCAGCTGCTTTACATGGTCGGACTCTGTCATTTAGTGAAAGGTCACTGACATAATATTCCCCTTGTGAGTGCAATTTTATCCTATTAAGGATTAGACTCAACAAATCCTCCTTAGACATAAATCCAATTGAAAGACTTCTTTGTTTGAGATCTTTCTTGATTTGTTCCAATTTGTGATCTGCTCTTAATTGTTTGCATGTCACTGCAGACGATTTTGAGCAAATACAAGTGACTCACTGATTTGGGAGTCATGTGATCTTGCTCAGAGAGGCTTTGACAGTGCAAAGGTAGCACCAATCATTTCCTACAGAATGAGGAAACACCTAGGATTTTAGAAAGGCAGGCACATCCTCATTGTATCTCTGCAGGGAGACCAGACCCATACACACTGAAAGGACATGCACAAAAAGGCCATGTAACTTACTAATTGTTAATTGCTCACTTGACTTTCAGCCTTAGCTACTTACGTATAGATTTTTCCACCTTCTCTTTAAGTGACCAGATAAAGCCTTTCTCTGTTTCATCAGTGCTCCTCTTCCAGATGTTGTTAAGGATGAGGGGATAGCGCGTCAGTCGATGCAAAGGAGCGACCAGCAGCTCTGGCAGATGCAGCCTCTTGCACTGTTTGTTTTGTTCACACCACTGCTAAGGACAAGGAAAGCCTGCTTTAGGCTTCAGCTTGCTCCCTGGCAGGGAGGTAGTAGACTGCTGACTGTAATGAGACAGGCACTGACTAAAGATGAAGTTCTCACACAGTGAGAGCAAGGGCAGTGTAAATGCTCTCTACTGGGGTAATCACATCACTTCTTCAGATTCCCTTTCTGCATGGCTACTCATATTTTGTATGCTCTGTCCATGCTAGTGGATTGAGCTGTGCTCTTAGTTATCTGCCATTTTAATTTAATCAGGAAGATCTCAGTTACATCTGAGGGCCATTTTATATTTCAGGACCACTTGCTGCTTCCTACTGAGGACCTTTTTCCTTGGCATGAGTGTCTGAAATCCTCGTCAGGGGGTGAGCGATGCGAATCTCCCAGGCCATGAAAACTGCAATGTTTGTGGCTACTACAAAGAGGTGTCCTCCCTGTTCTGGGCTGCCTGTGAGAAAAGCCCACTTCTTCAAGTTTCTCTTTCCAAGAGTGTAATGTTTAAGATCAGTCTTAAGAATTTAGAGGACATAGTGGCCTGCTTGTGATAAGTCAGAAAGAGCAGAGCTCTCTGGCCGGGACCCCATCACTGCACTGGCTGGAGTTGTGGCTTTCAGGCAGAGGTGGTGTTGACAAAGACATAAGCTGCTTTAGTGCTGCAACTTTACAAAAAGATCACTGATAGCTCTTTCCAGCCTTATGTGAGAGAGGCTTCCTCTCTCTACTTACTGCTAGTGTTTTCATACCAAAATTTACATTTGCTTTACCTGTGATCAAGCAAAACCTGTCACAGGAACTAAATCACAGCCATTGCAGAGGGCAATTTCCTAACCAGGAAATTGCCTTCTCCCTGTAGGCTCATGGATCTGTGACTGCACATGAGCAAGGGAAGCAGCCTGGTTTTCTCACCAAATCTAACTCACTGTCTTATCACTGGCTCTCAAGACGTAAAACCACTGACATGCTCGTGACTTTCTGTTCCCCTCATTTTGATTGTAACATGTACCCTTTTCCTCAAGTGAAAGAAGTCAGGCTATGCTGCTCTGGTTTTGAGGTTTGTTTTGATGTGGCACAGCATACAGGCTGGGGTCTCTTTTCTACACAGGGAGTGTCTAAAGCACACAATAACCTACAAACCATAGCGCTACCCAACATCTAAACTAAATTGTTATCCAGGACATGTCAAAGTGAAATCAAAGTAGAATACCTGAGAGAGATTTTATAATGTGGCTTGATTTTATTTTTCGGTAACAGTTTCGTTTTGCTAAGGTGGAGGTCTCCAAGGAAATCGATTATGTGCAAAACATATGAATGATAGAAGCTGGCACTAGATATTTTCTGCCTGCAAAAATGTAGTCAATTGTTCCCTTTTGGCTTCCCTCACTTGCCTGTTCTAGATTACAAATACAGACTTTCACACGTGCAGGGGAACACACACTCGGAAGGGTGACTTCATATCTATGATAACCTCTGCAGTTCAAAAAAATCTGTGTAAAATGCTATCTACTCAATTTTGCTTCCAGCCAATTTCCTAATCTGCTGTTAAAATTCTGTAATAAGGTAGGAAAGCTGAAGACAACAATAATGACACCATCACTTTACTTTCAGGTAGATGCCAAAATCTTCTCTCTGCTTCAGGTTTTCCAAGTAGAAGACAGCGGAGGTATAATTGAGGCAATAAATTTGGTGTGTCTGGCAGAGGTTATCCTGGAAAAACTGAAGAAAAGATTTGGAAACTTATCAAGAAAGAAAAATGTCAAGACAAAGGGAGGAACAACTGTTTTGGGGTTGTAAAAAAAGGAGGAACAGTGAAAAGGAGAGATAAAAAAGTAAAGGACAAGTTAAAAAGTTGTAAAAGTGGTAAAGTAGTAAAAAACCAACAATGGTGCTCAAACAGTGCCTGGGACCACAGTTCTAACAGCTCTGCAGAGGTGTGAACCATTCTCAGATTTTGTCCTCATTGGAAATAAATTATATGAAATTCATGTAGAAGCTGAAGATAAAAACCACTATATATGCAAAAGCTTGACGAAGCCCCATATAGCGTGTCGCTTTATATCCAAGTGCATTTGATGGCTCTTAGAAATGCTGAATGATAAAACTTAATTTTGTCTGTGATTTTGTCTCTCACACAAAAACTATCTATAAGAATGTCTGAGGTCAGAGGTAATGCAAATGAGAAGCCAAGTTCTAGCCTCCCTTTCCCCTTGTTAAATCCTAATCCTGAGGTAGATTCTATTTTAACATTTTTAACATTTTCCTAGTATATTCTGCTAGGGAAAGTTAGGTCTACTAATTGATTTTCAGTCTCTATTAATACTTCTTTTTAGTCATTGGGAAGTTGAGCAGGAGTTATACCTGTGGGAGAGCTCCTGGACAATGTTGTTTGGAAAACTGATTGTTTACCATGCAGACTGTCCAAAAGGGTTGCAGACCAGTGCTCAGCAGCAGCAGGACAGTTGTGTCTGCACTTCTCTCTGGCTTAACAGACAGGCCAAACTGCAAGAGGTATTTCAGCTCCACTGAGCCCTTAATTAAGCACTTAAATACCCTCATGGGTCTAGTCCATGGACTAAAGGAAGGATCTATGCAATGCAATGGAAGGAGGCAGGGAACATCCAGTAATGGGGCTGCACTCTGGTCTCAGGGAAACATCTTCCACAGAGGGAGAAGCTCACTTCTGCTGGTGGCAAACTCTTCTCAAGGTCTGGTCTACTCTTCAAAAGGAAAGGCAAACTGTTCCACACTCTGTTCCACATACAGAGCACCTTTCCACGACCACCATTCCATGACCACCTCAAACATGCCAATTAATAAAAAGAACATCCTACTGGCAGGAGGTCCTTGAGGCTGAGATCAAACTGCTTGTGGCAGATGGCATGCCCTTGAGTGACTTGCTTCTGCATGGTATTATAAATGGACTGCTGCAAGGACGTGCTGAGATTAAGAAAGAATACTTGTAGTTATGTTACCTTTCTGAGTATGGAGCTGAAATCCATAGGAGAGTCGGATTTTCTGACATGCTCCTTCACAATCTCAAAAAAATTTCTCACAAAGCTTAGACTTATCTAAGTAAGGGGGAAAAAAGTAACATTAGCATCAGTGATCATCTGTAGTTAAGTTTAAAAACCTTTGTTTACCATCTCTGGTCTCTTCAAAGGCTCCAAGGCTAATGGGATGCCTAAACTTATCTCCTTGACATTGCTTCAGAATTATACCGGGAATGTTTAGTCAGACATTAAAACAAATCTATACAAATACACATTTACTTTATGATAACACCATAGGGCAAAAGCATGAACAGTATTTACTGGAAAACACTGTGTATGACAGAGTTGTGACAATTAGGGAAGTCTTCATCATCATTTGAAGAATATACCATCTTTCATAATTTGAGTTTGTTTAATGCTATTGGAAATGAGGAAAATTTCTATAAAAAGTCACATATTCCACATAAGTTAACTTGACGTGTTTGTACTGGATTCAAGGATGCACACACTGTTAGTCAGATGTGGATGAAAGCTTGCTCACTAGCCCACGCTTGCCTCCTGAACACACTACTTGCACACAAATTCATTATCAGCCTCAGATTCAGGCCAAATTTTAAGTCAGAAGGGAATATCAGGTACTGCTATGAACTACTGTGGTAGCTGAACACACTGTTTTGTTTGGTGTATTTTTGGGGGCAGGAATTCTTATACTTTCGTTTTGACAAGGGTGCATTTTATACCTTTCATATCATGTATTTTTTCATGAGTTCAGCCCACAGTCAAGAAGAAATGCATGCTGTAAAATGCATTAAAAAGGCATGAAAAGCATTGAGACCATCTATTTTCTCCTACATTTGATCACTATTTTCTATACAAATACGTATAATGGGTGATCACTTAGAATCTTAATTAATAAGGACAATGAAATGAGAAAACAAAATAGAAAATGTATTTAAGATAATTGACTCAAGACATTTTCAAACTCCAGCTGAGCTCAGAGCTTTTGTGATTGCTAAATGGCACACAGCAATATGCCCCACTCTCTTCTTTGAACAAGAATGAAGGAATCGTCAATCACACATCAACTGAACTCTGGTATTTGGCCGCATGTATGGTCTTAGTTCATGACAAGCCCAAAGTGAAACATATTGGCTAAAAATCTCTTTCCTTGTATCTCCAAACTTTCTCAGGTGGTCACTCACAGCAGCTCACTTGGTGTGTAGACAGTCATTGAGAAAAGGTGACTTGCTCATGTGTTTGAGCTCTGGTTAATTGTTCCTACTCTGAATAGTTTTCTTGTTTCTTGTTTTTGCTAAAACTGGACATGTTAACTGTTAAGGCGAGGGAATTACAATAAAAGAAAGAATTTGAAATTAGCAGTTTGTTTAGGGCATGTGATATGATTGTGAGCAGTTATTCAATTTACGCAGTGAAGAGCCCCTTCCAAAATTTGCTTTGCTATTAAGAATGAGTTGGTTGTTGGGTTTATCTTTGCAGCCCTGTAAAAGAGCTCTTATGCTAAAAAAACCTGGTTTGCTTCTAAAGTTATATAAAAGCTAATTTGGACTTATGGGCTACTTTAACTTCAGGAGCTGAAAACAGTGTCCCAACAGCTAGCCACAAAGCTACAGCAGCAAAGATCTGGAGCCTGTCCCAGCCAAGCCTTGTAGTCTCCCTCCTCCTGGAGGCTGGAGGGTAAGTAGCACATGAACACAGACGATCTTCTCTGTGTGGGAGACAGCCTTCCATCCACACCGAGGGAAACCCTGGCTAGAGAGAAGTGGTCATCATATCATTTTACCTTGTTGTACTGGAGCAACATAATAGGATAGCAAAGTCTTTGTGCCCATCTGTTTGTGAAAGGAAACTTATTGTAGTTATTTTGCCATTCTTACTGTTTTGTTGTAAGGATTGTGCAGTTGGAGTTTATCTTCACAAATCCTTTTAAAAAGAAGCTGCTTTAGAGAATTAGTCTCAAATTCTTGTTTACTTCAGAAACAACCACCAAATGAGCTCTCCTCTGTGTTCAAATGCAAGTCTGTCTTTTGCTGGAGGCACATGAGAATAATTTACAATGGTGAAACTTGACCCCCACTGATAGACCAAATGGAAATGGAAGAAAGGCTAATTATTTGAACTAAGTTCTGAATATTGACATTAAAACGGAATATAAGCTTTACAGATGTTTTCACATCTCCTTTTATTGGGCTAGTTGATTTTTGAACTCAGAAAGACTATTTTTTTACTCACCTTGTTTAACTCCTCTAAGTTTGCAAAAAGCCTCCACAAATCGACATCCAAGAGTAACTCATTACTCTGGAGGTATTTTAGAGTGTTCATAAATACCTTTAAACAAAACAAATCTGTGTTATTTCCTATTTATGCCAGTGCAATATATCTCTTTTTTTTCCCAAAAAGAATATTTTTGCACTGTAATTCTCATGAATTTGAGATCTGAGGAAAGCAGAAGATGATGCTCTAACAAACTATGACCTGACTGAGGGCTAAATATTGGGCTTTGTGTGAGCAGAGGGGTATGAATGATGATCTCTTTGTAGCTGCCACCAAGGCAGCTATGTCCCTGCTGTGCTCTCTGGCTGAACAGGGGCAACTGAGCACCCTGCAAATCCACGTAAAAGAATTCATAACATCAGAACTGGAGTTAGAGATTTCCTATGACCTTTCTAAATACTTTCTTTCCTACATCATGCATGTGCTGCTATGAGTTGTTGGAAGAGAATAAGTAGTGGATCCATAAAGGTTTTTAATCTCTTCGGATTGCTCTATTAATCTGTATGGAGTAAAAATTGCATATGTACTTATTGGCTGCTTAAAATTTTATATTATTTAAGATCTGATGATGATTTTGGAGCTGTGCTGAATCTGACCAGGATGAATCCCAACCAGGATGAAGAGACTGATGAGCTCTTCTATAGACACCTAGGAGAAGTCTCGCGGTCCCGTCCCGTCGTTCTTGTGGGAGATTTCAACCTTCCAGATGTCTGCTGGAAGTACAACACAGCAGAAAGGAAGCAGTCTAGGAGGTTCACAGAGTGTATGGATGATAACTTCCTAACACAACTGGTAAGTGAACCGACTAGAGAGGGTGCCCAGCTGGACCTGCTGTTTGTGAACAGAGTGGGCCTTGTGGGAGAGGTGATGGTTGGAGTACACCTGGGACACAGCGATCACGAGATGATACAATTCTCGCTTTTTGGGGCAGTGAGGAGAGGCATCAGCAAAACTGCTACCCTGGACTTCCGTAGGACAGACTTTGCACTCTTCAGAAGGCTGCTTGATGAAGTCCACTGGGAGGTGGCTCTTAAGGACAAAGGGGTGCAAGAGGGCCGGACGCTCCTCAAGAAGGAAATCCTGGCGGCACAAGAGCAGGCCATCCCCGTGTGCTGTAAAGTGAGTCGGCAGGGAAGAAAACCAGGTTGGCTGAGTAGGGAGCTTAGTATTGATCTCAGGAAAAAAAAGAAAGTATATGAGCTCTGGAAGAGGGGGCAGGCATCCCAGGAGGATTACAAAGATGAGGTGAGATCGTGTAGGGAAGAAATCAGAAGGGCTAAAGCCCAACTAGAACTTCAACTGGACACTTCAGTCAAAGACAATAAAAAGAACTTCTTTAAATGTATCAGCAGCAACATGAGGACAAAGGACACTCTCTCGCCCTTGCTGAGTGCAGAATGGGCAGTTGTGATGAGGGACGAGGACAAGGCAGAGGTGCTCAATGCCTTCTTTGCCTTGGTCTTTAACCCCAAAGGGGAAAGTGCTGGGAATACTCAACCTCCTCAGCCAGGAGATGGTGGGAATGAAGCTCCAGCTGTTCCGGAGGACTTGGTTAGAGACCTGCTCGGCCAATTAGACATACACAAATCCATGATCCATCTGAGGGTTTTAAGGGAACTGGCAGAGGCCCTCGTCAAACCCCTTTCCCTCATCTACCAGCAGTCCTGCTGACTGGGGAAGTGCTGCTTGACTGGAGACTGGCAAATGTTACAGCCATTTAGAAGAAGGGTTAAAGGGAAGATCCGAGGAACTACAGGCCTGTCAGTCTGACCTCGGTAGTGGGGAAGGTCATGGAACAGATCATCTTGTGTGCTGTCATACAGCACACGCGGGACAACCAGGTGATCAGGCCCAGCCAACATGGATTCACTAAAGGCAGGTCCTGCCAGACCAACCTGATCTCCTTCTATGACAAGGTTACCCATTTAATGAATGTGGATGTGGGGTACCTGGACTTCAGTAAAGCCTTTGACACCGTGTCTCACAGTATCCTGCTGGAGAAACTGGCTGCCATTGGCGTAGACAGTCACACCCTCTGCTGGGTTAAAAACTGGCTGGATAGCCGGGCCCAAAGGGTTGTGGTAAATAGAAGTAAATCCAGTTGGAAACCAGTCACAAGCGGTGTTCCCCAGGGTCCAGTCCTGTTTAACATCTTTATCAATGATCTTGACGAAGGCACCGAGTGCACCCTTAGCAAGTTTGCAGATGACACCAAGCTGGATGCAAGTGCGGATCTGCTTGAAGGAAGGGAGACTCTGCAGAGGGATCTGGACAGGCTGTATCGATGGGCTGAGACCAACGGAATGAGGTTCAACAAGGCCAAGTGCAGGGTCCTCCATTTAGGTCACAACAACCCCATGCAGCATTACAGGCTTGGGGAAGAGTGGCTAGAGAGCTGCCTGCCAGAGAAGGACCTGGGGGTGTTGGTTGACAGCCAGCTGAATGTGAGCCAGCAGTGTGCCCAGGTGGCCAAGAGGGCCAATGGCATCTTGGCCTGTATCAGAAACAGCATGGCCAGCAGGAACAGGGAGGTGATTGTGCCCCTGTACTCGGTACTGGTGAAACCACACCTCGAGTGCTGTGTTCAGTTTTGGGCCCCTCACTACAGGAAGGACATTGAGGTGCTGGAGCGCATCCAGAGAAGGGCAACGAGGCTGGTGAGGGGGCTGGAGAATAAGCCCTATGAGGAGCGGCTGAGGGAGTTGGGGTTGTTTAGCTTGGAGAAGAGGAGGCTGAGGCGAGACCTCATCACTTTCTACAACTGCCTGAAAGGAGGCTGAGACGAGGTGGGTGCTGGGCTCTTCTCACAAGTGATGAGTGATAGGACAAGAGGAAATGGCCGCAAGTTGCGCCAGAGGAGGTTTAGACTGGACATTAGGAAGAATTTCTTTACTGAAAGAGTGGTTAGGGATTTGAACAGGTTGCCCAGGGAGGTGGTGGAGTCACCATCCCTGGAGGTGTTTAAAAAATGGGTGGATGAGTTTCTTAGGGACATGGTTTACTAAGGAGAGAGGCACGGTTGGACTCGGTGATCTCAGAGGTCTCTTTCAACCGAGTGATTCTATGATTCTATGATTCTATAAATTCTATGACCTAAATCTGAAACAGGCTTAAAAAATGTAGATTACAGAGCAGATTTTTTTGTATATGCATGAAAAGCATTGATGAAAAAAAATCTCGTTGCCCAGGTGCTAAGACAGAGGAGCTTGTAACAGTGTTTGCTTACCCTTGTGTGATTCTTTGGTTGCCATGAACAGTTGACCTGAGATTTTATAGGGGTTTTACGGTGGTCTTAAAGTTCCCTGTGGAATATTTCTATACCAGGAAGTACTAAGAGAGGAAGGTATCTATAAAACTGGCTACCCAAATTCAAAATGTTCTTTTTTTTGGCGCAAGAGTTTGGGAAGCTGGCATGGGCTGAACAGTTTATTATTAATGGATCGTGCTGGGTTGGCTAAGGCTTGTCTGTGCGTTCCTACATCAGGTTCACCAAGGGACCTCCATGTCCTCACTCTTCCCAGGATTCATCCATATTTTATCTTTTCAGGAGAAAGAGTCTAGAAGGAAGGACATTTCCATCCTGCCTTGGACTTACAGCTGGTCTTATTGTCCCCCTTCCTCTCCCTTCATGTTATGCCCAACCGAGGAGGAATTCAACCCACTCCCTCTATTTATCCCCTTTGCAGTGATTCTTGTACTGCTAGGCTAAATTTTCAGCAACATGGAAAATGTTTCACTAATATTTTCTCTTTGACTAATAAGAAAACAGAAATTGTCTGTGCAGAGTAAGAGAAAAATGATAAGAATATACTCAGAGCAGCTTCCATCCTTTTAAATGTGTAATGAATGTAAATAGTGCAGCTATTCTTGTAACAATGTGTAGTGTTCTTGTCCATATTTCAAAGCTCTTAAAATTCACCAGGATGGAGGCCATCTGGGGTATCTAGGAGAGGAGCTGGGTTTTGGGTTGCTTGTTTTCTTGTAATATTAAAACTATAGGTCTGCTGAATTCTGAGTTTTTCAGGATAATCTAACCACAACTCTGTATGAAGTTGTGAAGAGTATAACGTTACAGACTAGGAGTAGAGAAATATCCAGAGAAATATTGGACAGTGGCTTCTGTTCAGCGTTAGTGAGAGGATGAAATCACTGAAATGAGATGGTGTTTACAAAGCACTAGTAAGTGGTATCCAGAAGAAGAGATACCATCAAGAAGATAAAAGCCAAAGGGACTTGCAGAAACAGGATGAACAGGCAAGATGGGAGAAAACCCAAGTGCTTAAGTCATTCCCCTGTAGACACCCAATGAGAGGTTACAGGTGGCTTTATATTTGCCGTGCTGACAGCAAGGAAAATAATGTTTCAGTATTTTTGAGAAATGAAAACTGAAGTTACCGTCTTGAGAACCAGCAAATGATCCAGAAAGTAAGTGCATTCACTTGTGAAAAGTTCCCACACTGCTGCTTCTTTTTTGACTTCTAACCGGCTGTCGACGTCTTTCTTCTCAGTCTGTTGCGCCTTTATAAATTCATGCCAAGATTTACTCTATTGATTGAAGAAGAAAGAAAACCACTGACTTTGCATCAATTGCTTCAGACCTTATGAAAAGGATCTATGCTCTGTTTGCCCATTTAAAAAGCCCAACTGCCAGTATTAGTGAGTCTTCTGAAAGCTTAAAGATTCCTTTACAAAGATTAAAAACCTGATCATTTCCTGCAAAATAATTATAATGTAAATACATCAAGTTGAAAGTAACAACAGTATGATAGTCTGTGTTTGTAGGATGCTGCAACAAAAAACAGTGGGCAACTTGCAAATGCTAAGGAACTTAATCTATTGTGATGCTGCTGCTGCTAGAAAGCAGGGATGGATGATAGCTTCCTATTTTCCAGATAGTAAAATAAAGGTACCAAAGGACTAGGGCTTCATTGGTACTTGGATATTGTTTTGTTTAGTGCTAAGGTGTTCACTCTCACTTTCCTGACCTGCTCTTCAAAGTCAGACATTCACATATAATTAGGGACTGACAGGAGTTTTAAACAACCAAGTCTATGGGGAACTGCATGTAACAGGCTGCTGTGAAAAGAAAACACTTTTCTTTGGAAGTGGGATGGTGTCAGATGCAGGATATCTGAATATTGGCCTGGTAGTCCAAGCTTGGTGTCTCTATGGCTAGTGTGCCCTGGAGGCCAGGAGCCTTGTTTATCTCTCAGACAGGCTTTGATGGAATTCCTGCAGCTGAACATTGGTGTTTGCACTGACCTTTATGTAGCCACCCTGAATGCACCCCTAAGGCAGCTGTGGGGGTGGCCGTGTCACATTTGGCATCTCTGTGATACTGCAATTCTTTTCCCCAGGTCTGCAGGAAATACTGAGAGGGCTGTCTTGATGCCTTTTTCTGGAGGTGGTACCTCTTTAATCTAGGGTGGTCTGGAAGCCTGGCAAAATCCAAGTGGTTTTGAAGGCCCTTCCTAACCACCTACGACATTTACAGTTTTCCCCTTGACATTCCAATTCAAACAACGCAAATATAACTTTGCAGAAAAGTCTCATATCCAAATTAGTGTAGTGATAAATGGTAACTTGAAAAGAAAACATTTTTATAATCCCTGTCTTTAAGTATGCTTGGTACAGTATACTGGGTATTTTCATACCTTAAAGCAGAAAAAATCGTATGTGCTGCAGTCTATGATCTTAAAGGTTGAAAGACAGTTTTCCAGATCAGATGCTTGCTTCTGTTTGTCTTTACCCTATTGAAAAACAAAAAACCCCACCAAATGAATCAGAGGGGTTAAAGACCAATGAGAAGTTTACACAGCTCAGTAAGTTGCTCTGGTCTGTAAGGAGCTTGCCTTTAACTGAGTGATTTCCTCATATTTCCAGGCTCTCCTATGCAGAGACAAGGCAGTGATGGCAGGTTTATTGGTAGCTATGGATAGGGTGTGTTACTGGCTTAAGTGCTGGTGTGTAAGATCTTATTTATCTAATAGAGAAGCCCTTGACAGGGCAAATCATTGGTATGGTAACACACAGTGGGCTACCCTTAGCAGATAGAATATATCAAACGTTTTGCTTCCTTTAGCACTGTCAGAAAAAGAGGAAAACAAATCTATGGTTGAATTCATCCTCCTGCCACAGGTATACAAACTTTGTCTGTCTGGATTTTTTGAGTGTCTTTTTTTTTGCTTGGTTGGTTTTTTTAAGTTTATTTGAGCTACATGTTGAAGAAACTCCTTTGATCAGCCATAAGATAGTGTCTATAAAATCAGCTTTTAGAAAGCTTAAAGGGCAGGAGGAGTTTGTGTGAGGGATCACAAAATAAAAACAATTGCTTTTGGTCTGGCTTTGTTTCTCAGACTGACAGTGCCCTGTAAAAAATTTAAACAATATTTATGAACTTGAGTTTAGTGCTGTAAGCACACACTCATAAGGAGTTTTCTCAAGTTTTATCTGTTCTCTGGAACTGTATACTCATACTTCATGGATTTCTATTGTCTGAACTTTAGGCACAGAACTCAAGCCAATTTTGAAATATGTGTTTGATTATAATATTTGAATTCAGAATTTAAGCTCAACTCTTAGTTTTGAAAGATAGCTTGAAACATAGTGGAAACAATAATGGTATTATATATACACACATTTAACCATTGCACCAGCAAATGCATCTTCATAAATTAAATTTTATGGCATTTAACAGTCTTAGAAATCACTTTTGGCCAAATATCAAACGCATTTTATTGCAAATTTCAAATATTTTGCTGAATTTAAAAATTCTCAGTTTTAGGCCAATCTCCTTCAAATGGTATAGAAATGATACCAAATTAAGTGGGAACTCTTGTACATGCTAATCTGAGTACTTGTGTTGGTTTTGCTCATACAAGATCTTCTTTGATGTTGAGATTTTGAAGATAAAATGCAAAAAATATTCAGATGGATCTATTCACAATTACATGTTTGGGGGTGCATAATTATCCAGACACTCACAAATGTCATCCTGAAAGATGAAAGACACTCAAAAAGGAAATTCATGTACTGTAGTAAGTGAAAATTTTCATAACTGGGAAAGATGAGGAAACATGTTAGACAGGGAAATTAACTGAAGAGTGTTAGTGTGTATGTTTTTATTGGAGAGTGTGAGGCTGCCCACAAGGACAGAAAGGCATAAGAAAGCATTTTAAAAGCTAGTTGAAAGTTAAAGCCAATTTTCCTTCCATGTAAGATGGACTTAGGCAGGTATACCAGAGCCCTAAAAGTCTAGGTTGGCATGCAGCAAATACAGGATACAGTGTGTAGTCAAAGCAACGATGTGATTGACTTACCTACCTTGTGCTGTCTTCTGTGAGGGAGCTTCAGTGGACCTGCTGCCACCACTGAACATCTTGAATGAGGGCTCCTGTATTGCCCCTCCTCAGCTCTGCTCTCCTGGTGCCAAGGGCACCTCTCCTCCTACCTCCCATGTGGATGGGAACCAGCAGCGCTGACTATGTTTTCATGTGCATCACACACAGCAGCATTAGTGGCTGCACTGGAGCCACCCTACCTTCACTGCAGATTAATGTTGAATCAGTCCCAAGGTGGGTTGAGACATCTGAATTTGGCTCACCCTGCTGACTGCCTGTCTTCAAGTACAGTAAAGAAACTCTTTTTTTACCCAAGTTAGTTTTGGGAGAAGGCAAGACCAACAGAACAAAAAAAGAAATGTGGTGATATACTCACAATTCTTTTGGCAAATGGCCACCTTGACTTCTTGGACTCTAATGGGTAAAATAAATGTGTTATCAGTAAAGAAACAAACAGCTAAAAATTAAACTGTTATTAATATCTATATATTAATTAATTATTTAAACTTTTAGGAGATGCCTGTTATACTATTCTCTACTTGGCTCAGATTTAATACTCATGTTTAGGCAGTTTGTGCACCAGACTTTTATTAAGTCTGTTGGGTTCCTCCCAGCAAGAATTAAGTCTGTCTGTGATGGGATCTTGGATGACGCTAAACACTCACACTTGCTGCAGATGATCAGTATGCAATTGTTAGTTTTTTAAATGAGAAAGCAAATCTACCTCAGGCCAATTCTTGAAGATATCCACTGTTCTGGAGCAGGAATTAGGCTGTATCTGCCCCTTAGTGATGTCTTGGAGCTACACCAGCATTTAAAATTCATGTGAATAAACAATCCTACAAACCCTAAGCCTTGGATCCATCATTGGGCTGCCACAGTGGCTGCAGGCCACAACTCATGGCCCTTAGTGAGACATAGGAAAAGCTGGGGATCTAGATGCAGGAATGCACTGGTGAGAGGTGAGGAATGCCTGTGCCTGTTCAGCAAGAAATTTGAAATAGTTTTCTAAAGGTGGCACCCACCTTCAGGCTTGTGTGTGACTAGGAATCACAGTCCAAATTTTCTCCTTTTGGATTTTGAAGACCTTAGTCATTCTTTCTGGGGATGGCTGGCTTGTTTGCTTTTGACTTATTTATTTTTTGAGAAAATTTTGGTCTCTGGTCTCCAGCATCTTCTTGTCTGTATCTATCGCACTGCACACTGTACTATACTCCACAACCGATATTTGTGGAAATTGCTTGCAGGTCTACATTTCAGTTTTGGAAGGTCTTTTGAGCAACTCTAGCCATGAGTTGGGTCATCGCCCCTCATGAGCACTACTGGAAATGGTGGCATGAGCCCCTGTCTTCTCTCTGCTCGAAGCTGTGAAGGTAGGAATTTGTAACTCAACAATTTGGAGATGGAGATCTTATCCCATGGAGGAGGAAGGTTGGTCCATGCCCTGCCTCCCTCATCTGGCTTTTACATTTGGCATTCCACAATAAAATGCAGGCAAAAAAATACATTTGGGGTAATTTTAAAATTATTGATGAACTAACTTTGATGTGCGGTAAGAGAATCCCCCATGGAGGCTGCACTGCCTCGTGTGTCCTTGTTGTGCTGATCCTCCCTCCCCATCCCACAAGCACGCTTAGTTTAGGCGTGGTTTCTGCTGGGCTCAGAGAAGCAAACCCCACCCTGTGTCTGACCTGCACTTAGCAGAAGGGCCGCGTGGTGCAAGTAGTCCATGGCACTGTCGGACACCAGGAGGTCTCCAGGGAACACCTCGAGTCCCGGCAAACTCACTACCACAGAGCTACGCCTGCGGTCCACGGATCTGTGAGATACAACAACAGCATGCATCACCTCTTTCTGCTCGTGGGTGCAGAGTAAACTTCTCAACTTCTCCTTGCTGATGCAGGAGGAAATGAGCTAAAATATCAAGTCACCGTGGCTATGACACAATGTGTTTAAGGAACAATGAGTAGAAAATGTCAGTGATTGACAGCAAATATCTGATTATCTTTCCAACTTCATATTCTTGTTAAGATCAAGGTACTAATGGCCATGACTTGCCTCAGATAGTAGGTACTTAGACAATATAAGAACTGGAAATTCCTGTTTTTTTCTGAGATTAGGCAAAAAGTGAGTAAATATTTTAGCATCTATGTTTTGGCACTGGAATCCAAAGGAGACATTAAATACCACGTCCTTAGCTAATATGCAAATTGTCTTTATTTTTAACCTTCGTATACAAAAGTTAAATCACTCAAGTGATTTCAAGAAAAGATAGTACACTAAAAAAACATTTAAAATTTTGTGAAATTATTTTTTTAATATTTAACCTTTTGGTTAGGTTTTGCTCTTTTCTTTCTAAGCCTTAAGCATTTTTTTTCTGCTAATTCAAATATTTTGTATATAATATGACTTAGCAGCCCTGCTGATCAAAAACAAATGTCTCTTTCCAGCTAGTTTGTTACTAATGGAAGGCATTGTCCAGGATATGGATCCATCAAGTGGAGTGACATGGGCATTCTGTATCCAACAGTGTGTTTGTGCCCAGAGGCTACTTGCATTCAAATACAGAAATTACTGGAACACATCAAAAGCCTTTTTGGATTTTGCTAACAACTCACACTGATACATTATTAATTGTGTTAGTGTACTGTTGAAAAGTGATGGGTGACTGTAGGTTTTGTTCTGCTGTCTTCAACTGATTGATGCGTGAAAACTGCATCAGATTTCAAAGGGCAGCTCAGGGAGGAGACATAGTGTTTGTGCATATTTTTAGTCACCATTATATGTATGATATTTTGGGTCAGTTAATTATAATTCTTATTACTTTTTTGTCTAGGCAGATACCTTACTGTGAATATTTAGCCATTTGCCAACCACAGTTTCACAGCAAAATTATAAAATATGGCATCAGTAGTATAAAATAGGCACTTTTTCCCCTTAAGTGCATGAATAGTCACTTGGAAACTTATCAACTGTCAGATGAGCTCTGAGGTAAAGAACTAGGATTTGATATGTATAGCAGGACATGGAGATTACGCTTTTTTTCCACAATCAGACAGCGATATTGCTTGCAAGTGCCTTAGCAATTGTATAGATGAAAGGAAAGACTACTCCTAAAAACAAAGAGGGCTGTATGTTACCAGTAGGGCTAGGTCTGGGCCATGGTCATATTAGGGCTTGAAAATAAGTTTTGAAGAGATTATGTTGTGAAACATATGAGTTCTGTAAATGCTTTTCATTTTCTGGCAGTCCCGTTGAATGAGGAATATAGGATCTGTTTATTTAACTTTAGGGATATACAATGAAACACTGAGGTTTCTGATGAAATTGAACCTATCACATGGTTTGAGTGCTTTTATGGATGGGGTCTGTTCTTTGCAGGCCTGTATCAGTGCAAGGGAGACCACTTCCTCATGAGGTGCACTGAGTGCTACACAGTGCTAATTTTAAGTATTGTTAACAATTGTATTAAGATGCTTGTGAAACCTCTAGTGATTCCACCATGCAATCTCCTCTGCAGTTGGATTATTATACAAGGCAGATGCTGCAATATAATACAAGAATAATTCTAAAAGTTGCCACTCCTGTACTGGAAAGTTCAGGAGATTTATTTCAGGTTGGATTCACAATAACAGTTTGCCAGTGTGTTATTGATTCTTAAAGTAACCAGCATCCTTCAATTGCAGAATATATTTTGAAGCTGGAGGCCAGTTGCTTCAAGTTAGATGATTCCATCTCCCTAAGCTCATTGGAAATGAGCTGCCTTAGCAGTTACGCTGAACAGGACAAGGAAAAAATGAGCTTAGAATAAACTGAAGGTTTTGTTTAATCAACATTTCCTTCCATGGCAATGTTACCTTTAGCAACTCACTGTCTCCACCACACACACTGTCTGTGCTGCTTCTCTAATCCTTTTTGTTTATTTGTTTTGGCTGATGATTTTTAATCAGCATCAGTTCAGCATGTTGTTAAGCTGACAGAGATATACTGGCATTCCTGACTGAGGGCTGTGTGTGGGAAGGCTGCTTCAGATGAGCATTGCTGTTCTAAGAAAAGCTGCTGAAAGTACAGCCTGGGAGCTGGGAAAAGAGATATTAATTAAAACTGAAAGATGGAGGTACATTTTTACCCTGGAAGATCATACAAGTTGATCTTGGAAGAGGGTTGCCAACTGTCCCAATGTGCTTGTAGACATAGAAATCTGACATTTCAGCATTTTTCTCTGGCTGTGATAAGAAAGTATTAGTTGTTAAGGAGTTAAACTAATGATCTGGATAAAGAAGGAGCTGAATGAAGCCCTTGCCCAGACCTTGGACAAAATTCAACTTGACCAAAAAAAGTTTAAAGCAGAAACTGGTGATTTTTGATTTATATATCTGCATATTGTAATACTGGTCAAGACAAAAAGTAGAAGTCATAATACATCATCCAAAACTTCTTTGTCAATCTTTCCTGCTGGTAGCTATGGAACAAAGTTTGTGTTGCTCTGTGTGTGATTTCTTGACTTTAAAATGCATCTGTACAGACATCCAGAGCTGATATAGTGGCTCCCCTTGAAGCTGCTAGGCAAGTGGCATCAAGAGGTGTATATGGTAAATGTTCAGTGTTCTCCTGTTTAGCAATTTGCATCCAGTTTTCTTCAAATTCTTCCCTGAAGTTTGCTACAGCTCACACAAATCTTCACCCTGTCCATGAGATCTGCTTGTGTATTATAGTTTTAAGTTCAGAGAAGATTCTTCCCATAACATTTACAGATCACCTGTTTTCCCACTGAGATGCAAAAATCTTTTTCACCCCTCTTCTTCACATCTCCATTGTAAATTCAAAATACTAAAGAGTGGGTTGGAAATTTCAAAACTTCAGAACATCTGTGAGGTCTTTTCCACCTTGAACATGTGATTTCAGATGCAGACATACATTTGTTAAGCTTTGACTAGGTAACTGCATTTTGTGATGACTGTATCAGCCTGCCCCAGCCCATCCAGTCCCAAACATAAACGTGCTTAAAACACAGACCTGCTTGTAAACTGTGGGGTATAACAGAACTTTTGCCTGAAAAAATGAGTAGATATTAGGAGGAAAGGAAGATACCGGTCAATTAATGATGTCTACTGCAATAACAAGTGAAAAACATTACGGCAGAGTCACAGAAGCAGTGTATTTATGCTCATTGTTAGGCTACTTCTGCCTTCACCAAGACTTGCTCATTAGTGATGGTGTGTTTAACATACCTCACTCACCTGCATGCCCCACCTGAAATTTTCAAGGGGATCAAGCAGTAAAGTGAGCACTACACCATCAGTGACAGAGGTATGGTTACTAAGGGAGGTACTACCTCCTACTTGATTGTTATGTGAGGAGAAAATAAACTTTGTTTCCCTTCTTTAAGCATTTGAACATTTTAAAGGAACAAACATGGCTGAATCAAACTCATTTCTAATCAAGCTTTTACTTTCTGATAATTGCTTGTAAAACTTGATGCCGTTCACTGCACAGACCTATGGTACACAGCACCATATTTTGCCTACACTAACTTGTAAAATTCAAGTATTCTTAGTTTATAGGATCCCCCCAATCCAGTGGCAGTCCTAGATCTGCCTTGCTTACATATGGGAACAATATCGAGCTGTTCTACTAGCTACCTTGCTCCCTTTTCCCTCCCATAAAGTTTTGAATAATGTCGTTCAAGATTATGAAATGTTTCACATTCTTCAAGCTGAAATTTGACACTGCTAATCCAAACAGCCAGACCTTTTGGCAGTTGGTTCCTAGTGCAGAGCTCTCTGAAGGTCTGGTTGAAATATTGCGTGAAATATAGCTGAACATGTGAGGGAGAGGGCTACCTTTGAAAGAAATCTTGTTAAAAACTTTAGTTTAACAAGCCAGTGACAGGCATTTCACAAAGCAAATCTACAAATTGAAGTTGACTTCATTTTTCAGTGTTCAGTTTTGTCTTAGAGTGAAGCATATTCATTAAAATGTACAGAAGTGAAGCTTAGACTAAGATAAAACCAAGATATACGTACCTTTGTATAGGCAATCGACTCTGAAAGAAAATGAGATATTCTTGTTACTTGGTCATAAAGCAAGCAAGCAGGTACTCATTTGTTAAAGAGAAACATACTGTATAGACTTAGACTCTGGCTAATTATTTTCACTGCTGTGGGGGTAGGAGAAGAATACAGAATATTTTCTATATTTGAAGGTGGGGGAGGGAAATAGGCCAAAACTAGCTGGTTAGAAAAAAGTTATATGCCTATTTGACAGTATCCATGTTCAGTAAAATAAGTGTGTAGGTGCTTTTTGTAAGGATGGAGTCAGGCATGTGTCCAAATTTAATTGCTTGTACAAGTAAAGCAAGGTCTTTGAGAGCAGATCTAGCAGCAATCCTGGCTTATGCAATGCCCCTCCTTTTCTTTTGGGAGTGTGTTATGGGGGATAGCTGAACAGGAGTTTGCCACCTGCGAGAGACGGAGCACTAGCTCCTCCCTTGCTTCTTTCTTTTTACTGACACCGGTACTCACTGGACCAGTGTTCCTGTTTTTTTCAGAAAAGATCGCACAATCCTCTGCTCATTCATGGAACTGAACATAAAAATGGAGGGGACTGGTGAGTGGCAGAGCTAGGTAAGTGGAGGGGAATGGGACCTCTTCCTTTGGTAGTAGAAAACCTTAAATTTGTCTCAACTGCCTTGAATGACTTCATTACTGATTTTGTTTGGTTTAGTAATGCTGTTCAGTAAAACAGAATAAACTGCCCTGGCTAAGGAAGAACTTGGCTGAAGAACCTCAGAAATAAAATAACCTTCTAAAACCTAAACCACTACTTAGTCTTGTTCTTTTGTAGCCCCACCAACAGTTATACTGGCCAACCAAAGTGAATGAACAGAGGTGGGAAAGAGTAGCCATGTGCAGCAGTAAACTAGGCCAATTTGATCACCAAGAGGCAAGGCTGGAACCATTGTCTCTTGCTGACTTGGAAGGAAAAACCTCCCTTGCTGATAAGTGTAGAAGTTGGACAGTTGGATCAAAGGAACTAGGGCCAGGTTGTAGTTTAGGTTAAGTACTGTGAGTTTATTTATGCACTGGGCCATGACAGACCAGCAGTGAATATGCAAGACTGAAAAGGAGGTTGCATTGTCCCATTCCACTTACCTGGACATGCTCCTGAGGTGTAGGGCTGGGGTGGGGGAGTCTCCAAGAGTTTTGGAGTGTCTCATTGGGACTGCCATTGCTGAGAGGATCTTTCTGGTGTGGCAACTTTGATCTGGGGCTGAAAGACTCTTGATCTCCTAGAGTTGTCTCAGACTTAGCTTTGCAAGACATTAATTTTGCATGGACACAAGAAGGCAATGACAATGAGGAAGCTGTAGTGCACCGAGGTGGACTCTTACAAATGTGGTGGAGAGAGCCAGTGTACTCCTTTTGATTCCCCAGCTGATCTGTGTCAGAACTGTCCTGAAACAACAGTGCTTGTGAGGCAGAGGCCATCCTTAGACGTCTTAAAGTTGGAGAAGTGGAAATTCTGGCCAAGGCATGCCGGTCAAACTGGAAAGGCGCATGCTGGCTCCCAATGTGCTCCTCTGTAGGGAGCTTCAGAAGTGAAGAATCTGTATAACCACGTCTGCGAATGTAATCATCTTGAGGCACGTTGATGTCCATACAAAGTGATACTGCCTGTGGTTCATAGGGACTGCAGACATCTTCTGGACTGCTGCTTCCAGACAAAGCAACATTTTGCTTATGAAGCTCAGCTTCCCTGTTGAGAAGTTCCACACTGATGCAGGTTTCTCCAACCAGGTCTGGAGAATAATCAGAGCTTGGTTGCTGCATTCTGTACTTGCAGCATGAAGATTTATAGCTTTGTGTATCGAGGACACATGATCAGAAAAGGTTCTTAGAAACTTGCTGTATGCATTTTTATATGGGAGGATATGCAACTGGAAAAAAAAATCAAACCCCAAAATAATGTAGATATGTTCACCATTACAGAAATAATTGCCTGTGCTTTGAATCCTGCTTAAATGCAGGTTTCAACAGCTTCAGGACCCTATTTCAGCAACCTATTTAAACAGCCACTAACTTTAAACATGCAAGCAGTGTCAGTATCAGTCAACAAAACTAACTAGTTGATAAAGACTAACAGTGCATCTAGGAACACTGCTCCTCTGGTACTGCAGGTGCCTAATTTTCTGCTACCACTCCCCCAGCAATAAGTGAGACTGTGATACTGCTATACATGGGATAAAAATTAAGTCACTAACTCCCAGGAGTCCTACTTGTTGCAAAATGGTTTATACACAAATAGTAATTACTTGCTGGATGCTTAAGCAAATACAATTTACAATTTATGTAAGGTGAGTCTAATTATTCCTGCTTTTCTTTTCAACAGGAAAGAATTCAATAGTAAACACATAGGTTGTAATAAAATAATGAAGATGACAATTTGTCAAAGTAACTTATCTGTTGATTGATCAGTAAATAACCTTAGGTTCTGTGATTCATGAAGTTCTGTATTAAGGTATTTTGATGACTAGTCTCTCTAAAACTGGACTGACATTTCAAGATATAACTGAAAATTATTAATTTAACCTCTTCAACCTCTTCTTTAATTCAGCTTCTTTGTTTGCTAAGAGGAATCTTAAACATGGTCATGATTGCTGCCTTCTTTAGGCACTTCTGTTTACCAGAATTAATTTATTTAAACATATGTTAACTTTTTTCTTGAGCTATTTAATTTCACACATTGAATATGATTGTTGTCTAATTATGTAGTCTCATCAGCTTGATCTATAAAATGATTGGAACCAAATTATTTCATAATGTTTGCTAGTTCAAAATATTGCTTTTTACAGATTCTTCAGCCACTAGAAGGCAATCATTCATATGTTTACAGGAAGAAAAATCACATTGCTATGATGAAAATGGCTTCTTTCACAACTGTAGTGAATAGCCATGAATATATTAGCATTTATTCAGTCCTTTTTTAATAGATGAAGGCTAGTTTACATATGTTATTATTAAAATGGAGAAGCACTAAAAATCACATCCAAGGTCTATCATGAATGACAATAATGAAAATTATTACTATTTTCTACTTCTGAGCAAAAATATGATTGCACAGCATTGCCTTGAGATGTGCTTTTGCTGCTTTTTAATCTTTCAAGACTTTTATTTTGTGAAGTACAATCACATCTAAGCTACATAATGAAATAAAAAGACCAATCATTATTTGGTCAGGCAATATCCTTGGATTTATTTTTTTTTTATTATTTTTTTAATAATCATCTCTTCCCCATGTAGAATTTTAAAACTCGGTATGGAGCTTCCTGATGTTCCTGCAAATAGAGTTCTGTTGCATATTTTCCTTGAAGTCTTATATTAAAAGTAGGACTTTTTATTTCGCTTTTCATTTTACTAAGCTTTTCTTTTTAAATAAGCTGAAACTTACGAGCTTCTTTATGAGTACTTATGAGTTATTTTTATGCCTAGAATCTCTCAAGCAGCAAAATATTTGTAAAGCAAGTAAATTTTTTTTAAGAAGTGCAGAAATACGCCACAGACATGCAGAAAAATTCGTGCATGTGACTAAACTTACCGAGGCAGCCAGGTGAAGATTTACCAAATTCCAGTATGTCACATTCTTTTCATATGCATGTAAGTCAAATTTTCAACAAGAACTTGGCTAACTGACACTAGGCTTAGCAGTAGCATTTTTCTCTTTTAAAGCCTCCTTACTGAATGCCGGTACAGGGAACTAGTTTTTCTTCTTGTAGATTTGTTTCTAGGGGATTTGTTTATCAGGTCAGACGGAAGTGGCTTCAGGATCAATGCCCGTTTACAAAAGGTAACATGATCCATATATTTTATTAAACTTCATTCCCTTTATAATTATTTTTTGTACTTTTCACATTGATAAAGTTGGCAAGAGAGATCTCAGTCAAGTATATAACAAGCTGCAGGAGCAGATGAAATGTCTCCACCCCTCCAATATTTTTTTTTCTTATTTTGATTTATTCAGCTGGATCTAACTATGCATTGTTCATTCTGCATGGAAGAACAGTAGCGATAATATAGTCCTCAGTTACGTTACTTACAATCAGATTTTAACAAGTGTGCTAACTATTGGAGCAATTCTGAACACAGACAGATTTTAGTACTGAAGTACTCGAGAATTCATCCAAACATTGATAATTCACTATTTTACTCTGTTGCAGAACTGATTGGAAACCATCAGAATTGGTTCAGGCATTCTTTGGTTGGGTGAATTGAAACTTGGAAAAAGATGGTTTATTTGGTAGATAACTTGCAAGAAAGCACTAACCTCCCCAAATGTTCAAATCTATTGTGTAATTAACACACGTTTTCAGAGGGTTGACTGAACACTTCAAAATGCGGGCAACCTTTGCACCATGACATTTTTGTTTTATGTAATGATTTTTTTTTTCAAAACTCTTCCACAAACCAAAACGTGATAGCCCCAAACTGATATGAGTGAGTGTCTGATTAGGCTTAGCATTGGATATGACTGTGGATTGAGGAAGGATCCTTTCAAGAAAATAACAGAAGAAAACAAACTCAAAGACTTTATTTGTAAGATTGTGACAATATTTATTTCAGTATTGATTGACTCTGGCTTCTCAATAAAAAAAGCATAAGTTAAAAAAAAATGTGATCACCCTGCCTGATAGTTGATAGTACAAGTGTATTTGCTTTAAGTAGGGGTAAAAACAGCAACTTTTTTTTTTTCTTTTGACTCCTTATGCTGTTCTCAAGGTGGTAGCAGAATTAGATGAAATGGAACATATCTTGTTGCTTGATGAAATGTGCAAATGTCTGGAGATTTTACAATGTTTGAAGCTGTCCTAGGTGCACTGCAGGTGGGCAGGTTCAGGTGGTAGGCTCTCCAGGAAGAAGTGCAGGCTTCTGTGGGAAGGGAACAGCAGCAAGTAAAGCCATATCCTTCCTGGGGGGAAGAGATGAGAGCTATTCCCTCTATTTCTGGCACCCTTTACATTTTAGTGTAGTGCATAAACAGCCTTTCCTGCTGCCTAATTGAAACCTTCTGAGTGTGCTTTAAAGCTGCTACTATCATTTTCCCTGCAGTTTCTTATATGAAAGCATATAAGTGGCCTTTGCTAGCATCAGTCCCCAAATCAGTACAAAGTCTACCAGACCAGACCTTACTCATGCCCATCAGCTCATGGAAGCCTCATCCTAAATCTGAGTCTAACCCCAAATTCTGAATGTGTAAACATTCAAATACTGCTGTTCTGTTTGCCTACATTCAAGCCAGAGGATGGCACAGATGGCTGGGCTAGAAAGAAGACCATAGTATGCTTCTCAGATATTAATATCCATATTTGGGCCTTGATAGCTGTCATGTGGGATTATTTTTGAAAGAGACAGTTGGGTAAATATTATTAAAAGAAAGAAGTTAGAGTGCTAGCCTGAGATCAGGGCTGGTGTGAACTGACACATAGGGCTGGGACTGTTTTAGCTGGCTTTGGCCATAGCTAGGCAGAAATTTTATTTTAAAGTAATTTTTGATCAATTAGTTCTGTCTGAGACCTGGAGGCATGTGTTGATTTTAATTTTTAATTTTAGATATATCTTTACTGTGATCAATATACTTATATTAACCTAGTAGCAATTATGTAAAAAAAAGTTATTCTATTTCCTTCCTATTTGCCAGTAATATAGATTGAAAACTATCTCTAATTTCCTTTACCCAGAACTAAAAATACTCTTAAAGATTTAAGCACTTCTCTGGCTTAATCTGGGGGACTATTTTTAGATGTAGGTGAAATAATAATTGCCCAGTATTCAGTTGCAGTGCCTATCTTGGCTTTTAGTCCTAACTGTAGTAAAGCAGGTACCCCTCTTAGCTTGGATGGTGCATATATACTTAACTGGCTCCTATCACCACTTCTTCTCAAGTTACATAAGCTACTACCTTTACAAACAGGTATCATCCTAGCTTCAACTATAAATTCAATCCCAGGCAAACCTTTGACATAGCAGTAATTCTGTGAACTGTGATTTTTATCCTCAGAAGCAAATATAACCAAATCATGTAACAGATTAAGCTCCAGTTACCTTACATGTCCTTTCTAAAATAAATAATTATATTAGATGAATGGCCTCATAACATTCATGCTCAAATCTCAGCTTTCTGTCAACTAATTTACTCTAAAATACACCTCCAACCTCAAGCTAAAGTAAATCAATTTTCTCTTGTGCATCTTTTCATTAGAGTCTCCTTTGAGGATAGTCAAGTGTCCCAGCTTGTTGGCCTTTGCTGGCCTGGACTGTAATGCTGCCATCAGCCTTAGCCATGGTCTTTTAAATAGTTAGAGAGTTTGCCACATGATTCCTCCCAAGGTTAATCTCCAAGTTAGACCTATGTCCCTTCATGGATCTTGACAATACTTCAGGTCATTCATCTCTGCTAACCTTTTACATAAACAAGTCTATCCTTTGTTTTCTCCAGTCCTGCTCTCCTGGTTATTCCAGAAATACACACAGCCAGATGTCCTCTCTGGCCTCTGCAGCCATTTTCTGAACTTGCATATTAACTCATGCAACCAAGGCTCTGTGTGCTGAAGCCTCATGCTTCATGTTACCTTATTAATGTAGACCAAAAGCTGCTCCAGCCATCCCTTTTCACCTGGCAAGTCATTTTTTAAATGCAGGAGATCTCCCAATTCTGTCTGTATAACTCCTTATCCTCTCATTTGGTTTAGCCTTAGCCTTAGGGCAGCCTCATTTGTTTGCCAGAGGACTGCTATAGCCAGGTGGGCCAAACCTGTTCTTGGCTTTGCTGCCTTGCCTCTTAAGAGCTAAGCAACTATAGTTCATAGTTTTCTACCTTATCTAACCCAAAACTCAGGCTAAACTATAGCCTTCAGGTTCGTTTTTCTAAATAGGTCTCTAGAGCACAAGTGAGGCTTAGTGTCAGGGCAAAGAAGTATTAGTGCAGCATTGTCTAGAAGTGCCTCAGCTTTGTCGCAGATTTCCCTCTAGCTGTAACCCACTTAGCTGGCCTTGTGGTTGCATTCCTGACCATCCCTGTTCCTGGCTTCATACCCAAGACAGACCGTAATGGAATCTTGGAGACAAATCACCAAAAGTATGATATAAAGTAGGAGATCCCTGGCATCCAGCCAAACAAGCCTATCCTGACTTGGATGATCCGAGTTTTGGATCTTATAGGTGAAAGCTTGCAACTCGATGGTTCTGAAGCCAGGTACTTAAAGGCTCTGGCTTGAGATGCAGGTATTGAACAGGTATTTGTGAGGGAATTAAGACCCCTTTCACTCTAGGCACGAGTTCTAGGCAGCGTAAGAGAGAGGTTTGCTCACAAAGGTATCCTGCAGGCACATCATCTTAAGACAGCTTGGAAGACTGTGGAAGATGCGATTTTACACCTGAGGAAAATGGCACTGCTAGAAATACTTTATGGAAGGGATGGGCAGCCCCTCAGAGACCCAGACAAGGTTAGATGTACGCTAGAAATGTGGTGGAAGCTTTCCTGCAGTGCACCAGGTGCATTCTCCTGTTATGTGGTGTCCACGTATTTGGAGGCAGACCAAGATTTAGTGGGCGTCGCAGCAATCAGACTCAGGACATATGCAAAAATGGTCCATGGCCCGATGCAGGAATGTATTGCTGCGGTAAAGACAACACTTGAAAGGATGGACAAGCAGCAAAAGGAGATCATGGAAACTCTTCAAAATCTTCAAGTGGCACTAGTGTGAATCAAAACCTCTGGGTCCAGAGGTGGACATCTCCTGGCTAGGGGAAAAGGACAGGCTTCACGGACCGATCTATGGTATATCCTGATTGACCATGGAGAAGATATGAGACGGTGGGACAGGAAACCTACCTGTGCCCTAGCAGCCTGGGTACAAGAATTGAAGGAGAATGAGAAAAGAAAATCAGCAAAAGTAGGTCCAGTGCCAATTTCCCAAGGATCTGAGGGAACCCCCAAAATGTATCCATCAGGAATGAGTTTCTGTCACTGTAACGGAGACCAACGTTAGACGGGTCCTGTCTCTGGCCAGGTAGAGGCACGGGACAACCATGTCTATTGGACTGTGTGGATCCGGTGGCCTGGCACATCAGACCCACAAAAATACAAGGCTTTGGTTAATACTGGTGCTCAATGTACGTTAATGCCATCAGGACATGTGGGTCCGGAAACTGTTGCTATGTCTGGGGTGACAATGGGATCTCAAGAGCTGAGTGTGCTGGAAGCTGAAGGGAGCTTGACCGGGAGAGACTGGCAAAAACATCCCATTGTGACTGGTCTGACCGCCCCATGTATCCTGGGAATTGATTACCTCAGAAACGGATATTGCAAGGATCCAAAGGGACAGAGATGGGCTTTTGGAATAGCTGCCGTAGGGCAGAAGAGATTAAACAGTTAAAGTCATTGCTGGGTCTCTCAGAGACTGCTGTCGGACTGTTGAAGGTTGAAGAACAGCGGGTGCCAATTGTCACCACAACAGTGCATCATCGACAATACCGAACGAACCGTGACCCTGTGATTCCCATCCATAAGATGATCCGAGAACTGGAGAGCCAAGGGGTGATCAGTAAGACTCATCCTTCAATAGTCCCATTTGGCCTGTGCATAAGTCTGATGGAGAATGGAGATTGTCTGTGGACTATCGTGGCTTGAATGAAGTTACCCCACCGCTGCGTGCCGCTGTGCCAGACATGTTAGAACTCCAGTATGAACTGGAATCCAAGGCAGCAAAGTGGTACACCACAATTGACATTGCTAATGGTTCTTCTCTATTCTCCTACTTGCAGAGTGCAGGCCACAGTTTGCCTTCACCTGGAGGGGTGTGCAATACACCTGGAACCGATTGACCCAGGGGTGGAAACATAGTCCCACCATCTGTCATGGACTAATTCAAAAAGCACTAGAGAAGGGTGAGGCTCAAGAACATCTGCAGTACATCGATGACATTGTCGCATGAGGGGACACAGCAGAAGACGTTTTTGAGAAAGGAAAAAAAATCATCCAGATTCTCTTGAAAGCCGGTTTTGCTATCAAACAGAGTAAAGTTAAGGGACCTGCCTGAGAAATCCAGTTCCTGGGGGTGAAATGGCAAGATGGACGTTGCCCGATTCCAACAGAAGTTATCAACAAAATCACAGTAATGTCCCCAGCAAGAAGGAAACGCAAGCATTCTTGGGTGCCATAGGTTTCTGGAGGATGCATATCCCGGAATACAGTCAGATTGTAAGCCCTCTCTCCTTGATAACCCGCAAGAAGAATGATTTCCACTGGGGCCCTGAACAGCAGTAAGCTTTTGAGCAGATTAAGCAGGAGATTGCTCATGCTGTAGCCCTTGGACCGGTCAGGACAGGACCAGACGTGAAGAACATGCTCTACTCTTCAGCTGGGAATAATGGTCTTTCATGGAGTCTTTGGCAGAAAATGCCTGGTGAGGCTCAAGGCTGACCGCTTGGATTCTGGAGTTGAGGTTACAGGGGATCTGAAGCCAAATATACCCCAACAGAGAAAGAAATCCTAGCTGCTTATGAAGGAGTTCAAGCTGCCTCAGAGGTAACTGGAACAGAAACTCAGCTCCTCCTGGCACCCCAATTACCAGTGCTAAGGTGGATGTTCAGTGGACGGGCTGCCCCCACACATCATGCTACTGATGCTACCTGGAGCAAATGGGCTGCTCTGATCACACAACGTGGCCATATTGGAAAACCAAAACACCCTGGGATCCTGCAGATCATCATGAACTGTCCTGAAGGTGAGAACATTGGTTTAGCAGATGAAGAGGAAGAACAGGTAGCACGTGCAGAGGAAGCTCCACCATACAATCAATTGCCAAAAGAAAAAATACGCTACGCCCTTTTTACTGATGGTTCCTGTCTCATCATGGGGACAAATTGAAGATGGAAAGCAGCCATGTGGAGCCCCACACGACAAGTTGCAGAAGCTACTGAGGCAAAAGGTGGATCAAGTCAATTTGCAGAGCTCAAAGCCGTCCAATTGCCTCTGGGCATTGCTGAATGAGAGAAGTGGCCAAGGCTTTACCTCTACACTGACTCATGGATGGTAGCCAATGCACTGTGGGGATGGTTAGACCAATGGAAGAAAGTCAACTGGAAATGCAGGGGAAAACCATCTGGGCTGCAGATATATGGCAAGATATTGCCACCCGAGCGGAGAAGCTGATCATGGGAGTCCGCCATGTAGATACACACGTGCCCAAGGATCGAGCCAACAAGAACATCGCAACAACGAACAGGCAGACCGAGCTGCACAAGTCAAGGTGTCACAGACAGATCTGGATTGGCAGCATAAAGGAGAGTTGTTTCTGGCTCGATGGGCCCATGATGCCTCAGGCCATCAGGGCAGAGATGCCACCTATAGATGGGCATGAGACCAAGGGGTGGATTTAACCATGGACATTATCTCCCAGGTTATCCATGACTGTGAGACATGCGCTGCCATTAAACAGTCTAAGAGAGTGAAGCCCTTATGGTATGGTGGACGTTGGGACATTACAAATACGGAGAAGCCTGGCAGACGGATTATATCACACTGCCGCAGACCCGCCAAGGTAAGTGCTATGTGCTCACCATGGTGGAAGCAACTACCAGATGGCTGGAGACATACCCCGTGCCTCATGCCACTACCCAGAACACCATCCTAGTTCTGGAAAAGCAAGTCTTGTGGCGAGATGGCACCCCAGAGCGGATTGAGTCAGATAATGGAACTCATTTCAAGAACAGCTTAGTTACCACCTGGGCAAAAGAGCATGGCATTGACTGGGTGTATCATATCCCCTACCACACACCAGCTGCCGGGAAGGTTGAATGGTGTAATGGACTGTCGAAAACCACTTTGAAGGCATTGGGTGGGGGGACTTTCAAACATTGGGACCAGCATCTCGCAAAGGCCGCATGGTTGGTCAACACTAGAGGCCCAGGCAATCAAGCCAGCCCTGCCCAGTCAGAATTCCTTCATACTGTAGATGGAGATAAAGTCCCTGTGATCCACCGGAGAGGTATGTTAGGGAAAGCCGTCTGGGTTAAACCTGTCTCAAGCAAAGGCAAGCCCATTCGTGGGATTGTCTTTGCTCAAGGATCTGGTTGCACCTGGTGGGTTGTGCAGGAAGATGGAAAAACACGATGTATACCTCAAGGTGACCTTATCTTTGGATGAGTTGTCCATACTCTATGTACCTATCTGTAAATATGTATATAGTTGAAATATATATGTATATAGATATAAGTTTAAGTCCTATGAAAGGGTGTTGGCATGGAAGAAAAATTCTGGGTGGATAATGTTGTGGGTTTGTATTTTTCCAGGGAATTTTTCTTTCTCTTGCCAACAAAGGTACTCCGAATGGGACGCGAGGGAGATGGGGGGAGGACGTTTCCGGGAAAACCGGGACAGACGTCGTGCCCCTCTTGGTCCGGACATCCGTCTGGTTTTCCCTCTCTTGCTCGCTCGGCGGTGTGAGGGGGCGGAACCGGAGCAGCAGTAGCTACTGTGTCTGTGAATTTCGCAGTCTCCGAAGGAAAGATCCCTGGTCATCTAGATCTAACACAGCTCCTGCAGGACTCTCGCTAAGTTTCATCTCCTCTTTCCCTCCCTCTCCCGGCGGCGCGAGACTCGCCTGGCGGGAACCCGGAAGCGACAGCTATTACAGCAGCAGCCATCGTTCACCGCTCCTTAAAGAGACCCGCATCGCAAGATTTTGGGTACAGGACTCAATCTATTTTAAGTTTTTAATTACGACTAGTGCTAATTCTGCTCTGTACATACATATATTTGTAGCTGAGAACTGTTATCTTTTTCTGTACAAATCAGGGTTTTTTTTCCTGATAAAGATCTCCTAATATCTGATAACATAACTTAGTTTTCATCTAAACTAAAACATTTACTTTTTTACCATGTTCATGGCACCCCAACATTAAAGTGTTGCATGTTTAGATAAGGGGCTACACTATATAACCAGTGTTTATGACTTTCCATGTAATGAGAAACAGGATGTGGTTTTCTAAACACTGTGCCTCTTGCATACTGAGATTTCACTTAAAGGAAATACAAATCCCCTATCGCTTAATCAAGAAGCACTTGCCTTCAAGGGCTGGCTTAGTACATTTGTGTTTGATATGTCTATCAAATTATGTTTAGTTGGATAATTTGCTTCAACAAAAATTCTAGCTTCAGAATAATTATGGAATGATTTCCTTTATGAACATCTTAATTTATTTTTAACTGCTTTGTCAGATCAGCAACAAATCTTTCAAATATTGTTTTCTCTCAATGACCTTCACAACCATCTTTTTCACAGCTCAATGTAAAAGCTGTTGGCAGAAGAGTAACACTGAACCAGAAGAATCCAGCACCCTCACCCTCAGTTATTGATTGGCCACCTGTGGGATAAATCATAAGATAAAGCGGTAGGTGAAAAGCATAGCTTTACATTAACTTTCTATTAACTAGCTTTTATTCTAGCTGTAAAGATTTTCATTTTTTCCTGGGGAGCTCTGTATGGCACACCACCAGGAAAAATGTAACATTGGGAAGAAAATGTTTTTAATTCCTCCGAACACTGCTGTGCTTTGGCATTGGTTTACCCAGACGGCTGGGTTTAGTGGATGCAGTAGTCCTGCCAAAACAAGACATGTTGTAAAGAATGACATCTGTTTCTGTTTGCTCGTCAGTGGCTCCCCACGTGTTAATCATAGTAAGGAAAATGACAGGATTCCCATCAAATATCTATAATCATTCTTCCATTCTGCACATGCTTTTTAGGACCTAATGTGCTGTGAGAGATTACTTTAGGAAAAAAACCCCAGTATTTTGGAAAGCTTTAAAGTCATATCTATTCTCAGCAAGTTAATTCCAATATTTTATCTAAATTCAATAAACTACACCTATTTTCCAACCAAAGAAGATATCATGACAATAGAAGGGAGAGTTAAAGGGAACTTTTGTTGCACTTCCTTAGCTGGTTGCCAGAGGTTGCTGTTATTATGAGCTGGGCAAAGAGTTTTAACTCATCTTCTTCATGGCTTTTTGATTTTGGTAGCTCATATCAGTTCACTGTTTGGATATAATGACAATGGATCAGTTTTTAATGGTGGATTTTGAAACATGAAGAGGTGATGTTTAGAAGTTAACAAACAAAAGCATG
The DNA here is from genome assembly GCA_033558235.1 of Neomorphus geoffroyi. NCBI lineage: Eukaryota > Metazoa > Chordata > Aves > Cuculiformes > Neomorphidae > Neomorphus > Neomorphus geoffroyi. The sequence goes on from JAUMJM010000002.1 coordinate 24,231,304, forward strand.
TGAAATGCTAGCTTATGATGGAAATAGAAAGAATGAAGCCCAACACAAAGCTACCAATGCTACTTCTACCCATGTAAGACTGGGTGTTCAAGTGATTAAGTCAGTTCTGTTCTGCAAAATCGCTTGACTTATCCTGAGCTATCTTGGTTGAGAATTTGTCCCATTCATTCACCTGAATCAATTATATATAGTAGTATCTAAGTACAGTGTGACTGACCACCCCCCAAACTGGGAAACATCGTTTTGGATTTTAAATTAAATTTTTATCAACAACATTTTACACTGAAGGAAGTATACATCACTTTTTCTGATGGATGTTCATGGAGATGAGAGAAAATTCATCTTGGCTGTGAATTGATGAGAATTAATCCACTATGAATTACCGTGACTACACCCACTCCTATGGCCTCTTTCTTTTAGTGTTAGCTTAAGAAGAAAAATTAATGGATGAAAATAGGGATGGTATTTTTTATAATGAAAACTGAAGCAAACATTAAATAGTTGTGATAGTTTGTCTTTTTACCACATGGGTATTTTCTTACCACCCTCTTAGTAGCCATTAAAAAAGACCTGGGAATTTACTACAATACAACTGACTTCAGAGTTCATAGGCAGCAATTCATCCTCTATGAATTCTGACTCTCACGTCAACGCTCAAAACCTGTTATTTTTTAATCTTTTATACTGAAACCCCTTGGACATCTACATTGATTTCCTACAGCGTTTCCTAAATGCTGTCACAACACTCCTCCTCTTCTCTCAAGGACTCCAAACACTCCTTGTACCCACTTGCTGGCTACTCCAACAGCTACTTCCTGCTCCTAAAGTGACTTTGCAACTCTGTAACAATGATGATGTGATGAGGAAATATAAAAAGGCAGCAGTCCAACACTCTAGTATGCCTACTCTTTCTCTGTCAACATACACTGCGCTTGCCAAAACCAAGAGAAGAATCAAATGCATGTGCTCCATGAAACCTGAGAATCACTTTTTTGAAAGGAATGCAGGAAGAATTTTTTTGCAACAAGGGTGGTGGGACACTGGCCAGGGTTACCCAGAAATGTTGTGGATGCCCCATCACTGGAAGCATTCAAAGTCAGGTTGGCTGAAGCTTTGAGCAACCTGATCCAGTGAAAAACGTCCCTGCCTATGGTAGAGAGCTGGACTAGATTATCTTCAAAGGACCCTTCCAACGCAAACCATTCTATGCTTCTACACCTCAGTGAATTCAAAGTTAAGGGATTTTGGCTGCCACCAGCAGGCATTCTCAGCTGAGCACATCCAAACCATTGGCAGCTCTTCATGAGGCTTTTGCTTTCTGAAAAGGCTTAAGTCTTCTTCTTGGAACACAGGTGGAGACTCTGTGCACGTGCTTTTTTCCAACCCATGCTTTTCCCTCTATGAATCCCTTCCACTTCATAATGGGAACAAAATTAGGTTTGAAATACACTTCAGGTCCAGATTCAATAAAATCCTTGCCTCAGCACTCCAAAACGACCTCAGAAGCAAGAACAGCTCTCTCTACACTGACAGGTTCTATTTACAGCTACCTGCATCGGCCTCCAGTAAAGTCACCTGTATGTCATCTCGACAGTCTGTCTGAGTTGAAGCATCCTTCTTCAGCTGAACCACTTCTCTCTCCAGTGCAGAAATATGAGTGAGTGAGAACACAGACAGGAAGACAGTGGGGAAAAGAATCCCCAGCAGCACTACAACATCACACTGCATTTCAGTACAGAGGCTGCAGAAGCTTGACTTCTACCACATGTAATGCATTACTTCAGAAAGTACCTCATCCTCAGAAGAGTTGATATCTTTGAAGTGACACGCTCCTGCTGCTGGCAAGGAACAAAAGAAGAAGTGCAACACTGCTGTGAGTGCTTTTCTCCATCTGCTTTGCTCCAAAGAAGCTTACAAAGGGAAATTACCATAGACGTGCTCCTCTATAATGGAACGTGTGCACGCTCTGTCTGCTCCTGCAAGCAGCATGCGGTCAGGCACTGTCCTTGGACCTTCAGAATCCGTCTGTGTAAATCAACAGACGTGTGTGAGAACAGGTGCAGGCTCCTTCTTGACGCGTTACCACGCGCGAAGCTCCCGCTTCAGCCAACATGCGCAACGTGGTGCCAGGTGACTGAGAGGAGATGGGGCGCTGAGATGCGGCAGCGCGGGACGCACTCCCAAGCCCTCCCGAGGGGCGCGCGGGGGGGACAGGGGTGGGGAGAGGGCGGGGAGATGGAGGGGATGTGGTGGAAAGGGGGTGGGGTGAGGGCGGGGACAAGGATGGGAGATGGGGAGGAGAGGAAGCTGGGAGCACAGGGAGAGGGTGATGGCGGGGGGGGGGGAGAAGGCGAGGAGAAGGGGAGGGCGGGGGGAGGGAAGTGATGATGAGAAAAATGCCGGCAAATAAATTCTCCAGCTTGTCCAGGTCCCTCTGGATGACATCCCGTCTTTCTGGTCTTGTCTCAGTTTAAAGGGAAATAAAATGTCTATCGGGACTAGGCAAGAGGCCTCTTCCCCCAAACCACCACAACCTTTGAAATTAATAGACTTTAATCAGAAAAATGTACAGAAAAGGATAACAGTTCTTAACTACAAATATATATATATAACCAAAACCAGAAAATAATAAACAGCAACACCGTATCCAAACCTTTAAACAAAGTTCTATCCCTGCTCTTTTCGGTGCAGTTACATTTACGGACAGCAGGACGTGATGTCGCACCTCAGGAGGCATCAGTCACAAAAGACCATTTTCCTCTTTCCCTCTTTATCCCCCCAGTCTTACTCCCCTCTGTCATTTTGTCCCTTTCTTCTGTTTTTTTTATGGCACTACTGTGCATTGGATCGGATCCGAGTTATGTTGGTTTTGTCCAGCTGCCTTGAGGGTATCAAATTGTGATCTGAACAGACTGGGATCTGGTTTTGTTGCAACTTTTGGGAAGTTGCAACTTGAAGTGCATCCAATTATAAGTTTAGATATTTTGGCTGTGCCCAGAATACTGATTTGCTGTTTTGGCTGTGTCCAAAACGAATACTGAGTTGATGTTCTGGACATGCCCTGAATATTGACTGATTCCATATTTTGGCCATGGCCAAAATACTGGTTTGCTGGTTTGACTGTGCTCTAAATGGGTACTGATATGTTGTTTTGGCTGTGTTCAAAATAAACATTGTTTGGATTTACCCTGGGAGGTTCTTTGTTTCCAATTCACCACACAGACATAAAAGGACTTATCCCGCCTCCCTCCCGCCCCGTGCCCCAACTGAGCAGGTCTGACCCAACAGGGATGACCCGAGAGTTGGGGCCCTGATAGATGGGGCTTTGAGCCACCTGATCCAGTGAAAATTATTCCTGCCCATGGCAGAAAGTTGGACTAGATGACACTTTTAATGCTCTACCAAAGTCCTTAGTAGACACAAATGTACCATGAAGTTATATAATGCTAAATTTGCATGCAAATGCTAAACTGAAGGAGAAAAAAAGAGTAAAAAAAATCCCCAAATTCTCATATGTATGCACCTTTCACATGTTAAAAGGTATACAACCCTTGTAATATGTTGAAGAGGATACATTGCATCTCTCATTCAAATGACGAGGAAGATCCCTCTAGGGGTTTTGTAGTAGTTTTAGTAGTTTAGTAGTTTAGTACCTCCTAAAGGATTGAGTTAAGCTGTGGAAGGAAAATTGAGTAGCACAGTGTCAACACTGAGCTAGTTCAAAGGATATGGACCAAAACCTTCACAAAGCTTGCTCAGATCAAGCAAATTTATTATTAAGGCATTTAGACCACCATCTATAACATTAGCTGCCACCCTCATGCGTGGACACAGAGTTCTGGTGTGCACCAGATGCGCAAAATCAGGTCTTCCCTAGATGATTTGGAAAAAACCCATTTGATGCCTCATAAAGTGACAAATGCCAGGTCTGAAAAACCAGACAGAATAACTATTTTTTTTAGCAGCTACCTAATTCCCAGTAAAAGTGCAGATGCTTCCTTGTTAAATAATTTGATGCCAGAGCAGGTTCAGACAAGACAAAATTCTCCAGCTGGTCTAACCAGTCTTGCTCTCCACCTTGCAATGACACTGCAAATTTCTGAATATTTTCAGCTTCCAGAGACTAAAGCAGCAATAGGAACGAAAGAGGCTTTAATGGAGCTGCAATAGGGTGGTACTGCTGGATGAGAAGTTCAACATGATCTGGCACTGTGCACATGCAGCCCACAAGGCCAACCGTATCCTGGGTTGCATCAAAACAAGCATTGCCAGCGGGTCGAGGGAGGTGATTCTCCCCATCTGCTCCACTCTCGTGAGTCCTCACCTGGAGTACTGTGTCCAGTTATGGAATGCCCAACATAAGAAGGATATGGAACTGTTGGAACAGGTGCAGAGAAGGGCCACGAATATGATCAAAGGGCTGGAGAACCTCTGCTATGAGGACAGGCTAAGAGAGTTGGGTTTGTTCAGCCTGAAGAAGAGAAGGCTCTGGGGGGACCTCATAGTGGTCTTCCGGTACCTGAAGGGGCTACAGAAAAGCTGGGGAGGGAATTTTTACAAAGACAAGTAGTGATGGGATGAGGGGGACCGGCTTTAAATGGGAAGGGGGAAGATTTAGATTAGACATTAGGAAGACATTCTTCACAATGAGGGTGGTGAGACACTGGCACAGGTTGCCCAGGGAAGCTGTGGATGCCCCCTCACTGGAAGTGTTCAAGGCCAGGCTGGACGGGGCTTTGAGCAGCCTATGATCTTTCTATGATCTTTAAAGTCCTTTCCAACCCAAACCTTTCTAAGATTCTATGATCTGTAATGATCTCTTGGACGCCTCGGGGGGCTCTGCCGCGGAGGAGAGCGCGGCCGCCAGCTCTTCTGTAGCAGAACTACATTTCCCAGCATCCTTCCCCGCCGGCACCTCCCCTTTCCCCGGCGGGCTGGGCGCACGGAGCGGCGCGGCGCCTCTCCAGCCTCGGGCGCCTCTCCAGCCTCGGCCGCCTCTCCGCGCCCTCTCCGGCGCCGCAGGGCGCCATGGCTGACAGCGGCGGTTCCCCTGCGGCCCCGGGTCCTCCCGGCTCCCCGGGGCAGCGGCGGCGGGCGGGAGACTCCCCCGGGGCGGAGGGCGCGGCGGCCGTGCCGCGGCTGTCGCCGTGCGGGGCGGGTGGGGCGGCGGGAGTGATGTCGCTGCCGCGGCTGGAGAAGCCGATCAAGCAGGCATTCTACAACACCGGGGCGCTGCTGTTCGCGGGGCTGTGCTGCGGCGCCGCCGTGCTCGTCTACTTCATCCTGGAGGCGTTCCTGCGGCCGCTGCTCTGGGCTGTGCTCTGCGGCACCTTCCTGCACCCCTTCAAGAGCTCCCTGACGGCGCTGGGGCGCCGCTGGCTCTGCCGCTTGCAGCGCTCCCGCACCCCCGTCCTGCTGGCCGCGCTCCTGCTCCCCGTCTGCTTCGCCAACCACGGGGTGGAGGCGCTGGGCGAGCTGGTGTTGCGGCGGCGGCGGCTGCTGCTGCTGCTGGGAGCCGGGGGGCCGCTGATATACGGGCTCTACTGCCTCGGCAGCTCGCTGGGCGTCCAGGTGTTGCTGGCACAAGCCGCCCGCCTCATCTGCCAGGGGCTGGACTACTTCAGCAGCCAGTGGGTGAGCGAGAAGGGGCTTGGGAACAGGGGGTGGCCGGGTGGGGCTACGCGGGGTAGGAGCGGTTGCAGGGCCCGGGGTGGGTCCATCCGGTATCTCACTTGTTGCGCGACAGCGCGGGGGGAGGGCATGTGGATCATGAAATCGTAGAAAGGTTCGAGTTGTAAGGGATCTTAAAGATCGTAGAATTGTAGAATGGTTTGGGTTGGAAGAGACCTTAAAGGTCACAGAATCATAGAGTGGTTTCAGTTGGAAGGGGCCTTAAAGCCCATCCAGTTCCACCCCCCCTGCCATGGGCAGGAACACCTCCCACCAGACCAGGCTGCTCCAGGCCCCATTCAACCTGGCCTTGAACACTTCCAGTGAGGGGGCATCCACAGCTTCCCTGGGCAGCCTGTGCCAGTGCCTTACCACCCTCACTGTGAAGAATTTCTTCCTAATATCTAATCTAAATCTTCCCCCTTCCCATTTAAAGCTATTCCCATCATCATGTCACTACCTGTCTTTGTAAGAAGTCCCTCCCCAGCTTTCCTGTAGCCCCTTCAGGTACCGGAAGACCACTATGAGATCTTCCTGGAGCCTTCTCCAGGCTGAACAAGCCCAACTCTCTCAGCTTGTCCTCACAGCAGAGATGCTCCAGCCCTCTGGTCATCTTCATAGACCTCCTCTGGACCTGTTCCAACAGTTCCATATCCTTCTAATGTTGGAGATTCCATAACTGGACACAGTAATCCAGGTGGGGTATCCAGGTGGATATGCACAAACATTTAAAATCAGTGTCCTGTTTCAAGTTGCCGTAGCTTTTCTGGGGTGGCTCTGCTCACAGCGCGTGGATATGAGTTTTGTCCTGGGAGTGCAGTAGCGCTGGGGTGAACCATCGCGGTGGTGTAGGACAAAGTGAGCCTTCCTGATGAAAACCATATGTAAAACAGCTTTAAAAAAAGCTCCCGAGGGTAGAACCCGCGGCATGAAGAGATCAGTTGGGTGTGATCAAGTGGGTGTGGCAGGAGCAGACATGCTTTTATACCAGTGTTTCATGTCTGTGATTCGGTCCTGCTGCAGGTTAAGTTAGAGGTAAATCAGGTCTTGGACAAACATAGGATCTTGTTGAGCTATAAGAAGTGTGCTGTGAAATAGCAGCTCAGCTCCACAAGTGACTTGAGGAGAGGGGGAAGACATCTTAAAGCTTCTTTCTTAGTGTACTGATTTTTGCTTTTTCTTCAAGAAGTATCAAACATGCACAATTTGAACGTTAAAAAGCGAAGCTGTTTGTGTAACTCAGTGATGTTCCTTATGGTAACAAAGATTCTGGGAGACTGCTTTTCCTTGTGTTGTCTTCAGTAGGTACTGGAGTTAAAAACTCTGGCAGAACTCATTTTCACTTTATTAGTTACAATTGAAAATACAAAAATTATTACAAGTCTGAAGTAAATGGATATGTGAAAACACAGAAAATCAGCAAATTGTGCTTATTAAATACATATGTGCAATCGACATGCTCAGATTGCTTAGTGTCAAAAAATTTTTTAAGCTGCTATGTTTTTTTAAACAAACAAACACTCACCCCCCTGCTCCTTTGATAGAAAACGACATATGCAGGTGGTTTAATGGGGATATACCTGGAGATAAAACTTAAGAACTACCTAAAACTGATTTTCTTATTTGGCCAAGACACTTATGTGGCCAAGACAAGAAAAAAACCCCAAGTCTAAGAAAGCTTCTCCACGCTTCTGGTTTTGAATTACACACGTTCTTTGAATACTAGCTTTATTCCTTTGGTGGAGCTGGTGTGTGCTGATATCTCAAACAAAACTTTGGAAGTGTGTACCAGAAACAAAGAGGTAATAGTTTTCCTGAATGTACTGATAAAGGATATTTTGAGTTATGTCTAGTGTGAATAGGATGCACTGGAAAAGGTGTTTTGTCTCTTAAAGGTAGATATTGGGAGAAGAGAGTTTCTTGGCTTTTCAGAAGTGTTCTCATATGCTGGAAAATGTCAGGGGAAATGTGTTTGTGGTTTGTTTTGTCCTTAGAGGTATAATTAATACCGAGTAGATAGACAGACAGAGGTATACTCTATTTTTTTTTTTATAAAGAGGCAAAATACAACCATTTTTACCTTCTGCTGACTGGTGAAAGAATGTAATCATGGCTTGGTACTGATGGGAAGTTTTGATTAGTTGCCACATAGTTTACTTCATGAACTTGTTTCCTTTGCATTAGCTTACTTGTTTTATTTTTAACAAATCAATGATATTGCCACACTAACCAATTTGGCTAACTCCAGTCCTTCATTAAAACTTGATTAATTACTTACATTGTATAAGTATAGGGGTACTAAAGGAAGTTGCACTGATTTAACCTCGTAACTATGGTCATAACGCACTGCTGGGTGTCTGTGCATGCTCAGTGCAATTATGTTTAGCAGTATGAGATACATTTGTTTTGCACCGATGTTTCTGCTTTGAGGCTTGTTTTCACTGAAGTTCTGTAAGATTTTTAACTGAGCAGTAGATAGTAAACTCACAGACCTCTTCTGTCTTGAGTTCCTTCAGAAAATTTTGGGTTCCTGACAAAATAACTGATTGTGGACTTCCTTAAGCAAACCAGTAGCTGTAGCTATCTAAGCTAGTTGCGTGTGTCTCTTTTTGGGGCCCTATATGAGAAAGAAACTGTGGGCTTCCCTTTGTACACATGACCTCAACTCAGCCTGGCATCGTCTGTACACTTTACAGTGTTTTTCTCTTCCATTTTTTAAAATTTTGCTTTTACCTGATTTGTATTATTTCAGTGCTGTAGCGGGACACCTTAATTTTGTCTATGCTGCTGAGGAGCCAGTCTGTTTACTCCATCATACTGTTGTTCTCTGGGATCTGAATTCTCCACTGTTCCTTCTGTATGATAACTTGCATAAAGGTTATGACTATTTTTATTTGTAGATACTGTACATGATAAGCAAAAGTAATGGTAATTTAATTTCTTGCACTGTTTGTTTTAGCAGCCCACTAAGCCAATCTAGATATTTGTGTTTTGAAATATTTCGATATGGAATAACCTAATTAGCATAAAATAACTAAATTTTGCTCTTGGACAGCAACGAATACTTTCTTGCTAAGAATATGGTATGCAAATTATTTATTAGAAGCATAAAAGAGATGAGTAGGCATGGCTTGTTTTAAATGAGAGACCAGTATCTGACTAGAATAGTACATTTGTTTATGACAGTTTCCCTCTGTGCTCCAGCCACCAACGATTCTGCCCTAGGCTGCAAAAGTGTATAGTGTATTCTTATTTGGAGCTTTGTTCCACCTGGATAGTATTGCTGTTTAAAGAGCGAAATAATGCCCATGTTTGTCTTCTCCTTTTCTGATTCCCTCTGCTGTACTGGAGAAGAGAAAGGATGCCTCTCGTTAGAATTTGACTGAGAGCAATTATCGGGTTTTGGGATACCAGTTTGGTGTTCTCTATCTAAAGGTATTTTTATGGTGTCTACTGGACCATAATACAGAGGCAGAAATTCTTTTCAGTTCCAGAAAATAATGTTCTCTGAATGCATCAACTGCATGTGATAATGGCATAGCAAACTGTATCTTGGCACAAGTATGCTACAGAGCTTTCTTGTACTGCTGTCGCTGTTGTCCTCAAATCTGGGAAAGCCATTCATGGTGTTGATAGGTGAAGATTTGGAAATGGCTGTATTCTAAATTATGGTTCTTAAATCACATCTGCAATTTTAATTAGGAATCCTAGGTACCTCCATGATAGGCCTGTTCGATAGATGATTGCAAAACACTGCTTTTGAAGAACAAGTTCAAGATCGTAAGACTAGTCTACAAGCATCTTGTTCCCACCATATCCTTTTCTTTCTCTTTGTGCTTTACAGTTCCTGCGTCATCTTTGAAGAAGTTTGCTCAAGAAATGTAGGAGGCTGCTGGGCCTTAAAGCTAGGAGCTGGTTATAAATACGAGATGAGTTCCTTGCTCTGAGTCCAGCCTTCTGTATGGGTTGGTTGCAGAAGCCTTGAGTAGAGGATGCGTACTCTTCAGGAGCTTCAGTTACATATAATAGGGAAGCAGAATGTTTTTTGGTTTTTGGGTTTTTTTTGGTGAAAAGGAGAGGAGTTTGTCCCATAGTGAACCAAATGTACCCTTAGATGTTTATATGCTGTAGCAATTTCAGCATGGTTATCCTTGCAATTAGCAGGCCTTCTGAAGACTAGTCTTAAGACTCCTTTTTTGTCCTAGTATTGTAGGAAGTGTGCTTGTATCCAGCGTTGTATCTAAGGTATGAGAATCTCTTCTGCTTTGTGTCAAGAGTTCAAATTACTGTAACCTGGCAGTTTACACTTACAGTAATATACAGGCAATGGCAGCTTTTGGTTTTCTTTTCTTTTTTCCCATATTTTATTTAGAATATAGTTAATTTGTAGATCACAGCAGATGAAATTAATTGTATAGCTGCTCCATATTGACTTTGAAGTTCATTGTAATAAAATAAATCTGATGTAATCATAATTGGCGGAATTCTCTGGAATGATCTTGGTTACAGGGCTGTCAAAATCTTTTCTCCCATCACCATTATTCCTTCCTTGGTTTGTCACAAGTTATTGGTCAGGGTCAGAACTGTGTACTCTCATGTATGTGTGTCAGTGTATTTTTATATCTCCGACTGTACTAGGTGCACCTATTTTGTTCTCGTGATTAGGATGCAATTAGAAGACCTAATCAGTCCTTTCCTTGCTACAGTGCTGGGAAATCTGGAAACACCATTTGTCATGACCGCTTTGTTGGGATATTGTCAAAGTAAGTGTTAAGTCTTCTGGCCAGTCAACTGACTGCTCCCTGTCAGGGAAGCTATGAAAGACATCCACCAGGGAAAACTCCCTTAGTGTTGGCACTAGATGTCAGCAGTCCCTAAAATAACCTTTGCAGACTGAAAGTCTCAAATATGCTTCCTGGCAAACGTTTTGGGGCACAAGCTTCAAGATGGTTGGCTTCCACAGCGCTGCTATCACCTGTGGATGTGAAAAAGCATGTACATTTTGTTCACCTCATGGGGCGATCTCTTTTCTAGGAAAGGAAAGGGTGAAGTGACTATAATGTGGGAATAAATATAAATGAGAAAAAGACAGATCTGATTTTTGAGATTCATATAACTTGTAGTTTTGATAGTTTTTCAGATAGGGTTGGGTTTTTTTTTCTTCTCTTTCTTCTTAGAGCAGGCTTGAAGCTTGCCCATCATAAAAAAAATAACAAACAACCCACCTGAAAAACCCCTCAAGTATTCTTTTTTCCTGTTGTTTATAATAATCTTTCATTATTTGGTGTCATGGCTTATAAATCAGACAGCCAGGTACTAACTGTAAACACTTCTTACCAAAACCATGTTTTGCTTTGTTTTTACAGCTTGGTATAGAGATTAAGTGTTTGGAGACCATGTGTGGCCTATTTTAAAGCATGATGAGGAGGGGCAGGGAAAAACTGAGATGTTGATAGTGTTTTCTTTTTCACCTTTGATTTTCCCTTCTACCATCAGTTTTGGGAGAACCTGTTGTGAGGAACGTTTCTTGAAAAGGCCTAGGAGCTTGTTTAGATTTATATGCATGAATTGCACTAAGCTGACAGGACCCTTAAGCCTAATGATATATGCTACATTGTGTTAGTTATTTTTTGGTATTCATATATGAACACAATGATACTTGGTTTTCTACCGCTTCTGAAAGGAATGGTTCTTGTGGAACCATCCAGAAAAATTTTTACTTTCCTCTGTTTAATAAAGCAAGAAGGTGAAAAAGTTGCGTATGTTGAGTCATTTCTTGTGTAAGTGTTGTTATGTCAGGGGAGTGTTACTCTGTCTGCAGGGAGGGAATTTGATGTGCTCTGAAAAACGTCTTTTCACAACTGAATTTTGAAAAGTTTGATTTCTGAGTAGTGTTTATATTAATGGAGTTTCTCATAAATAACATTTGTATTAATACAGGAAAAGTGAACTAACGGAGAAGCATTTTCAACATTCATAGCTGCAGTCTTCTGAATATCTTAAGATTTAATGGGTTTCCTTAAGTTCACAGCATAGAATCATAGAATGATTTGGGTTGGAAGAGACCTTCAAGGTCATCTAGTTCCAACTCCCTTGCCATGGGCAGGGACACCTGCCACTAGACCAGGCTGCTCAAGACTGGAAACAACATAGGAAATGTTGCAGGACACATTGAAAATACTTTTAACACGTGTGGCAGCATTAATTTTGATGGCCATTTTCCCCCTGCCCCTGTATTCTAGTTACAATTTCATACTCTCATGCCTTTGAAAAGAAGTAGTCTCCCTACATAGCAAGTTTCTGTTTCAGGTGGATTAACGGTCTGTATGTGTGTTAATGCCAAACATATCTACATGGATATATGGCATAGTTGGGGATTCTAGAAGAAACAGAATGGGTACATTGTTCTAGTTCTTTGGACTTGGGACAAGGAATAACCCAGTCTGTCAGATTTATGCTTTTTAATATTCCCTTAGGAAAAAAAATTATGATGCCCTTTACCTGAGTAGGTATAAGACAGCTTCCTCAGTGAAGGGAAGAGGTGGTTGGGTTTGCTTTAAGGTAAGCAATAGTATTATATTGGTTGGGTTTGTGTTTTTTGTTTTTGTACTTGTTTGACAAAGACTGTCTCCATGCTAAGTGAAGGGCTTTTATACGTTCTTCATTCTGCCAAGCTCTGCACGTTGTGAGATGTTTCCTCTTGTGTACTGTGGAATATACAGTTGTGGTGGATTGACCATGCATGGATGGGAGGTGCCCACCAAAGCCACTCTGTCACTCCACCTCCTCAGCTGAACAGAAAAGAGGAAATATAACAAAAGGCTTGTGGGTTGACGTAAGGACAGGGAGAGATCACTCACCATTACCATCACCGGCAAAACAGAATTGACTAGGGGAAGTTATTTTAAAATCAGAGTAGGATAATGAGAAACAAAATCAAATCTTGAAACACCTTCCTCCTATCCCTCTCTTCTTCCTGGGCTCAACTTCAGTCCCAGTCTTCTCTGCCTCCTCCCCCTCAGTCGTGTAGAGGGACTGGGAATGGGGCTTGTGATTAGTTCATCACACATTGTTTCCACTGCTCCTTCCTCCTAAGGGGGAGTGCTCCCCACACTCTTCCTCTGCTCCAGTGTGGGGTCCCTCTCATGTGAGACAGTCTTCCACAAACTTCTCCAATATGAGTCCTTCTCACAGTCTACAGTTGTTCATGAACTGGTCCAACGCAGGTACAGTCTTTCAGGAACAGACTGCTCCAGCATGTATCCCTCACAGTGTCACAAGACCTGCCAGCAAACCTGCTCTAGCATGGGCTTCCCATGGCATCACAGCCTCCTTCGGGCATCTACCTGCTGTGGTGCGGGGTCTCCCATGGGCTGCAGGTGGATGTCTGCTCCACCAGTAACCTACATGGGCTCCAGGAGGACAGCCTGTCTTGCAGTGGTCTTCACTATGAGCTGTAGGGGAATCTTTCCTCTGGCACCTGGAATGCTTTCTCCCCCTCCTTCTTCACTGACCTTTGTGTTTGCGGAGTTGTTTCTCATGTATTTTTGCTCCCCACTCCAGCTGCAATTGCTGTTTTTTTTTTTTTTCCTTTTTAAATATGTTATCCCAGAGGTGCTACCACTGTTGCTGATGGCTCAGCCATGGCTAGAATTTGGTCTGTCTTGGAGCTGGCTGGCATTGGCTCTATTGGACATGAGAGAAACAACTTCTCATAGAAGCCACCCCATAGACACTCGCTACCAAAGCCTTGCCACACAAACCCAATACAACAGTAAAAGCACATGAAATTAATTTTCTGAAAACTGGAATCAAACCAACATTTTCATAATTCCTTATCTGCCTCTTTATCTTCTTTATTGTTTATAAAAGCATTTTTAAATGGACAGATAAAGAAAGTGACATGATATTAATGATAGCAAATAGTTTGGCTTTTAGCGATGCTTTTAATGCCTTGTGTCACTTCATTTTTCAAGTCCAACAGTATTCTGCTTGGCTTTTGTGGTAAGTTTGTTTTCCTTTACCTGGCTGCATTGCCACTGAGGAGAAAGAGGTAGAAATAATGAACTGCTGCCATAAGATCACTTCTTCAACCAGCTGCACTCTGTGCAGTGCTGTTTTAAAAGTTTGCAAAAGTGCCATGTGAATGTTTGGTCAGTGTTTTTAATGGTTTCTGATTTTAAGAAAAACTAGTGAAAATCTCTATTTCCAAATGAAAATTTTGTTTTTAAATGTTAAAGAGAAGTGGTGAGATAGCTAAGACACTCTTTTTGGTCATGACCCTGAAACCGGACAATAGAAAACTGTTTGACTTGGATCCATATTTTCATCAAACAATATTGAATTTAAATCTCAATTTATAACAAACAAAAAAAAGCTAAAAAATTTCACCATATGATTTCCAAGTGGAAAAGAGCAGTCTGGAGAAAAATAACACTTTAAAATGACAAAGGGAGAGGATAGAGCTGCAACTAGGAACTGAAAGAGTTGAAACATCATTTAGTAGGTACTGACTTGTTAAAAACTGGACTCGTTTGGAAGATCGTCAGGGCATATATCAAAAGAAGTAACTGTTGGTTATTCTGCTCAGTCTTGTCGTGTTTATATCATGGTGGTGGTGGTGATGGGTTTACATGAAGCAGGTGGGAAATGTGTTCACTTTTGGGTATTGAATTGTTGGGGCAACATTCCAAGGAAGGCTGAGTTGTTCCAACAGCTTTGCTACCGATGAGCTGTTCTTGCTTATCCCACTTCTGACATATGCTTCAGTTGCCTTATTGTCCTCCTTTTTTTCTGGATGTTTTTTTGTCAGCTTAGGGAGCTTGAGCTGGCTGGCTGAACGTTGAAGTTGGCGTGCAGAAGAGGTGAGGCTGTGTGACTGGCAGTGAGAGAAAATGAACTGCTGCTTTCAGTAGCAGTGAGCTAATAAATGAGCTCATCTGTAAAAACCTCTCCCTTGGAGATTAACTTGCTGATAGGAAAAAAAAGGCAGTGAACTGTGTTAATAGAGAATTTTACTCTTCAATATAAATCGATATAAATGCTGTCAGGAGTTAAGTAGTAAGAAAGAGATTGTTCTCATTGAAAAATGATGCCAAAGCCAAAAGACTGTATCACATTTTCAAATTCTCTCAACTTTAACTGGAACTGGAAACAGACGTCAGTAACATTGATGATATGGTCATGCTGATAAGTCCTCTCCAACAGTGAAATTTCAAATAAAAGTCCAAACACTGAAGCAGATGCTTCAGCTTAATGTAAAAGCTGTGTCTTCCTCTGGTGTAATTTTACCTCCAATTGGCAATTTAAAGAGAACTGAAGCCCTTCAGATTTGCCTAGATGTCTCTGAGTCTGGCCTTTTAAATTTTCCACTGTAACTCAAAAGTGAATGCTGGAATCCAAGATGTTGCACTGCAGACTTACAGCTATTTTTTCTGGGAAGGAGGCAGTTTTACTTTTTATGTCTAAAGGCAAAACAGCGTTTTATTCAATTTGTGAGAGGTGCTCTCGCAAATGCAAAGGAGGTGTGCGAAATGAGGTCTTTGCTGTCTGTTCAGCAATGAAGATAAGTGAAGGAAGGAAAATGAAGGAAAGATTTACAGGATTAAACTGTCTTGAAGTTCTTACATATGGGAGTTTTGTATGTCTGTAAATATTGATTGTGACTGAATAAGCATTTAAAATTCTCAGAGTATGTGGTGAAAGTTAGGTATCTGCAAGTGACTTCAGCTTGATAATTAAGTAGTTTTTGGTAGCTAATGCATTATGCAGTAGCTGAAGTGTGTGTGTGTTAGTTACGTGGCTGGTTGTACACTATTATAAATCAAATTTCTAGGTATTTTAGCTTAGCATGGAATTTATGTCCATTCTAGTTTCAGTGCAGTAATTAGAATAGCTTAATTTTAATGAAAGCAGGCAGTGTCTTTTATTCTTTATTTCCATGGTCTCAGTTATTGAGATGGGCATGTAATACTAAAGAGGCTGTTAATATTCTCACACTTCTGTAGCCAAAACCTTTGGATGCTATTCAGAAAAACAGTGGGAAAGGTTATATAATGTGTATTTAAAGGGTTAAGAGTGACAGGGAAGCTGTGGGCCGTTGCCAAGTTAGTATGGGATGAAATCCTAGTCCATGTCAATTTAAGTTAATTTTCTTTGTCAGTTGCTTTCAGCTGTGAATTGTTGGAAGTAGGCTACCCAAGTTAGAGAAGCAGGCTACCCTAGTTCCCATGCAGTGGGTTTCTTGCAGTGTAGGGAAATGCAAGCCTGTAACATTGATGGATAAGGAATTGATTACTCTATGTTGTCACTGAGATTAAACCTCTTGCACCAGTCAGTCGACTACGTAGTTTTTTTACAGGGCTTCAGAATTGTTATTGTTTGATCTCTGAAACAAGATGACTTGTTTATTTTAAAATAAGCAATTTCCCTCTATTAAAAAGAAATACTGTTACTTGCTTTTAGAAATAAGAATTGATGAAATATTGACACAAAAAATTACGGAATCCTAAACCCTGCAGTAGTAGCTTTTATTTCAGCTACATGCAGTGCAGCATGTTTTGCTTTGTTGACTGTTAAACATAGGCTTATGCCCTATTAGCCTCCTACTTTTGCTGTATTTTTAATCAGAAAGCTTAATTCATTGAACTTACTGAGTCTTCTATTTATAATTTATCATTAAATTGAAAAGCTAGAGAGAAAAATTGCCTTAATGCTAGAGTATTTATCGTACAATGATGCTGTGTGACTCATGTTAGAGTAGGATACCATCTTCATGCGGAGTTATCTCTTGCAATTAGAGTTGTGCTGTAATATGCCCTGTGAATGAATTTGTTAACGAATCTGCACTGTTTGTTAAAGGACCGCTGCCATGCATTTTAGAACAGATTGTTAAATTTTGTTTATGACTTTAGCCTTAATGTCTGTTGTGTTAGTTTTAGATGTCTTGAGTCCGCGTTTGGCCACCAGCGTTATACAGTTCTGTTGATGCAACACTAGGGATAGATTGCAGTGAAAAGTTGGACTGTTCAGCTTTGATGAGAAAGATTAATATGCAAAGAGGATATGGTTGTTCACATTTTTTAAGCTATTTTAAATCACCTTGTGTGTATGAGTGCTCTCTCTGAAGTTAGTGGGGCCCATCACTGCTTGTCTGCAATTTGGCGGAATTAAGATTCCTTCTCCACCAATTAGGTACCTCGGAGTAGTCACAGGGACTGTTGCTTCTTCAGCATAAGTCACATAGTACAGAATAAAGAGGTGAAAGCTCTTTCAGTGTGTTCTGATTGCTTGTTCCGTGGCTCTGCCAGTGCATTCTTACTTCTTACAGTGGTGTCCGATTGAGCAAATGCTGTGTAGAAGTTCTGCTTAAACTTCATTGGGATTTATGGATTTATAAGTGTGAATGTGAAGGTGTCCTTAAATGGTTGTGGGTAGGGAATGTTTGTTGACTTTTGGCCAGGCATGTGTTATAGTTTCGGATCTTTCGGGGAATTTTTCTCTTCCTTGCCCACACAAGGGGGCTTTAGGACCCAGGGTGGGGCCGGGGCAGAGTTCGGGTTCTGTTCCCGCCGCTTCCTCTCTTGGCGGCGCGGGAAGCAGGAGGCGGGCGGCGGCGCGTGTGCAGTGCGGTCCTTGGGGGAAGGAGAGATCGTCACCGCCTGGATCTACTGAGGATTCCTTGGAGGCCAGCGCCGTTTGCAGAGGAGTTGCTGCCCTGCCCTCTGCCTTTCCCCGCCGCCGGAAGCTCCCGGAGCGATCCTCGGCCTTGCCGTTTTTTTCCTCGAGGGGCGACATCGCGTGTTGCTGCCCTTAAAGAGCCCTCATAGCAAGTGTTTGGGAACAGGACTTGATTCGTTTTAAAGTTTCTGTTGCAGTTGCTGTGAATTCTGCTCTGTGCTTATATATATATATTTGTAGCTAGGAACTGCTATCCTTTCTATACATTTTTCTGATTAAAATATCATAATTTCCGATAATGCATCTTAGTTTTCATTTAAACTGAGACGTGTCACTTTTTTAAAAATGATTTTTTTAAGAATGCAACACTAGAGTTTTTGTTTTTACAGATTTTCATACCTCTCATTATGCATATTATGTTAAGTAGCAGCTTTTCTCCTTTTGTTGCCTCTTCTGGTTTCTGTTCTCTTTTCAACATTTTTCAAACAATTCTTCATCTTGAGATTTTTAATTAGAATTCTTTCTGTTGTTATTTGGTAAACAGGTGTAGAAGGCAGGTTAGAAGCAGCAAAACCAAGATAACAATGTCTGCCTCTTGATATGTTGTCATGGACTCATTTCTGTCTCTTCAATGGTTTTAATTGAATATTTGATAGAGTTATAAGTCGTGAGTCATTTAAAGGCATGGCTGTTTTGTGGACCAGCACTGCTTGGGAACAGCAGTTTTGTTTTGCTTTCTAATGGCTATCTTTGGCTTAAAACCGGCTTTTGTCTCTTTGGCCTGGAACACAGGAGCTGGCAAGCTGCTCTGTGCTGGAGCAGGCAGCGCTCTGCTGGCTCTGTCTCCCTATGGCCCCACTGGTGCTGCTGATGGCCCTGCTTCTTTTAAGTTCTTAACTTTCAAGAGTAGTTCCAGAGTAATGTCCTAGCATCAGGTGCCTCCAGTTCATCTTCCTTCAGGGTTTGCGTCTGGCAAAGCATGTATAACCCCCTCACCTATGGACCATACTGAAGACAGACCAAAGGCATGTCAAGTCTGCCCTTACACTTTGTACAATCTTTACATTTCTCTTACATGGAACAAACCCTCCTGTAATTGGCAGTTCTGAAATGTAGACTTTTTAAGGAGTTAGAACCTGGTTTCATTTCTCTGGGTGTGGACTTTAGGGGTGCGTGCTTGTGTGTGTATTTCAAAATATAACAGTTCTAGTCACGAATGTACACATACCTGTGTGTATCTTTTTCTTGAAGATATGGACACTGGTAGTTGGTTACCTGCTGGTGGTTTCATTCAAGTGGAATATGAGTACTGAACGTTACTTAAAAGCAATCTCTGTCCCTGTCTGGATTATGCTCCTCTTTCACTTAGGTGAGTAACAAGATGTTATTGTTCTAATGTGTCCTCTGGGATTCCTTTGTCTTGCAAACAAAGCTACTCACTTGCGCTTCCACTGAATCTTTATGGTGGAGTCGTAGCTGAGATGCAGGCTGTTTTCTCTGCTCAGTAATTCTGTCTGCATGTGGCCAGCAGGAAGCATTGGAGTAGGGAATGGGAAGGCATCAAAATGCTGAGCAACATGTGTCTTCCACTCCTGCCCAGTTTATACTTCCCATGGTTTTCCTTTACTTGGCTCACAGACCTGGTACTGACAGTGGGGAAGGGTCATGTGAGTGGATTTAGACTTTCACTTGCAATGGTTTTTGTTATTATTATTTTCTTGAGAGCCTGCTAATAGCCAAGGATGAAGATGTAAAATGCATTTAATAGGGGTAAGCCAGCCCCCCTTCCTCCCCCCCAATCCATCAGTAGACAACAAGCATGTTGGTATATCAGCAATATCAAATAAATTTGCTAGTAATCTATATAATCTGATGATGAAAATATTAGTTTATAGTAATCTATTAGATTTATTTTGCTTTTATTATGCAATAATAGAAGACTGATGATAGAAGGTTTCACAGCATACTTCATGATTTACTTCGCTTTAGCAGCAGGTTTCAAGGGTAGTTCTTACCATTTGGGGACGCTTCTCTGAGATTTTAAGATGCACAAAATGACTTTACATTTGCTTATGTTTTGAGTCTTGTATTTCCTGAAAGTACTAGCTGAAAAGCCAAAACTTAAGAAGGCATTACTTGATGCCACTCTCTGGAGAGCTAACATAAATATAGATCTTTTGAGGGGAACGTGATTTGCCTCTGATAGCTAAAAATTTTTGTGTGTATATTCATGTACTTTGGCACGTTTTTAAAGTTGGTCTCTGTATCAGCATAGTAAAGTCACTGAAATTAGGAACAGTAACAACTTGGTTTAATTAATTGAGAAACTCATTCACCTTTTTTCCCTGTTTTTTCTTTGTTTCCATGAACGCAGAAAACTTGTTTGCTTTATGACACTTCCTAGTTTCTGCCCAGGTTGTTCTTGATTGATGTGGTACCTTTCTTGCTTTTGCTATATGTACAGCTTATTAGTGGCATAATTTTTCATGTGCAAAACCCCCTGTATCTTTTAGCTTCTGTGGCAGGTTCCTGGAGGATTCCTGTGTTTCTGGTTATAGTTGTTCTGATGACTGTAGGCATGTTGCACGAACAGCACAATGGAAAAGAGTCTTCTGGTAAGGAAACAGTTACTATTTCTTTTGTTGCTGGAGGCAGACGTTCTGTAAAGTCAAGTGAAAGAATCTGGACCATATTACTGTAAATTCAATATCACATGGATTGCAAGGATTTAGTGTGAGTTACAATATGTTTATTTCAAAGTGGTTTACGCATATTGAAGTGAATATTTGATTCTTTGCAGAAAATCTTCGCAATGGATTGATTCCTTTTCCATAACAAAGTAGTGACTCTTATTAAGCCTGATTGCTTGAGTTACAAAATCTTATATTTAGTTTCAAGCAGAGAGAAAGCCCTGGAAATTTGAAATCAGAGAGTTTGAATGAAATGAATAATATAGGTTTAGTAGCTGCTATAATATTGAGACACTGAGACAACTCACAACCACTCATGTATTTTTAAAATACTAGTTTCTTAAAACTATGCTTTGTGTTTAGACTTTAAGAAAAATAGATTTTGCCTGTTTATGAGTCAATTTTTCATAAAAGCAAATGTCAGGTGTTCCTTTCTAGTACTGGCTATATGATTATTTTGGGAAACATTTTTCCTGTTTTGCTGTTTTAGTTTTCTTGCAAGTCATCATAATCTTTATTAGTGAAATTGATCATCTATTGTGGAGATTTGTAGATTAATCAGACTGCCAGCAACCGCAGATGACTTGGTAGCAATTCATTAGCAAGGAAGGTCCTAAGCAAATAACTGGTTCTATGTTTTTACTCCAGGTGTATTGTAAAATTAATAGCACTCATTCCTATTTGATCATATTGACTATATATAATACATCTGAAAACCTATCCATTTAATTTATGTTGCTTGACAGCTTTGATGGATATTGAGCAACAAATAAAACATGTTGAGGCTTAAGCTTTTCTTTATTTACATACATGTATATATTTTACAGGGGCAGAGCTTCCTGGTCAGATGATTTCCATTGCTGCTTCAACAATTGCCAAGGCAATTTCAATGACAGAAGATGAGTCCAATAGTGAACATTCCTCACAACCCTCAGGTGACTGAACACTGTGTAAGAAAGCATTTGAATTTGCTCTAAAGGCATGAAATTGGAGTGAATTAAGAACAAATTTAAAAATAATCCCTCTCCTGTTCAGCCTGTCTAAAAGAGTACATTTATACTTACATCGTAAAACAAGTTAATCTGTTTTTAAAAATGTTGATAACAATAATATAAAACCTGTCTTTCAAGTGATAGAGTTTACATGACTGTCTGTACGTTTAGAAGGCCTGACTAGAAGAAATTTTATTTATCTTGGTTTTTTTTTTTTTTAGAATGAGGGTGTAGGGGTTTTTTTCCTATTCTTTATTATTATTTGAGTTTTCCCTAGCTTTCTTTTGGTTTGTTGGTAGTTACAGTATATAACTGGATTTCTCGGCCAGGTGCTGGAATAATTTTTGTGTACATCAGTGAGAAAAAAACCCTTTGTTCCCTGTTTAACTATGGCATGCTTAAAGTCTTTCCGGTAGTGAGTTTACTTGACGTTGTAGCTTGAATCAGGGTACTTTCACTGGCAATAACACAACTAGAAATCTGTGAGAAATGGCTTTGAAAGACTTGAGAAAAAGGTGTTTAGATGTCTGTTACTGGTTTTGAATTTCACATTTATTTTCCTGGGTCGAACTTTGATGGGAAAAAGGACTATTATGAACATCTCTGGAAATCAAAAGATTTCATCCGTTTCCCACAAATAGACAGAAGAGATCATTCACCTTGGCAGAATGTGAACGTCCGAAACTTCAGGTTGAAATTGGCTGTGTCTAAGAGTTGTCTGCTTCAAGACAGTATGTTCTTTAATATTGTCTGTAATGCGTAAATCACGATGCAGAAGAGGAAACACAGTGATCGTGCAGGAGAGAATGCTTTGAGCATCTGGCTTTAAAAACTTCTATTTAAAGGCTACCATTGCGAAACTAAACTTCAGGCACCGGATGGTAAGATGTAGAATAAGCTCTTCAGAGATCTTTCAATGAAATGTAAACATGCTTCCTGATTTTAAATATGTCAGTGTAAGCCATACCTGAAAACGTAAGTAATTTTGAAATAGCAGCTTTAGACAACTTAATCTTTTGTTATCTTTGTTTCTATATTTTACATCACTATTGTGAAAATAAATATAGAACTCTATGAGCCCGTGCCCTGGTACTTGAGAATGGAGCATCATAAAAACACTTCTTTTATATTGCTGTCTGTAATCTTTAATTTTTGAAATTAGATTGGTTTTTTTAGCTGGATTTTGAAGATGTGGTCAAACAAAAATCTCCCAAAAATGTGCTATATTTGTGTTTGTATTCGTTTGTTGCTTTTTTTAACTTGCATACCCTTTTTAATTTTTTTTCTTCTTTAAGACAGGGTTTTTTTATATTTTCAAGTTGTAACCTCTCTTGGCCAAAAGAAGAAAATAAAACTACAGTGGTTTCAAAAAGGTGTCTTTTTTAGTGAATGTTTTTAACTTATTTTCTTGAGACAGTTAACCAGATTTTGATTTTGTCTTGTAAATTCTGTTGGTTTTTTTCACAGAGGAAAAGAACAAATGTGGAGTTTCCTGTTTCTCCTAACAATAGTTCAAATAATTTTCCAACAATCTATTGGGAATTAGCATCCTATTATGTGATATGTGTTAAGCATCTGTTTGGTCATCTTTGGTTTGCATCTTCTGTGTGTATGGTGATGAAACATTATTTTTGTACCGCAAAAGGTTTTACCTGCAGGGTTGAACTGCATCTCTCTTGGTTTTTGTCTGCTTTGATTTTTTTTGATGTTTTATTATCTTGTTTTGGAACTTGTAACATACATCTATTTCAGGAGAAGTGTAAGATTTTGAAAGTTTTCCTATCTTCTGCCAGGCACATTTTGCAGTCTTCAGGAGGAGATCTTTCTAACATCTATTCTAAATATGTCAGTGGTTGTCAAGGGTGATTAATTGTCAATAGCAATAACAAGGCTTATGCTATG
This sequence comes from Neomorphus geoffroyi, assembly GCA_033558235.1. Classification (NCBI taxonomy): domain Eukaryota; kingdom Metazoa; phylum Chordata; class Aves; order Cuculiformes; family Neomorphidae; genus Neomorphus; species Neomorphus geoffroyi. Next base: position 24,254,237 of record JAUMJM010000002.1, read on the forward strand.
TTAAACCTAATGTAGAACAATCAATGCTTCATGTTTTTACCCTTCTCATGCTTAGATTTTTTCATGAAAAAAAGAGGAGGAGAAACAAGTTGTATTGATTTTATAGGTTTTTTTCAGAACACTCATATTTTTACTTATGTTGTTGAATATGGGTATTTAGTGTTGGGGATGAGGAGTTTAATGATACCAGTGTAGGTGTTCTAACTTGACCTTTCTAATGACCCAAGATTTTCCAGTGTGTGCAGCAAATGAAAAGTCTGCAACTTAAGATGCAGATACCACTGCAGTATTTTGTTGTAGACAAGGTTCTGTTTTGTTGGAATTGAATGTGGTAAGAGTGAAATCCCTAAATGTAGTCATGCCTCTTACCCTCCCCTCCCTATCCCCCTACTTTTTTTAAAAATAATCTTTTTCTCATAAAATTGGAAACGTGGTTATTCATGAAGAGATACCTTCATCCTCATTTTTGGAAAAACTTCTTCATTAATAATAATCATCATCATCATCATTATCATCACTATTTAATCTAACTCTGAAGATTTTATTCTGCTCTATGGAGAAACAGATACTTGAGTTCCTGTTTATCCTGCTGTTCCTTTTCCTTTTATTTAAGGAAGGGGAGCAGAATAATTCAAAAAACTATGCCAGTTGACTTGACAGAGAACATATTGTATAAAGAAAAGAACATGTCTCAAGATAGCCTTTAAAATTGACTTTTATGTTGGCTTTTTGTGTGCAAATAAATACAATACATTTTTGTTTTGATAGAATTCCTTACTGGATAGTATGTTAGCCATTTGGGAAAGACAGTCATACTTTCATTAGTTAGAAGATAGAAACACGTTTTTCAGGTTTCATTTCAAAAAAATATTGTGAAGCACACTTGAATGAGTTTTTACAGAACCTGAGGTTCTTCTAAATCAATATTCCAGTAGTCTGTTTTTTCCTTATTTTTGTTGACAAGGCATTCATGCCTTGCTTTACAGACCATACCTTGCCAACAAAATATCACTTTTTTTAATTTGCAAAGTTTGGTGGGGTTTTGGGTAGATCAGCTTTGTGAAATGTCTTAGGATTGTCATCTGAATGGCGGTTCTGATGCTGAAAGTCTGTGCATTTGTCATAGGGAGAATAAGCCGAACTAAAATGGCACTACTGCTGACCCAGTGCTGCGGAACTGTGTGCTGAAAAAACTGTCTTGTCTTGGGATCCCCTAGGAGTCTTTAGTCTTTTTAATTCTTTTTTTTTTCTTTCTTTTTTTTTTTTCCTCTCATGTCAGCTCTTTTCTGTTTGGTTTGCATTCTGTGTACAGTCTGTGGAAGTTAATAGGGAAACTGTAATAGGTTGCGGTTTTATTTGTACTACTCTTAACATTACCTTTGCTGTTGTTTAATTAAGGTTTCCTTTATTGCAAAAATATGTTGGTAAAATTTTTCATTTCCGAGAGAAGGAATATCCTTTTTTCTTTCTTAAAAATTACTCTAAAGGCTTTTGTGGCAAAAAGTATTGCATAACTTTAATCTTGAGATGTAGACTTCAGCATATTAAATTTGTTTTTTTCCATTTTGACTTTTAGCACTTCCTTCGATAAATATTTGAGCTTCAGGTTGTTGTTATGTTACTTATGTTTATTATATTGATTTTGGAGCAAAAAGTAAAAAGGGAAGAGTCGAGTAAGTTGAATTTATAGGGAAGAATTTTTGGTTATGGACATACTGCTTTCAAATTTGTCTTTCTTTGGTGCATCATAAGCTGGATCCATTTTTTTTATTACTACTGTTCTGCTTTGTTAAAAATAGACTGAGAAGTGCAGGGGAATGATAGTTTCTCTATTTTTTGTGACAAAAACACTCTGTCTTTTTTAGGAAAGCTTCTGATTACAGGTAACTTCTCTCGCTTTTTGAAAAATAAACTCATATCTTTTTCTCCAAAGTGTAGTTTGTATAATAGGTCTGGCTTTCGTTCCTTTGAGGCATTAACTGATTTGCCAAGAAGCCGCCCCACCTGAAGCTTCTGCTGTGTTAGGCTGCTTGCAGTGATCTTTCTTTCAGGTTGCATGCTGTTATTCCTTTGGGAATATTCTGAAGGTCCACCAAATGTGTTAACCAACAACCAGCTGAGGTTTCTGTTGTCGTCCCAGTGTCTTCTCAATTGGGAGGATCAATCTCCCTTATTGTATTAGTGTGGTGAGGAAGTGTTTATAATGTCTAAAAATAGTTCAGGTTACTTGTAAAACGCTAACGCAGTTTTCTGCAACACAAGAATGTTCACTCAGGCTGCAGGATTTGTCACAACTGCTGTACAGTTATGAGAGATCTGTCTTGCCTTCTTTAAGTTGTAACTGTCTTGCTTTAGGCTAGGAATGGCTTTAGTGACACATGGCTGCTAAAACTGCATGTGTGGAACATGAGTTCTTTGACTTATATGCGTGTAGCATGTCGTAATTCAGATTTTGCAACAGTTTTTCTTTGTGGGATGAAAGTGGTGTTGATGTGATGCATGTTCAAGAAAGGGTTCTGTTCATTGCTTACGTGCTGCAATATGTACCAATGTAATAAATTGCCTTTTATTTTTCAACATAGAGGTGTTCTTGTGTGTGCATTCTTAAGCCATGACTGTAAATATTTCTCAGGTGATTGTATGTGGGAATTGTTTGCATTTTGCCTCCAGCATGGGACCTCAGTTAAAGTTAACACCTGATGTTCTTGGGAATAGGTTCTGCATACATCTACTGCGGATACATGTGGTGTCACCCATACTAGTCTGATACTAGGCAGATGTACCAACTAAAAAGTTAAATATATAAATTACTATGTTCTCTATAAAAGGATTTTAATTTGGACACAATACTTTTGCTTGAAATGACTACTTACTGTTTATTTAAGTGCCTTTAACACATCAGTTTACATTTTTTAATTGAATTTCATGCTTACCAAATTAGAAACGAAAGAATGACATTTGTTACTAATTTATACTTGCTGTTGTTACTAAAATATGTTACACAAGCAAGTAATTTAGGATCACAGTGTAAGTGCTATGTTTGTAATGTAAGTTTTCAGGAAAAGAAAAAGTGTAAGAAATTTGTGAGATGCGAGCTTTCTCTTCAATATATACTGCATTTTTACATGTGGTTTAAATGAGTTTTGAGCAAATCTAAGATCACTTTTTGAGTACTTGCAATAAAGAGGAATCAAATATTTCTTTTAAGACTTCAGATTTCTTATAGAAGTGAATTACAGTTTGTGGTTTTTAGGATTTTCTGGTTATCTGATAAAATATATTTGGCTTGTAATTTACCTGCAGTAACAGGAGGCCTCTTAAAGGATGTAGCATTTTTCCTTCTCTTTGTCTCCCGGCACTGCTTGGCATCGTGTTGCATGATGTTGAGGAGCTTGTGCAGCCCTATTCTAGATTTTCAAAATTCGGATTAGTGCCACAGATTAGTGTTTTAGAGAAATTACAAAAAGAAAAAAAAAACCCAAACACCCCACAAAACCCCACAAGGAAAAAAAAAAAGATGTTAATTTGGGATTAGGGAGCATATTCTGTTCTGTGGTGAGCATTAATGTGATCATTGCCCCTTCTTTGTTTGTGTTTGTTTATTTTAGGAGCAACAGAAGGTGATCCTCCTCAACATGCTTCATCATCTTTCTCCTCCTCTTCATCTCCTTCTGGGAGAAAACAAAGACCTGAGATTGGATCTTTTCTTAGAAAAAAGAAAACTAGTGACATTTACTTTGTTGCGCTTGTGTGGGCCATTGTCATTGTCCAGATCTGGCTGAATTTCTGGATTGTGCAGCTATTGCCTGTGCCTTTTGCAGGTAACAATCCAATTACTAGAAATGTTATGTTAAATGATGACTTTGGATAGCCTTGGGCTTTGTGTTAAATAAAATAGAAGGAAAAGCTTGTAGGCTTGTATGAATTTTAAATTAAAACTTCTTCAAGATTTTTTTTTTAAGACAGGAACATCCAGATGAAATTCATTCAGGTATGATGAATTGTAGCTTCAAATAGGAAGATTAATGTGCACTGTCTGTAACCATGTAGTGGACAAGTCTATAAAATTGCTTTGTCTATTGACTTATTATAGTTACCTGAAATAATTTAGTGCCATACTTTTCATTATAAGAATACTTTTGGTACTTTGTTCTTCTTCTTCTTGATGCCTTGTCTTTCATGTTTTCACACCTATAGATAAAGAATATTTTAGCTGTTACTCAATACTGAAGTACCATTCATGCTAACTTTCAGTTTCCATTAAAAATGTGTTGCTAGGCTCTGCGGACAAGTTGCAAGATAAATTTGATTCTAATTCTGGCTCTGAGGTTAATTAGCTTTGTTGCTTCACATCTACATGCATCTGTTCTCTTGTATATCAAGCAAGGAGTAGTTATGATAGTTATCCAAAGACTTTATTTTAAAACCGAATGCCTCTTTTTCCAATACACTCTTGGGGAGTCAATAGGAAAATGGGAACTCTGGAAATACACGAGCTATGAATCTGAAGACACTTCCTCCCATCCCCCTACTGTAAACAAAGTGATTTTCCTAATTTCCTTGGATTTTCTCTAAACTTCAGTTAAAACACTAATTTTCAGCTTTTCAAAATGTACCTAACACTTAAATGTAGCTGTTTTCCTTTTTGCCATCTGTAGGCCCCAGTCCCTTCAAGATGTGTAGCGGCTCTTGTATAGGTCTTCCATTGGCCGTGGTTCCTCTGAGCGGTGAGCCTGCTTCATTAAGGGACATTTCTACTCCCCTGGCCTTTTTATTCCCTTCATTCATCCCTCCATTTCTGCTTCCACCCTGTTCACTTCTCTCTGTGTTCTCTCTTCTTCTCCCTTTTTAGTGTTTTCTGTCCTTTCTTAAATATATTTTCACAGAGTAACCACATCCGTGTCTGATGGGCTCAGCTTTGGCTTGTGGTGGGTCCGCTGTGGAGCCAGCTGGAGCCAACTGTGTCTGGCATAGGGCAGCCCCTGGTCTCCCCCGAGGAGGCTGCGCCAGCAGCCACCCTCCTACCAAAACATTGCACACGAAGCCGTTCTAAACCATCCAGTTGTGCATCTAGAAATCATGGCTGTGCGGCCATGCTTACAGGTTTCAGGGCTTCTGAACTCTTGAGAGGCAAGGTGAAAGTAACAGCTGTGTGTTTGGCAGTGACAGTGTAGCGACAGCTAAAGACTACTGTGGTTGTTAGGCATATATGTAGCTGAATATAGATTAAGAGGAGAGAGAGGTTTGACTGTTTTCATCCCAGTGTAGTTCCTATGGAAGAAACTGCCCAGTTTTGGTGTCTGGGCATCCTGGGAAGTGGTGATGGCAGGTTGGATGTAGCTCATATTCATCAAAAAAATGGTAGAGATTAGAAAACAGGAGAAACAGAGCTTCTATGGCTTAATTTATTGAAGAGAAAAGTGGAGGAGTGACTTAACCACTACTGTTTATAAATACATGCTTGAGTGGGAGGAAAAATGGGTGCCATAGTTTTGCAGTTGGGCAGCCAACAATGATTGCTTTTAAGCTTGAGCCAGACAAATTTAGATTGAAGTGCAGATCTATAAGTGAAATGGATGACTACGCCTGCTGCCAGTCACTAGGTCTAAATTAGCTACCTGAACAATCAACTCATAACAAATGACACATTCATTTTGAGATTATTGGTGAACTGTTGCCTTAGCAGTGGCACTGGGACATTAAATGCTTTTTCTTGGCATATAAATGAATATAACTGGATCACCACAAGAATACCATGAAAGGGTGGTATAATGATGAAAAGAGTGGATCACATTAATTATCAGAAGGTGAGTGATGATAACCTGGATTGTTAAGAGAGAGTTACTATTAAAAAAACATTTACGAAGACTTAGAAAGCAAGTTTCCTTGCAACTTTTCAAGTTTCTGGAGACCAGCAACATTAAGCGCTTCTTAGCCCTTAACGAGAGTGCTTCTAGCATGTTAAAAAAAAAAAAAGCCACCCCTAAAGCCTTAAATAGAAAGGTGTTAATTTCACCAGAGTTCTGTATGTTGGTAGGCAGGTTTTACATATGAAGTAGTATTTAGATAATTAGAAATATCTCGGTACCATTAACTCTTTTCCTTGAATGCATTTGTACTTGAGTAGAATGAGATGCTCTTTTAAAATTGCTTAATGTAGAGGGTGGAAAAATTATACAGTAATTATACCTTAAAATGAAAAGATGAAAAAATTACTTTTGAAGTAAAAAGCTAAACAATAAACCAGGTTGTAGAACACTTTTAGCTTTTAATTCCATGATACCAGCCTGGGAATCCTGTAATTGTCTCTTTTTAAGATCTTTCATTTACTTTCTTGCTTGTTCTGTTGTATCCTTTTTTTTTAGTTCCGTATTTCTCTTCAGGTCGTTTTCTGCTTCTCAGAGATGTTTAGATTTCTTATTATGCAACCCTTCTCTTGTTTTGTTCAAGTAACAGCCTTCCTTTAGTTTTTTCTTTCCTGCCTCCTTTTAAACTATTATACTTACAGCTGTATGATTGACTTTAGCACCTCCTGGTAACCTTTATAACCTTTGCAATGAGTGTACACTTAGTTATTTTAGAAGATATTCTTTAAACACTGACTTTTAAATGATAGCAGAAGGTTAGAATGCCACTTCTGGTATGTTGTTCACCTTGTAAAGTGCAAGGTTGCCCTGTTTTGCTGAGCAGCAGTTTGTGTATTTACCATGAGTTGCATTTCATCATAAACCTTCAATCCGCATGTTAGCTACTTGGCACTTGCGTGTTATTTTCTTCTTTCTTGTATGTTTGCCACATGATTTTTAGTAGAAAGATTATTAAAGTAATTCTGTTTCTTCAAGAGCATGAAGGCAAAGTTTGCCACGTGGTGGTGCCAGAGGGTAAGGAAACCAAATGCCATCAAATTCTTGAATGAGTTCTCAGTGAACAAGAAAGTAACTATAACACACATGGCTTACAGATAATATGGAATTTCGATAAATGCCTTGTGGATATAAAGTTAACCTTTTCAGCTATGTATGTAAATTTACACATCTCCAAGTAGAAGCGTGATGTGAATTTTTGAGGATGAGGGAATTACTGTGGTATTGATGTATGGCAATAAGTAATGAATCTAGTTTGGAGAAAAATCTTTCATAATAAAAAAAGCTTTAATAGAAGTACACTGAAATGTAACAATGGGGAAGTCAGTATCAAATGTTGCTACAAATAAGATAAAATTGGAGGAGTGCTGCTAGTGTTTCCTGAGAAGGTTAATTCACTGTGTAAGTAGAATTTTTAACGTTGACTAATTTTTTGATCTACAGGTGATATTTACTGTTACCGGTTTAAAAAAATTAGGAAGAAATTAGGACAATTATGTTATTCTCTTGCTAATAGTTTCACTTTGTTTTCCTTTAGAACCATAGTTTTCAGTATTTGAGAATGCAATTTCGTGTTATTTAGAGGTTTGTGTATCAATAGTTTGTGGTAGGACAGGATTGTAAGACCTCATGGTCTGTTACTGGTACATGTAATAACTATGATTCTTTAAGTTGATATGTCTTATAATGATGTTTTTATGACTGGTATGTTTGCCTGTCAGAAAATAAGTTGTAATAATGTGAATTAACTCCTGTGTTCTTATGTGAAATGGCTTTGGAAGATTATTCGCTTTTCTTTTTTTCCACTGATAAAAAGATCGTCAGTTTGAGTTGTATAACATTTTGTTGAAGAAATATTTGCCGTATTGTTTTTTTAATGACTATTAAGGATCTGCTAGCTTCAAAGGAAAGTCTCATATGTGTCATTGTTTTTCTTGATTGTGATAATTCAAAAGTTTTGCCTGTGTACTCAGTAAGTGAGGGAGAGCAGAGACATCACAGAATTGCAACCATAAGCCTTATACAAAAATCTCTGGGCTTTACTTCATGGCAAGTAAACAGACATGAGCTTTTATTTCTCTGATTGTAATGCCAGATATTTCTAGTATTGTTAAGAAGCTCTTTATTTTACAGTGGATTTATGTCAAGAGTACTGGAGAAGAGCTATTTGCAGTAGCAAAATGCTTCTTTTGGGGAAAAAAAGTTGTAAATATCCCTTCCATTGTCTGATTTTAGAGAGCAGTATGGATTTTTCTGAAGCTTTGTGTGATCATTTTCATGACAAGACAAAATGCTGATCTGAAAATTTTGGTTTTAATGTTTAAAACCAAGATTCATCAGTAGTTGCATTTCAGTTAAAGGTTTAAATAAACACTGCTTTACTGTTAAATTATGCATGATCTGCTGTCAGTTCGTAAAGACAAGAGACAGCTTTAACAGTATGGACCGCCGAAAACTTTGGAATTGAGGCTGAAAATTTTCTTTGATGTGTAACACACTGTTAAAGTCCAAATGTGGTATTTCATGCGTAGTCGTCTGGTGTGCTGTATGCATGAAGATGTGGTAAATCCACTGTACTGAAATAGTGGAATGGCACCTGCTTGTATCCTAGGCCTCGCTCAAGTCTTTTAGCTGCATAATTGAACATTACACAGGCACCTTTATTCTGCTGCTATCTGAATTCCATGTGGATAAGCACACCTGTAAAGCAACTGAGGAGACTAGTACTAAAACCTTGAAAATTCTGGAATTGCTTTCAAATGGGAAGTAAAACTCAAGAATCTTTTTCTTTTTATCATACGCCTTTCAGAATGGAACAGATGCATAGTCTGAAAGCTCTAATACTTGTTCTCTTTCTTATGGTTGCAGTTTGGGCACTTAAAAAACTTGTTGTTCATTTTGGAGTTCTGAACTTCATGGCAAACCACTGCAAATGTTGGTGGCAATTTGTTGAAAATTTTGTGAAGGAACGTCAGGAAGCTCTTGCTCCATGGCCCATCAGAGGGCTTGGAAGAGTCATGCTAAAGCTTGACAGTAAGGTATTTCTACTTATTTCCTTAAGCAACCTGAACGTATGTTTTATTCTCTGTTCACTGTATGCTGGTACGCTTTAGTTCTAAAATAAACGTCTGTCACTAATGAACATCTCTCTCGTATAAAATTGTATCTGTTTGATGGTGTACTTTAAACTGTCTCTTCAGTCACTGTTCACACTTAAGTACACATTTAAAATGATTACATGCAAAGCTTGATGGAAGTCACTTTCAAAATGTTGAGTTAGCTTTAGAAGATTACTTATCCAAGTAAGGCAAACTTCTCATGGTTCAGTCACCTGATTACAAAAATTTTGAAGTTAAACTTAATGAGGTTTAATCAGAAATACCAGACGTTCCTACTTCTGTTGTGAAAACTTAATTTAAAAGCATTGCAAATTGCAGAGTTGAAAAGCTCCATAAAATTTATGAAGCCTTCTCCATTCTGAATTTTAAGTTTTGACTTAACCTGATAGATTTTGTTTGTAGTAGCTACACCAGTGTGTAAGAGTGTGCTTTCTGCAACTGTGTTGATGAAGTATTATCTGCTTTAGAAAAAGACATTACCTCAGAGTTTCTGTAACTGAAGAGCTGAACCCTGGAAGTGCATATATGTCAAAACATCTATCCATCTGCAGTTTATAGCTTTGAATTCCTACAGGAAAAGGAAAAGCTTAAGCCCAGATCTAATGGGTAAATGGATGTCAAAAGGTCAACAAAAGCATTAAATGGCTGTAGGAAATAAGTAATGATCTCACAGAGTTCATTGAGGAAGAATTTGAAAAAGGAAAAGACTTTCAGAATACAGCTATGAACAAGATAAAGGGGGTTTCCAAAGATAGTGAAAATTATTAACGTTTTAGGATATAAAGCTTTTCATTAGAAGCTTTTGTGTGCAAGAAAACTCTCTAGACAATCTCATATGCACTGTATTTCCTGAGTTAGTATTGCCTAACTACATGAAACAGTAGCCTTTCTAATTCCACTAAGTCGTCTCTCCTTTAAGAAGGTAGGGCTTTTGTATTACTGTGCAGCAGAACTTCCCACTCTTCAGCTTAAATGTATTTAAGGTCAGTTTATCTTCATGTTGTTGCAAAAGAACAGTGTTGGCACAACTCATTTCTCTTATCTCCCTTCACACCCTCATATTTTAGATGACAGTCATTCCTTCTGAATCTATGCTGTGTGTTTGGAAGTAGTTCAAGCTCTTCTAGCTTTTATAAGAAAGATACTCAGTACTCTGTGTGGTTCTGTTGTCTCTGTGTCTATTCTAATTGCGGTTCACCTGGCTTTATTATGAGTGGCTAGAATTATATGTGGTCTTCTCGTGCTTATCACATTAATCCTTTCATATCTTTTAAATTCTACTGGATATGCTTATTCTGTGCATCGTAGAATCATGGATACTTCTTAACTCTGAGAATCTGTGAAGAAATGCCATAGGATATCAGCAGTTGGAATTTTTGTGGGTACAGGGAAAGGAGAGGGATGAAACTGGCAACCTTGCCATTTATTTAGAAAGGATGTTTGAGCTGTATTTAAGTAGGATTAGCAAATGTTTTGACTTCAGTAGGCACTGTTGAAGAGGAAGTGGAAATACGTGAACACAAACCAGAAATTCAGCTTACCTTTTATGTGTATGTGTTTAACCAAGATTGTAGGATCATTTTATTTGCAATTAGATGCTTAACTTGGTAATATTTTATTTTTGCTTTCTTTTTCTGGGAGCTGAAGCTGCTGAGTGATTTTGTTCGGGTTTTTTTTTGTTTTTTATATACTGGGTTAGTTAAAGGCTGCTGAATCTCAGCATCAGGATGTATTTGGGCCCTTAGCTAACTGCATTGACAAGCCATGAACAAGGTCTGTTTCACAGAGGTATCTAGTGGTACTACTTGGTATTTCTAAAGTGATATGCCCAATTAGGAATTTTTTCCAGTTTTGAGTGAGAGCTAGTGAGCATGAGGAAGATATCTTAGAGTGTTAGGAGGGTTGCGTAGACCGTCTGGAAAATAACCCGTTGTGACAAATTATGGGATACTACCACTGTGCGTTCAGATCTTTTGAGCTTTACTGATTATGTCTGTTAGTAAAAGCAGTGAGAAGAGAACTGCTCTTCTTTCCCACTGCTCATCAGCCTCTGTTTATCTTGGAACTGCAGTCAAATTTGGACTGAAGAGAAGCTCTGAGCAAGAGGAAAGAAAGTGGAGTGTTGCTTTTCATTTTCTTTATAAACAGGAGGCCATACTGTGCCTGTGTGTGCAGGCTTGCTTTCAATATGGAGTATGGAAACAGGATGTCTTTACTGTATTCTTTGGTCCCTGGTTGTGCATTTGCCCAAGGGAGCCAACAGATGCAGCAGTTAAGGTATGGGAGTCGTCTAGAGGAAAAAATATGAAAGTTTGTTATCATCCATCGAGTCATCTTAAAACATAATAGATGTAGTATCATGCGCATTCTTATCAACAGTCAAGAATCAATAATTCGCTTCATTTGTGCTTTTTTTTTTTTTAAGGAAAACAATTCTCTTCATAGCTGTAGTTTTAGAATTAGAATTTGTGAGGTAGTTCAGCAACATAGGGAGCTGCTCCACTGCACGCGCTATACTGTAATTAATTAGAATGTGCTAGTGTTTTGCATACATGCTTTCTGGTAGATTTTAGTGAATCATGTAGTTACATGCTTTTTCTAGATATAGCGTACTAGAATTTTATTACAGAGGACTGTAGTAGATTGTTTGGACTTTGGGTAAAGTCAAGGTTTGGTTCTTCTGGTAACAAGTTTAGCAGATATTTAAAGCAAGCACAGAAAATGGGCAGAATCTCTACCAGTACTTATATTATTCTAGGTAATACTTCCATAGACATACAAGATCTTCTAGGAATAGTTTTCCTCTGAAAAGTGGTTGTAGCCTTATTAATTTGGGATGACTTGAAGATTAGAATTAAGCCATGGCCAATTTTTGAATATACATTGATAACATGTAGAACTACTTGAAAGTCAGTATTGATAAAATGGCAGGCAGGTAGGACCTTCCAGATTTTTCCTTAAACATTAATTAAAAAAAGATTTTTACTTATGACATATAATGTTATTTTCTAATAATTGCATTTATCATCCAATTCCAGGAGGCTGAAATTATAGTAAAAAATACCAAAGAATTCCTTTCATGTTCTGCTAAAAACTCAGGCTAACAATAGAACTCGGCTTTTGTTGTGTTGGAGTGGCAAAGTGGAGAAATACAGCCATGAGATCTGCATTTTTTTCCAAAATGAGTCTATTTTGTGGTGGGTTTTAATATGTGAAAATAAAGTTAGTGGCAAAAGTATGTTGTTGAATTAGTAAACAGCTCTAACTTTTTTCACTGATAAATGATTCCATATGTGAAGAGGGAAAATATAATAAATTCTACCATGTCAGTTTGAGGCTTTTGAGTCTTTGTCATTGCTTTCCATTACTGTGATTCTTACCATGTGTAGTCAAACCTGGTAAAACTGATTGCTTTGACAGATTTTACTTTCATTTTTTTCCTGATGTTCATGTTTCTTTGTAAATTTGTTTTTTTGCTTCTGATATCAGAATGTTAATTAAGTTATATTTATTTTTTAAAATTTGAAATGTTCTTACATTTTGTTTTCATTGGAAACTAATAATTTTGGGCAGCTGCTGAAAACAGTAGATTTATTGAACATTCAGTGATCTTATTAGGAGAAACAAACTTCACTTACTTGATCTTAACCTGTCACACAGATGAATAATATGAAGCTTTTCGCTATTGTGGTTATGCTGGTGACTAATTAATAAAGACTAGAATTAAAAGTCTAATCCTACATAAACTAGATGCTCAAATGGGTGTACTTTAGCAGTATGGGTGAAAATTAGTAGGGAAAAATAACTATAATACAAAAGGAGAAATTGATTCTTGAGAAGTGCAAAGAGCTTTCTGTATAACCATTAGAACTATATGAAATCCACACATTTATTTGATCTACAGTTTACTGTTATGTGTATATGAGATTTAATGACATATTTGATGATGTGCCATTGTATGTGAATGTTGTAATATGAATGTGGTACTCAAAAAACATGCATAATTGTTTAACAGCAGTTGAAATAATAGCAGTGTTTTTAAATACTTAGGAAAAAGCCTAAATGGGAGTATTAATGCAGTAAGCAAGTATCTCATGTTAAGTTTTGGTGTTCCAGTAAAGTGTTCTTGGAGAACTTGTACAATTCCCACTCTGAAATATTAGCTCTTACTATTATTAAACTGGAATTGCCCAGATTATGTTGATAGCTCTTGTTAATATCATTAAATTTGTTCTTATTTGTTATATCCCTATTTGCTTTAAGAAATGCATGTTAATAGTAAAATCTAGATTCTTGCATTAGAAGTTGTTATGATCCTTTCTTCCTTTTGCAGTTTACCTTTGTGTCTGGAACAATTTCATTTTCATTCTGTGGATGACTTTGCTTGCCTCTCATTGCTTTTTCCCTCCTATTACTGCATTTTTCAATAATTTTCCACTGTGTTCTTGTCTTTTTTTCCCTTTTCTTCCATCTCCCCCTGCCACTGACAAGCTGTGGCACTGGCTTAATAAGAAGGTAAATAAACAGAAAAATTGTGATTCCAACTAATGGATTCTGTGGTTTTGGGGAGGTTTTTTGTTTTCTTTTGGTTGTTTGACCCTCCTTAACATGCCTTGCTTCTCAGTTTTCTTTCCCAAGTGTCTCTTTTCCAGCTCTTGATATAAGCTACTGAAGGTCATATAGTTCTGCCTATCTCTTGTCTTCTACTAAAATGAATGTACAATGTTAAATGTTTCATAGAGCAGAATATTGCATGAACTTTTCAGGCAATAGTTTGATTAGGGGCACTTTTATTTAAGAATGTTTATCTCCACCTCGTCCCCACTTGTTTATTCATAACAAAACCAGTTCTCTACTGGATTGGAGAGCTGTTCCATACTCAGAGAAATATCAGTTAACTGAATTAACATGGGAGTGGAGAGGCTGAAGCACAGCTGTAAAGCCACGGATGTAAGTGGTTGCAGATACTGCACTGACTGGCTTCAGTCAATGCTGTCATCTGTTACTTTTGAAGCGTCACTGGCCTGTGTAGTCAGTGATACTCAGTATAGCAGGGGTGAAATGAGAATGCTTATGGTTTCAAAACTGCTGAATCTAACAACAGTCTTAATGGAAGTGAGGGCTAGTAAAACAAAATTTAAAAATATAATTAAAGTAGTTGGTATAGCTAAAATATTTTTCTTTTATGCATGTGATATGTTTCATAAGAAATGTGCTCCTCAATTCCCATGGTTCATCTTAGTCAGCTAGTGTTAACTATTGTTCTTTGGGGAGCTGTAATCCCAAGAGAAGTTAAAACTGATTTAGTCCATGGTTGGCCATGTATGTGACTGAAATCTGGACAACTCCTCAATACAGTGGTAACTCTTGAGACTTGGGCTGTGTCATTGCTTCAGAAAAGCATAGAGCTGGAGGAGGATGCCTGTAGCATAGGTACAGCTGCAGGACCTCAAAGCTTGAAAGGTGAAAATCTCATATGTGATAAAGTATATGGAAAAATAAGTAATTAAGTAAAAGAGAAAAAAAATGAAGTACCACATCTGGAAATGGCTTATGCTTCCAACAGCAATTTCTATCCTCACTTACCACTTCGCTATTAGTGGGAGAGTCAGTAGTTCTTGTGGTTTTATCAACAAGAACCCATCCTTTCCATTCAGTAGCTATTACAACAGAAACCATAGATCTACCTTGCATGTTGTGAAAGACACCTGAAATAGTGTTGTTCTAAATGCTGCTGAAAACAAGCAGAACAGTAAAGCATGCAGGCCACGGGCGCTGTCACAACTCTCTAAAACGTTCTTGCAAACAATGAAATGGAGCTGCACAGCTGATATCTGCTCTGGGTGACAGATGGACTGAGCAGCTGTAATGAGTTTAGAAAGTTTGATCTTCAGTGTTTAGTAAGTGAATGCAGAATTATATCATGGAGGGCTTTCTGTGTTTATGAATAAGAGGGTAGAGTCACTTGCTTTATGTTTCAGTTATAATGGTCTGCTAAGAGGGGAAGTTTTGATTGTTCTGAATGTAGTTTGGTTGTTTTAAAGTTAGATTTGTATTTCCTGACTTTGAAATGTTTGTGAGTGAGTTACGATGTGCACCATAACCCTTTTTTTATGAGGTACTGGTTTGTTAGCACAGTTTAGGTGAGAAGCTAAGTTCAGTGAGCCAAAGGTGAAAGTTTACGCTCAACTGATTTTTTTTCTGGCTCTGAGTTTTTCATTTTCTTGTTTTAAGATTCATCTGTTGATCAATTTCTCAATATCAGTACATGTTGCAAAAATAATTTCACTATAATTGCTTTGAACTCTAAAATATCTGGATTTTATTCTTAGTTTAGAGATTTGCATTATTGGGCAAACCCCTCTGGATATATTTTCTCAGCAGAGCTGATTGCTTTTAGTTTCTAGAAGCTATTTTTGAAAACTGCTATTTTACTTTACAATTTCGTAGGAAGAAATCCTGAAAGTCCTATAGTGTTACATGCAGTGCTGACTCCTGTGCATGAGCGAGCAGTATAATATTATAATATTGATGAAAAAAACAAGTGGCGAAAAATACTGTGTAAACTATATCAGGTTCTTGTTTTTCCTTTTTTTCCTTTTTTTTTTTTTTTTTTAATAATTACATTTAAAAAAACATACTCTTCCAGAGGCAAAGAAAGGTGGAAATTTGTAATACAGAATAATGGATGCAGTTAGAAGATTGCTTCTTTTGCAGCTTTCTCTTGTCTCCGAAGAAAAGTAGTTGTGAGAACACCAAGGTAAATTTCTGATAATCCACAAGGAAACTAAAAGTACACCACCTAGAGACAGCAGAGTTTGAAATGGTGGTTAGTTATGCTTGCTAATGATAAACCTTATTTTCTTTCTTCCTGTTCTAAGAGCTTCTGTCAAAGAGCTGCTTGAGACTTTGGCAAACAAGAACAGTATATAATCACATAGTTTAACATGATATATGTTGCTCAAAATATAGAGTTGAGCCAGCACAATTTGTTCTTTATAACATCGTCTATGGCAGGAGTCTCTAGAAAGAATTGCTAAATTCTGGTGTTGCTGTTGGAGGGACAGTGGTATGAGAAGACTTGAGACCTCTATCTTTTCTAACTAATCTGATTAATTTCAGCATAACCCAGAGATTTGTCCTTATTACAGGCTTCCCCTTATTCTCATCAGATATATTAAGAAGATGATATCCTCAAACACTAAGATACCTAAAGGGAAATGTCAACAGGTCTAATAAATTACTTGGAAAAAAACCTGATAAATAGTGAAGCTGTTTAAAGAAAAGAAAATAGTCCTTATTGGTAATTTTATGTAGATTTGACTGAAAATGAAGATGTCTGAGTATGCTTCACTAGAAGGTAAAACTAGTAGATAAAATATACTTGAAAACCTAGTGTTCTGATGGCTGTGCAGTGCGAAACATATGAAAATACGCATTCATATATGATATATCGTAGTGCATAACATGGAGAACCTGTCTAGATAGGATGCCTGATTGTTAAGAGTGAGCTTAATAATGAGTGGAACTCATCTTAAAAACTTTTTTTCTACAGTGAGCTAAATTTAAAAAAACAAAACACATTGATACCTTTCCCTCCAAAACTGTGACCATTAAGGATAGTTTTTTTGTGGACAGTCTTATTACTGTTACTGATGTGTGCATCAGTAACATTTCAGTTTGATTTTACAAGTGTGACCTTCTGTAGCTTAGAAGCCTTGCTTTCCTTTGCCTTTGCATAATTTTGGATGTTGTGACAGCATCAGCTTCCCGCTGTTGGCTAATTTGTAGATTAGAAGCTTGGAACCGAATTTAAAACTTTGTGATCTCTGGCTGATGACTAGTCAGTACGTGTTTGTCTTTGTGTGCATGCCCACGGTTTACAGGAAGGATGTAAAGGGAGGTCTGACAGGGCTGGGGGTAAGGATGAAGTCTGGACCTGATTCAGTGGTAAGTCCAAGCACACAGGGATTTAAGTCTAGTTTACCTACAGGGAAATAGCACCTCTACATTATTTAGTGTGATTGTGCAAAGGTGAGCACTTTCTAAGGAAGTTTTGTGAGTAAATGTCGAAGAAGGAAGAGTTGTTTAATAGCAAGCAAATTAAAGAAGTGGGAGTAAATATGGCCCTAAATGAATGTTGTGCATCTGCATTTACTTCTGCAATACTCAATCCAATTCAGTCTTCTCCTGTGATTTGTCTTTCCCAATTGCATAACTTGGATCCCTTAAGATTGCGGTCAGAGACATTGCAGTATCTGTAGGCATAGCAGATTTGGCTTTTGTGTAGCTTGCTTGGGCTACCTGCCCAAATAAATAAACACAGAGTGGGCTTGAATGGCTGAAGGTGCTGCCTGTACTGGTGCAACATCAGTGCTGCCATTACTTTACTAACTTGATTAAAGGTAATTCAGGCTTCACCTGTGCTGCAGCTGCACCTCTGTGGCAGTGTAGGCATATCCCAGCCCGCAGCAAGCAGTGTGAAGGAAAGTTCTTCCGTTGGCTATGTTGCAGTTCAGTGAGAGTCTTCATCCTAATCTTTTGGAGCTTGATCTTCCAGTAGTTGCTACCATGGTGAAACACCTAAAGCATCCAGCTTCAGCTGCACTGAGATTTTTATCTGTTAGATATCACTCAGACAATGATTGAGAGTAGAATTTTTGGAAATCTCTGACTGTACTTTTCTTGGTTTCAGTGAGTCTGATTAAGGTGCTATATGTAAGAATAACCAGCGGATTTCTTTTATTTCTAACTTAGAAAATAAATACCAATTAGTTTGAACTTTGTTAACTAAGAAATAACAAGGGCAGCTTTAATTTTTAATAGCTTCATTTTCAAGCCCATGCTATAAAATTTCTGTCCCCTGGCCATCCATTTTTTTTGTTTTCTGACCTTTATAACAAGAATTTTTATTTCTTGCTTCTCTTGCATAATCCTTAGATGATTGTGAGGCTTGGAAGGGCGCAGCAAATCTTATTTTCAGCCATATTTCCAAAGAGGTAACAGCCCCACATAGAGGTTACTCAGTGTTTTTGAGAAAAAGCCGCAGTACTGCTGACGGCAGTTCACCTTTCTTTAGGACTGGCTAGGCATTTCTGATGGCTGAAGTACTTCAGCCACACTGAAAAATAATAAAAGTCGCTAAGACAAAAGATGTTGCAGATTCTTTCAGGTTGTCTGAATTCTGCAGGTCATGATGTAGTGCAGATTTTGTTACAAACACTTGCTGGCTCAACACTTGTTTCATTTAACAGAATTTTGCTTTCTTCCAGTTTTCTTTATAATTTTGAAGAACAGTTCTAAAATGCTGAATATAATCCCTGTGTCCATTTAGATCAGACAAAGAGTTGTAAAAGAACTTGCAGTTTAAAAATAATTTCTTGATGTACATTAACAGCTCAGGTGCTACAGGATAAGCACAAAAAAATCCCTACTTTTTTTTTTTTTTTTTTTAAATAGTAGATAGAACTTCAGTGTTAACTAGTGCAGGGTAGTTATTCCAGGGCAAATTTCACGTGCAGGGACATGGTAAACAGTGAAGATGCTCATGGTTTACATTAATTCAAGCATATTAGTAGTTCTGTAAGATCGTCAACAAAAAAGTTACCGGTCTAATCACTGAATATATAACTTGTACTTACTTGGAAGTACTTTCATCTACTGTATGTTGGCTTTGACCTAAGTTCTCTTACAGCTGTAAAATTTGTGCTTTACTTCTGCTGGTGCATTTTCCTGCAGCAATGCCAGATGGAATAGAAGTAGCTTGATATTTGAAGCATAGAAGCTAGAAAATTTATTTGGTCATACTTGTATGAGCTTTCACAGCTTTTTATGTAAACAGTCATGTGTATGAGATGATGCTCAGCTTGCACTCTTCTGGAGCACAGCATAGTCGCATGGCTGAGCAGTTTTATTGTAGTGAATGACATTATCAAAATTTCTATATTCATTATTTCTTTATGGAATTGTATAGAATGAGCCTTTCGATAAACCGACAGAACAACATACACACCTGTTCCCTATATTAGTAGTTTCAGATTAAGTATATTTAATGCTGAGCATCCTTTCAACGTGAGAAATAGATAGAAGTAATCAGTGCTGAATAATTGGCCTGATGTTCTGTAATGAGAAAACCTCTAGCCCCATTTCAGTTCAGAAGCTGATGAACAGCTTTAAAAACTTGATTAGTTGTGGAAATAGCTTTCTAAACAACAGCTGAGGTATTAACTATTCAAATTTGAAAGTCATGGTTGTACTTTACAGTATGGTTTGATAGCTTCCAACTCCTGCATAGATAGTATCTGTAAGTTTCCAAGTTTCTGAAGGACAAGAAACAGAGAAATATCTAGGTTCATAGCTGACATGACTGCTCGCTTCTTTAGGTCTAGTACATAAATGCTGAATTACTGCTTGCTTTGCAAAGAGCTTGCTGTGTCTTGTGGTAATGTGTGAATGTCGTTTGCAAAATCACATGTCATACCGTGACCTTAATCATGCTAACATTGCTTGTTAATTGTTCATCTCCAAGCTTGGGCATAAATGCTGTTTGGTTAGAGCCTGATTTTGCACTCTGATTGTAAAGAAAGATAACAATACTGTTATATAGCATTGCTTTTGTTAATGTTTTATTTATATGCTATGATTTGTTTTTTCTTCTTTTCTGCACAGATGATCGTGTGGTTGGAGAAAATGCTAGATAAAATCATCAGCATTTTCATAATATTTTTGCTAGTGATAGGAACTCTTCTGCTAGGTCTGCTTCTTACTGCAAAGGTACAGTGCACTAAGGAATGTAATCATAGAGCTCATTTTGAATGCCAAATGACAGTTATGGATATTTATGCAAAGTTGTGTAGCTTAAAGGATTTTTTTGAAAAATTTAATAGCTAAATGCTTTGTAGTTGAACTTGTTACCATTCCAAAACTTCTTATATAAAAAAAAATTATATTTATTTGTATTTTGTATTTGTATTTGTGTTTATTTACATACATGGTAATATTAATATATAGACATTTGAAAATATGAAATTTATTCTACAGAAACAGATCTGTTTTCCATCCTATTGCACTTTTCTTGTCAGTAGCAGAGCCAATTATATTTTTTTCTTTTTAATTTACTATGCATCAGAAACATATTTGCAAAATGCTTAAGGTGTATTTGTCAATTTGTTTGTTTAATTGCCTGTAATAACCTCATGGTCTCCTGTTCTGAGTTTAAATATGCTGAGGTTCATGATCAGACATTCTCTGAAATTGATTTTTGTTGGCGATTGGGTTTTTTTTATTTGCCAGAAGAGGTCACTCATGTATTTTTTTTCCTTTTTTCTTGTGGACCTGAAATGGTCAATGGAGATAGAATGTTTGACTTGAATACAGTTACAGAACAAAAATTAGTGGGTTCTGATGTCAGTCTCCTTTTTCCAGATTGCAGGCTTATATAATGTTGAGTATTTAAAAAAAATTGTCCAAACATTCCTGCCTAAAGCTTCCTTATATTCTTAAAAGGAACATTCAGATATTTATAAAACATGTCTTTTATCATTCTTACTGAAGAATTAATTTGATGAGGCGTTTCATAGCATGGTGGGTCATGTTAGAGCTGAGCATTCATTAATTTTTTCATGTCTTTGATCCATGACTGAAAAAGGTATGTCTGAAACTGTGCTTTGTATTTCAGTACTTCCCTTGACAGCACTGCTGTATTGTTAGAATTTTTTCCACTGATGAGATAAGGTTTAAATTTCCATTTGGTATTACTAGTTGTTGCACAGTGTGCAACCAAAATTGTCAGAACAGACTGATGATTGTTGTATTGACTGCTTTTTGGGGGGTTAATGGACTTCAGTCTACATAATGGGTTGACTGCGTTGGAAGAGTTACTCTTTAAATGTAGAAACTCGTGACACCCCTTACACCCACCCCGCACCCTGCAAAAAAAAGGAAAAAAAGATGCCTCTCTGAATGTAGGGAAGAGTTCTGGTTTACATTATGTAACATTTCTCCTTTCTGTATTTAATTTAGGTACATCAAGAGAGCGTTCACATGATTCAAGTCACAAGCAGCTTGATCAATGAGACAGTAGCCAGTCACCCAGAATGGGCAAAGTAAGAAAGCTGAAGTTAAGCCAATAGTATAGGGTGGATGAACAAGCTTCCAGGTGCTCTTACGCATAGTTTTTAATTTAAAAAATACCCTAGGAGAACAGAAATGAGAGTGACTGTTCCAGGCAGATATAAAAACTGACCTCTGAGGCAGCGGGAGTGTTTATGCATTACTCTGGATGTCTGTCAATGTTGCATCTCATTTGAGTACTGTTTGGACTTCGGTACAGGAGGACAGCTGTATAAACTTCTCTAGTTACAGTTTTGGAGAAAAACTTGCATAGTGCAGAGAATGAAGAGGTTCAATATTATTTTCCCTTTACCTGCAAAAGAAAAGTAATAGCAAAAAATACTCTTTGTAGAAAGCTGTGAGGTGAGAGCTGAATTATCTTTTGAGTGTAAAGAGCTGGCTGCAGAATTCCCTTTGAGGGAAAAGGAGTTGAAGAAAATGTTTTTGGGTGAAATGAAAGAGTTCAAGGGTGGAAAGAATGGTGGATGGGCAGAGTTTGGTATGAATCAGTTGGGAAGGAGTATTCTTCTTGAGTACAGGTGTATATTTTAAGCATTGGGAAGTTTGTAAGATACGGACTATGTAATGATTAAAGTAAACACCAAGGAAAATACTAAGGGAGAGGAGATTTTGAGAGAAATGCATATAGAGAAAAACAAGGGCAAAGCGGTGAGCAATAAAGTGATTGCGTGAACAGTAGAGGGGGAATAGTTAAGACTAAGGAGTGTGATTTCTGAAGGGAGAATGTGTAAGTTTGCTTTTGTTCTACTTCAGCTAAACAGACATTGAGTTAAAAGTGAGTCCTGGTGCTTACCAGGAAAAAATAGTTGTCTCCTGGACCAGAATGATTGACTCTTTTCAAGGGAACTTTCTAAACAAAAGTGATAATGGCTTAACAGGATTGAAAGAAAGTGTATGCAGTGTTATAAGAGCAAAAGACATTTTCAAAACCAGAGCTAAACTGCTATAATTAATAAATGCCATAGTACTATGTGCTTTAGGAATACTTAAGTAATCGCAATCAAGAGAACAGAAAGCACTTAAAAATATGTTTGCTTATTCCTTCGTGGTATCTCTTGTGTTGTTTGGCCTTTCCATTTTGCTGTAAGATGGCAATAAGTAGGATTACTGAAAATGGAAAATTGATTGTCAGAAGTTTACTCACATAATGAAAATACTGGAGGAGTAGTTGAATATTTAGCAGAATTTTAGCTAAAATTTTTCTTCCAGTGTTGGCATCCAAATTTGAAGCATCCAAAACATTTTAATTCATTATGAGTAAGTATACCTCTTGTTAAATCCATCAAGCTTCACCAGCTTTCAGAGCTTGATGCTTGCGTTACATTTAGAGGTGAGTGACTGAAATGTCTTGGAATTCCAATGCAGAACATTTCTGAAGGTTTATACAGACAGAAAATCTTCCATGTTGATCTTTGGTCTGGGGAGCAAATTCAGTAGTTTCATTTCCTGAATGCATTCTTGTTTTGAAAGGGCTGCAACATGTGCCATTGAATCAAGATGCAGAAAGTCAAAGCAGAGAATGTGTGCCCTGTGTTCACAAGTATTAGAATGCTGGCAACTCAGTAGATCTGTTGCTTGAAAGTGACATAAATCCCAGAAGAAATTTAGTGAACAAATAGTTTGGGGGGGGATTAGAACTGGTACCCAAACCTGTTGCTTTATCTGTTTGCTTTTTCAGGGAAACTATATTAAAAATTTACATTCAGTTCGTAGTTCAGGTTTTCTTTGCAGCTAAACAAGAATGATTTGTATAGTGTTTCCAGAGATCGAGAACACTAGAAAAATTCCTAAGAATGTAAATAGCACACATACAAATTAAAGAGCAGATTTCGCTTCAAAATGTCAAGATACCAATTTAACTAAGGTTTCAGGAACCTTGGAGAATTCCAAATGCAATGACATGCCCTAGATTTAATTGTGCTTTTTATCACAAAATCTGTTCTTTGATATGTAGACGGGAATATTCTAGTTTTAGTAAGTTCATATGTATTCAGCCGTAACTGTTAGTTGTTGTTTCAAGATGTTAATTTGTAATGCGTCAGGTTGAATGAAATGGGTAAAATATGTAGCAGTTAACTTTGTTTTCCTTCTTTAAAAAAACCCTAGCTGGCTACCAGAAGCCCAGGTTATTCAGAAGGCACTCAATTCAGCAGCTAATAATGTATACCAATATGGCCGAGAATGGATTACACATAAGGTAAGAGTGAGTTCCCCCACCTTTTCTAACGTTTTCATTTCTTGTATTTCATAAAAGTAAAAAAGAAGTAAAATTATTTTTATCTGGTTTTTTTATGTGGGTGTTTAACCATTCTGTTGATAGTACTATTCTTTCTACTGTTTTGTTTGTGAGATGAAGGAAGAGCGGGAGTGATTTCAGTAATCTTTTCTGGTCAATGGATTATTTATTTTGAAAGAGCTGAAAAATCTGTCAAGATGGCCAGTGAAAATGTATCAAATAACGATAAGTAATTTTTTCTGTCTGCCTTTAGCTGCACAATTGCAGGCAATGTAGACTTAGTATTTTTTTTCCTACCAGTATTCTAATTTCTACATGTGCTGGGTGAGGTAGATTGTGTTCTTTTTTAAAAAAATAATTTTATTTCAGTTAAAATTCTTCAGGAGAATTTGCCACAATTCTTATTTATACATTTTGATAGCTAGCATACATCTCAAATGATTAAAAATATTTACTGTAAAGATGATCAAGGGGTTTTGATTCAGAATTTTAGAGATTACATTATTTTTTCAGTGCAGAAAGTCCTCAACTTAGTGCAGCAGAATTTTTTTTTTTACATACGAAGTATTCATGTTGTGAAACACATCTGAAGTGTGTACTACATACTGTACTCAGCTTTTCTAATCATTTGGGTTTGAGCATTACCTTTACTGACAATCTTATGTGATTCATCTAGCTTGGAGTTTGTCAGTAGATGCCAGCTTCATTCTGTGCTGTATAATAAAATATTTTTATGTTTTAGCTCCATAAGATTTTGGGAGAAAAAGTGAATAACACTGCTGTCATTGAAAAACAAGTGCTAGAGCTATGGGACAGACTTTATCACTCTTGGTTTGTGAAGGTGGGTAACTTAT
Source organism: Neomorphus geoffroyi (assembly GCA_033558235.1). Classification (NCBI taxonomy): domain Eukaryota; kingdom Metazoa; phylum Chordata; class Aves; order Cuculiformes; family Neomorphidae; genus Neomorphus; species Neomorphus geoffroyi. The sequence continues at coordinate 24,278,442 of JAUMJM010000002.1, forward strand.
TTAAATGGTATTTATATAAACCATAGTGCTTTGAGGTAGTTATGCTAAATATGCATTTCTGAGAAAGAGATAAGCAAAGAGGTTGAAATGCTGAGTAAAGGTCATAATAGTAAAAAGTTGGTATTTCACGCGTATAAGATGCATCATTCTACAGTCACAGTTTGAGTACAGCCAGAAATATATCCTTCCCTTAAGTAGGTATGTGTGGTTTTGTGTGTGCTATTTAGCTTATGCTTTGCTCACTTTTTCTATTTAGTATTTCATTGTTCAGAATTTTCTGTTGAATTTTTGTGATGTTGAGGGGTTAGGAAAAGGAAACTGATAATCGCATGATTTGTTTAACTTTTATTAATTTGAAGTGTTGTGAAAGAAATTATCCTTTCACTAAGAAACTCTTAAAACGCATTTTTGCCAACTGTACTAGCCTTCCTATAATGGGTTCTGCACACTGAGTCTTGAGAAGATAGTAAGAGAGAAATAATTTTCATGCTGCCAATGCTGTTTGCCTTTTAAAGGAAGAAATGAGCAATTCATTAGCCATGGTGCAATGGAAATATCAAAATCCAGAAGTCATACCCCTGAAATACTTCTTCATATTTAAATAATTGCCATTGTAGTATATTAACACTTTTTATACAGTCATGCTTTAAGTACCTTAAAAGTTCCAAGGAGATCTCTGTGTTAAGAGTTTCAGTACAGTAGTCAAAACAGTTGGAGAAAGAATTAGTTTCTTTTTCTGATGTGATAATCCTGTAGAAGAGCATGTGGAGAGATAACATGACACTTGAATATAGGACCACCAAGCAGAAATTAAAGCTGTATCTATAATAGATTTTGGTAGCACTTGGGAGTTATTCAGTGTTAAATACTTGACCAAGAAAAGTGCCTGGTTTTGATACGCTTATAGTGATAAACGTGTTGCTTGTACTGATACAACCTGCGTGTCACATGGTCCATCGTGCTGTATTGTTCAGTGGGGCTCTGTGTCACTACATGTGCTCTAGAGTCACTTTTGTTGCTGGGTTGTGTCTGTGTTCTTCGTGATGTGTGACTTTTTTAATGCAGCTGTTATTTGAGGGAATACTGTGAGGCTTCTTTCTTGTAGATACTCTTCTTGTAGGGTAAGAAGCAGCTTTCCTAGTAATCAAAACAGCAGAAAGAGCTGCAGGAAAACACTAATGCTCACTGCCTAAAATCTTGAAATCTGTTTCCCAACTGCTGTTTGCATACTAGAGACCCTGTGTTACCATTGGCATGCTGGGATGGAACTGATAATCTGTGGGCTGCAGGTAGCTCCTTGAGAGTCTATTCTTATCTTGCCCCTTCTATCGCAGTCCATATTGTTGCGGATATGGTGATGCACTTCTGTCCTTGGAGAGAAGCATGAGTAAACTTTATTGATGTAAAACACTGAGTTAATAACATTGCGTGGTGAATGTGGCAGTGGTTTAATAAGATTTGATGGCAATGTACACTTCCCTGCACAGAGAAAAAGGTCAGACAGAACTGTCAGGGAGACAGTCCCGTTGAGTCATGAGGTTCTAAAAGGATCCTCTTGCTTCTCTCCTTCTGAGAGAAGAGTCTAAGTGCAGCTGGATCCAGACTTAGTCCTAGATGTGATCTATGGTTTATGTCTAAAGGATTATATATGTGCAATCAGTCCTTTGTATCACTTACACTGAAACTTTGAAAAGTCTTCTCTGCTTAGTAGTCACTCACCAAGGATTTGCTGCAGCAAGGAATCTCTAAGCCTTGAGGAGTAACCTTGAGAGGTGTCCATACACAAGGGGAGATCCTGGCTTGCAACCCGCAGTCATTCAGGTTTGCTTATTGAGCCATGAGCTGTCCACTACAGAGTATAGGTTTTAATTTTAATTTTTCCCATGTACAGAGTACTTCTGAGTATTTTTGATGATGCCGCTTAAAGCAGCTCTAACTATTTTGTTGGGTGTTGGATCTTTTCCTCATTAGGAAATCATTAGTCTTTGGTTTTCTTATAGCTGTAAGTTATTCAAATGTCTGATTTGTTTATGTCTTTGTCTCTCTTTTTAAGAATGTAACACATTCTGGAAGACATAAAGGACACAAATGGCACATAAACCGTCAAAACAGCTGGCTTGGTGATATTCTGGACTGGCAAGATGTTGCATCGTTTGTTCATGATAACATTGAAACATTTCTTTCGGTATGTATTTTTTTTTTCCTTTATTACAAAATTGGTCTCATTTTTAACTGATAACAATTGCTTCGTTGATTACCACTAAGGTTATGGATTCAAGTACATGGAAAATGATGGAAATAATGTTAGTGTTACTTATAATTACCTAAGCCTACTTAGGATGTAACCATGATATAAACAGAACTGACTGTGATGAAGAAGCCCTCCTGATTTCACTGTCTTCATTAGTACCAGCTTCCCAGACTTGTTCCTGCGAGAGATTGTTACTGTAGGATTACCTGTGTCACGTGCAAGCTGGTTTTAAATGCTTTATATTATGTAATTTTTTCTCTTAAAAAAAGGAAGACCATTTTGTCTAGGCTATAATTGAGGAAACTATTGACCAAGAGGTTGTGATAACAATTTTTTTTATAGTAGTACTTGTTTTTCCCTCAAATTATTATTCATTTAGTTGAAAGCAGTTTATTTCTCTCTTCTTTTATGAAAGTTCTTTGGAGAATCAAATTAATATTTTACACTGTGTGAATTTCTGAATTAATGCACTGGACCTTTCACCTCATGAGAAGAAAAAGAAAAAGCATTGAAAGCAATTTGAACTGAAGCAACAGCATTTCTCTAAAACATGATGCTAATTCTGTAACACTTAATATACAGAGTCAGTCCTTGATACAGTTCATCTTTGGCTCAGACTGTTGTCATAATCTAGAAGCGTGCATTTTGGAAGACTATTATTTATACCTAACTCACAACATAATGTTTCCATGGATGTAATTAAAGTTAGTATGTGCCTTGAGGCAGTCCTGGATGTAGACTGATGGACATGTAACCTTCTTCTCTCCTCCCTCAGCTGCTGCTAAAATGGTTACCGTTGCTGTCATAGAAGTTATGAGTCAAGAAAAAGTTGAGAGAAACTTTTTATTGCAGTGAAACTTTTCTTCAGTTAATAGTGACATTTGCTTGCTACTTTCTCAAAGTTGACCGCGCCTGCTTGAGGCAGAGTTGTAAAAATGCACAGCATATCATCATTTGAAATCAATATGGAGTTTCCTTCTAGGCAAGAGGGAGAGAAGAACTACGTGGTCAGTGCTAGCCATGTCATTTACAGCATTGCTGCACATTGCTCAGAAACCATGATGATAAGTGTGCTTCAGTAATCTAAATAGACTAGGATAAATCAGGAAATAGTGTAAAGAGAATAAATATTTAAGACTGAAATATATGAATATTAAAATTTTCATCTAGCTACATGCTTTGCTTTATTTCTAAAATCTGGTTTAGAAGTTCAGGGGGAAAAAAATGCCAGCAGTTGACTTGCTTTCCTGTTTATTTCCATGAACTTATTACTTGTCAGCTGTGGGGAAACACCTGTCCTTTTTCTCCATACACTCATATCCTTAATGACAGACTATAAAACAGTCACCACAGTGTATAGCTCTAAATCCTGATTTCACATCCTTACTGGGCAACATTTTGCTGGCTTGCTCATCTGCAATGCGTTGTGTAAACACTACTCACACTGGTATTTCAAATTAAAATTGATATAAATCTGATTTCTGTGCTTATTTAGGTCATTAAAACTTGGATACTATGAAAATAAGAATAGTTTTGACGTAAGTCTAGTGTTGCTAAGCAAGCTGCTTACCTACTCTAGGACACAATGGAAGCTTACTGTATTTTAGATTTATGTTTTTATCAGAGCATGAAAATCTTTCTCCTGGTATTTTCAATAGGAACAATGAGTTATTAGAATGGCTTGCTGAATTGGGAAGGATCAATATTTTAAATTATGTGGGTGCTTTGGGGGGGGTATTTTTTCTTTTGGGTGGATTTTGTGTTTGGTTTGGAGTGTTTGAGCTTTTTTGTTTGCTTTTTTATGTTTTGTGGGACTTAGGGTGAGGTGGGGGTTTTCTTTGTGTTGTATAATGTGGGGGATTGTGAGAAGGATTGGAGGAATGTTTCTGCATTTGGACACTTGAAATCAATGCTAGCCTGCAAGCATTAAGAATATAGCAAGACACAGTATAATCCAAAATAGGTTTAACAGTTTTTTAAAACACAAACTCTTCAAAGACAATGAGATAATGTAAAGAAGTATTTGCAGATATGCAGCTATGGTGAGATTTCCTCTGCCTTTGGAAAAGAATAAACTGCGATTACTCTACTTGCACATAATACTTATGCATAGATTAAGGCTAGAGTCTACCATGGTATAACTGCTATGCTGGCCCCTTGGCTTTCTGAAACATTGTGGAATAGTACAGATGAGTCGGTATTTCCTGAAAATACAGCTGTTTGACAGTGTCATACTGCAATCACAAACATGTAAGCTCTTTTCCATGGATGGAAATCATAGTGCTCATCCTTTTTAATAGAAGGAGCATTTACCGTTAGGAAAACATTAAAAGAAGATGTATGCAAGGGTTCCACTTCAGGCTTTTCCTGTAGTAGAAGAAACTTTCATATTAAAGCTGAAAGCATATAATTAAATGACTGGTGTAGCTGTGCTAGGGAATTACTGGAATTCATTTAATTTGTAACAATATGAATTGATTCAGTACTTTTAACTATCATTATTAGATACGGCACTGAAGACTTCTCTCAAAATGTTCTGTTCATTATAGCAGTTATACTTAGCTCTAGTTTGATGTAAACAGACCGTAATTATTTTTAAGTAATTCTTTATATAATATAAACATGTAAATTGCCTCAAGGATTTAATATGAAGTTAAGCTTTTCAAAATCATCAGTTTGCTTTTTTCTAAAAGCTTTGGTGTTAGCAGCACTGCTGCCTTTCAACTTCAGATTTTTCCAGTATTCTTTAGAAGCAGTAGTATTTTAAACCAGTTTATTTGTTTCTGAACCAGGCATTATTTTATCCTTTTCTTACTTTGAGGAAAGAACTAAAGTTGATCCTCACTTATACCTCAAATTTTGCACTTCATGCTCTATTGTGAGGTAGTTTCTCAGGTGAACAAAATAAGCAATACATAGCTGGACTATTAAAATTTTATTTCTGAAAAATAAAAAGCCTCATTCATTCCCCACTTACTTGCTTTTCATACGCTTTTCCTTCATTTCTTGAAGGGCTGAGGACTTGAAAAAGGAAATTACTGCTGGCTAAATCTATGAATGAACACTCAAAATCCCTTGATGGTATATGAGACATTGCTGATGTCTCTTTAAATTGATTTTTTTTTTTCTTCTTGCACAAGAATGTTCATCATTCCACCAGCAGCCGGTGTCTCATTCAGAGATTTCCCAGACAGGAAGACAGAAGACCTTTCTTTAAGATGTACACAGCGAGCTTCAGCTTCGTTAGGTTTCTCTGTCCATGTCTTTAACACAACTGATCTGTGTTCCAAATCAAGTCAGTTTCTCAAATACTTCATTGAGTTACTATGTATCCTAATGTTTTCTCTGGCCCTGAGAAAGTCTCCACGTAATCTCCTAAGTTTATAGCTAATACATCCATTAATACATCCATTCTTCAGTAATAATTCAACTTCCATGCTTTTTTTTTTTTTTTTTTTTTTCCTAGTAAGATAAGCATTCAAAGGTTTAGTGTTCTTTTCTTCATAATAGGTGGGGGTTTTTTTCCAAAGTAGGTGAAAATTCAACCTGATGCAAATTTTTAGAGGAGAAGTTGATTTCTTTACAGTCAGAAAGTAAAAGACATGATGCTGGACCATATTCCTTCTCTGTTCCTGTTTTGTTTCCATTTCATGTAATGGTGAAGCAGAGATTTTTTTTTTTTTTTTAAATAAGCTGTTGATCCCTGAAGGGTTAGCCCAGAACTTTATGGATAAACATTTGTTTGGAAATCAGCCTTTACTTGGAGCAGGAAGCTTGTGGTCTTGTGCATGCTGTAGTATTCTTCATAGAGTTCATTGCTTGTCTTGTACCTTAAAGGTTTATTGATTGTTATGTTGCTGTAATTTTTTGAGTTTTCAGGATGGTGCAACTTTCTGAACAGGAACAAATTAGAAGTATACAGAAGGACATGTTTTTCCTAATACCTCTTTGTGTCCAATTTTGTTCCCTTTATAAATCTGTTAATGATCTCTATAATCAAGTTAAGTACATGAATTTTCCTGCCTTCCAGACGTTTGTGGTCTTGAAGTTCCCACGAAATAACTTGTTACAGTCAAGTCCATTTTAAACTTTGCTTTCAGCTATTGGCCAGTGTAAGTGGCCAATAGGACACATTAGATGGCTAAGAAAATTTAAATGCAATTTTGATTTCTTGCCTGTTACAGATTGTAAAGGCACAGCAACTGCAGCTTAGGGTGACACACATCTGTGATGCATTACAGAGTCTTGAGTTATGTACAACTTCATAGCTCTTTTAAACACTGATTGCTTAAGGCAACTTACAAAGCAGTGTTTGGGGGAAAGAGGTGTGATTTTCAGTTATTTAGTAAAAGTAATATTATTCTTCACTGGCAAGGTGTTAGAAATTGTTTATGCACAGTAACTGAGCTCATTAACTCTGCTGCAGTGTGCTCTGGGCATCAAACAACATCATAAGCTCTTAGGTGCAGGTACATGTACTTTGATTTTGTGACTGATAGTGAAGTATTTGACCACTTTCTGATACTATATTCACTAATGCTTATTGTCTGCTGTGTCTGTCTTCTCATCCTAGGGATAAGAAGCATGTGTCTTGAAATGTCACTGGTACACATGCATAAAGGGGGCTTACTCTGTAACTGGAGTTGAGTCCTAACAGATGCACCTGCAGTCATAAGACATACTGAAGCTGAACGGAAGGCACTATCCACACTTAATCTAAAGCAAATTCTGTGCTAACAGTTCTGATCAGTGACTCTACCTAACAAGGATGTTCTTCTAGGAGAACCATTCCCGGTATTGATTGAATAGCCTGATAACTGTATTCAAACTAACTGCAGTTGTATACTCCTGGTTATCAGCTACTTAAACTAAAGCTTCTAGGGAAAGTGTTGATGAAATGCAGCCTATAATGGAGGAACATAACTATTTTGAAGGAGACTTTTTCAGTTCCCACCAGGTGTATGACCTTCTCTAGCAGATGGAACAAGCTCCTCTCCTTGTGAAACGTTTACCGATATCAGCTCAGCTGATATCAGCACTCAGCACAGTGCTGATGTGCAAGGGAGAGATTTAATGCTTGCTGTGATTAGTATTTAGAAGGCTGATAAATCTGCCTTAGTTTTAATCTTTAAAACAAAACTTTACTATACCAGTTTTCATTAACAACACGTTTTATGTTAGTAGTTCATTTTACAGTCTACTGTTATTGTTGTGTATTCAAAATGGTCAGTCCTTAACAGTCATATCCTACATGAGCTGTGAGGATAGAGTACCATCATGGTGGTGGTCTGAGTCACAGAAGTCAAAGTTGGAAGGTTCCACGGCTCTTAAATAAGCAAAGCTGGAACTGAAGTGTACGTCAAAGTCCCTTTAATTAAGGAGCATGTCCTTTTATAAAGTATTTTTGTTTCTAGATATCTCCCACTCCTTGACCTCAGCCCTGAACTACAGGCTGTGTGATACTTGGAGGGGCAATACTTTTCCAGGTCATGGCAAATGCCTTATCCTGTTGCTTGCCTGTTTGGTTTGTTTTTTTTTTTTTCCCTTCCTTAGTTGCTACTGCATTTTCTTAAAGGAAAGGTAGTCTTTTCTTAACTCTTAAGGTTGTGCATCTTAAATGCCGTCTTCCTCAATGAACTGCTTGTATTTCAGGAACCTTTGTTTTCCACTTGTGTCCCTGTTTTCAGGGCCTTTGCTGCTGTTCTGTGATTAAGATCTGCGTCATAACAGGAAACCTGTAGTACCAAGTTCCTGTTGACACACCAAGTTCTAGTAACAGCCTTAAACATCTGGGACTGCAGTTTTGTACAGCTGGCATACAACTTATGGCCTATTATTAGCAGTGACTACTATTTTTACTGAATATCAATTGAAAGGCCTCTGCTTTAGCTACAGACTGTTCCCTCAAAAATCACTGTCCTCTCTGTTTACAGTCCTCATAGTGTAATGTACATTTAACAAAGTTACCTCGTGGCTGCATGAAATTATACCACTGCTGCACCCCAGAATGGATTCTTAATCCATAAAAGAAGGAAAGGGACAGGTACCAGTGGGAGAATAGCTTCTAACATCACTTGAATTCTCAAGAGAGACTAATAAAATCTGTTCTAAAGATGAGCCTTAAATTCCCATTAAATGTAAGAAATATGGACTAAGTAGATCTTCCTGGTTTTACTATTGTTGCAATTCCCTGCCACTTCCCCCACCTATTATTCCCTCCCAAGTTTATGCTTAATAGATTTTCTTCTATGTATTTCACTCAGTTCTGAAGGAGAGGTAGTCACATAGCTCACAGTCCTTTGTCTGCTCTACAGTTGCCAGTAGCAGTGGGGTTTTTGTTTTGTTTTGGTTTTTTTTATTTTAATTCAGTCTAATTGATTAAGATATTCATTAAACCAACAGTAACCGTTACTAGTTTTGAAGTCTTCAGCTTTGAACATAAAAAGGGCAATTGTCTCATAGCTTTTACAGATTTTTCATTTATATTAGTTAATCTGAAGGTATGGCTTTTTGTTTGTAACTTTGCTTCTTTTCATTATTGAATCCCTTTGGCTGATACATTCTTACTGTATTCCTTCTGAATGGAATATTTGTGTGATTGAAATATTGTCATGAAACTACTATGCATTGTGTTTAGGCTGCCTCCATCTGCCATGCTGTTCCATGCCTTTATGGCCTTAGTGTCTCATGAAGCTGGTGCCCTATTCAGATTGGTGTGTCTCCATCCATCCATAAACTAATTTGGCTGTAGTGGATATTCTGTGTTTAAAGGAATTTCTCAAAACTACTCTTTACTGTGTGTAACTAATAAAAAATCGTTTCCCCAAGCCAGCACAAAATTTAATGGATTGTCTAGCATTGTTTGATTTATTTTCCGTAATTACTTGACTAATTTGTGGATCCTTATTCAAAAATCACAACTCATGCAGCTGTTTGCAGATATTATAAAAACTAGGAATCTCATTACCATAAAACATTTTAAAAACAAATTTATTAAACTAGTAATTCTATTGTTTGATTCAAAACTGCCTTCGGGTTTATTTCTACCTTGTGATGTTGCTCCTTGTTCTTTGTGTATTAGCATTTCTTCTTTTGAAAAGATTAATTTTATCTCCCAAGACACAGTCTGTTTTCAGCTGGTGGTGATATTAATGGCAATAAACAAGTTTCACCGCATCTGGATTTTTTGAAGTTTCGCATAGTGAAATAGTTTTGAACAGTGAGAAAAATTCTGAAACCTTGAAACCATCTACCTAGAAACGTGTCTTTGATAAAATAAATGTTTTCACCTGCTATTACCTGCTGTAATTTAGGAGAAAACTTCTCTTTGGTAAAGCAAATGTTTTCATTTTGTATTACCTGCTGTAATTTAGGAGTGAGAGAATATGATTATTTTTAAAAAAACATCTTCTCTGTATGGCTTGATGGAGATGAATCACTCTGTAAGCAGTTCTGTGTGCCTCTGGTGCCTGACTTTGCATCTCTGTCTATTTCCAGATCCTGGAGTCTCTGTGGATAGTGATGAGTCGCAATGTGAGCCTCTTGTTTACTACAGTTACAACATTAGTGACCATCCTCTTCCACAGTGGGACAGCTCTTCTCAATTTTGTGCTTTCAGTGGTAAGTAATGTCATTGGTTTACATGGTCTTTTTACTGAAGGAACCAGATTGCATGTGTTGTAACGATGAAAAATCAAACCTAAAGCACTGAAAACATCTTCAAACCTTATCTGATACCAAAACTCTTTAAGATTTGCATCTTTCAAATTTTTTGATTTGGGGGGCATTCTAGGCAAAGGTCAGGATTTATGTAATTTTCATATTAAGGAGATGACGGTTTTCTGGTCATTCTGTCATGGAAAACTCTTGTTTCTGTCCTTGAAGATACTTACGATATCCTCCATAACTACAAAAATCTTACGACATGTCCTCATAAGCATAATCCTTAAACCAGTGCTCTCAGAAGAGGAGAAGAATTGTTACAGGGAAATGTCAGCAAAAGTATTTTATTTCACAAGGTTTACCTAATATTCTTTTCTTTAATGAAGTGTCTTCAGCAGGTCTATGGGAGGGGGATGATGTATTGTTTTATTTAACTTTTGTAAGCTCTTAATTGCAGAATGCTTCATACACAAAACTAATTCATACGGATGTTTTTGCCCACACTGAGTAGTAGTCTCTGAAACCTTTTTATTAATTTTTTTTTAAAGGATGTATTACTTTTTAGTGTATTATGTGAGCTATAGGTTTATAGTTTCTTTTGTTTCTAAATGTCACAGCTCTGTGTAGTACTTTATAACGGTAGAGGTAACTTCTTTCTTCTCATTTGCTGTAACAACTGTTACTTAAAAATAAAAGTCTCCTAAAACTCTGACCTGTCAGTTTTTCCTGTTCTAACTAAACAAATACTGATCTTAGAAGCTTGACTGAAATCCATGTCCTGGTCTTTAGTTCAGGATTCAAAAACATTTGTTAGAAAAAAAAGCATTTTGCCAGTTTAACTTCCTTTCCTTCATTGATGCTTGCTCCAGAGGGAGATCTTTGTAGACAAAGCTGCAAAAATGAAATAATATTTAATAGAATTTCAAGGCAGCTGTATGGATTCTCTTCAATATTTAGGAAAGAACAGATCACAATAAGACTTAATGGAATGACTATCTTGAATGGAATAAAATCACTGCCACTTAATTTGTTGTTCGTTAGTTATCTTTCATTTAGTAAAGAAAATACTGCATAGGAATATTTAATTTCTTTTCTTCCTAAGTCCACAACTTCATCTGTGATGACACATTGAAAACCGTGTCTGAGAATTTAGTATACTTTTTAAAATTACAAGTTTGGATAATAATTGCAGATTATTTCAATGCAGTCATTGTTTGACATAAAATTTTGCTGTAGATGCCTAATGGCTTATACCAAGTTCATTCCATGCTGTTGTGGTGATGCCTGATTCTGCATTTTTGTCTATCAGCAGAATTGTCCCACTTGCTGGCACACTGTGAGGTCAACTGGTTTAGCAGGACTAGTTGAGATAGTGCTGTGTTGGAAGTCTTTTAAAGATTAGATGCCCTAAAGGCTGCTCTGTTTCATCCAGTTCTGTTTTAGGTTGAACACATTACTTAGAACGGTCATATAAAGCTTTCCCCACCAAAACACTTCAGTCCTGCACTCTTGGTTTCTTGGATTTTACCGTGAGCTTCCATTTATCACTCCTTGTGATCTTACAAATATAGGGAAGATATATAGATTCTTTCTGTAGATTTTTGGTAATGGTAGTCTTTGAAATGCAAACAACAGAACTGATAAATTAGAAATACTTCAACTTTTAAGAAATAAGAAATCACAACTTTATGCGTTGCATATGCTTCAAATACACCAGGGGAAAGGGGTATGCTTATGTCCATTTCTATTCACAGAGAATGTCATGTGTTTGTGTTGGTGTTCTTGTAATTCTGTCAACTAACTCTTGAAGGCATTTAAAATTTGAACGCCTACCTAAAGAGTAGTCACTAATGCTGTTAAATGTTGTGGGAGAGTGCTGTAAGTTAATCTTGTTCACACTGTACATTTCCTAGGCCATTTTTTGTATTCAGAAGAATCTTTATTTAAGTCTTCTGCAAAAGTTCTTTCAACAAAACCAAAAGAGTTTTTCTTAATACAAAAACGATAGATTAATGGAGCTTCTTTTAATAGTGTTTAGTGCGGGTTTAACAGCTTATGACTGAAAGAGAAAGGACTTAAATTTGGGATATTCAGTATATAGCCTGCACTAAATAAAGATTAGTACAGTCCATTATTTGGATAAATAAGTAGGTGAAAATGAAAATGCTAGTTGTTGAGAGGATTTAATTGAGCCTTAAAGTACTTTTTGCAATAACTTAACTGAACTATTGTGGAATCTATGTAGAAACAATATAACAGCTTCTAAATTTTTCCATGTGCTTTTTGTCCCCCTCTTCCCGTGCTCCAACAGCTTACTACAATAAGCAGAGAAAATTCGGGTGTGACTGTAGGATAAACCATTGCAGCTTTCTTAGCTTTTGTGGTGTCCAGTGTTCCTGAATACCACTTAATATTATGTCATTATTAGTTTTACCTGCTATTCACATTCCTTCCTTCCAAGCTAAAGAACAAACACCTTCCAAGTGAGGAGAAGACATCCAGAAGAGACCTTTACAGTTCTTGTTCTTCTGAGGTCTCAATGCATACTTAACATCATTTGTTGTAGTGAGACTTTTTTTCCAGTGATTTGCTTTCCAAGGATGGATATCTTTAGCCATTTAGATTTCTTTAAGCCGAGATTTCAGAATGAACTGCTTTCTGCTCTCTTTTGGAAAGTTTGGAATTAAGTTTTTCACTTTTTCCTGGGAAAAGTCTCACATTTCTTCAGTAAGGAGAGAGAGCGAGCTTTTGTTTAGAGTTCATTTTGAATGTAAAAGCAAAGTTCCAGAGTTTTTGATATATTCTAGTTTAGTTGCTGCATCTTTTACTGTTACCTGACCCAAAATACTTTTCCCATCTCCCTTTTTTAATTCAGTTTTGGAGTGGAACTTTTACATTTTGAATAGCACTAAAGCTAGGTAGGCAGCATTTGAGCACATTTTGTGTGTAGCTGTGGTCCAACCAGTGGTGTCAGTTGAAAAAGCTTGACTCCTGAAAATGCCATGTCTGTGTTTGGACAAAAGATGTATTTAATGGGGTAATGAGGGATTTATATTTTTTCTTCTAAATGTGAAACAGAAGGATTTTTTAAAAATTATGTCTTGATGTGTTTAAGAGAAAGCACTACTGCAGCTTTAACTGTACTCCTTATTTTTCATTTTGCAGGGTTCTTAGTTGCTACGAAAAGAGTTTTACTATTTTGAAGTGGCGCAAACTAATTTAAGTTTTCCAATAAGATATTTCCCAAAGTGCTTAGCTTTTCAGCTGATTACATTTCAGTCCAGTTTTAGTCATCTTGGATAAAAATTAAAATAGTGAATTTTATTTTCATAAATGGTTTAAAAAAATATGCTTTGAAGCGTAGAAATAATGGACACTTAGTTCAGATCCTCCATTTTGAAAAATACATCTTTTGTAAGAACATACAGTAGAAAGTAGTCTTTGTAGCGTATCCATGCATGATCCAATAAGACTATATTCAGAGCCTCAACAGACTTTTCAAAACTGATCAGTAGTTACAAGAGTGCCACTTCTGTTTCACTTCTAAATACAACTTCCTATTTCCTCCAAGCACATGGATGTGTATATATGCCTTTGAGTGTGTGTATATGCACACCTGCATCTGTGCACACACACTGTGCCCATACTCTGTTAGAAAGATCTGAAGATAGAAGCTCTGTTTGGTTGATGGACATCTAGAGTCCTGTGGTGAATATGCAGATTTTTGATGCTATAAAAAAGAAGCCAAGAACAAAGCTTTTATGCCAGAAAATTGAATATGAAAGCAGATAGAAGAATATTTTCCAAGTCTATGGGCCTGGTGCATAGTAATTAAGTCATGTGTTTCTTCGTATGCGTGGAAATACTGCATTACCATTTTAGTAGAGATTGTTTACCCATAGCTTTCTCCTTGAATTCAATCTGTCCCACCTCAAATTACAATATTTAACATTTTGAGCTACAGCAGAAATTCTGCAGCAAGAAATACTATTTTACTGGTTGTATAGCAATGGAAAGTTTTTAGTGTTTTATCTTTGGTGAATTCCTCCTCGTAGTCATCAGCAGGATCTTGGATTGCTGCTTGGGAAACGTTTTAGGTAATGCCTGAAATCTCAGGTATCCTGTAAAAGAGGTCTGAAAACTTTCAGACTCCAGTTGACGCAGAATCTTTTTGCTGCTGAATCTACCATTGAGTCTGTCTACTTGTTTGAAAAGTCAGCAAGTCACCTGATAAATTATTATATTCTGTGACTACTACTGCTTTTTGCCTTTTCTGTACCTATTGAACTGAAGCAAGTAGAATAGTTTTCAAAAATGCAGATAATCTAAAATTCAGTTGGTTTTGTAAGGTGCTGCAGTTATGTGCATCTTGTCTTAACTGAAATTGAGTTAGGTTTGTATCTTTTTCCTGGCTTGTAGTTCAGTTTAACGCCATTTTATTCCATGGTGGTTCATCCGCAGCTGTCACTTTGGCTTTTACAGTTCAGATGGGTATGTGTATGTTGGTGTGCTGTTACTCCCCAAGAAAGCAGGTTTCTTCTGTAAACACTGGGGAAGAACAGATTTTTCCAGTCAGTACAGGTGCTGTGTGTGTTGCTACTTGAACTAATCCCCTCTTATTCATAGCCTGCCTCAAGTCAGTATGTTTCTTGTACCACAGGGAATCATGCTTTGCCTCTTTGCCTGCAGTTATTTGCTCATTTCCTGGCTGCTGTATTCTTTTTAAAGGGCAACATCTTCAGAAGTTAACTGAGGCTGTCCTAATAAAACTAAATCCAATGGAGCTGGTTTTCACTTTACTCTTTGTGTCAGGATGAGAGTATTGTACTTAGAGAAATATACTGCTTTCTGTGTTGAAAACTGCACTGCAAGGTGGATCTGTAGCTGGATCCCAGTGGAAGGAAGACAAGCAGCTGGATGCCTGCCTTGGTATACGGTATGTTGTAGCAAAATCAGGAAATATTACAGTAGCTTATGAGAAATGGCAGACCCCGCCAAGGAGACAATCACCGTAGTTGCAGCATTGCAGAGGATGTGAAAATCTGATTCAGATTTTAAGATTTATTAATTTGAAATAGCAACAAAACATAGCTGATATTTCTACTGGCACTGAATTATTTCCTGTTAAACCAAGGTCTAGTTCAGTGTTGCTGTTTTTCTTATGATCTGAAAATGAATCATAGAACTGTAAGGTTGGACCATGTCCCTAAGGAGCTCTACCTGCCTTTTAAACACCTTCAGAGATGGTGTCACGGTCCACTCAGGGGACGCGTGATGATTCGTTTACCTCGATCTCGAAGCGCAAAATTAAGGCAGCCAAAATGCCAAGGGGTTATAATTCAATCAAAGAGAGAAACTTTATTATTTTTGCCCGTAAAGCGGCATGCAATAGACAAAGTGGAGAAAAGGGGAGGAAAAGGAGGAAAGAGAAGAGGATTATAGCTACCACCATGGGTCCAAAGGCGTCCCTATGGTCCCAGGCTCCGAACAGCGTCCTGTCGTTCCTCAGTCAAGACTCATCGTCACGACAGGCGATCCGTGATCCAGAGGTGGGGAGATCTCTGATGGGGTTTGGTTAGGAACCATCTTTTATGCTCAGCAACAGCACCTCGCACCTCCTCTCTCCCATGGATTGAGGCCAATCTCCGCCTTCATTTCGCGATCCAGGCTGAACTGCGCAGGCCCTAATAGTTCTCGCTTCGCTTGCCAGAACTTATCTGCGCCTGTGCCACCTCACGTTCAGGGGTCTTCTGCTTCCTCACCTCATCTTCCTCTTGTGACTGCTAGGTCACCAGAAGACCCTCTGCGAGTCTCTGCGCATGCAGTTCCCTTGTTGGCATTGGGTCAAGGAGGAGGTGGGGTAACTTTGGCTGAGGTAGCAGGTGAAATCCATCTTCTGGACAGCATCTGTTCAACTTTTTCTTAGATGTTACTTGCAGTCCTTGGTCACGGCGACTGCTTGTTCCAAGCAGTGCCTCCATCTCAGGTCATTGCTCCTTGGTCTTTCTCCGAGTTCCTGATGGCGATGTTGAGACAAGTACTTTTCTTTGGACCGAGACAAATACTGTTTTTTAGGACCGACTCTTACAGATGGTGACTCCGCCACCTCCCTGGGCAGCCTGTTCCAATCCCTGACCACCCTTTCAGTGAAGAAATTCTTCCTAATGTCCAGTCTAAACCTCCCCTGGAGCGACTTGTGGCCATTTCCTCTTGTCCTATTGCTGTCACTTGTAGTTGAATGTTAAGTGTGCTGTTTAAATGTGCTGATGTAATGACTTGTTTTAGTTGATAGACTTGTTTATCACTCAAGGCAGAAGCTGGAATGCAGCCTACACCTATATATGACATTTTAAAAAGGGGGTCACGCTAGGTGAACACTTGAGTGTGACTTCCAAGTTGAAGGCTGGAAGGGTGGAGGGAAATAGTAGTTATATTTCACTGAGTAGGAAGGAATTAAGAACAGAGGCAAGGGGATGGTATTCTTCAGACTGGTAGTGGAATACTGCATGTTGTGCTGTCTGCATTTTTTTTTTCTGAGTGTGTTCAGAGAGAATGCAGGAAAAAGGCATGAGATATCTCCCGACTGGATAAAATACTTGAAAGTAAGAGACTTATGGAGGCAGACTGTTTAGCTTATTGGAAGACTAAGATGTGGTTTATTCTAGCATACGGTTAGTTTGGAAATAAGGAAAGTGAAAGAATTCCTGTTAATCTTGGGAAGAAAGAAAAGATCCAAGGCTTGCATGTGAAGGAAATGTAAGCCATAGTTTAGACATTGGAGCATATAGAGTAGATTTCTCTTGTTTGAGGAACTGTTTCAAGCCTGGTCACTTTTTTGTGATGTATGCTTAGCCCAGGAAGTTGCTGAGCAGACTAACAGGAAAATAAGGAAAGCATAATGAACTGCAACATACAGAAAGCCAATACAATCTGATTGTTTGGGGTTTTTTTGTCTTTAAACTGAAACAAATTTTCTGTTTGTGAGTTTTTATTAATTAATGTCCAATATCCTGCTGTATAATGACTCTTGAGACAACTCACATTTATTCGGTGGTTATTTGTGGTTTATTTTTAAGAAAAAAATGTTACTGTTCAGCAGTTCTTTAATCCGCTAAACATGTTGGAGAAAAAGCAATGAAACAACTAGAATGTTGATCTAGATTTGATAGTTTGATCTAGATGTGACTTTTTGAGGAGCTTTGTGATACAGTATTCTGGGAAGTATTTATTGCCTTTTAACTTAAAACTTTGATTTGTTGTTATGCAGGTGATTTTTCTTACCACACTGTTCTACTTACTGAGCTCCAGTGATGAATACTACAAGCCTGTAAAGTGGGTGATAAGCCTGACACCTTTGTCTCAACCAGGTCCCCCCTCAAATATAGTTGGCCAGTCTGTGGAGGAAGCAATAAGGTATGTTGTTGACTTCTTGCCTTTCTGAAATATTCTCTTTCAAATTTGATGTTAAACTAATAATGCTTAGCAATTGCAACAGTCAAGTGTCAAAGACGAGTTGCAAATCTCAAAGATTTTTCAAGAACCTAGCGTTGGTGATTTTCCCCCCCTTGATTGTTTAAAGAACAATTTGATTGGACTTGTCTCAAAAAGAATTAGAGGTCTGTGCTGTAGTGAATACTAGTATTTTATGAAAATGGTACACACATCACATTCCTAACCCATTAGAAAAGTTTGCAGCTATGTTGGCATTAAGGGCTAGTGCAGCTCAGTATGAGCAGATTTATACAGTGAAACAGTTGAAATGGAAGACCTGGCATCTGTGCTGTACACGTTTCAGAATTATTTAGTTCTAACTATTTTTAGTCTAATCTTAGGGACTAAGTACCCATTTGCCACTGGAGTGTATTAGATATGCTCCTGGAGTGCATTTCCAGTTCCAGTTTCATCTGATTTCCATGAACCACATTGCACCAAAGGGAACAGTAGGAGAGTACTCTCTATATCCCACTGAAAACACTACTATACTGCTCCTCCAGAGTGCATCCACAGTGCTTATGCTTAGTTAGCAGTCTTATGTTTCACTTCTAAACTACAACAGTAATTAAAGGAGGATTTTTTGTTTTTTTTTAAATATGGTTCACTGAGATTTCACAATAAAGCAACTTTTGGGGTGGTCTAGTAATTTATTTAATCCATCACAGATGAATGAAACTATCAGCTTTCACCTGTTAGCAGCTTGAAACATTTAGCATTTTGGTAACATGATAAATGGATTTTAAATAAGGTATTTAAGTCATAGCTCACTTTTTCAAAAAGCTGATGGACTAGGCAAAGTCTGCAGGCTGCATGCTGAAATCTATACAGCCATTGTCTCTTACAACACTGCTATCTGTGTCATCCTGTGCATACATACAAAATATGGATAGACTTTAAACTAGCAATGTGTTAAAACTGCTTTCCAGACTCATTGCAAAATGTTTGCTATTTTTCTTAGGTGTACTTTATAAGTGAGCGTTATTACCTGTTACTGGAATTAAGCTGATGCTGGGTACATTTTAACAATGAGAAGGTTATATCATGGTGCATAAGATCTTGAACAGCAGCAATAACTGCTGAAGTCATTTGAAATGAAGCAGCAATCCAGGTAGAAAGCAACAAATTTCAAATTCTGCTGAAAAGTTAATAGCCCCTTCTCTTGAGTGACTGCTGTTGAGTTTCTGTTGATCACGTGGTTAATATCTCAGTTCTCTCTCTACAGAAGAATGTGAACAGATTTAGAAACTGAAACTTGACTCATGAATTGTCCCCTTTAGCCCTTGGTAGAGGGGAACAGTATCAAAAAATAGGATATGGCTTCTCTGGGCATGGATACTGTGCAAAGAGGATTGTGTAAAATGCAGTTTTTAAGTTTACAGGTCTGTGATGCAGGTGACCAAGATATTTGTCAGAGTTTAGAAAGGTGGAAAGAGAAAATAATGTTAGAGAAGCCACAGGAGGAAAACAAGCAGGAAAGAGCTAGCATGCACTAGTAACTGCAAATACATTGAGAAAAAGATGGTGTCTGAAGGAAGTCGAATGTGAAGCTGCTGGTCATAAGCAAGGGAATTCTGTCTTCACTCAAGTAGCTTGAGTCAGTCATTCATATTTGTTTGTTGGGAGTAACCTGTACCTGTACCTGTGCCTTACTGGAATTCTTTCTCTTTCTTGCTTGGTTGTACTTAGGATTGATCATAATGCTTACAGAGTAGCTTGCATTCTACTCAATATTTAGTGTGATCTTCAATATGTAAATATGAAGACTACAGCAACAAATTCCCATGAGTTTGTGCATGCCCGTTTTGTTGGCATATGAAAAATAATTACCTCTGCAAGCCATTTCTTTTATCATGAAGTAATGGCTGTCCTTTGTTTTTGACGAGTTGTTGCTAGAGGGGTAGGAACCTAGAAATGGGTCGTTCACCTCATCTATAAAAGGCAAAGTAGTAGGATGGGATGAGGAGGCTTTATTTGTATTATGAATTATTGAATAATGAAACTTCTCTAGTCACTTTCATCGTTAGACTGTGACAGCGTTACACAACATGAGTTCAGCCTCAAAATACTCACACATACAGTCGAGTTGACTAAAAGTATAGAAAGATCAGGTTATAAATCTTGAAAGCAACAAGCTGTGTTCCAGCTCCCTTGACTCTTCAACAGAACATAGCACAAGCACAAAGCTAAGAGTGCTTCTGACTTGTCCTGTCTGCAGGGCAGTGACCCTTCTGGCAAGAGATGCAGTTATATCTCTGTTGCTGGTGGACCAAAGGACGTAAGAAAACTCTTCTTTCATGTTGTCAGTCACTTCCATTGCTCTTTTATTCAAAATGTGTTTGTGAATAATCCTAGGAAATTTGGATAAAATGAAGGAAGTCTGTTCCTTTGTTTGCTTGGCTGTTTTATTTGTGAGAAGAGCAAGGGATAGAAGAGGAGGGCGTTCAGCAAATGGTTTTGATAGCTTGAGAAATCCTTTAAATTGAAGCTGTTATCCATCAAGTACCTAATCAAACCAAGACCTTTTCCTGTTGCGGTTTCTCTCCTTTAAGCTGTGTTGTGATATTTATTGTCCTGACATTAAGTAGCTATAGATTTTATAAATATTTTTCTAACTCCCGTGGTGATGACTTTTCAAAGACGATGACAGTTCTCTGTACGTGCACATGGTTTTATGAGCTGTATTGGGGTAAGAACAGTTTTGCAACCTATTTTGAGCTGTATTGAGTCTGTTTCTGTCACAATATTAAATTTGCACTTGAGTAGTGGGAGAAAAAAAAGCAGCTGTGTTGACACTACAGTAGTTTTAAAGAAGTTGCAGGGAATCCAAGAGTTGACCTCATAAAAGCCATGGACAAAATGCCCTCCCGGCCTTTGATAGGAAATCTGTTTGTCCAGGATGGAACAGAGGCAAAATGGCAGCTGTACCTATTAGATAATGGGAGCCAGCAGGGATTTGCCAAGGGTAAGTCACGCTATGCCTGACACAAGAAATTGCGTGGCTAGCCTAGCAGTACAAGGGGAGAGCAGTGAATGACTGATGATGGTGTGGAGACATATAAGGGACAAGGTGACATCAGGGAATGCCCAGCACAGCTTCATCAAAGACAATTGTCCTGGAGCCAATGTGAGCCTTGCTTTAAGGAGGTGACTGTCATAGTGTGACAAGGGGAGGGCAATCACTGCCATTTACTCTGACTTTAGCAAGGCCCATGATGCAGCCTGCTGTGGTATCCAGATGGGTCAGGCGTAGACAGGAGAAGCAGACAATGTGTTGGGAGGACCCTGTCTTGTGCTCAGCATGACAAATCCCACCCAGAGGGCAGCTACCGGTGGTGGTGTGCCTCAGGTTAGTGATAGGGCTGAGGCTGGTGATGGTCTGAAGTGAAGGGTTGAATGGACGGGTTACCTTCTGCAAGGTTGTGGGTGTACCTTCCCATCTGGGAAGCAGACCAGGTTGGATCCTCTTGCTCAGGACTTCTTTCAGTCGTGTTTGGATACCCTCAAGGACAGATGCTCCACAGACCCTCTGGGCCCCTGTGACGTGTGTGAGCAGCTTCAAGGTGACTGTATTTTCCTTTTATCTAGCTATGATTTTTCCTGGGTGTAGTGCCGCTTATTCAGCTGTATTCAGGCCCACCCCTGAGCATTATCTTCTCAATGGAGATGAGAGGCAGCTCCCTCTGCCTGTCCATGTGTGCCTCCCACCATCTCAAAGTGTTTGGACTGGGCCCCCAGTAAATCTTTCCTGGACTGTGGAGGCTAGGAGGAGACAGAGGAGTCCATATGAGGTGGCCAGAGTACCAAATAAGAGAGGAGACATTTTTACTGATTGTTTTTTGTTGTTGTTGTTGTCTTATTGTTTGGGTTTGGGTGTTTTTTCAAATAGTTTATTTTCCAGTCTTGAAAAGACCTCCTTATGAAACAGCTAGAAAGGACCTTAAGAATGAAGTCCAGCACTCCTTCCTGACCAAACTGTAGTCTTCTGCTTTTCCAAAGCAACAACTGTCTCTCATGTTTTTGCTTGATCTGTTGCTACTATTTGTGCACTGCCATGAAGTGTCTGGCTTCATCTTCAAGAAGCTCCTGTGCTTCTAAGACACCCAGAGGAGAAGGAAGGATGCAATAAGTGCGTCTGCTCAGAGTGGAGCTTCTCAGCCTGGGAGCATAATTCAGTCTGTCTAGGCTTCTGCTGCAGCAAGGAGACAAAGAGAAATGCAAGGGATGGGCTGCTGATAGTTTGATCTTCCCTTGTGTTGCAAATGTTATTTTGTTTGTAAACTGAGCATTTGCTTTTGCTCCCAGTATCTGCCTTTGATAGAGTTTTCCCAGTCCTCACAGGTAAGTCCTGCCAGCATCCAAGCAATCCTCCAAAAGAGAACTGACAGGGTTTTGATACTTTTGCAAATTGTTCATAAATCATTTTTCCCAATTTTAACTAACTTTTGTGATGAAAACACTCCTGTTATTTTAGAGTAAGCATTTGTGTGTGCTGTGTTGCCATATACTGCCTTGTTCCTCCTGATTTGGTTGCATTTTGGGAAAGGCATCTTTTAATCCACAGCAGGGAGAGGGAAGATCATATTTGCATAAGGATTCTGTAAAAACTAGTAAAAAGCTTGGGATGAAGTTCACTAACAAAGGCATGTGTGACCACAGGCTCATGTATGCAGTACTGGGGTACATCTTAAATAAAGCAACTCATTCAAATTTCACAGTGCCAGATTCCATGCTGGAATTTCATGTGCCATTGCCTGCAGTTTAAGCAGGAAATAAAAATTTAGGAAAAAGATAATGCTAATACCTCAACAGCAAACCAGCTTCTGTTCTCTAGTAGTTTTAGTCTTTCATGCCGAATTGGTTTATCTGTTTTTCTTTGGTTTGCAATCTCTCTCAGTTCTTTCTCACACTAATTTTAGCTTTTCTGGTGTGGCCACATTTCATTACTGTTTCTTCTTGATAAATGCTCCATTTGCCCTTTGCCTTTCATCCCTCTTGATGTTGTCTTATTTTTTCCTTTTTATAATTTTTTTTTCCCTGTTTTTCATATTACGTAAGTGGGTATCAGCACAAAAATCTGATGAATTATGAAGGTAGTATTGCACTTCTGTTGTGTGCAAAAACCTCTCTTAACTGTTAGTGGTGTTTAGTAGCTTGTGAATGTAGTAAATCCATGATTTTCACTGCAACTACTAGAAGTCATTTACAGGAACCTGTGGAGAAAGGGAAATAGGGAGGGGACTGACAGCTGTGGCAGAAGAGTTGTGCCAGAGTAGGTTGAGCTGCAGGAGTTCTTTTGGCAGCACTCTCAGGAAGGAAGATTCCTTATTTTAGAAATGTGACTCGGACTGTTTTACTGGATTTAGATAATTTTAGTTTTCAGTACTACTTAGTGGATTTTTTCATTGTAATTGTACAAACTGCATTAATAATGTATTATTTTGCGAGTTGGGGGAGAATTGTTATCTGCACATATCATTGTGAGATTTGCTTTGTTCAGAAATGTTCTGTAAAATGAAGTTAGTTCATGACTCATCTATCTCACTGCGTAAGTAGGAAGTTTTGTCATTTATCCCTGAAATAGGGGGGTGGTACTCTTGTCTGGATTTCTCCCCATTCCCTGCCCCGAATGGATGGAGTACTAATTCTCCATTTTACAGGTCACCACAGTAGTAGCATGCACACCTTTGCCTGAACCATTTTCCTTTCCCCGAGCAGCATGTTGTTCTCTTCCTGAATGCACCATACCCTTCTTCCCTGAAGCTCCCATTCTGCTTGCTCTGGTGGAGATATTGCACATTACTAAGTTGCATGTTGTCACGGCCTCAGTGCAATTTAGTGTGTGCGATACTTTCACATGAGTGCATGCACACGGGTATGGCTGTGGCTTAAAGTTACTGCAGCTTACAATTTTGATGGGGCCTAATTACGGTGTGAAATGATCCTAAACCCAAATCGGGTTTTTGAGTGATGCCTTGAAACATTTGTTAGTGGAAGTTTGTTCTGTATGCCAGGAAGATGAATACTGTTTGTTTTCAATTTGAGAAGAGTTATCATTATTTGCTTCATTTTCTTCATTTGCCATGTACACCTCGAATTTGGTCAGATTTTTAATTGGCTATATAAAACAAAATTAAAATATTCACTGTTTCTAAGGAGAAATAGTGGTCATATCCTTAAATTTCCAAAAAAAGTCAGAGATTTGATAAGAAGAAAACCTTAGTGCCTTGATGGCTGAAATAGGTTCTTACTGGATTTTCAACTTTTCTTTATTAATTTTTAAAGAGATCTGAAATGGGCTACCATGCAAACAAACAAATGAAATGAAACATCTCAGCTGTTTAAGTATCTAGCTGATCTGCTGTAGCATCCCGGCAGTAATGATGGAGAAAATGAGATGGTGATACAATTCCCACAGAAAACAATAATCTTCCAGCATGTTAAGCTAATGCTTAGAAAAAGCAAAATATGTGATCTTGTTTATTTTACTGCAACAGTAATAATGTCTTTCAGATTAATTTTCAAAGACAACTGTTAACTAATTATGTTTTGACTGAATTTGTGCATGCAGTGTATGTTTTCTAGTGGCAGGAGTATCTCTTGCAGAAATCTTTTTGTCATAGGAGTGCATTTAGCAGGACCTTACTGAAATTTTATAAGCTGTGCGTGTGGTGTATGTTAGAAGATGGGAATAGAGTTGAAAATTATTCTGTCTTAATGATATAATTTCCTAGTCTAAAACTGAGAATGACAGATACGTATTTTTTGTTTAGATTACATAGAGGAAAGGTAAACATTAGTTAAGTTATTGGAGAAAAAAAGACTAGAATGTAGTCTAGAAGAGATACCTCAATGTTTCAGTACACCTACAGAACTAAACTGACAGTGATTGTAGCCTGATTATTCTGTTGGGGTAGGCAGTAGTATTTATCAGACAATTGTTTAAGTACCAGTAACCACAATGCTCTCACACCACTATTTTAGTCTAAAAACATTCTCCTATATGCAAAAAAAGAAAAACAAGGATTGGTCTTTACCTGTATTTCCTTTTTCTTTTATATTGAAAACACTTGTTAAACACAACTGTCTGGATATTGCTTTACGTATACAGGATTTTAAAAGCTTATTCAAAAGGTGATTCAAATTAAAACTGGAACAGGTTGCCCAGAGAAGTCGTGGATGCCCCATCCCTGGAAGTGTTCAAGGTCAGGTGGGATGAGGCTTTAAGCAACTTGATCCAGTGAAAGGTGTCCCTACTCATGGGATGGGGGTTGGAACTATGTGATCTTTTAAGGTCCCGTCCAGTCCAAACCATTCTATGATTCTGTGAGATAGTCAAAGGAAATTTCAGAAAGTAATTGATTTACTCATGCTTATCTTTACTCTTTTTCCAAATTTACTTGATACTATGAAGGAATGTTAATTATTGTACACACATAATTTGATTCAAGCATGTCGCAAACTATGTAGGAATTTTATAGTTTACAAGCTTACTACCCCTAATTCACAAGACTACTGAAGTGCATAATCTAATGCTGAAACAAATAGTTCTCTACGTCATGCAGACTGTTATAGTGTCTTTTCAAATGTACTGATGGGTTATTGAGGGCTTCTTTCTTTTATATCAGCTAGTGCCAATATTCTTCTGCTGCTGCTTTTCATTCTATATGTTTTCAACAGTGATTACTCTTAGTGCATTTTTGTAGTTTGTAATTCCGTGGCTATCCAGTTTATTTAAGACTGAAGGTATCTGTAAACGCACAAAGGATATGGGTTATTGTGTGTGTGTGCGTATGCACACATTTAAACACATAAGCATATTTGCATGCAGTCCTTAAGAATAATGTGACTAGGTTACATCTTAGGTACTAATCCTTTAATTACATATTGCATTATGCAGTTACGTGCATACACTGCTTTTTCTACAACTCTAAACCAGTTATTTCCATGTCAGAACTCACAGTCTTTCTTTGAATGAAATTTTAGTTGGTATGTGACATGGACTGTATCAGTAAAAACAGTCAAACATCTGGAATTCAGCTCAACCAGTGAGTTTTTTTCTTTGCTTCTAAGGTGGGCCTGGTAGCTAAGTTGGAGGGATGGAAAGACGAGGGTTGCTGAAAGAATTTTTAACTATGTTAAATCTTCCATCAAACATTTCTAAGAAATTTCTGCTATTTAAAATACAGAATTATTGTAATGTAAGAAGACAGCATGAAAAGCTCATATGAAATGAGGATTTCCTGACATTTCACAGATTTAACATTACAGCTTTAGCTTTTTGCTTTTTTGTCATCTTAGGTCAAATTATAAGGTCAGTCCATTATCTATTCTTTCTGAGTGTAAGCAATCAATGTGCTCTTCTCTATGCTTGAGATTCATAATTTTATAATAGTGATACTCTGAACAGACTGGGAGTTTCTTAATATAAGACTGCAGTGGATCTTGAGCTTTGGGCCCAGCTAGCTGTTGCTCTCGTTCATGAACTTTTCAAGCTAAGATGAGGATTTAAAATATTATATCCTTACAAGTGGTGTGGAGAATAATACATATTCAATGTACGGTGTCAGCGCATGCCAGCTGCTAAGAAAGGCTTGAGTAAGGCTAAGGGGAAGATTGACCGCATAGCAAAACAGCAAAGTAACAAAGGTCACAGGAAATGAGAAACTATTCTTTAAAAAGCTGATGTTTTAGCTAAATGAAGAAAACACAATCATAAACTTTGGCAGGTGGAAATAGGCCAGAAAGGGGCAGGGGAGATACAGAGTTTGATTTATTTACTCAAATTGGCTCAAACTGGCCATTTGTGTTAAGGATAATAAGAAGTGGTTTTACAAATATGTTAATGGCAAAAAGAAGGGCAGCAATGACCTCCACTCCTTATTGGATATTGAGGGAAATATAGTAACTAAAGATGAGGAGAGGCTTAGGTGCTTGATGCCTTCTTTACCTCCGTTTTCAATACTAAGGCCGATTGTTCACTGGAAAACGGGTCTTCTGAAGTGGTGGATGGGGTCAGGGTGCAATACAGCCCCCCGTCATCCAGGAGGAAGAAGTTAGAGACCTGCTGAGCCACTTGGATCCTCATAAGTCTATGGGGACATATGGGATCCATCCTAGGGTGATGAGGGAGGTGGTGGATGGGCTTGCTAAGCTGCTTTCCATCATTTATCAACAGTCCTGGCTCACTGGAGAGGTTCCAGATGACTGGAAGTTGGCCAATGTGATGCCCATCCACAAGAAGGGCTGTAGGGATGACCCAGGTAATTACAGACCTGTCAGTCTGACCTCGGTTCCAGGTAAAATTATGGAGCGGATAATCCTGGGCACAATCCTGCGGCACCTGCATAATGAGCGAGAGATCAGACCTAGCCAGCATGGTTTTAGGAGGGGCAGGTCCTGCCTGACCAACCTCATCTGCTTTTATGACCGTGTGACTCACCTGGTGGATGAGAGGAAGGCTGTGGATGTAGTGTTCCTGGACTTCAGCAAGGCCTTTGACACTGTCTCCCACAGCAGACTACTGGAGAAGCTGGCAGCCCGTGGCTTGGACGAGAGCATTCTGTGCTGGGTTAGGAATTGGTTGGATGGCCGAGCACAGAGAGTGATAGTGAATGGTGTCCCATCCAGTTGGCGGCCGGTCACTAGTGGTGTTCCCCAGGGATCGGTGTTGGGCCCGGTCCTGTTCAATATCGTTATTAATGATCTGGGTGAGGGGATTGAGTCCATCATTAGCAAGTTCGCAGTTGATACCAAGCTGGGAGGAAGTGTCGATCTGCTGCAGGGAAGGAGGGCCCTATAGAGGGACCTTAACAGACTGGATGGATGGGCTGATTCCAATAGCATGAGGTTTAACTCAAAACTCCTTAAATGCTATTAAACTAAAATACCACTTTTCACGTGCAACAGGAGAAGGAAGCCCTTAGGGGACTGAGGGATGACAAGGAATAGTTGGCAACAGCAAGGCAGCTGCAGGATGTGGCTGGGGTGGGGGAGGTAAATTGATGCTGTGTTGTTCTTTGCTTTGAAGGTGAGTGGAGGGAGTCGTATTGTAAAACCCTTCTTATGGGTGAGCTGCAGCAGAGTCTCTTAGAAATTACAGTGACTGTAGAAGAGATTGTAGAAGAAACAGACAAAATGTGCAATAACAAATTGATGAGAGTGGAAGATATTAAGTCACCAAAGAAAACTCAAGGACAGAATTAAAAAAAAAATAAAAATCCAACAGTTCCAGGGAACCTAGGAAGTACAGACATGCAAGCTGGATATCCATACTCGGCAGCTTAGTATGAACTAAAGTTAAGGACATACCAGTACCTGGTGAATGTGATTTAGTTGGAAAGAATCTATGGAGTTTCCACAGAGAGGAGTTCTACCTTACTCTTCGTGTTATTTGAAGTGGTGAGCTAGCAAGACCGTTAATAAGTTGAGCTGGCTGCTGTGAAGTTTCACAAAGGCTTTTTACAGTGTCTTTTTCCAAAGACTTTCAAAAAAATTAAGTACTGATGAGCTAATAGAGGAAGTTTCTTCATGGATAAATATTCAGTTAAAAATATAAGAAACAGAGGGCAGGTAGACAGAGGAAGGGTGGTCTGAAGTAGAAATGAATGCCTGAGAACAGGAGAATGGAAGGACTCTTTTCTTATGGCAGGGCTGAGTTAACCTAGTTTGAAATAAGTTGTGAAACTGTGCTGTGAAGTTTAAAAGCAAATGCAATGCATTCCATACCTTGAGCTCTCTACTTTGAAGATATACAGGTTGTATTCCCCAAAGAAATTGAGTAGCTGGAGTTTCTTAAGGCATTATTTTGAATTAGTTAGCTCTGTATACAGGACGATTTAGCAACAAAGATACTGTACAATCCTTGTAAGGTCTACATAGAGAATATAGAGAAATACCAAACATCAGTGGTGTAAAGAAGATGATGAAAGAGTGAAATTGTCTTTTTTCTAATAGTATTTTTAGTTTAGGGTGTTCCTATTAACAAACCTGTGTTTTAATTGGATGGTAAACAAATGTATGACTTGTAAAGTGCTCTGTGAGGTATTTAGGGAAATACTAATTCTTGCAAACATTTCCAAAGACAACTGTCACCTTAATGCCTATTCAGCAGCCAGGGTCAATATGTCTTCATTATAAACTTAGTATAGTAACCAGTAAATCTCACTTCTGAACTTATTATATGCTTACTATAATCTTTCTGGAAACTCCAATGTTCTTCATTCTTCCAGTGCTCTGGGAAGAGAGAGATGTAAAAAACAAAACTAATTCTGAGGTCGAAAAATGAATGCTCTGTGTTGAAGCTTGAGGTGTGTTAGGAATCACAGGAGTTTTCACTTTTCTTCCTCTTCCCTTTGTACTGGGGTTGTTGCAGTGGTAGGCTGCAATTGTTGAGAATTCACTGTGTTACTAATAGTGAACAGACCTTACCTGCAGGTTCTGTAAAGTGAATCTGAGTTCAGGTGGACATACGTTTAATGCAAACTTCAGTAGAAGCAAAGGGGAATCTGTAGTCTTTTATCAATCAAATCAAAGCAAATCAATAAAAGAGGGGGGAAAAATCAACTAAAACCCATCAAATGAAAAGTTGACACGTTCCCTTGTGAAATCAACAAGTTTTTCAGTGAAGCAGAAAGAACTTTAACAAAAATATATTTAGGCTGGCTGTGCAGAAACATTTGGCAATTTGACAAATTTCTTCATTTTTAATCTGAATAATGTGAAGTATGACCCGTGTCCTCTATTTTTTTTTTTTTTTTTTTTTTTTTTAGAAAAAACTTTCTACATGCTTTTCTAGGCTCAGTAAAATGGAATATACATGTCTAACTATACCTTACATCAAATTGCTATGTACCGCTCATAAATTACGCATTTGCAGAAGACGTCTCTTGCAAGTAAAGTGGTTCATCCTGATACAGTGCCAGAGTGAGACATGAGCAGCAACTGCATTTTCTGATTTCTGAAATGTATAATTACTCTTGTATTTGAAAGGAAGCTGTATGTGTGCCAGTAATGTATTAAGAGATGAAATTAATTTACTGTCATAATTTCACCAGGAAGGTCTGCATTATACAGATGGTAATAAAGTCATTCGATGTTTGCACTAGCATACAATGTCTCTTTAAGGTCTGGTATCACAGATGCAGAGTAGCTTAAGCATATTGTTCATGAAGATTCTGGTCAGTATTTTCAGCATTATTTTTTTAGCTGCCCTTAACCATGAAGTCAAATGGATATATAGTTTTAGAGACTTTTAAGGTATGATTTTCAGTTTTTCTGAGGGAACAAACATGAATCTTCAGAGACTTCTCCTGGGCCACATGTGCCACCAAGTAGGATCCCCCGTGCTTTTTTATGAGTAGTTGAGGCTGTCACAAAGAAATGTGAAGGAGAGGAGGAGATTGAAATCAGGTATAGCCTCACATCCCGCTTGACCACTGTCACCTTACAGCTTCCCAGCACTGTGCAATATCTTCTTGTTTTAGCTTAATAGGTTTTTTTTACTAGATACAGATAGAGAGGTGGCGTACTGTTCTGCAGTTTTTCAGAGGTATATTGCTGTTTTGCTATTGAAATAAATTACATATCAACTTTGAGAACGACATCAGACCAGGACATACCTGTTGGTCCGTAATTTACCTCTCTGTTATTCTACTGCATCTGTAATGAGTAATGGACTTAACTATAGAATTTTCTTATAAGCTGCATGACTACATCAGCAAAAGGCATGGCAGAACTTGAATTTAAATCAAATAAAAATAATCTGAGAATAAAAATTATGCTTGTCTGAACTGAAATGTGAAAACTTCGTAAATTAGAATGACAGTTTTGGATGCTTTCTTGTGAATGAGAAACAGTTTTTTAGTTACTCCCTAACGTTGTTAAATTCACAGCAATTAATTCTGGATGTTAAAATGAATTTTCTGGTTTGTTATCTTTCTTTTGGGTATCGTAAGACAAGTGTCTTTCCTTCTTTTGTAGTCTCTGTGGGAAAATCTAAAATGATTGCTTGCTTGAAAAATAAGTCTTTCCTGTACTTGTAAATGGATATTTTACTTTCAAGTGAAGTTGCTGCTTCAGATACTTGCCTCGAGCCAGAAGCATGCCTCGTCTCCTGTATACTGAAGTGTAGATTTGGAGCATACTTACAGAAGTTAAGACCTTGTTAATTTTACTGCAGTGAACATCTTTGTGAGAAAAATAAGGAGATACTTCAATAACAGTTTTGAAATATATTTGGCAACTGAGATGTGTTTATGCCGTAGTTCCTGTTTGATTGATAGGAAGATTTACTCAAAGATAGAATTCTAGTACGTTGAAATCTGGGTTCTCATACATGCTAAATATTTAGATTTAATGCTTCCTTCTAACAGATTGTTCTGGATATATTGTGTGGGTGTGTGGTTTGGGTTTGGGGTTTTTTTATTTTGTGAGACCTGGCAAATTTCATTTTAAAATTTGAAATCTTTGTGTCACCAATAAAGAGTTTCAGAAGTTGTGAGATCACCTTCTTTACAGTGCAAAGAGATTTCCTGTGGAGCATGTCTAAGATTTAAGAGATTAAAAAGGCTGAGGAAGTTGGCTTGACAAAAGTAGGAGGATTTAGTGGACCCAAATGTATCTTTAGGCAACCAGGAAAGGTGATGAGGTGTTTTTGTTGTGCCCTCAGTGAGCACTGCAGTAGAGACAGCACTTCATCTCCACAACTGCCTGGAGACTTCCATTGCCAAAGATCCTGTTGTAATTGATCATGTTCTGAATTCTTAAAATCCAAAGAGATAACTTGCACGTATGGATTAAAGTGGTATTTAGCCCTCTGTTTTTGTAAGGCATCCTTAAAGAAAATGTTGAGATATTGATTATTTTTCTTCCCTTTTTATTTGATGTTTATACTTGATGGTTGGCAGAATCAGTTTAAACTAATAAACAGATTCTTGTTACAAAAATATTATGCTTCTCTGATATCCTTAGGAAGAGCAGACATGGATTAAATGTCACAAAATACAGAAAAGTAAAACTTTTGAGTAGCTGTAGTATGAAAACATCTTGAGTTTTTAATCAAACTCATTTTTAGCATTTTTTACTGTGCCTTTGGTTTTTGGGATCTTCTCTCCTCCTTGCCCAGATTTTTATGCCAGAATCTTACTTTTTGTATAACTAAAATACAGGTGAGTATTTCACTCTTCAAAATCTATAGATATTATATGTTTTGGTCTGCAAAGCATTCAGGCTGTTTGCTGAGGACACCATATATTTGTAAATATTCTTTCCCATTATCCACACCCCACATATTTGTCTGTCAAAAAGTTTGATTCGTTATTTCAGGTTATTCTTTAAAGCTTGGGTTTTTCCATGTTTCCCATTTCCCTCCTTTTCTCGGGGAAAATAGCCTACAACAGCTGTTCCTGGTTAATCGAATCTCACATTTTGAACAGCAGTGTTAATGTGTGAGGTTTATTATGCACCCATAACTTCCAGTAGGTAAATTTTAAATAAGATCATTTTGATTCACTGGTCATTTGAGAATTGTTGCCTGCCTTTAGGTGGAAAAGGAGGGCAAAAATATGCAAACAGCTCATGGAAATAATAATGAAGATGGTGCCCAAAGAAGCAAAAACTGGGAGCCCTGGAATTCAGGCTTGTAGTTCAGAAGAGGAAGTTCTACTTTGTAGTTTCATAGCAGAGGAGGTGTCTTTTCTAGAGGGCTTTATCAGCTCAACAGAGGAAAGAAACTGTGCCCTTGCAGGCTTTAGTTCCAGAAAGGACTGTTCTCTGTGCGGGCTGTGTTCCTCTTCCAAGTGCAATAAAAACCTTTCCACTAATCATCTGACTCCATGATTTTGGTTGCATGTCCTTCTGTCTTCTCTGCCCTCCTCCCAAAGTTCCCAGAGCTGGAAAGACACAAGCAGTGTACCTAAAAGTGTGGGATGTAAAATGGGACGTTAACATCGGTAACCTTTGCATTTAATCTTTAGTATGTGCGTGCCACCACTTCTGCAATGATGTAACTGTTAGGATTGTTCTGAGGAGAGGAACTTGAGGGAATTTGATTACTTAGTGCCAAGCTGAAATAGTGGTTTCAGGAAGCTTCATGCATTTCTCAAATAAGAGCGAAAAATTGCAAAATACAATGGTGAAATATACTAGTTTTAGAGAGTAATTTTTGTGATTCTAGTCCGATTCTAGTCAGTTCAGTTACGGGATACTCCATCTATGTAAGCGCACTAATTCTTTAGAAATGATACAGCCCTTAGCGACCTATTTGCCCTTTCATGAAGCAGTGGACACACTTAAGACAGGAGAACTTTGGTTTGTGACCAGAACATTGGTTGTAGATTGGACAGGATTGAATTTCATTACCAGACTTTCTAATTTGGTTTCAGTGATCATAGAATCATAGAATCATCTGGTTGGAAAAGACCTCTGAGATCATTGAGTCCAACTGTACCTGTCCACTAACTAAACCATGTGCCTGAGAATAGAATTGTGGAATCATCTGATTGGAAAAGACCTAGACCTAACATAACCTAGTAAGCAACCTAAATGCTTGTAATACAAAGATATTTAGACTAGAATCCATTAATGAATGTAAGATGCTCAGTTATTTTCATCTGGAAAGTGATGCAAGTACATAGGAGTAAGAGTTCAAGCCACCTGTTTCACTTCACAGAGCAGTGGTTTTAATCTGATAAGAATGAGCAACTATAGAGATGTAGGCACATAGAGAAAATGAATGAGCATGTAGATGTGAAAAAGGGCAAAGAAAAAGTAATTAGTATATAGAATGGTACTGCTTCTCATAGATGAAAAGTTATTTTTGATAATGTGGTCTGATGCTTGAGCAGTTTCTTTCAAGGAGTTTATCCCTGGAGCCCGTTGTACTGTGAAGAACAGTCTGGAGGTTTTATGTCTAAATGCCTTAAATGACAGATGTGGTGGATGCTTATTCTTTTCATAGGGAACAAATGCATAAAGGGGTTCAGTGTTACATTTTGAGTTGTGTAATTTTTGGCACTATTGGCTTTGCAGGTTTTCAAAGCAGCTCATATATGTCTTTATACTTCCCAGGATCTTATTGCCAATAAAATTAAACAGAGTTTCTTTGATTGTTTTAGAGGTGTATTTGATGCTTCTCTCAAAATGGCTGGGTTCTATGGACTCTACACTTGGTTGACTCACACTGTATTTGGGATTAACATAGTCTTCATACCGTCTGGTAAGAATTTGAAAAATTATAATTATTTATAGATAATATTGCATGAGTATTTATTATACAAGATCAGTGGGATTAAATGTTGCTGATGAGATTAGTCAAAGTTGGTTTTAGAGAACATAAAATCAGAAACTGGAAACTATTAGAAACTGAACTAGAGTTTCAAAGGCAACTTTAATAGGGTTGATTTGTACAAATGTCTTATGACAGTTTCTAATTACAGGATTGGCTACTTTTTTGTCATAATGCCCGAGTGTGTTGATGAACTCAGTATGACAAAGTGTCAGAATTTAACTGTGAATATATTTGTGAAATATGTTTCTCTGGTCTTTTTCTCACTGCTGCTTCTGTGTGCTCTAGCATTAGCAGCAATCCTTGGAGCAGTGCCATTCCTGGGGACATACTGGGCAGCCATCCCTGCAGTCCTAGATTTGTGGCTTGTGCAAGGACAGGGATGCAAAGCCATTTTGCTCTTGGTTTTTCACCTCTTGCCAACCTATTTTGTAGATACAGCAATTTATTCAGATATATCAGGGTAAGTACACTGAAGACATTTTAAAGTTAGTTTTGTGAAAATACTTAACCGTCATCAATGCCATCGATGATAATTAAACTTACTTTTCTGAAACATGCAGAACAGTATCTTCAAGCATAGGAAGAGCTGTAGTGATATTGCTTCATAGTAAGACGACTTACTGGCCTAAATGCCTTTACTTTGCCAGGCCTCTTTTCTGTGAACTTTGTCACTTCAGAGGTGTTGTACTTGCTCTCGAAGTCAGCAAATTCAGCCATTTCAGTTGGTAAAGTGATTCTAAGAATACCTTTGCTGTTTATCTAATCATTGACTAAAGATATGTAGCATTTTCCTTTACCTAACAGCACACAGTGCAACAGAACAAACAATAAATCTATGAGCAAGTTAGGGGCCTGAAAAAAATACTTCAGCTTTTCCGAATGGATTGTGAGAGTTCTGAGGATTTGTTTGAATCTAGCCTTTGTGTTGTCACCGTACTCCAGTGCATATTGATTATGGCTTACTCTGTAAATGTGTTGAGGCAGAAGTTGCAAAACTGGAGATAGGCTTCTACTGAGACAGTACCCAGTGCTGTTTTCCTTGTAAGAGGTAGGAACAGATTTCTTGAAAGCTCTTGCTAGGTGTTTGGCTGCCACTATTGCCGTGAAATGCCTTGTGGCTTCAGCTTTGAGTTTATACACAACTCCAAACTATGGAGACAAAATCAATGTCCACAGTTGTATCTGGAGTGGCACTGAAATGTCCACTGACATTTTCTACTGCTGAAATAGCGAGTGAATCGCTTTATGGAATTCAGACTAGAAGATAAAGCAATGCTGTTTCATAGAGCTGGCAAGGATAGGAACTTTCAGGTTTGACATGTGCAAGACACATATGCATGTTCACAACCATGTACAATATTGATATAAAGTTGTATTCCTAATTATTGCTTCAGTCTTGATCATCAGAAACAATTGGATTAACCTGTTTGAATTGAGAACTTCATGGGCCAGATATAGTTACACTCTTCTACAAGTCACTCATTTGTGCTGATTTTTATTGTAGTAGATTTAATGTAGAATAAGGATGTTAAATGTTTCAGTTCTGTGTTAAGTTAGATATTAATATTTTTGTTCACTAAATATAATTACACTGAACAGTGAGAACCTAATGATACATGCCCAATATTAAGAATAATTTTCATAGACGGTGGCACTAGTTATTTTAGATTAATTAAAACTTACAGATGAAGTATAGTCAAATTATGATTTTTTTTTTGTTTATAAATCGTGGATAGATTTAAGGGTAGTAGCTATTTATCCATCCAATAATTCTTCTACTGATTAGAATACCTTTTTTTTTTACTATAGAGGATGTAGACTCCAGAAAAGGTATGTGGCAGGAATAGATTTTCTGTCGGTGGAGCAAAGTTGTATTCTTCCCATTAGAGAACAGTAAGCATCATGCTGTCTTGCAGATTAGATTAAATCAATTTGAGAATAGTTATAGTTACATTATGCAGGGTTTTCCAAATGCATTAAATTTATACTGTAGTCCCATTTCTTCTGGCGATCTATTGTTTTATTTAGCAAACTAGCCAGGAGAACATTTAAACTGATGCAAATGCTGGAACAAAACTATTTGAAGTTTTTAATGATTTATAAATCATGTCTACTGTTGGGGAAACATAAAACTTCAACATCAAGTCTTTCCTGTCAAAAAACCAATCTGACCCTACTAGTAGGTTAGATATCATCTAGATAAGACATCATTGAAGTGTGTATGATATAACAGTTATGCTTCATGATCTCATTCTGCACACAGTTGTGATGAAGGCAGAATCTACCGTTGTGGGAGCTGGGTAGAAGTCAGGACTGTGGTAGAAACGCAACAGAAACTGTTGGATCTCTAAAGTGGCTCTCTGCTATTTTCACTCCATTACATTCAATTTGGAGCAATTTCCTGAAAATCGAGTGCTAAGTTTCAACTGTAGCTTCTTTTATATAAATCCATATTACCATTGTTATTTTAGCTGTAAAGATGAGCAAGTTTGGTGTAAATGCTGTTGATAGTATTTGTGTGGCGCACCTGAACTGAAACACAGAAAGGAAAAAAGGCATGGCTTATTTGCTGCCATAATAGCTCTTATGCAAAGCTCCATTGGCCCCAACTTTCCACTAAATAGTAATACGTTCATAAAAGTCTGGTTTTGTTTTTCATCTGAAACGATTAAAAGCTAATAACAGCAAGCACTAAGTCTGAGAGGTCATTTTATAACAAATGAGAAGCCAAGACTTTTTATTTAAAGAATATATGCTAATTATTCTTTAAAAGATGTGATACAAATTGCTATAATCATGTAAATTAATGTCTTTTCTCAGTTTTGCTTCATAATACATGTTGCTAAGTTGTCTTAAAATTTAACGATTCTTGACCAAAACTACATGAATAGTCTTTGTAATCAGTCTTTCAATTTTTAAAACGGGAATTTTTTTGCCATTAACTCCTTCAGACATTCTTCAGCAGATGTCTATAAAGTAACTACTCCATTGTGGGTATTACTGGTCTTATATGCTATAAAATATTGTTTGATCTGTTGTACAAATATAGTGCAGAATGCAGTTTGGAATATTTGTGCAGTCATTCAAACAGCAGTTTATAGTGTAAATATGTGTATCTACAGCTATCTGTGTAATTTTCCAAGCGTATTAAACTTTTTATGATTAATTCACGTATCATAATTGATAGTGTTGTTGCTTGTTGTTCTTGCTTTAATTTTATTCTGCTTGTGCCACAATTCCAGAGGTGGTCATCCTTACCTGACAGGTCTTGCAGTAGCTGGTGGAGCGTATTACCTGGGACTGGAAGGAGCCATCATAGGACCAATTCTACTTTGTATACTTGTGGTTGCTTCCAACATTTATAGCGCCATGTTGGTCAGTCCAACAAATTCAGTGCCCACTCCATCACAAGCAGCATGCCCATTACAGATTTACCGGTAAGTCATAAATGTCTTACATATATGTAGATATAGAGAATATGTGCATAGTGTGCATACACACCTGCATGCATATTGAAATATTTGGAGAAGATTGAGCTACTCCATATTCTAGAAATAAAAATAATGTTAAAGTAAAATGCTTAATGAAATTTGTAAACTTGAGCTGTTTGTTTAATTCCTCTCAGATTTTAACAGGAGGCTCTTTAAGAAAACACCCTGGTAATACCTATATATCCTATAATTTATATGATGCCATTATGCTAGGAGATCATTGAACATCCGTTTTCCTGTACAAAACTATTATTCATAGATACCAAATAGTCTAAACAGTTCACTGTTCTTAAGAGGCCTGCCTACAAGTGTTACATTTCTATGTGTACAATTCTGCAAACATACTTGAATAACAACTTAAATAAACATACTTGGATGTTTAAGATAACATTATGTGCCATTATTCCATTAAAAATATGATCTTAATTAATCTCTATTGAAGCTATGAAACGTGGAATATAGAAATGTATCTTTAAACTGTACAGTTAATGACTGGGATGAATAAACTCCTAGTTGAATACTTAGAGTTGGAAATCATATTGTGAAGTTATTAATGAAAGTAGCCATTTTAATGTCTTGCTGCTGCCTTGTTCAATTACATAGGCTAGCTCATTATACATCGATCTTAAAGAGGATTCTGTGCTTGTCAGAAATAATCCTTTACTGTGTTTGCGTGAATAATGTTGTCATCTTTCATGTGGGTACTTTGGAGAAAAAACACTAATTGGACCTGTCTGTAGTGTCTGTCTTGTGTAAGTTATATTCCAAGACTTGTTATATACACCATAGATAAAGCTTCGCACAATACACACAAAAATTTACAGGTATGTTTGTTTCCTCTTTTATTTGTAGGAAACTAGATACTTGTAAATCGCTCAACAGATTTTCCACTCCCTCCCCCAGGTCATCTAGAGAGAGTCCTGAGGAGATGAAAACGTCTGCAGAATGATGAAGATGCTGTGCTGTTCCTGTTCAACATGAGAGAATCGCTTTCTTTTGTCTTGAGTTCGTAACAGCCATGGCCTTCTGTGCTGTTCCAGCTGTGTCTCAGGGCAGCTCATAGGGAAGCATAGCTTGGGTTTTAGGAGAAACCACTTCTGCTGGCCTTACAATAATGTGCACTTTGCCTCTTCAAGAGAGAATGTCTATTTCCCGTGGCTTTGCATACTAACACACAGTTCAGCTGCCTTGTTGAAGACCTTGAAGGACCTGTCTTCATAAACAGAAAGGTTAAGAGGACAGGTATATCCACTGGAGTTGTTAGCTGCTGAAATGACTGACTTGACTTTTTATTTATTGGGTTGTTTGTATTATTAAATTGTGGTAGCTTTAAAGAAAGCTAATTCCAAAATATTTATTCTCAGTTAATCTGGTGGCAGAAAAGGTATAAACCACTCATTGTTAAGTGAAAGTAGAATATTTGTATTTGCTGCTCCTCAAAGTATTCCTTTAGATGCTTTGGCCATCATCAGTAACTTATAATAACACTTAAATATTATCCTCTTCTACACACTGAAATATAATGTTGTTGGAG
Source organism: Neomorphus geoffroyi (assembly GCA_033558235.1). Taxonomy (NCBI): domain Eukaryota; kingdom Metazoa; phylum Chordata; class Aves; order Cuculiformes; family Neomorphidae; genus Neomorphus; species Neomorphus geoffroyi. The sequence continues at coordinate 24,317,159 of JAUMJM010000002.1, forward strand.
ACTGGTATTCCTAATATCTTCCTGAAATCAGTAGACACAAATTGTTAAGTGTGGGTTTTCCTCATATTGAAATGGGAGGACTTGTTTAAATAGTTCAAATCGTGCTGTCGTTTGCAGTGATGTCTGATGGTATTTTGCTGTTTACCCAGCATCTCCGTGGAGTCATCTTGTCATCTAAATTTAATCAAAGGCCTTAAGTGTTTTCAGGCAAAGATAACGTACGATTGTCAAATCTACTTCCAGTGATAGGAAGAAGCTGAATGGGGATTGTTTAATGTTGGTTTTGAGATGCTGTGGGTGAGTTCAATTAACCTTTCAAACACATTTCTTTCCAAAGAGGAAGGAGAGCCAGCATGGATTTTGGTTTAATTCAGTTTGGGTTTTTGTTCCCTGTAAGCCTCTGGCCAAATACCATTATAAGACAGATCTTACATACTAAGATATATCTTAATAATAAATCGAGTTTTTGAATTCCCGAAATGGGGTATTGCCTAAGTCACAGCATCAAACTACTCTAGTGCTTTTCTTCCATATGTGATTTTGCTTAAATTGTTTTGGTGACAATTAAGGCCTTTTGTATTGATTGTTTCAATATTTTGACACAGTGGATCTTTATAAACAGATCCTTTTTATAAATAGGAAGTGGGGGTTTTTGGTGGAAATTCCATACTTGAACAATTTTTCCACATATACGGTGAGGCCCTAGGTACAAAGTAGCAGATGCACATGTTTAACCAAAGAACCACCTTTCTGTTTTTAATAATTTCTCTTGAATTTATTTCAGTGTTTGATCAATAACGAGTTATATAAAATACAGGCATGCCTTGCATTTGGTGTTGACAGTAATGCAAGTGTTGCAACAAAAATCTGTTCTTATCTAGGGATGTGAGGATATCTAAGATTTATGTACAAACAGCTCTGAGTAACTTAGATGTTGGGTTTACTCAACTTGTGGAAGTTGCTGATTTGGAAGAGTCAGATTTTCATGATATTGCATGCGTTTTTATATTGTTTATAAAACTACATTGCTACCGAAAGCGATTAGAAAGTATTCTGATACTTACTAAGAAAGTCCTGGTAAAGGTTTGCAATAAACAGGCTGCCTATTAAAACATAAATAGCCTACTCCTCAGATTCTTGAAATTAGTTCCTGCAGTTTTACTGATGAAATTTTATGCTTAAATGAGGGGTTTCAAGCATGCTGGTTTTGTACTTGCAGACTTGTATGTGTTTGGAGGACAGACAGGTTTAATTTAGTGATTTGACTCAGGTTCATTGAAATATGAAAACATCCCATTTAATACTTTAAATTCTGGAAGACCTACGTGTCCATTCCAACTAACTGAATAGAAACGTTATATTACTTGAGTGAAGTAACTGTCCCATGTTTCAGTTTCCTTGGTTTTGTAGATCATGTAAGATCTATAGTGAAGCATGTGAAGATGCCAGTTCATAGAGTTCAAAGAACCTGAGGCTGTGCGTAAGTATTCCTGCAACATTCTAACCAGCTTGAATGAGACCAAGGTGGTACTTGGGAAGCCTCTTTGCTATATTACTTTTATTGGTTCAGAATTTTGCACTGAAGTGTTGTGTTTTCATTATACCTTCTGGTAGACCACAATTAATGAAGATCACTAGAAAGAAATATGCATCTTTAATGTATTTACAGTTTACTGTTGCTCCTCTTTGCGCTCTGGTCAAGACATTTCTATTGTCCACATTTACTATCCCAGTTATTTCTGAGACAATCTTTCAGATTCCTGTGGTACTCAATAGAGTCATTTAAGAGTCACTAAAAATCATTCTTTTGGGTTTTTTTTAAGTTTTCTTTTCCACCTCCCCCTTCACCCAACCTCCTTAGATCAAAGAAGGGCCTCTTCTCTGAAAATTAAAATGCTATTTCAAATATAGTTATCTTCAATATTGGCAAATCAGTAAAACCAGCTGAGAAGGTATGTTGTGGTTTGGAAATGTTTCTTTTGCAATGTGAAGAGTAGTGATTTTGTATAGAGAATTCATATCTGATGTAGTCTTGTTAGTTTGCCCTGCTTTGAAATGAGACTTTATATTGATGCTTCTTGTCTCAAATTCACAGTATCACAGTATCATAAAGTTGGAAAAGACCTTTGAGATCATAGAGTCCAACGTATGACCCAACACCTACACCTACTCCTACTCGTCAACTACACCATGTCACCAAGTACCTCATCCAGTCTTTCCTTAAACACCTCCAGGGACGGTGACTCCACCACCTCCCCAGGCAACGCATTCCAATCGCCAGTCACCCTCTCAGTAAAGAACAGTAAGGAGCTCTTGCCATGTGCTATGCCTGGTTGAGGAACCAATTGTATGGTTCAGTGATGGTACAGTAACAGTATACTGCCTAAAAGAAAAGAAACAAAACCCCGAATCTCCAGTAATATCATCTTAGAATATGAAATATTCACTGAAATTCAACCATGTTCAAAAAAAAAAGAAAAAACCCCAAACCACCAAAAACGAGCTGCAAACCAGAAACTCCAACAAGAACAACCACCTTATGAAAAGCATACCTTGACTATTTAGGATTTGTCTTTAGTGTCTACTTACCATTACAAGTAACCTTGTCCTTGCATATTTAACAATCTGTATTCTTTTCTGACTCAGCCTCTTAAAGAACTCATTAGTTTAGATCACTCTTTAAATTAAAAAATAATCAAACTGGACATTGTAATGTGCCAATTCCTAGTTATATTGTGTGTAGGTGTGGCACTTTAGGACATGATTTAGTAGGCATGGTGGTGTTGGGCTGATGGTTGGACTCTGATCTTGGAGGTCTTTTCCAACTTAATGATTCTATCTGCAAAAGCAAGCAGCAGCTCCATGGGACAAGCTTTTAGATGGCTTGTGGGCTTAAAAAAAGAGGGGAGGGGGGAAACACCTCACACACCCTTTTCTGTAGTAGCATCAAACTACAGTTTTCCTGGGAGAGACCATCATTTGTTTAATGTTTATAAGCAAGAAGCTGATGTTCTCTAGCTTTACTCTAAACAGTCATTCCAGGAGCAGCTATTTACTTGTATTTAGTATTTGTTTGAACAAAAACAATTTAGAATTCAGAAGGGAATGCTTGTTGTAAACTTAAGACAATGTTGTCTTATGAAATACAACTGTGCTGTTTTTTATCATTCTCTCCTAGCACATCAGGCTGGTTTCCAGAATGTAGTGCCAAAGGGCTACTGTTTTTTGCATGAAGTCAGCCCTTCCTCCCAATGCTGTACCTTAGCTGAATGTTGCTGTGCTGTAGCAGAGCCAGCAGAAGTGAATCTGTGCCAGTTTACAGCCTGGCATGTTAACTTCAGGTCACTGTAAATACTGGCTTAATTGAATACATAAAGTAACAAACTGCAATGGGGGAGAATCTGGTGCACATTCTTTTTGCTGGCCTTACTACAATATGGTGACTATCTGCACAGATGCATCATGACAAGTTGGGAGCAGTAATGACTTACTTTGAAAGACTGCTTTTTTAAATAAACAAACTAACCCCCATTATAGCCATAAATACAATATACTTTTTCCAAAAATTGATACCCGCGTATCTAATAATGGAGACAGCAGTCAGATGTTTCCGTGCACAGTAGTCTGTATTTACAGCTCATAGAGGGTACATTTAGACTTGTCTGATTTCAAGGACTATGTGGCTTCTCTTCAAGACTTTGGGGAGGAAGATAAACATATGTGTATTTTGCCAGTGATTTACTGGATTAGGAAATCTATAATCTGTTTAATTAAATAAAATATAAGACAAAAGCATTGTGTAGTGAAATTTGGATGCTGTCTTAATATTATGCATCGTGGATATTAGTGTAACTTCTGAAATCAATGTATAACTGCCATATTAAAACTTGCTTTTTAGAAAGCCTGAAAATACAGAACTGGATAAAGCTGTTCCCCAGTAGAAGCAGCAGCAGAATTGCTGTGCTGCTAATCCCTCATACTAGTGACAGAATACTGCGGAGTGCTGCCTTTCCTGCAGACTGGATACAGTAAGGGTGGGGAAATACCATTATTCTACTGAAACTCAGTGCTTTTGCATCAGTGGTAGAAGATGCTCCCTTTATTCAAACATGATGTTCCGATTATGTTGGTTTAGGTTTGTTACTGTAGTCAGTGGCACCTTTATGGATACTACCATTAGAAACACCTCCAACTTTCTTAAGAGGGTGCTGAAAGCTGTTAGGATTGGAGTTAGTATTCATTGTGTTTAATAATGGAGGTAGCATTTTTCTTCTAGAAATGCACTTGTTTGCCTTGAAATTTGCAATTTTACAATAGAAAATTGATTTCCCAATTAAATCTTTATTGAGTGACAGCTGGCATCTCTCAAACCCATGGATGCATCGTCTTTATAAATTCTATCTTGGCTTGTATTTCAAAGGGTTTCCTATTATTTTCTTACCCTTTTTGGTGAAGCATATTTTTGGCAATTCCCTTCTTGTTTCTGTTTCTACAAAGCTAGAATGGCCTAAAACTCTTTAACAAACACTAGAGAGGCTCCGTATTTAACCTGATACTGTTTTTCTGTCACTTTTACTGAGATACCTTGTTGCTTTATGGTAAAATTCTCCAAAATTGCTTTTAAGTGCTAATTAGATTTTTTTTTAAAAAATGCAATGTGGAAAATTAACTTGATATTTTGAAACCAAGAACAATGCCAAAAGTGATGAGCATATTCAGGGATTCTACACTGGGTTTCTAAATGTGTATATTGATATGGAGCATTATATAAATAAGAGCAATGTCAATCCTATTCAGACTTTAAGTGAAATTTTGTCCTGTTTTTTTTTTTTAAGATATTTGAGAACAAAATAGTATAGCCTGTATATAGTGAAAACAAGCAACATTTTCTAGAATTAATGTTTACTTCACAAAGGCTGGGGAAACGCCAAGTGAATAATGGTAGGATGACTAAAAGTCTTCTGTTATAATTAATGTAAAGTTGTGAAAAGCTGTTCTTCCATCTAGTAATCCATTACTAAGAGATTACTGTTTCTGACTTTATTTGCACATGTCTACTAAAATGCTGCCAAATTAATAGGTCATGAAATATGTCTTCAGAGTCCTATTTCCTTAACCTCTTCCACACTTCATCTGGTACCTTGTTTTAAATCTGATTTAGTACCTGAGTGTATTGCTTCTTGCTGTTTTGGGATCCATTCTATGCTTGGCATGTTCATCCTTGAAATAGTATAGTCAGTTGAGGAAGGAATTGCTAACTGGCAAGTAAACACATCCTTGATGTGCTCTCTATGTGGAAAGATTGGACAAACATAATTCATTTTGCATTGAATTAGATTATTCTGTGATTATAGCACTGTGTAGTGATACCAAAGCTAGGCTGAAGTTAAAAGCAGGGCACAGTTGCTTGCAGCAAGATGCATTTGCAAGCTAGTAAAGGCAGAGTGAATGCTTTAGCATCCATTTTTAGCACCAGGGTTTTAAAGCAAAAATGTTGCTTTCTTTTCCTAGCCTCACTTTTTGCCACTTGAGTATTGTATCTAATGACCTAAACACAAAGTAGCTTTTCATGGTGTTAGTGTAGATTAAAGAGTCATCACAAAGCTAAAAAGTAGCCACAGAGCAAAAATTAAGATTAAGAACTGAGATCCAGGCCATAAGGTTGGAAAAACAAAATCTGAATTTTTGGCCCCCTTTCTGCCAGTCTTAGCCAAAACCTGAAGCTTTTTCAAGTATCAGTAAAAACTACTTTTGCGTTGTTTAAAAATTACTGGCTTGTAGATCAGTGTTTTCAATTTCCAGTGTCATCACTGGTATATTCTGCAAGCATCCAATTTGTTTAGATTGTTAACTTAAAAAACAAATTTTCTATGCTTTAGTGATGGTTGGAAACCAACTTTTTATACTACTAGTTAGGTGTTTACATATATATGTTTCTGTGTTAACTAGCTTTTGATGTTTTCATTGCAAGACTAGGGAAGGTGGTGTGTTTTTTTTTCTTTCAGTAAATTTCACCAAACCAAATCCAAAGAAACTTTCGTCATTGGGTCCTAAGACTGACTAGACACTACTCAAACCTAACAGCAGATCTTTTGCATTACATAGTGCAGGCTGTTCTAAAGTGTGCATTCCTACCAAGAACCTGTGAAGATCTGAAGCAATAACTTCAGTTGTCTGACCCAAATTTTGTCTGTAATGTACATGCGATACATCTTCAGGACAGAACTATGTTCAAAACTAATGTTGTTATAATTGATTTTGGTACAGTACCTGATTTTGCATGTATAATATTTAAAGTATAACCCCTGTGTCCAACTGTGGCAGGAGAAAGCATATAAGTTAAGAAGTAATCATGTAGACTGCAGACGTATTTAAACAATTTTGATTGTAAGCACCAGTCCTTTTCCTCATAAAAATGTTTTTTGTAGCAGGTTTATGAAGCTTTTGACTTAAAATTGTATTCACACTGCAGTCCTTTGTAAGCACAGAATGGTTAATATATTTTGAAATAAAATGCTGTTCATGTAAAGAAAACTGAGTTTGATTTGAGTGATGGGATCTTTGGAATGAGTCACAAAGGCATCAATTAACCTGATGAAATAACAGGATTACTGGAGACAAAGTACAAATACAGCAGTGGAACTGCAGTGCCTCTGTATAACTTATTTCACTGAAAGAAGGCATACTTCTATTGTTTTTTCCTTCACATTTGCCACAGGCTAAGAAAGCACATGTGACTCAATAGTAACTATGGTTGAGCTGCCTGCAGTAACACAACCATCACATCCAGACTTAACAAAAGCTTACATTTGGCAGCTGTAGGTAATTCAAGTTGCTTCCATTATGGCTTACTCTCTGAAATGGAAATGGTTGTTTAGTGGCTAAGCATAACTTTTCTCTATTGACTATAAAGAAAAAGTGATCAAATCCTCCCTGCATGACTGCTCACACCTTTTAAAAAGAGATGTGGCTGATCCACTTTTCATCCTTCTCGCCATTCTGTGACCATTGCTTTGAAGAAATTCATATGGCACAGTCAATTTTAGTTAATATCTCTTTAGGCCTCTGGAGAGGTCAAACCTTTAGTTTAGTGCCTGCAAGGTGGGGTTTTAGCAATTGATGCTAATAATATAATTATTTTGAAATTCGGGGCAAGTGTTCCAAGATGCTCAGAGTTCTTTTTAAGTTGGAAGCGGGACAAATGCATCTGTAATCAGGGAGTCCAAAGCACGGGCACTTCTGTGAGAACTCGTTTCATTTGGGTTTTTTCAGTGGTTTTAATGTGCAGTTACAGTGTTTGGTTTTGTTAAGATAAAATCAGTGGTTCTGTTCAGCACCAGCAGCAGATAAAGCTTTGTAATCGTGTAGCACTTCTGAAGTGGCCTATTTGCTCAGTCTCAGCATTTCCCTCAGTAGTTCGTTAAGCATACATCCAACATAGTTCATTAATATTTTGGGAGTGGGAGGATGGAGAGTATGAAAGAGTTATCAGGCAGATACATTGAGAAAAAAATGTGCTGAAAGAAATACATCATACAGGTACTTTGAACTTGACCAGAGATCTCATTTTATAGGTAATGGTTTCATTGTAAGAAGTCATCATCAGTTCCAAACTGCAGATTTACTCTTTGGAGAATTCAGTTGGCTTGTTAATCTAAGCAAAAATTTTCTGGTGCAGTAATTTATACTGTAGTAGATTTCCTTGGCGATTAATTTTTGCCTCATACCGATGGCCTTTTAACCTATGCCTATTCAGGAATGCAATCTTTGTTACGATGTCTCTTTCACTTTTGAAGGAGACGTGCACTGCCTGTACACGAGCCTCTGAGGGCCTTACACTTTCTCCATTTCCCTCAGTTCTGTTTGCTGCAATTTGTACAGCATTGAAAATTAAACGCTGGGGAAGGCATGGTAAAAGCCCCTCCGTCAGATGGTTTTAGCTGTTAGCATTTAATTGAAAGGTGAGAAGAAATCTGTGGCAAGTAACTGGTTGCTGCTTGCAAAATTAGTCTATTAGATTTTGGGGATTGGTGGAAGTAAAACTGGAAGAATAGCCCTTATCACAAATCACGTTTCTCAGACATGCTGAAATAAGTATTGTTGCATGTGTTATAAATTGCAACAAAATCTTAGGTTGGTTTCTAATATATTTTTCAAAAATTTTTAAGATCGGCTGTGACGCATGAATTTCCTCTCCCTGTTGAGTGAGGTCAAAGAAAATGACTGCTGTACTAAGTGCTGTGTCTACCTGTATCAAAGTGCTCTCTCGTCTGTCTGTGGATGTTTGTGTATGTACGCTCAAAGCAGGTGCATTTATTTTTGAGTAGATTAACAATGGCAAGAGGCAGTGTTACGTAGCTTCAGGTCTGCACAATTAGCTGTGAAGCTGTTTGATTTATAAGGTTGGAGTATCTTTTCCTACACAGTCAATGGACATGGCCATGCTTTTCATTTGAAAAATTAGATTGAAGTTTTCACTGAATGCTGGTCATTTTCCCAAAGTTTCCTTTCTATGGTTTTATTCTTACTGCTTCAGAAGACTGTAGTGATACACTTAAGTTTTGCTTTTTAATTGAACAGCACAGAAAAGTAATAGTTGGTAAGATTTTATTTCTTTTTTTTTTTAATCTTGTGAACATTAAAGTGCAATTGCCTTGTGAACAAGAGAGCCTTTTGACTTTACTACTCCTAAGAATAATGGTTGTCATTTAAAAAAAAAAACAAAAACCCTAGATATTCAAGTACATCTAGTTGACATGTCTCCAAACGCAAAAAGAATGATAACAGAAAAAAATAGAAGGAGAAATGAAAGCTGTTAAGGAAAAAACTGAGGTGGTATCTCATGTTGCTGTTCAGAATGTCATGTTCCAACTGAAATATATAACATAATCCTAAGATATTAAATGTAAAAGTAATTAAGCTTCTCTATGAAACTCTTTATTCTTACCTTTGACTGAAGTTTAAATCCTTTAGCATAGCTTTGTATCAAACATTTAATAGTTTTCTTCTACTGTCCTAAATCCAAAGCTGCTCCATGCTAATACACTTTTCACAAGGAAGTTCATGTTTCACATCACAGTAAGTAATTCCTTATTTTCTTTTCTTTATATGAGGTAATCTTTGAAATTACAGTATTAATGCTGCCATTATTTGTGCTGTGATGAACTCTGACAACTTCTTCAAGGATCCGGTATTGCTTCCCTGATGTTCTGAGCTCACAAGCATTTTGGTGAAGCTGATGGATACAAGATAGTTGAAGGAAGACACAAGAAACGTGTTTAGCACATGCGCAGTGATGGGAACCAGCTAATTCATCGTTCTACTCAACTAAAGAGGGATGCATTCCTGAAAGTTACAACCACCCACAAGGGTTACTGATTTGGTGTCTGCGGTGGAGTACACAGCCTTGCGTAGAGCTGAAACAATCTGTCCTAAGCAAACAACCCCCAGCTGTTCTTGTAATGCGTTGCATGGGTTTCTGCTGCCTGAGAGTAAAGAAGAGCACAGAAAGAGCAGTGGGATGGGAGCCATGAAGAAAAGAAATAATTTTTATTTATTTCCCAAAATCCCTTACTGGTCTCTTAGGGTCCTTATTTTATGTTCTTAATTCATGCAATGTTCCCCAGTGCTTAAACTAGAATATGCTTGAGCATGGGTGTGTGATATAGGAGTACATTACTGAGGCTGGGAATACACGAGCAGCACTGAGACCAGGATGTGTAACTGGAAATGTCTGGAAGCAGCAACAATTATTGAAAGCTGCTTATGGAGACGTTGAACTCGCTGTCACTCCATCCAAAACTGTGTTCGTGACCATGTGCAAGAAAGATGATGGTCTGCCTGGCAGGATTACTGCATCATTCCCCTGTGTGATACACAACCAAAATGAAGCACATTAGATTCTTCCACTATTTCTGTACCATTTTATGTGTTGTAATATATATATATGTATGTATATACGTAATAGTTATTAAAATCTCCACCCATTGCCTCAGCTAGCTGCTCCTCCTTTCAGTACAACTCTGAAAAACTGAAGGTATTTGCAGTGCATGAAGGTGAAAGCTGGGGTCCATCCCAGGGCTTTTGGTATTGTTTTGATGACAGGAAGGCTTTGTAGGCTAAATGTCAAGATAACATGTGTCCATTGGATGTCAAGACATAGTAGTTCCTGAGTAGTGTCCATGTACTGTGAGTGAACAGTGCTGCAGCAGCAAAGAAAGCCCAACAGGATGCTGGGGTGCATCAAGAAGGGCATCACCAGCAGAGATAAAGAAGTCATTATCCCACTCTACCCAGTGCTTGTCAGACTGCATCTGGAGCACTGCGTCCAGTTTTGGTCCCCACTACACAGAAAAGATGTGGACAGGCTGGAGAGGGTCCAGGGAAGGGCCCCTGAGATGATCAGAAGACTAGGAAACCGTTCCATACAGAGTAAGGCTGAGAGAAAAGGGTTTGTTCAACCTTGAGAAGAGAAGGCTTAGGAGAGACCTTATTACCACGTATCATTACATAAAGGGTGTCTACCAAGAGGATGGAGACTCCATTTTTACGAGGGGTTACATGGAAATGGCAAGGGGTAATGGGTGTAAGGGTTCTTCCTGGGGAGATTTCAATTGGATTCCAGCAGAAAATTTTTCACTGTGAGAACAGTTAAACATTCAGAACAATCTCCTCAGGGAAGTGGCAGATTCCTCTGCGCTGGACACTTAAGGCTCAGCTTGACAGGGTTCTGGGACTTCTCATTTAAACTATGTATCACCTAAAAGATTGGAACGGATTTTTTCTGAGGTTCTTTCCAACTTGGCATTCTCTGATTCTATGATTCATTATTTCATGTTTGCTGGTTGAGAGTTTGCTGCTTTCTTTTGGGACAATGCAGTTATTTTGTCTTGCTATAAGAAAGGTGTGATGCTCCAAGAGTACGTGGCATGGGCTTCTCTTACAAGATTTTGCTTAAATGTGGTGGGTTTCAAAAAAAAAACCAGTCTGTACAATTCAGAAAGGGAATCTAGTTCTGATTTTTATCAAAGGAAATAGTTGCTTACATCCTCATCAAAGAAAGGTCCTGAAAAAATAATCTTTCCATGAAGTGTTTTAGAACTTTTTCTTTGTCAAGTTGAATTCTACTCATTTCCATTCACCCGAGTAAAACCCATAGTTTCCTGTTCAGATATGCGAGTAAAAACCTATAACCAGTATATACCCTCATCAGGAAGCAGAAATGTCAGATTTTCCTTACATAGATTTTTTTTTTTCCTCAAATGAATAATTACAGATTTTTTCAAAGAAATTCTGTTCTGTGAAGAGCAAGGCGGCTGGCTTTCATCAAATGCTATCTTGCTGTATACTTTCAAAAACTGAGACAGTGGCAGGGGAATTCAGAAGCTTACACACTGGCAGTGTCAAATATTTTCCATGTATGCTTCTCAGTGGTCCGTAACCAACATATGATTAAGTTTATTTCTTTGCTTCATGAAATAAAGTTAGTAGATAGTTGTAGCTAGGCTGTCGCTGCTGTACTTTGGTTTTTACTGTCACTACTGTCCCAGGTTCTGCACCTGGGACACGGCAACCCTGGATATATATACAGACTGGCGTGTGAGGTGCTGAAGAGCAGCCCTGCGGAAAGGGACCTGAGGGTTCTGGTCAATGGCAAGTGGAACATGAGCCAACAGTGTGCCCTGGCAGCCAAGAGGGACAATCGTGTCCTGGGGTGCATCAAGCACAGAATTGTTAGCAGACTGAGGGAGGCGATTGTCCTGCTCTACTCTGCACTGGTGCGGCCCCACTTTGAGTACTGCGTGCAGTTTTGGGTGTTACAATATAAAAAGGATATCAAGCTATTGGAGAGTGTCCAGAGGAGGCCACAAAGCTGGTGAAGGGTCTAGAGGGGAAGACATGTGAGAAGAGGCTGAAGTCACTTGGTCTGCTCAGCCTGGAGAAGAGGAGACTGAGGACCTAAAAGCTGTTTACTGTTTGCCTTACAGGGGAAGGAGGAGGAGCAGGCACTGATCTCTTCTCTCTGGTGACCAGTGACAGGACCCGAAGGAATGGCAGGAGGATGTGCCAGGGGAGGTTTGGATTGGATATTAGGAAAAGGTGCTTCACCCAGAGGGTGGTGGAGCCCTGAAACAGCTCCCCAGGGAAGCAGTCACGGCACCAAACCTGACAATATTCAAGAAGCGTTTGGACAATGCCCTCAGACACACGGTGTGAGTGTTGTGAGTGTCTTGTTCAGGGACAGGAGTTGCAGTTGATGATCCTTGTGGGTCCCTTCCAACACAGGTCATTCTGTGATTCTGTATTATTCCCATTGTTCTAGCAGTGGTTAGTCTGCTCCCATTTTTGGTGTATCCCAAAACCTCATCCACTGCCTGTACGCTGTAAAGCAAATTTCTTTGTGGGGATTTAAACTGAAGATTTTTTTTGTCTCAAGGATGAAATAAATTTGATTTTGTCTTTGGAGTATTGCCAGTTATTTTGAATTGATGAAGTCCTATATGTTTTCCTAGACATATTTATCTGAGAAAGTGTAAACCTTATGCCTATGTGTTCCAAATAGAGCTACAGAGATGGCAATTAATTTGAATTCACTGCTTGCCGTTATCACTGGTTTACAAGCATTGGAAACCTTGCCTTCAAAGCACTACTTCTCCTTATAAGAGAAAATTAATGTCCTGTGGTGACAAAACCTTCCAATATATTTAATCTTCTGGTCAGAATAAACTACCTTGCACTGGTAGTTATTAAGTAGCTAATTGGAAACCTCTCGGTACCTGGACAAGAACATCAGATTTGCCTGTGCACTTTCAAATGTCGTTATTCTTTTTATCTCTCAGGAATAAATATTTGAAAAAAATTGTTCTGAGGTTAAGTTCTCAGTTTTCCTAGCTGAAAAAAATTCACCATATCCATGGCCACAGAGCAAAGACACTCCTTAGATAAAGCAGCTTACTTCTAGAGTTATGTCCTATCTTTCAAAGTAGAAGTTCTCTGAATGTTCATATGAATTAACTAAAATATGAAAAATAATTCTTTGGCTAAAGTGAAATGTTCGTTTGATAAAGAGTATTCCTGTCTTCTGGGTAGTCATGCACATGGCTGGTCCTGTCTAAGGAAATGTTGTCATTTTGATTGACTGTGAAGAATTTTGTTGACCTAGTAGAGTCTTGTAAGAGCTGTCAAAACAGTGTCAAAATAACATCAAGATTAAAAAAATTGGTAACATGAAAACTGGATGGTTTATCCACAAATCATGTGACTGTACAAAGCATAAATGAGAATACTTGTTCTAGAAAGCATGGCAGTATGTTCCAGTGAAAAGCTGTTCTTGGTTTATCACAGTGTTGTGGGGTGAGCAGCACTAAGGAAGCAATTGTCCCCCTGTACTTGGCATCAGTGAGAACACACCTCGAGTGCTGTGTTCAGTTTTGGGCCCCACGCTACGGGAAAGACTTTGAGGTGCTGGAGTGCGGGCTAAGAAGAGCAATAAAGCTGGTGAAGGATCTAGAGAACAAGTCTATGAGGTGTGGCACAGGGAACTGGGGTTGTTTATTCTAGAGAAAAGGAGGTTGAGGGGAGACCTTATCGCTACATCAAACGAGGTCGCAGGAAGGTAGATGTCAGGCTTTTTTTTTCCCAAGTAACAACTGATAGATGAGAGGAAAAGGCCTCAAGCTGCTCCAGGGGAGGTTTAGATTGGAGATCTGGAAAATTTTCTTCACTGAAAGAGTTATCAAGCACTGAAAGGATTGCCCAGGGAACTGGTTGAGTCACTGTCCCTGCAGGTGTTTATTGTAGAGGTGGCACTTAAGGACATGGTTTAGGGGACGGACTTGGCAGTGTTAGGGATACAGTTGAACTTGATAATCTTGCAGGTCTTTTCCAAACAAACTGATTCTATGATTCTATGTATGTCAGGGTGGAATGCAACAATGTACTTATTTGAAAGTTAAATATAATAATGCTTAGCATTTGCAATGACAGAAATTCCTTCTGAGAAATCTTGGTCACTTATCAAACTGGTCTCATTTTAACAATGTATATGTTCAGGGAGCCAAATGCAAGGTGATGAATTCAGAATTAGACATCTGTTATGAGGATTATATTTTGGAAGCCAATGCCTCCTTAAAGCACTTATGGTTCTGCTTAGCTATCTTATCGGGTGAAAATTCCTGGTGTTGGGTAACAGTTAAATCAAATATGATCCTTGGATGTGTAAAAAATCAGAACCAGTTATATATCTATGACATTAATGGGAGAACTGAGGAAACAATTGTATTAGTCCTCAGGCTTATACGTTGAAAATTATGTTGAAGAAAAAGTTCTGAAACAAGAGAAAGGGGTGATTCAAGCCTAACAAATTTTCCTTCTAATGAGAGATTAAAGAAACTCCATCTTTGGTGTTTTGCCAAGAAAGGGATTATTGACAGTGGACCGATCAAACCCTAAGGAAAAAATTAAAAATCAAAGGGTCCTCCTTTCAAATAGGAAAAAAACGTCAGTATCAGATTGCCGGAAGCTGACTCTAAACAAATTTGGACTACAGTTAAGGCACATGTTTTAACACTAATTAACCAATGGAAAAATCTCACTGATGAATGTATTAATCATCCTTAAGGATTTAAAATAACTCATTACACTTTCTAGGACAACTGGATTTCTGAGTGAAAAAAAATCCTATGGCCTCTGTTGTGTATGATGGAAAATAGAGGCTAGAGCAATCACTTTGTCACAAAATTCTGTGAATGCTTAAAATGGGTACTGTTTCGTCCTGTTAACCTCCCTCATGTACTCAAAGCATCTGCAAAGATAAGCAAGGCCTGCTGTCTCGGCAGCTGTGAGATCAGCACCTGAAATTTCATAATAGCTCCTTGCCTTCTACTGATCTTTGTGCTTTCATGTATCTTTTCATTTTAACACAAAAATGGTAGTTGCAAAAAGGCATTTTACTGGGAATTTAGGAGTGGAAACAGGTACATGAGTCATACTGAAGACAAATTTTTCAGTTTGTGTAGCTTTTCTTTGATGTTAGCTTGTTGACTTTTATGCTTTCCAAATAAATATCTGTGATGTTGAGTGAAAAATCATTCTGCTTTTTTTATCTTCTTTTTTAAAAAAATGATGCCTTGCCTTGATCTCTCTTTACAGTAAAATTTGTTGCTTGTGGTGCTGGAAAATGCTGTCAAGTTTTCTGGATGCTGAGGTGCTTCTTCATTTTCTTCCATAGTCAGTACATTTTCTGGAATGACAAGTAGCATTCACCTATCCTCCAAGTATTAATTGCTCTTCTGTGAAGGAGCGATCTAATCCATAATGCTCTAGGGCGTATAAGAATGACCTTGTAGCTTTGCTGAATTAATAAAAGTATAAAAAAGTCCTACTGGCACTGACTGGTTTTTTTGTTGGCTTTGGGGTTTTCTCCCTGTGAAATCCAGTTCAGAAGAGAAACAGGGTTGACTGTTGCTGGCTGCAGCCTCTTTATCTCAGTTAAGTGATACTGAGGCATTGGTGCTCTGTATGTGTAGAGACTGAACCTTCACATACTGTTTGCATACACATTGAGCAAGACTCGTGACTTCAATTCTTACCTTTAAAACCATTTTCCCCTCATAATTGAAGTATTTTTAAAAAATAAAAACAACCCAAAACATTTTTGCTGATGCATGGAGTCCTTCATGGAAAAAGATGGATATTCCTACTGCCAGACAGTTCTTTTTCTTTCACTTCTTCCCAGATGGGGATGCTTGGGTAACTTGTTAACAGCACATCTGAGTCTACTGAGAAGTGGGAGATTGCTGACAACTGTTTGTTATTGACAGATAAAATGAGGTAGTGGGTAATTCTGTTGACAGTGTTGATACGTTGTTTGTGCTTTCACTACAAACAGGAGCTTAATCAGGTACTTCAGTGGCACTGGATTAAAACCAATGTACTGAGTGATTTTGAAAGATCCCAGTGGCACAGTGGTAGAAGGGATCAGGGATTTTGGTTTCCTGTGTGCTCTATGTGTACACAGGATACATCAGGCATCTACAACATTTAAGTGTACCTGCTACCATCAAAGTCACTTGATCTGTAACAGACTTTGGGATGTTTGGGCTATCTCTCCAGTGGATGGTGTGGTTTCATGTAAAGATGAAGCTGAGTGATTTGTGTAGGTGTGTTACAGGGAGTGAAGACTCCTGAAACACTCCCTTCTCACACCCAGCTCCCTCCAAGTCCCTGGGTGAGGCTGCATGTTGGGTGAGGGCACGGGACTGCCTTGAGTCCTCTAGTTGCTGTTTTTCCCTATGGCATTGTGAAATGAGAGAGCTGGTGGGAAGTGGACATGCTCCTCCTGCATCTATTCTGGATTCATCTTCTGGCTCAGTGGGTACCCTTGTGACTTGCAGAAAGTTCATGGCAGCTCTAAACTATTGCATATCCTTTCTTGCCCACTGCAGATTGTGTTTAGAGCTGCCTTTTCCCACTGAAAGATTAAAAAGTAGTCATGGCTTTGCTGCTGGTTGTGGCAGTGCTGCTACATCAGGGTTTCCTCAGGTCTGTCGGAGGCTTGGAATTTTTTCCTCTCCTTAAGATCACCGAGGTTGTTAATTATCTTTTGGGGTTTGTTTCTCTTTTGCTTTCCAGGCAAGCCTTTGCTTTGTTTGCCAACAAGTATAAGATATTGACAAGCAAAGGAAGCTGTTAGTCCTGTGTTGGAATCTATTCACACAGAGAAACAGAACTGAGGCACAGGCAAAAGGTCAAACCTGGAAACAGAACTGATATATATATGCCAAATATCACAATTGCTACGATGGACTACTGAGTGCATTTTAATCCTCAAAGCAACTAAAGTTTGTATGGTTACTGGATTTATTACTTTATTGCCGCAAATATGTTCCTGTAAGCCCAGGGAACAGTAGCAGTCCCAGCTCCAGGCAGTTTTTCGGTGTATTGCTATAGTGGCTGTTGAGCTTGGGAGAAAGGCTCTGCATAGAGCTCCGTACTTAAATGACAGTGTAAAGAAGACTCTGAAGAAAGAAGGAAATGTCAAGACTCTGTCCTTCCTTTACTCCGCCTTGACAATTTGACCTATACTGATACTGCATGGTCAAGTAAAGACAGAGTTAAAATATGTTAGTCGGAAATGTGGTGAGTGGTAAGGAGGAATACCTACCTATTATGAACAAACAAATTCATTGAAGACTACCTTCCTTTTCAGACCAGTCTGGAACAATAGATAAAATAACGATTTAGGCAAACTGTAAAAAAAAATTAAAAATATTGGAAACTAAATAAGATCAGTTATTTTTAAGCAAAGGTTGCAGGCACAACACATGATTAGTACAGTGACTAATATAAAATAGTGTAATATGATTGGATATGGAGAAATATGCATAGACTTCTATAAATAAAAGCAGATACGAGTGATGTGATAAGAATTCTCTTAAAGCTTCTGCTTAACATACACAGTTCTTGCTGTCAGTCAGTATTACCACTTTCTGATCATGTTGATCAAAAGCTTACTTAGTTTGTGGCTATGGTGTATTTTTCTCCTTGACAGGACTGTGCTGCCAGGGAAACCAACATCATTTTGGAAACAAAAAGATATGAGAACAAGTGAAGCAACAAATAGGCTTTGAACTTTATAAATGGAAGTATTTTTGCATAAAGGCATTGCTAGCGATCCTATCCTTAGCTTACAAATAGATAGTTTGGAAAAACAAAAAAAAGGGATTTGAATATACTGTTTGTTGTAGTAGTTTACCAAGCTAGGAATCTCCAAGTCTACTATGTATTTAATACACTTCTGTAATACAAAATCATTTGTGAAACAGGGATTCGGCAGTGATCTTGGAAAATAAAGGTAGGTCCTTTGGTTCAGAAGTGTGGTTTACAAAACTGGCCTCTCCGCATCCTTTGAACAAACAGTGACTCCCAAGGAAAAGATCCTGATTTGGGGTGAATTTATCTAATTACTTGCTGTGATATGATAAACTGTATTATCTCTCTAATGTGTACTGTAAATATCTTGGGAGAAGTGTGTTGTATTTGCACAGTTTTATCTCATTGACACTTGATAAATAATAATAATCTCATGATCTTCAGTAGCAGCAAATAGTTTCATCCTGGGAATGACTGAGTATCCTATATTCATCAGGTGCAATTACTGCTTAACTCTTAAACCAGCAGTGTTGGAGAAACTGCTAGTTCCAGTGGATTATTTCAGAATTTAGTATTCAGTGCTGTCAACAGACTTACACTGTTGTTAAGTAAGTCTTATTTCTCAGGGAAGGTATCTGTATTGATTTATTATGTCTTAGCAGGAACTTAGAGGTCTGTGTTGTCTGATGCATAATTAACATCTGAAAGTAAAGGTCACTTGAAAGCTTTAGCATTTAACAGATAATGCTGGTGTGTGTTTGAGTGATTTTTTATTACTTGTCTTAATGAAAATATTTAAAAAATCTAAACTATGGCTCTCATTTACATAATGGAGTTGACTGCTCTTCAGTTTTCTCTTATACAACTTTTCATACAGACTACATACATTTTCTTGGCAGTTGAACCATTTCTACCCCAAGTTGTACATTTTTCATAGAAAATGTGATGCCACTGCCAGTTTCATTCCCAAGTCTGTTTAAGAAAGAGTACTGAACTGTTAAAGTTTTAATTAGCTTTTCAGGTGGTGGTGTAACTTTTTACTGCTCTGTTTTATACTGTCGGTCTTGTCTGTGGCCAAAAGAAAGGAAGAGATGGAAGGAAGAGAAGACGTGGACTGCTTGGTAGGTGGTTTTGGAATGGCATAGGAAAGTTTGATTTTGAGTAGCATACAATCCAGTTACTTTTGGAGAGTTTAACTGCATTCCAAGGAAGGCAAGTTAGGAATTCAGAGGCTACAGTTGGCCCTGTGAGGAAAATAACTCAGAGGAAGATTGTACATGTCTGAATGTGATTTAGTTGGACTTATAACACAGAAATATAAATAACAACATTGACCGTGTGTTTATATGTACTCTTGAAGAAAGATCCACTTGAAACAAGGAAGAATGTTCTTCAGCCATTAGTTTTCCTAACCCTGAGCTGAGTACCAGCCTAGGCTTGAGCCTAGTGGTAGGGTAGAGGTTGTGCAGGTAGGTTGTGTGATGCTTCTTCACTTTAGAGCCAGGCTACAGATTTCTGCTTTTGTCTCTAACAATTAGTTCAAGCAGTAGAGAAATGGTGCACCTACAGAGACCCCAGCCTGTTTGATGACTGGGTTTTAGGTGGAGGCCAAGAACAAAGGTATTTGCCTTTTTACACAGTCTCTGACTCCGGTTAACTGTTGTCTGATAGCCACACATTGTCAAGGCTGAATGTTCAGCCATGGGACTGAGCTATGACATTTCTACACATCTCCATGCGTACGCTTTGCCCAGGGCAAATGGAAGGGAAGTTGACTTAATAAAGGATGTTTCAGCAGAGTTGTCTTACCTCACATTTTCCCTGGTACTAGACCACGGCTATCAGCTATTTTTAGTGCTTATAGGACCATGGTAATGTGCTTGCATGTCTGAGCCCTAAGGTGACATCTCTGAAAAAGACAGAAAAATTTTGCATGCATGGCAAAACACAAAAATACAAATGTTTTATGCTGTAACTTTGCATTATAGTTCGGTTCTAATGGGAATAAAGGGGAAAAGTTTAGAAACCACTGGATTTACTTTGTAATAGTTAGATTTTAAAAGTGCGAAAGTTTAATAATTCTGACTTTTCCAAATACTGTTTGCAACGTTCCCCACGAAGTCTAAATGTTCTTATCTAGAAATTGTGTGGTTTACCTTGTGAGAGTTGACACGGAGCTGTGAACATATATCCTTTGTGTATGATAATCTTGAGGTCTCGGTAATGCTTTCAGAAAAGACAGAATTCAGCCAGTGCTTCAGCAAAAGCCTATTCTGAGGTGCAGGAGAAAGGGGTACCCAATTGAACTATATGGTAATTTGTCTTGGTTTCCTCTTACCTTGTTATGCCACTATAAGAAACCTAAGGATAAAAGCAATCAGATTTATTTTTTTTTTACATTGCTTGCAGTGAAATAAATAAGAAAACTTTTTTTTTAAATACTAAGTATGTTTATCAAAAATAATTATTGAAGTTGGGGTTTTTTATTGGATAAGCAAAGAGCTGGAAGGCAGCACCCAAGGAATGTCATAGCTATAGTGTATCTGTGTTTGCATTGCAGATGAAGTAAAGAATTTCTTCAGCTTTAGCTGAAAAATTTGAAGTGATAATTACATCTGTGTGTTTATCAAACACCCACATATTCACATAATTTTTCCATTTCAATGAATGCAGCTAGTGCATACAACAGCTTATTTGTAATCACCCCTCTGAATCAGTGTAATGAAGAGCTTAGATTTTTAGAGCATAAATAAGCACTTTGCTTTTGTGGAACTAACCAGGTTACATGCTGCCTGATGAAATGTCAACCAAAAGGTATTTCAGTCCTGCTGTTTCTGTTTCCTGATGGTTGATGTGGCAGAAGCCAGGCTGCTGGAAAAGACTGTGTAAACTTGAAGCAAGATCTGTCCACAATTATTATATTTCTTATCACACGTCTTCAGAGCAGCAGCAGATGGGGTCTTCAGACTTGAAGGTCTCCGGGTGACGGAAGAACCTGGCATACAGCTCGTGCCATTATGCATGTTATCCCCTTGCAGAACCACACTCTGACTCAGTACTCTTGCAAGCACTGCTCACAGAGGCAGAGCCTTTCTGAAAAAAACAGGCATTACGACTTTGTGCTTGTATATGGGCTAACATGCTCTGCCCATTTCTTCCAGCTGAGCCCATGAAGCTGAATTTACAATCATACATGGACAGCATCAGCCTCCCTCTTGTAAAGAGCAGAATCACCCTGATGGCAGCAGTGAGTGCTTGCAGACTCCAGGGGAAGTACTCACATACTTCAGATGCCACAACATAAAAATTAGATACACAACTAATCACAGAGATTGCTCTTTGGTTAAATATTCTCTTTCTTCACATTCTCTGCACTGAAAAATCACTTCTTGCCTTAAGCTCTTTTATTAAGTGTTTCCCTAAGGAAATATTTCTTATTACCCAAATCAATATCCATTGAAGTGGATTTAAGAATTTTAAAGGCCTTGATGTTTGCTATTAACATCAGCTTGGGTAGCTACTCTAACACACGTACTTTCAGTGGTGATTCATTTGCAAGAGCCTGTGTGCCCTGGCTAATGAATTGATTTTCCATCAGAATATCTGTACCAGCTTTTAGAAGGCATCACTGGATCGTCACTATTTGTGGCAGAGAGTTGTTTTAATAGTAACTAGAGTGATTGCCTGAAAGCATGAGACTTCCTCTACCTATTCTATTCCATTTGCTATGAGATCCTACCTATTTTTGAGGTGCTGGCATAAGCAAATCATCCGCACTACCTATTGGATCATTATGAAGCATTCAGAATAAAGAAGTCACAAACATTTTACATAATGTAACCATGATATTTTCCCACATTTCAAATAAAAAAATACCTCAGCAATTTATGAAAATATACATTTACTTTTTTTTTGTGAGCTTCTGCTTACTGAACAAATTTTCTCAAAAACTAAGCCAAGGTTTATTAGAAATAACAGTGCCTCTGCTCCCAAAATGTGTATGTCTATTCTTAGGTTAATAATACACAATATGGCTAATATTTAACTCTTAAATAGTTTCACATCATATGCATGCTGTGCTCGCATATTTGTACATCATTCTTCATCAGTAAAAGACATAGGCATGGAGGGATTGGCATCCTGAATGCTAAAAACTCCTGGCTGCTACTGAACTCCCACAGCTGCCGTTACTCAACATTTCACAGAACTGAGATCTACAGCTGTATAAAGAGCTTTAACAAAACAAACACAAGTGCATCGAGGCATCAAAGACTGGCTGTATACAGGCAAGCACACACTGAGGGCACTCCATAGCTAAGAAAACTGTATTAAGTTATACACATGAATACACACTTAATACTAAAACTAGAAGTGTACATTAAGAGTTTTTCCATTTCTTGTGATTCTACTGCACCCTTTCTCCTACAGTTCAAAGGCAGAAAAGCAGGATGGACGACAGGGCAGCCTGTTGGTTCTAAAAGGGCCACCAGGCTGTATGTAGCTCACAGTCTTCTGCATCACGTACCCTGAGCAAAGATATTTCTGCAGGAAGAGGCTTGTGACTGAACCAAGGCACAGCCCAGTCTCATTCAAGAATGTACAAACAGATGGTCACTGGAGTTAGGTTTTTCCAAAGACTTTTTAAAATTTTGCCTCTTAAGGCTCACTTGATTAGGGAGAGACAACCACACCTCAGCTGTTGTGTGAGGGAAAAATTCTAAGCACGCTGATCTAGTTGAAGACGTCCCTGCTCACTGCAGGGGGGGTGGATGAGGTGAGCTTCATGGTTCCTTCAAACCCAAATTATTCTATGATTCTATGAAAACACTGGGTATCTGCAAACCCCACAAAGTTTACTCACCAGTTAGGCCTAGAGTATCAAAATACTCTCTTAAGAACTCACAGACTCTCAGGACTGTAGGACTTGGGGTGTTTCTCTCTGCATTTCTTAAATCTGACAGCTTTAATTAATTAGAAAGTCTTATCAAAATCAAATCTTATTTCCACCCTCCTATATAGCCCCTCTTTCACAATATATAGAAAACCAAAGCTTAAAGACAGTATAAATGCAATTAACCTCAATTCACCTATCTCTTCTGGGAAACAGAAGTTCTTATGTATTGAGCTGAACATACTTGATAGATTCCTGTGTGATTTTAATCTTTGAAAATTTACTAAGCTGTCCTGAAGTGGTAGATGAATTATTCACTTCAATCTGTGCAAATTCCTGTCTGACAAGTACTCATGTAGAAGAAACAAATATTAAAAGTAAGGAATCTGATAATCCATTCCATACAAACAGTCCAGCCGTGAAATGTATTCACCATGTACTAAGGATGCTTCAGCAAGTACTTTTTTCCTTCCTCCTATAGTATTGCTTTTTCCCAATTTTTCAGACAAAGCAAGAGGGAAGCCAAGGAAAGTCCATTTGTGTGCCTCATGATTTGCTGCATGCATTCATGGATTCAGAAGCACAGTTTGCTAGCTTTATTTCATCAGCAAGGTTCATCTTAAGAAATCCATACCAGCTTCATCCCCCTGGCTCCACAAGTATTTAACTGGAAAATACTGCAGACAGCACTTACACAGCAGCCAACCAGCACTGAACCAATCTGTTATGCCGTTAAACGTCCCTTAATCCATTGATTGCACCTTGGATTCCTCTCTCTCCTTACAATTGAAAGCTACTGAGCCTCACTATAGAAAGAAAGGAATTTTGAATTTTTGTTCTGACACAGTGCTGTGAATAGATCATTTATATCACATCTAGATGACAGGCAGCTTTGGACTGAACTGCCCATAATAATGGAAATCAAGTCAGCTGAGGGAAGTGGAAAGGCGTTAGAAAGGTACACATGTAATAAATGTTTTGAAAATTTACAGGAGAGTGGGGAAAAAAAAACAACTAAAAAAAGGGATAAATTAGGAGAATTTATACCATTTTTACTTTTTCACTAGCACCATCAGTTGAAAAACTCAGCAAAGACTGGCAGCAGAAACAGTAAGTTCTGCTGCCGCGTGCTTGATGGAGGTGGGCAGGGAATCCCCCAAGAGAGAGAAAGCCCCGGAGGGAGCCCCTGGGCAGGGGACTCTCCTCCAAGCCGGAAGCGGCAGCTCCCACGTGGGTGCAGGGGGTGGTCCTAGCACCATCGGTGGGAGATTTAATCACCTCCTAAGGAGTGCCTGTGACCGGAGTGCTGGGAGCACAGGTGTGGCTTGTCAGTTCACAAAGGCAGGTGAGCAAGGCAGGTGAGCAAGTAGAGCCCTGTACCCCAGGCAGAAACCTTTTTCAGCAGCCTGGTTTCTGCCCCATCAACCGTCAGGATGAGGCTCTTTTCGTGCTGCATTTACGCTGGGACACCGGGATGACAAGTGTGGTTGCAATATGTGCTGAGGAGAGAGCTATTAGCAAGTGGAGGGGAAGACAAGGAACCAGTAACAGGTTTTCTTGCGAAGAAGAGTGACTTCTCAGTTTATTTCACATGTTTATTTGAGCTTGTTTATTAATTTGGTCTTAAGATACTTAAGTTAGAGCTAAATAAAAATATAGCCTTTTCTGTCACCTCCCCTTCTATTGCAACCTGGATCTGCTTGACACTTTTCAGATGCACTCTTCAGTCTGCTTGGTGCAGCTGGAACAAGGCAAAGATGTATTTGAGGAGGGTAAGGACAGTGTCACTGAAAGGAGAGACAGAGGTAAACTTAGGAGAAAGCATTTCTTAAGTTCACCTCCTTTCAATGGCGTTTGTTAGCCTTTACTCCTTGGTCAGAACATGGGCTTTTTTGTTTGAATATTTTTGTTCTTCCCCTCTTTACTTGGCATTCCAAATGTGTTCGTTTGCCAGGTGTTGTGATGACCCCTATTCAGATCAAGATGGCTTAAAAGAGTCTGAGTGTGTTGCAGATGAGGGCAGGTGAACTGCATCTTGGTGGGAGAGCTGCGTGAGGGCACAGCAGGGGATACCTCATGGAAGTGTGACTGACAGGGGTGAGTAAAATGTGAATGCAATGGAGTGTAAGAAGATTTCTGGAAGATGGGGTTTGGTGTAACAGAAGAGCCTTGAATGTTGCAAAAGCACTTTGATAAGGGAGTTCAAAGGATGAAGATGTGGCAGCAGTGTCAGGGGAGATAATCGCTGTTCGTCATTATTTTCACTGTGCCAGCCAGAGTGGAGAGAAGCGGAACAGGTGTGGAGACTGGAAAGGAGGAGGTCAATATAAAGCAAGAAACAAAGAAAGGATTTAGGGGTGGAAAAAGGGTGGCTTTTATAATGTCACACCATTTTTAAGTTATTCTTAGACATGAAAAACAGAGGCAAGTTTTGTGAGATATCTATATTTTTCAGAAAAAAATATTTATCTTTTTTAAAGATGTATGTGGCATACAGATGTTTTTTGAGTAAAGTGATATCCAAGTTTGGCATACAAAGAGTTTCACTGTGGTAAATCTCCAAACTTACAGATTCCTGATTTTTTCAGGGGGAGGGAGGAGGAAGGGGGAAAACTGACCTTGTAGTTAGGGCCAGTTGAATACTTTGATATGTTTTAAAGAGAGAGAGAGAGAGAAGAAATGTCAACAAACTTCAACTAAGTTTTAAGCATTAGTAATAGTTTTATATGCCAATCGTATTAGGGAAACAGTTGCCTCAAGGCTCTGGCAACAACATAAACTGTCCGGTATCTAAACGCTCATGGCTGAAAAGAGCTTGTGTTTTACAGTTCTCTGGTTTATATAGTAGGGCTATTTTTTTTTTCTATGTTACAATCTAGAGGAATTAGGATCATCAGGAATGCTTGGCTGTGTTGAGTTTTCTGGAACCAATATTGATCCCCAAGCAAAAATTGTCATAAATTGTGGTATCTCCTTGTGCTGTAGTACCAAATTCAATATTTAAGTGCATTTTAGTAAATACAGAGGGCTGGATGCAGCTATGTCACTGCTGGGAACAGGAGGGGAGGGAAGGTGTTGTAGATCCATGTAATAACTACTGTAACCTATGACTCAGAACATAAGAAATACTGATGGGAGAGGGAGGAGGAGGAAGAAATGATATGTGAGTTTGGGTTAGTCTGTGCCTGCAGGTTTGTAACCCCAAAAGAGAATGATTGGTGCCTCATTCTTCTATTTCTGCACAAGAGAAAGGCTTGGATGCCTGGAGGAATGCTATGAGATGATATTTTTCGAAGGCAAAGGTACCTTGGAATGGGTGAGAGGCCTCTGAGGGTTTGAGAAACTACTCCTTGAGGTCACAGAACTGGATTGAGTTTGTGACCTTGTAATGAAAAACTTTGGTATGTACAAAATCTCTGTAATAGTATTGACAGAAATAGAGATAGTTATGAAAGTAGAATGCAACAGATCCAAGGTCAAAAGAAGTGCATAAGGAAAGATTCAGCCCAAGCAATTGCATCTCGTCTGTTCCTAAGCCGGGCATTGTTACCCATTCGTGTAGTTGTCGTGTCACAGTGCTTGTTGTTGTTTTGTTGTTGTTGTGGGGTTTTTTGTGGTATTTTTAGTTGGTGGTGGTTTGTTTTTTTTAAACCATCAGCATATTAAATAAAAACCTAAGATTTTAAAGTTTACTTGAAAGTGACCTACGGCACCTAGGTAATGGCAGTTGTAAATTTCATCCAGCTTTGTGGGGTAAGGAATGCAAAACCATTCTACGTTAGCCTAATGAAATTTCAAAGCACCGAAAGCTGGCAGCATGGCATTCATCTTTGTGTCCCCTGTGTTGGTTCTTTAAGACTCCTTGAATTTGAATTTAATTTCCTTTCTGCCATTGCCTTGCTAGGTGATGATGGTGAAAGGGTTTCATGTGCACGTTTTGCCTTTTTTTTTCCCATCTGCAAAATGGGGAATAATGATACTTATCTTGCTTTGGAGTGCTTAATGGCCTACTGATGAAAAGGAGTGCAGATACTGTGAGTGGGGAAATGGAGTGGATGTTGGTTGTAATTTTTCCACAAGTGTAGAAGTAGCCTGACTTATCTTTATTAGTATCAAAAACTCCCTCTGCTTTTAATAGAACACTGTATAAACACCCTGTACATTTGTAACAGTGACTAAAGAGTTCTGGATAATTTAGGTACCTGTATTAGGTCACAGGCACCTGTATCTTTGTTAGTAAGCCATGCAATCTACCTGTGCCTTCGTGTTTCATCTATACCCAGGGGGAATATGCATAACATAATGGCTGCTTCCTGTTGACTACAAAGAGCATCTTCAAACACAATATTTTGTGTCTTCATTTCCAGGCAAATAGTGATAATAGAATTTACAAGCACCATTACAATTAATAAAATACAGGAATTACAATGAGGAGTCCCTAAATTAATTGGTGTTTTTCAATCTGTTTATGGCTATATGCATTTCCATGGATCGCTTAGGCTTTCCTGCATCAGCAACATTGTTTCTCTTTGTTTACAAGATCACAAGATCTGGCTGTTGTTTGTTTGAGACCTTTTTGAGCCCTTTATCTGTCATCTTAAGTTGTCACTTGATTCTCCAGATGTCCCTTTTGGATGACAACTTTACAGGATACTCTAGCTGTCTGGCTTGTTTTTATAACTGCTGATTCCTCTGCAGGTTGTGCTCAGCAGATCACAAGGCTCCAAATTACAGTAACCTGCTTTTCTCTTGGTTGTATCTTGGCTTGAATGTTTGTAGAGCCTTAATGTGTTCCTCACGACACCAAAGTTCTTAGTTCCTGTTGAACAAAATGCCAGCAGCTGCCAATGCAAATATCATTCCTGCTGTTTAGACCTCTACTGTGCTCATTCAGAGGCTTCTTTTTCTGCTGACGGACTTCCTAAGACTTCTTTCCTTTATTTATTTATTGCCCCTCTGCTGTGTGTACCATCTAGGTATGAACATGTTCTAATCCAGTAAGTCTAGAAGTACTGAAAATAATACCTGTTCACCTTTGACTGTGTCTTATCTTACACTTTACAAACCCTATGAATGTTTTTCATGACGTCCCTTTCATGGCTTATATCGCTGTTTCTGATACTGCATTGATTGTGCACTTACCCAACTTCAGCATCCCAGTTGCTTTCAGGCTAAAGTTGTGTTCATCCGCTGCTGCAAAGTTGTGCACAGTTCTCACAGAAATGTTCTGCTGACCTACCACTGCTATCAGTCATGTTGTGATTATTGTCATAAAATTCCAAGTACATTAACTTGTGTGACGAGTGCTTTGCTGATATTCCAATCGCTATAAATGTATAAAAGAAGCAATCCTTCTGTCACATCACTGCTTTAATACAATGCATTTTTCCCAAGCTTCTTACAGTATTTAACAACTAGAAAACACTAATGTCATCCAAAACCTTAATTTGATGTCCTTTGTGATTCACTAGTAGGTATATGAACTACCTCTTGTCTTGTCTTTTCTGGTTTGAGCTAAAGCAGAAGCAATTTTCTATTTGTTCAGATAAGCCTCTTCTAAGTAACTTCATTTTCTGAAAGTTAACTACATGTTTTTGTCAGATAGTGTCTGTCTCTCTAAGGAATAACAGTTAATATTTATAGTTACAATCAAAGTAACGAGACAATGACAGGAAGGAGCTTATACCTATAGAAAAAGCCAAGGCCATCCTGGAGTTAGTGGAATGCCTTAAGTCAAAAGGGCAAAAAAAGAGTTGCACCTGCAGGGAGGACTAGATGGGAGAGGTGACCCGGAACTGATCAATGGAGTATTCCATTCCATATATGTCATACTTGGATACAGCCTGGGGTCATGCCCTCTTCTTTGATGGCCACTGTTTGGTGAGGACCTCGTCTGTCCATCTGCTCCCAATCCATGTGTCCTTGAATCTTGTTTCTGAGTCCAGTTCCTGAATCCAGCTCCTGTCTGCTGCTGAGTTTGGGACCTTCCCCATGCCTGCCCTGCAGCAGCAGTGGTGATGTGTAATCATGAGGGAATTTAATTTTTATACTTGTATATATTTTATTATTTTCTTATTAAGATTATTATTCTCTTTTTTTATTGTTGTTGTTTCATTAAAGCTGGTTTAGTTTCAGTTTCCAATCCACAAGTCTCTCCCTCTCATTTCCTTTTCACCTCTCCTTGTGGGGGAGCAACTAAGACTACAGCTGTCCCTGTGTTTAGCTGTTGACTAAGCCAGGGTGGGGAGTGCTAAACCAGGACATTCTACAACCATCCTCATGTGTCTTACTGTTGACTTTGCTCAAGATGAATAAGTGGGCTATTTATCTGTTTGGTTTCTGTTACTCTCCTACTTTTGTCCCATACTGTGAGCCAATGAGGGGAGATATGACTGACTAACTTTTCCAAATAAAGATTCTGTGACGATCATTATCAAAAGCTTTCAGAAACCCCAAATAAATTCTTCTCTGTCACCTTCAAAAATATCACTTTTGCATATTTTTTTTACATGGTGGAAACCTCAGAAGCTATTTCCTCATGTCTTCATATTTCATTTGGATTAGGGAAGTATTTTATTTAGACAAAAATCTCTGCATGATCAGAGAAGATTTTATTTCGACTTCCTCTGAGAAGTTCATCTTAAATGTTCTGATCTTTTTCCTTGTTTAAAAAAAGAACAAAGTTACTTACCAAGAAAGTTGCTTAAACACAGTTATGAAAGGGTTAATTGCCATAAAAATAATGGTATGTGACACTCTTGGCTTCCTCCCAAGGCCGTAAGGAAGGACATAGACTTTTGCTTTATATATTTAAAGAGATGTGCAAAAGTGTTTATTTCTGAGGCTTGGCAAATTTGACAGGTGAGGCATCACTTTTCAGAAACTATCTCTGTAGATACTTTTTTTGCTATTTCTAAAGGTATTTGTGACACTTTTCTGGAGAGGACTGACATGTTGATGAAATAATTACGGGGCTGTTAAAAACTGTGTGGACAAGTGCTGTATCTAGTTGTGATGGAAATGTGTTGCATGACCATTTTTTCTATAATACACTTTGCAGTCTTACTTTCCCACTATCATGGTACAATCACAATGGCAAAGAGGTGTCTCAAGGCTAATCACATTAAATTGATTTGATCAGAATGTTTCCAGTCTCACTTCTCTCTGTCCTTGATGGAAAGAAGATACTGAGCTAAAATCAATATTGTTTACTTTCTCAATTATCATGTGTAAATTTGAGTTAAGTCTGAGCTTTTGCAATTTAACTACAACAACCTTTAGTGAAACACTTGACAATCATCCATTGATGTACACTAATTTTTCCACATACTTAGTTTTAGTTGAAGGGAAATGAGAGAATGAATTTCATGTCGCTTGCAAATCATATCTAGCTCAGAGCAGTTATGAATGTACTAGAAACGCTATGATATCTTTAAGCAATTTGTACTTGTAAGTAGAAATGTAACTTTTCTGTTTTCACAGCCACCTTGCAGCTTAAATGATAGATTAAAACCAAAATACAAAATCACAACCATATATTCCTGGAGTATCTCAGGCTAAAAAAAGATCACTGGAGGGAAAAGAGACTAACTTATGGTTAGGGTCCACAGAAATACACCAGATTAAAATCTGGCAGTATTCCTAGGTATTTTTCTTGACACTGTACAGTTTCTATTTTTTTTTTTTTTTTTTTCATCTAACTTTCTGGAGAGAAGGATGAATGTATTTGCAATGCTCTGACTTTGGTTGTTCATATGGAAGGAACAAAGCCTGGCATGGGTGAGGATTTTTTTGGTGGCCAAACTTTTATTTTTTTAAAAAACTGCAGTGAGTTTGCAGGTAAGGTCAATCTGCAACACCTGCATATATCTTCACTAGATGATGTGGTCTGATTGTTGTACCCTCTTATGGCTTCTCTTCTTTTTTGGTTCTGGCTCATCAGACCTCATCAGAACCTCTCTGAAGTTGCTTGGGGAAACCCCCAGAACTGTTGGGGACCTCTCTATTTAACTGCAAACTCCAGAATAACACTCCTGGAGTAATTTGGCTGCTGTGCAACTCTGTATGTGAAATGGTATAAAAATCATAGCATAATACCCATCTTGCACTAATGACAATTCTTTCTCACACCACCGCCTGTCCATTTTTATTTAACATTGTGGTAAGACGTGATCTCTTGGTAGTGCTGTGGAAGAATATTAACTAGAAAAAATGAATGTTATATATAAATACACAAGCATGCCTTTTGGGAGGGAAAAGTTCAAGGAAGTTTCTTAGGAGCAGTAATTAGTTTAATCTCCATGGTCAGTGTAGGTCTAATCACTTCTGCCTAATCTACTAATTACTGGAAAGTGCAATGATGAGCTAATTTTGAGACAGTGAAAATATATTGCATGCACCTGCCACTGCTTGACTTAAATGGAAATAGAATTTAATCCTGACCAAAAGGTAAAGCACAGGCAGCTGGCTCTGAGGTGATTACCTGTGCCCTTGGGACAAAACTAGTAACTTTGGAAGAACATTGAAATTACGTAGTTGAACTCTGTGAATGTGACAGGATAGGCTACTAGTGTAATCATTTTTCAAACATGGATGAGCTTTCATAGTCACAGCCCTGTTTTTTTAGGAGAATATAACATTTTTTGCTGTCCTAGGCTTATGTTACTTCATCTAACGTAACTATGGTAACAGATTAGAGTTCCTCTCTAATTTGTGGAGTGCCTGTAGAGGATATCTCTAAACTTCGGCTGCAAATTTAGGGAATCTGGTAGATAATATATTTTCAAACACTGTATCATGAACAGTAGCTTCACTTCTTGGCAAGGTCTAGCATGGTGGCTGGAGGAGTGCCTACACACAGACTTGCAGTATGTACAGGTGTGTAGGGTTACCTTTTGTGTTCTAAAGGAATGTGGCAACAGTAATTAGATTTAAGTCTCATTTCTGTTTCCAGTATGCCTGGAGTGCCTTTGGGCAACATCTCACTTGTCTGAGTGGGAAAATCAGTGAGACACCATTGGAGAAGGAGATACAAGTCCTCAATCATGTAAGTGCCATGAGCTGTGCAGAGGCCTTTATAGGGGTTGGCATTTTACCCTGTGTAAGAATACATGGCTTCCTAAGGCTGGAGACAGTTATTTGGGGAGATAATTTCAACTATATTTCTGAAAAATGTTGTTTTCTTCCATCAAGCATTGTGACTATTGAACCCTGTAAACAAGTACAAACGAGGCCAGAACATTCTGGTTGAGGTCTTATTGGGGATTTTTCAACTGGAATCGAGGCACTCCAGCACACTGTTATTGTCATGACATGATCTTTTCAGTTAGTCATCTTTTACTTCTCAGAGCCTGAATAGCACGTTGCAGTGGCACATTCTTCTCTGTGCTTTATTTTCTTTTCTGAACCCCTGTAAGGAAATATTTCTCACATATTGTTTGGCAGAAGTTTCAATTCCCATCACTTGTGCTGCCTTACAAAGACGTGTATCATTGTCCTGGAGTGCAAGAAGTGAACTCCCAAGGTTCTTTGCTACGACCCTTTGACTTCTGAAGGGAAGAGTAAGCTAATGATTTTCTGAATGTATGTCTTTCCACCACTTAAATGCACTTCCGTGGAAAAAAAACCCACACAAATCTCCCTACAGCACATTTCATAACCTTTTCTAAACTGCAGGATTCAACCATGTTCTTTGTGTGCCAGACAGATGCAAGGGGGGATGAGGAGGAAAAGACAGAGTAGACATCTAGGGAGGCAAAGATTCCTTCTGGATTTTGCAAAATAATTACCATAGCTATGAGTAATGAATCCAACAGGGTGAGATGAAAGAAAATTGAATATCAGCTCTACATGGAATTGAATGGTTGTTAAGCTGCAGGAACAATTTCTGGGCAACAACCACAAATACCAATACAGGCCATGAGTGCCTCTAACAAAAGGGTAGTGAAAATATTTGGTACATTCTTGTTTCTTTGGTCATAGAATCAAAACTTTGCTAAGTGTTTTGATTTATGTGTTTGGTTGTTTTTTTTTTTTTAAAAAAAGGCAATAAACCAAACCCCTCTGCATTAGGGCTACTCAGCTCAAGGAATTAATACATTATACCTGGCATGCACATGCTTAGCTGCCAGCTAATTTCTGTCGAGTGTGAGCATTTTCTGTTGGAAAACTGGAGAGTAACACTGCCGTGGGTGAATGTACTGGCTATTCTTGCACCAGGGCACTGTTACCTTGCAATAAGTTTTTTTGCTGAAGGAAAGACATGAAAAACCATTGCCCTGGGAATCTTAAGTGATGCATTTGTGATCCTCTGCAGCCATGTCTGTGCAGGAACTGGGTGGTGTTCCTCAGCTGTGAGACCTTCCTCTGGCAGCTCTCCAGCCTTCCGTAGAGGCAACCTGATCTAACAGAAGCAGTATGTGAACGTAATGCCTTGGGTGGTCCTATACAAGCAGTAAACAGGATCGCAGGCAGCCGCCTATACCTGTGCAATTTGCTTGTTACCTTAATCTCAAATTGTTTCTAATAACAGTCTGTGAGGCATTTTGTGTCTACCTCACTTTATTTGGTAATGGATAATAAATTAGGCTGGAGTTTTCCCATTCACAATTTCTTTCCTCCCTAAGTATTTTTCTGATATTTAGTTGGTATTTTTAACTTGGAAAACTTCCTCTGTAATCAAGATAAGGGTGAGATCTGAATGACTGTCATTTAAATCTGCTTGAGTGTGGTCTGCTCTTGTATTTTGAGGTTGTCTCTTGATTAGATGGAGATGAATGCGACAGGGTGGTGTCTCATGCTCCTTTGTACGGTCGAAGGTGGAGATGCTGAGGAGATGGGAACTGCAGCACCTAAGAGGAGGAAGGCTGGGGAGCAGTAGCTGGTGCGGTGTTTTGAAATGAGCTGCTCTTGGTTTTAATAATTTTTCTCAAGTGCTTCTGAACTCCAGCCCAATCTACCTGATGTATCACTAATAGTAGGCACTTTTTAGTTTGGGACCTTAGCAAGGAGGATGGAAAGTCACACACTCTCCAGTTCCATCATTTCTTTGCTACTGTCCATAATACAGACCTACTAAATGCTGGAAAGTATTGCTATAGTACATTGCCTGGTAGTGGCTGTAGTAGAAGTGTGAGTTTTAGGTACATATAAGGCATGAAAACTAGGTCTGTGAGCAGGTTATTCTTGTATTTGTATCCTGATTCTAATACTTGCTCTTTGAAGATCTGGGTCAGTCTTGTTCAATGCTTCAGTTTTGTCACTTTCAATATATGTGGGAGATTATTGAATATAGAAAATGATAATGGCTTCATACTCTGCTGATTGTAATAGCATGCTTTGTTCTTCTGTGTACACTTCAAGAATGACATTGAAAAGGTGGAGAAAGGGTTACAAAATGTGACTGGAAAACTGTAAGATAAATCTTCCAGTGAAGTACTTCCAGAATTCCATGGGTTTGGCTTATTGAATGGAGAGGTGACTAAGTGAGAGAATTTCACACGTACTTTTATAAGAAGAAAATGCTAGGTTCTTAAAAGGCACTTTAATTTATAGAGAGAAGCTTAACAAGAAGCAAAGACTGGAAGTCAAAGCTATGCAAGGTCCTTTTGAGAGAAATAGTTGAGTTTGAGACACGTGTTTTTAACAGGGAGGGTAATTAACTACTGGGATAAACTGACAGGCTCTTGAAGTTTTCAAGGGACGGTAGTGCCTTACTGCAAGAGGTACCAAAGCAAAATATAAGTTGTTGGGTTGAAGCAGGCTTGGTGGGCATTTGTTGTATAGCAGATTGAAGTAAACGATCTAATAGTAATTTCTAGTTTTAAAATATGGATCTCTAGGCATATAACAGGTCCCTTTATCCATATGTAAGCATGCAGTAATTTTAAAACAGTAAATATTGAACCATGTGAGAGATTATGCTTCCACAATAATTAACATTTTCCTCAAATACATAGTACATAGCTGCCACATGTTATATTTATTGATCTAATTTGCATATGGAGTAAAAATATTTGCTTATGGGAAGAAAGGTAATTGTCAAAGTGGAAGCACAAGTGTTGCTCAAACACATCTGTGTTTCCAGCATCTGTAGTTGAATTCATTGATATCTTTGGAGCAATTTTGTTTTCTTGTAACTTAGGTTTCTGATAATAACGTAAAAAAAGTAAAAACCAAACAAAATATAGACACACATCAGATCATGTACTTAAATTTGAAGAAAGGGAATCCTTCCTGGGTCTCAAGACTGCTTTGAAGAGCAGTGTGTTGACTTTGGATTATTTGTGCTTTTTTCCTTTTAATATTAAAACATGATCTGAAAATATAACAAACAAAAGAATTAGTCAGGTGGGCCCAGTAGTTTTATGATGGAGGAAAATCTTCCTGTTAATAACTTGTCCTTTTAATTAATGTGGCAGTGATTTTATTGTCTTGTCTTTTAAAAATTTAAGGTCTCAGGATAAGGTAGTCAAAGTTAATTTGTCAGATTTTTCATTTAAGCTAAGAAAATATGAATATTAGAATGACAATAACTTTGAATCTGTTTTCATGACTAATGAAATAAACTGATAGGCGTGCTCTTACCTGTTGCTCAAAGGTTTCTCCGTCAGACTTGTTCTGCCAATGTTCACCACTTTCCCACCAACAGCCAGCTGACTCGTCCCCCACTTAGTGTATGCAGTATAAATACCCCCACTGCTGGAACTGCGCTTTCCAGACCTGCTCTATTCCTCACTCTGCTTTTTAAGGCATGCCCTGAGCACTGATATCTTTGGAGGTCCTGAATGCATGTATGGAGTAGGCTTTTCCAGTCTTATTCTCAAATGCCAACAAGGTGCTTGCGTGGAGGTTGCTTCGAATGTTTAGAGTTTGAAGGGGGATTTTGTGATAGCAAGCTATCCAAAATACACTAGGTTGGGTACATCTTGAGAGAAGTGGCAGTCTAACTTCTCATGTTGGATTTGTTACCTCCTTTATAATGGAAAAATAGTGAAGAAATCTCTGCCTTAGCAGCAGCTGGCACAGCTGTTGCAAACTAACCCATAAGTAAAAGGAGGAGATGGAGGAAAAATTGGCTTCATAGCAATAATTGGCATAAGCATATGTGCTTATTCATATAAGCACATATTGAAGAATTAATGCTTGTATGTGCATATGTGTATACACGCACGTGTGCACGCACGCTTAGAGTTTAGTACAGTTGAAAGCTCCTGCAAAATACCATTTTGCTATTGAAAAAGCAAAGAATGCTGTCACATGGAGGCAAGCCAGAGGTGAAAACAAAACATATCTTTCACTGTTAATGCAGAGCACTCTGAAGAAGAATAAGCACCAGGGAGTTTTTTTGGCTTTGCAAGCAAGTATAGAAATGTCTGTCAGCTCATAATGAACCTGCTTTTGCCTTGCTTTCCGCCTGAGTTGTCAGTGCTTGCGTTTCCCATTTTCCTTCCTAGCTAAACTTCTTTCTTGATCAAAGGTCTTGTTTTATTTTTAAACTTTTCATTCCTGTAAACGATTGGAAGCTTTCCAGCGGAGCTCTGCTAAAGCCGGAGGGGACTGGAAGCAAAGAGCAAGGACAGATCTGAGGGCAAATTACTGACACTTGGGGGACACTACTTTAAAACAGCAAGAAGCAACTCCCCTTCCTCTCCTTGCATTTTAGCTCTTTCCAGTTCTCTCTAAGGAGCAGAGGATTTCATCCTACATCCCAATGCAGGAAAAGATGTCAAAGAGACGGGGAAAGACCTTGGCAGTGCAAATAGCTTGGATGTTTATAAAGGATGTGAATACTTATTTTTGAAAAGTTGAAATAGACCACTCATTTTTAACTAGGCAGCAGCACATAAGATTTAGAGTGGAATGACAGCTTTGAATGCAAAAACATTAGGATTCAGCCAAAGAGCACTGTTACCTGAACAGTTTATGTCCAAATAACCGAGGACAGCATCTCAGTGTTTGCCTGGCAAGAAGTAACAGGCAGTGCGAGCCTTTCTGCTCTGTGTGACTGGATGCAAAGAAGGGCAATGTGCCCTGTAACCAGTTCAGGCCCCTCTTTGCTCTCACCTGAGGCATGGAGTGTACCAGGCAGATGGGGAGCAGAGTGGCTACTCAAGGTGCTTTGGCTGTTTACATTGCTGATGTTGGCCTCACATGACCTGTCTGCATCAGTTACTTCCTCTGTGAAAGATCTGTGGGTGAGGGATGGAGACAATAACGTCATTGCTAGTGATGATGGCAGTAAACTAAGAGTCTATATTAACATCAAAGCAGCATAAAGGCGCTCCCCAGAAGGTTTCTCTTCAGGTCTATTTAAACAACAGCTGTATCTTAGTAACTCGGTCTGCCCAATCAATACTCTTAGGCTGCTTTTTCTTTAGCATTATTTCGTCGTTGACCTGCTGAACTGTGTCTATCTAAAAAATGATATTACTGGTGTTAATGCCATCATATTGGCAACAGAGGAAGAGACATTTGTACTGATGCCGGCTGGAAAGTAACTTCTTTTCATCATTTTATTAAGATTCCCTTCAAAGTGGGGTCTAGCTTCTGGATGGCTCTCCATTCTTGTGTCCGCTTTGTAAAGGGGCACGATGACCTTCTCTCAAAGACTGCCAAATTCAAGCTAGTTCTAGCATGAAAGAAAAGTTTATATATTTATAGAAATGTTGAATTTTATTAGTCTGTAGAATTAACTAGCTTTAACTTAAGGAGACATTGTCAGTTTAAATCTCTCCCATCATTAATATCTTGTATAAATAAGCTGTAAAAATACTAAGCCTGGTTGGGAGGAAAAAAAAAAATCCTCTCATTTTAAAATAAACTAAACATTCAGGCATTTCCCTGAACTGTGTGAAAACCCACAGCACAAAGCACAAAGGACTGACCCTATGCTGACATAATAAATATAAACAGAAGTGCAATGAATTTTCTGTGTCTCATAAAGAAACGCAGCTAGCATAAAAAGAAAACATAAGAAGAAACCTATCTCTTCTGGAGAATAACAGGCCTTGAACACCACTGCTATTCTGCAGTAGTGTCACAGTCCTGTCTCACTGTATGGGTGTCAGGGAATGTGGGACATGGCAGCTTATTGATAAAACTCCACTTCCTATGAACTGTTCTGTCAGTGATGTAGACCTCTTCCGTACTCCATGTGGTCTGAATGAGCCAGATGCTGCGCATGAACATCATCACCCCACAGTCAGCCCTGGTCTTGTTTTATCCTGCCGCAAGGTCAATAGCAGTGCTGTAGCCCAGCTATGTGCTAGCTGCTGTTGGATCTATGTTCTGCTGAGCGGTTGTGCCTGCTCGTGGGAGGAGGAATGGACCACAGTGCACCACTAGGGGTAAGGAGAGGATTACTTCACTCCAAGATCCAGGATCAAGGAAATCCTTTGAAGCTACAGTATGTGCCTTAGTCACCACCTAGTAATGTGGCCCTTCTACCATCTAAGTGACCTCACACTTACCTGAGGGACTCTTCCCCTGGGAAATTGTCCTGTGTCAGCTTTTAGGTGAATGAAGTTTCAAAAGGCTGTAGTTTCCTGTTTGAGAGGTGCGAGATTTGGTAATGGCACTAGATCTATATTGTTGTATACAAATTTTTGTCAGCTCTCTGATCCTTTCTTGGCATTTAATACGCAGAAAGGCACTGGATGCTTTCCTACCAAGAAGTGCACTCCCTCATGTTGTTCCTCAAATATATGTGTAAGTTTTTTGGCTTCAGTGAGTAGGATATTTGAGCTATGCTATATGTTCTGTGAATTATTTTCCAATAGTGCTGCTTTTCTTTGGCAGATTGAACGTACTTAGTGCCTTCAGAGCAGGATCAGTGAATATGTCACAGTGTGACCGTAAAGCAGCCAAGAAGTACTTCCTGAAGGGAAGAATCTGGAGTTACCAAAGCTCCTCTGTACCTAGAACATTTAAGGCTGCTGTTACCTTGACAACTGTAGACAGGATATGATTTGTGGTGGTCTGGATCTGAATCTTATTGTAATTCCTGGCGTAGATTGGTCTATCAAATCTACATTAGTGAAACACCTGTTCTTCACTGAGAGTTAGAAAAATGAATGTTCTGGGTTATTCCTCAACAGACAAAAGATAATTCTTTTGCCCAGCATTCATTTCTCGAGCCTGCCACAGACTTTGTGTGAGACACCGGGCAAATACTTAGCAACATCTTCTTGTTTGTGAAATACAGATAATGATCCTGTCAGTTGTCCAAGAAGTATTATGGCTCCAAGAATACTGTAACCATTCAACAACAAAGTGACATATCATATATATAGCTCATATATATGTGTATATACATATACACAGAGAGAGAGAGCAACAAGGCTATTCAACTCTTACTTGAGATGTTTCCATTTGCTGCATCCATGGCCTTTCTGAAAGAAGTAACCATCCTTCCAGTGGGAAAAGGTGCATACTCATACCTGAGAAGTGTATTTAAATATCCCTTATTAAGTAGCTTGTCCCTTTGTTTAGCCTAGACCACTGGTGTTGAAAACTAGTAACAAATCGGAATATACTGATACTACTTCACGAATCTCCCCCTATTGCTTTCACAAGATACAGATCTGACAGTGAACAAGCACAGCAGGAGAAGGACATGCAAGGGCTATCTTTTTACTTCTGATTCGCACATCAGAGAAGCTGTTTCCTCAAAAGCCTCGGGGTGGATCCCATTTTAAAATTGAATTTTATTCTTCTTTTCCCAAAATGAGATGCCCCTGTGAGTCATATGCTGCTCAGACAGCTGGTGGCCTTTTGTGCAGTACTTAGCAAGCTTGGGGGCAAATTATAATGGCCCAGTAGGAACAGCTACCAACTGTGAGACTTTGCAGTATGGTCTTCAGAGGTATTTGCCAGCAGACATCCAAGTTCCCTAAGGAGATCAAGAAGAAGGAGGACGTTTTGAAGAGTTCAGGTGGGTTGGCTTCTTAATAGACTCTCAAGAATTTATTCAGAGTATGTGTCTTGTTGGAATTCACCATTTTATATTCAGATTTCCATGAAAACTCATTTTTCTACATTCGAAAGCAATCTTCTGTATTCTGAGCAAATAAGCTGTCATGCCCTGAGAGAGATCAGAGACGCCCAAACTTCACCACAAAATACAATCTAGGAATGTGCCCTTTTCCTTACTGACAAGTCCCCTTATGAGAAGTGGATAAGTCAATGGGGGTTGTTTAGCCTGGAGTAAAGGAGGCTGAGGCGAGGCCTTATCGCTGTTTCCAACTGCCTAAAAGTAGATTGTAGCAAGGTGGGTCGTTGGTCTCCCAAGTGACAAGTGAAAGGTCAAGAGGAAATGGCTTCAAGTTTTACCAGAGGAGATTTAGACTAGATATTAGGAAAAAATTCTTCACCACAAGGGTTGTCAAACCCTGGAACAGGCTGTCCAAGGAAGTGGTTGAGTGATCAGCCCTGGAGGTATTTAAATGACGTATAGATGTGGTGCTTAGGGATATGATTTAGTGATGGTTTGGCAGTGCTAGGTTCACAGTTGGACTCAGTGTCCTTAAAGATCTTTTCCAACCTAAATGATTATATGATTCTATGACTAAATAAACAATGTATAAATACTGTGTGTGATTGTGTTCCCTAGACATCCCTTGCTTCATCTGGGCTTCTAAGTAGGTGATTTAGACAGGAGGATGTCTACTGTTATTTTTCCAAGTTTCCCTTATGTGTAGACAGTATGAAATTTGAAAACAAATGCCAGAATACTTTTGCTGTTGTGTGGTACATGTCTACTGTCCTGGATGTGTCCCTCTCTATCAAAACCAAGAAATTAATTCTTTCCTAGCCAGGATAAGGACATCACTCCAAATATTTTCCTCTAACTGCGAATTCACAAATAATAAAATATAATTTTTGTGTTATTTTTCTTAAGGGAAAAGTATGCAAGGAAAATAACCTTATGCTGGTGTTTTCCATATGGTCATCTTTTATAATGGTTACTTGTGTTTATCATATTCTTTCCTCTTCAAATTTACTGTTTAAATTATAAGGTTGCATACTTACATTTTCATCTCAAACTTTTTCTGCTAATGAGGGAGAAGAGTAGCCATCAGATTGTTCCAGAGATGATGAGCATGAATTCTAATTTAATTCTAGCATAGCCGACTTCCTACATGTTGGCATGTTTTTATCATTATAGTGTGACCTCTCCCCTTTAAATGCAAGGATTAGAGAAATCGGAGGTATTTTGCCACTCAGGCTTTCTGAGAGCTTCCCATGCTCTGCAGCAATGTGGAAAAAGTTGCCAAGAACAGAATTTACAGCCAGAAAACTCAACTGTATATTTCAATTCCTGTATTACAGCAGAAATAATTATAGCCTAGATCTTCACTCTTAAAAAGGTTCATCTCTGAAGGCAAGACTGATTTCAGAGTGTCAGTAACATGGAAAGCACAAAACATTGCTGGGAGACAAAACTATAACTGTTCTGAACAAGTTTTTGTCTGTGCTGTGATTTCTCAAAATTGCTGTGGAAACTGAGTTCAGAATGTACTTCTCCCCTCACCCTGCCAAAATTATTTCCCATATTGAGCAGGAGCTCTTTAAAAGTATTTTGCTTTCCTCTTCTAAATAGCAATTTTTGGGTTAGAATACCCAAATGGACAACATCTGTAGAGCAAAAGAATTCAAATGCATATTAAATGCTGGTAAATTAAATGCATATAAATTCCTGGCAAATCACCCCCAGTCAGTGTCTGGCTGTTGAATCTAATGGTATAAATGTTGTTATTGTCTGCGAAATGAATAATAGTCTGGCAGAAACATGTAGCTGATCCCAAATAACTTTTTTTCATGAGTGCCAGAGCCTCCAAATTCTTTCTCATCTCCTCTTTCCCACTTCAGTGATGTAGTTGTCCTATGTCTATGTACAGAAACCTCTAGAAAAGTCATATGGTATTTAAATGTTTGTTGTTTAGGGGGTTTTCTGTTTGTTTGGGGGTTTGTTTTTTGTTTTGTTGGGTTGCTTTGGTTTTTTTTAAATCCATCACATCATTACCACTTTAGTAAAACGATGTTTTGGAGTAGGTTTTGTTGCAGGTTCTTCTTATTTTGATCCCATTAAGTTTCTAAGCTTATGAACTATATAGCATGCATAACACATTCTGCCACTGTAGTGTAAAATCAAAGCTTTCTAGGAGGTCCTTGCTTACCACAGCCTAATTGTCTAATTTCTCCTTCAGTGTTGAGTTTCATCTCCTTGATGTAAAGACTTTGGGAGCCCGTGTGAGCCTACATAATACAGACTTGTAGGGAAGGCTGGTAACGCCTACGGCATTGAACTTTCTGACTAACTACTACCCCTGCAGTGCTCTCAGCTGTGGTTTCACACTGCTTCTAGCAACACCATTGGCTTTTTTGAACTTGTCATACGTACCCATGTTGTATCCCGTTGACCATTATCCTTACAATGTCTTAAAAAGCATTTTAACCAGTTTGCTCTGAGTAACCAGTGTGAATAAAATGCAGAAATAAGCTAGGCTAGGTAATTTCCTTGTTCTGTGGGAAAGCTGGTGTTAAGCGATTTCTTGTGTCCTTAATGAAAATTGTTCTCCTTCAGTTTCTGTCAAGGCTGACATTTTAACATCTTCTAGCCAGGTAGATTGTTTTACTTCCTGTGGTTTTCCTGGTCACATACAACTTTTTTTTTGGTATCATGCCCTGGACATTTTGCACGTATCCTGTTGTTGAGGAGTGATTTTCCCACTGTGGCCTTCAGACTTTGTTATATTTGGCAGGAGGCCCTGGTGGTACTTTTGTTTCAACTGAGATTTTTTCCACCTTGTTCACCAAACTTCAGAAGCACAGCACAGACTCACTGACTTGCCCGTCTCAGGCATTTAATGAATTCTCCCTTACCATTGTATTTAATTTTTGTGCTTTGGTCTGTCCCCTGACTACCAACACACTGAAAAGGTTTTTTTTCTAATTTGCACTGAACCTTTCTGCTTTTATTTTGAGTAGTCATATTTATAGCTTCTAATAGTAGCTTGATATTTGTAAGGGAAGTAGATAATCGTGGGAGAAATTCTTCTTTTTCCATTTCTGTGTGCTTTTTTTTCTCCCTGGAGATCCCGTTGCTAACCACTGCCAGAAGCCCTGTAGGTGTACAGCGCTGCCTTCCAATTTCTTGTCAGAGTGTAATCTGATAGATAATTATAACAACTTTGCAAGATGAAAGTCAGCTGTCGATATGATAGGCAGGTCAGGCTGTCTGTGTGCTTTGTCTTCTGATGTTGCTGGTTACAAAAAGGAAATAATTTGTGATACTGTGTCCATCTGTTTTAATTTTGGTGAGCAGTGTTTCACTCCCCTGTATTCTTAAGCGCAGCTAGAATCCTTGCAGTGACCCGCGTCATGTGCTAGGACAGGGACCACTGAGTGATTCATTTGGGCAGATTTAAAAGAGTCGGTATGGTGAAAAGTGAGGAATTAACACTCATTTTTCTCATGAACACCGATCAATGTGAAGTCCCCTTTTCCATGCCATTGTCATTTCTTACAACTGGATGTGCTGCATCTATAGGACAGCTTCTTCTACATCAAAAATCTGACATCCTGCTTTTTATTTTCCCTCCTCTAATTTATTTTTTTTATTAGTTTTTTTATTTTGACTAATGAAGAGATGACAGCAAGATCAGTTTGTAGCCCAAGTGATTGAATACAGTTAGGCTCTTGAAAGCAGAACGGAAGATAACCTAGCTGAGGTAGCTGTGGGCTATAACTAGATCATTAAATTTTCCGTTTTATTTTTCAGTCATGTCATTCTAATTGAATATTCTGGTTGGAGTCCTTTTTTGAAGTGATTTGAACAGAGGATTGAGACATGCCACATAGAAGATTAGAGACAATATATTTGAAACGACTGAAAAGAACATGTGACGAAAAGAGAAACTCAAGCCTAGCAGGAAAAAACCTAGTAAAATATTTGCAATGGGAAATTTCTTTCTTAAAAGACATAAGGTAGAAAAAAAAAAGAAAGAAAATGAAAGAGGAATAATAACAGACCAAAAGTATTTTGTCACACCTTAGCAAGAAACAAAGTCAGTTCAACAATTAAGTGCCTTAATTAAAATCCAAAGCAGTGATATTTGACATCATTTGAAAAGGGAAAAAATACTTCAAATGTTCCAAGCGCTGAAGCAGGAGGAAAAGAAATGCCATGCTGAGAGTCATTAAGACACAAAAGTAATTCATCGCAGGCACAACTACCTTTATTACAGGAAAGGTGATTGTCTTTTCGGTACAGGCATTGGTTTCAAGCTAGGCAATGAACATGAAGACACCTATAGTAGGAAAAGCAAAAATATTAAATTGTTTCCGAATATTGTAGCTGTGCTGTTTACTCCATCAAGGAAGGATAATGAGACTGTTTATGGAAGTCCAACCTGCCAGCATAAGGAATGTATTTTGTTAAATTTTAATTAAAGACTAATTTCTGAATACTGTCCAAGTAGTTTAATTCTTTATTAAAAAGAGGAACCCCAGGAAAAAAGGCAAAAGCCAAGTTATTACTCTTTAGCTGTCTGGATGCAACCTAAAATTTTAATGAGCTACTGTCCA
This sequence comes from Neomorphus geoffroyi, assembly GCA_033558235.1. Lineage (NCBI taxonomy): Eukaryota > Metazoa > Chordata > Aves > Cuculiformes > Neomorphidae > Neomorphus > Neomorphus geoffroyi. The sequence goes on from JAUMJM010000002.1 coordinate 24,361,290, forward strand.
AGTTAACTGTTTATTTACCATAGTTGCTTGCCTACTAGCATAAAATGGAACATTTTATTCTTTCTATGCAGGCTGTCTGGTTTGTGTGTTAGTTAAGGGCCTCATCCAGCACTCTGTATACGCTAATGGGCCTTGCTACAAAGCTGAGAAGTCAAGTAGTCTGGAGCAGAGAAAACACTGGCTCATGTCCAGGTCCGAGAGGGTCAGTGCACAGCTCAGACTCGCAAACTCTGTTGAACCCAAGTTCCCTTTGTGTAGAGCCACTGTAATGCCTGCATCATGTTTTACAGTACCCAGGCTCTCCAGATATTTTTGCCTTTGCTATCCATATACTCCTTCCTGCATTGATGCAGGGTAGACTACAGTTGCATGAAAAGATAACCTGAACTGAAGTGAGGCTAAGCTGGAAACATTATCATTTATCCCAGTTCTAATCATGAACTGGCTGTTGAGTTCACAAGCAACATGTCCTTGTTTTATTAGACCATGGACACATATAAACTTACTGGGTAGTTTAAACTAAATTCTTACGTACAGAACAGCAGCCATTCCAAGTAAAATAATGACAAATACACAGGCAAGACAGCCTCAACAAACTTTGACTTGATTGTGACATTCCTTTAAAACATAGGTGGAAAAAATACGGGGAATTGGTGTTGGGATTTGATGGTGAGTATGAACAAGAATAAGTGAGATTTCCAGACAAACAAAAAAGAAGGAGCAGCTTGGGGAGCAGGAGGAGTGTGCCAGGTGCCCTTTGAGGTGCTGGTAGAACTGAATAGTTGGGATGGTCTTGTTAAAATTTCATTTGATTTAGAAGGTGAAATTGGTATAAGTCTGGGATTTCCTTAAGTACCCAAGTGGAGAGCTCTCTTCTGCCACAGGCTGAAGCGCTGGGATAAAGTCGCTTTGAAAGTTACCAGGCATGTTAGACATACTGTCCTGGACTGCCTTCTGCAGTGAGAATATGATTGAATATTGACCCCTAACCACCTTGCATGGCATTGGGGACCTTGGAGTGCACGTGGCTCCTTCCTTTGCTTATGCCACTCAGTTCCTTCAAGGGATACCAGGGAGCAGGAAGGAAGGATGTGCATCCTGGTCCCTTCCTGATGTGCTGTGTGGGTATGGGCAGAGGATGTAGCTGTGGAAGGCAAAAACTGTTAGGAACATAAAAGGAATGCATTTCTTCCACAATTTAGGGGCAATCATTTAAAAGTCACTGGCAATCCTGAATGCCTAGAAGCCCGAGTGCCTAAAGAAGTTCTGTGGTTGATAAACTGAACTGAAAGAACTTTGATTAAAGTGGAGGGTGGCATGAGGAGACTGGTATTACTGCGAAGGCTTGCTGCCTATACTGGCATCATTAAGAACACCCTGCAGACAAGGGTCTCCTTGCTCAGTGACAGAGATGTGATTGCTTCTGCTGGGATTAGTAGTAGAATACTTAAAGTATGGGCTTCCTCTGCATCAAGGGACAGGTCTACCCACAATTAGACTTTTTCAAGCTTGGTCAGTGGGGTATAATTAGGAGAGAAGTCTTTTAATGAACTGCTAATGCTGGCCTAGCAGAAACTTGCAGATGTTGAAAAAAAGACTAGGGTCAGGCCTGCTGCTGAAGTATGTGATTCATTATTTGGACATTCCAAGTTTTCACTGTTTGCTCTTTCCTTTGAATAAAAGAGACTTTTAACCCTGGGATTTTTTTTGCATTCAAGTGGGCATGCTGTTTATCATGAATGTTCACGTGATGTAATTTAATTTCTGAATGAGGCCTATGCATTTTTTTAAAGAGTTTTGAAAGTCAAACAACATGGCAGAAAAGTTAGTACATGACAGATGAGAAAGCTGATAATCACTATACTTGGATAAAGATGTAAGCAAGCTGGTTGATAAACCAGTCAAAGAAAGAAGTTAAGCCATGTTTTTTCAACTTGAAAACTGAACAGGATCATCCAATTCAGGACTGGATAAGCACGGATCATAAGGGTCAATTTGTTTTCAAAAGCACAGCCCATCAGTGGTAGGAGTTCAAGCATCTTTCCCTGCGGGTAGCTCCCCATTGATATAGCAGTTTCAGAGACCTAGACTTCTTTTTGAGCTTTGTTCTCCTCAAGCTGAATCTGTTAGCACAGAGGTCCTCTGAGTGCAATAAAGGTTCAGAAAATAGGCAGTCATTCTTCCAGCTTCCAGGAGCTTAATCAGATCAAACAGATTTCAGTTAATGCCTGCTTACAGAGAATCTTTCACAAGAAGCAGATTTGACCACATCCTTCCCAAAGCTGTGAGAGTGGTGTGACAGTCTGCCTACACATCTTTTGTATTACAGCCTAATTGGCTGGAACACATACTGAGAGAGTGTGACCAGGATAAACTCCTTCCTCAGCCAGAAGGAATTTTAACTTCTGTTACTGTCCTACCAGAGCACATGAAGTGGAAGCTGTTTTTCCAGCCTGAATCAACCTGTCTCCCCTTAAGCAGATCTAGTATATGAATAAGAACGTAAGAATCTTTGATCAAAAAAGGGAGAGCACAAGAGGAATGTTACTGTAGTGACTGGGGCATTCAGCTGGAAGAAAAATTTAAGCTCTGTGCTTTGGACTATGCTTCTGTTTTCTTCGGTGACTTTACAGGAGGAAGAAGAACTCATGATCACTGGCAAGACTTAATGGACTGATTATTACATTCTTCTCTGCGCTGTGAACCAGAGTGCCCAGAAATCTTCCCCCATTTAGCCATACTTTAGCAAGTGGGTAAGGTATGCCTTGAGGAGGTAGAAAATATAAATTTGAATCCCATCGGCTCAGTTAAAGCATTGACCTTATGTCTCCTGTTTTCTGGATTTCTGTTTTAAGAAGGGTGATAGACATCTTTCTCTCTTGTTTCTCCAAAGAAGACAGTGAGTCTTGCTTAGTGTTATTTTTATTTATTTCTCAGCATGCAGCTATATATCATTATCAGGAGAGGACTTTGGATATTAAATTGAGGAGTGAGATGCTTGCTTACAGCTATTAATCCTGTTGCCTAATTTTATTCTAATTAATACATTAAATTATATTAACTATTTATTTCAGTTAATCACATTTTATCTTATTTAATTTCCATTTCTCTGCTGTGTTCAGATACTCTAGGACTGTGGCCCTGGTTGGTTCTGTGGCCTGGAACACTGCCTGTGCTGGTGTCACCCTTGGCTTTAACAACAGTCAGCCCTTGTTGTTCCCTGACACTTCTGTTTTGGAAGGGTTTTGTTTCCTCCCTTGTGTCAGTATAGTTAGTGATATCGATGTGTGGGGAGTAGCATTGTCTCTCTGTTTTGATTGTAAATCAAATGAGAGATGGTGGCGGGAATGCATTTTTATGTGACTGTATTCACAGGTTTACTATAGTAATTGTTTCATGAGATCATAGAATCACAGAATGACCTGAGTAGAAAGGGACCCACAGGGATCATTGAGTCCAACTCCTGTCCCTGCATAGGATAACCCCAAAACTGGGGTAGGAGTAGTTAATGTTTAACTGTGTAGAAGAGCTGCTCTTGAAGGATGGTAGAGGCGCAGACCATTTTACAGCGTCGTGATCTTAGATTGCTGGAAGTATATTGTGAAACTACATTGTGCTCTCACTCCCACTTTGGGAGCCAGGCACTAGAAGTTAGGGATTGCAGACTCCAGTCCATGCACACCCAAACACTTTATCAGATCCATCCCCCAGATTATTGCTGTGTATTGCTTTTCTGTCTTAGGTTCCAAAATGTTTTACTCCTTGTCAACATCTGTCCTCAGCCAGCACTCTGAGAATCTAATTATGGCCCTCTGAAAATTAATTTGATCAGAGGTGTTACTGTGTCTCTGAGCCTCCGAAGACAAGCTTTGCTGCTTGAGCACTGTAAATGTGGTGGTGGTGTTCCTCAGCCTCCCAGGAGTCCCCCTGTCTTACAATGACTTTGTGTCTTTGCTAGACAATGCAACACTCCACAGGCTCACGAGTATTGTCTTGGTCTCGTGTCTAATCATCAGCAATCTGGTTTTGTGGAGATTTTCTAAGTTTTAGGAGGCGATCCTCTGATTTATTTCCCTGGTTTGTGCAGTCTAACATTTACTGAGATTAAAATCTCTGAGGCTTTTCTTACCTTTGGCACTTCAGAAGAACACATTAAAAAATCCCTGCAGTTTGCTTTGGAAGACTTGGAGACTACATTGATTTAAAACTCTCTAGTAGCAGGTTATTTCAGGTCCTACAGCAATTCCTCAAGCACATTTCATAAAAATCTTCCTACTCTGAAGAGAAAGTAGACTGGCTTATGTATTGCTTTTATTACATTTCATGTGGCAAAATCTTTGACTTGTGCTTCTCCAGTCTCTAGCTAAGGTTGCTGCTTCATATTCAGGCCATGAGAGCATGGATTCAGGATAAAGAAAGCGATTGTGTCCCTGTGCTCAGCACTGGTGAGGTTGCACCTCGAGTGCTGTGTTCAGTTTTGGGCCCCTCCCTACAGGAAGGACATTGAGGGGCTGGAGCGTGTGCAGAGAAGGGCAACGAGGCTGGTGAGGGGGCTGGAGAATAAGCCCTATGAGGAGAGACTGAGGGAATTAGGGTTGTTTAGCTTGGAGAAGAGGAGGCTGAGGGGAGACCTCATCACTGTCTACAACTGCCTGAAAGGAGGCTGTGGCGAGGTGAGGGCTGGTCTCGCAAATGACAAGTGAAAGGACGAGAGGAAGTGGCCACAAGTTGTGCCAGGGGAGGTTCAGACTAGACGTTAGGAAAAATTTCTTCACTGAAAGGGCTGTCAGGCGCTGGAACAGGAACAGGAGGTGGTTGAGTTGCCATTCCTGGAGGTGTTTAAAGGATGGTTAGATGAGTTTCTCAGGGATGTGGTTTAGTAAGTGGACAGGTACAGCTGGACTTGATCTTCAAGGTCTTTTCCAACCAGGTGATTCTGTGATTCTATGAAATGACTGAAGAACCTATGTGCGTTCCAAAAGAGCTTTTGAAAATTTTTCTGATAATTTCCATTTATTCTGGTGGCCTGATCTGTGTTTGGGCTGTTTAAATCCACTATTCCATTCAAACCAGCTTGGTTTTTTTCTGACCTTGCTCAGTCATCATTTGGCTACTGAGCCAAATTCAATTTTATTTTATTTTCCATAGAAAGGGGGGTATTTCTGCTGCAAACATTTATTATTTTAGTGTTAGTGTTTTCCTCAATCTATTAAACATTTTATCTTTATTAATCTATTAAATATTTTATCCAAGCCATAGGAAACACATATGCCTACATCACAATTCACATCTGCAGACTTTCCTTCCCAGCCTGTCTAGATAGGACATTTGGTTCCCATTTATCAGAATGAAGTAGTATCTGCCACTTTAATCTTTCTTTGTTTCTTGGGCATTTTTGCATTACGACAACCTTTGTTTGTAGAACCATATTTGTTGATTGAATACATTTTGAGGATTTTTTTTTTTTTTTTCTTTTTGTGGGGAGTTTTCATTTGCTGTTAAAGGAGGCAAGGGTGAACAGCTTAAAGTCGCATGTCTAACTTTTAATTGGTAACGTGTTTGACTTCTGCTTGGTGTTGAGCACCTGAAAAAGATGGAGACAGATAGATCCAACCCAAGTGTATTTGAAGTGTAACTGGGAAGTAGAACAAAGCAGAATGCTATAAGAAAAGAGACATACCACCCCACTGTCTGGTCATTTGCCAAGCTAGGCAAAACAGATCTTCAAAGTTAAATGACCAACCTGATTTCTTTTTACGACTGTGTGACTCGCCTGGTGGATGAGAGGAAGGCTGTGGATGTGGTGTACCTGGACTTCAGCAAGGCCTCTGACAGTGTCTCCCATAGTAGACTACTGGACAAGCTGGCAGCCCGTGGCTTGGACGGGAATGTTCTGTGCTGGGTTAGGAATTGGTTGGATGGCCGAGCCCAAAGGGTGGTGGTGAATGGTGTCCCATCCAGCTGGCGGGCGGTCACCAGTGGCGTCCCCCAGGGATCGGTGCTGGTCCCGGTCCTGTTTAATATCTTTATTGATGATCTGGATGAGGGGATTGAGTCCTTCATCAGCAAGTTCGCAGATGACACCAAGCTGGGAGGAAGTGTCGATCTGCTAGAAGGTAGGAGGGCCCTACAGAGGGACCTTGGCAGGCTGGAGAGATGGACTAACTCCAATAGCATGAGGTTTAACAAGTCCAAATGCCGGGTTCTACACTTTGGACACAACAACCCCATGCAGAGCTATAGACTGAGTGCAGAGTGGCTGGAGAGTAGTCAGGCGGAAAGGGACTTGGGAGTGCTGGTGGACAGGAAACTCAACATGAGCCAGCAGTGTGCCCAAGTGGCAAAGAAGGCCAATGGTATCTTGGCCTGCATCAGGAACAGTGTGGCCAGCAGGACTAGAGAGGTCATCATCCCCTTATACTCGGCACTGGTCAGGCCGCACCTTGAGTACTGTGTCCAGTTCTGGGCCCCTCAGTTTAAGAAGGATGTTGAGATGCTGGAGTGTGTCCAGAGGAGGGCGACGAGGATGGTGAACGGGCTGGGGCACAGGCCCTATGAGGAGCGACTGAGGGAGCTGGGGTTGTTTAGCCTGGAGAAGAGGAGGCTCAGGGGAGACCTTATTGCTCTCTACAACTACCTAAAGGGAGGTTGTAGTGAGGCAGGAGTTGAACTCTTCTCTCAGGCGACCAGTGACAGAACGAGAGGACACGGTCTCAAGCTTCGCCAGGGAGGTTTAGGATTGACATTAGGAAGAAATTCTTCACTGAGAGGGTAATTGTTCATTGGAATGCACAGCCTAGGGAGGTGGTTGAGTCACCATCCCTGGAGGTGTTCAAAGAGAATTTGGATGAGGCACTTAGTGACACGGTGTAGTTGACAAGTAGGAGTAGGTGTAGGGTCATAGGTTGGACTCGATGATCTCAAAGGTCTTTTCCAACCTTATGATACTGTGATATGTACTTTTGAACATCTCTCACCTCTTTTTATAGCAAATGGAAATAAAAGCCAATTTCCAGGGGAAAATTAATCTCAGCCAAAGGTATGCACCTATTCCCATCCTTCTCCTTAGCAGTCATGAAGTTTTAACAGGTATGGGTAACATCCTTCTTATGTGGTTGCTCTGGAACCTGATGGTTTCCTGTCTGGTTGTCAGTGAAATTTATCTGGTAGCAATAGTGCCTGCTAGAGTGAGTTTTTTCTTTCATAGGTACAAGGTGACGTTCTCAAGAAACAGCAGTACTGAAAATAAACAAGCAAAAAATAATGGTTTTCAGTCAGGCTGTTTTTTGGTCACAGACCCTGGAAACTGAAATGCTGTCACTGGACAGTCAGGGACATGTGCATCAATCTAGGATAGGACAGGGCTGCTGCTTCTGGGGATGCAGTCATCTTGGATCAGTTTGACTGGTTAGAGTTTATGTAGGTTCAGTCAGGGTATTTAAAGTGGCCTCACTCAATATGGATTGATTTAAAAGCCAAAATATTCATGGTGTTTTAGAAGGAGCTGTATTTTAAGTAATTTTTTTCCTAGTAGTTTGATACCTGTGACATCTATGCTCAATTATGCTGCCTAAGTTCTGGAAAGCCTTTCTTCTTATGTACAGTAACATGAGGGACTTTGCCCTCAACAACCTTATTTAATACTAGTGTTTGTGTTGAGGAGAAATTTGCAAGTGCTGAGAGCACTGTCTCCAGTTCTGCCAACTGCTTTTTCAGAAATAGTGGTTTAGTTGATTGTTTTTATTTGCCTTGTTGTATTGATTACTTTAGAAGCCATTTAATAGACTGATGGTAGGAGTTTGAATTTTATTTACTAGTCCCTGAGCTCCTGGCATTTTTGAGTTTATGAAAAGATAATACTGATGTTGTTTACTGGAAACTAACGTAGGCTGGTTTCAGTAGCTCTTTTGACTGTGTAATTGTTGTCAAAGTTATTACAACAAATAGCCTTTTTAAAACTAAACCTGCTACATTCATGCTTTAAAGTTCTAGGGCTTCCGGGCCAGTTAACTATTCCAGGAGCTTCGCTGCATTACAGAGAGCTGCAGAATTTAGTAACTTAGTTTTTAAAAACCATGATCTCTAAATGTGTTTTATGGATATTTATGAATATTTGAGAGGGTCTACCTTTTTTTTCCTTTTTATGCAGTTGCTTTGAAATGTCAGGACCTGATGAAGCTCTTTTTTAAGCTGTCAGTGAGTATCAACAAGTAGAGATAATCCCTACTTGAAAGGAGAGGTTGATTCCTGCTCTCTTGTACATAAACTGCTCTTACGTGATGGCAGAAAGGGCTTTGTGTAGTGGCAGTCTACATAAAATTACACCGTGAGTGGTCGGCATTTCTAAATTTGTGCCACTACTTCGTAACACATAGGCTGTCATCTCTCATAAATATATTGTATGGCCTGTCCTTTCACTTTAATAAAAACAAATGGATTCCGAGATCAGATAAAGACATGAGGAAACCTAATATTCTCTGTTGCCAGAGCAAGGGGTCACCTAGGGATTTTTATGGTGCCACAAATGCAAAATGTTTCTTAAGGGACCACTTGGCAACTACAATTCCAGCGTGCTGCAGAATTTTAAATCTCTTGCATTAAATGAGCTTGGTTCCTTGCAGCTGTGAAGAACATCTCTTACTGATGCTGGCTTGTACTGCTCAAGACACAGTCTCATCTTTAGGTCTTTGTGCCACTTTCCTGAGCCTTCCCCCTGCCTCTCAAAAGGCAGTGATTGTCAGAGGCATTTTGTATAGGCAGTGCTTGCTGGGCACTACAGCAGTGGAAGTGAAAGGAAGATCTGGGAGCATGAGACTCTGTTTTCACATTTCTATGTTAGCTACTTAAACACAGCACTCTCAGGACCAAGTGGTTCTGCTTCACTGTAGAAATACGTTGTTAATATTCAGTTGTTGGAGAATATTGTCTGTCTGTTGGTTGGGTTTTTTAAAAAGTTGTTACTGCAGCCAGTGGAGAAAGAAAACAGGGAAGAGAAAGGAACTCTTGAGCAACCATCTATCAGTTCCAACTGATTCTTGTAAGTGGAAGCATTTGCTACTAGTGTGACAGTGTCACAAGATTATGTCTAATTTGCTTTAGCTTTTTCAATTTTTTTTTTCTTTTGTCTATATCGATATATAGCTGTAACAGTTGTGATGTCCCTCTTTGAAGCAGCACTTACAAATTGTTCTAGGTGCCTGTAAGCAAAACTGTTGTGCATGCTATGCACTGTGTTGTAAAACTACTTCAGTACATGCTATAGCAGCCTGAAAGGCTAAATTACTCCCCCAAACTAGAGTTACTTTTCTTTCTTAGGGAACTCGCCATTTCCTCCCAGTTAGGATGGGTTAAGAAAAGGCTTAGAGGGAAATGCTGTGTTTGTAAGACTCACAGCTGTAACAAGAACAGGGATAATTTCTGATTTGGAATAGCTTGGCTTCTAGATCATAAATTGGGCTGATCTGTGTCACAGTGCTGTTTCTGAGTAACATCATCCTTCATTGCTTAATAAACATTATAAGCCTTTTTCTAACTTCCAGAAAACACCAGGAATGCAAAATATGTTGCACTGGAATTCATCTGCTGTGGCAGCAGAGACCACACTGAACTTGTTCTGTTAATAAGAGCCATGTTACAAAGGAGGGCATCAAGGGGAGAAAATTAACTGCAGCTTGCTAGTAAAAAGCAGTCCTTAAAGTACAATGTTACTGCTTTTGTGGTGTGCTGAAAACCCCCGTGCTAATGTTCAATCTAAGTTTTGTTTTCAAGAAAAAAAGTAAAAGAGACTGCTAATCCGTTGGATTATTCACTGGTCGTTGTGACTTTAGGGGGCCTTTGGGGCTATTTCTAAACAGAATTTCCTTTTCATGTTTTCTATGTATGATGGTTATTCAAGAAATAAGTTTGATTTCATGTTGAAAAGGTACATCTGAGTTGGTTAATAGTTCAGCTGTTAGCACCCAGAACAAGTTATGTGCCCAAATAGAGATGCCTAAGATCTTCTGAAGTACAAGGAGGTGCAATGAAGACACACAGAGGCTACAAGACATACCTTATCAAGTGAATGTCCATTATGAACACTGTGAAAAGATTAGGCATTATTAACATGTTGGTTTAGAAGAATTTAAATTCCTACTGGAATTTCTTTGGTTGGTTTTATTAATATGCAGAACGCTTCAACATTATTGACAAAACGCATTAGCACTAATAGGAGCTGGATTGATTTGCTCAGAAATCGAAGTCTTTAGCCAGCCAAGTAGTGATCGTGTAGATGGAGCTTTGTTTCTAGGTGGCAGCAAATCATCAGAACAGAGTGTGGGCTGCGTGGGGAATCTGCAGGATGATTGTGGTGTCTGTAACTAAATGGGGACCAATGTGGATTTTGCCTCTGCTGTTGCCTTCTCAACTAATTTCTCCATCCTTTTGCTTCTTTTTTTTCCAAAACATTGTTCTGATTAAGGCATGGAAAATTTTACCATCAGTTTTAATTTTTTTTTCTATTTTTCATTGTGTGAATCCCTTCACACACAAAAGCAGTGGTGATTGTATTGGAGCTGGGTGTCTGTTCTCAGTTTTACTCTGGATTTATTGCACTTTCATCAGCTTTTTCTTTGCTTTCCACTTCACTAGTTTGATGGTCTTTAGTGAAATCCATTAGTTTAAGGAGGTGGCTTTCTTAATGACTTAAACACCATCTGTTATTTTATTATATTTTCTGTTTATTGTAGCTTTTAGTTATAATTTAGTAAGTCCTGGAGAGATCTGCTTTAATTATAGTGAAATGTGTACTGTCTTTACAATCATGTTGTCAAAGTAGGGGTTATTTAGTACCCTAAAACATCTTGATATTTGTCACATAATTGTGCATGAGTAAGACTAGAGGGCCAGAACAGTTCGTTTCCAACTTCAAAATCTCAGAGTGAGTCTGTTGTTTTGTGTTTCAGTTACCCTGTACTGCTGCAGCTCATGGGCACTGTATTTCTGTTTACAGCACGCTGCAGCATGAAATATTGCAAACCTAAAATTTTGCAATTCCTGTTGAACCGCCTGGCTTTTAGAATGTGTTGATTGTGCATAAAATACTGGATAGCCTGCATGTAACTAGAAATAGTTCTGATTAATGCTTTCTCAAATGATCATTCTCAAAGAGGAATGCGTATTAAATGCGCAATACTGTTTTTCTCTCGTACCGCATACAGGAACAAACAAGTTTCAGACTTTCATTTACTTTTTTCCTGGCTGTATTGCCATGATGTACAGTAGAAATAATTTTTACCAGGAACGCTTCCTGTGAGATTTAGTTTTGAAGTGGCTTTCCATTTTCCTGATTTGTTTGAGGTTAAATCCAAGAACCACAGTGTGTATTCCAAGAAGTGTCCATCCCGCCTCCTTTCAATTGTGCAACATTGCCAGTGACAGAGAGGGCACTGCTTATGCTAACATGAATTATTTAGCTTTTTATGCTGCTGACTTGTAAAAGAATTATGCCTAGTGCATAGTTGGCAAAACCTTTTAGTCTCTAAGACAGCAACTGTTGAAATGTGCAAGGTATTTATGCAGTTTTGTTGTTTGCTTCATTTTCAGGTGCCACTGATCTCAAGTCTTCTTGAGTCATTCTAGTAAAGCAATGTGAATTTTCTCTCTCTGTTCTCTGCTAGGTTCCTTCAAATGCATTACTGCATGGCAGCTCAGCTTTTGAATGGATGATTACCTAAAGAGGCAAATCCTACCTAAATTAAATTTGATCCGTTTTTTTTTTTTTTCTGAATTGAGCAGCACAGCTCCCACAGGCACAAATCAAAGCACTTCAGTTCCTCTCTACCTGTGATACATTGGAAAGTTTCTGAAATCGGAAACCCAACCAACCAGCAGAAAGGCCCATGTCTTGCAGCAGGCAAGAACTGAATGCTCTCCCATTGTTAGTGTGTAATATATTTGATGGATCAAAGGATCACATGTGTCTTTGGCGAGCCAAGACTGACTGCAGTTTGCAGACAGGTTTAGATCTTGGGGTGTGCATGCTGAGGCTAGGATCTTTCATGAGCTGTGCCCTTGCGCTGGAAAGGAGTTAGCAGCAGTCTTCTGGTTTCTTTGCAATTTACTGCTGTTGGCAGGCAAGCTGCCAGCGTAGGTCCTTTAGTTGAAGTAGGTTGCCACTAACAGCACCCTTGTTAGGATACGTGGCAAATCAGTTTATTCTAGTCAGTAATCTGCATAATTAGGGTGGAAATGAGAGTAATAAATATACTTAAGTGTTTGGAAATGGCTTTCTTCCTGAAGATTTTTCACAAAGGGAAAATCAGGATTAGTTCCAGAGAAGGAGAACTGACCTTAAAAGACCCATTACAATTGACCTTAAAGCCACCATTCTTTTCAGTTACTGAGAAACATTTGCTGAAATTTTATTGAAAAGATCACTGAATCCTGACCCACATTATAACAATATTGATACTCATTTTTTGCTCATGATTTCTCTTCATTTATACAGAAGTGGTAAAACTGGAAAAATGCATGTCAGTTCTGTAATAGATAGTGAGACAAAAGTCCAAGAGAAAAAATTTATGTGAAAGATGTGTGTTAGTATTTACTGTTTCTTTTTTTCCCATTTTATGTTTCCTTATTTCACTTGTCTAAAAAAAACTTAGAATGGCATGTTGATTTAGAGGTACATAGTACACACAATAAATCTCTTTTCTCTTACATCAAAATTGTAGGAAGCTTTATTTATGCAGTTTAGTCTTTTTAAGTGCTTTACAACTTTTTTTTTTTTTTACTCTATAAAAGAAGACATCAGAATTAGCCTTTGAGTGACTCATGGTCATAAAAGCTTGTTTGTAATACAGCAATTCAAATTAAATGTAATCTGCTCTTGATGTTCGTGATCTTTTTTTCAATTGTTTGGATCCCAACTACACTGTATCCTATATATCATTTAATTTTTGCACAGGTACCGAACACGTTTCCTTTAAGTGTTTCTCATGTAAAAGTTTCCCTGCATTGAGAAATTTATTAAACAGGATTCAATGTAAAACATAATTTAAAATTGAAATCTGTGTTCACTTTAGTTCCATTAAACCTCAGTTTGGCTGTTTATTTCGCTGCTTTTAGGTACCTACAGTGTAGGAAAATGGCATCTTAAATAACACCAACTTATCTCCTCCCACAGCAAAATAAAGGCCAGTGCATGCCGTTTACCATACAGCTGAACTAAGTACAGGTGAAAACTAGATCTGTTTTCAAACCCTGCATCCAAAAACCAGTACTGTACTAGGAGACCAGGCAAGATTTGCATGTTGATCTGTTCTGAGTGAACACAGCGCTTCCCTCACTGCAGCGTGTTTCTTTCATTGCCTGACAAGGCTCTTTCCCAATTTCATCCACCCAAATTACTTTTAAAGAGTCTTTTAATTGTAGATCTGTAATATTGCAAGCATCAGCAGCTGCTGAGACAACTAAGAGCTGTTTCTGTGCAAGTTTTTTAAGCTTGTAGATGACAGGAAGCAATGGACTGCAGGCCAGGCTTCCTGCCATCCCTGCTGGGTCTCCCAAGCTCCTCCCTGTAGGAATTTTGCTCTGCAGTCATTTCACTGAAAAAGAAAGAAATTAGGAAGTTTTGTTAAAGCTGATGTGGTGCTCTTTGCTTGGGATATAATGTAGGACTCGTAGACTACTTAGTGTGACAATTCATGTTTTAATGGCTTAGTACCAGAAACTGTTGATCCCGTGGTTACCAGTTTAGTTAGGACCCAATATGAATTCTGTTAATAGCAGTATCAGCTCTGTGTTTCAAAGATTTGATACTTTCCTTGATAGATTTTTATTTCTTTTTTCGTGTTTATATTTTTCTGACATATAGATTGTGTATGTTTCTGCCTATGTATATACAGACATGCACACACATGCATATACATGCAAATATGCATTTATTTATATAGATGTGCACACATATACCAACCCCCCATACAAAATCCAGCAGTGTTTATTCACAGGAATATGTGTCTTGCTTAACAGATGCTTTATCTTTGGAGGAAAGAGTAGTGTATAGCAGTATTTAATGTATAAAGGCATTTCACATCACTGATACCCAGCTGCTTTCAGTGTAAACCATAACAACTCTTTACCAGTGTACAATAATACTTAAGGACAGGAATTTAAAAAAGCCAAAAGACACTTGAAAATATTGGAAGGTGTCTGTGAAGAGGTTGCTAGTTAGTAATTATATTGGACTCTGGACAAGACAGCAATCTCAAGTTTGGGGAAATGGCAGTGAACTCTTCTGTGCAATTTTTGAGGTTACAGGAAGCATTTAGGATGTACATTTCTTCCTTTTATTAAATTATTCATATAGTTACAGTTTTGCTTAATGGATCTGTGTAAATGCAGTCCTCCTAAACTTGTGGTTTTTTTCTTATTCTTCCAGATGGACAGGAAATATGGTTTGGGACTCATATGAGCAAGAACTCTAAAGCAGAGTGCAATATATGGTGCACAAATTAATCTGTTATAAATCCTAGTAGAGACTCTTCTAGAATCTGGATAAACATACCCAAATTAGAGTTGGATGCATTTGGTCTTCTAATATTTTTCTCTGTGATCTTCCCAGCTCATAATACAGGTTTTTGATACTTTGAACAGAAATAATCGAATTTTGAGAAGAGTATTACATGGTTGAACTATCCCAGTTCTGAAATCAGAAATCCTTATATAGGCATAGTTGTTTCTAAAATGATTTTTGCCAATGGATGGCTAATATCAAATGGTTTCCTGGTAAAATTTGTTGATCAAAATCTTGGAAAGGATTTGAAAAAGGCTGGTTAGGAGAGTGGTCAGTAATTCTGTGGCAGACAACCTTAAATCCAAAAATGTAGCTGAGAGAGCTGGCTAGAGCCTTGCCTTGAGCTCATCAGTTGTGTCTGGAATCACCAAGGGCTGGAGGGAGGAATCACCCTCAGCTGGAAGAAGCAGGTTCTTCTTGTGAGCAGCCCTGGGAAAAGAGGGGGAAGCCTGAGGAGCCCTTGGGATGAGGAGAGGGGCTCAGTATCCTAGCCTGTCTGGGCCAGGGACAAGACTCTGCTTTATGGAGACTGAAAGGGTAATTGAAAGGAAAGACATGATGGAAACTGTTCAGCTTGGCTGAGGGAGGGTACTGCAAGTGTAGGTGTTACAGTTCTGTAAATAAACTATTCAGTGAGACTGCCTTATTATTTGTAAGACCCAAGTCTTAGTTGACATGGTTTCAGGCACTGCCGCCTTGCAGTGCTGTGGATCAGGAGGTACAGAATGGGCAAAACATTCAGCAACCTCTTTGTTTACCCTAGTAAGTAATCCTGATGATCCATGCACCAGAAGTAATAAATGGTCTCCCTCTGCTGCAGTTCTCTCTGTTGTGACTTAAAGTGCCTTATATTATCTAGGTGCTTTGCAGATTTTGACCATGCTTGAGGAGAGATGGTCATTTCATGGGGCTCAGCACTAGGCTTACACAACTGTGCTGTTCTGTCTGGTTTTAGACACAGCAATAGAAGCTTCAGAAATTTACTCAGTTGGTATAGTGAAGGACCAGACAGGAATGTCAGGTTAATATCATAGAATAGATTGGTTGGAAAAGACCTTTGAGATCAATGAGTCCAACCACACCTGTCCACTACCAAACCATATCCCTAAGTGCTTCCAGGGATGGTGGCTCAACCACCTTGCTAGGCAGCTGTGCCACTCTCTGGCAACCCTTTTGGTGAAGAAATTTTTCCTAATGTCTAATCTGAACCTCCCCTGGCACAACTTGAGAACATTTCCTCTTGCCCTATCGCCTGTTTCTTGGGAGAAAAGACCCGCTCCCACCTCGCCACAACCTCCTCTCAGGCAGTTGTAGAAAGTGATGAGGCCTCCCCTCAGCCTCCTCTTCTCTAGGCTAAACAACCCCAGTTCCCTCAGCTGCTCCTCGTAAGACTTGTTCTCCAGAGACTTCACCGATTGCATTGCCCTTCTCTGGACACACTCCAGAGAATATCTTGTAGTGAGGGGCTCAAAACTGAACACAAGCATTTGAAGTGCAGCCTTACCAGTGCTGAGTACAAGTCCTGCTGGCCGCGCTGTTTCTGATAGAGGCCAAGATGCCATTGGCCCTCTTGGCCACCTGGGCACACTGCTGGCTCATGTTCAGCCGCTGTCAACCAACACCCCCAGGTCCTTCTCTGCCAGGCAGCTCTCCAGCCACTCTTCCCCAAGCCTGTAACGCTGCATGGGGTTGTTGTGTCCCGAGTGCAGGACTCAGCACTTGACCTTGTTGAACCTCATCCCGTTGGTCTCAGCCCATTGATCCAGCCTGTCCAGATCCCTCTGCAGAGCCTCTCTTCCTTCAAGCAGATTGACACTTGCAGCCAGCTTGGTGTCATCTGCAAACTTACTAAGGGTGCACTCAATCGCCTCGTCCAGACCGTTCATAAAGATACCAGAACAGAATTGGACCCAACACTGAACCCTGTGGAACAACAGTTGTCTCTGGCCTCCAACTGGATTTAACTCCATTTACCGTCACTCTTTGGGCCCAGCCATCCGGCCAGTTCTTTACCCAGCAGAGGCTATGCCTGTCCAGACCAATGGCAGCCAGTTTCTCAAGCACACTGTGAGAAATGGTGTCAAAGGCTTTACCAAAGTCAAAGCAGACCACATCCACAGCCTTTCCCTCATCCATTAAACAGGTAACCTTGTCATAGAACGGGACCAGGTTTGTTTGGCAGGACCCGTGTTTCATAAACTATAGTGACTGAGCCTGATCACCTGGTTGTCTTGAGTGCGCTCCACATACTGGCTGTATTTCCAGGTCCTTAGAACAAGAAGATAGTAGCAATAAGTTTTCCTAACTCTGCTCAAATCAAAACAAAATGTTCCTGTTTTATAAGTTTGAGCTCTCCTTCTTCAGTCTCTGAACTTTTGTGCTCTAACATGTAGTCTACCTTCTAATAAGCTTTTGCTTCCCTCAGATTTCCCATAAGGGAAGCATAGGCTTTTCAAAAAAAAGTGTATGTTTTTGTGACAGCTGCCAAATCATGATGTTTGTACTGGTGCAAGCAAAACACAGGAGAGATGCATGTAGTACAGGGATAGTAACCTTAACAGTTGGCATTGCTAAGTCTTCTGTATGATTTGATGTCCTGTTTAGGTCCCTGAGCCTGAAGGAAAATATGTAGAATTCAGAGCATAACCAACAAGGGAGGCCTGAGATATTTTACACACAGGAACAAACTTAGCTAGAAGACTGAAATTTTGAAAAGACAATGAGAAAGAGAAGAACAGTCGGTTCTCTCTGGCTGTGATGGGCAGGACAAGAAATAATGGGACCCTGCTGTAGCATGAGAGATCTCTAGGTTTAGGCAAGAAAAACAGCCAGTAAGATAGCTCAGTGCTGGATTAGGTTGCATAGGAAAGCTGTGAGCGCCTTATTGGAGGCTGATAGAACAGGTGAGACAAATCTGTCATGAATGGTTTGGGTCTAGCAGGTCTTCCCTGAGGCAGGGGGATAGGCTTGAGTGAGCTCCCTGACTTTTTTTTTTTTTGTGGTTCTCTGAATATTCAGCAAGTCCTGTGTTGTTCTAATGTCTACTGGGAGCAAAGCAACTGACAAGCTGCCAGATCTGTAAAAGCAAAGCAGGTTAGAGGATTGATGCATTTATAGCCTGTGGGAGAGATGGGAGTAGGGAGTTCTGATATTGTTGCTGCACACCAATGTCTGCACACCCTTTATTCATGTGATTCATGGAAGCTTGCTGGCATTACTTCTGGGGCAGTCGCTCAGCGACTCTCAACACAGAGAGAAAAGGACAGGAAGGGCAATGAGAAGGAGCGAATAAGCTATTGTTAATCCTCTGCTGCTTCCTCTGTACTTGAAAGACTAATAGACACCACAAGTAATCAGATGTGTGCAAAGATAATTGTTACAATATTTACCAACTTTGTGTAGCGTGTCCCCAGTTGATATGGTTCCCTCTCAGGAGCAGATTGAAAGATTTAAAACAATCCAGGCAAAACACTGATTCCACTGCTTTGGCAGTAATTTTATATTACTCTGATGAATTTCTGATAAGTTCCTCCATTAACTGCAATTTGGCAGATTTTTCAAAATTTTATGATAGGTATGCTTTTCACTACTCTGTTCTGCTTGATACTGAGCCCATCTGAAAAAGCATCTCTAGGTTGTTTTTATTATTTGACGGAGGAAGAGGAGGAGTCGCACAGAAATGGAAGAAAGCGTACTGGTAGATCAGAGAAACTGCTTATTTAAAGCTTGTTCATGTGCAGAAATGGATGTCAGAGTTGTTTAATTGATGAAGTTGTACTAGTGTTGAAAAAAATCCTTGTGCACTAGCAGACCCCTCAAATTCTCAGGGATAAAATACTCCTAATTCTGCCAAACAAGGCTCTGCTACAAACAGATAGTACATAAGGGCTGAGCAACAAAATATGTCGATGAGATGGGAATGGTTCTCTAAATAAACGGAGATATGAAGACATATTGGTTGCCTGGTGTAAGTAGTCCTCAGTGTCCTGGTATGAGCGAAGCTCTGGGCTTTCCTTGATGTTAACTAGTGCTGGGAAAGCAGCAAGACATGGATACACCTGAGGTAGTTAACTTAAGTACTTTAACTGCATAATCAGTTGTATGCGAGGCTGGTGCAGGTTTGTCATCCTAGTCCCTCCCTTCTGAGGTGGTCTTGTAGGATTGTTTTGAGCTCTATGCCAATGGCTCATCTGGTTAATGGAACCTTTCTTCGATATGTCACGCAGTATTACTGACATGATAATGTAAGTGCATCCTAAAACAGCTTATATATCTGTGATGTAGGCTGTTTTTAATTAACATTGACACAAATTTTAGTATTCTGGGGAATATTTCTGCTGTGGAGGGGAGACAATTTTTAGACTTTCCGTTTTTGGCAGCCTTACTGTACCCCTGACTCTTTCCAAGGACACAGAATGTTTCTTGCAACACAGATGAGCACATACCATCCATAGGTTTCATGCCATTTCCTGGAATAATTGTGATGTTTTGTATCTATATTGATTTTTAAGGGGAGTGATTTGTGTTCAAGCCTTCTGTTGCCAGGATCATGAGGCTGTTTTACTTTGTCCATTAGTCTTAACAGATCTTATGTTCTGCTAGAAGTCAAAGGACCTGTTAGTTTAGTTCTTAGGACGCATGAGCCCTTCCACTGTATGAAGGTCAGCTCTCAAAAGCATTAAAAGCAAATGCTTGGGTTTGGGGGTTTTGGGGGGTTTTTTTGTGTTTGGTTTTTTTTTTTTAATATGATTAAATCTACGCCTTCAGCTCTCAAAAATAACCACTATCACTATATTTCTAGTTCGCCAGTAAAACCAAATCCCTCACCTTGGAACTTGGATATGCTTTTAATATTTTCAAGAACATTCAACCAGTTTTTAGTTTTATTGACTATTCCAGTACTATCTGTTCCTTCTCTATCAAGTTTAAGAAAACTTGCTATAGTAAAGTGAATTGTGAATTGTGCTTCTTCCTGCCTTGTCCATTGGCAGATGTGCCATTAGCACTTTTACAGCATTTTAGTGTTGGAATCAATTATCAAAGTAATATCACTATCTAGTTTTATGCCAGTGCTTTGGAAGTCAAAGGATCTTAGCCGAAATGTGGGGCTCAGTAAACTGGTATACAGTGCTAACTGTGGGGATCAGTGAAAAATAGCAGCACTCTTGCAAAATTTTCCTGGAATATTTAAGAATCTTTTGAACCGATTTTTAATCAGGAAAAATATCTAGAGATGATCTTGTCTTTTGAAGAGAAAGAAGTGAAAATAAAAGTAGCTAGGCCAAAAAAATTGTTGTACCCCAAACGCTATCATGATGGCTCCTTGTTAGCTGGGGTTGCTTGAATTTATATTAGCCGTTAGCTAGGTGTCCTGTCATGGCCAATTATCCTGTGGTATGTGACAGGTCTGCAGCTTGCTTTTTTGATTTTTAACTTAACTCATGGAGTGGGTAGACATGGTAACTTCCACTGCACCTACTCCTAAAATCTTTATGTAATAGAGCATGCTTTGAATGAGCAATGGAAAACCTTATTAAATTATTTACTGTACTTCTGTAGATATTCCCTATGTAGGAGAAGGATAGTTATTTCATTATGTTACAGGTATGTAATCTTGCATTCAAGATTTCTGTGTATGTAAACTCTGTGTGATTATGTTACACGTTCCTGTTTGTGTTTGATCTGCAGAAGTTATGCTGAGAGACTCTGCCTGGGAAATCTTTCACTAGTTTATCAGCTACAATGATGGCAATGGGAGGAAAACTTTGTAACAGGCAGGAGGATGGATGTTAATCATCATCGTCAGTAGTCCTCTGTGTATGCGTGCGCACCCCCATAGCTCTCTTGAGTGGATTTGAAAAGTCCTAAGGTGCTCTTCAGAAACCTAACAGTGGCTTTCAGTTCAGCCAGTTGGTTTCCAGCAGATGTGACTGCAAGGCGGAGTGTTGAAAACACGGTCATTGTAATCTGTATGACTGACAGATGTTGTGGAATGGGTTGTTAAGGTTGTCCATCAGGGAGTAACTGAAGATGTGCTAGAGCCTGGATAAAATATTCAACCAGATTCTCATGACAGGAGGTAATAATGCAATATAAATGCAGGGAAAAAAACCCTCTACAACAAACTGGAATTATGTCAGCTGCCTTGTGTCTTCTGTATCATGAATCATGATAGTTGCATGCCTTTTTTCCACATCTGATGCTTTTGAACTAATACAGACATGTTTTAGGAGATAAGAGGTTGTGAATTCATCCTTAAACATGGAATGGTCAACAGCTGATTTTTTTTTTTATTTTATTTAATTATTCTTTAAATGTGGAAATAATTGGAGGAGTAGCAAAAACTATTTCAGAGCTCTTGCATGGAAGAAATTTTCTTTTTTTTATTTTCAGAATATATAAGTTCCCTGATTTTAATCAGAGGGAAAATGATTCCTGCTGGTCAATTTGAGTCAGGTGTGATGCACTTCAAATTACAAAGGTGATTGTCTTTCCTTCCTATTTTACGTACTGTATAAAGAAAACTGCAGCATTACACTAAGTTGTGGAAGTTTTTGTCCTTGGATTTTATGTCCAAGGTCAAATGTTCTACCTTCACATGTAGGAGGATGCCTGAAGTTCAGAAGAACATCACAAAGCAGCTGAAGGTCAAGGAAAAGAAATAAGAGGTGTGGTGTGACAAGATGGTCATAGATATTTCAGAACAGTAATCAAGATCTATTAATTTATTTGATGCTTTGAGCCAGCCAACATTTTTCTCATCTAAATCTAGGGCTATAAGAAGATACTTCTTACTGCACTTCCAAAACTGTTTTGTGAGTAACATATGGCATCAAATCCTGTGTGTCTTACTAAAGCTCAAGAAGCGTTTGTAGCTCTCTTCTGCCGTCTTCACAGGTAGTGCCACCTGGCAGTCCTGCCTGGGGAGAATACAGAATGAGGACTCAAGGTAATGTTCTTTAATTGTAATTCTTGCTTAATGATAGTAAAAACAGTGAAAAGGAAATAAACTGTTCTCTGAAATGTGTTGTTCCTTAGTATGTTAAATCTGTTGAAGTAAGAATTAGAAGCTAGCTGGCAAGGGAGAGAGAACTCTTTTGACTCCTTTACCTCTTCTCTCTCTTTCTGTCCCTTAAAATCTGTTCTTCTAGATCTGTTTTGAATGCTAATTACTGCTGTTCTGGGCAAAGATTCACATGTAGTACATTCATTCTGTTTTATTTTGTAAGCTACAGTAAATCAATGAAAGGCTTCATCATTAGAATAGTCTAGCATCCACAGTTACAAGAAATATATCAAGTCTGTTTATGTTACCTTTGAATAGTATTGACTGGTAGAAGTCATGGATGGGGTAGAGGAAAAGGAAGTTATACATTCATGCATTTCTCTTTTTTTTGAGCACTGAAAAAAACTGTGAGCTCTTCCAAAAATGGGTCTTATCTGTAAATCAGGTTTAAATATTTATCTGTATTAATCTGAGCGTATTGAGGGTATGTCTGCATATAAAGACTTTGAAGGAAAAGTAAGACTGAAAAAAAGGACATTACTCCTGTGGAGATTGTTTGTGGGTAGCCCCTTGCCACTTCTTTAGGCTGAAGCCAATTGCAATCTTTTTCTTGTTGTCGTCATCTTTGTGCTGTTGGTGTGTGGGGTTACTTTGAGGATAGTTACAATGGTGAGGGTAAGTGTACTCTGAAGTCAGTCTAAACCTTGTAGCAACGTATAATAAAGTGCTTCCGGATTAAGTTTACACATACATGCAGCTCATCACAGTTCTCTGCAGAGATAGCACTTGAGATCTTGGAAGAAATTTGATGTTGTAAGCACAGCATTACTCAGCTAATAAACTTTGCCTCTTGGCAAAGCTAATTGCCTTAGATGAAGCAGGGAGCTGATGAGGTTTCATGGTCTCTGGTGCCTGAGCAAGTCCTAGTGACTGTTAATGCTAATATCTATACTTCTAGTGTAAGGCATTTCACACAGGAACAACATCTATGCAGGCCACTTAATTTCTAACAGTCCTTGTTTCTCAGCTGAATAAATGCACTTGAGTGCTGAAATAAAAAGCATATGCCTCTCTTGTCAAGAAGGTGTTTTGTTTTCTATCCACTAACATTTCCTAAAAAGGCCCGTTTTTCTTGCTCCAAAATCCAAGGTGAAAAATATCTGGCTGAACCTACTGAATATATTGAAGAGCTCTACAGGCTAAAGGAAATATGTCTATATCTATAGATCTTTTTAAAGGTGCAGCAGACTTTGGAGGTCAAAATGATTCCAGAGTTGCCGTTTTGCTCAATAACTGAGGGTGTCGTACCTTTAGTGCTAGGGTTTGCTATAAAAGAAATTAATTCATTTGCTCTGTTAGGTGCAAATATTTGGTCGTGTATTGGTTCCTGTTGCTATAGAACAACACAAAAATAACAATGCTTTGTTTTACTAGGCCTTTTTAGATGGGTGCCACACTAAGTATTTATTGCAGTCTCCTCTTGCACTGGTTCACTGGCTCTGACAGAACTTCACTGACTCAAGTTCCCACTGCAGTTCAGAAAGTTTATTGTCAGTTCCTCCTGTATCTTCTGCTGTTCACTGATGATATATGATTCTAGTCAGCGTAGCCATCTGTATGAAATCTGACTTGCTTCCTTCAGGGTTTGTAATTTCTGTGGCTTCTTCGTAATCTTTGCTTGTGTTGAGAATGGCTAAAGAAGCTTTTGATTTTGTTTGTCCCTTTGTCTTCTGTGGGATGAATGGAGACCCCTTTTCCAATTCAT
Source organism: Neomorphus geoffroyi (assembly GCA_033558235.1). Taxonomy (NCBI): domain Eukaryota; kingdom Metazoa; phylum Chordata; class Aves; order Cuculiformes; family Neomorphidae; genus Neomorphus; species Neomorphus geoffroyi. The sequence continues at coordinate 24,384,615 of JAUMJM010000002.1, forward strand.
TCAACAGTCATGCAAATGTGTTGCTAAATGAACTTTGGCATTCTTTGATTCAGCAAACCCAAAAGTCTCAGTCTTTGTCATTGACCAGCATCGTAACACATTTTGCTATTTGAAGTGAATATCATACCTCAGGAGCAACAATTAAACTGTGGAAGGGAAAATAATATTCATGTTATGCCTTCTTCCATGCCCACATAGCCTGCTATATTTTGGCCAGCTGTAATGGCAAGGAACAAATGCAAGTCGTTTTGCATCATCAAATGTCATCTGATTCTCCTTTATTGACTATTTTATGGATGAACATATGGAGCTGTCAATCAGGCACAATTGTCCTTGTTAGAAGTTAGTCTTGGTTGCATCCCATCTTACTGTAGCCTAAGTATGCTCAGTCTGAGGGGAAGACGCTTAGGCAGAGGAACATAAAAAGGTTGCCTTTTTAAAAAAGATGTATTTTCAGGAATTGTTTGTATCACATCCTTTTCCACTTTTAATTATAAGTATTCCATCCTGAAACGTGTGACATTTGTTAACTCAGTTTCTGCTCTGCTGGTTCTTACTAATCTGACTTGTTTTCTATGATGGAGAAATAAGAATATGTTTCTTGATTTTTTTAGAGGTGATGTGTCCTCATGATCCATTAAAGAGGATGTAGAAAGCTATTAACAGTGGAAGAGTTCCTTCTAGTATTTGCTGTGATATTCAAATTATTTCAATTTAGATAACAAGACAAATTATTTTCCTTACTTTGACATTTGTAGTTTCACAAGAAAGGATTATTAATGTTTTTTTGTCTCTGTGCTTCATGCAGTTTAGAAAACTGGATTTTTTTAAAGCTGTATATATATATTTCCTATTAAACGCATGACATGTAGCAATTTCTGTTAGCAGTGAAGATTGTTTTATTTTTAAGGAAGTGTAGGAAGTCTTACTTTTCAGCTTTATTATTACATTTAATTAAAACAATTCACTGTTATTATATGCTGTATAAAAACCTGTTAGTCAGCACCTATAGCATTGGCTTTCAAATATTCTGAAACCATACTAGAGGACTGCATGCAGGCAGCATGCTTAAAAAGACCCATTCGATTGCAATAGTCTGTCATACTGCTGTGTTCTGAGCGTCTAAAGAATATCAAAGCTGTTACTTCTTTGTGTATCTTTCTGTGATATCTTTCAAAGGAAAGCATTTTAAGAACCTGGAATACTACTGAAGTGAGCATTGTGAGGAGAGACGAATGATCAGCCTCTGGAGCTATGCGTGCAAAGCTGTGGTCTTACTCTATCCGGAACAAAAACTATAGAGCTTCGGATAAGTTTTTATTTTCTTCCCTCCTCACCTTCTCGTTAGTTACTGAGCAGATCACTAGGATCTTTATCCTCACTTCTAAGTTTTTCCTCGCCACTTCTTTATCTTTGCAGGACTAGACTGAACTTCTCCCTTCTCCCTCAAAGTACTGTTGGGCACTACTGTTTCTTCTCTCGTGATGTTATGAACTTGACCTCCTTCTGTCCTCTGTGTAGGTGGTGAATAGCTTTGTAGGCTGTTGTTTTCCACCCATTTTAGTAGGCTTTCAAAATTTTTTGTGGACATTTTTAGAAAAAGCTTGTATGCAAGGCAAAAGAGCTATCCCTGAGCAGCTGGGTATTTATGACCCATTAACATATGCTGAGTTTTGAGGCTTTCTCAAATGATGATACATAACTTGAGTACTGATCATGAGGGAGGTATTTGCTGCCTTGGTGCTTAGCACTTTAATGCATTTTTTTTTTTTTTATTTGATGTTTTATTTAGTGGTGTGTGGAAATGTTTTGTGCTTGCAGAACTGGGCTCTTTGCTATGTGTCTCATACTGCTATCGCATGTAGTAGTATCTCCAGTTGGAATGTGTTCTTTGCATTTACTACTTCTACATCAAAAAACCTTGAAAATATTTTTTTTTAAGTTTCAGAAAGCTAGCCAATGGTAGCCAATAATTGTATGTAGCCATAGCCTTTGATAGCTTGAAGTTCTAGTCTGCATTGTTACAAAACAGGGAGGGAGACAAAAGAGTACGTGAAGCAACTAAAAAGGTAGGTTCATTGTAGGTTCATTCACGTGACTTTTCCAAGGGTGGAAAGCTGATCAATGAAGAGACAATATAATTCCAACAAAGACCTTACCTCTTATTTAAACGGATAAAGTCAAAATATTATTTTCTTTGGGACTGTTGCTTTTCTAAACTTTCTAGCTTTAATTGCAATTATTCTTCATGTTATGAACTCAACTGGAATGTTACAATGCTTATTTTGTCCTGAGATCTACGCTATCAATTTTTTCTTAAAACAAATATTTAAAAATATTGTTTGGTGTTGAGGATGTGAGCAGTATAAGAAATAAAAATGTATTAATGGGAGATGCTGTATTATCCATGTTTTTTTTCCAGGGGCATTGCATACTTTTTATTATTTTATAATATGAAACTACAAAAAGAGCTGATTTATCTCCCTGTTACATGGAGCATTCTGTAAGTGTTGTTCGTCTCTTTTGTAGCAGATTGAAAGCCTTTACCACAAGAAACACAGTAAATAAGGAAAAGAATCTGATCCCTCTAGATGCTTGAAAAAACTCTTATGCTGTTTCCCCCAATAAGTGAGGCTGCTGGTTTCTTAGTGCTAATTAAGATTAATCTGTTCAGTCTCTTCAATTCTTATAATCAATCAACCAGCAACAAAAAACTCCAAGCCCCAGAATAACTTTTGTCTGGAATTATGAATAAGGCTGTCCATCACTGTCTGACACTGTCCACTATCCTCTTAGACATGTGAATAGTCTCCAAACGCTGCTACTGCACACTGTAGAAAGGTCATGCTGTGTAATATCACTCCTTATTTATTTCTCCAGTTGGAAACAAACTGGTATAGTTCAAGTGTTCTCTGTAGCTAACCTAACAGCTGTATTTCTAGAATGTTTCTGGCAGAGTGGGGAGGGAGCCTGACGTTAAATAATTGAAGTGCTGTGGAACTGGAATGGTGCTTGTCAGATGGCTGTTGCCTGTTGCTTTTCTAAGGCTGAGGGGGAAATGAGTCATGGAATCTAAGTCACTGAAGTAGCAGGAGATCACTGGAGGAATTATTTAATGTCAGTCTTCTGTAGTGCCACAAATTCCTCATAGTGTGTGACTGAGAAGGACAAAAATAGTTCTTTTTGGCAATCAGTTGAAAATAAAGGTACGGTTTATTTGGAGGCTTCAGGAAATGAATTATGGCCCATTTAGTTAGGGGAGAGGAGGCTGAAGCTTCACTTTCCATGGATTCCTCAGTGAAATAAACTGAAATACAGCAGTGGAGGCAGCAGATGGGGAAGAGGGAAAAGAAAGAAAGGAGAAGTTATTATCTGTCTCAGGATTATCCATGCCATCTAAGAAGAAGTATTCTTGAAATTAAAAGCCAATAGAAATAAGCATGTGATTGTGTTGGGCACCTTCAAAGCCCTGTATGTAGAGGCAACAGGTCTGAGAGAAAAGGTTCATAGGAAGCTTAGTACAGGAAAGGCAGTGTGCAGCTGTCTCTTCCTAAATGCTCAGTAAAAAGCAGTAAGACACACAGTAAAATGTCATTATTGATGCTTGTGTGGTATTTGTGATAATGCTGGTATCTTATTGGCATGACTTCTGGACTGTGCTAGAAGGTGGTCTTAGCTCCATATGTCTTTGTGAAAATGGAGATAGTGCACAAACAGTCTGTAATGTGAATTCTTTCTTACGCTCTGGGATACAAATAGAAATGAAGTGTTAATGGCAAAAATTGAGCAAAACCACGTAACCTTTTATTCTTGCATTATTCACATACACATTTAACCATAAAGGGCAATTTGCTGGACACGTACTCTCAGTTTCTGGCTACTATATAAGTAATGCAACAGCCACAGGCAAGTGGGTTGATGCCTCCAGCTAGCTCTTCAAACATGAAATGTTAACTTGAAATGCTGGGGGTTTTAAAATTGTGATTCAAGATTCATTATCTAAAGAGATTTTTATTTGAACATCAGCAAGAATGTTTGAAATCAAGTAGGATCTTGATATTAAGCAGTCCTGATAGTGATATTAATACTAAATAATGTTTAGCAAAGTAATCTATTTTAATATGTCCATAAGAAAACAAAAGCAGTAATAATTACTACTTTTAGTTAGTGATGATTGTTATAAAACTCGTATGACTTTAAAAAAAACATGTTAGGTACTAATGCCGTTTCCCCAGATTCAAATGCCAGAGAAATCCTTTGTGTTGGAATTGCAAATGAGGGAAGTAGAGGGGGAGTGATAGATGGGATGAAGTAAAGTTTCTGATGAGACCAGTTGAGGAGGACCCATTTTGCTAATAACTGAAAATAAAGGCTGGGAGCTTTTGTGTATATTTTCATAGTTGACAGAATACAGCACTCTGGGGCCAGCAGTGTGAATCACCAGGTCAGGGAGTCTGAGAGTGATGGGAATGTTCGCTAGTGAAACTGGAGGTATCTTGAGGTAGGATGAGACAATCTGTGCCTAGGCCTAGAGGTCAAGCATGGCTGTCATGTTCTTCTGCAAGAAAATGAGGTGGTTGTCTCTTGTGCTGAGTAGACTGATTCCAAACTTCTTTAGGCTTTAAGAAAGTGTTAACTCTAGGAAAACTTTTGCCTCTTATCCTTTGCTTTTCACCTAGCATAATACAAAAAGGGAATCTGTTTCAGTCTTTGCAAGGGGACTGTGTTGATGCTATTGGCTATGCAAGGACATTTGAGTTTTTCATTTGATACTTGTAGACTTTAAGCTTGCTGCATTCAGTGAGACCAGGTTTCTGAGCCTGAGAAGGAAAAACCCTTTTCCCAAATTGTAGTCAGGTTAGGCCAGACTGATGACGGCTTCTTTCATGCACGTAGATGAAAGCCTGCATGCAGAACAAGGCTAGAAGACCAGAGCGAGGCCACCTTTGAAGAACTGTGGTACAGACTGAATTTCATATTCTTATGGTTTCCTTGAGTAAAGTCTAGTTTGACTTACCAATAGATTCAATAAATCTCTCCAATCTAAAGGTAACAAGTTCCCCTGTACACTAACTATGCATAGAATGAATAGCATCAAATGATACAAGTTGCTTTATGTTAGTCAGGGCTGAGCTAAAAAGGGTAATTTTTTTTTGGCTGAAGAAATGAGAATCTGTATATAATACTACTGTGTCTAGAGTAAATGCATTGGTAGCTTCTCTTTGTAGTTCTACAGAAAAAACATAATTAAAGTTTTTGTCTAACTAGTCTCGTTTTTCTTTTCTGCTGATCTGCAGAGGATTCTACAATCAGAAATATTTTTAGGCATTAAAACAACAAACAGATGAATTTTCAAGGATCTATGTGTCCTGCAAGAAATCTCACAGTGAACGTCAAGAACAAACGTGAAATCAGTTTCCACTTCTTTTCTTCTTGCACTTACCTTCAGTGTTGTTTGAACTTCATGCGTGTCAATGTGTGATATTAGATAAAGTAATTTAGTGTCTGTTTTAGTGTATCTGTCATTCTTCAGAAGTGGGTTATTGACTTGAGGATGTTACCAAAAGTTTCTGAGTGGGAGGTTTTTTAAGTAAGCCCTTGAGCAGATCAGTTTTGATTCACAAATTTTTTGGTAGTCCCAGGTGACCCATGCTTGAAAGGAAGGCTCTCTGGCAGGTAGCAAAAGGAGTCTGGTGCTAGCAGCGCCGTTTCCTGTTAAGGCCAGTGCAGGTTATTAAAAACTCGGAAGGGAAGGTCATTATCGTCCTGTTGCAGCAAACAGAAGATATAAACCACCACTCTATGTGCTCTGTTTGGACCGGGAGGGGGACTAAAATGTCGTAGTAAGGCTGTAGTGTTTGTCCTTTTTTTGCACTCTGTCATGGTGTGTGCTCTACAACCTCTAATCTAACAGAAGAGAGGATGAGGAGGAGAGGAAGGGTGTGAGCAGTGCTGATATTGCCTGCAATTACTTTTGCAGGTTAAATCCGATATGAAATTCGATTAGTATGTCCCTTCTATTGTAGTGTGCAATGGGGCTTGTTTATAGTGCTATCTTTTCACACTATTTTTCATTAACATATTGTATCTGACTTGTAACCACCAGCTTGTTTTAATGAGTTTCCTGAACAGGTATGCAGAGAGAAACTATTTCAAATAGTGTGGAGCAAGCATGAAATGGATTCTCAGAGTTTTCAGTAGGAAAGATTTTTTTTTAAAAAATATATAATATAATATTTGGGAGGAGGGACTAGTTTTGGGTTTGGTAGTTCTTTGGTTTTTTGTTTGACACATTTTTTTCTTGGACAAACATCTATTAGCAGCTTTTTTGTTATATTTGAAGTGCCGAAGTGTTCTTTACTTCTAGGTAAGTATAACCTAACTGAATAAAGGAACTGAAATGTCTTAATATTTTTATTAAGATAAACCTGATAATGTATTTTGTATTGAATAAATTGGCTGACTGGATTCCATGGGAAGCATGGTATTAGGACTGGAGCGATTGCCCAAAACTGACAGCTTAAGTTTTGAATGGAATTGGTGATTAAAGAGAAAAGCCAAGATTATATTTGGGTAGCTTTGGGAGAGGAAAATACAGGGAAGTTCAGTGTTCAGAAATGTTGAAGTGTGGTTTTGGTAAGCGCCTGAGACTTGAGGTATCTGTTTGTTTAACTGTGCATCTCTCTGATACCTGCCAGTCAATAGCTTTTCCTCTGACGATAAGAAACATCACTACAAGTAGAACAAAACTTAATATTTTTATTTGCTCTGCAGATTAAATTCTCACTTCCATGAAATTGCATGCCAGTGCAGTAGTTTCCATTTAAATAGCCATGTGTTTGTGCTTGCTGACTTGTGTTGCCACAGTCATAGTCTCGGGGTTTTATTGAGAGTTATCGACACAGTAAGGCTGTGGATTCTTGTAGTGTGTTGCCCTTGCTGCACATATTCTCCCGCAGTGTATATACTCACTCTCTGTGTTTCTGGATAGTGAAAACCAACCTTGAGCCACAACACAGCACTTACTGAGGGGACACAGGCTGTTAACTAAGTTGAGGAGAGAAGCCTCTGCCTATGTGAGAGTGTTGCCAAGCGCTCTACAAAAAGGATGACTTGAAACGGTTTCAGGAAAAAAGGACGTAATTTTGTGGGGGGTGGGGTTGGTTGGGGTTTTTTTTTTGTTTGCTTTGTTGGTTTGGTTTTTCCCCTTGGAGGACAAAGCCCTGAAGCATGCTCACTGCTGCTGCACTATTTTCTTTCTCAGCTGCTTTGCTGTAAATTAACTGTACTCCTCCTGGACACAAGAAGGCACATGTAATCAACACAGAACACAAGTTCACTGATGTTTTCTATAGTGGGAAGGGAAGATGGAGTTTTTTGTCCAAAATTTTTATTTAAAGACAAGTCTGGGAGCTGCTATCATCAGAGGTACTCTGATGATTTTTTTTTTTTTTCTTTACTTTGATTTTTGAAATCTGTGCCTTTCTGTTGATGTTGAGCGTAATTTCAAAACTTTTTTCCCAATTTTAGAAGCCTCTTTACACTCAATATTTGACAGGTTATTTAAATGGGTTTGTTGCAAGTTTATTCTACGTGTTCCTCAACTGTAATATAATATATCCTTCCAGTGTATTTGGAATGAGTGTTTCCTTTGTTGCAAATCTTTTTGCTTGTATTTACTTTGAGTAATGAAGGCTTTTTGAAACCAATCCTAGAAGCATGAAATAAGTACAGTGTGAACGCTAGGCATAGTATTGTCGGAGAGCTTGTGTTCAATTCTGTATTCAGGCGTGAGTCATTTAGACCTGCCGCAGATCACTGGCTCATTATATGTTAGCGTGAAAGATACGTGAGGCTGTTGAGAAGTTGGTTTAAGACAGATTTAATGACAATTGTTAAATATACAGGTAGTTTTGAATTCATAACAAAAACCTAAATATGTAAAGCTATCATGCAGGTGCAATCCTGATGAGCTTACTTCACAAGTACTAGCTGAAAATGGTTCCTTAGAGCCTCCAATGGCTTCTGAGCCTCTTTGCAGACCCAGCTGCAGCAGTTCTGGGTCAGTGTCTGCCTTATAGCTTATGGAGCCCTCAGAAATACTGGTAGCATCCTAGAGCTGCTTCTTCTTTGACTAGTCTCATTTCTCTCTTTAGTAACTGCTTCTTTAAGATCTAACAGAAGAAGCTCCCCTCTTCAAGGCTCTGAGTCTTAAGCAGGTCTTTGGCTCAGTTTGGTCCAAAGCAGTTGGGAGCTGCACCTTTAGGGCAACGTAGCTGCTTGGTCAGAAGACACACACGGGACGTAGATGGTACTATTGTGGTGCTTGTAGCATCTAGTAAACTGCAGTACAAACAGTTTTTCTCAAGCTGTTCGCTTGACTTAATCTAGGGTGACGTTTAGGTAGCTGGCATCATAGCAGTAGGTGCAGACCATTCTCATTGAATGTCAAGATGACTTCTTGAAAGTATGAGAGCGCTAGGGCTTCTAATAGACCACATTCTTGAGTTTTTTTCCTTAACAGAAATAAAATTTTCTGTACCCTGGCCTGCTTGTAGAGCAATTGAACCCTTTTGGCTAAAATTTTCCCTTAAACAAAATGAAAATTAGTCCAAGACAGAACTCTAGCATGCAAAACTTCATCTTGAACAATTTGACAAAGCTACAAGTAACTGAAAATAGGGCTTTTTCATGGAAATGCCTGGCAACTTTAATTTTTGGCAGTACCAGCAGTTGCACCTATTGTAACAGCAATATTGTCAAGTGCTTCCTGATTTATTATGTGCCATTGGGATGATGACCTGTTTAGCCAAACGTTTTAATAAATCACTCTCAGGCAACTGACGTAGATGACCAATACTATGACATTTTTGAACACTTCTGAACAACAGATTTATGGTGAAACAGGGCTGGTGATTATGTGGGTAATAGAACAGAAAAAGTACAGATTGATGGATTGCATTCAAACCACATTTCAGAGAGTGCCCTTGGGCTCAGCACTCCAACATATTTTATTTGTTTTGACCTTTGCATTGATCTTAGATATGTTGACTAAACACCTCATGCTGACAATGTCATTAGGTATTTTGGGGAGACTTTTGTGCAAATGCAGAGGTATTCTTACAGTATTCAAAATGCCTTAAATGCTGCAGGCTCTCATGGAATATCAACATGATGACCTTTGCTTTATGGCTCTGATAGCTAAGGAAATCTCATTATAGACTCTGCAGTGTAACTTTGGTTTGACTCAGTGTTGTGTTTCTGTCTAAAAAAAAAAAACCAAACAAACCTACTCAAAATTTAATTCAGCCCATAAGGCGAAGGTATTTTTTCCTATGGTTTTATGGCAGCTTTCTTATCACTTTGTGAAATGTATTTCAGAGAATAGTAGAGAGCATTTGTAAAAAGAGGACTAGAAATACTTGCAGTTCTATAGGCATCCCTTGTGTTCCTTCTGTGGTTGGTAATTATTGACTTAACATAAACGATGCACCAGAAAGCATAATTAGTCACTTTCACTACCTGCAACAACCTTTTCAGAAGAAATGAATGGGATAACTTGTTCTGAGGTTATGCTCTGGGTCACAACTGTGCAAGATATTTAAGACAGCTTCCATAGTGGTAAGGGCACTATCTGAATCAGACATTACATTGACTCCTATATGGGTATTTGACCAACTCTAATTTTTTGAAAATTATCCCCAGTCACATAAAAATATCCAGGGGTTTTAGACTCTGGTTATATTTTGGAGTGTAATGAAGGATGTTGGGTTGTGGAGCTAAGATCTGGGTTTAGTCTGTGAGTATCACCACAGTTTTGGAACCACTAACTTTCCAACTACTGAGAGTCCCATAGTGTTGAAGTGTGGATTGAGGAGCTGGCCTGTGGGTCGCGTTGCTTGTACCCCCAGAAAGCGCAGTTGAGATTGTGCCCTCAATTCCTAGCTCTTCCATCACAGACCACATCCGATAAGATACCCTGAGACATAAGGCACAGGAGCCTCTTTATTTTCTCCGGTTCTGTTTGACTTTGTGTGTTGTTGGGGGAAAAAATAGACACAAATGCAGGAGTAGTTCCAGCTACTGACCCTTTTTTCTTTGAACCTGAACCAGGACCTAAACAGAGTGCTTTCTGTCCTATACCCACCACCGCAAAGCCTCTTCTGTCGCTGCATTTTCAAACTTGCTGGAGTGGTTCAGATACTTTGAAATAACAAATGCACTAATAGACTCTTATTTTGATAATACTTTATCACTTCCCAGTAATTGTTTTGTAGTTCACGGTGCCAGCCAAGAGATGACTTGCTTCTTGCCATAAACATTTGTGTTTAAACCATATGCGGCTCTATTATGACTACGGGAGAGGTGTTTCTGTTATGCTACGAAAGAAAGAAGAGACTAACCTGGAAGAGCTGTAAGGATTATTTGGGAGACAGATTAAGAATTAAATGTCCTTTTAAGTTAAGATCTCTTTGAATCAATTTGATGCATCTGACAAAAAAAGCTTGACCACTCTAATATTTTGGAAGGAAATTAAGGCATTTGTTATTACACCCATCTTTGTGTTCTGTTTGGATCACTTGTATTTCTGAGAAAAGGACAACTTGGAAAGCCATCATACCACATAGGTGTGTCTGCAGCCAGGTGAAACTCTGCCTCATAGATTGACCTGATGTCCTGCTCTCTGAGAGACTTCTGATTTCCTCTTGTACTCTAGGGCTGAATTCAATTTTGAAATCAATGGATACAATTTGAATAGGTTGTAAACTGCATTCTTTTTTTCTTGCTTCTCTACAGCAGTCAAGCAGGAATGGTAGTCTGCTTCCTGATAGCTGTTGATAGAGAACTACAGGAATTCACAGCTCTGCAAAAGAGTGTATTTGTCCTGCTGCTGTCCCCTGTAGCAGAGAGGAATACCTCATGGCCTCACTCTGAGGCATTTTGGAGGAGGAATATTTGGATTTTTGTAGATTTTTTTTTTTTTTTGTGGACACAGTAAGCTGTATGAATACCGGAAAGCCTAATTAGGGACTTTCATGAACTTAAGACCTACTTAAATGAGAATAAATAGAATCACTTATTTTAGTAGCTGCCAGTGAGAAGAATATCTTTTGAAGATGTTTTAAAGTGTAGTGATAAATTAATTTATAGAATGGTTTCACATTAACATTTATGTAAGCATTGATAAACTGTTGCTGAAACCAAGCTGAAACTCATCTGTTTTGCCTTGTTTCTTCTCTCTCAGAAAAGACCTAGCAGAACAGGCAGATCTTAAACTCCAATAGACATGCCAGTTAATTTTTGGTCTCTGAGTGAATCAGCTAAGGGGGGGAAAAAAAAAAACAAAAATTGAGTGGAGGAAAAGGATAGGTTAGTGCTGTGTTGCAGGAAGCAGCTGTGATGAACAGTGTTACAGGCACAAATGGAATGGCCTGGCTACTTTGAAGTCATGCCTCAACAGTGCTGCTGTTGATTCCTTAACCTACAAAGAAGATGGAAGAGTGACATGATTTTGCTGCCAGGACTGGCAGTGCTCTGATATTTTGTTCTCTTTTCTCAGAAACCAAATGGCTGCAACCCGTACTGTGTCACTGCTCAACTTCTCTGCAGTTATGGGTGGTAGGAAGACTTTTATCCTCTTCCTCCTCCATTTCACATCATAGTAACTTTAGTACCTCCGAGGAGGCTACAGATTGATGGCCCTTTACTTCTCTCTTAACTTCGCTGATTGTACTTCTGTGCAGCCCTGAGCTACAGAGATCCTCGGAAGAGAAAAACGGCCCTTTTTACTCTCCATATTCAGTTCTTAATCTCTCTGAGCAGAGAACCAAATGCAAATCGGTGTTATTTGCTGTAAGAACACTATTCTTGCAGAGAGTTAACGAAGTATTTCTGCTGGACTGGCTTAAAGGTAAATGACATTGTATCAGAGAACTAAACTGGAAACAGACATTTAACTAGCACTCAGTGAGGGTCCTAAACTACCATTACTACTTATCCTGGCTTTTTAGCCCATAACTGAGTTATAATGGAACTAACCTCCTGCTGTGACATAATATTTTAAGGTTATTGAAAAACCTTAGTTCTGAGTATGGAAACTGTAATTGTGTAGACTTTTTTTGGATCAAGATGAAAGAGTAGGGTAGTTTGGTAGAGTCACCTTTTGCTGACTGTTGGTTCTCCAAAGCATGGCTTGAATGGGTTATTGTGCAAGGTTAGGGTTATGCATGAATGTGAGGGGAGGCTAAGAAATGCTTTGAAAAGACGTGATGCCCTGGATAATGGTACATTGTAGTGTGGTGCATCTTGATAAAAGAACATACATATAAGCTGCTAGATGGAAGAAGTAACGCTTGTCTTGCAGGATCAAGGCAGCTGGGATTCTCTCTACTTCTCACCTCCCCAGTACGAAGAAACCAGGTGCCACAATCTGTCAAGACCTGGAGTAGTTAAGAGTCTAAACATTGCAGCCTGACTCTTAGTACATGACTGGTTATTGTGTTTTGTCAGTCAAAATATCACACCTTTTGTTTTTTTCACTTAAAAATATATTTGAGGGAAAAACCTGAGTAGAAAACAAAAAGTGTATTAAAAGAAAAAATATTTCTTTAAAATCCGCCGAGAAAAACTCTATGCCTGTCAAAATGGAGTAAAAGAGGAATATACAACTAGTTTCTCCAGACCAAATATTCATTTTCAAATGCTCATTCAAGTAATTCTGCATTTTCTGTGTTCAATATGTCTATCTGACTGAGCTGAAGTTCTTTGAGTTTCTTCAGATAAATGGTAATTTAATAACTATTGTGGTAAACTAGTAGCAGAGTATATTTGACAGCAGAGCTGTTTTATGCTGGAAGCAAATTTGTTTGGAAATTGTGAGTTCTTTTAAGCTTACTGTCAGAAGAAAGACGTTTTTCTAAAGGAGCTTTGTCAGGAAAATTTCTTCATTCCTGAGTGAAATTTCTTGTTGAAAAAAGTTCTATGAAAGAAGTTTTTTCAGAATGAAAATGTCTTTTGATTATAGTGTTGAGACATGAATCTGAAAGATGGGTTGTATTTCCAGTTCTGCCACTGACTTTCTCTGTGATCTTGGACAAATCACAAACGCCTTGTTGTTCAAAACTATCCATGAGCAATGTGATTTTTGGGTGGTTGTTTAAGGGCAATAGATCTGTGTTGTTCAGTGCTTTCAAACTGAGTGATTGCCCCTAGGTGTCATACGTGACGTAGTTAGGAGATAAATTCATGGAAACTTAAAAGGAAATACATAGACCAAATTCATTACTTGTTTTCCTGCTATGAAATGTGAACAAATGCTGGTTTGGAGCTAGAATTAGGATTTTGTAAGAAATTCTGGGATCTGGAAAGAGAGGCTGAATTTAGTAAAGAAATACAAACTTTAAGAAAACTGAGAAAGACTTAGGCAATAAGAAAGACTATTTGGGTCCAGTCTAAACATTCTGCTGTTTTGCTCTTGCTCTAATGACAGTTCTTGAGGTTTTTTATCAAGTGATAATGTACAGAGGCAAGTCCAAGAATTCACTCATCAGGAAGCTACTCGTCTTCAAAACAACTGAGGGTCAGGAGAGAAGAACTGGCTTGTAGTTCATTAATTTATTTTTGCTTGTGGGAAAAGGAGACTTGGCTGCAACTTTTCCAAACCTGTGACTGAAGTATCAAATGAACTTGATGTTATTAATGATTTCCACTGTAAAGCTTTGCTGAATTACCATCTGTTAGCTCATCACTGCCAAAATGGTTCAATACTGGTCTTCCTGAACGGAAGGAGGCAAGGCATCTACGTTTTGTTACAGCGTGCTAAGACTTGTAGTGCTGCTATGGGAGTGACCCAGCTTGGTTGTATTATTTCTCAGACTTGTAGATCTTTAATGTAGAAGTGCCTTCTGCTATCAATAGTAATATTATCATAGATAGGCCTATATGAGGACTAGTAGTAAGATTTACAGGAACCACTATGATATCCCAGTTCTAGAGTTGCTTACATCTTTGCTCATGCAACTGATGAAGTAAGTAGAAAAGTAAATATTAATCCAGAGAATTAAACAAACAGACATAGCTTAGTTTGTTTCTTCAGCTATCAAAATGAAGGAGTGGAAAATTTACAAGTTTCACAATGTGAGTCCTATCAAGGACAGTAAGTTTCTTTTAAACAAAATTAATTGTTCCATAGTCTAAATGTGCTTGTCTGTCTTTTTCCCTAATGACTGGAGACTTGCTTTCATAATTTTTCTAGTTTCTGTTAACTAAGCTCTTACTTTTCTTTTGGAGAAAGTGATTTTTCAGGCCAGAAATTAGTTTTGGTAGCCTGTGCCTGCTCCTATGGGCGAAGCTTTTTTTGTGTGGATAGGGTGAGCTGAGGTGTCAATCAACTGAAAGGATGCCCTTTGCAGGCCATATGTTAGTCCAGTGGATTGCTATCAAAGTCACAAAATACTTAGCTATTTATTCAGTATAGAACAAGTGGAAAGAGCAGTGTGTTGGGTAAATATGTTGTCTTTTTCAAATGGGAAACAGCAAAGTTTGCTATCTCTTTGAATCATTATTGTTCCTTGGTCCATAGGTAAGACATGAATTGATGTTAGAGTTAAAAAGAAGCATATCCCTTAGATGGTGGTATAGTCTTTTGGCTAGCCAGAGATGATAACAGCAGTTTTCCATTCAGGTCATCAATCATGCTCATGATACTGTAAACCTCAGAGATATCAAACCTCACTTACATTCTCCTCTCAGCCTTCATTGTCTTCATGTAAAGCACTTACCCCCTGGATCCCTTCATCAATCATTTAATTGCCAAGAGTCAACGGGCATAAATTGAATCATATGAGATTATATCTGATGCAAGAAAACACATTTTTGCGATGGTTTGGATGGTTAAAATTGGAACAAGTTGCCTATAGAGATTGTAGGGTCTTCATTTGTGAAGATGTTTAGATCTCAACTAGACATGGTCCTGGGCAACCTGCTGTAGCTGAGCCTGCTTGAGCAGGGGAGTTGGACTAGATAAGCTCAAGAGTTCCCTTCCAACAGTTCTGTGATTGAGTCTGACTCAAGTACATCCTTCTTAAGAAGAGAACTGGCATAGAGTATGTGAGATGTGGGCATTTAGAGATGTTATATAGCAGAACAAGCTTTTATGTTTTGTTCTCACTGTAGTTTTCTCACCTGCTGGTTTGGGGTTTTTTTGTCTACTCACTTTGTTCTGTGAACTCCTTTTGAAGTTCCTTGCTACCAGCATAGCATTCGACTGCTTGAAAATATTCAGTAGCATTCACAAACTCAGAGGTTTAACTGTTCATTCTCCTTTCCAGGTCACTGATGAAGATATTGAGTAAAACCAGTCTCAACTGTGATTCCTGGAACACCACATTACTTACTCTTCCTCATTCAGAAAAATGATTGTTGGGCCTGAAGGCTTATCCTCTCTTTATTATCATTTCAACTGTTTTTCGTATGTGGAAGAGCCTTTGTTATCTAGTCCTATAGCATCTTAATTTGGTACAGAAGCTTGCTCAAGATTTTTTGAAAATTAGATACATTGTTTGCAGGATCTCATTTATCTCCATGTTTACTGACATCGCTGTAGAATTCCAGGCAGTTGATGAAGCAGGATTGCATTTTGCAGAGGCCATGGTGACTCCTTGACACTGACTCGGTTTCCCTGTGTGCTAGTTATCTTTTTGACTGTAGGCTGTGTATGTTATACTGCGGCTCCAAATCACTCTCCATCCGTTCCCATAATGCCTTCTGGAAGCATTTTTGTAAATGGGAATCCATTGTCAATCCTCTGGCATAACACTTCTTTGTGGCTATCAGCTACAAACCTTTGCCAGTAGTTCTGCAGTTCCACTTTTGAGTTTCCTCACATCTCAGGTGAATACCATCCTCTCCTGGTGATATATTAACTTCCACTTTGTCTTTTTGCGCTAATTCTTCCTGTATACTGACTTTAAACTGATCATGCTCCTCTGAGCTGTCTGTTGTGATGAATTTGTAAAATGTGGGATCTCTCCAATGCCTTCTGTAATAACTGACAGAAAGCGTACATTGAGCTTCTTGGCTGTGGCCTTATCATTCCTGAGTGCTCGTTCCATAACATAGTCTTTAAGCAGTCCTACCAGCTCCCTTGCTGGCCTCCTGCTTCAAGTGCAGTTTAGAGATGTTTTGCTTCTTGGTCTTGAGTATTTACAAGATACTCTTCACATTCCTTTTCAGCCACTTTATTTTCTATGATATTTCATGTGGTTTTGTTTTCTCATGGTTTGGACAAACTTTATTGTTTTTTTGCATTGTACCTTAATTTGAAATTATGCCCTATGAAATTGAAATTTGAAATTATGCCCTCTTGCTTATTGTTAGAGTCAAGGACAATAAGGTTTGTTGCAATTCTGGGCTACTCAGAATTAGGCAAGACCGCTTATGGCACCTCCCGAACACAGACTTTGTGTTATTATTTCCTTTGATTTAGGTAGCTAAAGTGCCAGTGCTTAGTGTGCCACTTGGGTGCAGGATGTCTGTGCTGACTCTGGAATGAACAGCTGTTATTGCTGTGGTTGGTTACAAAATGAGCTTGTTATAATGAAATGGTTCAGTATAGTTATGTTCACAGCGTACAATAAAATAAAAATGCCCAGAAGCTGGGAACAAGAGAAAATCTGAAAACAGAGGACTTAAAGGTATTTCACATTAATTTTTTGTAAGTCCTGGATGGAAAGTTGGTGTATCACACCCACCTTTTACTCTCTTCAGTTTTGTGGGCCTGAGTGGGCTAAAAGCACCACCTGGTAAAACTAAAGTTTTCTGCACTTCAATAGGTCATCACTGGTTCCATAAGAAAACTTAGGGTCAGCATATATGAAGGAATTGTTGTTAAGCATCCAAATCCTGACGTTTTGAAGGAGCCTTCTGGATTTTATGTACAGTGATGAACCCTGACTTTTCGAGTGCAGCGATTGAGAATGGGCAAAGCTCAGATGAAAACCTAAACGAGTTGGGTCAGTAGCTGTATGAGAAGAGAGCTGGGCAGACATCAAAACTATGTTTTAAGAACAATAGGTGTTAACTAGACAGAGGCCTTAAGTTAGTCTTCAATTTTTTTCTTTCAGCTTCTAATTGAGTGTTTTGTCTGTGCTACATTATTTAAAAACTTACATCTACCACTTAGTGTTCTCTTATATATACACACTATTAGAAACGTTGAGAGTGAAAAGCACGCATTGACTCCTGAGGCAGATTAGGTCAACCTTTTAGCTGGCGCAACTGAAGGAGGCTGACTCCTCCTTCACAGGGTATGCCAGGACCTAACCTCACTAGGAGTAAATACTGCTGGATCTTGAATGCATCTGAAGGTGCTCTTGAGAGAATTAAGTAACTAACTAAAGAGTAGTTTTGGATATGGCTCTGGCTTTGCGTTTCTGTGGTGACTAGTGAACTTGGCTCGATTTTGAGGGCCACTCTTGCTATTTGGTAGCATTTTGTAATCCTCCTTTGTTTCAATGAATAGTTTTAAAAGGCAGATATTCTTCAGTTTTGGAAGTGTACGTGTGTGCCAAGTATAATTTTGGAGTAGTGCTCAGTGGCAGCAACTTTGGGTGCTGATAGAGTATGCAATAGCCATCTGGGCTCGTCTGAGGTAGATTCCTTCCTATGTTACCTTCCTGAGGAGCGGATGGATTCTTCTAGCATCTTTGCCAGGAAAAAGTGACACTCTGGCCCCTCTTCCAGATTTATGTAGCTAGTGAGACAGGGGGAGCAGGGTGGAGAAGCTTAAAAACCCTTTTAGACTCTTAAATCCAGAATGGGTAAAGGGGCAATCGCTGCTTGCTTGTGGGTTTTTTATTAGTTCACCAGGTGTTCATACATTGTAGAATAAAGCCTGCAGTTTTCTTGGACGTGAAACTGGGGAAATGCCTTTTATCAGACCTTACATCTGTGGTGCCCCAGGATATACAGACAGTACCTAATGCCAGGAATCCTGGAATGTGACAAAATAGTGGCAAACTGTGTTTCATCCGATTTGTTTGTTTAACACTGTGGTAGGAATATCAATTAACAGAATGACTGTATTCTTGCCAAATGAAGAGAAAAATATGATAAGCCAATGTCTGCAACCCTCTTTGCACCTCTGAATGTGCCTGCCCTGAAGCAAGGTGGTATGCCTTTTTAGCATGTAATATTTTAGATCCTTATGGCTGTTGCTTACAGCATGAGGCAGGCATCTGTTTCTCCCAAAACAGTGAATGGAAAAAATACTCTAGGCTGTTGGTATTGCATAGCTTCTGGTTGTTGCTAAAGAGTTCAAAACCAGTGATGAAGTAGCTCTAAACTTAGGGCTGTGATCTGCTTCATAAAAAAGTGGAACCCTTCCTTGAAAGGAGTCTTCCTGGGAATCTTCTGCTTTACTGCCATGCATAGGTGGTGTGTGAGGTGGTTAGAGCAGTGGGAACAGGCCTTTCATCTGTGAATCTCCAATTACAGCGTGCTGGGTTTCCCTGCAAGCAGACTTGAGGGTGACTGTCTGCCCACTCTTCAGCAATACAGTCTATGACTTAAAGAACCAGAATAGTCTGGAGGATGGGGGTGGTGGTCTCCAGAACTTGTTCTCTAGATATTTCTAGATATGAAAAAGTCATAAGATTTTAATTTCTTTTTTTATCAAACTTCTGGAACTGGCTGCTTTAGAAACAAAAGCATTGTTATGGGTGTGGAAATGCTGTTTATGATTCAATTGAAACAGTAAAGAGAGAATCAGGCTGGCAGATGTGCATTGGGGCGATAAAGCTGTAGATACTGTACTTAAAATTTCTTATCCTGAAACAATGAAATAAAATTAACTCACAAATCCCATTAGTTATCCTGTATTTATGGCAGCTGGGGAATGTATGACATGAAAATTTAATCTTGATTTTTTTTTTTTTTTCTTTTTTCATGATATAATAAAATTCCTCAGAAGCCTCATCTGTATTTGTTAGTCAAACGCTGTTTTTAATACTTACTTTTTGCCTGACAGATACATCCCCTCTTCACTTTAGTCTCGGGAATGTACATAAGCCTTTTGTATTTGTTGAATGGTGTATTGGGGTTGACAGCCACTAAAAGGAGCTTTGAAAAATGGGTAATTTATTCAGAAAAATCTTTGTTATTTGGTATACTCAATGTTATAGTCAACTCTCTTGATCTTGAAATATGCATTGTCAGCTAAAGCTGGAATAACTGATTAACTGTTAAACATTAAAAAACCCAACCCCTCCCTGTGGGTTTTGGTTGGACGTTAGCATATTTTTTTTTCTCTATTTGTTAGGGACTGGTTAGTAATCGGTCATCAGCATAAGAGAGTGCAGGAAAACATCAGTCATTTTTCAGTAAACAGAGATAATTATATTTCCCCTGACTGATGGAGTGAAGAAAGAATTCTGCAAAGATTGCCTTAAAGGTTAGACGAGAATATGCAAGAGTGAGACTGAGGAGGCAACAGCTAAGTGTAAGGATTTTGGGGTTTCACTGTTTGCCCACACCAGCGATGAAAGAACAGATCTACTTGGGCATTCTAGGAAAAGGAGACATCTATTTGATAGACTTTGTGTAAACTCTGCTTGTTCACTTTCTGTCACTTTTGGCCATAAAAATGACGGGTAGTTAATTCTTTGTAGAGTGTTCAGCTGACCCCTGCTTTTTGTTGTTAAAGACAAAGGCCTGACTGCATCCCCTTGAAAGGTAAAGGTTTGCACATTCTCTATACAGATATTTTCATTCTGAGACAGAGAATCATATACCTTCTCTCCCATCTTCGTTCAAGGGCTGTTGGAGATGAAGACAAGTCTACTGCCTTCTCTAGAGTTTTGAGCTGTATTTTTTCCATACCTTGTCCTCTTTCCCCATCAGGGGAATGCTCAGATAAAATTCTCACTACTACAGTCCTGCAGTCAGCTTTCCTGCATTTGAGAAAAGTAAGTAGAAAGGCAATGGGTTGAGCACAGGCACAGTATGTGTATGTTACCTGTGACAAGTCAGAGTTAGAAAAATCTGTCTTTCTGCCACTGTAGCACATAGCATTCTCCTTCCAACTGGGCAAGAGTCATAGCCGTGTCAAAGTCTCTTAGCACTACTAGTTTTCTCAGCTTTAAAATACAGAAAGCATCCATATATATATATACACACATACATACATACTTAAAAAAAAATAGTGAAGTGCAAGAAGAAAACACTAACCAATAATTACATATGCGCAAAATAATATGGATGTCACTTGCCAAAGAATGGCCTTGCAGTAGTTGGGGTCAACTTGCTGTTCCAGGACAATGCACATGGTTTGCTCTTGGCTATCAATGTTTTCAAAGGTACAATTTTATCAAAGATATATCTTGTAGTTCATGCAATGAACTTCTGGAAAAATCTAACCCGCTGCACAGGTTTAGATTAGCTTTACAGTGTGTATACTGTAGATTTTGTGAGGGGAATGGAACTATGTGGTGTGCTAAATCGGAAGCCTGGGGCAATGACCCTTGGAGCAATTTACCATTCTTAAACCAGAAGAAGCAGTAGGTTCCCCACAAGGAAATGGAAATTCACAGTGCTTTTATTTAGGAGTTTCAGGATGTGATAGCTGTGGCATAACAGTGGAACATGGCTGAATATTTAAAAATCAGCAATGTAAGCGTGAAGGTTTAATGTATGTCTTGTCACTTTTTTTGTTAGGTGATAGTAAGTGAAAGAAAATCACCAACTTGCTAACAGTTTGTAAGTAACACATAGCTGGTAATACATACATCTGTGAACATCCTCTCTGTGTTGCTTGAGAATCTGAATGGCTTCAGGAGGAAATGGGCATTCAGAGGTTTCACAGCATATTTTAGGATGTGATAATGTAAACCCAGATAAAAATCAATGACTTGTGTAGGAAGGCAAATAGAGAAAAAAAAGAACTTTAGAAAAAGTCAGCAGGAAAAAAGCAGTACTAGTCATCCTTTTAAAATATATCTGTATATCTACATGTTTTATTTCCCAGTTCTTGCAAGGTCCCTTTTACTGTAATAAAAATTCTCCCAAGCAAAAGGAAAAATCTGGAATAAACAACCATTTAAGCACAAAATTAGATTAAGATTGTGCTTCCCAAAGAAGAGACTAAATGGTCTAGCATTTATCATTTGAGGAGGGAAAGCAAAGTATTATATTACTGGAAGGGAGCAAGTCTTGGTTATTTAGATTCTTTTACAGATTGCTTTTTACTGATTTATCCTTTCTTGATAGGGACTTAATGGTAGTACTCCCTATGTCATAACTGATGGGTATTTAATTGAATGAATTCTGTAGATAGTTTACAGGCGTGGATGTACATTAGTCATGCTCTTTTACTTAAAGGTATTTTAATTGTGTGTTGTCAAAACATAACTTAGATCAAAGCCCACAGAAAAAGCATGGTCAGATATGAAGCTTTTGCCTATTGCCAGGAAAAAAAAAAGAAAAGGAATTGACGAGAAAAAATTAAATTTGCTCGGAGCCAAAGCAATCACTCAGTGTAGAAGTTTTGCTTCCCTAGTGGCTGGACTAATCCGTTTTTTTTGCCAGAATCATATTTTCATGTTTTATCTTGAAGAAACTAGTGAAACTGAAAAAAACCTACATGGAAATTCAGTTTAGATAGCATTCGCAGTTTGAAAAAGTTATTAAGTCTAGATCAATCTAGAGAATGAAGAACAGTTGCTGACAGATTCAACTGTAGCGGGAGTCTCCTTTATATTAGAGAGGCATTTTCCATGTTTTAGGACAGGTTATTGTGTAACTAATATTGGTGAGAAGCACGACTTCCATGTGTGGTGGGAGAGAGACCTGAGTTCTGGAGAGAACCTGTGCGTGTCAGCATAGTGGGTCTAGTTAAGAGGTGTACAGTCCTGAATTCAACTGGGAGTCTCCTCTGCTACTCCTCCTAAGCGTCTCTTCTGGGCCTCTCCAGCAGTGGCTGTAGGCCTCCTCCGTTCTGGAATCAGGTAGGAAATACTCAAGCCTGACTCAGGCTTCCGTGGCACCTAGCCATTGGATGTTGTCATCATCGGTGCTCATTCTCTGCCGCTCTGGAAGGCTCTCCGCAGCACTGCCAGCGAAGAATGGGCTGCTGTCCTGTTCTGGTAACCAGGCCTGTTCTGTCCCCACTGCCACAAGTTCAGCCCCGTTTCATGTTGGCCAGAAATTGGCCTGTGGATTTGTGGTTTGTTGGGACTGAAGGGAGGTGGGTGCAGTGGGAATGACGACAGCCAGCCTGGCTTGCATTGTCACAAGGAAAGCAAGAATTCTGTTAAAAGCCATTCTGACCATATGTTATACGTTTTCAAATGTAAAAGCGTTTGGAAAATAGCATCCTTTATGGAAAGAGCATGAAAACTGAGTGAATTGAGAGACAGCTGCTCTTTAGGCATTCTACTTCCTCATGTTCAGTAAATACTGATGATGATGACAATGTCTG
Organism: Neomorphus geoffroyi; assembly: GCA_033558235.1. NCBI lineage: Eukaryota > Metazoa > Chordata > Aves > Cuculiformes > Neomorphidae > Neomorphus > Neomorphus geoffroyi. Next base: position 24,407,089 of record JAUMJM010000002.1, read on the forward strand.
CTATTTAGGGACAAAACAATGCTCTAAGGAAGAGGGAAAAATTCCTAACATACCTGCAGGTTGTAATAATTTTTTGATGGTAGCTTACACTAAAAGCTTGTGGTTGTACGCTAGGGAACAATCTCAACTTCATTGAAATTTATCTTCAGGTTCCTCTTGGTGATACTTTTTTTTTTAATGGTATTGTACTCCCACTTCCAAAAAGAATGCAGGAAGAATGGCAGAAAAGGGGACTTCTCCAGGTTTTCGCATTGGCAAACCATCACACCTTGTGTTTTAGTTTGGATCCTGAAACTATAACACCTTGTCAGTTTCTGGCACCAAATCTCTACCTGGTCCACTCTCACACTGGCAGGTAATTAGCTGGGGGTTAGCAGTGACTAACAGTGGGTAGGTGGGGTTTCTCGGAGTACAAGTCCACCCTACTGAGCTGACTGAGCTTCAAAATGTCTGTGTCCAAGGAAGGTGTGCCCCTGCCTGCTGTGGGGAGTTTTTACTGAAGATGGCAGCACTCGCTTGTATTTTCCCATCGGCACTGTTGTTTAAAAACAAGTATAAAACCCAAAAGGCATTTCCAAAATGTGAAGGAAACTGTTATTCTCTTTAAAGTGGTAGATGGTAGAGCGTATGTGTAGGTATCTGAGTGACTCTGTTGTTTCCCTTGGAAGAAGAGGTATTGCCTAAGGTCTCCTTTAAAGTACTATTCTGGGAAACTTGTACCAGAAATACCCTAGTGGCTCCTTAAGTTTTACTTTCTTTTGAAATCCCACAACTTGAGCTCTCACAGAAGAAAAAGAAATATTGAATCTTTCTCTTCTATATGGCTTTTCCTAAATCTGTATTAAATATAGGTAAGGCTGAGGCCTTGCTTTGAAATTTGCAAGTGGAGTTTGTGATGGGAGTTCTTTTGAATGAGAGAATTTTCAGTAGCATGATTTTTTTTTTTTTTTATTCTAATCTGAAGTGAAACTATTGCATTTCTAAATTACTTTGCGGTTTTATCAGTTTAATAATTCTAGTTTTCTGAAAGTGGTATTCAACACATCTAGTGTGCTTTTCAATCTATGGATCACTCTCAGTCATCCTTTGAGACAGTCAGATAATTGCTGTTATTTATTATACAGATAGGGAAATAGGAAGCTGAATATTAAAGATTTGCTCGAAGTCTTGCAGGTAGAGAACCCATGTCTTTTGGGTTTTTTGATTTCTTATCTTTTTTCAGACTTCTACTCTGCAAGCTGTCTGTCTAAAATGCTGCTTTTTAAATTTGTTGCTTTAATCCAGGATAGTTCTACTTTTTTGAGGCATGAAAGAAATTTTTAAAATATGAGAAATTATAGAATATGAGAAGAAAAGTCATTAGACATTTGAGTGATTTCTCTGTTGTTGTATGCTCAATATAAGGCGTCTGTGACAAATCCTCTGTATCTTTGGCATGTGGAGCAAGGACTGAAGTTTACTTATCTAGGATGCTGTAATCTGTAGTGCCAGTATTTGGTTGACAGTGGCTTCATGAGCTGGAACACACTTTGTCTTTCCAATTGTAAAAGGAACAGAAAGTTAATCAGTGAGTACTTTGGTAAGTTTTGCGTGCAGTTGAAATAAAAATAAATTTTGGAGCTCTAGCTTTTTTTTTATTTTATGCAGTTACGAGCATTCATGATTGTTGTATGTTTTAATGGAAGTTGCATCCAGATGTTTGGGTTTGTCTTAATCATGGATGAGCAGATCTAGAATCGGAGATCACATCTTCTGTTTAGCTCCATCTGTCTTTCTCAGTCTTCTCACTGGACGATAAGGCCAAGCCAGATGAGTCTTGGCTGGTGAGTTGCGTACTCAAAGCTCTTCTGGCTTCTGAAACAGAGATTTAGGCTGGTCTGTGTTTGACTTTATTCCAGCTACCTCGCAATTTTCCTGCCAACAGTTTTGGTTCAAGCAGGTGTTGTGGATTGTAGATATTTCACTGACATGGAGGAAGCCTGGCCAGTGCAGCTGCGTGTTTGCATGGTGGTGTTGTAGACCAGCCCTCTTTTGCTCTGTTGCAAAACCATATGAATTTCTGTCCAGGAAATCTGAAGACAGTCTCAAGACAGATAATCTATCTAGTGCTTTGCTACTTTTGCTCATTCAAAACTTCATGTTGCCAAATCTGAATTTGCAATTTAATTCTGTCACGTCATGGATATAACAAATTGGATATGGGAAATGGAGGATTCCCTCCCTTATTGTAGCAGCCATTGATAAACATGAAAAGCGTTACTATGTTATCCAGCAAAGAAAGTTGTCATCTGCTCCAGCATAGTAAGATTGTTTTTTAAACTGTCTTCACGTCCACACTTCTTTTTCTTGTGAATCTAAGGCATAAATATCATAGAATCATATAGTTATAGAACAGCTTAGATTGGAAGGGACCTGAAAGATTATCTATATCCCACCCCCTGTAATGGGCAGAGACACCTTCCACTAGGTCAGGTTGATCAAAACCTCATCCAGCCTGGTCTAGAACACCTGCAGGGATGGGACATCCACAGCATCTCTGGGCAACCTATGCCAGTGCCTCACCACCGTCACAGAAAAAAATTTCTTCCCAATATCTGATCTAAATCTACCCTTTTTCAGCTTAAGACCATTCCCCTTGTCTTATTGCTACATTTCCTGATAAAGAGCCCCTCCTCAGCTTTTCTGTAGCCCCCTTTAAGTATTGTAAGGCTGCTATAAGGCCTCCCTGGAGCCTTTTCTTCTTTAGGCTAAGCCAGATCAATTGTCTCAGGACATCCTTGTACGGGAGGTGCACCAGCCCTCTGATCATGTTCATAGCCTTCCTCTGGATTTTATCCAACAGATCCATGTCCTTCCTGTGTCGAGGACTCCAGAACTGAATGCAGTACTGCAGGTAAGTTCTCACAAGAACGGAGTAGAGGAGAAGAATCACCTCCCTTGACCTGCTGGTCACTCTTCTTTTGATGGATCCCCGGATTCGGTTGGCTTTCTGGGCTGCAAGCACATATTGCTGGCTTGTGGGGAACTTCTCATCCACTAGCACCCCCAGGTCCTTCTCTTCAGGACTGCTGTCAATCCATTTTCCACCTAGCCTATATTTGTGGTTGGGATTGCCCCGACTCATATCTTGTGTCTCTTGTGGTTGAAAAACCAAAATAAAAAACGCTCAAGGAAGATCTCTTTAATTGCCAAAGCTGCATCTGCTGTATTAATTGCATAACATATCTCTAAGGTAAACATACAGAAGAGTTTAGTATTAGCTGAGTGTTTCATGTGAATATGTGAGGACTGGGAATACATGGTCTCTTCCTTTGATAGAATTTTCACAGGTTTGAGGTGTCAGTTGGAGAAGCAAAGTAATTGGCAGAATTTTCATCTCTAAGGAGTTAAGGTGGTTTTGATCCCTTTTCTTTTGGAACAGAAACAATCTTCTCAACTACAATGTTTGGGGTTTTTTTCTCTCAGTATATGTAAAGTCAGTTGTTATTGACTTCACAGTAGTTCCAGTGGATCTTTCTTGTGAGAGTGACCATGTCTTTGTGATACCAGTAGCAAAATGTTGTATTCCCCTGTGTATGAAAGAAAGTAAATTTGAAGAGGATCATGGAGTTATTGTTCAGAGTCATACAGATAAGCACCTCCCCAGTTTATGTCAGCTTGGAGAGAAAAGTGTATGTGAAGCATGATTGCATGCACACATCAGTGATCTGTCTGAGTAGGTTTGCGCATGCGAGTGCCATGGCATTGTTCATGTGTACAGTCAAATGGTCTGGTTGCCAGATATATGCCCAAAACCAACAGCAAGCCAACTGGACTTCTAAACCTAATGCTGGCTTTCCATACTTAAGACCTATTGGAAAGTGTTTTGCAGTGTTGTGTGAGAGACAATTGATAAAGGTTTTATTGCTGGTTTTATGTGTTTCCTGTGTAAAAGCTTTACAAGGTAAAATTAAAACCAAGCATAATGAAAAGCTGAAACAAACAAAAGTAATGACTCCCTTTCCTATCCCTCTAGAGGTGTTTTTTTGTTTTATTATATCAGTATTATTGGTCAGTTTTTCTATCATGAATATTGAAGAAACAGCCTAAAGACTTATTTTTTGCTGTTATGTCTTTTGCAGCCTCACTGATATCAGTGGAAATGTATACATATTTACCTGAGTGAATCAGAAATAGATAAGAAGTGAAATTCTCCTAATACATTATTTATTCAGATAATTCACTCTGTGTAGAAGAACCACATATTCAATTTATCTTTGACAGACCTGAAAAGCCTGCCAAATATCTCTGTATAAATCCCAACAATCTAATATATTTTTGTGATATTTATTGAAAAAAATGAGACAAGGTGTTTCATCTTGTAAATAGGGTATACGGATTAACTCCTGGGAGCCACGAATATTCCAGAGGAAAAGATGTGACAAACAGTTTTCATCAATTTCCACACAGACTATCTTAATTGTATTAAGGTAGCTTTCTTTGATGAAGATTGAGGCAGTGTTGTGAACCACAGTAATTTCCAGAAAGAATCATGGAAACCCCATCACCGGTCACATTTGGGTCAACTGGCAGAAAGTATTCAAGAGCAGATGGTTAAAAGCACAGTGAGAAGTTGAGCCAGAGAAATGTGGTTCCCCAAAAGTTAAAGTTGGCAAAGGAAGAAGTATAAAGTGACTAATTCTGTAAAATACATGTGGGTTTTTTAAGCTTGTCAAAGATGATACCTTCAACACCAAAACCTGAAGAAAGTTCAGGATCGACTCATGGAAGTCAACGTTGACTCCATGTGATGACTAGTCCAACAGCAGGGTCACCTTTGCTCTCTGTAAGGACTCTGAGCTAGACCCTGCCTAGCTTGTGACATTTGGCAACATTTCAGAAGGGACTACTGTGTTTTGAAAGGTGGGAGTGTTCCTGTTGTTAGTTACTCCATTGCCTTTGTGTATCAAAGGGACACTGGCTCTGCTTTTGGATTAAGGAGTCTGCACAATTCCATGAGAGCTCTTGTCCTACTGAACTGTCTTCTGTTCAACAGACTCTTCGAGTACTCAAGATCTCTATCCGTGCATTTGCTCCTTCCTTGCAATTTGTTTTTTTGCATTCTTTCTTCTCCTTGCTCTTGTCTCTTTTCTACCTCCTGTTACTTTTCACACTTAATTCTCTCACCAGTGTTTTTACACCGCAGGTATATTCCAACCATCTGTCCCATACTTCCAAATGTTCTTTGATTTCCCTTGTGTACCAGGGCTTCTCGCCCCCTTTAAGATACTTCTCTAGCCATTCCCATCAGAACTACCGAAACACGTCAAGAAAGGGAAGAATCAAAATTCTTGGTCTCTGTAGTGTCAAATCGTTGTCCTGGTCTTATTGACTTCGTACTAGGGGTGGAAGATTGTTGGGGTTTGTTTGTTGGTTTTATTTATTTATTTATTTACTGTGATTTTAATGAGAAGGGAAAAGAGGCCTTTTCAGAGGAAGTGCAAGATGATGAATAACGTGCCCTAGCTATTGCTGAACTGAAGACAAAGTCTTGGGGCCACATACTATATGCATAACTCTTTCTCATGCACTCTCATCCTGCTCCTTCCCCTTAGAATACAGGACTGAATTCAGATCTACAACATATCTGGCTAAAATAATATTGGGTAGTTCCCCTTACTTCTCTCTCCTTTCCTTCTGGTTACACTAAGTAGGTAGAATTCGGTCTGTGGGAAAGAAAAAAATAATCCTGTTACTTTCATTATACTAATTTACACACCATCAGCTTGAGTTCATAGCACGTTGATGGCCTTACCTACATGTCTGTTGCCTGCAGTGAATTTGGTTGACAGGTTGTCATGGGCATTTATGACTCCGTAGAACAAGTTGAGCAGTAAAGTCAAGAAAAAAAATTTGTATGGAGTTTTGTTGTCAAAAGATGTGGTTTCAAGTCAGAAAAACTACCTATGGATTATGATGAAAGCTGGAAACAGTCTCATCTGCAGTCAAAACAACAAGAACACTATAGAAATGAAAACATGCTTTTATTTTTCTAAACTATATTTTTATGTAATAAACTTAAGAAAAAAAAAAAAAGGCATTCCCAAAAGAAACAAAATCTCATGTTTCAATTCAAACCAAAATAGTTTCCATTTTTTATGTCAATTGAAAGCAAAAAACCTTTGTTTTGGTCAGCCTGAAACTGATTTCCCTGCCCCACACCTTCCCATTTCAACTAATGAACCAAGAAGTCAATTTGTTCTGTAGCTCTAGTTTCAAGTACCCTGGAATACACTTGCTTTGATTAATTCAAGGATTAAACCTAAAACACACTTCTGAAAAATTATTGCATGTAGTTTTAGTCGGTGTCCTTTGTGAAAGAACTTCATGTTGTTATAATATTCTGGCCTGCTAAAATCTGTCTGTTGACACAGAAAATGAAAGCAAGCTGCTTTCGATTTTTGAATGAAACCAAGCTCGGTTTGTATGTACAGATACTGTTGTAAGCTTGATTTGCTATACATATTTATGATTTGCTGCATGCTCTTGAGACTTGAATTATGTTCTGGATTTTCAGTGTGTCAGTTCTGCAGCTGGCTTAGAATGCTAAGACGACAGTGCTGTGTCTGCCCCTAAGACATTACAGACTCAGTGATATGTCTGCTAAAGAACATGTCGCCCTACACAGTAAATTACTGACTGTAATGTCTGGGAGTCGAGCTCTGAATTTTGTGTCACTAATCTTCATTACAGAAACATCTTCCTGGATAAGAAATAAATCAATGCATCTTCATAGTCTTTAAGTACATGTTTTTGAGAAACAAAGCACCTTGTCTTATTTCTGCCGTTGTAATTGATTCTGAAGTGATCATGACTTCTAATAAGATTGCAAAAATAAAACCCCTAGGAGTTAGCTTATTATGCTTCTGTTTAATAATGAAGGGGAGAGACAGAGACATATATTTTTTGCTTTTTTCAAACCATTTCCTTTTTTTTTTTTTCTATCAGGAATCAAGCTGGCAAAACTCCATGGGCACCACTGAAATCTAGAGTGACAGAATGAGGACATAGGGATATTACTTTCTTAGGAGTATGAGAGGGAAGTCATACGAGTTGCCAAATTAAGAAGTAGCTTGTGTAGACTTGGTCTGAATCTTGCTGATTTGGTACCTTGTTACAGTCTTGAGAGCTCGCATAGTTTAAATTCTGAGCATAGCTTCATCCTTAAACGCTAGTACTTCAGGTTGTAGCCCTTTGTGTTTAAGCCCTTTGTTAAATAAAGACTGTATTAATTTTCTGTTAAGAGTTGCTCTGAAAGCTGTAATGAGCAAACGAATCTACTGTTCCCAGATCTTACAGCTTTGATGAGCCTCAGTAAGAATCTTGTCTTGCTGACCTGGGGGTTGAATTTGGGACTGACTTGACCCTGAAAACTCTTAAGTGGGTTGAGATGAAATGTGGTGAAATCTATAATCTCTGCAGCAACTGTTACTTTCGCTGACCTGGTGCTTCCAGCTGGTGCTGAGCATCTTGCTGTGAAATGTAGGTACCTCCTTGGCCTGATTGAGGCCTGTTATGTCAGTGACTGTATGAATTTTATCTGCTTGAAGCCCCTTGATCCTAAGATTTTACAAGGTGCTGGGTTAGAACTGGATGAAAACCACCACATGAAGAATCTTTGCCAGGAGGAGCAATTGCATGGGATTGGTTTATTTCTTTTTCTATTTTTTTCATGGTGAAGGTCACAGCACAAAACAGAAAGTCTGTCCTCTGTGAAAATTGCAAACCCCAAATCACTACCTGCAGTATACAGATCAATGTTAACTTTCTTAGGCTGGATAGCATTAATATTGATTATAAGAATGAAATATTAATAATTTAAAACTAGATTTAAAGCTAATAGTAAAGCTGTGCAATACTAACTTTGCATCTAGCAAATCATAGGCACGCAAGATGGGAAGGCAAACAGTGTAAATAAGAAGGAAGCCCTGAGAAAGGAAACAGCAGAGAGCAGACCTGGGTAATGAGCTGCTGAAGCTTCTACTGTTCCAAAACATAATCCCACATTTCTTCATACTCATGTTTTCAGGTTTGTTGTGGAACATGTTGAGGAACAATGTCAGAGAGGCTTTGTGGTAGCAGTTGCCTTTGTGAATGTTGCAAAGCCACAGTTCATGGAGCAGATGTTGATTTCATGTTTCTTGTTGGACAAATTGTTCCTAAAGATCCAGTCAACCTTCTAGTGCTAGCTGCATTTGCTATATGACTACCTGAGGGTATTCCTATTGCATGTTCAGCTATTTCTTTTACTGTTGCATTAGCATTTGTTTATGGAAGTTTTGCCATATATGATACATTCAAGCTAGAATTAAGTATTGAATTTACCATAGCTATCTAGTATCTCAGGTGCATTGCACAAACTACCTATTGTGAATCCTATAAAGCAATCTCCATTACGCTATCCCTCAACTTAGTAATATCTTTAAGATGCAGCAAAACCTTTTTGGATTTAGAAGGAATGTATTGTTAATATTGGTGAGAAGAGCTGTTGAAATGTTTCTGCTCTATCCTGTGGTTCAATGCATGAAATATTGCTATTGGCACATTCTGCTGGATTCCGTGCCTCTCCCTCCTTTTGCAATTAGGATTTCTACTTCTGTAAGTGATGGCTTGTGTATGCTTGACATTTGGATGCTGATGGTGGACTACATGTGTGATTACACTCCTGCTAACCAGTCTATACATTCTTCTTCTGAGTTCTGCTGATTAGTTACCTAATGGTGTGGAGTTTACATAAAACTTTAGAGATTAAATGAATTTACTCTTCGTTGTTGGATATTTTACTGTTTTTATACAATGTAAATTTTGTGTTCTGGACTGAGTCCAATGTGAAGAGTTAAGAAGGATAGAATTGACATTAACAAGCTCCAGAGGCTTCATTAGGCTCCTCGGATCCTATGATGCATGGCGCAGTGATCTTTCTGTTCTTCTTGTAGTACAGAACAATGAAGTGATATGGAGAAAGACAGCAAAAACATTTCTCGTGTTTGATTCTGTAGTCCGTTGAAGGAAGCTGGTGTAAATACCCCAGAAAGATGCTGAGTAACCCATATAAAGTGCCTTATAAACCTGGGACTGTCACGTTATGAGGCTACCTGAATGTTCATGTGAGGGGCAAGACACCCTGGGTCTTTTACCACTCTTTGGTAATTATGAAAATGGATGAAACTGCTGCGTGTTATCCCCTGAACTGAGAAAATTCTGCTTGGACCAATTATAGTAGCTTCAGGTTACCTTTTTACACTAAGAAGGCTTCTTCTGCTCTTGCTGTGATTTACTGTCTCAATGTATAAAGTCAAACTGGGAAAGAACTTCCACAACACGTGAACAGTAATGGTCCATTGGGAGTCTTGAATATTCAGAAGCTTTGATCTTCTTCAAAGTAATGACATGGTGTTGGGGTCTGGACATAGTTCCTGCTGTTGGATGAAGCCACAGTCCAAACAATCTTGACAACTGATGATCTACAAGCATTTGCTGGATTTCCATATAAAGTGTTTTGTTTTTGTTTTTGTTTTTTTTTAAAGTAGTGTATCATGTTCTGAATTTTCAGCAGCCTCCTTTCTCAAATTGTTCAAATTTCCAACTGGAAGCATGGAATAATTTTATTTTTTTTTTCCTTGCTGATGTCTGCAGAGATTTTTTCTCTTTTCTGGTTTCAAGCTATCTCTGCTTGTTGTTACTTTTTACTGCATTTATACATTATCTCCTTCAATTTTCTTCTATTTCTTTGAAGCATGCTGAATTTTAATGAGCATGCAAATTAACATTAGCCTTCCCCATCTACTTGCTGGCCTGCTGTAGTTCTCCTCGTGCCCTCTCAACATTTTAATCTACATCCAGATGGTGCTGGCTAGGAAAGAGAATTTCTTTCCTATGCAGTTTTCATGGGGAGGAAAATATTCTCCCTAGCTGGTGGGGGGAAGGGTTGGAAAGAGGGAATTATTTTGGTTACAAATAGGATCAAATGCTTAAAAAATAATATTTCTAATGTAGTTTAAATATTTGTGAGGAAAACCTTTCCAGTGGAAGAAAACCATTTTGGGGTGTTTTTGTTGTTGTTTTAAGCCATTCTCTCTCTAGGTTTCATAGGCCATTGAAGGTTATGGGCAGTGCAGAAACCTGGTTCCCAGCTTTATAGGAGACTGGCAGAATGCAGGTTACCCCAAAATTTTAAGTCACTTTCGTTTACAGAAAATGCATAGTAATGGTTTTGCCTTTTTAAAATAGTGGTAACTTCAGGGCTTGATATTCCCATAGATCAGAGTAAGGAATACTGAAAAGAAAGACTACTGTCTGGAGACCTGTCCTACTTTTCTGGTAAAACAAAGCCCTTCCTTACGAACTTTTTTCCTGTACTAGATATACCTGGAGGGTGGCTTAGCTTAGCTCTGTCTTAAAACAAAAATCTTTGTCTACAACAGCGAAGAGACTACCATTAAAATTCTGAAGAATCAGTACACATTTCCTGTGAACAAACTTGCCCAAAAGGTATAATATTAAAACTGTGATCATTAATGATTTTATATTTATGAAAAGAAGATGTAGCAGACCCATGAAGTCTCAAATCAAGCAGACAACCTTGGTGTTGGGAGGTCAAAGATCCCATAAACTTCCTCAGAGGTATTAAGCCATCCCCGTGTGATACCAAAGATCATCTTGCTCTTTTCTTTGCTGTTTAGAACTGCTTCAAGCCCAGCAAAACAGAAGGCTGGCTTTGAAGTGGCTCTTCGCAGTACTGCTAGCAGAGGAACTACAGCAGTACACTCCTCGGTTTGCAGAAGACCTCAAGTTATTTGCACATATGTAGCAAACACCATTGGAGATAACTAAGGGCTGTATTCCACAATCTGTGTGTATGCTAAATTTTCATGCAGTGCATCCTGTGCATCTAAAAGTTGCAAGAGGCTGCAGTTATAGCAGATCCCCCTTACAGACTGGGATTATTTTGTACTTGCAGTTTTAGTGGGGGTTTTTTGATAGCAGTCAAGTGAATTCATGAAATGGACTTCATAGAGAAAGAAAATTTTACCAGTTCTTCATCTGAACAGTTTTCCCATGTTGTCTTATGTTTCATCTATTCCCATATACAGTTATGCCCTTTTATCCCTTTTTTCCTTGACGTCTATGTTTGCACCCCTTTTTCCTCATTTTTCCCGGCATTGTTTGAGAGTTGGGATCTGAAGAATATGGCTTAGACCAAGCAGCAAATCTTAAGATTGGAACAGCTGCCAGGATTAGGCACGCATGTATGAGATCATTATAAATTTGGCACGCACTAGCTCCATTGCCAGTATAAGTGCCTTTACTCTGTTGGAAGAATTGTACTGTAATTTTATTACAAACTTTAAATAAAATTATAAGAACTGCTGCATTAGGCTTTTGTTAGATTACAGCCACATTCTGGTTATTCATACATAATGTTTTCAGGAGTATTTGTCCTTAAGTTATTTAACCAAATAAGATTTTTAAACACTTTGAAAACAGCACTCATTTTCTTCTTTGTAGGTATATTAAAACATAAAATTGAAGAGAATACTTTCATAGTCAGGGTTGAAAAAGGAAGCATGGAGCTACAAACTGATTAACACAAGTCCAAAGACAAATTTGATGTCATTAATTTCTACTAAAAGTCTAAACTTGGCTGTTTCAAAATGTTAGTTCCATGCTGTGAATGGAATTGTTTTACTTGCCTTGTTTCAAGTGCCAGAGACTTGACTTTACTGACATCATTTAGAAATATGATAGCAGGCTAACACAAAATATTAAAGAAAAAATACCTTGGTAAATGCTAAGATCCTTTAGAAAATACTAAACATATATGATCTAACTAACAAATCCTTACTGTTTTTATTATAGAATAAGTTAATCAATCCCTCACCAGTTAACATAATTTTGTGACAAACCTACTGGAAATCTGAAAGAAACAAAAAGCTTGCTTGAGAGAGAAGAATTCCAAATGTCTAGTGAACCAGAATGGACTCCTTCACTTCAGTAATAATGTGTAACACAGACTTTGAGACAAGTTTGTGAGGCTTTTGATGAGCACAAACCAATTAGTGCATCACTAAAAGTTGTTTCAGGATTTTGAGAGCACAAAGCACCCACAACTTCAGCTGAAATCACAAGTTCAGATTTGTGTTAGTATTGACCTCAGTGTTCAACAGGACAATTGGAGACCACAACGCTGTTCTCAAATGGGTCTCTGCTATATGCCAGCATGCTGGGGAGAGGTGACAAGGCTGCAGGGAGCACTACAGACCTAGGAAAGACTGACTGGCAGGCAGGTGAATTTTTGCAGGTGAAGTGTTAACTTCTGCCTTGTGGGAATGGAGACTGCTTATTTTCCACAAGTAGGCATGATTTGGCATTTATGGACTGAATTTTTCATGAGATTAAATATGGATAACACTTCTCTTTGCTAATGAAACTCATGTTGGGGGAAAGAATAGTAAATATTTTTGAAGAGGGTATTGACATGTTGAAGTCTTTTGTCCATTTCTCTAGACAGTAATGTAAAAATATAGAGTGCCAGCAGTTGGTGAGTTAATGTGAATAAAACCACATTCAGAAGGAAGGTCTGCTGCTACAATGCAGCAAACTAGTTTAAGACTTTTTTGCTTTCCTTTTTAAAGCTGTGGGACAAACACAGAAACATAGATGCTGCCATGTAGCACAGCCATTGAGGATATTTCCCTGAAAAGCACAGTGGTTCACAGCTTGATGGATAACAAAGCAATTTTACCTCACAAGAATTAATGCAAGAGAGGTGGTCATCCCTGGAAAGACTTAAGAAATGGAGTCTGAATACACAAAGACAGTATGTACTACATGAAGGATGGATGCACAGCAGCAAACTGATGAAAATCAGCAGCTGGAACATACACTATCTTTTCTGAACAGACATTTGCTCCAAAGGTCTGTCACTTCAGCAATGAGACGGAGTAGACAAAGGCACTTGGTTGGCGACAGGTGCTGTTGTTAGTCAGTTGGCATGTTCTTGCTGCCTCTTTTGGAATGGTTAAGTTTTCATTGTCAACATAATCTTCCTCAGATTAATCAAGGTCAATGAAGGATGGAAGGAAAACAGGGAAAAGATGCTAGTTAGTGGAGCACAATATTAAATGAGTAGTGGTAAAGCTCTTAAACAACTCTAGTTAGAGACATATAAAGAGGTAACAGGTGTTGCTGTCTCTACAATGCTCATGATTTGCCTAGAGTCAAATACAAATGACGAGATCAATATTTAATCACCAACAGAGAAAGATGGTGAAAACTTTTTACATTGCAAATTCCAAAATTTGAGACTTTTAAAGAGCAGTCTTTGCTAATGGTGGGGACATCTGCAAAGTGCAGGATGAAATGACTGTGTTGAAGTCCAGCTATAACAAGCCTCTTCCACTACTTTTCTGGGGAGGAGAATGATGCTTTAGAATTACTGTGGTCCTAGGGCATTGTATTTAGGCATAGAATAGTTGCATATTAAACACAGATCATCTTTTTTTATTGCAGCTCTTGCTAGAAGATGAAAAAGCATAGTATGTTAGGGTTTTTTTCTTTTTACAGGAACCTGTCTATCCTTCTGAACTCTCCTAAAGGATCCTTGGCATAGCTCCAACTACTCCTCTTGATCTCCCTGTTCATTTTCTTGCTGTTCTAAAGTAGAGTCTGCCTTCAAAGCATTCACCAGTGGAGCATGACCAGCCCTTCCTAGTGGCTGAATTTAGATGTTAGTCTCCCAGTAGTATTTCACTGCATCTTCAGGTTTTGTCAGTTTATTGTAAAAATATAGATCCCTTTGGAATAGTGGGGTCCCTGAAATTCAAATATTTTTTTTTCTTGAGAGTTCATATTATTTCCTTCTGTCTTTATAAATTATTGCTTTGTAATTATCATCTAACTTTTAAGTAGCTTCTGGTTATTTTCAAGATGTAAATGAACCTGAACACAATTTTCATTCTGCTGCACCTGACTTCAATTCTGTTTACAAAACAAAGATGAGGTTGATAGTGTTGGGAAATTTCCATATCTTCGAAGTCTATGTTAACAGTGAGGATGAACTCATGCAAAAGTTTTTAGAACAAACTTTTCTCCACATTCTTATATTTATTTGTTATAAAAGTTTAATAATACAACACAATGCACAAGAGACATGCACTGTTTTGCAAGTAGAGGTATATTCGCACCATCTAATAATCTTTTTACTGTTTTGTGTTTGCTTTTAATAGCAGAGGCATATCACAGAGGCTGTTCTTTTTGTTTATGGCATTTAAAACCCGCCTGCAAAAGGTGTGCATATGGTTGGATGGATGCAGGTGGCTAATTGCACAAGGGAAAGTACAATGCTTTCCATGCGTAACTAGGGTTTACCCTTGTGCTTGCCAGCATTTCGCCAAAGGTACTGTATAAAATGAGGATTACCATCAGCTCCCCTGTGACAGGTGACCAGCCTGGAAAGCTGATCCTACCATTTGGGTTGTGTCTTTCTCATGTTCACTGTGGTGAAAAGGAGAACTGCAGTTACTTAGATGCTGCCTTTTATCATGATCTGACTTCATTTGTCCTACTATACAGCACGCCATATACTCCTATAGAGCCAGGTATAATGCTAGCAATAATATTTACGGTGCTTGCAGATCTTCTGTTCATCTCTGCTATGAATAGCACAACCATGACAGGTGTGTTGTTGTTGAGGTTCAGTAATCACATATTCAGATTTAGTTCTGTCTATATGTGGAGCACTGAGCATACTCCTTTTTTTAATGGTTTTTAAAAAACATACACATGCAAAGTTTGTGTTTGTGGTTTTTTTTCTTTTAAATTCTCTACTTCAGTATTATTGCTTGAGGGGGCTCGTTATTACAATAATTACAATACTAGTTAGCTAAATAGTTTGTGATAACAATGAGATGCTCTCAGTATGCAAATGTTTTCTGTATAAATAAATACGTGTGTTTTCAAACTTTTGTTTAGCTCGATATGCAATACCTAGGGTGTTATGTCAGTTCGTCATGTGAAATGCTAGATAAAAATCTTTGAATATGCTTTCATGATCAAACTATGTTGACTGAGAGCACAGACTGTAATCTGGAATTAATAAACTATATAAGTGCTAAGTATGTGAAACTTATGCCCAATGGTAGTGTAGTATATGGTATGTGGATTATTTTGTTATGACTTTGAAGTGTGTATCTTATTTGTAGTCTGATTGGATAATGTACTGGGTAATGTAACAAAAAACTTGCAAAGTATGTTTCCTGCTTCATTCACAGAAAAAGGCAGGTGAAGTATAACAATGGCACCTGGAATCTCAAAAGCTACAGAAATGCAAACAACTGGCAGGTGGCATGACATCAGCTCGAGGTGAACAACAAAGAAAAATGCTGAAACAATTGGTTCAAACAGAAATGCAGGGTAAAAATGATCAGAAGTTGTGAAGACATTGGATTCCCTGTGTCAAATGAAAATTTTTATGAGTTTTAATATGCATGGTGCTTCTAAAATCATGAGTTTTGTGACTGACACTTTTTTAAATCCCATCACTGCTTTTGTGAAGGAGCAGTCTCTCAATAACTAAGGCAGTAGTCAGCTTTCTTTTATGAACTGTTTTTCTTTTTTCTCCCCTTGATATATAGTCCTCAGAAATGGTTCTGTCAGCATCAGCTATAAATCTCAAGTCCATGGCAAGGGAAGTAATTTTGGGAAACAAATGGCAGTGTGAAAGATATGATGTAGACCATAGGAAAAAAAAAAGAACAAATTGTGGCTGGAGTTCAGATGTCACAAATCTTAGTGAATGTAGAAACAGGGAGTAAACAAAGTCTTCTGATATCATCCATATGTCTTTTATTTTTTGGCCTTACAAGTATGTGCAAAAATAGTTGTAGGTCTGTGGCAAATATGAGAAACTGGTGTGTATTTCGGATACAAACGTTATTAATAACAAGAGACCTGAATATTTCAAGATTTGCTGTTGTTCTCTGTGATAACTGTCCAGGTAGAGATTGGAATCATAAAATGGCTCATGCAGAAGCTTCAGTCACAAGGGAGGCTCTTCATCGTAAATAGTAATAGAGTTGTTATGGTCAAATAGCTAGCAATGGGAACAAGGTGACTTTTCTATTATGTGTGCCCTCTCTTGTCATCCTTATTTACCCATTAACTTCTAATGGAAATGTTCTTCAACCTCTTTGCTACTATGTGTGAGCTCGTTCCTTGAACTTACCAAGAAGAGCACCATACTTCTGTTTTTATTTGCTAGTGAGGAATTGAGAGAAATGTGTCATTTACCTGTTGAATACAGCTTGTTCGGACTGTGTAAAGGAGCTCTGGCCTAGGCAGAAAGAAAGAAATGGGAGAAGTTCCTGTTCTTTGTAGAATGGAAGTTGAAGTCCTGTGTGTCATTGACTGTTCTAGGGAGCTGCAAAACATTGAGGGGCTGAGACGAGGTTTAATATTTTGGGCAGCATCTCAGTGATAGATAGAATCAAGCTAATATACAAGTGGCTCTGAAATTTAAAAGATTTCTTCCTGTAAGCAACAGAGATGCACATGGACAACCGCCCCATCCAGCCTCAGAGGTGAGATGATGTCCCTAGGAAATAATAGATTCCCCAGAAACAGTATATTTCTCAGTGACAAGGGAACAGACCTTTCTAAAACTTTGGCCTTCTCCCAGTCTGAACAATATTGATCTGTAACTGCAGCACAGGGCACACTTGGTGCTTACCCCTACAGCTCCGAGAAGTGGAATGAATTTGTGGCCGTTGATGAAGAACCTAGAGGTCTTGGCTTGCCTGCTGCTGTTGAAATATTGGTTTGCCTTTTCCCATTCCTTGTTGCCTTTTTGATTCTCAGCTTCTCATTGAAATTCTGCTTCATACAACCCTTCATGCCTATAAACAGAGGAATATTGCTGATAAGCCTTACCCCGTTCACACATCTAGGTTTCCAGTTTTACACACTAGAGGAAGCTTGGGAGAGAATTTGTCTGTTGAAAGACCTAGAGGATGAACTTGACTATTCCACTTTGTAAGAAGTGCATGATGTACAGGTGTACGTAGGCAAAATTTTAGTTCATTATGTCTTTGTGTACGATTTACAGTGTTTGATTAGGTTATCTTGCTGCTGTGCTGTTGTGCATACTAAGATGGAGTAGAGATCTTTGTGTCGCTACTGGGAGCGAATCACAGGACAGGTCTGGTTGCATATAGTGTGGTGTATGCTAGCAGATGACGTAAGGAATACATGAAGTGGGTCGTGGTTGAAATAGGCCATAACCTGCATTTTCATTATGGATATACAAAGTTTACTGATCATGTTTATTTGCAGGCTGTGTTGGAAAGTGGGTTAAGATAAATGACAGAAATATTCTTAAACACAGTAATGAGTTCAGCGTTATAATCTATTTCGACATGGAATGACCAGTTGTGTAGAATCCTGTTGCAGAATTTCTATGTTTTCTAGAATTTGTGTTTTTGTAAAATATTTCCTTACCATAAACTCTCCTTTTCATTAGTCTATTTAGCTTTCTTTTAAAATAATAATTGAAATTATATTTTCCCTGATATTAGTGATATTTAGTTCCACCTTAACTATTAATTAATTATTCACTTTTAGTCTGGCGATAAATGAGTAAAGAAAAACTTTTACTGGATCAGTGAAGCTGTCTGGATATTCACAGAGATGATAATAAGTTAATCTTTCTTCTATTTATAACCAAAGGTAAAATCAATGAGTGACCATGGCACATATTCCTTGGGTAGGGAAAATCAATGAAATATGCAAATATGACCTGAAACCATGTGTACAGGAATGTGAGCCTAGAGGACATGCTGAAAAAGTGAATGGTAAGTTGTTGGACCACTACATTGACAGTTGTCTGTGTTGCAACAGATGCAATACCAAGATCACCAGCAAAATTATAATAATTAAAAAAAATCAACAACGAGACAAAAGATAGAAATATAGTTGTTGCAAAAGCTAAAATTCTAAATATTGCTATAGTCGAGGTCAGGTTTGAGCAGAAAGTATTGAGGTGTTACATTAAAAAAGTAGTTGTCAAACAGTGTAAACATACACACACTTAAGAAGTAGTGTGGTAGTCAGAAAGAAAAACTTCTTACTGGGAGACTTCTAGTCCAAAGTTAATATCAAGTGAAACAGCATGTTATGGTGCATTATGCATCACCAGCAAAACAATTAGAGGAAGGTGCAAAATAAGCCTGGAAAATTCTAAGGACACTAGAGGAGACTTAAAATCTGACTGGAGAGAGCCTGGTCCTTTTATTTCAGTAATTCTGTGTGCCTTCAGCCTGAGGAATTGCATGCACTCCTGAGGAAGCATTGATTAATTCAATGATGCTCTCAAATTCACATACACTAGAAATTGCATAAAGGCATTAATTATGACATTCTCCCTGTAAGCTCCTATCACTATACCTCTAGTATCAACATGCATGATTCCAAATTCTTCCCAGATTTTTTGTTGATGGAGGCAGATTTTTGCCTCTGGCTTATTGGTGACTGTATACCTAATTAGCAGTGCCTTATTACATAATGTTGTTTGGGACATGTATACCAGTACCATTTCATTCTCTCTAGTGCTTTTTATCAGAAATTTTCCAGGCAGCTCTGAAGTTTCCCATCAGTTACAAAGAGCTGAGCTATGCCTAAATTGCCCCAGATTCTTTTCTGACGCATAGCTTTACCAGTCTCAAGGCTTTGAATTGAAATATAGCTGTTCAGTGAGGAACGGTTTATTTGATGTGAGGTTTTGTGTGTGTATGTTTTCTTCTGTGAGGTTCTTTCCTATCACTTGAGGGAAACGTTTCTGTCTTCTGTTAAAATGCAAATTGGATTCTTCTTTCATTTAGAAATGATGAGATTTTGTAAGTGCAGTTTATTCAGGTATGGATTAAGGTTTTATCACTAGATAGAATTTGATTTAGTTCCATATTTCTAAAAGTGGGTTCATTTAGTACAGCTGTACTCTACCTCTTCTCAGGGCTTCCACAGTGGTCAGGAAGCACTGGAGTTGAGAAAGTATCCTTACAAGGAAAGGAGACAAGTCCTTCCACAGTCTTTTCTTGTTTAGGCAATGCCTTTTATCCCTTGCCATAGCTACGTAAGCACAAGCACAGGCTTATCAGGGGGCCAGCACATGGGAGGAAGTTCTGCAGTTATTGTGCAGTAACTTCATGTTGGAAGCCTACTTGTGAGCTGTGAAAGACATGTGTCTTCTAGATTTTCTAGGACAGTAAAACTCCACTGGAAGTGTTTTATGCACTGTTGTTTATGTGCGATTGCTTTCTGCTGGACTAGCTTACTACTCCTACATCTGTGGTGGTATATGTTCCTGGACAGAGTGGTGTGGAGGTCAGTTTCTGAGGTAGCATAGCATTATCGACAGCTGGAAATCAGATTTTCTGAGCATGCATTTCTTGTACCCATGGATCATCATAATGTCTTTTCACAGACAGGCCTTTGCTCATCAGACATGCCTTGCAAAACAAGCAGAATCCCTGTCATCCATCGTAGGGAGAATCTGCTTGGGAATATTTGTTTTATAAATAGTTTTGAAAATATGACTGGGTTTAAAATGAGCGCTACAAAAATCTGTGACAGTTGTAATTTGTTTGAATGCTGACCTTTCAAGGGAAGCTGGGATAAAGGTTTAATCTCTCTACCTGAGACTCTAATTTGCCATAGGAACTAACTACCAGAAAGCTGACTTAAACCTCTCCCTTGGTGAGGCAAAAATAAGTACAGCAGATAGGTGGCAAAACAGGAAGGCAAAGGATGGCAGTAGCTGTTTTCAGGAAAAACTGCAGAAGAGACAAGGCTGGCAGGTAACAAGACTGAAAGAGAGGAGGGGATTTTTTGAGGTAGGAAGAAGGTCTTCTGGAGCCTATGCTAATGAAGCTGAGTTAGTACAGAGACAACCCTAACAAGATAATGTCAGAGGAAATATTCAATGTTTTTTCACAGATACATCATAAGAATGTGGATAGCACACACCAATTTTCATATAAAAGATGGCAATTCTCTGAGACATTAAACCAAGAAGTATAGTGTACTTATTTGCAAAAGGATTTAAGTAGAGAGCAAGCAGCAGTATTCTGACCTGCTGAAATACACAAATGATTCCTCACAGTTAAGGTGATCTGATGTTAGTCTGAAGTGATGATTTCTAATGGTTTTCTTCCTTTATTCTGACATCCAGTGGTTCTTGGAAAGGATGCCTCTGCAGGGGTTTGTGTTGCAGTTTCAGCTTCCCTTTCATGTGTGAATTCACTAAATGCTTTCATCCTTAATTGATTTTGAGGTGATTAGATGTTATTGATAAAGTCCAGTGTTGGCTGAACAGAGTCTTAGGAGTAGCTGTGAGAGCATTCATGGAATCAAGGTACTTTTGTTTTCCTCATTTGATATTTCTTTTTGCAAGGGTGTCCTGTCTTGTAATTGTTTCACATCTAAAATTTTAGTTTAATTATTCTTTCAGCAAAGTGTAGTCATAAGTAAGAGTTTTTTCTCTAAAGCTGTGTTTGTGTTCAGCAAATAGCAGCGTGCTTAAGCAAAATTATCAAGAACTTGCAAAATGTCTTTTCGTCTTACTGAGCTCGTGAAAGAAAAACATATATGTTTTCCAGCTTTCTGTAAGAGTAAGTGAGGCAGAGACAGGGAAATGTTACCACACTGTAAATTTTCTCCAGACTGCAGAAAGAGAGCCACTGGAATAGATGTCAGAAGAGATTCTCTTTATATAGCTCTTTTGCATAATGTAAAGTGGAGAATAAGATTATAGTGTCCTTAAAGCAAACATTGCCTTCACCTCACGTAGACAAGCGTTTGTCCATTTAAAAAAAAAAAAAATAGTCTCTATGAGAGTATATCAGTTCATGCAGAACAGCCCGACTATCTGTTAAATACCTGTCTAAACCTCAGACTTATTTTGGTAGTGGGAGTGTGGATCGATTAAAATGGAAGCAACAAAATGCTTTCCTGCATGGGAGACTTTCAGAGAAGTGAAGAAACTTGTACATACTGTGAATACTAATGAAAGGTCTAATCGTTCATCAGATCATGATGAGTATATTGAGATTGCCCTAGTTTTAACTCTAAGGACCAGCAATATCTGAGTAACAGCTCTGGTCTTTGGGATACAGCAATTATTCCAGAATGCCTGTTGGGAACTACCTGGTTAAGATCCAAATCCAACCCTATTGGAACGTAATGATTAGTTTCATAAAAAATATAAAAGAGCAGTTAATAAATGAAGGCACATGTAAATCTAATATTTAGGGGCAACCAGAATAGAGTTTCCTCAAGAAGGGGAGATTTAAGTTGTTAACAATAGCCTGTAGGCATATTAGGAAGTTCATTTTTCAGAGCTGAATTAGTTCTTTACGTGAACACTGATGTGTTGTGCCCATGCAGCAAAGGACTCTCACAGGACAGTGGACATCCTCCAAGGGGAAAGAGACATGGCAGGGAGGCTTGTACCGAAGGTAATTTGTATGTGAGATTGGGGCACTTGTAGACAATCTCAGCAGCATCTTTCAGGAGGTGACTTTGGAATGGTGTACGTAAGACAAGGTAGAAAAGCAGGACAGGAGTGGAAACCTAGGATATTCTCTCTCAAGTGTCTCATTTTAACAGCATGTTTTACATTACAATTAGAATTAAGATATATTGTTATGGCAGTTCTGTTTTCTCAGTGTGACATATTTCAACAGACTACTTGGCATGGCCCTTGTTCCTTGAGTGCTTGGGGTTGTAGTCACACAATATATGTTGTTTTGTGTGGAAAATGAGCATAAGTGTAGCCATCCCTCATGGCAGATAGCTTTGGCCTTCCATCAGAGTGTGTCCTTTCTGCTACAATGTGGTTGTGTGAACCTGCTGTGGAAACTGATCACTCTGAAAAGAAATCTGTTAGAAGTACAGAGATATTTTAAAGCCAAATCAGCTCTCATCAGAACTGCACAAACTTCATCCAAGTGCAGCTATCTTAGTTGTGGGAGTAAGCAATGAGGGGTAGATGGGGGGAGAGATTCTGGCAGTACCTGAAGCCAGAATTGTTCCAAGAAGCTTTTACCTTTTATTTTTGGCAAATAGAACTATGTCAAAACAGTGCTGTGTCAACAGGCTTATATCAGGAACAGATATAAGCTGTACTGCAACCATAAACTCTAGAATAACTATACAAACATTTGCATGTTCATCAAGGTAGTTGCTGCATATCCTCCCTGGAAACTCACACCCCTAGCAGTGCTGTTTCAAAAATACTACTTTCACACGGAGGGCCCAAATAACAGGCTGAAGATTGTATAGGATGGCAAGGAAACGACAGGCAGCCACTGATCTCTGCTCTCTGGATTCACAAGCAAGCACTAACCATTGAACTACTCCACTTAGCTATCAGGAAAGTAATTTCCAAAACCAGTAATGGAGAGATTTTTAAAAGTAAAACCACTGATCACATGTCCAAACTCATTCAAAGGCAGGGAAAGTTAGATACATGCTAAATTTAAAGGGCAGTGGCAGTTTTCAGATAATTTCTTATGCAGAAAAGCCTTTTCTGGTTTTTGTACCTTCCAAAAAGTCTCCCTCAATGCTCAGTGTTAAAAAAAAATAAACAATCAAAGAAATTTTATACGATTTATTTCAGCAACATAAATACAGACAAATTCTGCATAATCATAGCTTTGTGATTCAAAATATCTAATCTAGATAAGTTACAGTTATGAAAATTATGAAACAACACAAGGTTTCAGTAGGATTAAGGTTAAATCAGGCCCAAATGAGAAACATCTCCCTTGACAAGGAGTAGTCACATAGTCACAATATTCTGTAACCTCTTAATAGTCTCTGACTGCAAGAAAATCTGCCAGTATTGAAGAAACATCTGTTTACTATTAAAGCGTATAAAATATAAACAGGAAAGATCTTTTCTGATTGGGTGTCTATAAAAATGGAACAGAAATCACTGTCTACTTTCCCTATGCAGGAGACTTAAGTCTATTAGTGTTAAATGATGTCATTGGATCAACAAGATAGTTGCCAGAAAACCTGGGGATAGGGGAGTATTTTAGCAGCCTTCCTCTGCAGAGGCCCCAAGTGCAGTGGCTGAGTGAGGGCTGCTGAAAGGCAGCTGCAGATCCTGTGCCGTGCCAGCCAGCTCTTGCACACAAGGCACTCAATCTCTCAGCTGCCTCAAGATCCCCACTAGCTCTTACCTTCTCAGACACAGATCACTCTCTTTTCTTTAAAAGCAGTGTTTTGTCAGATCCTTAGCCTAGGCTAAAAATAGCCTCTTAAAAATAGCAATAATCATCAGTTTCATTGTGAAATGATGTACCTTTACTTTGAGATGAGTACTTCTCAACATATGGACTAAATGAAATAGGAGACTAAATAGAATGGGATGCTTGCCATACTAACAGCTCTGGATCTTGCCTTTTAGCTTCCCTCTGTTCTACATTCTGAGTAAGAGGCTGAGAAATCTCAGAATCTGAATCATGAGCAGCTGCAAAGGAGAAGACTGTTTTTATTAAGAGGTCTTAGGCTCAGACACTCTTGGCTTATGAACTTAGTTAAAGGCTTCAATATCTGGTTTTGCATACTTTATTGGTACTGAAATCAATCTAGTGCAGAAACGAAGAATATATGATTATAACCTCACAGTTCCTACAAATTCATATAAAATGAGCACACAATAGAGGGAAAGTTATTTTGAGTGGAGTGAGGCAGATGTCTAAATGGCAAATACCGATGGTGTGGATACAGTCTCAGTATAAACTTTGAAGACCTTTTCTTTAAGTGGTGGAACTTGTGAGCTGTGGTCTTGGAGTACACACATGGTTGAATGAAGGTCGAGGATGAGGAGGTCATACGGAGAGCCAAGTTCTTCACCATTAAGGGATCTAATAAGCTTGCGGGCCAGCATAAAAGCAAGCAATGTAATCATGGCTGTTCCAGTCACTGAGCAGGAATGATGTTGTGCACTGCAGTGGTAGAGAGGCCTGCTGAGCAGTCTGGCCAAAACAGAATTACAAGAAATGAAAAATAAAAGCTACTGGATTTCACTTTAGAAACAACTTTTTCCACAATGCATTTATTACAAGAGGATTTAATAACCTTTTCAGATATCAATATCACTGCAACAGTTTCAACGTTCTTGCTGTTGACAATCAATAATCTGTGTTTTTAAGCATTTTTAATATCTATTTTTTAATGCAGCACAAAAAATATCGGGAGAGAGAGAACCAGTTGTTGAAAACACAGACTATGGTAGATTGCTGCACGTATATCTGTAAAAAGGAGGACACAATTTCAGTAGTGTAAGAGGAGATAGTTTAGCTTAATCCAATCTATTTTAAGCCCTTTGTGTTAAAGGCTAGATGTCACCTCTTCAAAAAAGCTCTGCATATTCTGTAGGAAGCTTACTTCTGGTGTGATGACCATGGTATCCATAACATTCAAGAGGAGCTCAGCAACAGTCTGAAAAATGTGTGACATTATCAGATAAAACATTAAATGAAAGATTGAACTGGAAGTGATATAAAACTAATGTGCAAAAGGCAGTTTCTCAACTCTGTTGATATGAAGTTTCATTTCCCCTATGCTTATCTAAATCTTCATTAGCTGTCTACACCACTAAAAAGAAGTTTAATTTCATTTTGAATTGTATTGGGTCTGACTGCCAGTATAGCAAAGTGTAACTACATCAGTTCCACTTGTTTTGCATCTAGAAGATTTTCTTCTAAATGAAAATTAGACGGATACTGTTTAATTTGTTTTAAGTTTATTAAATTTTGTTGCCTAGCTATGCAAGAGGAGAATGGCTGTTTGAGTTCACTTCATGAAAAACTCATAAGATGTGCTTTATAAAGGAATGTGAAATGACTAAACTGAAGCAGCACTTGCATTTCATATTCCAGATTTGAATTTTGCTCAGACTATGAGCCCGAGTTTTCTGAGTTCATGGCCATTCATCTAGATAACAGGATTTTTAAAAGGTGTAAAAATTTTCTTTTTTTAGTAGGATTATACTTTAAAACCTTTTCTTCCCTTTCTAATGCCCATTTGAGAAAAAAATTGCAATAATTTTCAAAATGCCATGTGAAATCCTTTTCTATTATCAAGTGCCTGAGAAAAAATAATCATTAGATAGCTAGGTTTGGTTATCAAACTGATCCTAAAAGCTCCTTCAATGGCATATAGCTTTTGTTAGTACAAAACTAAACCCAGCTGCTTTTCATGAGAGGGGAGGAATAATTACCATGCTTAGCTCTTTCTCATCAGCATGTTGGCCCACTGCCCTGGCTTTTTGTACCAGGTGTTACAGACAACAGTAACTTTCTTTTGTTTCTGGTTGCCTTGTCCTTCAGCAACCAGTGTTTGCATGGTCATTTCACCTTACACATTAATGGCCCTGCTTTCTCAAACCGAGCTATCTTACTTCTACTGTGCTGTTGTGTGCTGCTGCTTTACCATTAATCATTTTCACTTCTCCCACTACTTGGCTATTCTTGAAGATTGCTTTGATTTGCTCTGTTTTCTTTGTTCTGTTTTTCCACTGATTTTTCAAGGACCCTTATACAAATATTAGCAGATTGCCATCCAACAAGTTGCAATCAAATGGTGACCTCATGCTTTGACCAAGAGAAATGCAAATGTATTGTTTTCCCTTGTGAGACAGCTAAAAATGATCTTTTATCAAGTGGAACGTTCTCACTTCTGTGCGGTATTAATGCAGTTAGGGTGCAGTGACAGTTACTTTCTATGGGTAGTCATCATTCCTAAATATAGAGGTACAAAATGTAATGGACTAATGTAGTGAAATATTGTCCTAAATAGAGCACTTCATTCATTTGACCCCATAGAAAATATGTAAGCAGTCACATATTGGCTAAATCTGGCAAGTTCATGCTGATGGAACAGGTACACAGTTTCTTAGAAAAGATTTAGGGGTGTGTGTGGCACAGTGGTGCTCATGTTCAACGTGAGCAGAAAGATGTTAGACTTGTTCTAATTGCTTGATGGGAAACGACTTGACAGTCTCCTTTTATGCAACTGTCAGCTGGCTGGAAAGGAGGCATACAAATCCTTTCAACTGCCAGCTAGTCAGAGACCCCCTTTCTCTGCATAGGAGAGATAGGAGATAGACATTGGCACATTGGATTAGGATCTCAGCATCAGTCTGTGAAGGAAGACTCTGTGGGTGAGGAGTTGATCTCTACCATTCTGGCAAGGACGTGTTGCCCTGGCACAGACAATCAGAAAGGTTTATTTTTGGTTTACAATGAGCACAGCTAAGCATTTTGCTTGAGGAAACTGCTGCTTGTGGTGGCCCTGCTGATACTGAGTTAAGTCTGGTGGTAAAATTATGTTTGATTATTTGAGTTATGGGGCTTTTGGGAAGAAGTGAAAACTGTAGTAGGATGTGGGATGGAAAACCAGTGTGGAACCCACAGGAAAACAGTGGAGACAACACCTCAAGACTCACTACCAGGCCACACAGTTCCTATCAGTGTCAGTTAAAAAGAGCTGGAAAGGGTCTAAATATTCAGATGCATGGGTTCTGGCAGGCTCTTGATGTCTAGTGCCAACCCAGAGCTCCTCATCACACCATGGCACTTCAGACTAGTGCTGAGACACCTTTCTTTATTCTTCTTGGTCTCTACAGCCTTCTCATCACCCCCAAAATACCAATGCCTTTAAGATATTATAAGCACAAAAATATTTTAATAGATTACTAGGACATACTGGTCTGGCATATTAGGCTGTAAGCTTGCTAAAGAAAATGTTGAGAAAAAGAGTTTTGGAGTTCTTTTTGTTGTTTTTTTTTTTTTTTTTTTTTTTGAACAAGGTCTGAGAATGCTGTCTGTTTTCCACCTTTTTTTCTTTTGCATGTTTTCAGTAAGCTTTCACCACAAGCATTGTGATTTATTTCTTCTGTCTGATGTGTGTTGCAGAGGTATATTGAAGGGCTCTCTTCCAGGGGAAAAAACAACAAGTCCAACTTTTAACAGCTAGACACCTTTTTATGGCTGTAGGCCCTTGATGAAGAATAGACTTGATTCAGACTCCATTCAGCACTGCATCTCACAATGTCCCTTTCCTGAGGTTTAGCCAAACCGTGCTCCTTCACCCAGGACACTGTTAGAAGTCAGGTGGTAATCATAATCTATAGTATAGCTGACTATAGGGGCCAACACAGAAATCCTATGATGACCTATCACTCTGAAAGAGTTGTGTTTCTTCTTAATGGGTTGCCCTCTGCCGAGATGCCTGTCCATAATCTGCCTCTTAAAATCCATGACAAGTACCATCAACCTGTTCTGTCCATGCTCTCACTGACTAATTCTGCCTGTGGTGTATTTATCCTGTATAGGAAAAGGGGAGGAGTCTTACATTTTGTCTGACCAGGTCAGTGGTGGACCCTGGAGATCTGCTGTGTTATTATCCTGTTTGAATATTTGTCACCCCTGTTTCATGAACTGAACCAACAGTTTCCCTGCCTGTGCCTGGTTCTCCTCTTAATATGAACTCCTTTGCAGGTATTTGGTACTTCCCAAGTTCTGACACTCCTTTCTAATTTGGTGCCTCTGTGCCTTATTTGTTCAGTGAAGTAGCTAATTAAAAAGTAGAACCTCAATTTAATTGTTTTGGTTTGCTTTTCTTCTTTGCTTCCTGTATTTTGCTCTAGAACTTGGTTTGTGGCCTGAAGCTCAACAATGGGGAGCTTGCTGCTTCCATTTGTTGGTGAGCAGGGAGAGGAAGGACCCAGAGCAGTTTTGTAGCTGTAGTGAGGCAGAGGGAAAATCTCTGGCACCTGTGAATGTGTGCAAGGGAGAGAAACTGCGTGGGTCAGATTACTGCGATTGACTCACACACAGTTACACTATCAAGGCTGTAGATATGTATTGCTCCTTGTTGAGGAAGTAGTGCTGTCCGGTGTGTGCTCAGAGTAAGACATTGAAAAGCAGACTGTTACATGCCCATAACACCAGAATTGCAAGATTTTTTTGTTTCCTACAGTTTCCTGTTCTGTGTCTGTAAACTATAGTCAGTACAGGTATAACTTATTCCTCTGTGGTTTTCCGATGTCTTAAACAGTACAAATTTCCAGTGCATTGTTTCCCTTGATTGTGGGGCTTATAGAATTATTTCTCCTCTACTCAGGTGTGGGTTTTTAATGAAATCTGTAGGAAGCTCAGAGACCTCAGCTGTGTTCTTTTAGATTCTGAAGACAAGAATAAGAGAAAGAAGTGAGAAGCTTAAAAGAGACACAAAAGCAAAGATTACATCAGCCTCGTGTCTATGGCAAGGCAAATTTAGTGAAGAAAAATAATAGGAACTCTTGGGGCTTTTTTTCCCCTGAGTCTGCATCACTGCTAAAAAGAACTCTTTAAATGTTTTCGGTGCACCTATTGTTTCCTTCTTGGAGATTCAATATTGAGTCTCTGTGGCTTTGAGGGTGTTGGCAGGAAATAGATTGCATGTGCTGAAGCTCTGGAAAGCAGTGATTGAATCAAGAGGTGGCCTCCAGTGAGGGACTTCTTTTTCACTTACCAGCAAATAAAAGCCTGTGCACTGCAGCTGAGATAACCTTAAACAGTACCTGCAGAGTCATTAATCTCTTAGTGCCTAGAGCTGAACCTGAATAGGAAACTGCATCTGTGACAGCAGAGAACGAGGGATATGGCTCATGCTAGAGCTGAATTGTCGGTTCAATAACCACGCACAGCTGTGAGAGAAAGGCTGAAGTTTGACACATTTCCAAGAAATCCCAGGGGATGAGAGTGCCTTACGTAGAAGGTATTACTGGTTTGTTACACATTGTCTTTCCCAGATTTTTTTTGTTTCCCAATCAGCTCTTTTCTCCTCCACTTAAAACATATTTTCAGTTTCTTCTCTTGCAATTGAGGGAGTGCTGCTGGTAAAGACTCTTAATGAAATTAAAGTCTGTCCAGGCGTCTGCAATGCACTCAAACCATCACTGCTCAAATCATAAAAGAAGCCCTTACGTATCTGAACTCAGTCCCTCGTGCTGCTGACAGCACCTGGCTAAGAGTTACATTGAATAAAAACGTTAGCAGGTTCAGCTTACCAAGAAATTTGGATATTGGCATCTTAAAAACTCAGTCTCTTAGACTTCTGAGAATCAGGTAGGTCCTAAAAATTTTTTTCTTTTAAAACTTCCTTTTTAAAGAAGATAATAAATTAGATTCTTAGATTTATTTCTGCAAGGTTACATAATGGATGCTTTACTGCACCTCACTACCAGTTGCTCTCTTGCCTTCTTCTCTAGGGCATGCTTTCTTAATGCTTGGAGGAAATTTTGGGAAAGGAGAAATGGTGTTTAGAGAAACCAGGATGAGTAGGTGGAATAAATTATCTTCAACAAGATATGTTAGCAGTGAGAGAAATTATTATCCCTACTCATTTTCAAGGATGAGATGGACATTGGTCTGTTCCATCTTTTATGGCTCTACTTTGCCTGGGTAAATGCAGGCGTGAATCAGGAGAGCAGAGCGTGGTGATCCCAGATGGAGAAGCACGTCTTTGTTTTGTTAGACACAGAGGGTCTTCTTTGCCCTATCACTATTTCAGTGACACTTTTCAGTGACTTCAGTAGACACCTCTGGAGCTCAAGTCCGCTGCCCATTCTCTGTTTTCAAGCAGTGCCGTGTTGGATTTTTCTGTAGTTTTGCATGTCTGCTAGTGGCACTCATTTCTACACAGTTACCACTGGCAGGTTTTTTCTGTTACAGTGCAACATTCAACCAGCACTAGTGTTTCCCTGACAATATGCTAGTAAAATCTTGGAGACAATCCAAACTGCACAGGGTATTTTTCATCTTTTGCATGTATTGTTTTGTGGCATGTAAAGCATCAACAGGTGCCATTTAAGATGCTGCTGTCTCTAACAGTGTTTTTTTAATAGCTGCAGAATGATCCCTGCTGCCCTCACGTAGCCAAGCCAGCTGTCTGTATGCACCCCAGGGCTGTGACTCCACTGGCAACTTTTAATTTAAAACCCCAAAACTGGTGTAAGTTCATAGAAGGGTAAAACAGTGAGTGTAGGGACTGCCATCAAGGGCAAGGCTGGAGCACAGATTTTTTCTTTTCAGCCAGTTCCTGAAGGCCTGTTGTTCCTTGGCCAATTTGTTGTTGCAGCCTGAGAGTGGGCACCCTGCCATTCTCACAGATGGACAGAAGAGCAGGCTGGGGGGAGACTAGCATTGTGTGTGGAATGTTTCTGTTAGGGGATTGCAATCTGGGATCTTCAGATAACAGTTAGTATTTTCGCCAATGGCTTATAGTTGTGAGCTAGTTATGGTATAGATGAACATGTTATGAAAAACCGAGAAAAATGTTTGTTCCAATGTGGTACCCAGATTTAGGAAATCCTGACATCCAGCCAAGCTACAGGAAGCTCTGAAACTGTGTACCCAAAAATCTGGAGTTACTGTATTTCTTCGGGGAATTTATTCAATATGAACCTATTCTCTACACTCCCTCCTCCAGTCCCCATAGAGATAAACTCAAAGGCAACACTTAGAAGACTGTTTAGTTGAGAATTGCATTTGTGAGACAAATTTTTACGTGGAGACCTTAGCATTTCAGTGAAATAAAACACCAAGTTAATGGAAGTATGAAGAAAATGAATCTGCTGCAATTGAAAAAGCTGGGTTGTATTTTCTTTAAGTGCGCTAAAATCCAGAAAATTAGTTCTGTTCTGGAACAGATATTCCTGGCCATAATGAGATTTAGGATGAACTTTTCAGATATTCAGGTTCCTCTTCTAGCACAAACCTTGCCACAACTCATGTCCCAGAAGAGCTACATTATGTATTTTTCAGCCCAAATTGCTCCATGCACACCCCATTATGGGAGTGGATTACAAGTCCCTCCAATAAACGCTTTGTATCTCTTGGTATAGAAACAATCTCTGAGAGAGAGGGAGGAAAAGTGTCCTGTTTTGTTTGTATCAAAGGCTTTTCCACTGTATTTGATCTAGACCTTTGTGCTCTCAACAAGCACCAGAACTGTTTGGGTGATGCTGCTCTGGCAGAACTTGACCTAGCAAGAGAACTTCTGATTGCAATTTGCCCCCTGTCAACTGATGCTGGTCTTCTTTCCTGAGTTTGTAGAAAGGTATTGTATGTCCCCATGAGTTATCTACCTTAATTAGGCATTAACTTTGATGTCTAATTTTCTCTGAAATGCTTATTACTTAAATGCAGTGAGTGCCCTGTAGATCTGGAGGACTTTGACTAAGTTTTGGTGCAGTATTAAAAAAAAAGCTAAGCTTTTAATGATGTAATCAGTCTTCTTACTGTCAGTGCACTTACCTCTTGGTAGTATTGATTAGATATTTGTACAGCAGAAGCACAGATGGCTCTGAGGCAGGCGGTGGTGGGAAAGTACCCATGTGGATGGTGTTTCACCCAGAACCGGCTCAATTTAGAGTATTTTAGAATTGTGCCATTTGTGTCATGTGAGCATGTTCTCTGACTCCCCTGGTCTCCAAGATGATGCACAAGAAACAGCAGCAAGATCTAGGTGCAAAGAGGTGAGCAGAGTTTAATTAACTAAAGTAGTCATTTAGGGACCTTTGAGACCTTGCTCTGATTATTTGAAGTATCTTCTTATTGGGAACAAGAACACAAATTGACTTATTCCTTGTTAATGTTGCTTCTCTGGTGGCTGTGCTATGCTGTGTATTTCAGGTTAGGTGTGCCTTGGTACGTTTCACGTGCCCCTGTATATGACACCGAGAAACACTTACTGCTTCCCAGCATCAGCTGCAGTTCATGCACCACATTGCCCAGGCACTTGTTAGAAAAGCAATGGAATTAGGTGTTTCTGCTGCCTGGTAGCACTGTAAGCATGAAATCCTCAGTCTTCCTTATGCCACAGCTGTTGGTAGTCATAGCATTTGTAGACGGAACATGGGGATGCATCACTCTGTCATTCCTCTTGTCCCAGCACTGCGGAGTCAGTATGAGTCCTGGAGGTACAGTCCTGACCAAGGGCTGAAGTTCAGCTCTTGTTGAGGTGTGTCCTCCCTACATTATTTCCTGAGATTCAGGCCTCTGTTCAAGTGCCTGGAACTCACAGGTAATTATTTGATATATATTTGTAAAATAATTAAATATCCAAACTGCACTCTATTCTTTCACTTTTGCCTCCTAAAATACTGCCTTTATAACAGAGTAGTTTAGTGGCATTTTGAGGCAATTACAAGTTCAGAAATAGAAGTGCTAGAGGTGATCTTTTTTGACCTCAGTATGAAATAGATTTACCAGTGTTATATCCTAGGCTCTGCTGAACAGCTTTGCTGTGCAGCCATTTCCCATAGGAGAAGGTTCCGGCTGAACTTCCACAGGAGCACACGGGCTGAGCAGGCCCTGGTGGATCTCAGCACAGCACATGAGCACGTTCGCTGCCCCAAGCCTGCATAAATCGTACCATTCTCTTCTCCCAGGCTTTCCAGCATGCTGCTTAGGCACTGTGTCCTCTATTCACTCTCTGTACATGCAAATGGATCCATGATACAGCTGTCTTGCTACTTCCCCAACCCAGTGCAGATAACAGTGTATTCCACAGTTCCTTTGGTGAACATGCCAGCTCCTGAGCTTGGTGCAATGTGAAAGAGGAGGCAAAAAGAGGCTTCATGAAGATTCCCAAAGCATGCGGTTTGTACCTTGGTTAGTGCAAGAGTTGTGCAGTTGTGCACAAAGCAATAAAAATGCTGCCTCAGCCTCCCTTTCACAGGGAAATAGGAAATGACGTGAGGCTCAGTTTTTACGGGATTCAAATTCCCATTGGTGTATCTCCGTATGAATTGCACGTTTGAGTGTCTGCTGACAGCTTCTTTCTTCCTCACCTGCAGGCAAACAGTCATCTCTCAATTTTTCTCTGTGTTGCTCAACTTTCCATTGTTTTTTCAAGTACTGGCCTCCTCCCTGTCCCCACCCCCCAATTTTTTTAAGCTCTGTGGTCTCAAGCCAGACACCTGAGCCTTTGTTCTGCTTCTGTGGAAATTCCTTTCTTTCAGCTCCCTCCAGAAAAGCCAGGGGAAACCAGCTTTATCAAGGATATTGCTACTTTTCTGTTCTCCCCAGGTAAGCTTGGTTCAGATACTGGTAATCTTTAATAATCAGCCCGTTTTGAGACAAATCTTCACTCTTCTCCAAAGTGGAGTAGCAGACACAAAACACAGTAAAATGTGTAAGAATAGAGATCAAATTGAAATTCATGAATCGTACATTGGTAGATTCCCCAAACTGTCTTTCACACACATTAATTATTGTAAAAAATAGGCATACGTGTACATGTAGTGTCTCTCCATCAGTAACAAGTTTCTGTCATACAGAGCTGTTAGTTAAAGCTGGTTGTGTTTCCAGGTATTACTATGCTGATAAAGATAATAGTAAAAAAAACCAAACCAAAACAAAAAAACCCCATAATTTATAGTTGACTGATCTCATGACAGATTTAAAAGGATGCTTTTAATACTTTCATAAAATTGTTATTCTGTGGTATTCCCTAGAGCTAAACAATTATGTCTGTGGAAAAAAATATGTAGTCTTATTACCAATAGTTAGAAAAAATGAAAATTTTGTATGCTTATTATGTCTTTTAGCTCAAGACTAAGTCTTACAGAAATAAAACCCCAGGAGAGCTGAATTATAATTTGAAATGTAGTGCAAATGGAACAACCACCATTAGAAACTGAAGGAACGCAAACATGCTAAAACAATTAAAATGCATTATAAATATAAGCAATTATAATTCAAGTAGAAGTTGCAGAAAAAGGATTAGACACAACAAATCAGAACAATGCTGAGTAATTAATAACATGAACTGTGATGACTTTTTGATAAGAAGTGCTTTCAAAACCTGAAGGTTTGGAGAAGGCCTGGAAGAGGCTAGAAATGTATGTAACCCAAAAACATGTTACAGGCTCCCTTAGTTTGTAACAAATAATTTTGGTCTTATTCAAAATTTATATTCTTGGGATTTCATTAGAGGTACTTAAACAGACATCAGTGTATTTATATCAGGCTTAAACCAATGCAAGGTGGAGAACAAACTCAGAAGAAAGGCTGTTTCAGAGGTGGCTTTTGACTATGGTATGCAAGCAGGTTTGTGCTGTTAGCAGCAGTTAAAGTACTGATAGAATGTGGGATTTGTTTCCTGTACCTGTTCCAAGTGAGTTCCCACAAATCAGGAAAGGCAGCTGGCTGAGGATATGTACCCTACCAGGCCTGCTTTAGATTTATTTCATTATGCTCTACATTGAACGTTACGCAAACCGTAGTAGAGAGGGAGACTAATACCCTGAGTCAGGTACCTTTCCATGCAAAGGAGCATGCATTTTGCTACAGAAAGAGCAAAATGAGAAGTTCTTCAAGACCTGCAAGTACTAAGGAGTTATCGGTGTGGAATTCACAGGGTTGTAGTTGCAAATTATGTGGTATTGCTAGCAGTGGGATCTACAGGATGAATAAAGGAAGAGGGAGAAGTCTCATCTCTGCATGCCAGGCTAGATTCAGAGCAAAAACCAATGGCAATAACACAGGGAGCAGTTGTGACTGGAGAGGGAGGCTGAGGGAGAAAATTGAACTAAATGTAGCTTTCATTTTCCTAGAAACTGTAATTTTTCAGTGAAATAAAGTGACTTTGCAGGCAAAAATGGCCACAGAGACTTGGAGAGCAAAAGAAAATTAATTCCTGAGGGAGCAGAAAGAAGTCAGTAATACAAGGTTTTCTGCTTGAAATACTGATTTTAATGACAAACTATTGGATTAGTATGTTGCCATCATAAGTTTTTGGTACTAATCCAAACCTTCTGTGTGTTTTGTGTTATCAAGGGTTTACTGACAAAGTCTGAAGTTTCAATCAACTTGGATATGTCCATTTTTGAGGAATGCTATGGGGATTAGAAGAGAATCTTTGGAAATTGTCCTCATTCCTCTCTGTGCACAGTCTTGTGTCAGTCACTGAATACTAATGTTGTTCTTCCTCCTTTCCAGTTCTGCTCTCTGCCTCTCTTCAACACTCCTGGGCTCACCTTTCACTTCACCATCTTCAGACCTCTCACTGCTCTGGACCTGAGGAGCATTCTTGGCTTCCCCCTGGAGCCTGGCTTTGGCTGAGTGCTCCTTCCTTCCTTCTGTTAGCTAGAATGGCTACCCATGGACAACCTGTGGGAATCAATTCTTTCCTTTGTGCTGCCTTGAGATCCCCCGAAGCAGTCCTGGGTCCTTGAACTTGGAAACAGTATGATGATAGGGATCAGGAATTTTTAATACAGCTCTGCAAAGTGCTGATAGCAGGTCATATTTTTTAAATGCAGCTTACTTTTCACAAAGCTCAGCTAAAAATGTTTAAATTCTAAAGTGTGGAGACATACTGAAGAAGTAAATTCTGAGTCATTTTTGGATGTGCTGCTATTGGTTTACACCTTCGGGATGGGAAAGTTTATTCTTTCAGTGTTTTGTGTGTGTGCCTTAAAATAAGCAATGAGAGAAAAAGCCTAAACTGGTGTTCTTGTCATGCTTCTGAACAGATTTACTGTTGCTTCATGTTGAGGGTTGGCTTGAACGTTGGACATAAACTGAAGTGACTTAGCACGGTGTGCTTAATTCATCATGTCCCATCATAACCAAGAAGTGTCTTACAATCTCACTATAGGGTGTAGCAAACAATTTTGGTCTCATTCTGTACTTGTTTTCTTTGAGGGTTCATCAGAAACGTCTACACAGACATCAATGTATTTGTATCAGGCTTAAATTAGTGCAAGGTGGAGAACAAGCAGACCTTTACAGAAAGCAGCAGCGAAGCAGTAATGCTGGCCTTTTCTTTGAGGAATCTTCATGGGGCATATTGTATCCATTTTGTACTATTTTTAGAGGATAGGTATTACTAGTATGTTATTTCTGTAAATAGGCCTGACCTTCAAAGCTGGGAGCTTCAGTGGCTCCCTGAGGCCGCCTGGGCTGTCTCCAAGTGTGAGTTCCCTGCTCAACCCAAAATCAGCCCAGCTGTATTACTCCAGCTTGGGCTAGGCTCAGATCCTTTCATGCTCTTTCATCTGTGTTTTGCTCCATGGCTTCAAAATTCCTTATCAAAAAAGGTGCTGGAATTTCTCCAGTGTCTCAGTCAGTATATGGGGAGCCCTTTGCCTGTGACAGTAATATAGATTAAAGATTGCTTCTCCCTTCCCTCCTCTTTCCTCACTAGTTATACTGTCTATTAAGGAGAAGTCTAGAACTTGCTGAGGTACACAAGTATCCCTGTTCTTTTGAGAAAAGAAGCTGTGGCAGTGAGTAAGAGAATAAACTGTAAATATGCCCACTCATGTTTATTCTATAAAAATTAAACTATGAACTTAAATCAGCTTTAGTCATCGTGTTTTCTTTCAAAACTCTTTGTTTCACACTAGGTCGCTTCTGTACCACAGAAGTGATAGAAAATCATGGGTTAGAGTGGAAGTGCCTTTTCAGCCTTAGCTTATTGTCAATGCCGCAGAGTGAAGTGTCAGCCTGTTTCAGCCCTCAGCACTACTCTTTGAAACAAGTGACCAAAGAACAGACAGTCATGTTGATCTTAAATGTCTCTTCACCAGAGAGACATGGAAGTCATAGAATCATAAGGTTGAAAGAGACCTCCGAAATCATCAAATCCAACCGTGCCTGTCCCCCTGCTAAACCATGTCCCTAAGGAACTCATCCACCCATCTTTTAAACACCTGCAGGGATGGCGACTCCACCACCTCCCTGGGCAGCCGTTCCAGTGCCTGACCACTCTTTCAGTGAAGAAATTCTTTCTAATGTGCAGTCTAAACCTCCCCTGGCACAACTTGCAGCCATTTCCTCTCGTCCTATCGCTTGCCACTCGTGAGAAGAGCCCAGCACCCACCCTGTCACAACCTCCTTTCAGGTAGACAGTGATGAGGTCTTCCTAGTTACCCTTAGGAGCCACACTGACCTTATTCTGATTCTGACCACCACCTCTAAAGCGGTATTTCATGCTAGGCCTGTGATCACAGGTATCATGAGGCCATACTTTTTTCTGGTTATAAAGGACTCCGATCTCATTAATAGGTGATTCTGGAAGAAGAAAAGAGAAAATAAGCAGCTTTCTCATGAAGGAATTCAGGAAAACTGGTGTAGTCCAAAGAGTTACCAATGGACTGTCTAGTCAATATTTTATTTATTATTATTCTTATACAATACATTATTTAAAGACAATGACGCTAGCTACTACCTTGTCAGTACCACCAGCCATATTCAGCTTTCCAAATGCAAAAATAGGCAGAGTTATTTTGCTTTTTTCCCTTTCATCACCTCCAGCAGACATCTGTTCTTGAAAACTGCATACTTTGCCTATGTCTACAGAAGATTTTGATTTGAAAGTAAATATACGAATGGTCCTATGAGTATATGTATATATGTGCACATGTGTGCACACACCCTGCCACACACCATTTGTGCTCAGAGTTTTCTGCACACAGGTATGCAGGACAGGGAATTTGTGAATCTAGAGTCACAGATCCCACTGTGAATACTGTTCAGATTGATATACACTTTCAAAAATGTAGCTCTTAGGCTTTGAAAATTTACAAGAATATGAAATAATTATTTATGACAATCCTGGTTTCTGGTGATGCTCATTGTAAAATACAATGTTTATTTTCTTTCATAGTTTAACATGTCTTGTTTTGTCAAATTTAGAAAATAGCAGCTAGTTTTTGCTAGTTTCTCTGTGGTTATCCTCTGCTTTTGTTTTCACTTCTCCTCCTGTGGCTGACTTATTACACTGTTTTTCCCTGGTAGGAATTGTAAGCCAGGAACCCTGTTAGCCTTTGTTGCCTCACCAATTAGAAACCATTAGGTCATGCTCCAGTCTTAGTCCCCTTGGGTCTCCTCTGCAGCGTTATTGAGTTGTTTCCTAATGCAGTGGATAATAATCCTGTGTTAAGAGAGATGGATTCATTGTGACAGTTTTGTGCTTACTTCTTAATAATAAGTAGATTTTAAATAATTTATGGATAAAAACATGTTCCCCTGAAATTTCTGGCCGTACCTGTCTCCCTTATGTCTTAATGAAATTTTGATAAGCTCTGGACATATTAAATGTGAGCCAGGAAAAATCAGAGCTAAAAATCAGGAGGGAGAAAGAGAAGAATATTGCATTGCTGAATAAGATATTTAATTGCTTTGTTTCTCCCAGTGTTTGCAGGAAGCGAAGCTAGTGTATAAGCTGAACAGACCCTTTTTGGGGTGTGCACGCAGGGTAAGACTAACCTTTCCTGTGTGCTTTGCACCAAATTCTTATCCTGTGCACCTACTTATGGTGGTAGAAGCAATAATATTGAGTTTTATGGGTTGTCTGAACAAACATTTGATCTATCTGATGGTTATGGATCTAATCGTATTGTTCCTATCTGAAATTCAGGCCTATGCATATACAGATTTTTTTTTTTTTTTTTTTTTTTTAATTTAGTTCTAAAATGCTCTCTGGGATGAGTTTTCCCTGGTAGCCAAAACTCCTCTAGCATTAAATTCAATTAAAGTCCATTGCACAATCTCCCTGTTGTGAGACAGTCCCAGGATTGCCTTAATCAGTTCCGTATGATGATACAAAACTGAGAATATCATTACTTTTAGGTATCCACAGTGCTTTTGGTGAATGCCTGACTTCCTCTGAGGTTTTCTGGGAGTAGATTACTAGTTGCCTTTTGTGCTCATTGTTTTGCCTTTTTACTATGCCTTCTTGGAAAATAGACTTTGATCTGATTACAGGGAATATCCTAATGGGAACTGCTGGTGACATAATGAAACAAAGAATGGTTTTCTAGAGATGACATCATCAAAACATGAAAGTTATGTACAGTGTTGATAACTTGCTTTAAGAGTATATAAAGAAATATGGTCACAAACTTACATGCAAACGTTCAGCTGTGTCCAAAATGACAGATCAACGATAAAATCAAGAGAATAATTGCTCTCAGTAAATCTTTGATTTCTTTTTAGAAACTATAAAGTAGAGAAGTTGCTTCCAGTATCAGTTCTCTGAGAGAAAACTACCCACTTGCTACATGACCATCCCAGGATTTCTGAACTGTGCAGCAGGTAGCCTAAGA
This sequence comes from Neomorphus geoffroyi, assembly GCA_033558235.1. NCBI lineage: Eukaryota > Metazoa > Chordata > Aves > Cuculiformes > Neomorphidae > Neomorphus > Neomorphus geoffroyi. The sequence continues at coordinate 24,446,300 of JAUMJM010000002.1, forward strand.
GGCCTGGTTTGAGCTATAACTTTGGGGTCTTCTTGATTTTGCCTCTGGAGTCTGGATTCTCAGAGATGAAAACTTCATATTCTTAGAGAAGAGAGAAATGATCTGGCTTTTCTTTTGTCCAACTTCATGTGAAATGTTTGCAATAAAACCCCAGACCTTGCTCGCACAGATGGAGAGATACTAACTTAATGTCTTATGCAATTAAGCTGGGAGTAAGAACCAATATGAATTCTTATTCTTGTTTAAATGTTAGCTAGCTCAGCTCAAAGGTCAATTCTTACCTCCTGTTTTCCTTAAAAAGGTGTTAGAGATACACGCAGCTTCTTGAAATTGAAAGTTATGACTATTTCCTCATTGTGCAGTTCTAATCTATACTGCTCTTAGAGATCTCAGGCTTGCTTTGTCTTGATTTCTAGCCCTAAATTAGACTTTAGAAGTATAAAGGTGAATGGAGAAGCTGCTCACATTCAAGTTACGAGTCTTTGGACATTCAGCCTGTAGAGGTTTTGAGAGGAGGAGGAAGAGAAGAAGCACTGGATACCCTCCCCAGAATGTCTTTCAGTAGAGTTATAAGTATCTCAAAATGCATTGCATCTTAAAGCCATGCCTCACACCAGAGAAGTTAGACTGTAGTAAGGAGGATGACAGAGAGTTCAGTATCTTTCCTTCCACTTCACTCTGGCACTGTTTCTGCTAACTTAACACCTTCCAGGATGCTGTCTCCAGGGCTTACGTTTGTCAGAGTCTGCCACAACCTACTGCCAGTTGTAGATGTTGCCTTTAAATATCCAGACCCAAAAGTTCGTGCCTTCAGTGAAAGTGCTTATTTTTATTCTTTGAAGCAGGTTTGCCATTTGGTATTGAAATGAAACAGTTTGCTGTAGTACCTCACACAGCTTTTTTTCAGAAATCCCATGATGTCAAATAGTTTATATTTTCTCACACAGATCCTTGTTTCATAGGTTCACTTCACCTCAAATGCAGAGTAAAGAAGCTTATAGTCCCTCATAGGCTCAGGTTGACTTGACATCAGTTTAGGTGAAGTGTTTTGCACTTTTTTAAGAATAAAATTGGTCCCAGCCTACTAAATTAGATTCCAGTGAATGTATCTGGTCAATTAATGGAATATGGGCACCTGAGATATTTCTGCAAAGGTCAAGGTACTGGGTCTGATGCTGGCAGCTGTTTCTATTGGTGACCTGCAGTATATTTCTGATGACAGAGCCACTCCACTGTTCTCTTTGCAGATTTCTATTGAGCTGTCATCTTTCAGGGAGTGGGTAACACTGCATCTTTAGATGCAATTTCTTTCCCAGAACAGGGAAAAGGTGAACTCTTATCACAAGAATAAAGGATGAGCCCTAAAAGACGCTGTCTTTAATTATGAAGCTGCACGTTCTTGTTTGCTTTGTAGGAGGTTGGTTTGTATAGGGAGCCATGGGATGGCTGCTGGAGCATCCCAAACTATTACGAACTTAGAGCTTTGAAAATAAAGATGTGTCTTTATGTGTTGTAAATGTCTGCCATGTAGACTTTCACAGAGAGTAGCTGTTCTACTACAGACACCAAAAATAACAAACTGTTTTCTCTTTTGAACAGTTTCCTTGAGCATACACTGCTTCAATATCTTGCTAACATTTATTGTCTTCAAAGGCAACATTATAACATGGTGAGGCAAGAAGATCTTTCTGACATTTTGTGAATGTTACAGGAGTGTACAGCAAGGTGAAGTTTGCAAGATTTCAAAGCTTTATTTATTCTTCAGTATCTATTTGTCTCATGCCTTTGCGCAAAGAGGCAATGTCAAGGGAAAAAATAAGCCTTTAAATATTTTAAAGTGCCCATTTAGGATTCATTTCTCAAAGAACTGAATCCTAAATGTCAGGCAGTGTTTGATAGTTCTCTGTAAAATCATCATATTAAGAATTCGCCTTACCTGACATTTTTAAGCACTTAGACCTATCTAAAGGAAATCAAGTGAAGAATTATCTACATTTCATGTTTTTAAGTTTATCTTTATCGGTAAAAAATGTCAAAGGAAGCATTATGCCATTGCTGAATGCCTTTATGCAGGTTGTGCTGAATATTAGTATACCTAAAACACACACAAGCTTCACCTTGACTCCTTTTTTGAATGTATTAGGAAATTTCCCATTATTATACCGCATACATAAAGCTTTGCTCCCTAGTCTCAGTAGTGACTAACCAGGCTAAACAAGCTACTGATGTCTTAAACTGCGCTGCCTAGAACTGTTTGGAATCACAGTCAGTGTACATCTGCAGCATGCCAGGAGGCATAGAGCAGAGTGCCATGTAGGTATATTTTCTGTCTTCTCTGGGTTGCTGTATCATAGGCTGGCTTTTACAGATGCACATTTGCAAAAGTCATCTCCAGCCATGTCTGTGTGTACAGCAGTGATACTCAGTTCTCCCTCAGTGCACAGTCAGGTGTCTGTAGCTGACTTAGGGAATTTGAACAGGAACTTCCAGAGATTAAAAAAGAACAACTAATAACACTTCTTTCCCAAACCTGAATCAGCCCACCTCTGCCAGTTTTCTACAACTCAAATAAAGTGCCTATATATTCCAGCATGTGACATTTCATGTGCTCTGGGCAGAAAGTACAGAAGTATGTTAGTAGTGCTCTCCTACAGATGGACTGTGCTGTGTTGAGCAACTCTGCAGAGAGAGGATGTAGCACAAAAAAGTTAGTAAAGGCAGTGCCTTAGTCTAGTCATGTTATTCAAGGAATTGTGAGGAAGAGGAGACAATAAAATAATTTTTTGTCTGTGCCTTTGCTTATTTTTACCATTTCTCATTTTCAAAACAAGCTGTAATTATGAAAGCTTCTCTTCTCATTTATTATATAAGAACTTCATTTGATGCATGGATTTAATGTCAGAGTGTTTTAATTCTTTGTTATGGGTGCTATGTGAGTACGTGGTGAGATAGGATGTCTGGTTAGTAATACTACTGTTTGGTATAACTTTCTGTGACAGGTTGTAGATATGGAAGATTTTAGTCTTTTGGTGAGTTTGGAGTTTTGTTTTGGTTTAGTCTGTGGTTAGTAGTGATTTTAGCAGTCTAATGTGTTCAGGAGACCCAATTTCTGTTTCTTACTGAAATGATTACGAGAAGTAAAAAAGATTTGGTAGCCTGTCTTTTTTTTTTTTTTCTCTGACAGCAGTTTTGTTTTTCAAAGGAAGTGGCTTGCAAATAATATAAACTGTAAATCAAGGAGACAAAGTTCCTTGGTTCTAGCTCACTACTATTTTTTGCAATATCCATTCAAAAAACTTGTGTTGCTCTGACTGACAGGGTAGTTTCTGAGAGTAATGAGTAAAGATGGATGTCCCTGAGCAATTAATCAAATTTCTTCTCTTTCTGTCAATACTCAAGGCTATCGTTTTATTTACTTCAAAAGCCAGAGAAGAGGATCACAGTCAAGGACTCCCCTTGTGCTAAATGCTGTAAAACTTGATGATAGTACTAAGTGCCCAAATAAGAAGAGGTGGACCATTGAAATACAGATAGGATTTATATTTCCTTCCAGTACTGTGGCTGACAGATATAGTGAAGGTGTGTATTTTGATAATGGCCTGTGGCATGTTCTCACTTTGCTCAGAATTAATGCTGCTTAGCTGAACTGCTGAGGTGGAAGAAGAAAAGGTATCCCTTAGGACCCAACAACTGGTTGGATTGGGAACTGTTCTTGGATATTTTTTTTCACCTATGGAATGTGTCTGTTTTACTCTTTAATTGGAATCAGTTTTATTCCAGCTACATCAGAAGGAAGTGTTCAAAAAACGTGTAGATGTGGCACTTCAGGACATGATGTAGTAGGCATGGTGGTACTGGGTTGATGGCTGGACTTGGTGATCTTAGAGGTCTTTCCCAACCTTAATGATTCCATGAGGTTTGCAAATGGCTTTTGCTGGTGCAGATTTGAGTTCTTGAACTGGTGCAATTGCTAGCATCTGGAAAATATGCAAGCTAAAGCTACCATAAACTAAAATTCTCACTACTTGTCCTCTTCATTTCAGAACTCCTCTGCATACACTCATTTCTTTGATCTTTCCACTCTTTATCCTTCCTTATACATGCAAAGTCCTGCCACTCCACTGGCATGAGTGAATGAAGGAGAGAGAGACCAAAATTTTGCCTGGCTCTGAACTTGTTTGGATCTTTCTTTTCATTCTTTTAAAGTGGACAGCTGACCATGGAGGGAGTAACAGGAATCTAAAGTAGTGGTGCATTAACTCAGCCAGGTTTGCCAGGGAGTTTCCTTAATTAGAAAACCTCATGAATTTCTCTACCAGGCTTCAGAACTGGTCTCTGAAAGCTCGTATCTGGAGACAGTACATGGGAGATGTACATAATCTTTGTGTGCATCAAAGCAGAACTTAAGCAAACTTGACAGTTTCTGCTCCTCTCTTTTCCTACATGCAGTAAATAACTTACTGTTTAATTCTATAAACGCACATGCACAGAAAGACATGCACATGTGTGGATATGCATACGTACGTGTATGCTCAGGAAGGGAAAGAGACAAAAAAATATCAAGGAAATGGTAGTGAAGAGCACAACGTATTTAGAATCCAAGTATTGTCCTTGATACACACTCATTTAAAACACATTCTCTGCTGTACATCATTGTGTTCTTCTTGTGTTTATATGTGTTTGTGTGTGCAGGTGTGTACATGTATTTTTATCTATATATATTGCTTCATTCAGTTCCATTTGAGATGTGATCTTGAAAAATTTATGCCTGAAAATGGCCAAGGAAACAGAATCTTCAAGAAGAAAAAGATACCAAATGCACAAACTGCTACCAGAAGCTCTCAGGAGACCTGGAAAGGCGCAGACAGCCTCATGAAAGAAAAAGGTAGACTTCTTTCACTACTTGGCACCTGATCTGGCCCAACCGTCCAATGCCTATCTGTTTGCTAGCAGGAGTCTATAAACCTGCCTGAAACACTGGGGAAATAATGTTCATGTATTTGTGTTCAGCTACTCCCCACATTCTATTGAAACCTATTTGAAGACAGAAGGTAGCCTTGAGAGGAAAGAGCTGGTAAGAGGGAAATCTGGCTAGGTGGTTTGTTGGGGGATAAAGCATGTTTATGCTATTAAACTTCTTTTGTTATTGCTGGCATTCAGAGCCATATAGGCAGACATAGATTTTCATGAATGTAATTACCATTCTGTTTATAAGAGGATTTCACCCTGCATGTTCTGTGTTTATGTGTCTGTAATGAGTTATGTTAACTGCATTGTGTTGGGACTGCACCCTGAAAGGAGAATGGGGTATGTTTCAAGTCAGTAAGTTTTTATGTTTAGTTTTTGTTCTCTCCAATTGAAGAAGTGCTCTCACAAACTGTGCAAGAGTTCATTTTTAAGGGTTTAATTTTCTCAAGAAAGAATTCCAGTGTATGAGCAGAAAAGCAAAACCAAATATTCTTCCTTTTCCAAGATATAAACCTTTACATACTTTTTTCTTGCAGATTGAATGTTTTTCTGCAGTCACACTTCTTTGGTTCTTTCTTGCTCTTTATATCTAGCAGCTGAGCCCTCAACTTAAGGTTGCAATGTTACAATAAAAATGTTTGACTTCATACTCTGAAAGCTTTATGTGTTTTATGGCCAACTGAAACCAAAAGAATAAATCGGTGTATAAAGTGTGCAACTCTCAGCAGGGTCAGAGAACATGCCAGATGTCTTATCAGACATTTAATCACGTGAGTCTGATTTTACTCGTGAAAGAGACTGGATAAGTTTCTTTCACCGAACCTTTCTGTCCTAAAGCCAACATTATAGTCCTTGCACTTTGGATATCATGATATGGGATAAGCATTTTGCTAACGTCACGTATGAAGAGTCATTGAGGGAGGAGACTTTTAAAATAGCTTACAGCTTGGCAATTAGTCTTTTACCTGGACCACTTTGAGCTTGAGGTTATGCCATGAAATATGTTCCTTTTACAGCTCAATATGGTAGTATCTTGCTGTCCCTGGGCCACTGATGCAAAGTGTACATGGAATGGCTAAGAAGCTGTGATACCGAGCAGTGAATGAAAGCCATTATTGCAGAGGTGTGTGTCACAGAGGTGAGTCTCCAGCTTGTGCTAACAGGTAGATGTAAGTGATCTGCATTTTTTGTGACTTTCCAAGACTGGACTGATGGTGAAGTGCTTGTTCAATGAAGAGTCATCCCTGAAACATTTGTTCAGAAAAGGGGAATAAAAGCTTTCCAGTCGAACATTCCTTTAAAATACAAAGCTTTATCTTTGCAGACTTCAGTTATCTCCTTTATGAGTCTGACTCTATAACAATTCTTTTCAAGGAATGTATCACGCACAGTGCGTGCGCTCTATATCTAAAAGGCAAACCACAATTTTTTAAAAAATCAATCAAAACCCAACACGGCACCACCAAAAAAAAACCAACTTGCAATATCAGTGGAATTAATATAGCAGCAAGGAGAGGAAGCAATCTCTTGAAAGTTAAGTGTTGGAAGGATATGCGTTAAAATAACAATAATGAGCTGAATCCATTGCTGCTGTTAAAAGACTGAAAATATTTCAAAGCAGGTTCCACAGGCAAAATGTTCTTCGAAGTTGGCTCCAAAGGAAGCAAAGAAGCCTCCAAAGTTTACAAAGAAGTGAGAGAGAAAAGTATATTTTGCCCAGTTTGGAATTAGTTGAAAAGAAATGAACCTTATCACCAAAGGATAAGGAGCAAGTTAAAAAACACCTTCAATCCTTGTCTGCTGTAGATGACCCTGATTGACTTTGAGACAGTAACAAAAGCTTAATCTTGTTTGTAGTGTATTGAGAGATGGCTGGGAGAGATTGACTGTGAAAGGGTAGTCTCAGCTGAGCTCAGAACGACACTTGAAAGGTAAATTCTTTTAAAAGTTCCAAATACCATTAGATTTTTCCTTGTAACTTTACTTAAACTTTTTACATCCTTGTCTGCCCCACAAAGGCACAAAGTAAATGCAATCACTTTTGCACCCCCAGGAAAATTCCAGGGGTCCCACTGGGTAGATGTATGTGGATGGGGGAAGAAGCAAAGGCTTCAGCTAGGGAGAAAAAGGCTTCTATCACTGATACAATGAAAAAACAATTAAAAAGTAAAACGGTGCAGACAAGAGATATTTACTGTAATTAACAAGTCAGATCATAATTGATAACCAGTCTAGCATCCAAACTTCTTTTTAGAAGAGATAAATACAATTTAGGACATTTGGACAAATTATGTCAGACCCAGGGGAGCAGAAAGTTAGGCTCCTTCACCCACTTGAAGTGATCGTCCTGAGAGGAAAAGGAAAATAGCTAGCTGTGGTGGCTTTAGTAGTGTTGGTGTTCAGGGTGGGCTTTGTGTTCTCATAACTAAAACATGTGATTAATAAAAAAGAAAAAAGTGATTACTCTTTCTTCTGTTAACACTGAATTGCAGCCTTGCAGTTAGGAAGGTAGATCCAGCATGGAATTAAACAAGCCTGGCCCAAATCTAGCAGACTTGTACTGGGGTTGCCTGTGGTAAAATGCTGCTCCTAGCCAAGCTTTGCAGCTGGTCTTACAGCAGTGTGGTGGAGGCTGCAGTCTTGGCCAACTAAGTGAGGACAGAACTCTATGAGTGGAGAGGAGAGTTGGGAAGAGGAAGGAATCAGCACAGTGAACATCCCGCAGAATCATTGCTCTGTCTAATGTGGGACATTGAACATATGGCAGATTTACAAGTAGTCTGACAATCTCCACACTTTGCTGCATTGTGCAGAAAACCTTCCTTTTGTACCTTAGGATGTTTCCACCTGCACCTAGAGTTAAGTTATACTTTTCTATCTCCTGTGTTGCAGCTCTCTTTGGGGAGAAAAAATGTCTGTCTATCTTGATCAGTGTTTGCTTTTAGAGTTCCTATTTAGCATACTACTAACATGCCTTGCAATAAGACATAATTATTTCCCTTTAAACTTTTCTTGCAGCTTTCCCTTCTTTTCTCTTCTAAGGTGTTGTATATCAGAGCATGAATTTATACATCTGAGATCAGAGTGCTTCGTGCTTTGCTTCAACACAGAGTCTTAGCTGTTAGAAACTATATGAAAGGCAAATATAATTGAATTCTTGTCTTTGCAGTCTACTAGCTTTGTGATTCACCCTTTGGTTGAGATCGCTTGTATTTCATCTCTTCCTTTCATAGTTTTTTAATTTTTCTCTCAGAATGTGTTACTTCTCTTGGAAAAGCAGTACCCCCACCTGATGTTGCACTTTTTCCTCCCCCATCCTAGGATCAGTTTAAGGCAGGAGTGATTTAAATCTTTTAAATTGAATAGCCTAAATTCAGTTGTGGATTACAGCAGAATATTTTTCCTAAGGACTATCACCCAGCACTTCAGCCACTTAGAACAAGGCAATGCTTTAATTCCTTTAGCAGGCAACTATGTTCCCACTGTGTGTTCAGCTGACCCCGCTGTGTGCTCTGCTCTGCCTTTACACACCCAGCAGCACTGGGGGCTGGGCCATAATGAGGCAATGTAGAGGAAGGCGAGGAACTGCCCTTGTATCCTTACTCTTTACAACAGGGAGAAAGCAGAAAGATAAGGCTAAAGATGGAGGTAGACACATGGTTGAATGAGATGGGGCCACTGATTGTCTGAGCCACTGGGGAATTGCTGTAAAATTTAGGAGTGATGTGATTTTTGCACACACCTGTGTCTCTCCTCTCCATATGCACACCCATGTAAAAGCATGCACAGACAATCATTGCCCCTCTCATTTTATGTCACAAAGCCTGCTCTGGATCCCACTGAGGGTCACTGAAAAAAAGGGATCTCCACTGATGCGGATTAGATACTTACCTGTTGTAGATCTCAGAAGTTCCCCGTTCTTTTACTTGGACTGCAAAAGAGCCATGCTGTCACTCTGGGTTAGGCAGTTACCTCCACCCTCTGGATAGTATTTCAGCATGGTTTGTTTTTGCACAACATTTCCACGTCTACTTGTCATCTTTTAAAGTCAAAGTGAAAAGAGACTGAATATTATTGATCTGTAGAAAACCTCTAGAACCTCTGTCAATATTTTATACCGCTTTACTTTTTTAAATGCTACTTTGTGGTGAATGCAGGAATACTTATTCTGTTGATTTAAGCACAACAAGCAGTATATCTGCTGTTTAGATCTTACTATTGTCTTCTGCATTTAGTGCTTATTACAGAATAAGCTTTTTGCTATACATTTCTTACCTGAGCTAGCTTCCCGCTGCAATCAGCTAATACCGTCACTTCTCCAGAAACAGCCAAATCCTTCAGAAATTACGTGCATCGATTTTGGAGAGGGGTTAGGTATAGTTAGACTTAAAACACTCAAGAAAGCAAGTCAGGGCTTCCAAAGAGCAAATGATATATCCTTTTTTCCCCCTTTCTTGAAGAGTTTTCTTTCCTTTAATTTTTAGGACTAAAATTACAATTGTGTAAATACAGCCTTCAGAAAGTTGCAGTATATAAACTGTAAAACCTTGTGAGCATGATCAGGGAAATATTTTATTTCAGATATGAAATTTCCTTCTCTTTCCCTTTCCTGGTAGTTGGTATAAATAATACTCCCCCTTATCTTCTTCCCTGCTCTATGGTGTCCTCACTTCCCCCAAGCTCCTGCAGGTAGGATGCACTGTCACTGTTTCCTTCCCGTTGCCTCCCTGTGCCTCTTATTGTGTGTGGCTTCCATGTCTACCAGTGAGGCCTGGCTCCTTTGGACAGCTAAGCTAAATTTATTTCAACAAATTATTTCTGTTCTCCATTCATACACACATGCACAAGCATATTTTGTGTTTCAGGAGTGCTGTCACCACCATGCACGTGCGTGCTTCTCATTTTGGGGAGTGCTGCTTACCTGACGAGTATTGGAGTTGCATGAGACTGCATGTAGAGCAGTACAGAGAAGCTGGATGTGGTGAGGAGAGGAAAGATGTCTTAAGCATACAGTGGCCTCAGCTCACTGTCCCTTTTTCTCAGAACGGGGGACTGTGGGCTTTGGGGATTTTTATGAATAATGACATCTTATTAGAAAACAACAGTTTATTTTTGTAGGAACATACAATTTAGGGAAGTTTTGTGTCTTCCACTAGAAATAAATATTTTCCTTTCTTTATTTTTTACAATAATACCTACAATTTTAGATTACCAAAGGGAAAAACAAATTTCAATTACCAAAGGAGAAAAGGAATTTATTTCTAAGTCATCATGTTACGGAAATCTATAATTTTTGCTTATTTTTAGCCGAAAGGTTTCATTTTTAGGTGTTTGCTAATGAAAATGATCTGTCAAAGAACCAGCATGTCACTAATAAACTTGTTAGAACTAAATTGCATAGCATATCCTTTCCACTTCATATTCAGTCAAGTTTGAGGTCTTCAGAAAGTTTTCTAGAAAACCCTCCAGGCAGCTGACTAAATTAAAGAGGGGAATTACTCACAGGCTTAGAAGACACGAAGGGACATCAGCAATGAAGGATAAGTGTTATACTGTCTCTCTCTGCATAATAATTTTATTGCTTGGCTTGATGTATCGTAATGTTGGAGATATATTACCCAAAGTAAGTAATACAGTGCACCATTAAACACATTATGCTGTAAATAATTAAGATGCTTAATATTAAAACTTTGGATAGAACGTAATCACTGTACTCCATGGAAAATCAATGGCTGCTCCAGCAACATAAGTAAACTTTAAAACCAGTGTTTCACAAACACACAAAGTTGGCAAATATTTTATGAATGTATTTTATAGGCTGTATTTGTTTAGGTCAGATAAGCTGGAGTGGCTCACATGCAGAAATTAATTTTCCAAAACTGTCTGCCTTGAAGATTCACTCTTCATTTGGGTAATAAGTGATGCTTCCTGCCCCAGTCAGCGGCAGCAGAATGCAGAGATCTGCACTAGAGTCAAACACACAGTGCTTGACAGGACTGTACGCTTTTGTGTGCTTGACAGCACTGAGCGTACTTCATAGCCTGCATCCCACAGCTCTCTTTTACTGGTTAAAATCTTAAGGTAGGTTTATTTCTGCAAGGCATATCTTACACTTACACTGGTGGAAAGGTATGTGCACAGGTGGGAAATGAATCCCTTATGATTTTTATTCTCCTCTGAAGAAGATGGTGCTCAACAAATGAAATCTGCAGAAAGCTGTCAAGACCATTCAGTTGAACCAAAAAAAGTAATAGAATTGAAATATAAATTTAACATGTATTCCTACCCAAAACTTCAGTCAGAGTTATGCTAGGAATTGGTATGACTGTGTTATGTATAGACACTGTCTAGAAATACTTACAAAAGGCACCTCACAGACATATACTAAAAAAGAGATTTGTTGAAGATGAAATTCTGGCTTTCCAGTTACTTTTGATGAGACGAATATTTCACTTGTAGTTTCTGTAGTGGATCTGTTAGATTTGTTTTTCAAAGAGTTTCAAAACAGAAAAGGCAAGTAAAGCCAATAGGCTGACCTGTACATCAACTCAGCATTTTACTTGCAAGCACTTCTTGTGTCCCAGGAGAGTGTGCAGAGGAAGCAGAAAATAGTTCTGATAGCTCATTCATAAATCCTACTCCGTGATGTTTCCTGTTTGAAGGAGTTGTGTTAGCAGCTTACAAGCTTGTGGCTGAGGCTGAAGCATTCCTTCACAGTACCACGAAACCTTGAACAGCCCGCCAATACATCGAGTAAATGAAGAATTTCACTTGCTATCCTTCACGGCATTGAGGAGAGTTACTGCAGATCCCATGCTGATGATAGATCAGAACCAGTTCCTTACGCGACTTCGAGCAGGAATTTCGAGGCTTCATATCTAGGGGATTGCGTTGTCTAGGCAGCCCATTAGTACTTGAGTGACAGAGATTTCTAGGACACACTGGAAGGCTCTCCCCATTAGCTTGCCATTTCAGTTATTTTGCTTTAATTTTATAGATTTTTTTCCAGCATTTTTGTTTACAGATGTAAATTAAAAGTCTCTAATAAAGAGCCATGGCAATGGGTGTTGTAGAGATTAATGAGATAAATAAATGATACATTTAGTGTTCATTCTTATGCACAATTCCTTTAAAATTAATAACTCTAATAAGCACCTGGCAGGCATGTTTCACTGTTTGGTAATGCGCCAGAAGTACAGTGTTCTGGTAGAGGATAGTATATTTCAAGCCCAGGTAATTAATTCTCTTTTTTTTTTTTCAGTCTTTGAAAGAATTAACTGTCGACCTGCCATTTGTCACATAAAAGGCACTGAAAAACAGACTTTAAATGTGGTTTTGTGTAAGTTGTTGTGAAGCCTTTCCCACGATAATTTTAGTACCTTGCAGTTGTCCATTAGAAGGATGCAACTCAGAGCTGTCATGAGAGATTCAATGTCTCTTGCATCCAGTTCACTTCAAGGGAAGGAACCGCACAGTGCAGATTTTGCCTGGGTTTGGATAAAAAATTGTTTGGTTTGGTTTTTTTTTTTTAATGAAAGACATTTTCACAACAGCGTCCATCTGTGTTGTTATGGCACAATGGAAGTAGTGCTTTGCCATCTGGTTGTTAGGGGTTGAGTTTATGGTCAGATAGTTACATCAGGTGGTTTCTTCAGAAGGTTCTTGTTGAAGGTGAGCTGGAGACAGTCCTGTTTTGCATATACAGCTAAGAATTATTACTTTATGAGGCTTCAGTATTAAATCCTCTATTTTTTTTTCTGTCTGCAAATATATGGTTAACATAGAGCACTATTTTGGTTGGCAAATATTTTATTGAAGAAAGAGTATCTGCTGCCAGCACGCCCATAATAAAAAATATTCCTGTGGCCTCTCTTATCCATTTTGTGCCTGAACTATCACAAGTGGTTTTCCTCTTCTCCCATTGATACTCATTTTATTTTGTGTGGTTAAAGAAATGAGGATTGACATTGACGGTATTTCACGTAATTATTCTGTGATTACTGAAACACTGAAGGAGGGATGGCAGTTCATGTCAATGTACTTTATAGCTTTATTTCATAGCATATAATACCATACCCTTGATGTTAATATTCAGCTAGTGCTTTGTAGCCCCTAACCTTTCAAGTTGCTCACAACAGAATTACTTTGATTTTATTTAACAAAGGCAAATATATCTTTCATTAGCTTTTGAGGTACATGGGTTTGTGCACTGCTTTTCTTAAATCATTGAATTTTGTGACTTTCTGTCCTTTTATCTTTCATTTTTAATTGTTATTGACACAAAGCTTGAGTTTATTAAAAGAAGTTTCTCCTTGTCCTCCCTGTGCTTACTCTAGAGCAATGACGAAACAAATTTTTTAACATTGACATTCTGAGGTCATTTGGGAGACATTTGATTCAGAATGTGTGTTATTGACTGAAATAATCAATTTAACGTGAACTTAGAATTGAGCTTTTTTGGAACATACAGATCTTGCTCAGGTACAGAGTTGTATTTGTGTGCAGAAAAGGTATTTCTTATATTCTGTGTTCCTTGTAGTGATCCGATAATCTGAAACTAAGTTTCTGAAGGAGGAAAGAGGAAAATATGACCAGGTTGTATGTTTGGGGTTTTTTTAAAGCTGCCTTGTTACATATACCAAGGATGTAAGTCTTTTCATGACAATTTTCTTTTGACAGAGTTAACATGAATTCAGTGTTTCATAGAAGTATTTTTGGTAAAGTTATGTGTTTTACAGAAGTTAAATAGTATCTTGCATTCACCCTGAGCCGTGAAGAATGGCAGACTGTTTGGAAGTCAAGATTTTATATCTGAGTAAAAGATACACTCATTTTCAGACATTGGTTAGGATGCTTCTTCAGAAATTTGGGAAGAATATGTTGTGAACTGAAGAACTTGCAAGTGACACGTGGGCACTCATGGTGCCATTATCAATCAATACACATGGTAAAGCCAGTCATTGTTTGTGGAAGAGTCTTATTCGAGATTTCCATAGCTTGCACTACCCACCGAACTTTGGCTGTAATTCCAAATCTGACCAATGAAACTCAGAAGTCCCAGGAGGCTTGTGACAGCCACTTATTAAAAGGATAGTTTTTAGTTCTTTTTGTGCAGATACAGCCTGTAGTGCAGTATTTTGTTACGAATAGATCACAATGAAGTGATCCTTTCTGTAACACTGTGTGAATTTACAATGAGTTTGGGGTTTGTTTCATTTAGTTATTTCAGTCAGTAGGGGAGAAGGCTATTTCTGTAGGTCCCTGTAGCTAAGAATATTATGTAAATTACAGCCAGTTGATAATATTCATGTTTGGAGAATCTACTTGTAGGAGGCGACTGAATATATAAAACTTTTTTCAGTCCAATTTGGTAACTTAACCTTTAATGTACAGAGTCAAAGACCTATGGGTCAGCCTAACTGAGAGGGGTGTTGCATGTGTCTGTCAGTTCAGATGCTTTTATTTATGCTAGCTGGCACGGCTTTCACTATGTTTCAGATGTGTAACTGGAAATGTTTGCAAACAAGCTAATGAAGCGAAAGTAAATTCTGGCCAAATTTTCATGTATTAATTTACTTTCTGCTCACAGCTAAACGCTCTACATTTATTCCTTATTCTTTATAAAATCTACCCATGTCTTAAGCAGATCAATGAAGAGTAAAGTGCTATAGAGGCATAGGCTATGAAACTGATAATATAAATTGGCAGAGGATATATCATATCATGACATGGTCATTATGGGATATGGGGCTTGACTCAATTCACATAAAAGTCATAAATACCCAGGGATTTGCTGAAGGCTTGGATTAGGGGCTGCAATGTGCGTTAGACCTGTGGGGATCCGAGAGCTTTCTGGGTAGTGTTAATAAACTGTGTCTCTTGGGGGAAAGTGTTTGAATGCAGTGGAACGCTTTCCTTAATGGTGGCAATTTTGAGCATTATATGATGTGGGAAGCCTCATGTCTCTAAGTAAATTGCAAAAGTCATTCTTGTTAAAAGCATGTCTTATTGCTAAGCATAATGTGTTGTGGAAATGGAAATCTGCATGTGGATTAGCCAGATGATTGGTACAATGCAACAAATCCGTTGGAGAATTCAGGGAGGATTTCATGCTGTTTGCAGAATAAGAAGGGTATTTGATGGAATTTGGCTCCGATTTCTATAGTTTGTACAATTATTCGTATATTAAGCACAGTGCTCTTTCTCTAGCACTATATATTCTGTTTTTTAAACGTTCAGTTGCATATTCTTTTGTGTTACATGTCATCTCTTCTTGCCTAGCAACAGTAATTTATTTGAACTAGAGAAAATATACTGCAGATTATTCTTCTAATACGTGATACGTGTTATTTTAAAGGCAAACATAGATTTCCTCACATTCTTATGAAAATACTTCAAAATAAAATAATAATAATAAAAAAGACAGAAAGTACCTCCCAGCCAAGCAGTGGCGAGCATTGATTTATTTAGCTGTGGCCAGCCTCTCTAGGGTATATGGGTAGTATTGATACCACTTCCAAAATAGATCAGCGGTGAGCTTGGTAAGCTGTCTCCCTATAATCCTGCAGACCCTTTCTCCCTACCCGATACTGTTCAGGCTAAACCTGAAACACTTTGGCATCTTCTGATATACAACGTTTTCAACCTGGATGTGGCCACATCCTGTATCAGCCATGTGTGCCATATACTTTATACGAGATGTTTGCTGCCACTGAATGAGCTAACACGTGGTAGAACCCTAATTTGAGGCAGCAAGTAGGCCTCCAAGAAACCAGGTTTCATTGAAACTGAGAAATGCATAATGAGGGTATTTCAGGAAGAAGATAGAATTAGGTTTTGGTCAAAATTTGCACTCAGAGATACACATTACAGCACAGCTCTGGTCAAAGCCATATTGCTGGCTCAAGTGAGTGTGAAGGTTCAAAAATATGCACATAAGTACAGTGCCCTTCCCCCACAAATATTAGGAGTAAGAAGATTAAAAAGATTAGTTGCATTTTTTTTTTTTTTTTTGGTAAAAAATTTCTAGACTTCTTCCCTCTATTTGTACAGATCAGGACAGATTTAGGAGCAGAACTGATATGAAAAGTCCCAATCCCCTGGCAGTTATCTATATCTTCATTACAGTTATTTTCTTTAAATTGTTTCCACGGTTTCTATAATGTTATGCTCCAGTCACTCAATCTTAGATGCAGAAATGATTTAAAAGCCTGAAGCATGAATTTTCTGTATCCCATGAGCTAGGGAGTTCCAGGGATTTTACAGCAAAACAATCCTATTGTATTTACAGCTTAATTGATTAGATCAGAATGGGCTTATGGGCAACAGGTTTGCAGCAAACTGCTTGCTAAGTCAACCTGTGGTCTCCTTAGAAAGGAGACTTGGAAAGCTTGCTCTGAAGGCTAATAAAAATTGCAGCGAGATCATTGCAAGTACAGAATGAATGACTTCATAAACAGCTTTATAGTGTAACTAGAGTTTCCAGGCCATATAATCAACACTTAGCAAACCTTGAACTTATTGATGTGTTTCAGAGTGCAAACACCTTGCATAGAGTACTCTGGCATAAAATGATATTTCCTTCTAAGGCTACTCATCCTACAAATCATTTTAATACAAAAATGAGCAGTCTCCATCAATCTTGCTATTCTTTTTCACAGCATAATATAATTTCACTTTTCACTTTTCATTTACAAGTCCCCGGAGCTGCTCAGTTCCGTTGGCTTGGCTGGTGCTAATGAGATGTACCACAAGGGAAAAGATAGGAATTAGTTTGTGAAAACCAAATTTAAGGAAATCGTACTGCACAGTGTGGGAAAATGCAGGTAATTTGACAGTATGATTGCCTTGGTTTTGTGTTATAAGAGCATTTCACATGTCATCAGCCAGTGGTGTAACTTGTTGAATCAGCTCAGCAGCAATAAGGTCAGTACCTCAGGGAGAGGTATGAATCTTTCTGCAGAGCATAAGCCCTGTCTCCCTTTGTCACGGAATATACTAGAGATGGAAAAAATTTTGTCAATTTGTAATTCTGTGATTTTGAGCATTTTCTAATTGGTAAATCTGTGAAGGTATTTGGAGTGGAATAGAGGATGTGAAGAAGGAAGAATATAACTAGCAATATTTTACTGACTAGCACTGAGATGTGGGCAAGATGTTTATGGGCATTATTATAATACGTGGTTACAGAAACAGGATTTATTAGCACTATACAGTAAGAGATGGAGCATGGGGAGCACAAGTGAGAAACCTAAGGAAGGAGATTCATGAGATAGGCAACGCACAGAAGAATGACTTGTTGGTCAGAGGGGGAAACAGAAATGGTGAGAAGATTTTCTTTGAGCCTGAGTGGGACTGAGGCCTTATGTAGATAGGAGGAAAATGGAATGTGAGATTGTGGGCTGGAAGTTTAGAGGCAAGTTTAGCTCTGAGAGGTGCAAAAATCACAAGTAGTGCAAGGAAAAGAAAACGGATGGTTTGCGAAAAGGATGAGGTTGACTGGAAAAAGGTACATAAGTGTAGCTGCTGAAGGAAATTAGGTACTGGTGTCTCTCCTGGCTTTGAGTGAATTTTAACTGTAAATAGTAGAAACACTGCCAACCATACTTTTTCAATCTCCCTATATGTAGAAAGCCAAAACTTTGTGATAGACTTGTGTCTTTTGTATCATTACTTGAAAGTCAATAACTTAAAAAAATAAACAATCAAAAACCCTCAAAAAACCCAACAAACCCAAAATTTTGAGTAAAAACATTGTCTGCCTTCTTAAGACAAAGCAATAAAACCCAGTAGTGGCCTCTTGGGGGGTGTGGGCAGGAAATACCACTTATAAATGCAGAAAAGAGATTTGGCTTGTAATGAAAAAGACTGAGTTTTGGTGGTTGTGGGGTTTTGTTTTGTTTAGAAACTTGCTGACCCATAAATGGTCACGTCCAAGCATCTAACTCAACAGAACCATGAGAACTAACTTTCACTCAGTGTGTGCCCTGTTACAAATGCATACAGCATTTTTAATCCCCTTTCTCTAACAGAATATCATAATTTCTTACTCCCTCCAAGCAAGAGTAGGATCGTTCAGAGAAGAAATATATAGTACCTATTGAAAAAAGGAAAACTTATTCATATTATTAAGTCTCTGAGACAGCAGAAAAGTTTTGATTTGGCTCAGCAGCTGTCACAGAATTTGCTCTGATTTATCTCTTATATTCTCTTTCAAATTACTAATGATAATTATCTAAAGATCTCCATTTGTTATTAATGCAGTCACACCACCCTAATGAAGAGATGCTCTAATTGTACAAGAAAAGAATGTTTCATTTTCTTCTAGTTCTTTTGTTGTTACAGTGCATGTAAATACCATGTTTTTCACAGCTTTCAGATGAATTCTCTCTCAAATTCCTGGTGTCATCAGTACAAAGCTGCTTGTAGTGAATAATAATGCTGCTTGTAGTAAATAATAATGAATCATTAGATTTGTTTAGCAATTATATCATTTGCAGCTGATCATGGTAATGTTACAAGTTAGATCTATCACATAATTGCTTCAGTAATTCTTTGTCACAAGATCAGATGCGTTAGCTCTCAATAGCAGTACCAAATCAGTTGACTTCCATTGAAATGAGTGATCTCTAGATCTTGGTGATTTGAAAAAGGCTTAACTGCTAGATTGGAGCTTTGGTTGCTATTGAGGTTCTTTTATTCATCTGCAAACCCTTTTTCCAAACCTAAGTTTATGGCATGTATGCAAAACAAATTCTTGGTGAGTACTTCTTAATGATGATTAGATACCTAATAATTTCAAAATTAAATTGAAATGTTTTCAGTACAGTATATTTGATAAATAAGGTTTCTTTCATTGGTGTTTTGAATATCTTCTTTCTAAATCCCTGATTTTGACAGAAATGTGATTAGGTAAAGCAAATTCAGACTTCACTGCCAATGTTATTGTTAGTATTTTGTGCATAGAATGAATCAGTGAAATAAGCTTATAATTGTTGCCATGTGCTGTATCTGTTGCTGGCTTACAAATAAAGAGATCTAATAGCATTCCCAAGATGATCTGGCAAATTATCATTCACAGAGACAGTACTGCGTGATGTAGTGCATAGAAGATTTAAGCCAAATTATTTTTACTTAAACATGAGTTAAAGTTGGTCACCGTAACATAAGATAATACAATTAAATTCTAATAGGCTGTTTAAGAAATGCCAACGTTATATCAATCTAAGCATAAGTTACTACTAGGGCTTCCACTATATCAACTGACCTTTCAAAAATTCCCTTTTTAGTGTTTGGAACAGCCCTATAGTAAAAATATTGTCCATCAGGATACCATTAGGAAGATTAATTACTGCATAGCTATGGTAACTGCAGACATTAATTATTAATAGACAAACTATTAACTATTTTGCTATTTAAAATTTAACTAAAATATTCATCCCAACTTCCTCAATTTTGGGGGTTTTATTAATATGATGACTAATTTCACCCTCACCATGTGATGAATAAGCATGAACTGTATACTCACAGTTTCTGTTTGTAGAGTGATCCATGTTTGAAGCAGAAGTATCCCTTCTTGACATCCTCAGAGAGAAGGTCACTTAGGAGTAACAAAAGCACTTTTGTGAAGACTTGCAACAAGAAATCCTTCAGAGGTAAAGATACACTCACACAGGTCACAATGAAACGCCTCATAACCATGTATCTGCACATCACTTGCTCAATGTAACGCTGCTGTCTCTTTGGCTTTAATACTAAGCCAGTACCTGAGACTTCTGAAGATTTTTTTTTTCTCAGAGAAAAAGTCATGAGTGCAAGGTAGTTGTCAACTTAAAAGGAATTGGCTTTTTTTTTTTTTCTTAATAAATACTTATTATTACTCCACCAGGACACAGAAAGATCAGCAGTCAATCTGCAAGGCCCACAGATCTTATATTTTTACAATGAGTATCTAAGTTTTGTCTGAGCATCATGATGGTTCTTCATGGCTCCTTGGTAAGTCATTTTCTGACACGTGTAAGATATAACAAAGTTTCACACCTTCCAATCAATGTCCTTATCTCTTACCTGGGTCTACCAGGATGTAGGCATGTGATATGGAGTGGTGGGGATGATAGCCCCCTTTTCTCCAAGTCACTCAAATATATGCATTTTACCAAGTTTTAGATCTTGCTTAGTATAACTTCTGAGGACTAAGATTGTTTCCTCTAACTACTCCTGAGCTGGTAGCTGGGACTTCCTTTTTGCAATCTGTAGAGAGGAGTACCTGCTGCTCTCCATTAACTGCAAAGAGGAATTATACAACTATGTCAGAAGCTGCTTACTATGCAGAACTCTACAAACAGCTGTTGTAGCCTCATCCCTACAATACTAGAGTCTGATTATCTTTGGCTTAGAGTCACTAGGTGGCAGGCATTGCTGCCTTCCTACATAACTGTAGGTGCTAGAATCACGCTATTCTAGATTCTCCTCATTTCTTTTCACTAGCAAAGATTGGGAGATTTCGGCAGCGTCCTTATCCCATGAAGCTAAGACATCCGATGCATCTGTCTACCTGTTTGGTGTTCAGCATGGTAATAAAGCTTTCTGCATACTCATTTAAACATGACTACCACCCAGCCCATAATTGTATTCATATACTTGCACCTCTGCTATCTCCTAATATTTATACATTTGCTTTCTTCTTCATATTCAACACGTCCTTCAGTTCTGTTCCTATCATTTCAACATAATACTCTTCAGAGATTTTTTTAGCAAATCCATTTGACATCACAGGAGGTCTGCATCTTTGCATCTTGCTGACTCACCAGGGTATTAGACAGGGATGGCTACTGAAAATGTAATTCATCACAGGCCATTGGAGTGGAGATGACACAAGACAGGGCACCATTTTTCCGGCAAAGTACAGCCTAGGCCTTGCCTGGTGGTTGAAATACTGTAACAAGTATTTTAACTTGTAGACAATACTGATGAACTCAGAAATTTTTGTATCTTTTGAACTACGTTTCTCAAAGAGCCAAAAAATGTTCAATGCATATACATTTTCCTATCTAACCTTTTCCTACTGATGTTTTAGTGTGCACCACTTGTGAGAACAGCAAACACTTTGTGTTTCCAGCAGTTAAGTGCTGTGGTTGGACTTGTAGAATATAAATGGAACATATACTTGAAGAGCTCTTTTCATTTGGGGTTCAGGTGAGAAAACTATGGAGATACAGTTTTATTGCAGTGGCAGTGTGGGCAGGGAATCACACAACAATAGCAGCAAAATACACAAATTTGCATGCGACGTTAATCTAACTGTCCCCTTGGCAGTCTGTCTTCATTAGCCCTTCATAATGTTTGATCCACGTAAGAAAAATCTTAGACTGGCAAAAATTGCAGCCATATCGTTCTCTTAGATAATCGTAAAACATTTATTTGAAGGCCTGCTTAATTATCCATTTATTTCAGATAAGAATTTTATATTTATATTTACTTGTGTTGAGTACCTGAAAAGGCCCTAAAGTCTTACATCATTGGGTTTTTTTGCGGGGAGAAGGGGTGAGCAGGGAATGTGATTGAAAATGGTTAGATAGACTTATGCTACTTAGTATTTCAGCTCATTTTGGGCAAATATTGTGCAAAGAACAAGTGTAAGTCTATTACAATACCAAGCAGATGGTTGAATGCATCTTAGCTGAGAGCCTGCAGAATTGCACTGAGTTGCTGGTTTTGTGTTATTCCTGGAAGAAGAGGAGGAGTGACTGGATGTGTCCTGTTCTGCCTGTTCTTTGAGATGACGTTGTTGCTTCCTTATGCCTTATGAGAGAAAGGGATCCTAAAACTGCTGTTTTGTTGCAAGAACATGACTGATGCACCCTACTTCTTCTGCCATTTTCATATCTGTAACCGGATGAAATGACTAAGCAAAAGGTAGTTTGTTTTTTCCTTTTCTTTTGTAAGTACTGTAATCTGTAATTTCAGGAGGACCGATGTATTTCTGTGCCAGAAGTGGCAGGGTGGATCTCAGGTGTCTGGAGGAACAGTATTTCATGGACCACGTGGTTTGCAAAACAACTGCCAATAAACGCCTCATTGTTTTTGTGTGACCTGCACATATAATAAGAGGCACTGTCACACGTTTTCAGCCCAAACAGACATAGGACAGGAGGAACAGTAGAGGCACAGAGTGTATTATATGACCAGAATCTCCTGGAGTTTCTAGAAAAGTCAGGCCACCTAAGTTCCAAATTATCAACCAGTCTGTAAAATGCTCCTTTAGTTGAAGAAAAACTCTTGGGGGAAAAAAAAATCAAGGCAAGCCACAACCACAGCTTGAATTGAAATTGCAGCTCTTGTTCTGTTACAGAAAGATACGATGGCTTGAGTTCAGAAAGAGCTATGTTGGCAGTGCCCTTTGTGGATTAATCTTAGATAGATGTGATGCTGTTGTTAGAAGTGGGGGCTCTGTGTGAGAAGAAGGGATGTCTAGTTTTTATATTGCTTTGTAAAACCCTTTGTGACATCTCAAAGGGAAAACTGAAAAGTGATAGAAATGGTAAGGTGCTACCAGTTACATATAATGTTTCTGTAGCACAATAAAACCATAAAGGAAGGTGTTAAAATGATGTGAACTCTCCTGAGGTTATTTCATCCTTATTTCCAAAGCAATCTTCACTATATCATTTCCCTAATTGCTACTTTTGGCAGAAGATGAAAGCCTCTGTGTATTCTAGTTCAAGGAGATTTTTTTGTCCTCGGTATGGGTCTAGGTTTTGTTTCTTTCAATAGAGACTCCCAAAGGAAAATGAGATTGAACATAATTTTTGTTATCAGCCCTTTATTATTGGCATAGAGAACGAATAGTATGTTCCAGCACATTATGGTTGGCTGAAGGCTGGAAAGGTGAGTAGTGTTTCTCTAGCAGAAATAAAAATGCTCTGTTCCTTGTGTGTTTATGCCAGCAGTAACTGCTGAGTGTGCAAGCATCAGTTCTTCATTGCCAAGCACAACATAATTACCAAACTGAGAAGGAATTAGGTGGTTTGGCCCGTATTTCAGCAAATGATTTTGCAGTTTATTTATAACCCTTATTTAGGAATTGCTGCTTTCCAAAAATTTAGCACAATTTTCTGCAGTTAAGTTTCCTTCCAAAGCAAGTAGCTACTGTCTTTGAGAGGACAACCTCTTTTAAGAAAGTTTCTAGTGAATAATCTAAAGGTGGCAACAGTAGACTCTCAAGAAGTTACCATCTGACACCAAATTCATGAAACAGTTGAGGTGATTAACAATGGGGCTGCCATTCAGAAGAACCTAGACAGGATGGAGGCTGGTGTAAACCTTACAGATTTCAAACAAGAACAAATTCAAAGTCCTGGTCCTGGGAAAGAAGAATCTCCTGCAACAGCACAGGCTGGAAGCAACTCTGATTTACAGGACCTGGGAGTTGTAGGTCAACAGAAACCTGAATGTGAACCAACAGAGTACCCTGGCAGTCTCTTAAGAGAAGCACACACTATAGACTGAGGGAAGGGATTATTATAAATTGAAGTCGGAGAGGGTCCAGCTGGGCAGAAAGAAATGTTCTGTCACTGTGAAGATGATTAACAGTGGACTAGGCTGCCCTGTGAGGTTGTACAGTCTCTACTCTGAGATTTTGAAGACCTGACTGGATAGAGCTCTGAACAGCCTTGCTTGATCTTGTAACTGGATCTGTTTGAGCAGCAGGTGGGACTGAGCAACCTTCTTAGGTCCCCTCCAACCTCAATTATTCTGTGATTCCATTATATATTTCAGCATTGGTCTTACTGGAAAAAAATGTCCACATACTTGAAACATCCTTAACAGGAAAAGTAGTCAGGGTTTCCAGCACTGATGAATGGGACATTACTTGGAAAAGAGGAATACTTTCTGAGGCTGGTTCTTTGAATGTGAATCATTTTGGTGTAAGCTTTTCACTTGAATCTGATCCAAATAGGGTGAAATATTTTTTGGCATTTTTTCTTATTAGGCCTGCCAGATTTTGAAAACCTAGTTGACAAACAACAAACCTATTACTAAATATCAGACCATAATCTCTAATTTTAAGAAATGAAAAGCTTTTGAGAGAGTGAATACGAGACCCAGAGAAAGAAAGGACTGCTAAAATTGTTCCCATTTGTTATAACTGAGATGGATATTGATAGCAGAGCTCCATCAAGCCTGAGAAATAATAGAATGTAACATAGAAGGTCTAAGTTGATTATGCTGGACTATAAGGTTTAATCAGGAAGTGTGTGCTGGTGCCAGCAGACATGGTTAGAACACAGGACAAACTCATATCCAGCTGAGTGAGGAAAATAATAATAATAAAAAACTAAAACCAAACAAACTATGGGATGCTCATATTCCAACCAAATGGATCTTACTTTTCATGATGTTCAACTGTTTCCTCCATTGAGCAAAAATTCTTATCCAAGAGAGAAATACAACTTATATCTTTTCATTTTCGGCCTGATTTTGGTACTGAAAAGAATTATGTGGATTTAAGGAAAGGTTGGGAAGTGGGGTATGTGAGCAGAGGTATGCGCAACACTGAGAAAGATGCCTTAGACAGGTGTACTTTTTGCTAGGTAAAAGACTGGCTGGATGGCTGAGCCCACAGAGCTGTGGTTAAAACCAGCTGGCACCTGGTTACAAGCAGTGTTCCCCAGGACTCAGTTTTGGGGCCAGTCTTGTTTAGTGTCTTTATCAATTATCTGGATGAGGCGATTGAGTGCCTGTATTAAAAATGGTGTGGCCAGCAGGAGTAGGGAAGTGATCATGCTCCTGTACTCAACACTGATGAGGCTGCGCCCTGAATATTGTGTTCAGTTGGGTCCCTCAGTGCAGAAAGGACATTGAGGTGCTGAAGCGTATGCAGAGGAGGGCAACAAAACTGGTGAAGGGTCTAGAGAACAAGCCTTATGAAGAGCAGCTGAGGGAACTGGGATTGTTTAGCCTGGAGAAAAGGAGGCTGAGGGGAAACCTTGCTGCTCTCTATGACTGCTGGAAAGGAGGCTATAGCAAGGTGGAAGCTAGTCTCTTCTACAAAGTAACAAGTTATAGGATGAGAGGAAATGGCCTCAAGTTATGCCAGGGGAGGTTTAGATTGGACATTAGAAAAAAAAACCTTTTCCAAAAGAGTGGTGAAGCATTTGAACAGGCTGCCCAGAGAAGCGGTGGAGTTTCCATCCTCGGATGTGTTCAAGAAGTGTGTAGATGTTGCACTTCGGGATATGGTTTAGTAGGCACAGTGGTGTTGGACTGATGGTTGGACTTGACAGTCATCTTAAAGGGATTTTCCAACCTTAATGATTCTATGATTCTATATAGAATCTATATAGAATAATGGAATGGTTTGGGTTGGAAGGGACCTTAAAGCCCATCCAGTTCCAACCCCCCTGCCATTGGCAGGAACACCTCCCACCACACCAGGCTGCTCAAGACCCCATCCAACCTGACCTTGAACACTTCCAGGGAGGAGACATCCACAGCTTCCCTGGGCAACCTGTGCCAGTGCCTCACCACCCTCATTGTGAAGAATTTCTTCCTAATGTCTAATCTAAATATATAAATATAGTTATATTGATGTAGTTATATCAATATAATACTTGTAGGTTTTACTTCTTCAAGAATTATTATCTTTATTTAAGCAAATAGCACCAATGAGTACTGTTAGTCCTAACCAGTTTTTGATGGAGGAAAGCAAGTTTCAAAATGTCTTAGCTAGTTTTTGTTATAAGATCTGTACATACTATTTTTTTAGCAAGATGTTACATGTCTATGGGGCAAATGCCTTTTTAAAATTTGTTTGTGTGACTTCAGAGTTATTAAATTTAGTTTGTATACATTGAAAGTAGAAAAATATGGTTTGTGGAATCTAGGAAGTCATTGGGTAGCTAGAGCTGCATTTTAATTCTTTTCTCAAGTGCTAGATTTCAAATGTGTCCCAGATGTATTTAGTTTAGAATGGCTTGACTTTTGATGCTAGCTGAGTGAGATTTAAATCATTCTATTTTCTATTTATATCCATAGCAACACAGAATAACATGGCAAACCAGCTTTCCCTAACATGTCCCCTTCTAAACTAGATGAGAATATTTTGATAAATGATAGCATGGACCACAGTTTTGTACAGTCTTAGACTTCTTATCAGTGGCTTCTCACTCTTATCAGGGAAAAAAAATAGGAAGATGCACCACAGCTTTTACACATTTGAAACCCTTTTCTAAAGCCTCTTGAAGGAACTGATGGACGTTGTAGTAATTTAACTGTCTGGATATCAGACCAATATTTGTATTTCTCAGAATAAGGTGTCATAATCTAAGATAGCTTCATGAAATTGAGTTGGTTTTTGTACTGAGAATTTTAATCAACTTTTTACTCTGTAAGCCAACAGCAGAGCTGCTTGGGAAGTTGGAATTTTCCCCCAGAAGGACCTTTGAATTAAAAAGCTGGGGTTTTGGTTTCCCAAGGAAAACCATTGACATGATTCAGCACAGAAACACTTAATGTCACCTTAAACTGTGAATTCAAAACTGAAGAGAAAAAAAAAAATAAATAAAAAAGCAGAATGAAATAAAAGTGTTATAGTAAAAAGAATTATGTTTTCAGATGGGAAAATATTTTTCCAGAAGGATGTGGACAAGTGGCAAATACCTGCACTTCTGACTTGTCCTCTTTTGTTATTTAAGAGCTAATAAACTAGTAAAAGAACATATTGATGGATTTAAATATTTTGTAGCACTACCTGATTGCCCATATGTCTTTGACATGTTGCTGCTGTTACAAATGAAGCAGTCCTTACGGGCCAAATTCCAGCAGAATTGTGCAGTGGGCCAAAATCAGATCAGGGAAAGAAACAAAATGGTGGACTTGTCTGTGTCAGACTGTAAACAGGTGCCAAACCTGCAATTCTGCCTTTGGAGTCAACTCAGGTTCACAGCAATACTCGTACACATACTGGTGCATTCACTCATATTCACATCATCTGACATGTTTTGAGCACTGCACTGCCAGGGACAGAGGCACCAGTGAAACAAGGGCAAACACACTGGCTCATGAGACTTGCTGGTAGAGAAGGGGGATAGATTAAAGAACTTTCTGCCTTCCAACTGTGCTCACCAATAAAAGACCTGAGTGCAAAAGCCACCTGCCACGAAAGGGCACATATCTATTTTTATAAACAGTCTAATATAGATGTTCATCTTCATAGACATTGCTTATTTGTGATCCTATTCTCCCATTCCAGCGCGATCATTGACTAAGGTGAACGCTGAGGTAAAATCCTCTGTCATTTTGCTCTCCTATTTGTGTGGTTTACTTAGGATTACACCAGGATTTATTATCTCATAGTGGGGGTAGTTTTCGGGGAAATTTGTTGTGTTGTGTTATTGTGAGACAATACCCTTCAAATAGTGCTGACTTGTTCAGTGCTGGTTCCTTTTCTTCCTTCAAAAGTAATGAATTTAAGGGCAGCAGGGATCTGTGTAGGAGAATCATTAACATTTATAACTTACAAAGGAAAAGCAAGAAGGGACAAAATGAGTCTTCCATAACTAATTAAAGAGCATGCCAGTTTATTCCTTTTCCTATAGTGTGGTCCTTTTTTAAATATATTTATGGTTGTTTAATCTGATCAAGTTAAATTCTCTGCACAGCTGATTTGGAATTAATAAAAGTTATTGCTACATTTCTTTTCTTGAAAAGTGCCAGTATTTTTGGAAACTTCTGTCTATGGCCACTGAAAGATTTTTCTAACCACTAAATAATTCTTTGAATGCAAAGAATTTTTTTGACCTGGTTCTGAAAGTGAGAAATCACCTTGAAAATACAAGTAGCATAACGAACTGTTTAAAAGATGTGTTTGAAAACAGGTAGTTAGTCTGTTATAAATATTCATGGGTACTGAAAATTGAACCACAGATCTAACTTCTGGGGTAAACAGTAAGCGTTGTGTTTTGTACAAGGTCTTTATAATGAATTCTTTTTTTTACATGTCTATCATTATATTACATCAGAATAAATACATAATAACTCCAAGAAAGCGGAAAGAGTGGAGTGATTTCAGGCTACAGTAGTTCAGAACAGAGTTAGAGGTTCCAGGGCATTCTGAGCTGGGTGTGTTGAGAATGTGGCTGCATAGGCCTAGACTGCCTGAAGACCCTATATGACCTGTTGTAGCTATGGAAGGGAAAATTCCTGCTGTACTTCTTCCTTTTAAATAATCACATTTGTCCTCATCTTGCCTGCAGTCTTTGCTTTCAGATTCTGTGAAGTGCAAATTCATATGCGTTTAAGAACATGCCTATGTAAAAATGATTTACAACCCCGAAGAGTTTGAGCGCATTCATTGAGCTTTGGTGCATGCACCAGAAGGAGATTAAGAGTCAGGCTAATTGGTTACTCTGCCTCCCTGTCTGTCCAATGATGGGCAGCTCAGTTGTAGCAGTAAGAACAAATGACGTGGTTTAGAATTGTTGCCCTGAATAGCAGAGGTAATGTTGGTTACCTGTTAAGCGTTAGAGTCAAACCTTTACCTGGCTGGATACCAAGAGAGTCACAGCCTGGACTCCAAGCAGCATAGGAAAAAACCTGAGTTTTGTTTTTATGAGTACATAACTGTCCCTCCAGCCCTCATAAACTGTCTCAAATTGTTTTTTGCTCCCCTTGTCTCAGCAATGTGATCCTTGGAGAATGAGTTACTTGTCTGCTGGAGAGAAGTAGTCAGTAGGCAGTGCTGTTAAATGATTTTAGCATATAACTGTGCCAGGCATGACAAAAAAAGAAAAGATAGACATCACAGGAGTATAGTGCTTTATACGTTGTGTTTCCGCCAGGAAAATCTTTCTTTCTGTACCCATTTTCCTTCATAAACCTGGATTAGATGGATGTAGAAGAGCACAATTGTGTTCCAGGCTTCTTCATCCGTCTGAATTCTGGATTGGAAAAAAGGGAGCTTCTTAATCATTTTGAATGGTGTTTGGCCTATTTGTTTCTGTCCCACATGGGAGTCAAGTCCTCCTATTTTCTACTAGGTCTGAAAATATAACAGCAGTAAGTGGAGGTGGAATCCTCTGTGGAGTGAAGTGGGAGATCACCTGAGGATGAACAGAGCAGAGCAGAGATGGATGTGCCATCTCCTGTAGAAATTGCGAAGGCTCTTACAGAATAGAGTCTAAAGTGTGTGGGATGGAAACTCATGTTAACGTTCATCAGCTACCCAGTGCAGAGACCTAGCTTCAAAAGCAGCACAGGTACCCGAAGAAATAGGGACTCACATCTATTCTATTCACATCTATTTCAGAAAAGATGTTGATCATGTTTGATATGGTTAAACTAGTAACACTTCCTGGTGCAGCTGCTAGTCTTCAACAATCATGACTGTTGAAATAAAAGCTGCGCACACAGCATTTTCCAATGTGCCTGACTTTTTGTAGGGCTTTTGATACAGATATCTAGAGGATAAAAACTGATTCACAGATTCACAAAAGGATGAGAAAGCAGTTCCCACAGAAGAATGGGATGGGAAAGGGGAAAAGCCTGCTGTTAAAGGAGAAAGTATAGGCATGAGGAGGGATGAATATTATTTCTGGAGAAGGAGAATAGAATCTGAATTTCTTGTCATGGAAAGACTAGGAATGTGTCAGTCACCCTCTAGATGCAGTGGGTCTCCAGCTGTGAAATGTACTGCTCTCCAAGAAACCTTTTCTTAGGTTATTTAATCAAATTTGAGAAATATTAATAAACTAGATGACAGGAGGCAGCGTGCCCTGACAGGGAGATGTATTAGCAGGTCTTAACCACACTTTTAGTGTGGATTCCTGTAGAAGAAGGAGTTCGGGTTGTTCAGTCCGTGGAGTTGAACTGGTCTGTGTGGTTCAACGAACATATTTTCCTGTAAGGCGATCCTGATTGACAGCACTGCTTCTGCTAGAAGGTGGATTCTCCATCTTCAAGATGTTTCTCTTTGTCCCTCCCAAGGACACTTTTAGGTCCTAGACCTCACTGAATCACCCAGGAAGCTAAGCCCAGAACACATGTGGAGGCTGAAGATGGACCAACTCGTTGGGGTAGTAAAAGGCAAAGGCAAAGACGGGAGAAACAGCGCCTCTGAAGGAGGTAGTGACTCGAAGTCAGAGGTGGTGTGGAATAAAATAGGTGTTGGAGTGTTATTTCTGTGAGGATTTAAAGCTTCATGCTGCTGAAAAGATGTTCACCATTTTTTTTTTTTCTTATTGGATTTGTCGGTTGTGATTACAAGCCAAACCAGACAGACATGTTCTGAATCTGGTTTCCTTGACCAGAAGGCCTAGATTTATCGCTCAGCCATCTAAGTTGGATGTGTGAACATAAACAGTGTGAATTTTCCCTGCAGAGCGCAGTAACTGCATAAAGGTGTAAATAGCAACACTTATAAGAAGTTATATTGGTTGTCTCATCACTGCACCCCTCCAATTTTCCTGCTTGGAGAGCTTTAGCTGAACACTTCCATATGGGAGGTGAATATTACACAAATTCAGCAAGGCTGTTTCCTGTGGGTTTTTAAGTGTGAAATGCTGTCTTCAGGCCTTGTCCTAGCTCTGAAATCTAGCTTTCCTCTAGCTGTGGGAATGTCAGCAGACACAGAGAGCTAATAGCGGGCCACAGCCTCTGTGGCATGGATTTCTCCTAAAGAAAATTTGGAACAACCTAAGTCACAGTGATTGGGAGGGAGAGACAAGAAAAACTGTTGAATCCCCCATGCATCTCTGTTCTTTCACATGCCAAACATACACATCATTTTTTCCCTGTGAATGGTAGATATTGAAGTGAAACCACAAGAATCCTGCAGCATCGGTTCTGTCATGCTAATGACTATTATTCATCACCACTCCATCACCACGTTTGATCAGATGCAAGGCCACTGGTATCACTTCCCTCTCTCTTACCATCGGGTATGTAACATGGTACCAACAACCAGCTGCAACATATTCATTTTGGCCTAGCTTTCAACTTGCTGTGTCATCAGAACAAAAATCCAAGTTTTTGAGGGGTTTGGGGGGCTTTTTGAGTACTGAGCATTTTGAACGTGATCTTGGCAGCAAATTCAGATAATATAGTCTAAAATTTTTGCTGTTACATTTCATGAGTGTGTAGGACTGTTATCCACTTACTTGAAAAACTTTTCTGTTTCCATCAAATGGCCTTACTAAAAAATAACTAACACATGGAAAATATATATCATTTTACCAGGTTGGAATCATGCAGGAAAATTAAATCTACTTTTGCAAAACATCTCTTACTTGTGTTTAAAAAAGAAAATGTGCTGTACTGACTCTAAGAGAAACACTCAGTTCTTAGGTGCTCTTAACCTCAATGCTGATTTGTTTAAATGTGTAGGAAGTTTGTAAAGCAGGCAATGCATCCTTTTTATAGATGACTATGTTGAGTTTTGCCAAGGTGCAACAAATTGCATGTTTTGAACTCCTGTGCAGCAACTGAATTGCTGATTAGATCAGTACTCAGCAGTCTCTGAACTGAGTTCCTGGCTCTGATCACTAAATGACTTAATTTATCGATTTGTTAGCATGACATATTCAGAGTTGCAGAGGATAATTTATAAATACCATGTGCTGAACAAGTTTGTGTTTGCTGCACAAAATATTAATTAGCTAACGATTTTCCCAGGAAATAAGGATAGCAGGCATTTATCCTGATGTTCACATCTTCTGACAAACAACAAAGATAGATTCAGCCATCAACGGACTGCAGATGGTAAATATTCTCCAGGATGGTTTGGCTGCCCTATTCTGACTGAAGGAAGCAAAGGTGTCTTGGAGAGTTTCAAAGACCCAGCACTCTTCAGAAAAGGTTAGATAAATGGAAAGCTGTGGCAGAACCTCACAGGGCGCAGTTTCCAGTGGCTCCAGTGGTTGGGGAAGGGTGCATGTAAGGGTGAGCCTAACTGAACCTCTATGTAATAAAGACAAAACTGTGCTTTTCTGTCTATTCAGAATGTTTCCTGCTCTGTTGGTTCTTATTTTTATGCTAATATATTGTGTTTTATGTATTATAGTTCATATCAGAACATAGGATGCCATGTTGTGGGAGGTCTCATAGCTCCTAGTCACCAAAAGAGGTGGACCTAATACCAGCTCTTCCCAGCTCTTAGCTGCATGCTTCCCTGCCTCCAGATTTTTTGGTGGTTAGTTTTGCATTTGTTCATTGAGCTCTTTTAACCTCATAGTGAAATGGTTCATTGCCAGACCATTGCCCAAGGAAAGGAATGAAAACAAATAAGTGGGAATGGACCTGGTCCTTTTAGTTCTAGCAAGTCATCAGCTCCTGTTAGCTGTCCCAAGAAACCCACTCTGATTCCCCAAGGCCTATTCACCAGCTGAAGCTGTTCAAGGCTGAAGTCAAGCATTCATTCCCAGGCCCTGCCCACAGGCGTTTCTGTCCATGTGAGCTTGAGCTCTTATTGAGGTCATTTTTGGCTGAACTGGTTTCTGCAAGGCTGTGCCAGCACATCTGAGAAAGAAATAGTGTTTACCTGGAGGAAGAAAAAGCAGGCTGTGGTGGGTGGTGAAGAGCAGCTAAGTACCATCTGAGTTTGCTAATGTTATAATTTGAGCTGCAACTGGAGGACCACGTTTGAGAACAGCCCACATCAAGCTGTCTGGTTTTACTTACAGCTGAGTACAAATTGCTCTTATTCCTTCTGTAGGAATCTGGTGTGCCACTGAAAAGGGTGGATAGGATATGTTTTTAGTCATCACACCTTGCTCTAGCTTCACAAGTAATGCAAGCTGTTAACTTAAAGACGGGATTTTGAAATTTTATAGTGAAGTACTGAAAATTTGGAACACTTTTTTAATTCATTGTTTTCTATTTCACAGCAGTCCTGTGTAAGAGCAATAAAAGATGTGTTATTGTACTATTAAGCACTAATTGGTGCCATTGGTATTACTAGCATAATGATATTAATCTACACTTGTATTTTCCAGCCAGACTTCTTAGTCACTCCCTGTGATGTAGATGGAGGACTATTTGCGATGTGGATTTCATAGCTGGTGCTGCTTTTCATCTTACACTGGAAAAATATGAATGAATGAGTGAATGAATGAACGAATGAGTACTTCTATATCAGTCTGTATTATCTATTATGTTGGCTGCTGGCTGCTTGCTTTTGCTCTAGAATTTAACCTTCCCGTAGAGAAACTCTACCATAATTTCTAGTGAAAGAAGTAAAAATAAATTCAGATTGCCTTCTCCTCTAGGCTTCTCATGGCAAGGAGACATGAAAGAATCTCATCTTGTGTCTGTTGCTGAACATCCCACCTAATTTCCTGAGTTGATTTTAAAGTCGTAGTTATCCCTGGAAGCAGAGGGGTCAGGAGCAAGGAAGTGCAAAACAGAGAGCTAAGAATTTCAGGGCTCTGCTGATGACCCTACCCCTGATCTCTTCTATTCACTTGAGAAGGAGTAGTTCTGTTTTGTTTTTTTTTCTTTCAGTTTAATTTCTGTTGTGGGCAGACTATGCTTATGGAGGTGAAACTTAATTTCTGTGTCCACCATCGAGACTGATCAGTGATATTTTCACAAATCACTGAAAATTATGACCGAACTTCTCTGTAACTGAGGGAGTTTTGTCTGCTGTAAGTGTTGGCAGACAGGTCTGACCTGAGGCTTCTCAGAAGCTTAGGCAAAATTGTAGTAAACAGTCGGGATTTTCAGTGCTTTGAAGAATACAAAGCTTAGATACACAGCTTGACTACAGCCTCTGTACCACTACTGGCACTTTGCCTAGTTGTAAATCTAGATTGATGCTAGCCTATAATAAATTCCTGTATTTTCTAATTTGTATTGCCATCCACGGTCATCCCAAACTGAAAATAGCCATGTACTTTTGGTATATAATCATGAAATATCGAATACTTCGGAATTTTCCCCCTTCTCTTCCAGGTATGGCCATATTCTTCACAAATATAAGTTATAAAACCCCCAGTTCTATTTTTGAAAGAAAGATACCACTCCCACTTGATCCTGCTTCCTAAAAGCTGGAGTTTAAGACTATCAAACTTC
Organism: Neomorphus geoffroyi; assembly: GCA_033558235.1. Taxonomy (NCBI): domain Eukaryota; kingdom Metazoa; phylum Chordata; class Aves; order Cuculiformes; family Neomorphidae; genus Neomorphus; species Neomorphus geoffroyi. The sequence goes on from JAUMJM010000002.1 coordinate 24,480,335, forward strand.
TCAAGACTTGGGACAAAAAACATAAACACTTCATGGTAAAGTTTAACAAAACATGCAAGATGGAAGAGAAGAGGCATTTTCTGAGACTGAAAGAAATCCTGTTCCTTTATTGCCTGTTAACATATGATTGAATCTGATTTTTTTGTGTTCTTATGCTGTCATATTGTAGAGAAAGCTTTAAAATAAGTTATTCTGTCTGTATCTATGGAGCAAATGGAGTAAAAGAGGAAACTTGAAAGAGTAAAAACATTAGAAAACTTCATGTGGGACTTTCAAGAATCAGTGACTTTCCAGACGCTTGAATTATAGATGCATTGGTGAGAGAGGCAAAAGTTACTTGGACACAGAATTACCCTGTGGCTCAGACTATTTGAGTCATGGCCTTTCTTTAAGGATGAGACTGAAGTTTTCGCATAGAGATTTATTTGTTCCTTTTTATGTTCTTCCCTTCGTAAAGAATTGATTGTCTTGTGTGTAAAAGTTGAAAGTATTGTTATTCTGTTTTGTTACAGAAATCTGAATTCCTTTCCAGGAGCAAGGAGCTGGTACTTGGCTCAATCTTGTTCTTGGAAAAATGCCTATCTGCAAAGTGGACATAATTTTATATAGTTGCAGTTATGTAGTAAAGGGCTGTCTAGCCATTTAAGGAAGCTGGGTTCATCTCTTTTGCTACCCTCTTCTTCCCCTTGCCCCCCGACTCTTCCTTCTGCCTGTGCTGTTGCAATGGTCTTCCCAAACACGTAAAAGGAGTCTGCTAGTTTTGTTAAGAGAAAATAAGATATTAGAGTGTAAAAGTGTGACTAGAGGAGAAAAAAGACCTTTTTCTAGTTATCCGTGTTGTTTGCAAACGTCTTAAAATACTGCACCACATGATTTGGAGTGGACTTGTGAGCCCTTGGAGAAATTAAAAACCTAGAATCAAATAAGATTCAGAAAATCGTAGAATCATAGAGTTGTTTAGATTGGAATAGACCTTTAAGATCATATAGCCCAACTGTAAACCTAACACTGTCAAGTTCATCACTAAACCATGTCCCTAAGCACCACATCTACATGTATTTTAAATACCTCCAGGGAGGATTACTCAACCACTTGCCTGGGCAGCCTGTTCCAGTGCTTGATAACCCTTTCAATGAAGTTTCCTACTCTCCAATCTAAACTTCCCCTGGCACAACTTGAGGCCCTTTCCTCTTGTCCTATCACTTACTACTTGGGAAAAGAGACCCAACGTCCACCTTGCTACAACCACCTTTCAGGTAGCAGTAGAGAGCAGTAAGGTCTCCCCTCTTTTCTCCACACTAAGCCATCCCAGTTCCTTTAAGTCACTCCTTGTAGGCCTTGCTCTCTAGACCCTTTCTCTAGACCCAGCTTTTTTTCCATGGCAGTGATAGTTATAGAAAAACCTAGTAAATAAGAAACTGAGGCAACAGCAAAAGCTGGTGTTGCATCAGGTAAGATTTTTTTATACAAGATGTACATAACTATGAATTGACCTTCTTTTATTTGATATCTTGTGATAAACTAACCCAGTCATTCTCCATTATAATCAGTGATCTGGGAAAGAACTTGCCACAGAAAGAGTGAAGTAATACCCACAGCCAACCTTATTTGTAGAAATTACATTGATCAATCAGAAAAGCCTTCTCCTTAAATGCAGACATCACCAATTTTAAAACATGGGGTTTTTTGGAGCTGAATGATGTAAGTACTTCTGGATTTTACTGGCAGCCTGAATGCAAAAGTTTTGGATTCCAAGAAGAGTGACTGAATTGAAAGCAACCTAAGCTGTATCTAGCTGTCCCCTTTACAGAAGTTTGTAGATGTGACTTACAGAAGAACTGGGAGAAACAAATTGACCTATGTACTTTGCTTGGGCCAAACTCCCAGATACGAGTTTGTTTATGTGATACATGGAAAACTAAGAAAGGAAATTGCCATCTTTGCCGTAAATGTTATCTTCCAAATAACTTTTTTCCATACTTCAAAGCGAAACTAAAGTATCTTAAAAGGAGTTGATTTTCCTCTTTTTTTTGGTTGAGGATTAACACTGCAGGGAGTGAGGGAATCTCAGTGTTCCAATGATTAAAGACTGCCATCTGGAAATGACTGAATTGGCCTCCTATAAATACCTAGTATATAAATTAAATCCATTTAATTCAATATGGTCAAAGATCATCTGTTTCTAAGAAGTCAGAAGATACAAACATTCCAAGGGGACTAGCATTTAAATTATACCCTACATTTATGAAAGGAACAGTTGAGCTGGTATAGTGGAGAAAGGATATTTTTTCGTGTGCTTTTGACTACTTTGGACTGTTAAGGGTTTTCATGTTTTTCTTTAGAGTCTGAACAGTACAAATGTATCGATGGGTGTTGTACTAAGTCAGATCAATACTGCAACAAAAGCTCTATTTTTGCATACTCTGAAATCCTGAGTTGGATTGTATTCCTTCCTAATATTTTTCTCCTGAAACTGCTGAATTGTGCTCCTTCCACACTCGAATTTCACTGAGCTCAAGCTGCCATTTTTAAATCTGTAGTATTATGAAAAATTATTTTCTAGACTTTGTCTGAGGAATAGTTACTTGTACAAAAAACTTGAGAAAGGAATTGAAACTGTTTCATTTCCTAGGTTAGAGCTATAACAACTGATGTTCTGGTTCGATGGCAGTGTTTCATGCCTTACCACTCCTGTGAACTCTCTCTCAAAAAAACTATAATCTGGTGGGACTTGGAAGTTGTTAAGGAATATCCAGTAAACTCTGAGATTTATGACAAATTTGAGCACTGGAGGACTTAGGAAAAAAAATGTCTCATTTCTCATTTGTGTTGATGCAGGACGAATAATCCAAGATGCTTAGTTTGTTTGAAACTTTTTTGATACTAGTATTGTAAATATTGTCAGGGCTAGCAGTCTTCTTATATATCTATATTCCTGAGTGTCAGCTGAGCAAGGAATTTTAGAATCCTGATTTAGTGAGTCAAGTCTTTTAAGCAGTAATTGTGGTGCTCACCAGCATTGCAATAAGCTTCTGTGCCATTAACTTTCACAAGTTATCTCCAGTACAACACTATGTAGCACCACACGGGCAGTCAAAACCCCAGAACAGCCCTATTTTACACTTTTTCCTCAAAAATCAGCATCAAAACCCAGAAAAAAAATTAAATTCATAATTTTCTGTTGCTAGACAGTGTGTCTTCCTTACCTGCTCCTTTTTCTTTTTCTTTTTAGATGATTTCTCTAAAGGAACACTATTACTAACTTTGTGTAAAAAGCTAGGTGAATTAAATACGAAAGATAGAATGCATTTGTGCACCATTATAGTGAGTGTCCCTCTATTTTTATTTTCTTTGGTTGACCAGGAATCCTTCTGCTTGGAAATAAAATCAGATTTTGCATCTAATATGAGGATACCTGGTGCTCTTCAGTAAGAAGTTTTAAGCTGTGGGTTTCCTTTTTTTTTTTTTTTTTTTTTTTTTCATTTTTCTTCTCAAATATGAGAATGTTTTTGTGAAGTTCTGAGGTAGGTAAATGGGTTGATCAGAACTGGAAAGTATGTGGTTAGGTGCAGAGCCTTTCCTGTGCATGTTGAATCAGAGTAGGAACTTCTAGAAAGCAAGCTATAAGCTCTCGAAGTTGTATTGTAAGCCCAAAAGTATTTTTTGTGTGCATGCTTGTTTTAGCAACTTTAGGATTTTTCGGTTTTTTATTTTTTGAAAAAACAACCTACTGTTGCTGTTGAGTTTTGGAAATATGTGTTATTCATAGGGAAATCAAATAATATGTTGTCCCTAGAACTAAGCTAGTTATTCAACCAGCTTTTGAGGAGCAGTGATCACCCCAAATGTTCAGGCAATACTGTTGAACAATTCCAGTATGGCTACTGCTGAAGAGTGTGTGACTAGGGAGTAAAAACTTAACTACACTTATCTTGCAGTATATCCCAGTTTCTTAAAAGAAAAGGGCAGCTAAGTAACTGATGTGAAATTAGTATGTTTTTTCTAAAACACAATGGAGATTGAAACTTTTCTAGTTACAAGAACCTGCCATTAATTTTCCTAAAAATCTGATTCATCTGAGCCCTTTGGGGCTCGAATTAGTCTCCTCAAATTGTTCCTCTCAGTAATTCAAGCTTGATCTTTCCATATTCTGCTATTTAAAACTACATAAAAAATGTGCTGAAAAAATGTGGCACCTCTGATGCCTGTCCTCTTTTGAAGTGAGAGTACCACAGCTAGAGAAAGCAGTCCAGCTTTGAAATTTTTTATATTATTCATATTCATGAAGAAAATAGTAGAAATGAATAAGACTGTGGGTTGTATCCTACCAAAGAGAGTAGGGATGCCAGCTAGGGGAGAGTAAAGCTTTATTTTTCCTTAATACAAGGCATTTCTTGTTCTCAGCACCAAAACTAGTAATAGTGAAGTGCATGCGGGAGATAAAAAGGATGATTTTCTTAACGATACTTGGTGAGGAAAACAAATTTCATCATCTTGAAGATCAATATAGGAATAGTTATTTAAGATAGCAATTCTGTAGAACGTGTCTTGCTCTATTTGTAGTCTGGTCAGAAATAATGAAGGACTTTGACTGAAATCCCTGTATTGTTCTTTTAAAAAAATGTTTTTGATGAAAGAGACATCAGAATTCAATCACGAGCTGGCAAGGTTGCTGTGTGTATGGCTAGGGGTACTAGTAAAAAAAAAAAAAGATAATTCTGCAAATATCCTGAAGATGCAGCTGTTGTGATAATACAGCTGTTTTGAAGGAGCTGGAGGGAAGCAAAGAGTTATCTGCTATAACCCAGGACATGAAGTGCTCTCTCCCTCCTTGAAAGGACATGTATTTGTCCAAGTCAGAAGGGAGGCAAAATGCCAACAGTACATATAAGGAGGAAGAAACTAGACCTATAAACTGTGGAGCAATGCTTTACCTCAGTTCCCAGGAAAAAGGTGTGTCCCGAAGCCTCCTAGTTCCCAAGCCTACTAGCAGAGTCTGTGGTATGAAATATTGCCTGCAGGAGATAGAGTTAGGGAGTGGGGAAGCCAAACGGGTATGTACAAGCCCAAGTGATGAAAGGGGACTGCATCCAAGGATGCTGATGCAGATGGCAAAAGTCACTATGAGGGCTACTATTTGTCACCTTAAAAGTCATGACAATGAAGGAACATTCCAAAGCACTAGACAAAGGTAGGTATCAGGCATATATTCAAGGCAGGGACATAGGATCCCAGAAATGACCAGCTGATCATCCTCCCTTCAGTCTCTGGGAAGACAAGGGATGACACCTACCAGAAGATCACTTTAGAGGCACACAAAGGGCAAAGTGACATCAGGGAACACCTGGCACAACTTCACCAAGGACAAGTTGTGCTGGGACCAAAATGAACCTTGTTTTGAGGAGTTGGGACAAGGGGAGAGCAGTGACTGCCATTTACTCTGACTTTAGCGAGACCCATGACAGAGCCTGCCACGGTATCCAGATAGGTGACATGTGACCAGGAGGAAGGGACTTCATGGTGGGAGGACCACTGTCTTGTGTTCAGCATGACAAATCCCACCCACAAGGGCAGCTGTTAGAGGTGGCGTGCCTGAGGGTAGTGGTGGAGCTGAGGCTGATGATGGTCTGAAGTGAGGGCTTGGATAGTAGTGGGACAGACCTCCCGCATAGCTGTGGGTGTCCCCTGCCACCTGGGCAGCAACTTGACGGAAGCCAGAGCCTCTCCTCTTCTGTTCTTCAAGGCAAGAGATGACACCTTTCCACAAGGGATGGTGGTTGGGGGATGGCAAAGAAGGGCCCACACAAGTCTTGATGGTCTACAGAACTCTTTATTGGTAGGAGATGTCACGGGTGAGCCTGCAGGATGTATCTGGCCATATGCTTCTGCGACACTTTTGTGCAGTCTCACAGAAGGAGCCAGAGTATGCTGATGGAATGCCAGGTCATCCCTTTGGCAGGTGGACCCACTTCCACTGGTTCTTCTTGGTCTTGGGGTGCCAAGCATTGCCAGTGAAAAGCCAGCTACACTTTCAGTGCTTTTTATTACCTCTGTACATGTTTATGTTTTCTTTACACAGTGCAGCTGTGCATCTTCCCCTGATGTCATGTTGTAGACCACCTCTTATTATCTCACAGGCTACCTCTGATGTACAGGACTTGCTTCTCTAGGCAAAGACAGGATGATCTCTGCCAGGGGCCTCCAGGGGAGTGGTTAAGGTGTGCGTAGGGTGTTGTTCCTGCATACCTCTGCCCTGCTGGATAATTCTGACATATCTCATAGAGTATAGAAGCTGTTCAGAACATAATATCAGCTGAAGAGTAAAGGGAGGGTTTTTTCTTGCTTCTGTGCAGTGATTGAACTACAATCTGTTAAAAAAAAAAAAAAGTCTTGCTGGCTGCTGTTGAGACAAGGAGAACCAAGGGTACTCGGAAGATGGGGCTGGCATTACCATGGTGATGACAGGTCTCTGGACACCCCTTTCTCCTTTGTGGCTCTATTCCTTGTTCTCATGATTCGTACTGAAATGGAAGGTAATGCCTGTTGGTAAGCTGTCCGCTGGACTAATGAGGAAAGATGTCTTCTCTCGGCTATTTAACAGTTTCTTTTCTTCCCATGGCTTGTGCTTTGTTTTGTCAAAGGCTGCTGTGCAGACCACAACCTTAGAGGACTGATTGTCATTTCTTTGGGTTATACTCTGGGTGGCTTTTGGGTGACGGAAAGGTGGTGCAGCCGTGGAGGATGTGCTGATTAGCGCTGCCATTTCCATTTCATGAAAACCATTCTGGATGATGGAGATCTCAGGACGTCTTTCCCATGTTCATATCATACCTCTTGTCATGTTGCTATCTGACTAGAAACAAAGCATGATGTAGCTTTAGCTAGTAATGGTCAGAGGATAGATTGTCTCTAGGATGTTTCCTTGTTGTGATTTGGTAGGCAGATTATCTTTATGGGAAAACATTCTCCTATGACTGTGCCTATGAATGCTTAGCCTGCTCCTGCTGTGAGTCTCTGAGGAGATTAATTCAAGGTTGTATGTGGGGGCTGCCAGCACACTTTCTACGTATCTTGAATTAGAATGCCCAGTGACAGGAGGATGTTCTGTATAAACATAAGGGGTGCTCTGTGATCTCTTCGACTGGTGCTCTCAAAGTGAGAAGTTAGAAGGACTGTATATTACTCTTTACTTAATAGAACAATTGAAATTACAGAAAAAGTTGTTTGGGTTTGCTCTGAGTAGTGTTGCAGTGTCTAGGGGAAAAATAAAATATTTTTTGTAACCAAACCACTTTCCTGTTGAAATAAAGGTCAAGCATAGTGTTCCTGCTGCTGCTTAGGCTAGCAGAGCTGTTATAATGGATTTTATTCATCTTTTTATGGTATTAGAATTACTGAATGCAATCCAAAAACAAAATCAAAAAGAAAGCAAAAAGAGGCAGCACCAAAAGAGAGAAAGCTTTAACATGAGAAAGAAAGTAATCAACGCTCGGTTTTGGTACCTATTACAGGAAAGATTTTACTTCTTGAGAGAGAAGGATTTGTCACAGCCTTGCTTTCAAAAATGAGAATAGAAAGGAGGCAGCCACCGGGACTGTGGGTGAGACATGTTGTGCAAGGATGAGGCAAGAGTTCAAGGCAGCTCATGTATGCCAGTGGTTAGGTGTCTAGGCGTGTTACTGTAGATTTTAGGTCCTGTAGACTCGGTAATTTCCAGAAAGCTGGGATAAAATAGTGCTAAGATAGAAGTTTTAAAAAGTGCCTTGCTGTCTGCATGTAGAGCTGAGCAGAAGAGAAAGCTAACCATTTGACAATCCTGTGCTAGCTTCAAAAGAGCACAGAAGGATTACAGACACAAGCTGTGACAGCAAGTTAGCTGTGGACACAGCTGTAGCTGTAGAAATATGTTTCTAGGCAAATTATTTGCCAAGTGCTTGGTATATCAACAACACAGCCGGAGGGATTTGTGGCACAAAGAGCAGAAGATGCTACAGAAAGGGATCTTTAATTTACAGCATGAGCAGTCCTGTGGTTAATGTAAGTAGCACAATCCATTCCAGGGTGATCTAGCATTAGAGGGAAAAAATAACACTGCAGAGGGCAGGCAGCCCTGAGTTTTGGCAGCAGCAAGTGCTAGAGAATTCATTAGCCTCTGAGTTATAGCTGGATTTGGATGTGCAGGTTTTCTTGGACTGGGCAGAAGCTAGCAGATGCTGGCTTCCAAGGAGCTGTCAAGTGTGCTGGCTGTGGGAGGGTGAATCCACTGGAGGCTAGGATGCTATTTTTTCAAATGGTTGTCATCCCTGTGATCTCTACCTCTGCTGGAAGGCTGGGTGACCCCATCACGGATGATGCCCTTGCTGATGGGTTGCCATCCCCTGATGTCTGATCCAGGCAGGCAGAGTTGGGGACAAGTGACAGGCTCCAACAAAAGCCCTAACACGGCCAAGACTGAGCCAAGTCCAGGGTTCAGCTGGGAGTGGGAGATGGGTGGAGTTGGACCTTCCAGCACTGTGTGTCCAAGGTCTGATGAGGAGAAAGGACCCGAGGCCAGGCTGGAGTCAAGCTGCTCACAGTAAGGGTCTGACAAAGGGCAAGGGAGGTCGTGCACCCTGACATGGCATAAGCAGGAGCTCCTGGGCCCGAGGCAAGGAGTGGGTGGGGATCCCTAGCCAGGTTGCCTAGGGCTGTAAATGCCTACGGGCCCTGACTTAAAAGTGGACCTTGGGAAACATTCAAGTGGGGCTGTCATACAAAGTCTGGGCCTTCAGTGCTGTGGCTACACAGCCTGTGGAAGAGTTGAGGTATTGTTTCAAAGCTTCCCTGTCCTAAATGAGAATGAAACAGTCTTCTGCTAACAGGGAACGAGGAGAGAGTAGGCAGTAAAAGATGGGGGCAAGAGGAAGCAGAAATGAGAGACTCTATTCTGGCGTCCCTAATCTTCATTGATGCTTGATTTTGGTACTGCGCTGCTGTGGGAGCACTAAGTCTTCTGTCAGCTCATTGGCAGGCAGTGCAGTTACTTTGTCCACGTGCAGCTCTAGGGGAACCTGCACCTCTTTCTCTTGCTGACCAGTGGAAATGGAAGGATAGGAGGAGAGGTTGTTAAGGCTGTTGGAGCACCGAGCACATTTTGGTTTTGTGCAGGTGTTTTCTGTGTGTTATGTGGCAAAACTAGTTTATGGACATTTCTTGCAGTTGTAACTACTGGGAATAAGTTTTTTATTTTTATGATCTTGCAGATCCAACCCTAATTGTATTATATTAATAGTGGTGATAAGAGAGTAGCAGGGGGGGCAAAATATTTTGACAGACTAGTTGGTTCACTTATATAACTGAAAGAGTAGAAACAGTGCACTGGAAAGAAAATGTCAAAACCCTCCTATTTCTGAGACAAAGTGGCAGAAGGCTTGTTTGATACTGTGAAAGAAAATGGAAGCTTTTACAGATGAAGTAAGAGGTGTATTATGAAAACAAAATGGGTCATCGCTGTGAGCCAGACTGGCATATGCTCAGGGCTTGTATCAGAGACATAGGCAAAAAGTCATGATAAATATTGCACTCTGATTGTTGGGTAGCAATGAAAAAATGCTACCAGCTCCGAGAAAGAGGTGAATAAGTTTTCAAGCACTGCAGCAGTCACAATAGTGGAAAAATAATGAATGTGGCTGGGACAGGAGAGGTATTGTTAATGCTTCTACCAGAAGAGTTAAGAGCTGCAGAGTGAAACTGTTGAATGCATCTTGTATAGCAGAAGAAACTCCATTTCCTGATTTTGTTATGTAGTGATCCAGGTATTTGGTAAAGTTTCCATTTTGCACAAGGGTTTGTGGCTGATACCTCCTTTGGGTAAGGTCACATTTAATCAATATTTTTTTTTCTCTCTGCCCCTATAAGGGAGATACCTTTTAAAGATTTCGAATTTTTACCTCTGGGCTCGCTCTTGCTGGATGTTAGTGACCTTGTGGAAGTTACTTAATCTTTTCTTTTTTAGTTTCCTTCTGTGGACAGCACCAAGGACATGTTGATGATTCAGAATCTGACAACGTGAATCTGTTCTCTGTTTTACTTTAAAGAAACTAGGAGAGGAATGGGAAATATGAAGAGCAAGCTACCTCCATAATATGCTGCTGCAATTTAATTTCTTCCTGTTGCATAAAGGTCAAACACAACTTTCTTCTGATCCTGTAGCTAACAGGATAGTTCTGACTGATCACTAATCTTTAAAGTGACCTTTCAAAGGCCTTGATCTAGCCAGCTGCCACTTCCCTAACAGTGTTGAGGAGCTAATAGTTCCCTGGCTGGATGAAAGATCCAGCAGTAGCTGACCCTGAAGAACTGATGTGGCTTTGTAAGGAGAAGTTTTAATGTATCCCTGACATCTTTCTGATAGAAGAGAGTGGTGTGTAGCTGGGAGACATAGTTTTAAAAGGATACGAGTGTAGCTGCACAGAGGGATGGGATTTAGATATCAGATTGCAAGTGTAGAGCTAATACTTAATCAAAAAACTGCAGAAACTGAGAGGGGGAGGGGAAGAGGTGAGTGGGATATTGAATATTTCTAAGACATGCACATAGAGCCAGAGCTAAAACGGTTCATGGAGGGTATGTTCTCAGCTGCAGATCCGTCACAGAGTTGGCACTTTTATTTTTATGGAAAAAATGTTGTTTCATCACAGGATGAAAATTGCACTGTCCTCATCTTTTCAACATTGGTAGAGTTATGACTGTACCAGTCACGTGACCTAAGCAAAGACCCACAGCTTAAGTCAGACTCCGGATCACTGGCATTTTATTTAACTCTAGATATGGGACGCCAGATGATTATACAGAGAGAATTATTTCTTTTTCTTTCCCAAGAATTTGTTCTTTGATAAATAGAAAATTAAGGAAGGAGTGGTACTGAGGGATACCTGCATTGCAGCAGAAAAAACAAGATATCTGAATGAGGAACCTTTTTTTTCTCTTTTTAGAACATGCTAGTACCCGCAAGGCATTGTGGATCTCTTGATTCATTTCTGGTATGTTAGAAATCCACTATAATAAGGTCGGTTTCCAGCAGTCACATTTTTTTAATATAATTTCTCTGAGAATTCAGAAAGAAAGCTTCTGCTTTCCTTTTTAACTGAGGGCTATGTGTGGCCACTAGTATGTCTATCTCTAAATCTATTTGGGGGGTCAGCCATGTAAGGGTTGCAGCAGCGATTGTGATGTTTTCTATTGCGTAACTTAAATTTCTGTTAGCATTACTCTATTTCATCTGGAGCCTCTCTCTCTCTGAGAATCTGATCCTTCTGAGTACATGGCCTGCATGAGAATGAACAGGCAAAGGCACAATAGGTCACACAAATAGTGAGAAGAAACAGTTTTTTCGAATCCTTTATTGTGAGGGAACTGGACAGGAGAAAGAGGAAGTCTCAATTTAATTGTCTTTATTAGTGTGACTTTGAAGTTGTGTCTCTTTCAGATAATATGCCAGCATGCTATTCAAATTCCAGTCTGAACTATGATCTTCTAGAAGATATAAGGCAAAATCCATAGATGTGGAAATAAAGTGGGAGGGAAGGATCTAGCAATTCCATGCTTCTTTTGTGAGAATCACCATATATGTAGGTCTGTTCGAAGGAAATACAGCTAACAATCATATTACATTTTAACGTAATAATGCAACATATACTGATGTGGTTGCCAAGCAGACAAAGGTAGAAGTGATTAGTTACGCCCTCCCAAAAGCCCCATGAAAATAACTACAGAATTTCTCTGCACGGTAGAAACAAAACGGGACAGTAAATTACTTGTCGAATACAGAGAAGAAAAAAAAAACACGCTAACACAAAGTACAGCGTGTTAGCACGTCTACTATTTTGTAACACTTTTATCTTCTCAGTCTTTGCAGGAGTGAGTGGATGATATGTGTAGATGATCATGGTTTGAGAGATGGGAGTGGAAAGGAGAAGGGAAAAATGTCAAAAACCTATACCTTTGTGTTTGTTTTATTTTTAAAATATCCTAAATAATCTAATTTATACATAGGTTTTAAATATCACCTGGTAATTTATCTCCATAAGGTACCTTATTCTGTTTACAAGTTCCCTTAAATTGCTGTGGCTCTGGCACTCTTACCTGGGCTGTCACATGATGCTCATAAAGTAATGATATTATCTGATGAAGATACTTAATGCCAAGCTGTGCACACTCTGATCTGTCAACCTAGTTCTTTGTACAGCCTTGTTGCTCAATAGACACAAAAGCAGTGCCACTTTCTCTGCTAAAAGGAGAGTCTCGCATATATTAACTGGCCCACAACTCAATTGATTAGGTCTACCACACAACTACTTAAATTATTAGTTCCTCCAAAGATTTAATTCAGTTTTTTTCATTTTGATTCACTGAAAACCTCAATATTGTCAACAGTGTATTGAAAAGCAACCACTTAAGGACACTTGCGGTGCTATGATGAAGAAATTGGTCAGTAAATACGAGCAGCACCTGGCTTTTTGATAGTTAATGCCATTGATTATACTAAATACTCCAACCTTCAGTGAATAAACTAGAATAGTTCAGCCCTTCAGAGTCAACATTTTTCTGAAAACCGTGTATGTATATTTTCTATAGAAAGCAAGTGAAATAGATGATCTACCACGTACATTCCAGCCTTGTTTTGGCATTATCTCAGCTAATGTCAGGTGGTTAAGAGAGGCGTCCAAATGGAGAGGAATAGGGAAACTGAAGGGGGCAAGGAGGGGAAGATGGAACTTTTCACTTAATGTAATTGAGGCCTGAGGAAAGTTCAGCTCTGCATCTCCTTCTTTTGTTCTGGTTTCCACTTGCAAGAAAACTTCCCAAGTTTCTGAATATTTTCCCAGGTGATGTTCTACTGCATTCAATGCCCTAAAGATGGTGTTTCTGTTATGTGGTAATCCTTAATTGAGGGTGGATATAGGTGTTGCTGGAAATACAGTGTGTCTTTCCCACATTCATTGTAGCAAACAGCTTGCTGACTTGGGTTGCTTGCGTGACTAAGTTAAGTTCTGCAAATGTTTAGATCTAGCAGCCTTGAACCACTACATGTCTGAAAGTTGGTCTTCCCCCCAGTCTCTCCTAGACTTGTGAAACCTGGCTTTTTCCTTACAATATACTACAGTTTTACAGTTCTGTACAGTCTTAGCTGGACAAAGTCATTGATTTAACATTGTCAGCTGTTACTATGCCAATTAAGATCCTGCTTAAACAGTTTAGTCACAGTCTGGTCTAGCCCACAAAGAATTTTAAACCAATTAAGTACAGGTTGATTTAGAAAGATTTTTATTATTCCTTGCCGTATCACATTCAATCTGCACCTCTTAAATTGCCTAAACACACAGCCAGTCCCACTGGACTATCAGCACTGCTTTTCTGAAGCTTTCCCACACACACATCTTTGGATTTGATCTCTTACTCTGTCACAAGCTGCCCAGATAATATCACTGTGTAAGAAAACAGGTCCCTAGTTTAGCTACCATTCATGTGAGTCTCTTGTCCTTGTGGTCTAGTTTAGACCCGAGCTTTCAAGACACTGTTTTGTCTCAAAGCACAATGAAATATGAGATCATAGGATCCCTTTCTTATGTCATATGTTAAGGAGGGACTATGGAAGAACACCTGTGTGGATATGTGAATGTGAAGAAGAAGGAAATGGGAGAGAGATTATTTTTCCTCTGGTTTTCTATGTGGATTTCAAAGCAGCAAGGCTGGTTTTATGTAGCTAGGAAAAGTTCTTGAAGATTCTGGCTGGAAGTGAAGAGAGAAGGGTAGAAATTCCCTCTCTTGCTTTTCTCTAAAACCCCCTGTGTTTTTGGTTGCAAAAAGGGACAGGTGTGTGAGTGCTCAAAAAAATAATTATTGTGCATACTTTGGAAAGGTACAGAGTGGAAAAGCAGATAGAGCCCCTCTTCTATGTGTGTGGTGGCTGAGATGACTAGTGCTTGCCCTTCAAAGTGCTCGAGATTGGAAGGAATAATATTCTGCTTCTACTTAGCAATGGTGCATGTGTCAGGCACTTTGCACTTTTTTCTTTAATGTAGGAATTACTGATACGGTTCAATACAGTTGAGTTTCTTGCTCACTGACATTGTAATTATGAAGTCTTGTTTCTGGTCCAATCCCACTTCTGTTCTCAATATGGGCTGCTCACAGCTGTTGGGCAGGTGGCACTCTTGTGCTGAGATGTCAGATGTCTTTGTGGTCCCTAGAAGGTACAATCTGTTCAAAAGTCTGCTATTCAGATTTTCCTCTACATTTGTTTTTTGGGGGAACTCCAGGTCCAGGATTGCTCAACAGCGTGGCCTGGAACACAGATCTGGGTATCCCAGTTTACCTGTTCAGCAATGCAAAGGAACTCCAGAGATCTAATGGGCAGGAAAAGATAGGAAACTAACCAAAGACAGCTGCTACTGCTGGATATATTAACTCTTTCTAGACACACTGGCTCTTGAAGCTGTGATCTGTCATCATTTTCACAGATGGTGCTAAGCAGCTGATGTACTAATGTACTGTTATTACTGTACATGAGACTAAATTAACTGCAATGTCTAACTGGCTTGAGAAAGAAATAAATAAGAAGCCAAAAGAAGAAACAGAAATTTTGCATTGGAAACTGAAAAATGTGTATATGAATGCTTTAAATGAGAAATGTCTTTGGGATCCCAGCAGCTTTTGTCTAAAACTGACGGTTTCTTTGACAGTTTCTGTGCTTCTTCTCTAAAACTCAAGGATAACACAGGAGTGGCACAGATGTGATGGTAGAAATGAGACTAGGAGTTATATTGAGTTTAGGAAGATGCTGATGCTCTCCAGATTCTCAAAATCATTTTTCTTTGGGAAAAACTCTACCACCCTCTGTACTCACGTATAATTATTTCATTATCTGAGGATTTTTGTATTAGCCTGTTAACACTCTTCGGTGACAATCTGACTTTTATTTTAATTCAAAACCATTGCAGGATGAATGCTTGGTTTATGGAGTGAGCTTTGCTTTCACTAAAGGAATAAAGTGACTACACTAGTTTATGCGAGCTGTAAAGTGCAAAAACCACGTGTTGCAGAGACCTTACAAACACATTTTGGAAACCGTGGCTGCATCTGAACACTGTTTTGTCTAAGTGGAGGGAGCACTGTATTTGCAAACACATTTAGTTGTTGTGTAAAGAGAAGTGTCTTTACTTGATAAATATTCCAGTGAGGACATACCCAGCTGGTACTGTTTGGTCTAATTCCCAGACTGCTCTTCCTTGTGCTGGTGCAATATCCAGAGGATTAAGGAGTATAAGCCTGACATTCCAGTGTAACTTTTTAGGGAGCCAAAGTGCATTACTTAGTGTAAGGAAATAGAAATATTACAGGATAGTTTTAAAAGAAAGAACGATATGAGGGGCAGCTTAGCAAATGCTTAGAAATTGTAGACTTTTATGCCCAGTTTAGTTTTAGTTTTGCTAGTAGGAAATGGGATAACCGGAAAATGCTGGAGGTCAGATGATGAAGAAATAAGAGGTGAGACAAAACTCTCCTTGGACAGAAGTGAGGAGTTAGGTCACAAATCAGCTAGTAAGTATATGTATTTATTACAAGGTAGAAGAACAAAAGTCAATAAGTCAATTTATTTACTGCTAATATTGTTACCCTACTCAGATACCCTGTTTAGACTGTTGCTCTGGTTGTGCACTTGTATTCTTACAGAAGTCCCCATCTGCAAATGTCTTAAAACTTTCTACAGTTTTAAACTAAAGGTTTAAACTAGAAATTTAAAACTGATGGACTGAATTTAGAAAACATCTTTTTTCCCTAGCTACCTGTTAGTATTCTTCAAATAAATTCTTAAGAATAGAAATCTATTTCCTTCACCTTAAAATCACAAACTCTGTGCATTCAACGTCACTGTAATACAAGGGCCTACTGTATCCTATTTTTAAAATTTTTTTTATTTCATATATTGTAGGCTAAAATTTTAATTAACATTCTCTTTCATCTATGCTGAGAGCCTTGTTTCTCTGGGGCTGATTCCATAAATGCTCTATTCATGTCCTTCCTCATATCTGGGAGAAAAAAGGATCCATAATTGACACCACAACCAGATTTATGCTCCTCTGCTCAGGGTAATTGCATAGAACTCGCCTTTTACTTGGTAATTTTCTTCCCATCTTGTGACAGAGCATATCTTTGCAGATGGACTTGGAGTTACAGTCGTTACTGTCTGTAGAGGGGCTAGGAAGAGAAATTATGATCTTATCATGCAGTAGGGTCCTGGTGAGGGTGCTTTCTTGTCATCTGGGTTTATTTTCCCATCCTAGTAAACTAAGAGAAGTTTAATGGTAAAGCACAGTTTGCTGTGCAGTGACCCTAGCAATATTGCGGAAAGTGTGTGATGTAATCTGTTACCAGCAGGAGTTACTTAAGAGGATGAGAGTGTCTTTCAGACCTTGCTTTGCTGAGCTCTTTTGCTCTATACTCAGAAAAGAGGTGAAGGGATCTGTGCCTTCATGGTTTCCACCTCCCTGGGCAGGGGACTGGAACTGGCTCTGCCTAACCAGGTAGGGCCAGATGGACTTCTCAGCTTGGTGAGCCTTGGCATGAAGACTCTTCCTCTGCTAGAGCGGGCTGTGTAATTCGACAGCAGATCCCTTCGTGTAACTGCAGCTTCCACTGTTGCACCTGTCTTTGTACAAGCCTTTTATTTCTAATGACTTAAGCAGCAAGTACTCCACTCCTGTTGGGAAGTGTTGTGTCCACTGCTCACCATAGGCACTCGTTGCTACAAAATGCCCATGTGCTGTAATCCCCTCTGATTTCCTCAGTGTTTCAGATGCTCCCTGACATGTGGCTGTGTCACCTCTCCAGTGGGCAGCTCTGTACATCTCTGCATTTCCCTTGCACCAAATCCCACCACTGTCTTACCTCCAAAATTGCAGCTTTCTGTGGCTCCGTTGCAAGATGGGTGCCCTTCATTGTGTGCCATTAGTGATGGTCATCTGGTGTGCACCCAGGTCATGCTCTGCTCATGTCACAGGGTGAGACCTAAGTACGCACCATCCCCCTGCACGGTCATGCTTCTTTTTGAAGCAAAAGTGAACAGGACAGGACCCACAGCATGCACAATCACCGTCCTTACTGGTGGATCAGTAAAGCAGACCTGCAAGGTGCATCCCAAAGTTTAGCTGCCTTCAGAGTGGACGTATCCCTCTTTGTGTCCTCTTTTGTGCACTGTGAGAAAACGCATCCACTGCTAGCTAGTGTGTCCATGACCTGCATGGGAGGGATGTTGCAGGACACATTGCAGAGCACAATATAAAAGGAAGATAATTTGACTTTGGATGGATTGCGGTTAACTGACAGGTGGCAGATCTCTGCTCCTGTTCCCTACAGTTCCCATATTCAAGTGACTCCTTAAACCTGGTACTGAATAGGCAGCTTCGGATCTCTTACTATGCTGGCTCCATCTGCAGCAACTGACTCATTACGTGTTCTTACTTCTTATAACCCGATGCAGACATACGTGAGCTAGTTCAGTGTGGAGCTATCTAGCGTGAATCAATCACAGCTTGTTAACTCTCCGTCTCTGTCATGAGGAAGGTGCGGTACTGCTTCTCAACAAATCTGGTTCCAAGAGTAGTGTGGGCACACTCATGTGGGTATTGAATTTGGCAGCCAGCCACCTGTCAGGCCAAGACTGGCTTGCACTGGAGTTCTGGCTGATTGAAAGGTGGGTATGGGAGAGTTGGTCTGAGTGCTGCCGTATCAGTTTCTCTGTCGTACTGGCTGGTGATTGTTAGTGACATTATTAGAAAGATAGCTTGCTGATTACGTGATTACGCATTTCTAGCCAAATTCAAAGGGTCTGTGCTCACACCTTTCAGTTTTCTAATTTTTCACAAGGGCCTGACATAAAAGATCTGGAGTTGTACTTCAAAGGTCTATCATGCCCCATAAAGAGAAATGTAGTCTATCCAAATAAGATCAGTGTTGACCTTTAGGGGTCCTAAGAACTCCCTTGTTTAGTCCTGCACTGTGGCTTCTGGGACATATGTAGCGACATTCCATCCGTTTCAGCTTTGGGTCTCTGAACTCAGTATGCTGAGACTTTTGCTTTAATGGTCATATTGCAGTCTCAGCCAATGTCCTATGAAGAGATGAATGTTTACCCTCTAAGAGGCTGGATTGTAAGACAACGGAACCGAGGGACCATTTGACTGATTTGAATGTTCTTGGTTTTATTTCCTTCATTTAAGAGAAATAGGAGTGGAGCATAACACGGTGGACTGGGTTTGGGAAGCGGTCTTTGTATTTAGAATTGTGCAGAAGAAGCCACAATGAAAGGACTTTGAAGCTGAAAAGATTCCCAATAGAAAGAAGGAACAAAAATGGAGGCCAAGAAGTTTTGTGAAGAGTTTTGAAGCCGAGTCCTGCATTTGATTCATATGCACTGGAGAATGTTAATAAGGGTTGGAATACTGGAGAAGGAAATCCAGGGATGTGCTTTGCTGTGTTGGAGAGAGATCACATCCAGGCAAACCTTCAGAAAAGAGTATTATTGAAAACAAGAAAGACTAATGTTGCAAACAGAACTTCACAGACTTGTTCACTGCTCCTTAACATATCACTGATTTTAGGATATTGCTGATGTAAGTTTCAGTCATCACTGGTGATCTACCTAGGAATAATAAGTCTCTGCTCTGAGGACAATGCCATTGGTACAATGCTATTACTTAATATGCTTTAACTTTTCTTTTAGCTCTTTGTTTAGTTTGTTAATTACATTTTTCTATTCCTTTCCAGTTTTAGAAACACACCTGTGAAAACTGTTCCTCTCTGCTGCATTTCAGATACTGGTCAGTGATGCTGAAAGCAATATATGCAGGAGAAAGAAAGCAAAGGCTGCTGAGGCAGGTACATTATGGATGTATGTTTATATATACAGAATCTTTTCACTAATTCATCAAAACAGAAAGCAGTGAGGATGGTACCAGCCTGATACAATGTTATTTTCTCCACTTTGAACGAACAAGTCATGATTTATAATGGTAGAGCCTGTCATTCCATCCCCTGCTTATGTGTTGGCGTGTTCTCTACCATAATCTGTTTTATTCTTGCATAGGACTGAAGTGACTCAGCTTGAGTTTTAACCTGTAATAAAGCCTGAAACCCAGACATTTCTGGTTTAAGATTGTTGCATTTCCTAAGTAGTGACATCCTGGGAGGAAAAAGGCACAAAAGGAGATTTTACAAGCTTTTATCACACTATCTTTTTGGGAGGGGAAACCCTGCCTAGGCCAAGCTGGCCACACAGCTGGTTCACTGTTAAAGAATTATTTATTCTGAGCCAGCACGTTGTTGTATCACTGACCATTAAGCTGAGTTGAGCTTGGCACATTGTAGATCACATCGGTTTCAGTCAGAGCGAGAGAGAGAATTTTAAAGTTACTGTACAACAAGGACATCCTCTGAGGGCCCTAAGTGAGGGTTTTGAATAACATAACCTCAGATAACTGTAGTAGTTCTTGCCTTCAGCTATCTTTGCTACTCTGGAGACATATAGTTCCTGTGGACATGTAGCCTGTGTAGTTCAGGGACGTATGGAAGTGAACTGAAACCCAAGTGATGTTTTGTAAATATACCCAGCTGTAAATTGCTGTTCAGTGACAACAAAAGCAGCTTGAGATGTTCATTAATGAGAAACAGAAAACAGAGAGAGGTGATTTAGGCAGAGGACAAGATCTCTTGCAGCCACCTTGCAGCTACTCAATTGTGATTCCAAGCCTTAACTTCCCTCTTGCACGTTTCAATCTGTTTTGTGGGTGTGGGGGATATTTTTTCCTCACTTCTTGCTTTCTGAGAGAGCTACAGCCCAGGAGGTGATCTTAGTGATTCTGAGCTCAGCTGCACTAGTGCATATCTAAACCACCTTTCCTAGAATCTCTGGCAAGCAGAGATCCCCCTGAGGATGAAAAGGATATTCAGTGGTGTACCATCCCAACATGTTTTTAGGCAATGAGATGCATTTCAGGTGTGAATTACAGTAGTAACTAGCTCTGTCCCCTGAGATTCTTTGATGGCAGTGTGCAGTCACTGGAAACTTGCTCCACTGTGCTGGCAGATCTCAGCATAAGCTGCAGACACCAGTTTCTGGAATCTGCCTTGCCCTGGTGCCGGAGGAGGTTTTGGTCTCCAGCAGATTTCAGGCAGGCAAGGGAGCTGCTGCGTTGTCCCAGGTAGATAAAAGTCATCGCTGGCTCTGATTGTTTCGCCTTGGTTAAGCTCATGGTTACGAGTTGGAAATTGCTCACAGGATCAGCATTCCTCTGTCCTTTTCATTGACAGCTGGTTTTACGGGGGCTAATATTGTAAGTTCTTACTACTATTGTTAAATTGTTTCATTGCAGTATGAAATTTGTTTCATTACACAGATAAATTAAATACTTAAGCAGAGACACATTGGGGGCAAACTGTTGGTCATCTTGGGAATTTATTCTGTTACAATCTATCACTTCATTTTCACTGATTAAAGGAGATGTGTGATGGTGAATAATGTGTTACACAGTTTTGAGTTTTGCAAAGTTGCCTGTGTAACTGAAGCCAGTGACAATCCTCATTACGGGCCCACCAAAGCAACCAAAATTCCCTGGAATATTTAGCTTTTAAGAGTATTTACTTGCTTTTACATGTCTATAGATATTGAATAAATTCTACAAGTATTGTGAATAAATAGTTCCTATATCCACCTACAGGAAGCTTTGTTTAAATAAATCCTAAATAAATAAAGCCTATGTTTAAATAAATCTATATGCAAAAAAATTTTCCAACTGCAGTTTTGGTACTAACAACAGTTTCTGTCACCAGAGTGAACAGAGAAGAACTTGGCAGAAGTTCCTTGCTAGGAGGCATTCTTGGGTCATATGTCCTCATATAAACTGAGCGTGTGATTAGATTTCATGTGGTTTTGGCAACAGGGTAGAGATCCTTTGTATCTTGAGCCATCCTCTGCAACTGCTTTCAATCTTGGCCTCACCAGTTTATTAGCTGCTTTCCTACAGTGTTCTTAGTACTGTCTAGGGTGATAATTTTCAGTTCAGTACTCTTGGACAGTTATTGATGGGAAATTTTTTAGAGCCCTTAAGCTTATTTATTGGCTGTCACATCCTTCTTCCTCAATCTCCCTCTCACTTGTCACATTCATTTTCCTCAGTCCCTTTCTCAGTTTTACCTATTAATTTTATTTTTTTATTTATTTTAATTTAAATACGTAAGTGATGATGAACTGAAGCCAACCAAGGAGCACCCAGAGAAGGTTTGGAGAAGATTTTTTAGGTTACGTTTGTGTTCACTTAAGAGTCATTTCTAATACAGATGCCTTTTTAGCTGCTGCATCTGTTTCTATGTGAACAGTTCTTTTACTATCTTACTAATGCCTGGGGAAAAAAACACATATCATATATTTTTCACTTTTTTAATGTGCAGTAAGATTAGTCTGTGTTTGCCTAGTTGAAATATTTGCTATTTTTGGGAAATCATGGGCCTTAAATTAGTTATGATGGCTTCTTCTTGCTCTAAGACTACGATAGATTTTTACGTTAAACATTACAAAGAATAAAACAAAGACACCAAGGACAAAAGAGAGTGATTTCAAGTTTATAATACTTTTCATATGATTGCCAAATTACTTGAAGATTAAACTTGAAACTGTCAGCTCAATCCTTTATTGCCTGCCCTGTCATTTTGTGAGTTATGTGTAGTGGAAGTGGTTGTAAATTGCTGCCACTAGAATAACTATGTGGAGAATTTTCATCTGGAGTCATGTCTGACCTGCATGAAGTTCATGGAAATGACAGAGTGCACTGTAGGGTGGAACAGAGCTGGGCACAGTGTGCTCTTTCTTACAGCTGCAGAAAAAAAGTTTCCAGATTTTTATTTCTTACATTGTTTATACTCTTTCTGATGAGACTCATTTTGATCTATAAAAGGGCCCCAGACTGAGCAGTGACCACACTTGCCAGAAAGACAGAGGGACACTGCGGATTTTTTTCTGGATTGTTTTTAAAACGCCTCTCATTTGTGCACTCAAAATTCAAGTTGTCGGGTTTGGGTTTTTTTGTTTAAAATGCAGGAGTGGGCTGTTCTCTTTTCTCACAGCTTTTGATAGAGGTATAGGTACTTTTTGCACACACATTTTTGAGATGGGTTTTGGGGAGAGGGAGTGGTAGTATTTTTGGTAGCTTTCTGTTCTAGAGGAGGTTTCCACGAAACATCAAAAAAAAGATGGGCAAGCTGGTGGACTGAACTGTGTTTTGCCAGCTTGATTTTAATGTTTGTTTTCCCTCTTTAGTCCATTCATTTTTTATTACTCTCTACAGTGTGTCCCTTGGGCTCTGTTCCTTACAGCAACTGGATAGTTTTAGGACCTGTTATACTATATTTCTCTGTACTATCCAGTGTTTAATGAAAGTTACAATTCAGCTCAGTGCTTTGGACACTGGCTCTTCTCCTGCAGAAATGGAGACAGTCCTGACACATCTAAATCCTATCGGATCCAGTTTTGGTATTGGGGAATTATGTAATTTTCTTATCTGTCTTTGAATACCAAATTTTCTGACTCTTAGGAGGAAAACATCAGGATGGGAATTAAAATCTTATAGCAGCTTAAACTTCTATGGCTCTATAGAACAGTCAACAGAGGAACGAAGTCGTCATAGCTGATGAACTTGCAATGAATCCCACTGCAACTCTTAGGATAGACAACTGAAAGGTTTTGAAAGGATAGAAAAAGCACTTGAACCTGCCAAAGGGAGAAGAATCAGAATGAGTGGCAGCGGGGGGAATTGTTAGAGAAGTGAACTCCAGGTCAGGATGACCAGTGAGCCTGGACAGAGCATAGCAGAGATGACTTCAGGGGAAATGACATTGGCAACTCAAAAACTAGCACTGGGATCTGCTTAGAGCATACATGACTTGTGACCCCAGCAGAAAGGTCGCCATACAACCATTAGGTCATATTTTTGGAGAGAGCATTGCAGTGTTGGTAGATTTTAAATGGATGAGAAATTCTGTCTTCTGAACAGAGTGCAGCTACAATAGGAGGAAGTTTGTGTGTTTCTGGAAACTTGATTCCCATGCCAGTTTCAAAAAACAGCAAACTAGGAAGGAGGGTAATGGCCAATGGATTAAAATTTCAAGGTTGTTTATAAACACTGGCTTAAGCAGCAGCTTCTATATAGGAGGCTGAAACTAAATCTTATTATGTCATGCTTCTTTTTTTCTTTTTTGTAAAAAAAAAAAAAAAAAAGGCGCACTACTCTTTCTGGTTATTTACACCAAGTTACTTCAAAGCTTTAGATGAAGTTAGAAGCAGCTCAGGAATAATTGTTCCAGAGTAAGTTCTTCTGCATTCTGAAATAAGTGTAAAATCATCTAACATTTCCCAGAAATTTAATTGGCATTGTAAGACCTAGGTGCTGGTTATTTGAAAGGTAGCAGGGGAGGTAAAGCCCACCATTACCCTCAGATTTTGATTCAGGGATGCTTCTGTCAGCTACTTGGTCTCCTCGCTTTACTCTTCTGAGAAGGAGGAGGTCTGCCTCAAAGTATTGTACTTTGTCAGGGTCTCCTCCCATCCCCAGGTTTGGACATGGCCAAAATATGGAATCAGTACCCATTTTGGATACAGCCAAACCAGCAAACCAATATTTGGGGCACGGCCAAGACATGGAATCAAATACTTGGGTAGACTCTGAGTTGCAACTTCACAAAGTTGCAAAAACTGATCCCAAACTGTTCAGATCACAATCTAATACCATCAAGGCATCTGGACAAAACAACACAACTTAGATCCGATCTGATGCACAGTAGTGCTATGGAAAACAGAAGAAAGGAACAAAGAGGGAGAGAGAGAGGCAGAGAGAGAGCAATAAGAGGTGGGGGGGTAAGAGGAAAATAGTCACCACTCCATGGGCCTCTGGAAAACGTGCTCTTCAGGAGCATGTAGTCCTGCGGTTCTTCTGCAGCGTCTTCCTAGGCAGTTTCTGTGGGCTTCTATTTATAGAAAAAGTCCATACCCCCTCCCCTAACATGAGGGGTGTTCTTGCTGGGAAAGTTCTAGAATTGGTGCATTGGCAGAGGTTTCTTTGTGAAGGTTCTGGAATTGGGGCTGGGGCTCCAGGGTCACTGGCAGTTCAACAGACCCTTGCCAGAATGACCTCTGACTGAACCCTTTGGGTCCGCATGCGCAGTCAGGTGTGGGGGGGCAGCACCTGCTGCTGCACCTCCTCCCCCTCTGCTGCAGGACAGTCAACCCATCAGGAGCCACAGCACTCAAGGAGATGTTAAAGTTAGAGTCTTACTGGTGTTGAAGACAATGCAAGTAGAATCAGTTGATGTTTAAGACAACAATAGAAGTAGAGTCAGTCTCTATAGTCACCTATTCAAGTTCATTGATAAAATCAGCCTTCAGTCTCTTTGCAACCTTTTGAGCAAGCTTCAATCATGTTTTGCTTCTTCCCTTCTTTACTTCTTTCTTTGTTAGACGTGATACACCACTTTGTCTTTTTTATTTCCTTCTATACCCATACTTTTGTCCAGCGGTTTACCTTGTGAAGTTCCACAGTCACAGTTTCATTGTGCACAGAATTATTACATTTTCCTGGATTATTCACCATGTTCCTGATATTTGTGTGCAATATATAAAGGCTTTCATCAAAGAGGAGAGCCATGAAGATGACCAGAGGGCTGGAGCACCTCTGCTATGAGGACAGGCTGAGCGAGTAGGAGTTGTTCATCGTGAAGGAGGCTTCAGGGAGACCTTATAGAGGCCTTCCAGTACCTGAAGGGGCTACAGAAAAACTGGGGAGGGACTTTTTACAAGGGCAAGTAGTAACAGGATGAGGGGGAATGGCTTTAAATTGGAAGAGGGGAGATTTAGATTAGACATTTGGAAGAAATTCTTCACAATGAGGGTCATGGGGCACTGCCACAGGTCGCCCAGGGAAGCTGTGGATGTCCCCTCCTTGGAAGTGTTCAAGGCCAGGTTGGATGGGATCTTGAGCAGCCTGGTCTGGTCAGAGGTGTCCCTGTCCATGGCAGGGGGGTTGAACTGGATGGTCCCTTCTAACCCAAGCTATTCTATGATTCTACGAAATTTTCCAGTTATTCTCCTCCATATCTCCTTTACCCTATAGTAATTTATTTTTCCTCTCTTTTACCTCCAATTCTAGTGTTTTATTAAGATCACCGTCTCCTTTTGACTTCTCTGTATGCTTTTGTTCCTGGCCTCCGAAAGATAGTCAAGCTAGTTCTTTTACTAATCACAGAGGAAATTCATGCAACAAATCAAAAAAAGAGTTCCCTTAAGGGTTAACCTTTACTGGGAAAGGAATGGGGTGAGAGTTATACAAAATACATTGCTGGCATAAGTTTCTTAAAATAGATTGGAACTTGCCAGGGAAAGATGTATGCATATTAATGTATAATCAACCACTGCATGTAACAAGAATTTTTTGTTTGTTTGTTTCACTTGCTTGAAAAATGATCAACAGACTTCAGCTAGCTAAGACAGATTGCTTCGATAAATCTTTGGGAGTTTCAGTATTTTTTGACTCAGTTGCATATTCTGGCAAGCACACAAAACAGGTGCCCCCTCTAGCACCTAGCAGCTCAGCTTGCCTTTTGTATGTTGATATGCTTCTCCTCTCTGAGTCTGCAAAACATCTAAAATCTCCATTAAAATGCGCTGTAAAACTCCTCTCTTTGGGAGTACTATGGAACTATGAAAAGAAGACCATAAAAGTGAAGCCAGAATAAATAAAACTTATTCCAAATGAGTGTGGATTGGCAAGCTTAAGAATCATTATTTTCGCCTTAGTGAAAAAGGAGGAAGATGAAAATTCACGGGAGAGAATGAGGTTGATTCAAGCAATACACCAACACTGTAACCCTACTCTAGATCTATATGCAATACACCCAAAGGGAAATAAGGCTTTACAGCATGAAGATTTTATCAGTCTGCATTTCTGTGACAGTCAGATTTCCTGTGAGTGCATGAGGCCAGCAAGAATCACTTGTGTTATTCCAAATGAATGTCGTAAGGTCTTTGTGCCGTACCTTTGCAGCCTCTATATGCCACAAATGACAAATGTACACCTGAGAAAGAGATGTGTATATTTTGATTTTCAAACTTTCTATTAGCAGAGCTGGACCCCAGGGCACCATGACTCCTGTCATAAGTATTGCAGTGAGAGAAACAAAAATTAGAAGTTAGGTTTGAACCTTTTCACACCACTCATACAACAAAAGCAAAGTTCAGCTGTCTCCGTGCCATGCTTGGTCCTGGTAAGGGAAGGGGAGGCAAGAAGGAGGGGGCTTTCATTAGAACTCCAGGGATCTGTATTTATTTTATTTACTTAGCACTTAACTGAAATATCTGTTTGGTGGGGCTGGAGCAGTGCTGAATGAAGATATGAATTATTTGGTTTAAATGAACTGAGAATACTGTGGGAAACCAGTGTTATCTGAAGTAAAGTCCCAAGAACCGGTCTATCAGTAGACGAGGTATGATTGTGGGGGGGCTTGCGCTCCACAGCCTGTCACAAGGGACCTGTGGCTTCTCTACACCTGCAGCTGCAGCAGCTGAGGGCTGAGCAGGACAGGGTGTGTTCCCACAAGGCAGAAAAACCTTCTGCTCGTCACGTGAGTACTGTAATTTTTGGTTATGTCTAGCCAGTAGCCATGTAGGTTTATCAATTTCAAATGTACGCACCCTTGCAAAAAATAAAATGACCTGGAGTTAGAAAATGTCAGGACTCTCCTTAACCAAAACCGTGTTTTGTTTATCCCAGAAGAAAGCTGGAAGTTTCTCTCTATCATTACTCTAAGCTTCAACTTCCACCCTTGAATGAAACTGAAATCCAGGAATGTGGCTGGCTGCATGTCCAGGAAAAACTGTTTTCCTGGTCTTGGCTTCCGGCTAGTGGAGAAGTTTATTTGCTTGTTTACTTAAATTTAGTGTAGATGTACTGGGCAGCTTTGTATGTAGTCAAATTTTTTGATAAATGGATCTTCTAATGTGTTTCTGTAGCAGAGCAAGAAGCATTCAGCCTCATAAGGGACTCAGATTTTCTGCTCTAGCCTTCTCTGTCTCAGATTCAGGTTGCTGTGATGCGCATGGCACAGTTAGTCTTTCTCATTATTTCTGTTTTTGAAGGGCTTCTATTTAACAGCCCCTAAAAACCAAATCTTGTCTACGTAGCACTCTGGGATCTCATCATGCATACAGTCCAACAGATGACCATAAGCAGTACATGTGTGTGGGCAAAGCAGTGGTTAAAGTAGGAGTGAAATTAAAAATGCATTTGGAACTCTGGGAAAGCAGAAGAATCCTAGCATCTGTTTCCTAATGATGTTTCTTTGTTTGACTTTCATTGACATTAGTCAGATGCTGCTTGTTATATTTTATAGTCAACAATCTCTTGCTGCTCTTAGAAATATGAATGGTATAATATTTCTTTTCTCATGATTTTTAAATATATTATTTAAAATTTTAGTGGACTGTTTTTCTTCTTAATCCGGTGCAGTTGAGAAATTAAAATCCCCAAGTGCTTCACTTTCTATATTTTTCTTACGATGATGTTTTTTACATACCAGATGTAAGGACCAAAATAAAATATAAGAAATATCCTTTCTCACTTAAGAACTCTTGTTTCTGTTTATTTTCTTATAAGTTGTTGTTCCTTAAAAATTTCAATATTTTGCTTTCAGTCATGATATAAGTGCTTTGAAGTCTAAAATTAATGAAATAATAGTAGATTTTTTCCTAAATTGGTATTTAATATGTAATACAGCTTGTATATTATTAATAATATTAAATAATGTTTGGTCTGATTTTTGAGCAGGTATGAATCATGTCGGTTGTAATTTTGTCATCTGTGAAAAGATTGAGCTGTATTAGCTTCCCTCAGAAACACAGGGTAAGGAGAAATGCAATTTCAGTCTTCTTTCCTATTTGAAGGCATTCTCCCAGTCTTAGTCCCAAGATATGTCTGTAATCAGGCAAAGAACTTGAGGAAAACAAACCCCAAATAATGCAGAGAGCAAAAAAGCCCCGTATTAGATGCCTCAGAGAAATTCATGTAGTACAGCATATTGTTGTGTAAGCACATCATTGCTCGCATATCTGATTGCGAAGCCTGCTGGAATGGGACATGTAAGTCACCTCCAGGGATCATAGCACTTGCCATGAGCCACATGGCCACTTGGGAACAGCCCCAGGCAAGTTGCTTCCACTGTTCTAAACTCAGCCCCAAGGAATCAAAACTGTCTTCCAGCCTTGTGAGATGATGTCTCTGTGTGGCTGTTTGCACTGTGGAGCTTACGGTGTTGGAGAACTGGGGTTTGTATCATGCTTAGAAGTAGCCCTCAGACTTAGATACCTATTACAAACCGTTCCCGTAACTCCAAGATGAAAATTTGTTTAACTGTGCAGTGTGAAGCATCAAGGTTGCCTTGTGTACCAGTTGATACAGGTGGAAGTCAATCTGCACTTTGCTCTTACCAGAGTGGTCAGAGTTGTCGTCTCAGGACATCCGTTCTACCAGGATCCTAAAGGGCGGAGGCTTTGTGGAAGTGTGAAAAAGCTGTTCACAACAGGCCATTAGTCTGATGGGCTTAATGGGAGCACGGGTTGTGGATGGCTGTCTCTAACAGCAAGCTGTGATGCCAGAAACTACTCTTCCTGGCCAGCACTGAGGAGCACTGCAATAGTGATTCACAAAGATAATACTTAAATATGTGCTTGGGAAGCTGATGAGCTGAGGCAGAGTCTGTTGACGGTGCTGAACTCTTCCCTGTGGTCCTTTATCAGGTCAGCAATTTCTAGATGTGTATTTTGTTTGAGGCCTAGACCATTTGGCAGTCTTATTTCTGCTTAATTAGCTTCATGATTTAAAACTATTTGTGGCCTCCTAATGAACTGGGAAAACCCAAGCAGTTGTTAGCAGCTGGCTGGGATTTTAACAGCAGTCATATGCGTTCAACAGAACAGCAATAAAGTAGTGAGAAAAGTCTGGCGGTACTGCCAGGGGTTAGGACATGCGAGGGCTATCCTCAGTCCTCCTTATGATCACTACTGGTACAGTACAAAATTTCAGCTAGACATAAACAGTCTTGTTAAGTGACAGTGACAGTGACAATGAAGGCTTTGTCAGAAGGCTTGAGTTTGTGCAAAGCCCTGCTTTCTGTGAAGGAGGATTTGAACTAAGATGCTGGATGTGGACCGACGCAGCTGGGGAACAAGGGTGTGTTTTCATTGGACTTTCAACATTTTCCTAGCATTGCTGAGATTTGCCAGGGAAAATCTACCAAAACTCTTATGGACTGAGTTTTTCAGACAGACCTGTGAGGCATCACCTAAAGATGGGTGTGACCGTTGCTGGGTGGTGGTGGTGGTGATGTGTCTACTAGTTCTGGTTGTGTCTGTGCCTTAGGGCTCAGCCCTCTCAGATGTTATGCTTATCACCAGTTTAATACTTTCTCAGGCAAAGCAGTTGAGCCTGTATCCTGATTTCCCTGTGATCTGGAGAAGGGATTCCCCAGTCTTTAACAGCACATGACCATCCAAGTGACAGCCTCTCATGACTACATAGGATTTTCATGGAAATATTTTGACTGCTCCTGAAACCCCAGGTCTCAAATCTGCTTCACCTCTCACAAAGATTTCTAACACTAGTCTTGACAAAAGGTATAACATATCCTTAAACTTATATATACCGATGTGAAGTCTATAACAGTGCTCCTTTTTTTCCAGTCTACATTTTAACAAAATTAACTATGGATCACAGTCTCATTGTACAGAATTTTTATAACTGTCTCTCCTATTTTGATTATACTTTCCTAAGTTTAGAGATAATGGAGGGCAGTTACAATACTGTTAAACTTGTGCTTCGGTGGTAACTACTTCAGGAAAAGAAACAATATATATGAAAGAAACTAGATTTTGTCCGGTGAAAATACTGTTCAGATGCATAAAGTTCTTGGCTAACTAACGTGTCTGTAGGAAGGCTGGCATCAGAGGTTAAGGATATTCTCTTAGATCATTCCAGCTCTTCAAGAAGCCCACCTCATTTTGAATACACGTGATAAAGGATAAAGAGTTTCCATAATGTTTGTCAGTGCATCTTTGAGGCCAGTATGAAGTATGTCTGGCTCTGTTTTAAGGTTTTTCAATCCATAAATAATCCTCACGTGTCCTCTTAACCCATATTTGTGGGACATTTTGATGCCTTTGAACAAAATTCTCTCTGGAGATCTGTACACACTTCCTTTTGCCATCTCAGGTGCTAATTATATTATGTGGAGCCTCCTCTCAGGATTAGATCTGATGTTTTATTTTATGGCTGGAAGGATTTATTATATTTTGTTTTAATCAGGCTGATATGCACATAATCCAGTGACCTTTACTTTACTGTGTGTTTTGTCAAGTGCTCTGAAAAATATGTCTGCAGCGCTGATGTGACTTTGTTATGAAAATGGTACCTAACAGAAGTAGAAATAACAAAGATTAACTGCATCATTACAGGAATTTAAGTGTTTCTATTCTGGGTAGGGTTTCACAGTTCAGGCTACGATTTCTTAGGCCTGTTCCTCAATTTATTTTACAGGATTTGAAGTCAGCAGAACCCCTTACTAAACTGAGAAAAGTATGATAAGAAGATAAAGCAACGTGTTTTAACCTGTGAGCTAAGAAGAAAACTGAGAATTCAGTTAGTCCTTTTGATATCCTGACAATGCAACTGGGGATGCACCTCTCAGCCACAGGAACTGAAGGGCTCTCAGGTAAGGGAGATGTAGTCTTCTCTGCAAAACTGCCACAGTTTCTTCCAGGCACCTTCACTTTCCCACCATAGTTTGCTGTTTCTGGAGAATGACAGGCCCCATAACCTCCTAGTGCAGTAGCAGCTGCTGCTTTTTTGGTGTGGGAGTCACAGAAGATTTGTATTGTAGTATCAAATCTAGGACACATAATCTGGCTGAACTAGTTGTCTATCATGCATTCATCCAGGGTCCTTGAGTCTTGAGAGGCATGCTGGGAAAGCTGACCTGAAACTCCTAACCTCTTTTCAGATGACCACTTGGTATTGCTAAATAGCCCAGCTGGAAGACTTGACAAATTTTTCATGTACCTAGGGGTTTTAGTCCTCTTCTGCTGCCACAGTTTGTGTCTTCCTCCATTTATTTATTTTAGTTTGGAAAAAGACTTCCTTAATGAGGGAAAACTCCACTTCTAGAGGATCTTTGCTTTACATAGAATCTTCATCTTTTATTGCCTATGGCCCTGGTTTTCTTCTTCCTGTACTCCCGTCTCCCAATCTTTAGTATACATCTTTCTTGACTTAAGATACCTACATTCTGAAAGTAAGTCAAACTTTAAAAATGTCTTTTGACTTTCAGGGAGTAGAATCTAATCAACTTTGCCTGCAGATTTTGCCACTGTGCCACTGTCTCTGTGAGGCAGTTGTGTTGTCTTTATATTTTTATCCATGATGTGTACGTCTGGTTTTTACAAAGTGATAGCATCCATTGCACATCTTCATCCTTTTCAGATCACTGGCAACCGCCAACCTATCTGACTGAGCCTTTTCTGCAAGAGACAGCAGCAATGGAGAGGATATCTTATGGAAATGGTTTTTCACAGCCATTTCCATTGAACTGGGAGAAACTGCCTGCAGCAAAAGCTTTTTCCCTCTGCAATCTAATTGTCTTCCCTGCTTCCTTCTGTAGCCCTTCCTTTGCAAAGTGTTTCTTTGGCCTGACTTTTGCCAAAAGTGTAGCCCAGCTGTTTTACCCTTTTATTCTATGTTTTCCTTCTAGAGAGAACTCTCATGTGTTGTTATAGATTTCCTTCTTATATGATGTACAGCTTTTTATAATTCAACTTCACAGTCAGTCTCTGAGGAAGGGGAAAACAGTTTTAAAAGCCCTCCTACAAGTGCTGTTGTCAAAAATTGCCTTGTCTTCAAACATGCCTTTTTGTGTGTTTGTAACATCCCTTACAAATCCAAACTGTCTGGTTTTAAATCCTTGTCTTCCTCACTTTGAGAGTATTTTGGCTCTTTTGGGACTTTGAACTGCTCTGTTTTTCCTAGTTCACTTTAGTCTAAGTATTTTGTGGCAGTCTGTAATCTCTCAGAGTCTAAGAGAGGTCTGGTCCTTTTCTGCACAGTACAGCAGCTACCTCCAACTGGCATTTATGTCAGCCTTCAGAAATACAGATCCTCACAAGTGTTGCTTTCTGTTCTTTTATTTTTACTTGCCTGACAGTGTAGTCACTCTCTTAACCCTTCTTCCTGAAAACCACAGATATAAATGAGATTTTAAAACAGTTAATATCTGTCCTGTGGTTGTCTTTCATCTATTGCTGACACACATTCATAGCTGTTAAGGCTGGGGGACTATTATGGCTCTTGAATGTGATTCAATGATTCCTATATCAATCTCGATAATTTGTGGTGGGATGCAGATATATTGCTGTGGGCCAGTTTAAATCTTTTTATAACAAATGGGTGAACTGCTGTCGTTGATGCTCACGAGTATAATGAACAGCAGATCTTCTTCACTGAACAAAACTGTTGGAACTGTAACACAGCTTCCATACAAAGCACACACATGTCATTGCTTGTGCAAATGCATATACACTTATATTTGTGTGTCTCACCATGAAAAAAAAGCAATTATAACTCCATACGACTGGACAGAAAAGAAGCAAGAAGTCAAGCAAAGAAAACATTGACTGAAAACCCTGAGGGATGGATGGGAACTTGCAGAGTTTTTTTGAGTTCATTGTCAGCTAGATGGAAGCTGAGCATTGTGAGCAAATAAGCTACCTCCTACAGTGTTCAGGGAAATAGATTTTCATGTACATTCATTGTAAAAAGCAAGACTGTGTAAGAGATGTGCATCCTCTGTATCAACTTGGGTTTTAGAATAAAATGGCCCTGAATTTCTCCTAACTTCTTAGGTCAGAAAGGTGTAACAATATTTCTATTTAAACTGTCTGATCCTGATCTTAAACATATTTACTGCAGGAAAATCTGACACCTAGTGATAAACTGGTCAAATCATTACATATTCACACTGTTTAAAAACAGGTACTGAAGTTTTAGAGTTCCAAAGGGGATTGGGAAGGGCCTGAGGGGAGAGCGGATGAGAAGTCTGTAGTTAGTTGCATATTGAAACAAATTAAACTCTGGAAGCCTTCTTATCATTTGCCTTTTATGCATGTATTTTTTTTTTCTAGGTTGTAATTTATTTTCTTGGAAATTTCATATCTTTATTTAACAGACTGCTCCTCACCCAAAAAGTCAACCATTAAAAGTTTCTCCTGCATTCTTATTTGCTGGCAAAAATGTTTGGATTAAGCTTTTGACAGTAGTTAAGAAATTTTGAAGATGGCAGACACTTCCTGTGAAAACTGTTATTTCTGTAAACTTGTTTATTTCAGTCTAAGGCTTACTGAGTAGTCTCAGAATTCATTTTCATCACTGCCAAATTCTCAAGTCTGTAGGTGTCACTAAGCAGATTTCTTATTGTAGTTTTATTTCCATGATATTTGATTTCTTAAGTCATTCTAAATGCATTAAGATGGGGAAATTATAAATTGGAAAGGTATAAACAGTGCAAGGAGAGCAAAATCAACAGAGAAAGGAAGAAAAGGCAAAAAAATGCTTTCTGTAAAACAATAGAAACATGGTGAATATGTTTATCTGCAGAATGATAGATTGGCTTTGGTTTGTACTCAGTAAAATGTTACTCTCTTTTTTAAAAAATAATTTGTTTCTTATTCACATTTTTAAATTCTTTTCTTTCTACACCTGTTTTGTTTCATTTGCTTACTTTTCATTCTAGGCCTCTCCTTCTTTCTTAGGAAGTAATTTTGGGTGCAATTCTTGCCAGAGTCTTAGCCCTTTGGAAATTTCTTAAAAATCAAATATATATTTACAGTGAGTAACACAATGCTGGTGGGGAGGGTTGTCTTTTATTTGCAGCTTCCAAATTACAGGTGCAGTTCGTGCCTCTCCTTTCCAAATTCACAGTTAATTGTTTGTTGTAGATCAGTGTGTATTAGTTGATTTGTGCTGGTGATTAATCTATTCATTCTCCATTCTCTACAGTTTTGAAATCAGAAAGAGTTGTCCCCGGTTTTCCTCTTGGCTAACAGTCTCTTATTGCCAATGAATAGCAGAAATGTTCCATAAAAGCCTTCAGTAACATCTTTATGCATGGACATGTTAATGACTTTAAGTGGAGTGGAAGGAGTTTACACATTTTCTAGGCTACACGCTCTATTGCTACCAAGGGTTAATTTATTTGTTCTGTTTCACCTTCTCAGTTCCCCATGAACTTCTCACTTTATCTTTGTCTCTTCCTTGGGCTCTCTGCCATCCTCCAGTCTGTGCCATCCTCCAGTCTGTGTTATCATGCCGTCATGTTTGCTAATCTTTTCTTATGAGCCACCTGGAAGACAGAGTTGGTTTTGCTGGGCATCTAAACAAACACTCTCTTCCTTTTTCTGTCCCATCAGTAACATCTCGAGTGAAATTCTGCATTGGT
The DNA here is from genome assembly GCA_033558235.1 of Neomorphus geoffroyi. Taxonomy (NCBI): domain Eukaryota; kingdom Metazoa; phylum Chordata; class Aves; order Cuculiformes; family Neomorphidae; genus Neomorphus; species Neomorphus geoffroyi. Next base: position 24,514,952 of record JAUMJM010000002.1, read on the forward strand.
CTAGCTTGGATGTGATACTCCAGAATGTTTTGCATTAAAAGGTTGGATAATGGAACAGAAAATGCACTGAAGTTTTGTGATGGTTTGCTTTATTAAAGGAAAAAAAATGCAGGGGAAAGCAAACGCTCTCCAAGGGTAGTACGGTGGGAGATTACTTGCCCCTTTCTTGTGAGATCCCAGTTACAATCCCATATTCATCTTTTCCCAGCATGGTGACAAAGATATAGATTAATCAGAGGAAGTCCAGAGGGCAACAGTAAGAACGACAAGAGATTGAAAGAAAGTGACCTATGAGGAAAATGAGGAACATTTCTTTTTTTTCCTCTTCTCTTCCAAAATAGAAAAAAAGAGAAGGTGTTCTACACTAATGGCCTCCACTACAGCAAGGTCTGTTATAAAGAGGTCAGCAGCGACTTGTTATCCATGTTTGCTGATTATAAGGAAAAGATTAGCAGCGAGTCTGTGGCAGAGATTAGGTCCTATATTAGAAAAGCTGTATTTATAAGGGTAGCAAGGTGGTGGAACAGACTGACTGGGAAGAGTGTGAACTTGTCTCAGGACAGATGGTTATATGACAGGCTGTATTGTCACACATACCCTAGAAACTGTTTTGCCTCCTTTGTGTCAGGGGACCTTTTGCAGCTCTGCAGTTCAGTGGGAAGGGGAGAGTGGTTACGCCAGAGGCAGCATGCTAGTGTTTGCCATCAGCCAGTTCTTTGGTCTGCAGGTAATTCCTGTCCTGGCTGAAGTTGATGGCATTACTGACAAGTTGCCATGAGCTGTGAGTGGACACACTTCCCACACCAGAATTAACAGGCTGCTGATCTCTCCTTCCTGGAGTATCCTCTTACATTCTGTGTTGTTCAAATGTGCCTGTGTTACCACTAAGCAGACAAAGAACTGCTGTCAGGGTGAAGAGAAGAAGATTTTGTTCCCCCTTTCGTAGTTAGTATTCATCATCATTATCACAGGACTTGATGTCAACATGTAGCTCAGTCAACGAGCAACACTGAAATATGTTCTGGCCCAAATTCAGATTGATGAAATGCTACCTTGGTCCCAGAGCCAACTAGTGGGATAGAAGGACAGTGGTGGCATTCATGCTGTCTGACTCTGTGCTCCTGTGTCTCTGCCAAAGACATCCTATCTTGACTTTAGCAAGCCTTGTGAAGTCCTAGAATCACTGGTTCAGTAAGCTTTCTCTATGAATAAAAATGCCTGTTTCTCCCTAGGGTTCATTTCTTCTAATTATTTTTTCTTTTCCAGTCTCTGCTTGGAGGATAGGATTGCAGAAAGGTTTTCATTGGAAAAAGTGCTGAATTGAGTACTACATTTTAAAATGAGTAACGAGTGCTCAGGATTTTAACCCCACTGGCATGGTAAATGTTAGCTCTCCAGTTATTGAGCATTTGCCCTCTAATCTGTAACAGTCCTTTATTTAGGCAGGGTACTGTCTGGATCCTGTTCCCCCTTGGTTTGCTACTATTAAAGCTGCACTTCTAATGAAAGTAAGATTTCGTTATCTCACAGGGCCAGGGTGCTAAAGTTTTACCTCTTTATTTTTCTCATAGAAGAGATTAATGTGTGTGTTTTAAACTTTGGCATTCATTACAAAGCCTGTGCCTGTGCTTTTTCTAGCTTCTGCTGCTGCTTAGTTGAACAGGATTGCTTTATGGTCCCTTTTCCTCAATGGACACCATCAACCAGCATGGGAAAGTGTAGGAGATAATCCAGCATCTTACCTAGGGACCCTTATGGATCAACAGCCAACCCAATGGCTACCTATTTGGTATCTACTTTACTTTACATATGATGCTGATTGGCCTACAGAAGAGCTGATCCATTTGTCTTATCTACAGGCATGAGTGAGACCTTTCTGCAGAGCTGTGAAGCCTTGCAGGAGGAACTGCCATCAACCCACTCAAAGAGTCCTTCCTATCACAGCACTCAGTGAGTCATTTTTCACTGGGAGAAGCAATGAAAATGTGTTGTCCTGTTTAAAGCAGCTGCTGCTTGTAGAGCATGACTGATGAGCATGGGGAGACAGTCCCAGCCTTGCTTTCCATGTCAGAAATGGAGACATCAGATGGAGGCGTACTGAGAGACTTAAAGCTGGTGGACAGGAGTAGCAGAGGACAGGTGAATAAACAGAGTGGGGGGGAAGTGATGTAAGCACCTGTGGGAAGGGGAAAGTGGCAGAGATGCTTACAAGAAGAAGAAAACTAAGAAGAACATGAGTGAAAATCAGAAAGTTTAGGAGGCAAAAAAAAGAGGAATAACAGACAGCTAGCAAATGTGTACATGGCACACTTTCATATAAATTTAACTATTAATATATTGAATGTATTGTGTAAATGCTATGTTTCTGTTTTGCCTATCCTGATACTTTCTGTGTGTTTAGGTGTCTTCTTCAGGAAAACCAGTAAAATCTGTGAACAAAAATCATCGTGTTTTTAGAGGGAAAAGCCTTTCACAGATGGAAATGTTTAGAAGGAAGCATTTTTTTCATTTGTCTTTCTAGATGCCTGATTCAAGTTATGCTCCTTCATTGAAAATGGATCTTGTGCCAAATGTTATCTGCTTTCCAGGCCACCTTCTCAGCTTTTCTAAGCTCTGGCACTTTTCCAGTTCAGTTTTCTCATTTTAAAAAGTTACTTTTTTTCTTATATATGCATAAACATAATTTTCTGATACCAAACAGCAAGCTGTTTTCAAGGATGGCTGTTTAACTGCCACATTTAAAAAAATTGTTTTGTAATTAGGTCTTCATGACTATTATTTTTGGAACAATCTAGATGATGGTAATTTATATGTTTGTCTTTTTCTGTGCTCATTCTTTGAGTAGTTATAAAGTTTGTAAAACCCACATTAAGAACTTCAGCTAATGAACTGTTAAGAAAGCAAAACTGTGAGGATAAAAAGCTGAGCAGGTGAGCTTAGAGGCCAAGAAAGTGAGAGGTTTGGCAAAGCAATTTGATGGTTGGAAATTTGAAGACAAATTAAGAGAAGCTCTGGGATCTAGACATGCAGTCTGTACAGAATATCTTTGTCTCCTGTTCTCCCACCCTGCAGATGAGTAATCTCTAGTGATGTCAGTGGGCGTTATCCCCATATCCTAAGGGTAATAGATTGGGCCCCTGTCATCTAAGTAATGCCTCATTTTCTCTAGAGCTGGAAAATCTTCTGAGTTTCCCTTAAATGTTTCACAAGGGAGCTGAAAGGGAGGAAGAGAGGTTTAATATTCCTTTCTAGTTGCATCACTTGTGTATTTCGCAGTTGGACAAACCCAGATTTTGGAATTTTTAAATGACAACACAATTATTGCTTAGCTTCTTAAATATTTTGGCTGCTCACATAGTCAGTCAAGCTGCAGTGCTTCCCTCTAACAAATGCACTCATGGGAGAGCAAATGGCAAAGAACATGAACAGCCCGAAGTAGAGAGTCAGTGCTTTTGGCGGGAGGTGCCAGCTGTCATTGGAAATAAGTTTAGAATTTGCTGCAAGGATCTTTCTAAGTAAAGCAAGTCTTCAGGAAGGTTATAAAAAGAATGAAGCCCGGGGCAGCAATTCAGCAGTGTTTGCTAATGATGTTTATGCTATTCTATATTGTAAAAAAAGTTAGTTCAATAACTTCTGATGAAGTTTCTTGCTCTGTATGAAGGTACACTCAAAATTTTGTAGAAGGAAAAATTTCCTGGTTCTTTAGGTTCATGAGCTTGGAGTGAATTTAGTTAAAAAGAAGGAAAAGAAAAACTCCAGATTGTGTTCAGAAAACTTGAAAGCCTAAACGTGAAACTTTTATGAGTTATGAACATGGGAGATGTGCTGTAGGAATCTTCCAAGGAAGTTCAGTGGCTTTCTAGTGAAAATGTAGCACAGAGTTATTTCAAATGTTTAAAGGCCTGTCTTTTCTTCAAGTAAATGTTTGTTTTCATTTGAAAAGGAAGAAAAGGAAGGCTGGATAAGAAAGATGGAGAGAAATAACTAGAACAAATATTAACTTTGCAGATTCCCAGTCACAGCAACCCAGATAGGGAGTAATTTCAGAGTTGGCTTTTCCAGGAGATGCAGCTCTGCCCTGTGATAGACGAGTGGCTGAATGTCAGCCCTGGCACTTGCAGGGTGACATGTCAAGTGGCAACGAAATTACAGAGGGCTGGGGGCAGTGCATTGTTCCTCCTTTTTCATGGAATAACCTCTTCTGAGAGCAGAAGGCCCCATGTTAAACTTAACAGTGTCCTAACTGTGCTGCAGTTTTGGCTTTTTACTGGAGTTGACTCTAAGTAAGAATATTTCTCTTTGATGTGAATAAAGCAGATCCCTGAAGTCTAATAAAATACATCCTTTATTCATAAGTTCCTTTCCAGCATTGCTGCAGCAATTCACATTGAATTTTTTGGTAGGAATGATTTGCATGCAAAGAACAAGTGCTTCAAAGTATGTGAAGATAAGGGACTTAGGTAAAAACTAAGCAATCCACAGGATAACTGCAGCAGCTTTTTCATCCCAGTCAGAAACCTCAGAGAAGTACCAAAATGAGAGAGCACTCCAAGTGGAACAGCACAAAACAAGTCTTTAATGAAAGCAAATGGAATAACACTAAATAAACTGTTCTAATGGAGCTCCAAAGAGACGTGTAAAATCTGCTAGTAAAGTCAATTGAAGGCCTGTCACAGTGCCTCAGAAGTCCCTTCACAGCCCTCTTGCTGGCAGAAGTTCAAGTCTCTCTACAGTACATTAGAGGTGAGCACAGCAGTATTATACTAGGCCTTTTGAAAAACTAATAAAAATGTTCTCTCTGTAAGAGAAGCCCACTGCTGCTAAGAAGGGAACTGTGCACCCCTTGATCTGGGATTCATTTGTTTCTTCAGCTGGGATAAAGAAGAGTCATTAATAATTTGTAAAGCCATTGTTAATAGCGTATTCCCTGAACTTGTCTCCTAATAGGAAAAGACATCTGTTAAAATGTGCTGCTCAAAACCAGGTCTAAACCATTCAGTTCAGTGCCCCCAAAGAACTTTTTCAGATTCTGGCCTGCACTGGCCAGATTAGAGTAAACCGTAGCTTACACCATGTAACAGCACCTTGCTGGGAGACTGTGCTTAGACGTCCTTGTGCAGAAAGCCTTTTTTGCTTGAATGATGGCATCTTGCTCTGTAAGGATGTGAGCACGTGTGTAAATGTACGAGGTGAAGTTCTGGTCCCTGTTTCATGGGCACAAAACCTGTTCCATGCAACACGGTGGGATGCAGGGGGCAGTGTTTTTCCTCCATGGTGATGGCTTACCTGAGAGACCATAGTTTCTGCACAACTGTGAACCAGAATTTCCCTTGGTCTGTGGCCACCTTAAAAATTAACAGTAGGTTGTCTCTACATATAAATTGCTGTTCTCTCTTACCATGTAATGTGGACCTAAATCCACAGGAGACTTATCCAAGGGGATTTTGCCCAGGCCCACAGAACACACAAAGCAGTATGAAGTCTTCTTTCTCCCAAGCGTACTAGATCTGAGTTCTGTAATTGCAGAGAGGATCACCCCAGAACAGGTGTGAATGAAGAGGCTATTAAAAGTGCATCTGCGCAGTAAGATTGCATATGTATTGCTACACTGTACGTAAAATATGAGAAGATTCAGGGTGTCTTTAAAAGAGAAATCTGAAACTAACAGAGTTTGCATGGAAGACTAAAAGTCTAATTCTCAGAATGCCTAGTGTAAAATACTCTGAAAAAAAGAATTTTCTCATTAATTTAACTTCAACTTTATTACCTGTATTTTACATTTAATTTTGATTTTACTATTCTGAAATTTAATAATGCAAAATATTTTTACCTATCACAATAAAATGTTTGATAATTTCCTTCCAAAACCAAAAAGGAATTAATATTTACTGCTAAATGTTCTAATTCCTCTTAGAGCAGTATTTTTTTATATGAAGTTGTTCAGATGGGAAGATTCCAGGTGGCCCTCTTGACAGTCATTTGAAATGGATACTTTACCAAAAAGTTAAATTCTCAAAAGAATTATCCTGGGCATCTTAAATAAGGTCCAAAGAGTCCTTTATGCCATAATCACTGCATTCTCTATGTGTCATGTATTTTAGAAAGAAGTTATTTAAGATCCGGTTCAGAGGCTTTTTAAAGAACCATTTTTAAATCCTTCCCTGTAAATCTATGCCCTTCTTAATACCGTAAGCATAGCTGCATAGCCTTAACAGGAAGGAGGGTATTAAACCAGCTAATTTTAACCTTCTCAATGTTGAATTGTTTTCAACAGAAAAGAAATTTGAAGATGCTAAAATTAGGCCAATGTAAAAGCAAGGATGTTTAGATATGTTATGAGATGTGGGGCTTGGGAAGCGGATGCTAGTCGGTAATTATTCTATATGATGTCTGATCTGTGTCTCACAGCAGGGGATTAGTGTTTGTGATTCCAGTAAAAAGATTTATCTTCTAAAATGAAAGAGACAATGTGATGACCAAAGAATGGCAGGTGTTGGATTGCCCAGAGCTCTGTATGACCACAGAATAAGTTTCTCACAGATGCTGGGTTAGCAGGATAGAGCTGGTAATTGCAAGATAATCAGTGTCTACAGTAAATGCTTTCATCTTGTGGCTGTTGCCATTTTAGTTCTGAATTTATATGCACACACGATTCTGTTTAGACTAGACAGATGGAGAAAACTTTTAGCTGTCGTTTTTGTTACATTTTAGACAATCAAAGTATCTCCCTGTGGCCACTTCTGTTGCACCCAGCCTAGGATATGGATCACTAGTGACACATAAAGATACGTGTCTATGCTGTGTGATTCTATGTCTTTGTTTTTACTATCTGCCATAACCAGTAACAAAAAGATCTGTACAGATGACAATCAACAATTGCTGGGAAAGAATAAAGAGAGAAAGAGAGAGTAGCCCCAAAGCATTAATAAACCCAGTACCTTCCACAGCAGGCGGCTGATCTCTTTTCCTGTTCTCCAAGTGCACAACACGTAAGCTGAATAACAGAGCGAATGGCATTGCCACGGCCTCCAAAGGCCTCCACATTTTATATTCAAAACAGCTCATCTCGCTAGAAATAGAGGGTAAGAAAGGACTAGTAGACATCTGTTGTTTATGTTTTGCAGTGCCTCAGGTGGGGAAGTCATGCTCCCTTCACTTTTGCAGTGATGTATAATCATCCAATTGATTGGATTATGATGTACCGCTGCAGAGAAGAGGCATGAGGTATCTGCACGTTTGGAAAACGGAGAATCCAATAATGGGAATAGTTCAAGGATCTATATGTGTATACCTGCCAATGTTGCCCACTGGTTTGGGGCTGCATATGTTAGCTTGTCTGTGTCTGTGTTTCATTGCGATCTTAAAAAGACCAAGAACACCTTAAAACCTGTATGTGTTGAAGAAAATGTCCCACAGTAGTAATGCAATAGTTCAGAAAATGCCTCAGATTACTTTGTTTATCTCAGCATTCAAGATGAAAGCAGGACAGTATTGACTAAAAAATTGACAAAGGGACTGAGAGAAAGCTGGGCTGGGCTTGGAAGGTCATTCTTTGGCTTTTTGCAGCTGGGGTGTAGGATCCTGCCATTGCACTGCCTGGTGATGACACAAGTTGCACTTGGATACAGGCACACCATTACCCTTGTGATCTGCTAGTGAATGCTAGGTGCATCATTAAAGAAAGGATTCAGGGAGGGAGTCATGTAAGCAACCTAAGGTTTAAAATCCATAATGAAGAATACAGATGGTGACTGGAAACTTGCACTATAGTTCACATCTTTAGTTTCTTAGAATATCTGACAGAATTTTGCTACATTAGTCAAGCTGATCTACTAAGGCTGGTGCCCTTTTGAATTATGAGCTAGATCATGAATCCATCTCTCAGAGGCCAAAGCTCTGTTCATCTTCCCTGTCATACCTTCCTGCTCTCTTTTTCAGTCTTCACCTGACATTTCTCCTTTTTACGTATATTTTATCTGCGAGTGCATTGCAGGTGCTCTGTTTTTTAACCCCTGTCCTTGTTCTTTGTGCAAGAACAAGATTTTAATCATCTTCTCTCTTCTGGGGAAAAGTACTTTGTAGACAGAAACATCTTGTGGTTCTGCAGGAGTTAAAGAAATCTTGCAAAAGATAGATTCTCTCCATCCAGTCCAGAAGTGATTTTCTATCTAAAAAATTATTTAAAAAAAAAGAGTACTGAATTTTCATTCAGAATGACACACGTGTCTTTGTGTACTTCAAATAAGTATTGCAGTGGAGTAAGCTGTCCTCTGAATAAAATATCTCAAAGAAGAGGAAATGCCAAGGTATTGCCTGCTTTCACAACTGCTATGAAGTCTATGGGCTGTCTGCCTGGATGATTGCTGTACGTGTTGTCTAAGTAGCCTTATACTGTGTGCTTATTTAGTGGGGCCACAGAAATAAGTTCTGTGGTGCAATTTCTTTCTCATGTTTAAAGTTGGATTAGTGGGCACCATTGCATATTTAACTCTAGAGATTAGAATGCAAATTTGAACATTTTGTATCAGGTTATGAGGCTTCAGTCCCTCCCAGGCCCTTATTTTATCCTGTTAATGAAACTGCAGATTTCGAGATGACTCCTCTAAATAACTTTCTCACATCCCAAAGTACTATTTCATCTATTCTACAGCATGCGGCCTCTGTAGCCATCCTGTGTTTTTGTCACTGATCCATGATTGCTAAATATTGACTGCCAACGCCGCATAGAGGACCATAAGGAACATTTCTTCTATCTCTTGGCAGTACCCCTTGATGCAAAGAGGATGTAAAAGCCTATGTAGTTTATAGCCTGATATGGCTTTTCTGGAAATACTTAGATTTCTAGAGAAATGCTTCTCTGGTACAAATCTCTAGTTTTGATAATTTAGCATTTCGCTTAGTTATGAGCCATGTTGTAAAGAAGTGGCTATTGTTTCATATTGATGTAACAGAAATGTAGCAGATGAATTCTGCGAGGTACTTCACAATTGAAATCATTGGTCTGACTTTTTGCCAGCAAGATAAAAACAATAAGTGTATGACATTAAAAGTATGACACTTAAAAAAATCTATATAAAGAACAAGGACAACATATCACGTAATGGTTCTACTTTATTGAAATGAATGCTGGTTAAAATTTTTGTGCGATAACAGCAAGTACATGAATGCCATATGAGGAATTAATATTTGGAACTTACAGAGCATTTTTCACTGGTATCTTATCAACAAATACTTCTTCAACTTACAGATGGGCAACAGAGCAATAGAAGCGAGGGTTATAAAACTTTCTTTAAAGTGTGTCCTGAGAAGAGGTACTTTGAGTGAGTGCTTTCAGCTTCCACTGGAAACAAATATACAAACACTCTGGCAATTCACTGTATTTATTTTTAGATTATTTTGATGTGTACCTTAGTGTTCACGTAACTTGCTATTTTAGAATCCCATCTCATTTCTGTTTGGACTGGGAACAACTCTGGGTTGTTTTCCTGTACTGAACCTACTCTGGTAGATGATTTATGTGATATAGAAAGATGAGAAGTATGAGCATCCCCCACTCTCTGAACAGGATACTTGCAGAAGAAAGAGGACCGTGTCTGGGAAGGTACAGAATTAAACGAGACTACAAAGCTGGCAAATGGTGTTAAAAACCCACCAGTTTTTAAAAATGTTGAAAATAAGAGTTTTTTAGTGTAGCATATGATCTACTCATGAGCTTTTCTGTCATAGAATGTTGCTGAGTCAAATAGCTACCAAGATTCAAAAAAAACCTTAATTAGGCATCTGTATAAATAAGGGTGGCACTTGAGATTGTATTGGGTAGACAAGATTTATAAGGGTCATAGCCAGCTTTTCTTTTCAGGGCATAAACTGTAAGAAAGAATTTGCTGCTGCATCGTGCAGCATAAATTACGGAATTAGTAGCAAGAAGCAGGATTTTGATCTAATCCAAAGGCCCAGCCCTCTGTAACACCAACAGGGATCCATGTCACAGAGCAGACCATGAACTGGTTGGGCTAGTTGTTTACTTAAGCATGTAATTTCCTGTTTTCTTCTAAGAAATAGCTTTGTGACAGAAGGCTATGGGATAGATTGACAGTGTAGGGACTGGTGGTGGAACACTCAGAATTTCTGAGAATTTCTGTCGTTCAGTAGTTTTAAATTGACTGCAGTTTTTACTGGATATCTTTTTGTTGATGCTTGGTGATCATCTGAATACCTAGCAAGTAGTAGTTACTGAGTGAATGAGCTAGGTGAAGGTGATCTACCACAAGCATGACATGAACCTGAACTCCCTGTTGTTCTGTTTTGATGTGACTTTCTAGATGACAAACTTTCCAAGGCCTGATCAGGTTCTAGCCGGGGTAAATTCATTCCTCCTCTCGTTGGTTTTGCCATTAGGTCTTGACTCATGGAGTTTACTTCCATCAATTCAGTGACTTTTTTGAGTTGCTTCAAATTATGCCAAGTTCCTTGTGATCTGTAGAAAGGTATTTCCATTCCTTCAGGAGCCTGTTGTCTTCTCTTTTCCTCACAGAATTTTCTCAGTCTCTTCTGTAACTGCAGGCTCCCATTTCGACACTATAGTTCTTTACTCATGAGCCACCCAGCTATCTACAGTCTTCACTCCCCTTTGCGTGCTCAGTTACTTGCAAGGGAAGGAGTAATTCCACTGCCCTTTCAAGGCAGTCCACTTCTCTTAAATGAATATAACACTCAAACAGAGGGGAAAAACATGCCCAATTAAACAGATAATATCTTTCATGAACACGTGGAAGATTCTTAGTTTCTTGCCTTCTTCAACAAAACACACTGCAGCATTAGTAATCTCTGTTAAGTATATGTCAGTTCTAGGCAGTGAAATATAGAAAACAGATGCCTTATCTGCAAAGACTTTCCAAGGCTTGGCAGTGTAGGCAGAAGAGCTGCATCAAAAGGTGGTTAAAGAGCTCAGGTCTTGATAAGAGGCCAGTTGCCAGCTTGAGTGATAAAATTGAAAATCTTTAGTAAAAAAACATTCAGGCCAGCACAACTCATTTTATATGGATTTATATTGATGTTTCATTATTTGAACAGAGCAGAAACGTGAAGCTGGTTAAGTAATGGAGATGAACTGTTTGGAAAGTGTGTGTGATCTGGGATGCACATGAGCAAGGATGACCAGGTCGTACCTTAACATATATTGTTATGTGGTTTTATGTCCAAGTTGTACCTCAGGCAGTCACACCAAAGGCTAGTTTGGCAGTGCCACATTGCATAAGTGCAAACCAAGCTTAGTTTACTTGTGACCAGCGATGAACAGGAGAATCTTGGTGTGTTTTTCTGTAGGATGGAGGTTCCAGATTTCACTGCCTTGTCATTTATGACATTTATGTCAACTCTATTTATGTCATCTCCATAACTTCTTCAAACCTACCTTGGAGTTGTTGGGAAAGCAAAATAATCCATTCTCTGGTTGCCCGTTTAGTTTGCTATGAGTACGTGCTTATGAAGAACTAGAGGCTTACACTTAAATATGAGCCTGGCTGGCACACAGCTTTCCTTTGTTTCTCTTTGTATGCAGAGGTGAGCTTGCCAGGTGCTGTGAGAGGTTCTGAGATAATGTGTTTGTCTCCTCCAGTGCAATTAGCTACTTCTAGAAGAAGAATTGAATTAGTTGAGTCTTTGACGAATTGCTTAACTGCATATTTAAAGCTGGCTGTCAGAGTCCTTAAGGCATGAGAATCATGTCAACCATTCCTGATATCAGAGAGCCTTGGGCTTAGTGGACTGTGGAGAATACCTTGGAAAGGTGGCAAGGTACAGTTAAAAGTCACCTCTTCAGCCTGCAAGTATAATCTGCTTCAAAGTTGTGGAAATACAAACATAAATCATTCCTGTTGCTTCTTGTCTCAGAGGAACGTGAGTGCTGTACAAAAAACAACTAACATGCTTGTAATGGAACACTTTATATTATGTATGCTCTTATCTAATATGTTCACAGTATGTATATTCTGTATGTAACATTATACAGTTGTCTATATAATAATTTATGAGAACTACTGTGATGTATTGCAATACATTCAAAACTAAAGTATAACGTATATCATGATGATACTAATTTTGTTGTTATTCACTTGCAATTGCTATTCATTATACAACTAATCCCTCTGTGGACACATACGAACCGAAACAAAACCATCCACAAATTCGTAGCCAATTTGAAGAAAATTAAACAAAGCATTTATGTTGTACGAATGTTAAAAAATTACATCATTTTTTCAGAGTTTCCCTAGCTTTCTTTTTGGCTCATTATAACTTAGAATCTCTTGTTCTAGAACTTTAAATTTATTTAATCTATTGGTTTTGGCAAAGACAGATGTCTTGAGTAGTTGCAGAGGCCTTGTTGGCAGAATTAATTAACACTAATAACATTAATAACATGGTTTCTGCATGCCTCGGGGGCTTCACAGTGCTGATAAATTCCATATGCTGCTAAAAAAAGAATTAAGAGCTGGAGCAAATAGAAAGGGGATGTAAGTCTCATTCTTGCTTATCATTGACATACATTCTTGAAAGCCAAAATCCTAAACAGTTTTCTAAACCATAGCTCACTGGGAAATTTATGCTGACAGAATGACTTTACTACATTTAAGGTGGCTATAGGGTATGGGCTATTTAGCTATGATGAACAGATGAATTGAGCATTAATGGGATCGGAGCAGCGTCAAGGATGCAGAAATGACCTTAATCATATCTCTTTTTCACTCATAGTATCTGAGTTCATGAATAAGTGTGCAGATAATATTTGCTTTTAAGATTGCCACATTTTTATAAATATTTTCCCTTAAACAACATATTTTTTTGATATTTTGTAGCTTTTTCTCTGCATTTATCCACATACAGATGAAACAGAAGAAACATTAGCTGTTAGAATGATATTTAGTCTCACTGTGTAACACAGGACATGCCCATTTTCTTCTCTGTGCATGTGCTTATTCTTTTTTTAACTTGCTTTATGATTTTGTCGTGAGGATTTATTCACTCCTATTTAGAGGTTTCTTCAATATCCCGAACACCAGGGTACTGTAGCAGAGAAGCACAATGCAGCTTTTTTAACATATTTCCTTTAGTATTTCTGTGACAGGGCTTTAAGTCAATGCAATGCTATGAAGACCTTAAAAAGGGGAAAGACTAGTCAATGGTGTTGTGCAACTCGGGTAGTAAGTTTGAAGGGTGACATGGACAATTAGATGCTGCACCAGCAAATAGGGTGACTGGTTTAACAAAAGGCTATTAAAGGTCTATCCAAGGCTCTAGAATGGTTATGTAGATTGAGAATGTCGAAGAACAGCCTTAAAAGAAATACTGAACCAATCCGATGGTTTTGCTAATGACTTGGTCTTGTGCCCGATATGCAGGTGGAACAATTTCTCAGTCAGAACTTCTGTAGTAGAGGATAACTACTGCTTAATACATTTTGTAAGGGACTGATGAAATATTAATAAGGACCTTCAGAGATGGAAATACTTGAATTTTAGCTATAGGACCATTAGACCCTACTATATACAGTTTGATTGCTGACATGACTAACTGACTGGATGGAGTGTTGAGCCCAGGCGCATGGCAGCTGAGTGAGCTGGCTAGGGTTGGTTCCTGAAGGCAAGAGGAGTGGAAATAGGCTCTGGAGCAGTCAGCTTTAGTGTGTCGATCAGCTGTAGCCTGACATGCTGCCATGGCTTAATGGAAGGAAAAGATCAAGAATTCTTAAGTTTAATGTGCTACAGAGCTGCACTTGTGCAAAATCAGATTTTATGTAGAAATACTTCCATTTCGTATTAATAAATATCTTGATTTCTCTGATACTAATTGAGGTATTTTAGATAGATTCTTCTGAAGAACTGCACACAAAGTGTAATTCAATCCACACTCAAGATAAGTTTTGCAAGTAAGGGGTTTGCATCTTGTTTTGAAGACAGGGTGAAATATAAAACCTGAAATGCCAAGCATATAATCATTTCCCTTGACAGTCAAAATCATCTCTTAAGTATGAGATGTGGTGGTTACCTGATGAATTGTGGCAAAGAATTTTCTCAGACTTTCAGATTATGCTGTTTTAGCCTGTGGGTCACTGAGTTCCAGCCAAACACAGTTGGGAGAAATTAATAGTATTCTTTATGGAAAGAACTGAAGCCTGTTTATACTCTTTGCGCTATTCATTGTTGCTTTGTGAGGATGTTTGTTTACTATCTGGCAACAATCCTAGCTCTTGCTCAACTCACCCTAGTAATAGTGTTTTTCCTACCTGCCCGTGCAGTGAACTCAGCGTTGGAGTCAGACAGCAAAATCGTTGTTTCAGCCTCATGCATCACCCTGAGTAGCAAAAGCGAGGGCTTCTAGCAAAGTAAACTGGTCAGAAGTGTCATCAGCAGGGAAGGCAATACACAAAATACATCCACAGTACAACGCCTACAATTCTGTAACCATCTCTGCACAAGCATCATAGAAAGAGTATTAGAGAAAAGCAGTGAGGTAGAGTGACCTTCTTACACTGACTGAGAGCTGAGCCCACAGTCATTTTTTGTCATAACATTGTCAGCAATGTAATTCAGAGCTTTTCATCATGATTGATTAATCTGGTTCTAAGAAAAATGATATCAAGCCAGCGGGTTCTTTTTCAGTATTGTTATTTTAATCTATGTCCTCTGTAGGTTTTCATTGATTAAAACAGCTTTCACACAGTAGTGAAAACATAACTGCATCATAAGAATATTTGTAGGTATCAAATGAATAGCACATTTCTTCTGGCAGCATTGTTAGTAGCTTTAATGCATGCTGGCTGCTGTTCTGCATATCAGCTGTTACCTGGCAGGGGAGATCAGCTCCTCTTCCAAAGCACTCAGAGTGGTGTCACTAGCCATGGTTCTCGCTGGCCAGTTCCCGAGTAGTGCTGGAGGCAGAGGTGGTCAGATGGGGTTATATCCTTCTTGTTCAAAGATCGTCCTTTCTAGGGGATATGCCAAGTCTCTGGAAGGAGTAGAGGTCCCCAGCAGTGTCTCTGGCTTCTTATTGTTTAGGATTTGCCTTCTTTTTATGAGCATCTTTGCATGGACATGACTTTTTGGTAGGTTGAATGGGCCTACGGAACAATAGTTTATGCAAGCATAGCAGGCTTATGCCACCACTCCCACTACTGGTCAGGGGAGGTGGGGAGGGGAGAGCTGACAATGCTCTCTACTGTCCTTCAAAGACTATCTCTCCGATATTTGGCACTTTTATAAAGTTATGTTTTGCAAAGGATAATGATCCTCCTAAGTCACAGATCTGTCACTAAGGTGGGCTCTTCCACTGATCATGAAGAAATGGGATGAACTTCTGGGAATAAAGTAAAACAACAGAGCAAAAATTCAGAGGTCTGAATGCAGTCAGATCTTTGCCAGCTAAGGAATGATCTCTGTGAAAAGCTTTTGTTATATTTCAACAGGTTGACAGATCCAGATAATAAAAAGATTTGTTCATTGTTTTTCTAAGCAGTTATAGTTGTTTTCCTCTGGTTTTTACATGATTGCGCTCCTTGTCCCCCACCACTGGCCTATATAGCCAGGAGATCAGCAAGTCAGGAGATGGGAAATGCGGTATAATTTCTGTAAATACCACCGGTTACAAGTTGAGGTTGATGATGTGGTGTCAGCGAGCTTTTATGAAAACTTATGACCTTAATGATTGATTTTGGTGGATTTTTTTCATTTTCAGGATTATTTGTAAGGACAAAGGCCATTAACATTTTATTTTGAAGAAAACAAATGTTAACCTTTTAACTTTGCCTTTAGTTGGCTAAACCATCACCTCCCAGACTTCTGTGTTTATCTGTATGTTTCCACAAATCTGTCACCAACAGCCGTGAAGGAAACACTTTTACTTCTTGAGGATTCTGAAGGTCTGCCTGCTGCACTTTGGTCTTCAAATATTACTGCCCTAGCATTAAATGGAAACAAAATGTTTCTGACATTCAAGATTCTAGTCCTTTTTTTAAAACCACTAACAAAGCATTGTTTGGTTTGCATTTTTGGTTTGCATTTTTTTCCCTCATCAAAATGTAACAAAAAAGCTACACTAAAACAGTAAGTAAGGAAAACACCCTATTCCTTCTCACAGGATTTTCCCCTGGTTTGAGTGCCTAGGGAATTGGGTTTTCCTGCCCACTTCACAGTAACTTTAGTAGTAAGTGTCATGGATATGCAGTCTCTATGCAGAGGATTTTGCTGAGAGATCTTTCTTTGAAAGACCCTGAAGGAGTTTGTGAAAACCCCTTCTTAATTACTTCCTGCCCAATGGCTGATATTGTAAAATCAAAAAATCATACCAATAGTCATTGCCAAAAATTAATTTATTTTAAGAGTTTCTTGTACATTCTGCTGCTTTTCTGCCATTTATATTCACATCTGTAGCAATGTAGATGTCAGATTGTTGTGAAAGTAAAATGGGACAATAAGTTTTCTTATTCAATGTATGTCAAAATACTATCTGGAATTAGTGAGTGTCTGTGTCTAGATCGTAGCAAAAAAACAGGAGAAAATAAATATATTCTCATTCTTGAAAAGTCATTCTATCAGTGGCTATTGTGGTATCTTCACAGATTAGTAGAATGGTCCTGGGTTTACTGTTTTAGCCCCTTTTGTTACTGACTGTACTTGAATATTTTACAAAACGGACAGTGGTAGAGTTGGACTGTCAGATCAGAGCTCAGTTCTGTTGTTTCTAGTCCAGTCCAGATTCAAGAGCTCCTTAAATGAGTTCTGGGTTCAAAGTCTAATAAACCTAGCATGTATGTACATTCCTTACTGTAGTTATAGTTTGAATAGATTTATTTATCATCTCCAAAAAGGAAACACTTTTGAGGTGCAGTAGATGAACAGTAGTAGATCATAGCTTTGTAAAATTGTATCTTCTTGGTTTTCAGTGGTAGACAACACATAGATTAAGATTTTATTTTGCTCATGTCAAAGAGAGCAGGAATTTTGCCATTGATTTAAATTAGTAATTAGGTCAGAAAAAGTAGTTTTGTTGTAAAACCTGTACAGAATAGGACATGGATTTTCCCATGCAGAATATGGTTAAGTTGCAGACATGAAAATGTAAGTAGAAAACATGCCAGTGTGACTGAAATACTGGCACTAATGTCCTTGCTAAATTATTCACATTGGGCTGAAAACATTAAAACGGTTTCATTTTAATTCATATTCAACAGTTTTGAGAAAAATTCACTTCTACCCAATATTTCTAACTCTTATTTTCGCACTACCAATCTATTAACTGCTCAGATTTATAAAAGACTTCTGAGCAGAACTGGTATGTCTCTCTAGGTGGTGAGCAGAAGGTACAGGTGCTAGAATTCACATTGGGATGGTGCTGTTGTGAGAACTGGTGCTCTTCCCCTCTTCCCAGATGGATCATGTTAACTGGTACTAATGTATGAACCATGTTGCTTACAACTGCAAACCCTCTGTAAATCTCCTATGTCAACTCTTATACTTTGGATTATGTTGAATTTGTTATTGTACAGTGCACTAATCAGTATGGATATGAAATCCAAAAGAGAAGGTGCTTTCAGAGATGATATTAATGACTGTGGCATTTATTCTTCATCAGACCCTTGATATGGTTTGACAAACTGCTCTTGCTTTAACGATGACTCAGTACTGTGCTGTTTTTATGGCTCCTTGTCGCAGTTGGTATACCAGCTGGCTAAGCATGTGCCTGAAAGCAGTAGAGCAGACACAGTACACAAGCCCCAGGTCATTTGGGCCCAGATTTCTAAAGGTTTCCATCGATATAAATGATAGCCAGACACCTAAGTACCTAGAAAAACAATCTAGTCCTTGCTTCTTAGTGTACCAATCACATATAGGAAACACTTATTTCCCCTGAATCTTGAAAGCACAATACAAGCTCTGTGGATAAAGTAGTGCTAGTGATGTGTTTGGAACAAACATAATTTACAACTGGCATTTAAGCCACTGCTGGCAAGGACCATCTAGTTGAAGGGACTTCATTTGTTACACAAACCACACAGCAGCTCATTGCAACAGACTGAAAATTAATTGCCACCTTCATGTAAAAATTAGGGGAATAATTAGGGCTTTGTTTTACTTTAGTTGCTTCTACCTTTCTATACTGAATTTGAGGGGAACTACCATCAGAAGGTCAAAAGATTGAGGGAGAAGCAGAGGCTTGAATGGAGTAATCTGTCCTCTAAACTACAGAGACGCTAGCGTAAGAGGATCTCACCAAAGCCTTAGACAATATGGGCCAGAATCTATGGTTGCATTGTTGGAATTTTTTTCTTGTTGTGCTGAGCACTTTGTTGCATTTAAAATAAATCATGTCTTCAATGGAATGTTTGGGATCCCTGCATGAAAGAAGGAAGAGTGGGTAAGGTGAGCTTGGTAGATAACATGTATAGTTAGTTTTTATGGTTCTTGCCCTGGAATTGAAATTCCACCTTAGGAAAGAGAAAAGTTAGGGCCTGAAATGATAGTAGTGTGTATTCAAACCAGACTGGAAATAGGGACAGGGGTTTAGCTCCCTCTATCTCACAATAGGTTGCTTGATGCAAAGATGCCTTGAGCAAGATAGCAATTGCCCCTACTGCCTTGTCCATCTTCAACAGTCTTGTGTTTAAACACATTCTAGGCAGGTTTTCTTTACCCAAAGGGAGACCTGTGCTTCATGTTTGGATAAAACCTTGTAGCTCTTCCCCAGGATTCCTTTTTCTGGAAAGATGACATATGCTGAGGCCCTGCTGTGCAAGTAGTTGTTTGGCTGAGTAGGCAGGAGGAAGGAGACCATAAGCCTCTCTTAGGTACTGGTCATTCTCCAGGAAAAAGGGTGGTGCTGCTGCAGGCTGACTTTTTCAATCAGGCTTTCTCTACTCCACTGTGACTTGGGACAAGCCCATTCAGCAACACCACTGACGTTTTGCTTACTACAGCTCAATGCTGAGATGTACCTGACAGCTTATCACATTTGCCCCTTGGAAATTCTGGTAATGCTCACTAGGGTGGTGAAAGTTGGTATCAAGCCTGGGACAGACCAGTTAAATTGGGAAGCCTGTTTCAAATATATGTTTCTGCTTTATAGCAGAGTTGTTTTGTTACTGAGAAGCTGAACTCTTTCCCCAACTGAAAAAAATAAATAAAATTGCCTTTGGAAGAATTATTCATAAACACTGTAGAGGTTAAATCATACAGCCATATCCTTTGCTCTGGAAGCAGAAACCTTATCTGTCCTTGGTGTTCTGGATACAAGACTAGATCTTAGGGAGTGTTGCTTTGTGCTACTGCACAGGTACCCTTGTTATTAACCTGTAATTACGTAATCAACACTTGGCAAAGATGGCATTTATTTCTGCTGATTGCACTCAGCTGATTCCAAATTAAAAAAAAAATTAATAGTTCTTTGCAACGCTAATAAAAAACTTAATAGTAATATTCTGTAATTTTTTTGCGATGAGAGTGTACACTGAGGGTCAGTTAGGGCTGCTGCTCACTTGGGGTTGGCTCATAAAATGAAATGGTATGACTGTATTGCATCTCATATGGCTTTTAGGATTCATTGCGCTGGAATCTGGATTCATTTCCCTTAAAATTATTACTGGGAATTACATAGTTTGATGGCGTTAGTCAGGATTTATGCTGATGTAACTGAGATCGGTTTCATGCTCAAAGGTTTACAGTCACAGTGGGAAAGGATGTAGAAGTGTTTGTGGGTTGATTACTTACTACATGGTTTGTTGTTGGCCTCTCCTTGTAGGCTGACAGTGACAGATTGCACTGTCAGACAGAAGCTCAAGACTGAGTGAGTCAAAGAGCCTGGGCTTGCAGTGCTGGATTTCTCAAGCGAAAGGCTGTATTGTAATGGAGAGGTTACTGTGCTCTGTTTCCACGTACATTCCTATCAAGGAGGAGACACCAAGAGACACTAACTGAAATACAAGCCAAATTACATACATGAAGCTTCCTCTACTGTAACATCATCTAATTTTGTGTCTGATGGAACGTTTTGAGGACACTTTTTGTTTGCTTTACAACTGGTGAGAGCTTTGGCAGGAATTATACTCTCCTTGTGTATACTTCTAAGCAAAGATATGGCAGAATGTCAGCATCCCAACAGGATACTGTCTGAACACAACAGAAAAGTAGTATCTGGAAGGGATTGTGAGGAGAAAAAGAGGCTGAGTGCAATTAAATTATAGTAGCATGGTGACTGAAATTCCCCTGGCTTCTGAAATGGGTATATAACTCGGTCTTAACCGAAAGCGTTTGTCTGGTTTTTAAGACAGTCGTTTTTTCAAGATAGTTGAGGGAAAATGACCATCCATATCTCTGACTAGCCTTGCGGACATGCATATCTGTGAGTGCCACTGAATTGTCTATCACCCTCCCATTTAGGAGAAAAAACCCACAAAATCAAAATACCACCTGCATTATCAGTCCAGAGGTTTGTTGTTCTCTTTTTACTCTGGTGTAAATCAGTAACGTAGAAATAAACGTGGCTGTCAATATAAAGAAGAGTAATCTAACTCTCCACAGAATGATTAAGCTGTAGGACAAAACAGGCATTTGTATGTCTCACAATGCAGTAGACCTGCATTTCTTCTGCAATACATTCTTTTATATTAATTTTAATGGGGAAAAAATAGTTTTAAAAATGACATTTTATTTCGTGCAGTAAAGTAAGTGAGAAAAGGTTTCACAGGGCTTTGGCAATTTCTCATTTAGATCCCATAATGCAGAGAGACATCTGGATACTTTTTATTCTCTGAACAGGCTGACCCTTCTGCAGTTCTCTTGAGTGAAATCCTGGCTTCATTAAAATCAAAAGCAAAATTCTTATTGACTTCTGTGGGCCAGGATTTTGTCTTGGCACACTTTCCATAAGACCCTTTCCCCTTTCAGACCATGGCACTGTGGAGCACTTAAACATATGGTTACCTCTCAAAATGTCTATTTGTTAGCAGAAAAATGCTCTTGAAAATATGTTCATCATCAAGATAGGCAGTACTAACACCACTCAGAGACACCAGCTGAGAGAAAATGCATTTTGAAAGAAATGTTCCAGTTTTACTAATTTTATCCTTTAAATATTTAGCCTCCTTGTAAGAATCCAATGGCTGCACTTTTCCTTTAGATTTGCCTAGTAGCTTTTCGTCCTTGGCTTCCATAGAAGCTGGAGTGCTTTGAAGAATATTGCCGTGGAGACAATTAATTCCAGGATTTCAGGAACTATGTATTAAAAGCAGAAGGAAGAAGGGAGGCTAAAGAATCAGCCAGCTGAAAAGCATGTGGCTTGTAAAACAGTTGAGCTGTTGCTATGTTCTTCCAAGAAAGAATTTAATTAGTTGCCTGTTTGCCACTTGCTTTTTTATGCTGTTCAGATTTATAGTACAAGGTGAAAATATGTCTGTTTGCTTATACTTAAAACATTCTGCCAAAAAAAAAGAACACTCAGGCCAGAGGGTATTGTTCTGCTGAAGAAACGGAACGGCAGGTTGCTGAGGGCTTCTCATTAGCGTCCGTAGCAGCTCCTCTGAATGAGTAGCAATATGAGAATGTCACAGCTGAAGAACAAATAAGAACGTAATGCACCTCAAATGAATCACCCCAAGTATCACCTTCCCCGGCTGCAGCTTTTTACTTCTAAGTGGGAGCGTGGTGACTAGTGATTTCTGGAACTTCCTTCTGACAATTTGGAGGCTGTTGCTCTGCAGCCTGTGCAAAGGAGTGTTCAGGAGAATTCAACATAGTGCAAACCCAAGGGCAGCCACAGGCCTTGCTACTAGAGACACAGATATTAGATGCTGTTAGTTGGGAAAACTGACATATGTTATTCATACAGATAGGTACTGTAGATCAGAAATCATCAGTAGCACACACTGGGATACAGTTAGATACAGTTAGAGTTGATTCCAAGGAACGGTGAAGAAAGCCATTTAATACCACTAACAGTCCACCACTTCTCACTATTTTTTTATTTTAAAAATATGTATATGTGAGTATAGTCAAACTAACCAGCATAATTTTCATTGTGCATCTCTTGGAAGAATTCAATTTTTATTTAAATCCACAGAACCTACAGCTCAAATTTGGAAAAGTAACTCTGCATATCTGTTCTGCACATGCAGGCCTTTGCTTTGAAAGCAGTAGAAGCGGTAGAAGGAGCGGCTGCTGTAATTTGCATTCATCTCATTAGTTTGTTTATAGAATGCCCTAAAGAGAGACTTCTTGTGTGAGTCAGTATGAGCAGATGGAAATAAGAGATCTAGTAATAAAATGTGTGCTTAAGAAAGACATAAAACTTGACATGAAGACAGAGCAAATTGAGCATGGCTCCCAGTTACTTTTAAGACAGAAACACTTGTACCACTGTGAACAAGGGAAGAATGTGGCCCAGTGGATATTGCTAATTCAGTTTTATGTAAAAATACAGAATACTGGGGGCATGCAGTATTGATAATTAGGGCTTCAGGGTATTGAATATGCTATGCATCTCCTTAGAGTTATGAAGTGCATATATGTCATAACCAAAAGTTAAAACAATACAGGCAGTGAGAAACTTTGTGATTTTTTTTTTTTAATCCAGTTCCCTGTAATAATATGTTATTTAAAATCTCAGACAACACTCCCCTGATATTTTCATTAACTGAACCCAGTGTCCCAGGAGGAGGTGAAAGGGAGGAGAACGGGTGTTCACTTTTCCTGTCTACAGTGCGGCATTTTCTCATACCTATGACTAAGGAGAGAATTTTGCAGCTGAGGCTGTTTTTCCTTTCTGTCTACTATTTTTCTTAATACGATGATAGTGGAAAACAGTGCTTAACTTTAGTTATTTGACCAGAGGAGAACAGGAGGGAGTTGTGCATGTTGACCCAGTGTCTGGTGCAAGGATAAAGGACAGAGTTGTGACCCTGCAAATCTTGTCCAAGGAGGATCAATCTGGTTTTGAGTCCTTCTGTTTTCACTCTGACTTTTAAATTCCTTTCAGAGCAGCAAATGTGTATGAACCGTGTTGTATCTTGGCCTCCTGCTGCTCCTTTCCCTACAATCTCGAGTTGGCACAGTCTGTGGCAACGTGCTGCTTGTTATTTCAGATCCTCCTTTGCTGCTGCACTTCTGCTGGACCCTTCCTGGGATTTTCCTGAGTGGTTCCTACTGCCTGTATTCCCTAGACCTGCACATCCATCCTGACAGGATGGATATGGGCCCCTCAAACACTCATCTGCTTTAGTGAGACTCTTTGCACTGGTTGAAGGCATCTGTGGTCGTCCTTGGTGCCAAAAGTAATGGACCTCACATTCTCAAGCCAGTGCAGTTCTCACATTGTCTTGGGTGGTCCTAATCGTGGCATAGAGACACCAGTAAACTCTACATCAGACATAGGCTGTTTGAACTCAAACTTGAAGGATATACCTGCATACGAAGAGAAGCAGAAGAAAGAAAGCTTTTGAAAGGTGGGAGACCTTAAATATTACCACTTACAGGCCTCAGACCGTATTTATACCTCAGTTTATTGAATTTAAACTGAGGCAGGTTGCCCAGCATGGTGAAATATCTGTGCTTTGGTATAACCAGATTAGCTATTATACCGTCAATGAAAAGGTTACATAGTCCAGTCTTGACAGTGACTTCTCCTTTAAGAGTAAGAAAAATCCTTAATGGTTCATAAGGAGCCAAACAAGATTTGGTTACGTGTGCCTCACAGCACAACTCATGTCTTAATAGACGAATTGTCGCCTGGATACTTCACAACCCATTCCAAGATTATTTATATCCTCTCCCATGTGAGATTACAAATTTCCCTGATGGCAATTACAGCAATGGCCTACCTGGAAAAACAATATGAGAGAGTCTCTGATCTTTCCATTTAAAAGCAGCAGCCAGAGATGAAGAGCAGAGCCAGGTAGCAGGTCCAGAGGATCTGTCACCTTTTGGTCCACAGAACCTGCTTTGAGAGGTTCTGTTTTGCACAGTGGTCTTCTGAACAGTGCACACAAGCATGAGGAAGGCAAACTTATTTGCTCTTGAACTTTGAACACAGGGAAACAGACAGACGTGAAAGAAATTGTACCTTCTGGTGAATTTAAATAAGATAAATATTGCATAAACCTGCTGGCTACCTTAGTTATTTATGATCTCACTAAAGAGTTTAATTCCCAAGAAAGAAGGACTCAAAGCTCAAAGCCTTCTGCACCTGAGCCCTGTGACTTAAGGTCATTGAATAACTGACCGAGAGATATTTGCCTTTGACTGGAGAACATACATGCAAAATTCAGGGAGGACATGTAGGCATGGTGTATGTGACTGGATATTAAGCACACTTATAAATACTGCTGGTACCAGGCAAGCTTATTTCTATCAATTGTACTTTAATGTCAGCTATAAATTTTGTTTCAACAACTAAGAACCGTATTCAGATTCTGGTAGTACTTTACGTAACAGTCAAACAATAAGTGTACCCTTTACCCATTAAAACTTTGGTTTTAATTTAACACTCGATTTTCTGAGGCATTTCAGAACTGAGAACTTTACATTGTCTGCTCCAGCTATGGTTAGTCTTGAAGAAAAAATGTGTTCCAAGGGTGAAGCAGGCAAAGAAAAATTATCTGAAAATCTCTGAAGAACATTTCAGGCATAAAATTGAATCTCAGTTTCAAGAATCTTGTTTAACCAAAAGACGAGTTCTTCCATGTGTTTTAAATAATTCTGAAAAGTACTTTTTAGAAACTAATTTCAGACCATTCTGCTTACTCCCTGGAATTATTTATACAAAATTTATTTCAAAAATATTGCTGTTTACAGAGAGGGCCATATGGAAAAAAGTTTCACATTTTTTTTTCTGTATCATGGCTGGAATTGATCAGTACCACTTGAGTTTTCACCAAAAAAAAGAAGGCAAAAAAGACAAAAACTCGTTTCTTTTACAGTAGTAGTTGTTTCCAAATGAATGGATCTGATTTCCTTTCTGATATTTGCAGGACAAGAAATTACTGTTAGTTTAAGAATCTTCCCTTCTGTTGAAATTTATTATGTTTTATCATTCCAGAAATAGTGTTTCTGATTCCTTGAGCTGCAACTCCTGATTGAACTTTGGTAGATGTAGTATATTTTTATTCTGCTTTCCGCATTGGGAAATCACATTGTGGTTTGTGTTCTGTGAGGTCTTGCCCTTTTTTAGCCTTCAAGGAGGCCCAAGTAGCAGGAGAATGTCCATCTAAACCCTCAGCTTATATCTTACAGCATTGCAACACCTGACTTCATTACTCTTTCACTAATGTATACACTTCTGTCATCAGAGCTTGACCTCTAGCTGATTTTCAAGTTTATAGTATTTATGTCTAAAGAAAGCTGAATCAGTGCAGGATCAAAACATAAAAGTAAAGAAGCTGCTGTTAACCTAGGAGGACTTCTAATTGTGCTGACTCACTTGGCATCCATTAAGAACCAAAACGTGGTAGAAACCGATTGAGTTAAGTTCTGCCTTAGAAAACCTTTTCAGAGGTTGTTTTCCTCAAATCCTGTCTTCACAGTCAAGTTCTGTACTGTAATTTCTTTAAAAACTCAACCTTCAAACTTGGCCAGAAGAGATATAAAGTTATCCATTTCGTATTTTTAAAATATGAAGCTTTGGAATAATAAACCAAACATTTTAAGCCTGCTTAAGCAATACCACTTGCAAAATAGACTAAATTCAGACCTTGTAATAGAGCTGTTCATAAAAGCAACTAAAAAAAAGTTTAAAAGCAAACCAGAAGACCAAATCACTCCACCACTGTACATGTCAGGAGTTCCTAAACTGTCCTGTACCCTCTTGCCCCCATCCCGCTTGTCTGAGAAGTGCTTTTGCTGTGGTGTGGGAATTGCTGGGTGGGTCCCTGTGCAAGGCTGTGATTCTCTCCAGCAGTTGTCTTTGCTCTGCTACAATGGCTGCACAGGGTGTGGTGCAGAATCCTAGTGGAGATGCTCGGCATTGACTTGTTCACATGCACTGCTAAAGAGCTTATTAAATGGCTCACTGGTTTGGGTCATTTGTTCTGAGCATGTAGCTTTTGTGAAGCAAAGATGTAAGAGGTGAGGCTAAGCTGACTTGACGAAGAAGATGGAGATCCTAATGCAACAGCTGGGATATGGAAAAGGAAGATGGTTACATCTACCAAACTGCTGACCAGCGTGTGCCTGTGCTTTGTGCCCAGCAAGGCTTGTGTTCCTTGAGAGTGCTTACCAGCTGAGGTCTTTGGCCTAAGCTGATCTCAACAGATATTTGCAAAATCAAAGACTATTCCAGCCGGATGATCTTTCAGAAGCTGTGGGGTTGCTACTTTGTATCTTATGAGATCAATGCAGATTCAGAAAGCTGGTAATGCCAGCCTTAGTTTAGAAAGTATAGCTATTTACTGTTGTCATATTCCTGAGTGGTCCTTTAAGGAATCTTTTGTGACAGCAGGTATCAGATCTTCACGGCAGTCAAAGGTTCAATTAGGAATGGGGGAGTCTGAGCTTAACGTAACTCTGTGTCTATCTATTTCTATTAGCTGAGCAGGTTTTAAGTCTCATTATTACATTGTGCACCTAGACAGGTTTCCTGGATCTTGATGGGATTTTCTACTTCAATTTAGATGGTGTAGGAGATGTCTGAGTATTGAACTTGTGAGAAAACAGTTCTTAAAACCGAAAGCATTTAAGTCAAACAGAGTTAGTGATATGAAAAATGAAAGGCAGTATGTTGCCAAAACCATATCAGTGACTGAGAATTTCAACTGCTGTTTAAAAATTATAGTCCAGGTGCTTACACTGTAACTATATATTATAGACATACCCTGTACAGAGTAATACATACTTACAAGCAGGACGTAAGTACTTTAGTAATGTAGAATGAAAATGTGCCAGTTGAAACTGCTTCACTCGTCATTCTCGAGTTGATGTATGCTTCCGTAATAATAGGTGCATTCAAAGAGGTTCAGCATACAGCTTGCCTTATAATTCAAGCTTGGTATCTGACAACAGATCAGATTTTTCAGAAAACTAGAAGAAAAGTTGGGTTTAGGCACAGGAATATCAGGAAAAATCTAACTCACGAGTATGACTTAGAACTCTTCAGTCAGCAGCAGAAGAGGAGAAGAACAGTTTGGAAGGAAACTCAAAATGAATGAGAAGTCAAAATGGAAAAGGAGGCTAAGAAGGGAAGCAATTTAAATAGATTAGGAGGATTATGTCAGAGTGAGGAAAGTATCTTACGTAGCAAATCCTTTATTTTTTCCCCTTCATTAGTCTTCTGTATTACAGTATCACTTGTCAACTAGTGAGGGAAGGAGGAGGTGGTAATGAAAGCAGGTATTTTTTTACCCTTTAAATGTTTGATTCCTGCAGCATTGCCTGGTTCATGGAAATTGGTACTGAAGGGCTGAGCAACACTGAGGGAATGGGAGTTAATCTCCTGTCCAACCTCTTAACTCAGGCATTGCCAATATAGAAATTAATTAGAGGTCTTTCAAGTAATTGAGATCCATTACTGTTACTTAATAGACCACAGTGCACAGAAATCTTTCATTCTTTCTTGAGCTAATAAGGTGTGTGTTCCTATGAATCATTTATATGGCACCATAAATACATGCTCCGTGTACCAAATGACGCTGGCTCAGCTGCCTGCTCCCAGGGAGGCAGAAGCCTGGAATGACCGTGTGGAAGTGCTGGGAGCTGCCTGCAGCCAGCGTTGGCAGCATGGTGTTGGGGCTCTGGGCAGCCCTTTCAGTGACGTGGCATGGCTTTCATTAAAGGACTGCCTATGTAGCCATAAAAAAGCAGTAGGTATGGGATCAACCCTGTTCTTGGCTAGGCACCACAGTTGCCCCTATGTAATAGCCCCTTCATCTAGTGTACCGCAAGGCAGGCATTCCAAGTTACCCACTGTATGTGTGCTGCCTGCCTTGGAGATTTTAGGGACTGCATAAATGACAACATTTTGCAGTTAGATAGCCCTTTCTACGTTTCGAGCTTGTACGAGCATTAAGTAGTAAACGTGTTGCCATAAACATGACAAACGGAGATGGAAATAGCACAGTTTGGGTGAAATTGATAAGTGACTCAGCTAGAAACTTTCATGAGCTTTGAGATGATCTGAGCTCAAGCTGTACAGACTGAGTAAGATGTTAAATGGGAGTCCTAAGAAATTGCAGACTGCTGTTCTGCAGTTGGATGGTCTCTAATTCAGTGTCAGACTTTGCTCTTTAATGTGCCACCAGTGGGTAGCTGGGGAGGACAGGGCAGGAATTTAGTCTTAGTACTTGTTGTCAAGTGCTTCAGGACAATGGTGTTAGCTGATCACTTGCTACTTGTTATATTAACCTGGGATTTCCAGTGACACGGAGTGTGCCCTGGTAGGAAATCTGTGATTCTTTACCAATTTTAGCTAGAGGTAAGATGCTGGAGACAAGAACTGTGTATGCAGTCAGTGCAACTGTCCTGCAGTGCTCACAGACCTGAGCTGTGAACTGGAAGCAATGTCACTGTGGCACTGTAGGAGCTACAAAAGTCACTGGGGAAGCTCTGTGAATAGTCAAATGGTCAACCTGGGCTGCGGCTGAACTTCTGTCAGCACCTACAATAGCTGGCTCTGATGTGTATGCATTGCATTGCATTCCCACTTCAGAGAAATGATTCAAAGAAGACCTGGAGAAATTGAAGTTGTTGTAAATACACAGAGTTTCCAGGGATTTCAAGTGTGATTGGTGAATCCTTGGAAGAATATTCCACTCTAAAATTTTTGGGGTTTAAAAAGTAGACAAACCCCATTCAGATCATGAAATCTGAACTAGCAAAAGCTGAAAGCTGAGAAAACACTCAGGAAAAGAAACACAAATGTCTACCCCCACTCTTTTCCTTCCCTTGGTGTTCACTCATGGCCCTAAGTGTCAGAGTTAGGATGCTGGGATAAATGGACACTTTGAGAGAGGCTTGGAGTCTCACTGTCTTTGGCCATTCTTTCACTTTGGTGTCAAGGGATCACCTTGCAGTGAAATTACCTGTTGGAGACCTGGCTAGACAGAAAGGGGCAGCAACTGATCTATTTAGGGCTTTTCAACCATTTTCAGTTGCCAAAGGTAAGGAATGAGAATTCCCTCTCTCCCTAAACCCAACAGTCTTCCTTTTTTTTTCCCCCAAGAACTCTTTCTTTCCCGAGGAAAGAAGAGCCAGAATGAGAAACTTGGCATTAGAGACATTGTTTTCAAAGAATCTGTAATGCTGTTGTCTACTACTTGTTTCTGTACATGTCTGGCACCATTGCATATCTACCACATGAGAAATTAAACTGTAAGCCAGAAGAGTGAGATTCAGAAAGATAATATTTTTCCAAAAGAACTAGAAAGACACTCATGCACCTGAGGGACCAGAACTGGGGCGAGTCTTTGTGTTATTTCTAACATTCAAGTATTTGCCTAAAACACAGGTTGGCTTCGTAAGACTTCAGAGAGTTAGTGATCTGTATCTGGCTGTTCTGGCAACAGTTTGCTGGCCTTTAAAAAGTAGTGTACAGCCATATATTGGTGTTTGTTTGGGTTTCTTTCCACAGATAGCACTCACATGATTCTTCAGTTCATTCATAGAACACAAATATCCAAGAGCAAAGTTGTGCAGAATCCCCTCTGGCATGGCTCTGGCTCACAGTTCTGTATCCGGCTGGCTCTTGAGAACTTAGTCAGGCTCTAATCAGAGTAGCATGTTATTTTTTCCTGGTTTACTTAATTCAGCTGAAGAACTTACAATGAAAGACCATTAGGACTGAATTTACCAGATCATAGGGTTTATCACCAAGATCCTGGAGTTCAGGAAGTTTACCTTGTGAAGGTAAACATTTTTGATTCAAAGCCATGTTTTGCCAAAGGCAAAGTAAATTTATCTTTGTCTCTCACCTCTTAATAGTAAGATCTTAATAATCAGGAAATAAGTACTTCAAGACTTCCTTCCTTCAATCTCTATTGATGGAGCTGGTCTGCACTATTTTGTTTTGTATGAAATTTCTAAATAGTCATGGAGACAGAAAGAAACTGAATGGGAATTACTCTGTTGCCTGGAGTAATGAGATTTCTTTGAGAAAGAAAGGATGTGGGCTGAAGCTCTCCACTGCAGAGGGGAGATATCCCCAAACTAGTCAATATGTCAGAAAAGAGATAAGAAGGACAATTAATAAATTCATATCAACGGAAAAATCTTTCCTGAGGTTGAAAGTATTTGCAAGTGTCAACCCAAATGCAAAATTTTGAGTCAGCTTTTTTCCCCCCATAGCAAATTTTCTAGTTTGTTTTCTTTTGTTTTGATTTGGGTTTTTTTATAGTTCTAATGTGGAAATTGATGTAAATGCTGAGTGAGTGGGAAATCCTTGTTACTACCCATTAGCGTTTGATTTGTATATTTCTAAATAAGTACTGTACTCTTTGAAGCGATCCAGACTAATTAGCAGACAGGGAGTTTGAAAAGCAGATGTTATTTACAAAAGGCGATAGACAGGAACTTATGGAGAATAGTTTGGAACAGAAGAATAGAAGCAAGAGACCAGCAAACAATCTGGTTTTTTTCTTCTCCTACTAAATTTAGAAGGCAGAGCTGCATTTTTTCCAGTGCTGTCAAAAATGAAGTGCCATGTAAAAAGGAAGAGATTTAAAGAAACTCACAAGTAAATAGCTGCTATAGCTAGAGGGAAGGAATAACTTAGAAAAGAAAAAGAAATCCTGCAGTTTGAAAGAGACTTAGCAGAGTCTAAATATGAACTTCAATATCACTGAGACTTTTGTTCCCTGAAATCATGCATCTGACTCTGTGGAAGCAAGAAATAGAAAATTCACTACAAATCCACAATGTACTGAAGGCATTGTTTTAGCATTTTAATTGAGTCCCTACCATCATCAGTAAATTCAGTAAATAACATTTCTGTCCTGAACAGAAGTGTTGTGTGATATGTTTTGATCTTGCTTGTTAAAAACATAAAAGATCTTTGAAATATCTTTGCAGGAAAACATGTAGACTGCATTTTGGAGTTGCCATTTCATTATCTGACACAAGCATTGAACTAATTATTCATTTTTAGGTATTTGTAATTAAGGAATTTTAAACTACGACTTTTATTCCCAACATCATCTCAAAATTAGGAAGGTGCAAAGCTAACAGATTCACTATAATGAATGCACCTGTCATAGCAAAACTAGGGGCAGAACTAAAAAATTATCAGGCTTTCTGAGCAAGGAAGTATGCAGATGCCTCATGAGAAAGGGCTTGACTAGCTTAGAACCCACTAGGTAGGAGAAAAATCATAGCTCTGGCAGTGAACCAAAACAGATTTATCCCAAAGATGATGGTTTTCCTTATGCTATAAAAAAGAGCAAGTTTTACAAAGACATAAAAATCCTCTTGACCCATTGAAAATACATTTCTTTTTATCTGTTTTACAATAGATTTCAAAGTTTAAACTTAGAGTAGAAGCAAGCCTGCATTTTTCCCTATTGATTGAAATGGGAGAACATTGCAATTCAGACAAGTTTGGGATAACTGAAGCTACAGATATGTACCTTTTGTAGCAAATTTCAGAAGACGAATTGTTAATATTCACCAATAATTAAAGATCCTGAGCTAAATTTGGTAAGGAAATCTCATCTCCTACCTTGCTGCAACAGTTAAGCTTTGTTGAAAAGCCTAGTGCATTTTATACCATTACTGAAAATTTTAGCTTGAAGTTTTGATACGTGTCTCGACCTTAGTTTGCAATTAGCAATCTTTAGATAATGTGCTTCAAATCCTTCTAATAAGCCCGCAAAGCCTGTTTTTTTATTGAAAGCATTGGGTTGATAGAAGGCTGTTTTCCTTTTACAAGCTGTGTATGGTATAAAAATGTTGTTAATGTGACAAAATTATTTACTTGCTCATTAAGGAACCTCACGCTAACAACCTGGAGAACCAGCAGTGCTACAATTGAGTCAACAACAACAGGGCCCAGAATGTGAAAGCAATGGGTTTATGATACACTGGACTAAAAAGACAAACCACCACGCAGATCATCAGACATGGCTGGCTCATGAAAGGCTTCTTTCATGGATTTTCGTTTGATAATACTGAAGGAAAAAAATGCTCCAGTAAGCAAATTATCAGAAAGACAAAATCTATTTTGGCAAGTCTCCCTTGAAATTTGTGGATTCCTTAAACTGGCCCTGGCAAGAGTATTTGAAGCAAGCACTATCCAAGGAAAAAATTATTTTACCTCTAATTCATCATTTTGTAATAAATCCAGTTGATTTCCATGACAGCATAATAGTGAAAGTGATTAATATTTCATGTCTACCAAATAAAAATATAAACCCCTCTGAACGATAGGAAAGAATAGTACTATTAATACGTGGCAAAATTAATTTGGTGCATTTCTAGAATTTTAAGTGTCCTGAAAACAGAATACAGTGTGTACTAGAGTAACCACAGGAAGGGATCTCAGAAAAGGGCCATTTTCTCAGCCCCTGAAAACCTTTTGTAGTCTCTGACATTGGTCAAAGTGGGCTGACTCACCATTCTGCCTTTGTAGCACTTCATACTAGTTTTACACTTCTGCAAGTCCTCACCTTAAAGGTAGCCTTTTCTTCCAATGATTTGTCCTACTGCATTTACTTCAGACCCTACTAGGAAAGAGAGTCCCATGACACTACGAGACAGTTACTCAACATGATGTTTGTCCTGGATGGATGCCTGCTCAAGCCACAGAGACATCATCTGACCGAGAAGTTGGCCCGTGACAGAAGTGCATAGAATGCAATACTGCAGATAGCACAACACAAATCTTTGGTCACTTTAATGCCACTCAGCTATGCTCTTATAACTGGAGTGTGTCAGACATAGTAATAACGTGGAGCAGGAGCTGAGTTTCTCTCACATCATGTATAGGTGTCCTGAGTACCATATAACATTCTGCCCTCCAGAGTAACGCCTCTTACATTCAAGGCTTCATGACCATCTGTCGCTGCTACAGTTCGTCCCTTTCTAGGGTCCTGAATGCCACTTTCCACAATGCCGCTTTTTTCTGTCTTACCCCTTAATCTCTCTTTTTCTCCAGGCCTTCTGTGCAAGTACACATGCATGCTGTAGTTCTTCCTCATGTTCCCTACATATTTTATTGTACGAATCTGTATATGTTAAGTATTTCTGTAAGGTGCTGCTTCTTGAACTAGATAAAGCTGAATTTTCCCACCTTTACTTATTAGGGTCTCAAATATAATTTCCTTCCTTCAGTTAAACTTCTGACTTTCACAGAACCTGCAGAATTTTCACTACTTCAGGAACTCCTCTATCCTTCCAATCTGACTGATATTGACCAGTGGGCTGAAAAAAATTAGTAGGAGAATGGGCTGACAAACAATGTGACTATTTCCTCAGGAAAGCAGCTAAAAAGCAGATACAGAAAAGGTTTTGAGATGGCTTTTGAGTAATAAGGCTGCACACAGCACTCTGGGACACTTAAAAACACATAAGTGCTATCTGACAGATTTTATTAAGAATCTAAAGTCAATATATAAAATAAATACAAAATAATATTAGAAAACATCCTTATTTTCCATTTACCTGGATGCAGCTTGTCAGTTTTGTGAGTGGGGAGTTCTGACAAGGCCCTGCAACCCTGACTGCATCTATGTGATTTGAATAGGCATCAGAGAAATGACTTTAGATGTGGTATTTCAGTCTTTTTAGGGAGCTGAATATCACCTGAAAAGATAAGAGTATCCATACCCTGAAGGACTTACAGTTACAACCTGGATCTGAAAAAAGTAGCATGTGTGCATTTCTAGATTAAAGGGCCTGAGAGTACGAGAGTCTAGGATGTTAGAGTTGGGACTGTTTTTCACCCCCTGTGGGCCTACTTTTTAAGCTTAAGCTTGAGAATGAAGGGAGAGGAAAGAGAGATAACCCAAGTCTTCCAAAGCAGCCAAGCGTCAGCTACATCAAGGAATGAATAACAGTCTATATGCTCTTGTGAGAACTTCCCACTAGTGGGGGTGGATGGAGTGGACTACAAAAACTAGGAGGAACTGGATGAGAGCTGAGGACCAAGCATTCCTTACAAGCCAGACTCCAGAGATGATGAGGTACATTGAATTTTGATGTCCATCAAGTGAAAAAAAATTATTCTTTCATCCATTTTTCGATGGAAAACTCACAGACAGAAACAACATTAGTAAGACTGTATAATGCAGTGGATGTGAACGTTTGGCATAGAGAAGAAATAATACACATTAGGTAAGATGAAAAATGAAGTCACACCTCCAAGAAATCCAAGGTTCTTATGTCGTTTTTAAGATTTTTCATATCAAGGTGAGAAATTAATGTTACCCAAAAAGGTGAAAACAATCCCTGCCCTAAAAGAACTTAGCTGCTAAAGCTTATTAAATTGTCTTTGCTCTGCAAGTTTCAGTTATCTTGAAGCCAAACTGAGAAAAATCTAAAAATTTGTATAATTTTAAAAGATCGTTTACTAAAATGTTTCTGTCATTCGCAGTAATATGGATTGAGTCAATTTGTTCCACACAATGACATTAACTTTTTTTTTTATTCCAGCACATTTTATACAACTCCAGGAGTATAGGTGTACTCCTCTGTATTGTTGTAATTTTGCCCCAGCTCTCTGATTTCTGGCAAAATAATGCTTTCTGAATACTGTGTCTGCTAATTCTTCCTTTGTGTAAGAGGTAGACGCACATATTGCCTAGTTTGTCATAGACAATCAACAAAGTACAGTTTTACTCATACTTGCAGAGACAACAAAATCAAAAAAGATAGCTCGGTGACTCCAAATGAGATAATAATTAAGATAAAATAGTGACGTTTCTAACATATTTTAAGAAGCCTGGAAGAATTTGTGGGCTGGAAAGAAATATTCTTTAAGAATATACATGAAAATATTGTCTTTTTATCAAGTATGATGGTGAACCGATATATCTCCCCTGTGTTTGGGTAAGTAAGTGGGATGGGTGATGTAAGAGGAGCTGAGAATCGAGTTCACAGGGTAATTGGGAAATTAATGAGATCATTCAACCTCTTTTCCAAGCAAGAATTTTCTAAAAAATCCCATATTTATTTTGTTATCCAAAATTTGTAACACATCCCTTTTTTTTAACTAGTTCAGTTTTATGGATAGCAGGTGACTATAAAAAGAAACAATAACCTGAAGTGTCCTTGAAGCCATTAACTGTACCTTTTTGTCTATTCCCTAAGAAGTTGCCCTGGATTTGAAAACTATGTGTATTAAAGCAAGTAAGAGAAGAAACCTCTTCCTTTCTGACACTTGCACTTCCTTCCTTTAACTTGTGCAGAAGGCTGACAACCCATCTCACTCCCACCAGTGGTATCCCACCAGCTGCCCTGGCAGTTCAGCACTACATTTGGCCTGTTCTACTGGTCTTACTGAGCCACTCATTTCTGGCCTGCAACACCAGCATCCTTGTGAAGTCAAGTAGGAACTGAAGGCACTTGACATGGCTAAAGAATCCAGCTTCAGTTATCAGTTTTAGCCATTTGTACTCCATGTGTTTGTTTTGCTGGGTGGTGGTTTAATTTTTGGTATTGTAATATGCTCTTTGTGCAGGTTATTTTAATCTTTCAGTGGAATAACAGACAAGTTGGTAGCCTCTTTATTTCAGAGGAGCTATGCTGGTTTTAGCTGATGTTTGCATATTTTAGCCATGGCCTATTATTTTCTATCATAGTTATCATCTAGCTACGTCAGAAAAGGTTGACAAGTCTACGCCTTAGCCTCACTTCTCTTTGTGATACACAATTAATGGTTAATCTCTTTAAGAATCACTTAAGTGTAGTCCTGCTTTTAAGCATGGGAATAGACAATGATCATTACTTTAGGGGTTATAAAGTTAAAACTGCGTATTGGTTTTTTATGCATATCAGTGAAACTGGGTCTGTGGAGCAAAAGAACTTTCTGCTAGTCAGGTATATTCATGCATCAGCTGATTATTCTGCAAGCTGATCCAAGTTATGAGCAAATCTCTGCCATGTTATCTAGAATGTGCTGTTTGTACATCTTATATTTATTTTGTCCATTAACTGACCTCTTACATTGTGTCACCCCAGTAATACCAGCTGTTGTACCCAGCACCACCTTGGGTCTGCGTGGAAAGCTGACAGAAGGGAGCAGGCTGCTGAAGAACAGGCACTTTGTGGCTAAGAAGCAATTTCCTTGTTATTTGAAAAAGCCTGCTTGAAATGACTATGGGACAGCTTACAGACAAAATTATTGTGCCCATTTGCTCTGTGAGAAAGCCTTGGAGTGATTTGCTTGCCCCCTGCCCCCATTGCTGTTTCACAGGCAGCCTATGGGTAGCCCACGGAAACCTGGCCAAGCAACACGTTAAGCTATGGTGTGCTCAGCTACGTGATGCTGGAAATGCTCTGGAGAGCAGTGCCTGAAGAGTCTTGTTGCAGGCTCACTGCATGGGAAGGGCAATGTGTGGTCTGAGTCCAGAAAGACACTAGAGGCGCAATCAGTGGGTGTATTCCCTCCTCCTGTCCTTCCCCAATTTGACACCAGTTTGTCTCAGAGGAGCTTTCTGTGAAAGTCAGTGTAAAAAGCTGTTTTAGTTGGAAGGATGAATATAGCGTTAGATTGCAAAAGGAACACAGTACCTCATCAACAAGGACACGGCATCCATTACTGTAGCTGCTGGAAGTTCGATCCCCAAGTCTTCCTGAAATGTTTGCTTAAAGGGCGAACCGGTTACTGTTACTGGAAGTTACACTTTCCAGTCTGAATCATATATTTGCACCTCTGAGGGCTCACTGGGCAATCAGGTGGAAAAGCCACTGATGCATGAGTAACTGTAGAAAATCATGGGATTGCAAAACTCTGACCCATTTAGAGAAAATGAACAGCTTATAGCTAAAATAGGCCACCCTGAAAACAAAAATTGAGACTAAACTACCAGAATATCTGGTATGCCTCAAACTAATTATTCAGACACTTCTAGCAGGTTGTTTAAGCTCCCGTTTATATTAACTTGCCCCTAATATGATTGTTACAGTCCTTTACTCTCTAGAGCTTCCTGAGGAGGGGAAATAGAGAAGGAGGTGCTGATCTC
This sequence comes from Neomorphus geoffroyi, assembly GCA_033558235.1. Taxonomy (NCBI): domain Eukaryota; kingdom Metazoa; phylum Chordata; class Aves; order Cuculiformes; family Neomorphidae; genus Neomorphus; species Neomorphus geoffroyi. The sequence continues at coordinate 24,552,093 of JAUMJM010000002.1, forward strand.
TTGTTATCCAGTCATACGACACATCGGAATTATTCAAAGCTGAGCCAGGGGATGTTTAGACTGGACATCAGAAAGAGGGTGGTCAAACACTGGAACAGGATTCTTAGAGAGGTGATCGACGCCCCGTGCCTGTCAGTGTTTAAGAGTCATTTGGACTACGCCCTTAACAAAATACCTTAACTTGGCCAGCCCTAAATTGTTCAGGCAGCTGGAATGGATGTTTGTTGTAGGTCCCTTCCAACTGAAATAGTCTATCCTATCCTAGTCTATTTTGTGCCTGTTAGCAGTAACACAGTTCTATGTGAAAATGGGCATGAACTAGAATTTTAGACGTGAGTATTGCTGGGTTGTTAGGTGATTCAAAAGAGATATTGAAAACATTTCCCTGCTTATTCGAACCTCACGTCTATACAATAGATGGCATCAAGTCCCTTTGGCTTTGAGCACTCTGATGTAAGAGCTGACGTAGAACTACAATCTGGACTTTATGACCTATTCAAGAGTAGTCAAGGATGTGAGAAGCTACATAAATCAGAGTAAGGGAGCATCCTTGTATCTAAGTGGTAGCTAAGCAGTGCCATTTGCCCAGTGAGCAAAGGATCTTCTGAGGTAGTGAAAATCTTTGGCAACCCAACTTTCTAATTGATACATCCAGTGCCTAGGAAGCTCATAGTGAGGTGTTGAGATCACTCATCAGGTAGGCAGCTTGTTACCTGGAACATGGTCTCCAACAATCCAGAGCCTTGGAACACGACAGCAACAATACTGGAGGAGTGGTGATGAAGTTTCAGAAGTACTGAGAATAAGCTAAGTCAGCCAAAGCTGCAGACCTCTAGGGACTGGAGTGGAGAGGAGTGGCAGCAATAAGAAGGTCATGATGACAACCCCTAAAGCGTGCTGCAGCATGGAGAAGCTGTGTCAGAGAGGCTGTTGCCATAACATTTCTTTGGATAAACATCTGGAGTCCTTGCACTTACTGACGTGGTGCTGCTCCATGAGCCAAAACCTCTGCTGTTAGTTTAATTGAAACCCTATTGCTTAAATAGCACTCAGCACCATCTCAGCTGTGAAACTACTCCCTTGAATAAGGGCAGCATCTCCAAGAGAAAGAAGACATCCTTCACATGTGATACAGTCACATGTGGAAAAGAAAGCTGGTCTGTGGCTTAATCTGAAATGAGGATTCTTGCCCTTGGCTGCTAGGAACAGTCATTTTGTTCCCTGGCAGGTCACTTGGGAGCAATCTGATTTTAGTGGTACATAACCAAAACAACTGCCTTGGCCCTCAGACTGTGGGCGTGTGTAAGACTCAGAACGCTTTATGCAGTACACAGAGGGAAGGGCACAAGATTACCTTTTTCTCCTGGTGACTTCATGGATCTGCCTCTTATTTTGCTTCACACCCTAGGTTAAAAAAACCAAACAAACAACAAAACAAGGAATCTGTTGATTTCAGCTCCCGCCTCCAGGAGCGTGTGACCTGTTTTTCTGAGTCATTTTGCTCTCATAACACCAACTCTAAATGACCTGTCCCAGCTTTGCAGGAGCTTGACACCTCTGACAACCATGTTCTGGGAATCTGGAGTCAAATAGTGATAAGGATTTTATAGGAGGGACCTAATCTTGGGCTTAAAGAGTATTATGAGGCTGAATTAAATGCTGCTACTTTAGAGCCCACTAATATAATTAGTGGTGTGTGCTGTACAAGGACATTCTGGAAAGTGCATGAGTCTTCCAGTGCCACATGTGAACTGCAGTCCAGGGCTGCTTTAATTTCGACTCAGTGGTGTTTGAAGAAGGGGATAGTTTTGTGTGTGCTTTGAGTGGATTTAGTTCAGATGTATCGAAGAAAAAGCTGAAGAGTAGAAAAGACCATCTATACTATTAGGAGAGTAGTGTGTATTTCTCTGAAAATGCCTTCTTTATTCAAAAGTACTTTCACACAGAGGTTCTGTGTTTCCATTACACTTTTGATATATGTTTTTGATTTTATCAGCTTGCCTCTAATTTCTCTATCGAAGTTTGGTAAGCTGTGAACTGTTGATTCAAGTCAGCAGCTTTGAAAATCATTTTGAATATTGTGTATGAGTCACTGTAAAAATGGGAAAAGGGTGAAAAGGAGCGAGTGTGGATGAAAAAATGGAGTTGTAAAATGTGAAAAGGGAGACAGACTTGCCCATCTATATGCAGTAACCTGGCACTTCTGGAATAGGAGACCAGTGCTCAGGGAGTCTGGAAAGATAGAGGCCAGTAAAGTCTGCTTTATAATATCCAGATCCAAAAAGGTCACTCACAGGAGCATCTGGACTTGGCAGCAGACTTCTTGTCATTAAAGAAATGTGGTCTATCCCTGACTTGGATTTCAGGAAAAGGAAGAAGACAGCATCCCTGTGATCCATCAAATCTGGTTTAGAAACATCCACGACTGCAGTGTTCAGAAACGCGGGAGACCAGTAAGGTGAGCTGGAGCTTATGAGTGTTCATGCTTGTCTTCATGGCAGAAGGTAAACCAGAGTATTCCAGATTTCTTTTGCCTAGGACAAAGCCCCCTCTGAAGTTCCTAGTGAGATCTTCTTCCTTGAAGAAGATGCAGTGTATTTTGTGTGAAGTTGGTTAGCCACTACATGTTGCTGGCTGTCTTGCATGCTAACCTGTCTGTCTCTGCCTTTCCAGCCCACTACACGTGGTCCTCATTGATACTTGGGTTAACTCCAGTTCCCTTCCTTCTGGCCTAGCCATCAACATTCGTATCTTCTTTAATCAAAAGGATTCTTTTCTACTGGCATCCACTGGTTAGCCATGTTCTTCTCTTTGCAAAGTTGGCTCTCTTCAGATTCTGCGTCTTCACTTCCAGCCTTTTCATTTTCACTTTGCTGTGCTGTTGGATGTTCATAAGGCATGTTCATATTCTGTAATGCCCACGTGTAAACCACTCCTTTGCTCTGGAGACAATATCAGTGGGCTAGAAGGGAGCATCCCATGGGGAAGTTTTCTGGACCTTCTTATTCCAACCTATGGATGCAGAAGTAAACTCAGTCAGCAGAAAGCAGCTCCATTCTTGCTGCAAGGGAGTTAAATCAGCTGACCCCATTGGCCTTTTCTTGTTCCTTTAGGCTTTTTGGTTTAACATATCTGTACAAGCTGTAGTAATGCATTTTTCCAGTTGCAAAATGTCTCCTATCTCTAAGCCTGATGAAAAATTCCACTCTAACTTCTAAGCTCATAAGTGAAGGATTTTTTCTTAATTATGGTAAAAAGACAGATACCGCTACCACGCAAGAAGTATTGGAGTGTGTCTGAGGCAGAAGGATTACATTTGTTTCTGTGGATATCTAGGTACAGAGAAATCAATGGGAAAAGGAAGTTTAAAGACAGATGACATGACTGAAGAAAAGCTAACTGCCTGAAGCAGTTAAACTAGGCTGAAGAGGTCCACTGTTGAAATTTTCATCCCAAGAATATTTCACCCAAGGGAAATCTTAGTCTTTAGTATACTGTTTAGAAGGGGAGAAATCTTAAGGGAGGAATTTGTGGAACAATATGGGAATCTTAGTTCTAGAGAACTGCCAGGACCAGATGGTGTTCCTTTCGAGCTGTGGGGGATCACATCTCCAAAACTGGAAAGCTTCTGACAAACACATGCAATAAATTGCTTAAAATAGGAGTTCTTCTTGGTTGTGTAGAAGTGTCACCAGGGACCATCACTTCCAAAATGCAATGAAGAGTGACCTTGGGAGTTGCAGGGGAGAGTGCAATGTCCTACACAGAGGGGAAGCATTTCAAGGTAGTGAGAAAGGAAACATATACTTAGAAAAACAGAATTACATCATTTGACCAACAACAGAGTTTCTGCTTAAAGTGCTCAGCTGGTCGTAGGAGTTATTTTAAGACTTTGTTTAAAATACTGGGGAAAAAAGCATCTGTCTTATATCATCAAGGTTTTTAGGAGGTTTTGATTATGCTTGTAAGAAAAAGGAACTTTATGTTATGCTAGACAGGTAGATTTTTATCCCTAAGTAAATACTAGTTAGCCATGAAATGTTTTAAATACTGGCTGTTTTACAAAGTGTAGGTGACATGGAGAGATCTAGGCTGGGATTCCTCTTGTACAAATTAGTTGGTGATTTTGAGACTGAGTTGAAAAATCTGATCATTACATATCACTATTCAAATTAGAAAAAACTAGAAGAGCGCACAAAATCTAGAAAAACTTACCTCAGTGAACAAAATAGTAGGTACAATGTAACTTGTATACATAAAGACTTGCGCAATGGGAAGAAAAATCTATTTTTTTTGCAGATGGTAATGAATCTAAACAAAGAAGTTTTCCTTCAGAAGCAGAGATCTAGGAGTGGATATTGACAGCTGTTCAGCCTTCTTCACCCAGGCAAACAGAGCCATGAGAAAGCCTTGCTTTAGGTTCCCAGAAACTGAAGACTATAGTCACATGCAGCAACAGAGGAATATCCGTAAAACAAATGGAAGGAAATAATGCTGTGGAATTCAGCGCTAACAACATGTCATAAAAAGTAAGATTTGTGAGATATGAAGGATTAGATCATTCTGCTACCATTAACAGCTTTACAGCAGAGCAATTATATGACCAATATCAAAGATCAAATTCTAGGTTATAAACTTCAATTTTGGGAAGTAAAATGAAGAAAAATATCTTCCACAGAACTCTGCAATGAAAGAAGCATAACTTTAGTTGGACAGAGGTTATCTTCCTTTTACATGGAACAATGACCTGAACTGGTGAGTTAATATGCAACTTTGCTGTTGAATTCTGATGACCCATGTTAGGCTTTCATATTTCTGAGGGAGAGAATGGCTGTCCACGTGCTTGCATCAATTGCATATGTTTCCTTGTTAGACGTTAGTATTTTATGGAGAATGGAAGTTCAAATGAAGTCAAATGAAATTGTTGGCAATTTGAAATGCTGGCCACCTCCTTTGGCCTTTTTATATTATGTAATGTAGTAAAAAAAACCCAGAACTTGTATTTTATGCTTTATAGCAATTATTTCTGAAGTAAGCGTAGCCCACTCTGCTAAGTGTTTTCATTGACGTCCCAAAAGTCAGATGTACTTACTTTACAGTCTGAATGTCAACCTCAGTCTCATAATTACAAAATTTTCCAAGACACTGAATTATACATTAATATAAAATAAAAAATGTAAAAGTATAGAAACTGTCCTTAAAATGAAGCTGGGAAAAAAGAATAACTTCTTTCAACCTCAGAAGCCATTGATGTAACTGCTACTTGCTGTTGTGAGTCTGATAGTCCTTTTACTCAATATATTCCCATTAGTCTTGCAGAAATAAGTATTTTATTCTCTCTTCTTCTTTCTTTTTTTTCCTCCTCTTTTTTTGCTTGTATTCCTTGAGGGAGAATTATAAGATATTTCACAGCAGAATAGGCTATTAATGTAATAACACATGTAGTGCTTAGTTAACGCAGGTTTACAGACATAGAGCAACTACTGGGCATTTTTCTGGTATTCAGTTATAACTACTGAAATCTTATAAAGCCGTACCAAATCCAAAACTCTAGACACCAGATAAAATTGCTGAAAGCACTTAAGGGGTTTATAAACATGTGAAGTTACATTCTTCAAACATTGTTTGCATTTAGCCTTAGTTTGAAGTCATCTTTAAAAACTTAGACTTGGGTTAAAATTTTCAGATGCAGCAGCACTTGTGTGTGTATTTAGATACATATGTATATGGCTGATGTGTATACTTATTATACACACATGTGTTTGTATGTAGCAAATATATATTGTAAATACTACTGATGATGGTTTAAAGAAGGGACTAGTAGGAGGGCTTGCTTTGGGGACTTTAGGACTGAAGGAATCATGTTTTGAAGGAGGAATCCAAGGAAAATACTTTGCATCAGTGACATGTATTGTGAACCTATAAATGATGTCTTTTCTATCTCTCAAGGAGTGCTGTTTCCCCATAAAAAACATGGAAGACAAAAAAGTCCACAATGAACTTCCAAACCACTAGTTACAAATTACATGACTGTATGTGAATGGCTCCTGGATTGTTCTGTCTGGATAGGTAGGAACACAGTGATATTAGGCAGCAGGAGCCTCTGATGTGATATTAGGTTAACAGAAGACTCTTGATGTCTGGGACGAATGGCAAAGTAGTGAATGGAGACTTAATTGTAACCAATCTTTTTCCAAAGCTTTACCTTCTGAAATAAAAATTGCTTTCTCTAGACTGACATATCGCTGTAAGATATCCTTGATATTCGGTTTCAGTAAGTAACTTGTCTCAGTGGCTAAATTACAAAGCACTGCAAATAAATCATGTACTATGTTTAGAGCACTTCTCTCTGTCATGACTAAAAGTGTAGTGATAAAGGTAATTGATTACTCCTCTTCACTGGGTGAAATCGCTGCGAGCATCAGCAGCCGCAGAAGCCAATGTGACCAGTAGAAATGCAAGCCTTGATGTAATCAGTTGTGACTCTGGGAGGCTGGTTTTCAGACTGTGAAGAGCAGTCGATCTGAGATCCTTGCTTTGTTTTGAAATTCACTCGGAGGCACCCAACATAGCTGACTAATGAGCTTATTTTCTGGGTGTGGTTCTCCAGGGCTGGAGAGAGACAACTGCAAAATTCTCAGGGAATGCTTTTTTAGAGTCCTGAACACTGATGAGCTGATAAATTGTTTTGATTACTTTGTTACCACCAATGGTGCTTTTGGATGGTGTGCAACCATCATGAGATGAACTCACTTGCCATGAATGAGAATGCCATGAGTGGGTTTTGTCTAAGATTTTCTCTGGGATCCAGTGGAGAGTTGTTGTTCCACTTCACCCTTCTCTCGGAATCTTGGTCAATGCAGGCAGAGAAGAAGCAAAAGCATGAGAAAGAACAAGAAACCAAGCAGGTAGTTAATACATAACCAGGTTCACACCAAGAGAAGGGATAGAGCCAAGATATATACATATAGTTTTGGATTCCTTCCAGAGAACCAGGAATGCTGCTGCTGTTCACTGACACAGTGACCTGGGCCTCTGCCAGGGAAGGGGGCAGGCACGGGGCGGGGAGGGGGGTGTTTGTCCTTCCCTCCTCAGAATGAAATATGTTTCCTTTCCTCTGTCATTGACACTGCTTCTGACTGGTCTGCAAAATCACCGTCTCCGCTGTGAAATGATGTGGTTATGTGAATCCCAGGTTTGAAGGGATGGGCTGCTGTGTAACAGTTATTTTTTTTTGCTTTGTGTTTTGTTAAGGTTTTGCCTTTCTGTGCCCATGAGGAAATGTTTTAAGTATGTCAGGTTTTTCCATAGTGTTAATGTCTGAAATGCTCCCTTCTGATTTTCATTTCTGTATGGCTACGGAGTATTTTTAATTTTCTCTATTTGGTAGCCTTTATCAGGGTCTGATCGGCACTCGAGGACTAAAAGCTATTTGAAAACGCTGTGTCGTCAGGTAAATAGATCCTAATTGGTCTGGTATTTATTTAAAATAAAATGGTTTACAGTATATTTAATAACTTATTAAAAGCAACTTGTTAATTTTGAACTGATTTACTACTGTTGTGACCACAGACAGGATTACGGGTTAAATGTGAGTGTGTATATACATATATATAATAACTACATACAAATACATGTTTCTGTATTAATTTTAGAGCACTGAATACATTAAAACATTTGGAAATAAAACACATTACTCACAAAGCCTTCTTCAGATGAGCTAATATTGTTGAAATAACTTTTTCATTGCTCCCCAGTGGTCATTAAGTCCTCTTGGAGTTCAGGGCATGGGGACAATGGCTCACAAACAGTATAATACAGGCCAGGAAGTCTTGCACCTGCCACTGTTTCGATGAGTGCTTGCATGTCACAGCTTATGCCAAATCAGTTGACAAAGAGAAATTTTTCCTTACAACAGTTTGCTGTATGCAGTTCAAAACAGCACCGTTTCCATTGCTGTCTTGTGCAAGACAAGCTCAAACATACTCAGTGCCACACCTTATCTCTAACTCACCTACATGTTCTTCTCAGCACTGATCACCTATGGCTTGGATTAAGCCACCTAAAAACAGGTGTGGACAGGCAGTAGTGTGGTGGCTGGCGGTGCTCCCAGGGCTGTTCCTTGTAGAGAGAGCAATGCTTCGTGGGATTTCCTTGTGCCTTTTGGGAACAGGCATGTTGTGGTGCATGTTGAGTCAACATGTGGCTCATGCTGAGTCTAATCCTGTCTCCACTCCCAATCACCTCTATGACTCTGAGCAGTGAGGAAAAAGACAGGACTTACCTTCTGCATTACCTTCTGCTTCTGCTCAGGTACCAACCCAATGCCGGAAAATGGGAGCAAATACATCTTTTAATATCACTGTGGAACTGCTTAGTCCCTCAGGCAGAAATGCCTTGCTTACAGCATGGGCTAGGGAAGCCTTGAAAGGCTCAAGGTTACCTAGGAATACACTCTTTCAGGGGAAATAGACTCTTTATGATGGACAAAGAATGGAATTTGGATCTGTGTTATCTCTTTGTGAACAAATCATTCTTGATGAAGTAAAGTTGTAGACCTTGTCCAGACCCTATCAGAAGGGCTCAGAAAGGTTGGCTTGCTATTTTTGTCCCTATTACTCCTAGCAAGAAGAATCCCTTTCTCTTTCAGTAGCAGTTTCCTATAAAAAGTAGTGTGCACAGTGTTCTTTACTATTGCGATCTGTTTAGCTAACTAAGGAGGAGCAGTCTGTCTCAGAATGATATTTATACATATATGCTAAGAGCAAAAACAAACCTAATGCTAATGACAGCACTATGTTGAATGGAGACCAAAGACACTTGCTGCAGGTCACTTGAACTGGACTTACTAGACTTACTCCTTGAAAGGAGGCAAGCTTGGAAGTGTTGATTTCTAACAGAAATGAAGGAAGATAATGAACAGTACTATGAGATATATGAAAATCACCAGGAATATGGCTTTCATGAATATTTAGACCTCTGAGAAGGACTCATAGGCACATTTTGTTCTATACACTTATCGTGCTAGGAGCTATAGTGGAGACACACCTGGTTTTATCAGTTCCATGGCATGGACCCAGCTGCGACCTGGAAGCTGTGTTTCTCTGTGAGCAAAGACAGCCACTTCTGCTATCAGCCACACCTGATCGTTAGTGAGCATTGTTATACCTGTAACCATACAACACTGAAATCGTTAGTCACTGTGCTGTTTAATTTCATGTAGGATTGCTTCAGAGTTGGAAGTTCAGCAGCACTAGTTAGAATGGGGGTGATACAGGTATTCTTCTGTTTCCAGAGGGAAGCACCTGGTTCAACACCAGAGTGTTAAAGATGTAGAAGAAAGAGGAATTAGGGGAGGAGAGAACTGAGAGGAGGAAAAGCACTTTGAGTTTATTTGCTGTATTACAGGTAATGTTCACAAAATATCCAGCATTTGAACTCTGAGTATATGGTCAGAGTTTCCTCTCACTTCTGAATGACCTACTGCACAAACATTTACTTGTTGACATATAATAACTGCCTTCAAACAGGATATTAATCAGCACTCTAAAATAATCTAAAACTCATTTGAAATAGCCAGGTTAATCCCCATCACCTGTGAGTGAGGAATAAAAAATAAATTATTCACAACCCATTACTTCCCTAGTAAAATGGCACAGATTTTTGCAACTGTTAAGGTGGCTGGAATCAATTAAAGTGCTGTGCTGTTCTTTTGGAGTCTTAAAGTATTTAACTTCTAAGTGTGGGCTTAAATACATACAGTGGCATATTTTCCCAGTTTGAATTCACAGCACTGGGAGGGCTGTGTTTTAAGGTGGTTTGGACCAATAAAGACTTATTTAGAAAATAAACTCATTAAAGGTAGAAAAGAGAAAATATTTCCATTGAAAGAAGTGGACTTGCTTCTGTGGGGTTTGACTTTGCTTAAATCATACCAAATGAGCTGGTATGAATGATGAGATGTGGATAAATATATAAAGCTTACTGGAAAGAAAAATCGCATCTGAGATAAAAGCAACATAGGTCACACTTGTACAGTATCAAAATCCTTCTGACATGAAACAATATTAATTGGACCTATTTCAATTAAAAATTAAATTCTTTACCTTTAAAGAAATGGTGAACAGAAATGCATTACTGAGCAAAATGGCCACCCCTGGCATTCCCCCTGCACTGTCACCGGGGCGGTTTTCCACCTGCCAACAATTAAGTGCCTCTTCCTGTAAACTGCATTAGCCCTTCAGAAAGACTCATAACCTATTTTTCAGCTTTTTGGTGCATGGTGGAGGGAGGCAGGAGATAAGAATGTGCTAGGAAAACATCTTCCTGAGTAGAGATGGCCAGTTGTTTCCCCAAAAAGGGGGTTGGAGAGGTAGGGGGCATCAGTTTGTTTTGTAATTAGAAGCAATAGAAATTCACACATTTTTTCCTTCGAGATTTTTGCTCTTTCTTCGAAGTGCCTGCAAAAGTTAACTGACTTGTCTGGCATAACATGTGCTGGGAAATGGGCATACGTAACAGTTTCAAACCTTTTAGGCATGTTCACTAGTAAGTTGGACTTCATGGTAACCAACATGGTTACTCTGCTAAACTGTCCTTTTGAAACGGGGGGAAAATACTTCACAGGCCGCCCTCTTAGTCTGCTAGGTCTACTACTAGATTTTCTCTCCCATTCCTGACCTCCCTGCTTCCAGCTGTTCTTCAAAATGTGCTTTTGAGAGGTGAAAAGGGATACTTCTGTGTATTTTGCTGTCAGTGATCACAGTAACAGCTAATCCCACTGTGTTTAAAACATGATGGTGCCGGTTGTACATTTAACAGCTTTCAAAACCACTATTAGGACATTTCTTTTTGCCAATGAAAAGAATATAAATGCATGTCAGACAGCTTTGGAGTCAGGTGTGTAATGTGCTGGATCTGAAAAGAAAGTATTTCATTTTCAGCCCTGTCAACCAACAGAGCTGTGCTGAGCTTTTCCAGTCCTTCATATCCCAGCCAGGTATTATATTGAGCTAGCGACTGGCCTCAGAGAAGTGTGGAGTGAAACTCAAGAGCATTGACTGACACTGTGCATGACCCTTGGCATGATAGAGCAACTAGAATGCATCAGCTGTGCCAATACCTGAAAATGGGTTCCTGTGGAGCCAGCTACTTGTTTCATGTATCACATAAGATTATAACCATAACTAAACTACATTTCAACAAGTTAGAATTTTTGGAAACACTTTACATTTTCTCTTTTACCCTATGAAACTCTATTGCTCTTACTGCTGGAGGGAATCCAGCAGTTGTTTGTGCAAGAGTTCTTGCTTACTTTCTATTTCATTCCTAATTATCTTGGTTTCCTTTGGTTTGTTTTGAGAAGGGAGAGGAAAATAATGCCCACAGGCTCCAAAGCATCTTAGTTTCTGGAAGGCCGAATTGTTTCTCTCTTGGAGAATTGCTGTGGGGAGAGAGGTTCTGGCCAGGTAGCCCATGTGCTATCAGAATAGACAGCACACAGCAAGAAGGCAAGAGAGAGCAGTTGGCAGCCTTCGTACATGAAGGAAAGTAGTGAGTGGACTACAAGGAAAAAACAATGTGGTTTTTGATGGTGGGAGAGGGAGGACACAGGTGAACATAGATGTAGGGGAAAGTTGGGAGCTTGGGGTAGACAAAGGAAAGAATTAGGAGGCAGCATTATCTGGTCAAAAGGTGGCTTTCATTGGAGTTTTTGGTCTGTATTTTAGTGCTATTAGAGCCAAGTCATCCTAATAGCTTTTCTTCTCAAAATTTCAAAGCTTTCCCTTTACAATTTGCTAATAATGTTACCTCACAGAGACACTACAGCTTCCTGAGTAGTGTTACTCACCTGACAGAACTCCTACTTTTTTGTAGGCTTTCACTAGGTCTACCTATCCCACGGTCTTTGCTTCAAAAAGTCTTGACCTTTTTCGATGTGTCGAGCAAACACAGATTTCATAATCAGTTATTGATCCCCTGCATTCATATTTTCCAGACACTCTTCTGTAATGCATTGTGTTGTCACCCATAATATAAAACTGAAGAAGTGGATGTTGGTCTCTCAAGATCTTGGATCAGTCACTTTACCTCAAACAGTCCCTCTTGCATTAGTTTGTGCTAATGGTCTCCGCACAGGGAAAGTCTCTTCATCAGATAAAGCAAGCGCAGAAACTGAGTGTTGTCTCCTGCCTCTTGCTAACAGATCATGGCTAGAAAAAGGCACGGTGTTGAGTTCTTGTGCAGCTGGAGCTATGAGCAGTATGAATGATAAGTCATACAGACGGATTAAAGTGATGTTTGTCCTCATCTTATGGTGTAGCACTCAAGCACAGCTTAGCTTGATGATGGGCTGCCTGGCTGGGTTCTCAGAGTTTCTGCTTCAAGGTCCTCCAACACCTCAGCGCTGTTTGTACTGCTTCTGCCTGGGCTTTGTAAATAAAACTGCTCTGCAACTTCTCTGATTTTGGCACCTTTTTGAAATTTTCATTTAATTTTATATTCCTAACAGATTAGTCTTGCCGTTGGGTTTAACCATACTTCTTGAATGTAAAAATTCTACTTTTAATAGGGCAAAATGACAGGACTCCAACATCTTGGTAACCTGAAAGCTCATATGTTTGTTACTGGTTCTTCATTCTAGTGAGGTGGGAGGCTGGCAAGAATAGCCACCTTTGATTTTCTGCACAATCCCATGGCAAAAGTATCATAACAGGTAAAAGCAACAAAGTAGACAAGTCCTGGTTTGGGTTTTAACTGTTGTGTTTTAACTGTTTCCAGACACCATTTAACTGACAATTCCAGATACTGTTTTCAGCAATTTCTTAAAGTGGCAGCTTTGATACTACTACAGTCTCAATGCAAGTAGATGCGTCTGATCGCAACTACTATGTCTTTATAAGTAAGGTGACCACAAACAATAGGTCTTCCCTCTAACCATAGTATACTAGTAACAGCCATGTAAGATATAGGAGGTTTTTTATTTAATTCAAAGCCAATCATTATCAGTTAACAGCCATTTTAAGAGACTTGGATTAAGTTTTCTTTTATTTCAGCATGTTCTCCCTATGCCTGTGTAACCGAAGAGGAGAATGTGATGGGATTGACTTTCTAGCATATTTTAGGCTGAGAAGCACAGTGGGTTGAAGAAGTATGTGTATGTGCTTGTACCTGAAAACTAAATAAGCCATTTCTTGGCGGGATCTGGTTAGTAACTAAACCAAATTACATGATAGGGACAGAGGTATATTGTGAACAACCTCCTCCTGACTGGAGATTACTTTTTCTGCTCTGTATGTGTTCATCGATAAAGTCATGTTGCACATAAAAAAAAGGCTTATGTTTCTGTGAGTTTGGGGCTGTCAAGACTGATATGGATTACAGATTTTTAAACACAGCCATCCCTATAAATTAACAAACTGAAAATCTGATTTAAAGAAACCTCAATTGATGGTAGGTATGGTCCCAAACCTCTATTGTAAGGACACTGGAATTGATTCAAATGATCAAGGAGTACTGAATCTCATTTAAAAGGATGTTTTTAAAACTATACATAAGATGCTTCTGAATGGTTCTGGTAAGACTACAGTCTGCGAGTCACAGAAAGGTCTGGTTGTTCGTTAAAACGTCAAGAAAGGAAGAAGAGGGATGATAAGACAAGAAAAGGCAGGTCCATGGTTACTTTGCTTAGCCTATAAGACAAAAACTCCTTAGTGTGTGTTGTTCTTTGAAGGGAAGAATTGACCTCATTTATGACCTCTGTGACCCCCCCAGTGATAATCACAAGGGTCTGTTTCTTCAATTAGCTTAAAAAGTAGCAAAGGCTTGTCATTGTAAGAGCCCAGGAAAAAAGCAACGTTTTTTGGTGCAAAACAACACAAATGGTAATGTGTCACTCACTGAGGGATGAGGTGTTGATGCAATTACCTGTCATATCACTTGGTGGTGGAGTGATGAGCGAGTAGAAATCATATTCTCACGTTTAAAATGAGAACTCAGTCTTATGTGGAGCTAAAACAATACATTTTACCTTCCACAGTTCTTTGGGCTTAAACTTAAGCATGGCCTGCAATTTAAATTTATGGCCTTGTTCCAGTAAACAGTGCATTATTTAATCTAAAAACTGCATATTAACAAGAATATTAAAAGGAAGGAGGGAGGTTCATATTTATTATTAATCCACTGTTAGCTTGCATTAAAGTAGTACAGCTAGAGTTACAGTGTTAACAACAATAAAATAGGTAAGCAATTAGGAAAAAGTCATGCCAGCATTGTCTGTCCTAAGGTTATATATCTGTATGTTTGTGGTGGGTTGACCTTAATTTTATTTTTGACCTTATAAAAATTTTAAAATGTGCTCATCCAGATATCCCCCAAAGGCCAGGATTTCAAAAAAATTAAAGCTACAAGTCTCTCTGAATGACTGCATCTGGCTCTGTCTGCATTACAGAAAAAAGAAATCAATAGCCAAACACCTACACAACAATCTCCGTGAGCTGAGAGGAGGCTTTACTGTGTCAAAGCCACTCTTTCATGAGTTCTTTCTCTGGAGGGCATTCTCAGTTTTGTATTGACAATGAGAGTCATAACAAACACATCTACTCTGTAGGCTGACCTTTGTACAGCTAAGATTTTATAAGCTGAAATTAAAGTGAGTGCATCATTCTGAACATGTTTTCCCCTCTTTTCTTTCTACTCCGTTGCAGTTATTTCAGTGAAACTTAGCTACTATAAGCTGCAGGTTACTTCCCGTAGTTCGAGGACAGTTTAGTAATTTACTGATGTAATGGAGCTTAAACAGAGGATTCAGACTTTTAAAGCTGAAGCTTGGTAGCACTGAGCACTTTTTTTTCCTCCTTTCAAAAGCACGATCACTGCTCAAAAGTCCTTTGTGGGATGCTCTTCTCCCTTTTAATACGATCCTAGTAAGAGGATCCTGGCCTGAGTCTATCACCAAGTTAATATATGAGAGATGTGATTTCATATACATAATTTGTGTACCTGCAAGAAGTCATTTTCCTAGAGGTACCAGAGGCGGTTTTAGGCAGCCATACCTTAAGGCCTGTGCTCTCTAATATAAAGATAAAGAAAAAAGGCAGTTGGTGGCAATCTGTGCCTTAAAGCTAGTACTTCAAAGGACAGAGATAAGCCTGTAGTGTCATAAGTCTCTCAGGACTCATCCCTTTGTATAATACTAGGTGTTTATTCTTGAAATATGTTTTACTTTATATGTAGAAAATATATGTAAGTTTGTACATGTATATTTGCATCAAAGGATGCTGCAAGAACGGAGGTCTGTGGACTTCAGATAAAGAAACTATAAAGAGACTATGACACTTAGCATTCACATTATCATCATCTCAAAGTCAAAAATATGTAAAAGAAAACAAATCCAAAAGACTGCAAATTTCTCTTAGTCTTCACTCAAAAACTAGCTTTGGAGTTTTTCAAAGGCTTCTATTATTAAAAACTTTATGTAGATTTTTCTTCTTCTAGTAAGATCTTATTCCTTAACGGGTTTATCTTATGAAGTAACTCGTAGGGAGGTTCTACCTTCTCATCCTCTTGGAAAAGAGATTGCTGCAACCTGAACTTCCAGCTTCATATCGTTACCAAACACTAGGCATTGTGATTTGAGCTAAGAACATTCACGGAGCTTTTGAAGGGTGTGCAAACAGAAGTGAAGTAGCTGAATGCATTCAGACAAACAGCCACGCTAAAGTGAACCGCTGCCCCAGTCTTGATTCAATCCTGCTGCTACGTGAGGCAGGAGCCGGGGAGGCAGGGGGGTGAGGGCTAAGCAAGACCCCTACATGCCAAGCATTGCCAGGTTGCTGGGTAGAACCCCATCACCGCAGGAGGCTGTTGCTGCTGTTCTGTGGCAAAAACACTCCAGCTTCCTTTCTCAGAAAGCATCACACACGTGTTAGCCTTCACATACCCAGCTTAATATCTGCAGCAATCTGGCTGCAAACCTTGGCTGCAAAGGCTCCATGAGGAATTAGTTAGGCTGGGTGTGATGCTTGAGCTGGCTTGCTTGCCTGTGACCCATGTGAACTGCAGTCTCAGCATTCCTGCAGCACATAAAGCTAGAAATCACAGTATCTGCTTCTAATGAAAGTAGGCTCTGTCCACACTTGGCAGGTTTCTCCAGCTCTGCTGCTTAGACTAATAAAAGATATTATCTCTCTCTATGAGTTTTACTTTGCTTATATCCTGAGATTATCACAGCTCTGCCACTTGGAGGTCAGACAGAGCAACTCTTTGAGATCACAGTATCGTAAGGTTGGAAAAGACCTTTGAGATCATCGAGTCCAACCTATGACCCAACACCTACACCTATTAGGTAGAACTATGGTGATATCAGAAGAAATAACTTGAGAATAATGCTATTAAACCAATACTAAGTTTTAAGGCCAAGGAGTGGGTAGTTGACAGTGCTTCACAGTCCCTAAGTGTGCTCTGCTTTTGTTTAGTGACATGGTGGACTACCAGAGGTTTCCGACCAGTGAGCTCCTTTAGCATTATGCTACACAATGTTTCTTCCTGGGGTGCGTGCTATGCCTGGGCTTGGGCAAGGATGATTGTTTCTTTTGTAATAACCTGACTATTTTTGCTGAATTTTGAAGCAAGGCAGTCCTCTTAGAGCAATACCAATGTGATCTCTTGAAAGCACTTGAGTGGACTGAGTGGGATATTGAAAGTTGTTGTGTGAGATTCTTGCAAGGATTGTACCTCTCCCCAGTTCTTAGGTGCTAAATCATAACAAATTGAGGACTGTGTTTCATATGCTTTACTGACTCAGATGACTCAGTCATCTTTTCAAAATTAATATAAACAAATGAAACAACCTGCCTTGTCTTTTCACATCTGTAACCGCCACCACCACCATGTTTGCAAAACACTGCAGCAGCCTAACAAAATATAGTGTGTGGTGTTTCCTGCTGTGACCCAAAATATTCACTCGTGCTCTAACCCAGCAATGATCATTTGCTGCTTTTGGCTATGAGTGGTGGATGCTTTATGGCAGTTAATTATTATATTGCACATATGCACATTATCCTATCCACATTCCCTGCCAAAGCAGTTTCCACTTGAAAAATGTCCTTTGTCACTTTTCTACGTGTTTTCCTTTTTTTTTTTTATCTAGCACCATTATCTCGTGTTTTGAAAAGAAAAAAACAGCCCATTCCATGCTAACTTTTCTTTCTTTTTCTCTTCTTGTGCACCTCTGATGGATTTAATATTTGCAAGTCTTCATTTCCTATGTTTTGTTTACCATATTTAATTTCTGAAATACCCGTGGTACATGTCTCTTCCAGATTCCATGTGTTATTTGTGTTATTTCTGTATTCTTGTTCAATACATTTCCCACTTTTGTCTCTGTCCATTTGATTTTTGGTAAGAAACAGTGGGCTGCAAGCATTACAGTAAAGATTCAACTAAGCATCCGCTATTATCTGACTAAGAAATGGTTGGATTTCCAAGCACGTTCTTTTATTCGACAGTACGTCTCCATATTTTGGTAAAAGTCCTTGTAATACAGTATGTCATATAAACAGCGTCCTGCTTTTCCATTCCATGCCAATATTTGTTGTCCATTAAATGAAGGAGAGGTGCGGGGGTGTGTGGAAGCAACAACACAAAAAACTCCAAAGGAAATCAAAACCAGCTTTCAGTGTGTTCAGTGCAGTAGCCAAACCTCACACAGTGCGACAACTTGTAACATCTGCTTTAGGATATGAAGTTCTTTGTTGGAGTGCTTTCTTTGGAGTTGAGTTAGACAATAAAAAGGGAATCATAGAACCAGAGAATGGTTTGGGTTGGAGGGGACCTTAAAGATCATCCATTTCCAACTCCCTGCCACAGGCAGGGACACCTCCCACCAGACCAGGTTGCTCAAGACCCCATCCAGCCTGACCTTGAACACTTCCAGGGAGGGGGCATCCACAGCTTCCCTGGGCAGCCTGTGGCGGTGCATCGTCACCCTATTGGGAAGAATTTCTTCCCAATATCTAATCTAAACCTTCCCCCTTCCAGTTCAAAGCTGCTCCCTCTCATCCCATCTCTACTTGCCCTTGTAAAAAGTCCCTCCCCAGCTTTCCTGTAGCCCCTTCAGGTACTGGAAGGCCACTATAAGGTCTTCCTGGAGCCTTCTCTTCTCCAGGCTGAACAAGCCCAACTCTCTCAGCCTGTCCTCATAACAGAGATGCTCCAGCCCAATGATCACCTTCACAGCCCTCCTCTGGACTCATTCCAACTGTTCCATACCCTTCTTATGTTGGGGATTCCAGAACTCTACACGATACTCCAGGTGGGGTCTCACAAGAGTGAAGTAGAGGGGGAGAATCACCTCCCTCGACCTGCTGGCCACGTTTCTTTTGATGCAGCCCAGGACATGGTTGGCCTTCTGGGCTGCAAGTGCACATTGCCAGTTCATGTCAAGCTTCTCATCAACCAGCACCCCCAAGTCCTTCTCCACAGGGCTGCTCTCAATCACATCATCTCCCATCCTCTATTGAAACTGCGAGTTGCCCCAAACCAGGTGTAGAACCTTACACTTTACCTTGTTGAACCCCATGAGCTTCGCTCAAGTCCAATTCTCTAGTTTCTCCAGGTCCTTCTCTCTGGATGACATCCTATCCTGGTGTGGCCACTGCCCCATTGAGCTTGGTGTCATCCACAAACTGACTGGCGGTGCACTCAATCCTGCTGAATATATCATCAGTGAAAGTATTAAACAGCACTGGTCCCAGTACAGACCCCTGAGGGACATCATTTGTCATGGTTCTCCATCTGGACATCGAACTGTTGACCACTACTCTCTGAATGTGGCCATCCAAACAATTCCTTATCCACCAAACAGTCCACCCATGAAATCCTCTAATTTAGAGAGAAGGATACTGTAGGAGACTTTGTCAAAAGGATTTACAGAAGTTCAGGTAGATGATATTCATTGCTTCTCCCATGTCCATTGACGCAATCACCCCATCACAGAAAGTAGCTAGGCCGGTCAGGCAGGACTCACTCTTAGAGAAGCCATGTTGGCTCTCTCAAATCACCCACCTGTTTTCCATGTGCTTTAGCGTAGCATCTAGGAGGATCTGTTACATGACCTTCCCAGGCACAAAGGTGAGGATGACAGGTCAGTAGTTCCCATGGTCTTCCTTTGAATCCTTTTTAAAAATGGGCACAATGTTGCTCTTCTTCCAGTCACCAGGGACTTCCCCTGACTGCCATGACTTTTCAAATATTGTGGAGAGTGGTTTGGCAATCACATCAGCCAATTCCCTCACGACCCTGAGATGTATCTCATCAGGTCCCACAGACTTGTATATGTTCAGGTTCCTCAGGTGGTCACAAACCTGATCTTTCCTTACATTGAGGGGGGCTTTACCCTCGATCTTGTTCTTCATTTGACTCTGGAGGGGTGAGGAGAGTGGTTGCCAGTGAAGACTGAGGCAAAAGCGTTCTTGAGTACCTCAGCCTTCTTGTCTGTTGATAGGAGGTCACCAATTTTGTTCATCAATGGAGGTATGCTTTCTTTAACCTTCTTTTTCTGGTTGCTGTACCTGTAGAAGCCCTTTTTGTTATTCTTTGCTTCTTTTGCCAAGTTCAGCTTCAGCTGCACTCTGGCCTTCCTGACCCCATCCTTGCACAACTGCTGGATAAAATCATTTGCCCTGTTAGACTGAGCTGAGAGGTCTAAACCATGTTCAGTGTTCGGGGTCTTCTACCATGGGAAAGGTGTGGAGGGACTGGCCTGGACTGGGAGTTGCTTAAGTGGAGTGGTACACTCTCTTGGTAGAGTCAAATATCTTCTTTTGCTGGTGTTTCTCTAGTCCTCTCCATTTCTTTAAATTTATTGACATAGTTTATTCAGTTACCAAAACACAACACATGCCTCAGACTTCTTATATGTGTTATAAAGAATACATAAAGCCGTTAGAGTACATACAAATACGTGTAATAAGTAAGGATAAGGGGGAGGAGGGAGGAAGGTGTTACGACAAACGCATTTCACATTGGTCCATTAATGCATAAAGTATTTTGAGAGATTTGTAATAAGCATGCAGACTGAAAAGTCAAACCAGCTTATTAGAAAAACATTGATATATTTTCATAAAACATTTATAAGTTCGAGTTTGTAAATGGTGGGAAAGTTAATCTCGTACCAGCTTGCAATTGATTGAAGAGCAATGGTGTTACAAAGTCTGTAGATGTAACTCAACAAGAACGATATGGACATAGTACTTGCCAGAACTGTTTTACTAATGAATTCTGAGTGGAAAACAGATCATGTTGTGACACACACAAGCCCTCTGCAATTTCACTTAAGTGGTAAAACCAGAGATCAATGAAAGGAGTGACTGCATCTTAGCTACCTTGCATCCTGTGTCATTTGCACTGGTGCTAAATCAGATCAAAAATGTTGCAATTTGGACTGTTCTGTCCACTTCTCAGAGCTGCAGCAAGTAACACCAGGCACGATACACACCAGTTTCTACACAGGATATTTAGATTCAATGTGCTTTGCCAGTGAAGTGTGCTTTATCTTGGAAATGAGATCCTCAGTTCAGGATCCCTGTTTACAAATGAGTGAGTTGCCCCAAGAAATAGAATTAATCAGCTCTGTCACACTGGTTTTCAAGAAAAGGCAAAGCGTAAGGAGATCTCCCCCTCCCACTAGCAAAACCCTTGCTGGCCTTAACGGTAGAAGCAGCAGAAGATAGGCATGGCTTGCAAGTGGCATTGGCCTCTGCAAGGCCTGGAGTCAGCGGGGAAATCTGCCAGCCGGCTGAAATCAGTGCATCCTCCCTCTGGTACTTTGGGGCTTATGTGTGGCAGGGTGAGAGTGGCTGATACACTAAGTTTGCTTTTCAGGTATCTAAAGATCTTGTAAAACTCTGAGTTTCGTTCCAAATTATCTTTCCCACACCTCAGGGCCCGATTTACTTTTATGGACAGACTCTTTTTGGGAGAGTTGAGTAGGAACTGGAAGTAACTTGAAAGGACAAGAACAGTTTCTCCTCACCAGAGTCCAGATCACAGGCAAGGCAGCAAGAGGAGAATGCAAGGGGCTGCAGCCTGAGCAGCCCTGCCTGTTCCCAAGGGACCAGGCAGCTGGCTTCTGGCTCTGCCCCTGACGTTCCTTCCTCCTTCATCAACTTGTGCTTCCACGGAAAAATAATTTCATACAAATTTTAGAGGAACATCCATTTAATCAAAACACAGCAGGCTGCCAGCGCAGCCTGAGCAGAACGCTGCTATCACACACCATGGCACTTTCAATTCTGCTGCTTCATCCTCTTGACAGAGATATTAACAAAAAGAGGAAACAGGCTATTACTGTGACAAAGGCTTTGACAGCAAGGGAAAAATGGCATGTTAACTCGTTATGGGCAGGCTGGAGCTGGCTGCTAATAACTATGCTCCCAGCTCTCTGTGACTCACGGCACTCGAAACTTTCCTCACTGCTGTGTGGGTTGGTTTGTCGTGGAGCAGAGCACATTTTTCCATGCAGTGACCCTCACCTGAGTACTTAGGCACAGCAGGCAGGAGACTCATTTATAATGCCAGGGACTATTAAAGTATCATCTTGAGGCTGTTTTGTTTCAGATCTCAAACCCTCCAAGTTGCATCCACCAATGTATATATCAAGCAAGTGAAAAGTTACACTATTTAATGAACAGGAGAATGCTTTTATTTTAACATGGACTCATCTTGCACTGTACATGTAGAAGCACTGTCATCTGCTTTTATTGTGAACAGATGTTGGAGTGTGTCTGACGTGGAAAAACCCATGAGACTCAGAATTAGGTGGATTAATAGTGGTCATTTGGTAAACTGGGTATATTTTAGTTAATTCAAGTTCTTATTTAGATTGTGACAAATACAGATCAGTTTTCTCTGGGACTCTAAGAAAGCCATTCCTCCATTCATTTTTCCCTGTTTGAGACTCTCTAGTAATTGACGTCTGATAGGCAGTTGTGTTTGATTTTTGCCATTTCCATGTCATGGGTTGTCTTCTGTAGCAATAACACCCTATAGTTAATTTTAGTGTCATGCATTTAACTAAAGGTGCACTGGGCAACACCTCTCTGCCTGTGATCTGTCTGTCAAACCACTGTTGTCAAACCACCCAAAAGATGAGCATTTACAGCTTTGGACAATATCCTGGTCATCTTTCAGTTATGCCTTTAATTGCTGTTCTCTGGAGTCTGATACCCAAAATAATTTTCCCAATCTCCTCTCTTCCAATCTATTTAGGTACTGAATCCCTTAAGCCAAGAAATACATCTCAGCCCATAGGCATAACTGGGCTCCCTGTCTTCTTCACAGTATAATGGAGACCGCCTTTGATGTAAACGGAAAGGGTAGACAAGTCTTGGGATGTTTGTCAGTTCTAAAAAAGCAACAGATAAAAAAACCCAGAGATTTATAATTTTGTGTTCATTGGAGGGTGTTCAGCTACTCAATCTTTTAAAGTGTTTTTTTTCTGGAAAACAGAGTAAATGAAAGCAACTGCTAAGAATCTTTCTTTTTCTCTTTTCCTTTAGTAATGGAACTTGGTTTGATTAAGTCAATCCAGGTCCAGACTGCTAGCCAGGCCCTCTTCCCTATTCCTGCCTTCTCCACTATGTAGGCAAAAATATGTAGGCACTGGCACAGAGAGTCTTGAGACTTGGTTCAAGAAGTTATCTGTCTCAAAACAAACCACTTGTCTCCAGCTGCTTGTTCCTGACCCCAAAGTAGCCCCATGCTTATGCTAGCAGAAATATTTCTGTGGCCATCTGAAAAATAGTCAGGAGAACATAACATATTTTTCTCCCAGATGAACCAGTTTTCTAATCTGATGTGGTGAGCTGCTGTGAAAATACACTTACTGGCAGAACGCAGAGGAGGGGCAAGAATGAGATCATTAGAGAAAAGGACAAAGTGAACCTGGAGACATGTGCATTGAGCTGTGTCCTTGGAGCCAGAAACAGATCTAGACTAGGGGAGAAAGCAGGGCATTGCGGTGGCCCTGGCTCAACCCAGAACGGGAAGGGACTCTCCTGCAGTAGCTCTGCAAGGAGATGCTCTCATTGGGAGACCCAATAATACTTACACACTCAGATGTGAGGTCTTCAGAGTAGCTGTGGATACAAACAGAGAAGTGGTGATTCCAGTTAGGATCACTAACACTGCCTTGCCTCGTGTCACTGCCTGAGACTCGCAGCTGTGGGCTTGGGGGTCTACATGGATTAGAAGTCCTGTGAGGGAGGAGGCCATGCCATGGCTGCCAGCCAGTGGCTTTTCTGCTGTTCCCAGGGCATGAGGGGAGGCTACTGTTTCTTGCTAGGGCACATGGGTCTTGGTTTCTGTGTGCTTTCTTAGTCTGCAAAACAGGTTTGAAGAGAGAGGCAACACTATAAGTGAAAGATTTTGTGACTATAAGGAAGGAACAGAAACAGACTTTGCTACAAATGGCAGCAAATGCTTCAATCCAGAGAGGAGTTTGTCTCTGGCATTAAGGTCTAATGTGGTGTCATCGCCTCCCTCCTGCCTCCAGTGCTCTGTGGGGCAGCACGGGGTGGCAGGTGTGTGGCTGCTGGCCACGGAGTCTCCTTGCACCCTCAGTGCCCTGAGGACCTCCCAGCACTTGCATGAAACCTTGCAAGGAGCTTGGGCTTGCAGCATTTTTGAAAAAGGAACCGAGAGGCTAATAACTAAGTCTTGCTTTCTTTTGACAGCTGTGCTGGCTGCCAGTGTTGTCCTCTTAATATGACCCTACTCTGCACCAGCACAACTGTGGTTGAAGCAACGTCAAACCTAACAATTAGGAAGATCCAGCTCCAGGATTTTGTGAAAACAAAGACAGAAAGGACAGAGCTAAGGCTTGTTTTTTAAAGTGTTTTTTGAATGTCACTCCCAGGAAGAAGAGAAAATTTAACTCAGAGGCAAATAACATTAATGATTGTACAATTACATTAGTAAGAAAGCAGGACCCCGTAGGACATGTTACAATATGAATGTTTATCTGGAAATTATGTCAGGATCTTACAGAAAATCTGTCTATGACTGAGTATTTTCCCAGACAAGTAAAATTCAAGAGGGAACTAATAATGTTTTCTTTTTATCTAGTGTTTACTTACACTACAAAAATGAAATATGGCACAGACAGTATTGACTGTTCAGAAATATAACTACAGCCATCAATATAGAAAGCAAGATTGGTAGGAAACTTCTTTCTCGAATTTATGCTTTGAGTGACTGCAAAATATTTAATCGTGTTGACACTCAGATGGTCACAGTGAAGCTTCAGCTGGAATGTCGTTTGGAGATGAATGAAGCTGCTTATGATTCAGAAATATTATTTCAGCATATGATAGGTGCAGTTTTCAGACACCACATCAATTACATCTTTCCTAACGATAAAGATTTTCCTTACAAGCAAAAGCATAAAGACTGCACAAACCATCAACTGAAAAAAAAGTCCTTCTAGTCTGAAAAAGAAATGACAATGTCAAATGAAGGGAAAAAAAGTTTACTAGAGAGTTTTATTTTACCCTAGCTGAAAGTTTTGGTTAGCTGTAATAAATGCTCTGCTAGCAAGTATATTCTCTCTGCTTTCCTGTTGGCACTAGCGCCTCTATTTTGCTTCTGTGGGCTCCAATCTAAAACTTTGTCTGTATGGTTTTTCCTGGTTCTGCAGCTGCTCCAGGTTGCTGGAGAAATTGTGTGTCTTCCTATTTGTGGTTAATGATCCTGTGCCATCTGGAGCATGTATGAACACAATCAAGCTTTCACCATTTATTTTTTGCATTCTTATTGTACATTTCTGCATAAAAAACATTTTACAAATTAGTCATTCAAAACTCTAAACTTGTTGAAAGAAATTATCCTGATAGCAGTCAGTATCCATTGTCCTGCCCCACTGACTCAGGGTTAGGGTTACTCACTGGTGCAGGCAGGTGTGAAGTTCTCAGAGGAAAAGGAGATGCGTTGTCTGCAAACTCCACCCCAGCAGCCACCTCTGGACATCTTCAAGATGTGCACTCCAAATGTATGGAGGAAAGTTAGACTCCTAACAGTTATGAAACACTGTAAATGTGATGTGAATGTGGCCATGCAGCAATGGGAAAGTATCTCTCCTTAGGATAGTTTTCCAAAGAGGAAAATAGTGTACAGAATTGCCAGAGCTGGCATCCACAACAAATGTCACTTTGAGGTATGCTGTGAAAACCCGAACTGAGCAGCCTGTCTGCATAAAGGAGGATAAGCAATTAAGGTGAATTTTAGTTTGATTTGTCTTTATCTGAATATTCTGTTTGGGTATTTTAACACAACTGGTGCATCTACAAGGGATTGTATGCTGATGGTAGATGAAGCCATATTTATATGATTACTGAAATTACTTATTCAACAGGAAGGCAACCTAACCAATTCATCATTGTTTAAATTTTAATTCAGTGAAAATGTAACCTCTGGTAAACACTATTCGCATCTATAATTAATAAGTTGTTATGTTCTGTATTTTACAATTTCATGTACTTTCCTCAAACTCTGTGAGGAAGTGTTTCATGCGATCTTTTTCTGAATTCACAGCAGATGAAAATGGCCTGGCTGGTTTCATATGAGGAGGTTCATTTGCAGGGACAAGCAGATCTAGTTTGCTGTTTGCTGTCTAATACAATTTAGGCAAAGCAGCGCAGTGCTCCCTTTTTCTCCTGACAGTGATTCTCCCTCCAAAATGAGGTTCTGGCAGTCTGCTTTCATACAAAGTAGACTCAAATGTAATTATGCTGCTATGACAACTTAGTCTTATAACACTGACAGTCATTTTTCTTCTCATCTTTGTAGTGCTGCTACTGGTAGAAACTGATTCTGTATTTTGTTCTTCCAGTATAAATAGAAATTCACGTCAAGGAAGTCTAAATTGTACTGGTGTAAGATCAGGATCAGCCCCAGTATATTAACCACTTCTCTCTTAAAAAGGAGGGAGTGAAAAGGAGGAAAAAATGTGAGGTGCTCAGTTCCTGAGACCCAAGTGCAAGCCATGTTAACCACTCCTATCCCTACACCTGCATGGGAAAGGAATTTTTCTCCACACTCACATGGGAAGAGAGCAGAGATGGCCATATGTCTCCCCTTCTTACCTTCCCCGAGGAATAAGCCACATCATTTCTTCAGAGCCCTTTCGTGCAGTGTTCAGGCCCAGCAAGGGCATGTTCTCACCTGGGCTGCTTCTTGAGCTGGGGTGGCTCATGGCATGAGAGCAAGTTATTGCTGCGCAGAGAGGCCTGCATTGAAAGAAAACAAATCCCAAACGACCTTTTCTGGCCACCGCACAGTGCCTCTGAGGTAAGGCAGACTGAGGTATCGGGCTACACATGGGAAGAGTTGGTGAGGAGAAGCTGGCCCAAAGGACAGTGCCAGTCACCCAGGTTTCTGGACAGCTTTGCTGCTCTGGTGGGACAACTTCACGGGAAATGAACTGAAGAGTGTTTTATAGAGAATGGCACCAGATTTGAGCCTACTATCTCTTGCTATGAAAATAACACCTGTGTTCTGACAGGTTTTAACTTCCCCTTAGATCTTCTTGTCCAGTCTTTGAGGCAGGCAGTAGAAAGAGTCTTTCTAGGGTCACTTCAAATTTCAGAGCCTGGTGTGAGCATGCTAATGAGGAACACCTGGGGCCAGCTCTCAGGCTACATGTGATTTCATCATTAAGATGTCTCCATTAATTGCTACCAATGCTAGGGGTTTTCCTTGGGTTTGCCTTTGATGAGTTAAGTTCAGCAAAAAAATTTAAGTGTAGCCAACATAACTTAATTTGCATTGATACCCAGGGAGATGTGGAGGGGCGCCAAAGGTGTGATAGAGAGCATTTTAGTTTCATGTGGCTTCCCAAAGCTCCCCAGAGCACACTGAAGAGTGTCCAGACTTTTTTTTTCTTTTTATTTAAGGCAAAAAATATTCCCTTTCCAGCTGTGAAAGCAACTGTGAAGGCCAGAACAGAAGGTGTTTGTGGTAAAATGACACACAGGCTTAGCCAGACTATTTTGATCTTTTCTTTCCTCCCTGAATTCTTCAGGGAGGAGAGGGGCCAGCATCACATGGCAGGAGAGGAAGACTCAGAGCTTCTACTTAATTTCTTCCTTCTGACTGCCTTGGAAGAAGTAAGTACTTCTGTTCACCTGACGTCCTCTTTGTCACTTAGGTTGAGACCTGAGATCAGTTAGTGTGGCTAAGAAAGCTGCCAGATCCAGCAAGGGATAGGGGGAGGGTCTTGTCTAGAAGCAATGACCCACACCTTACCTGGTCCAGAGTCCCCAGTGTCCTGCAGCACTCATCCCCCGTGTGACCCCCGTGTGGTCACCTTTCAGTGAAGATTTAGTTCTCCAGCTCCTCCTTTCCCACCACACCCACCCAACAGCTGCCATTTTCAGAGCTGGGGGTAAAAAAGATTAGCACACCTTGTCTTACAGAATCAGAAAGCCATCTCTACAGCCACATAGGGTGTTGCAATACAGCCTTAAACACCAGAAGGAATGGTAATCATTAAGGGTGGAGAAGCTGTGGGTCTATGTAGGCTGTACTGTTTGCCACTTTACCTGTGCAGGGCTCTTTTGAGTTTTAACCCTCCAAAGACCTGGAGCAGTGGTGGGACCTAGTTCTCCAGACAAGGGGGATGTGACAGTGGATCTGGACCTTTTTCGACATGCTCTTCCACCCCCAGTGCTTGACTTTGGGTGCTCCTGGGCTTCAGCTCTTTTGCCTCCTTCCGTGGCTTGACAGCAGATCTGTCAGCACGGATGTTACCTACACCCAAGGACAGTTCAGTACCCTTTATGTCAGGTAATACTAGACACAGAAAAACTGCTTTCAAAATGACATCTGGCAGCCCTTCCTCTTCCCTTTTGTCCCTGCCTCAGAAAGAGAGAACAGACAGCACCACTGGCAGTTTTCCTGTGTCACTTCTATAGCTTTGAAATAGCAGCCTTAGAGAGATGTTTTTATTGCGAATAAACACCTCATCTTCCGCTTGCTCTTTCACATTTCCATGCATGAACTGAGAAGGTTTTGGCCTCTATTTTAATCAAATAATGTCGATTTCAGATACAGACTGGTCCTCCTGGAGCTCAGAAAAGAATGTGAGACAATATGAAGTAGAGACCTGAACCCAACAATGACTTCACAAGTACTGTTTCTGACTTAAGCTCCACACATTCTTGTGCGCATGGTTCTGGCCAGCTGTGATGCTCTCTGCTAATCACCTTCTGGCTGAGACCTGACATTTTCTCTGGTGGGTGGCTTTTTCTGCCTTGCTGTCTAGTCTTCCTGTGTCTTGCAGACCATGAGTTTGTCTGAGACTCTCATGAATGCTGAGGCAGATCCCTGTCAAAGTAATGTGGTTATGGGACTTGTCTGTAGTTGAGTGAGATGAAACTGAAAGGAGAACCTCCTGTGTTTCCATTGAACCACTGGTAAGATAGCTGTCAGCTTACAACTTCTTGCCATAGAGGTTCCTGGGGAACCTTTGCTGGGGGACAGTCTTAATGCATCTCCACATGCACAGCAGCTGTTCTTCTCTAGGCAATCAAAGCATTCCCAAGCCAATTTTATATCATGTCTGCCTCCTGCCCAACCTTTCTCCCTCTTCTTACACATACTGCTACTTACAACCTTCTGTTCCCAAAGGATGTCCTGCTGAACACAGGTCTGCTTTACCTCTCCTCCAGTTTGTCCTTGGCTCTGAGGGTACTTGTGCTGTTGTACGCTAGGTCTCCCAGCTCAGAATCCATGTGCACCTCCACTCTCAGTAGCAGGTCACTGTCTGCTGTACTTCAGCCCCAGGCATTTGCTGCTTGAGCCTGTTCACCCAGCTGTTTTTTTTCCTCAGAAGTAAAAATCCTTGCTCCTGCTTTTGTCTGAGATGAGAATACCTGAGCATGTTCATTACTATAAGTAAGCCATGTTCACAAGAACAAAAAAGAGCTATGAAAGCTTTACGTTCTCACAGTCTTGATTCTTCCACAACAAACTGCATTGTGCCATCAGTCATATTTGCAGAGACTGCAAAAGAGTTCCTAGTGCTGTCTCTCATATTTACTTTGTGAAGATGCTAATGACTGTGCTACCAAAATGAAATCAGTCTTCCCTGAGGCAATAATACCATTTTATTCCAAAAGGCAGGTCATAACGAGATGCATGGGCTTGCTTTCTGGTATACACTTCTCATTGCTTCTTTCCTGATCTCTTACAGACACAAAGTTAAGAGTAGCTCTTATGAACGGATTGCTGTTGGCAGGATAAATATCCTCTGGTTTGAGGGTTTTATAAGAGAAGAAATGGGAATCACGTGCTTCCATGCTTCTCTGTAGCTCACATCACAGTCTCTTGAGAAATAGTGGCTTTCTTCCTGGTGATGCTCAAACCTAATGTAAACAATAGCAATTTACTGTCCATAAATTGGAAGTCAAGTGATCCAACACCATATAAGAGCTTGAAGCTCATTGGGAGTCTTAGTTTCCTTTGTCAGCTTATATAATACTGGACAAACAATGTTTCCTGGTTCTGATTCCATATTAGATTCTATGGCTCTGTATTTCACAGCTGCCATAAACCCAGGTACAGCAGTGATGGGAGCCATATAAGTACCTAGACAGATGATAAAAATATTGTTGCTGAGTCCTTCAGGATGTGCTTTGTGAGAGAAAACACTTAATCTAAAGCATATGGGACTGTTAACTTTTACTATATAGCATATGCAATACTAGAATTTATTAGTCTGGTGTTCAGTACAGTAACCGATGTGCTGTTTAAGTATTTTTTTAAAAGCCCTGAAATGAAAGAAATTTCCAAACTTCCTGCCTCAGTTTTCCTGTTTGCGATATGTGAATGCTGATGATGTTAGGTGAAAATACAGTAAATTAAATACCAGTATACACATACAGCACACAGGTGGAACATGATTCACATGTGTCCTTGAAAAGCATTGGGTCTCCTCCAGATCAGGAAAGGACTGATTTCTGGTTCAGCTGTAGTAATGGAAGTGGGTGCAGTGGACGCTTAGAGCACTCCACACTTGCTGCATTTAAGAATGTGCAGGAGAGCTGGTCAGGGTTAGATGCACTGTAGCATTCTTCAAGCTGTCTGTAACAAGCAGTTAATAAAACATTGTTGTGTTCATGACCAAAGCTGTCCACGACAAAATAACCTGCGTGGAGGTGTAACATAATCCCTTTTTGTGTTTGCAGGGGCCCACAACTGGCTAAACCTCGTTCACTGCCAGGTGCGGTCACTGCTGTGAGGAGCTGGCTGCTGCTGCCTATACAATGACAGTCCCACAGGGCTGTGTAGTTACTTGCTGTATAGAACAGTAATTAGTAGGAAGTATTGCCAACCTTTTTTTTTTTTGTATGTTATCCGACACACTTTTGCATTTTTGCATTTATATTCAGTTTCTTTTTTAAACTGAGTATGAAATGACAGGTTTAGCCCGTAGCTGCTTTCAGCCCACTGGGAGGGGAGGGTGTCTTTTCTTTACCTTTCCGTCGTTTGAGGGAAAAGCAGTCATTCTTTACACAAAATCTGCGTCAGTGGCAGCTTTTAAAGACTTCCTTGCTTGATGTCTGAATATAGTTTTTAAAAATTTTGAAGTGCCAGCTTTTTCTGCATAAAAGCTGCTTATCCCTCAATTGCAAGAACTTCAAACAGTTTGCTGACAGCATCTAGACAGCCCCAAATGAAATAGCTTGCAATGGTTAAAGCGTCTCTTGGTAAGTGGGGGAGATTAGGAGCAAAATCCTACGGTGATGAAGACAGTTACATTGAAGTCCCTCTCTGCTGTTGATCTCTACACGTCTTCAGGCATGATCACCACCTTCCACATTTCCCCAGCCTGCAGTGAGCATACATTACTGCTGTGCAGATCAGTCTGCAGGAGCTGCCTGTCCCTCTGTGCTCTATTCATGTTGGATCTTGGCTCAGCCAAGAGGCAGCCTGTGCTCCGCAGTGATGCTTACACATGGTTGATGGTTATCTCACACCACTTCATGCTAGTTTGCAAAGCCAAAGTGTCTACTTCACACCTTTCAGTGTCTGACATTAATTTGTCCCTCCTCCATGCCTCCAGAGTAGTAGAGGAGCACAATGCATTTATGCTTTGTTAAATCTGCATGACAGGCAGTGAGATGCATTTTAATTATTTTCATCTGGGTATGTGCAGCAGAGAGGCACAGTGTATTGATTTTTATGTTTATTTTTCCATCTCCAAATGAATAAATGTTTTTGCTGAGCAGCTGTAGGCTGATAACTTCAGGTTCACTGATATTAGTCTTTTCAGTTGACTCTTTTGTCTTTCATTTACCTATTTCTTACCTCGTAGATCTGCATTTACACGGTACTCGGAGGCGTAAATTTCAGCTACATGTTACCACTCCCTGTTTTGCTGGGATCTGAGAGTAGAAAACTGCTATGGGACTAAGGGCCTGGATCAGTTAGGAAGCTGACCCCTGGGACTGCAGCATCTGTGAAACATCTGAGTACCTTTGGGAATACAAACCCAGGTGTCTGTATACATGGTCTGCTGCAATACCAGTATCAGGGTTTACAGCATCTTTGTACATCTGTGCCCAGTGTCTACTGGAATAAGCAGAGGTTACACAGGTCACTGGATCTGGGCAAGTAATTTTTTACTGAGGGCTTTTGGAGGCAACTTAGGATGCACAGCTCCACGTATTAGATGAGAACAGGGCCTGAACTGACATAACAGAGCTTCAAGCAGTAGATACTGTGATTCTTCTGGGTCTTACCATCCTTTCAGTGGCTTAACTCCACATGAATGTGTAGTCAGTGGGTCTCAAATAAGCACTGGGGCTCATGGCAAGCTGTTTATCTGCTTTGAAACACAGTGCAAGCACTGTGTGTGTAAGGAAAAGGAAACTCCTTTCTAATAACTAGCTCAGTCTCAAAATACCATTTGTATGGTTCCCCATTACAGGAACTATATTTTCACCAGGCTCACAAAGAAGGCTGCTTTCTCCCTGCAGGAGAAATAAAGATAGGCAGCTTGACAAACCTTGAAAATTTTACTTAGCAGACAGACCAAGGTTATCACTGAACACAGGAAACACTTTTTGAAAGGACTGGAAATGTATCTTCTGGTTTTTGTGCTCAAGCTGACAGGTTAGACTGAGAGTAGTGGGTGGTCCTTGCCTGGCTCCAAGGCCTCCTGCAAGCTCCAGCAGCCTTGCTGTGAGCTGTTGCTTTAAACCTGGAGGAAAAGAGCACCTGCAGCCTTTTGGGGCTTATTTGATAACAGCTGCCTCTCTCTCCCAACTCACGAGTATTCCTTTCTTTTATTTCCCCTTGAGGTTACTTTGGACTTCTTTTTTCTTCTCTTTTCATGTCCCCTGTGATTTAAAAGAATTGGTCGTGAGAAAAGTTGCATGGAGGACTCCAGCAACTTTCTTCCCAGAACCCTTCGCTATGGCAGCATCTTTGTGAAGACCTTCAGCTTTCTCAGAAGGTAAAGATTTGTAAAGCACTAAGTCCCACTATCTTCCTTTATCTTCCTCTACCCTCCATATGCCATGGGGTTATTGGTACAAAGATAGACCCACGAAGAAACCTTCTACCCCTTTTCATCCCTCTTTGCCAGCAACCACAGGTGCAGAAGTCTCCAGGCGCAGCCGCACCAGTGCTACCCCAGAAGATATCTCTGCACTGGCAGAAGATGGTTCAGCAGTGACTTTCCTTTCCAAGTTGCCAAGTGTGTCAGTCACTTCTGGAAGCTAGATTTTGATTTGCTTTTCCTCCCTTTATGCCAACTCACCATATGAGATAGCAGTACTTTTTGTGATATTTTAGTAGTTAACCAACATTAAGTGCATGCTGGGAGAAAAATCCTACCCTGAAATGAGGTAGTGTGTCACATGTCTTATTTTATAGAACCTTTTAAATGAATTCTCTTTTTTTAAGAAGCCTGTGGAACTGCAGTGTAACAGAGGAAGACAGGACAAGCTGAGAGGAAACAACTTAGAGGAATATTTTTGAGTTTGTGGCTATCAGAGCAAAAAGCAAAAACGTAGGATTGCACCTATGTGGTTGTTTATCTTTCACCCACTTGCACGGACTGTAAGGTAGTTTTTGACTCCGTTTGTGCAACTGCCCGTATACTGTGATTGGACCTTCACTTTCTGAAAGTGGAAGGTGATATTAGAAAGCTTCAGAAGATCAGGGAGCTGGGTGCCAGATTTAGGCAGACTCTAGCAGGCCTGTGGTCCAAACAGCTCAGCTGCAGTTGAGTGAGAGAGAGACTGTACTGCTCTGCAAGTGAATTCGCCCTCAAACACCTTTTACCCACCCCAAAGTGTCACTGCCTCTTTGAGATCAGCCCAATTTCACCTTACATATAAATATATGAAAAAAGAGAGAAACCTGGGTTTGTTTGCTGAAGTAACTACTAGCTTAGTGTTTAAAACTGTGGTTTCATTTCCACACTATTAAATGGCAACATCATAACCTTTAACAGTCCATGAATCAAAAGCTGTCAGCTTTTTACCTTCTGCCATGAGCTTTCTGATTCTTGCTATGTGCTTTAATTTCTTGTGGTTAGCCAAAGCTTGCTTGCAGATTTTTCCGGTTTAGAAATGTCCATAATTTCCTGTGCTCCTCAACAACAGAGGAATGCCAGCCAAGGCAGGCAGCCTTTCCGTACAGCTCCTCACTCACATGCACCAAAGGTGCTCTTGGTATACAGGGTCACTGCCTCTCCCTGTCTGCAGCAAGAAGCAGACTGCAGAAAGACTCTGTTTTCTGCCTTTCTCCTGGCAGGAGTGGGAGACTGGGAAAGCAGAGGGAAAAACTGGCCTGAAAGTGTTGGAAAACAACCCAAACCCCAAAGAACCAAAGGGAACCCCAAAACTTTTTCATCAGTGGTCGAAAAAAAAAGCCTTATACACTTAGGTGGAAATTTTCCTCTTATTGTTATTATTTCAGCTTGCAGTTGACTATGGGAAAGTTTCCAAAGAAACCAGTATTCTGGGAAACCTTTTGTTTTCCAGAAAGTCTGTTATTCAAAATCAATTAACCTAAAAACATTAAAATTGTCTAACTTCAGACACAGAATAATGGAGGAAGGAAATGTGAGAGTGTGTGTGCACGCAGGAGGGAATACAGCCATCTAGGAAAATGTAAGAGGGAGAAGGGAGAGACCAGGGAGCTCAGGTCAACACATGATGGGTGCAGCTGCTGAGTGTTGGGATGGAGAGACCACACACATGGGAGATGAGGGAGCAGGGAAGACAGTTGGAGCTGCTGTCAGCTTAGGGGGTAGGACAAACTGAGGAGGGGTGTGGGACTCGGGGCAGCGGGAGTCCCAGGAGTGAGGGTGGAAATGCCCAAGTGTCTCTCCATTCTCAGGCCAGGTATGAAGTTTTTGTTTCATGTTTTGGCATCTCTGAGTGCCTGTTGTTACGAGGTACACATGTGGTTTCAAGACTAGGCTTGTGCTCTGGCAGCCTGGGGCACTGCTTGTAAGTTGTTTCACTTCCCACTGTCCATGCTGGGTGAGGGCATTGGCAGCTACAGTTTCGGTGACATTATTTCACTTAGGCACAGTGCGACTTTTCTCTGCCAGTACTCCAGTGAGCTTTTAACCAGCTGGCTTATTCTGATCTAACTTAGGAGGGCAGAGGGTCACTAGATATTAAGGTACTGTCCAGTTGTGTAGAAATGGAAGTTGGCCAGAAGGAGTTTCCAGCTGCCCTGAGGCAGATCTCTGCCTTCCTCAAAAGAGCACAACTATTTTAAAGTTTAAACTGCACCATATGCAGCCTGAAGTAAGGCATTTTCCTTTGCAAGAGGGGGAAATGGCTATAAATTCACAGATTATCTCTTTATGCCTTTTGACTTTCTCTCTGTCTTTCCTCCCACGATCTTCCCTCATCTTTTACCCTGATCATGTCCACACATATCGGCAGAAATGTGGAATAGAGCTCATTCCTCTTCGGGGGAACCTACGGGACTTGGGAAGCAGCCAGAGGTAACACTGCAAGGAGGAGACCTGTGGAAAGGAGAAGTGGCACTAAATACTGTGTAGGCTGAGATCATCAGGGATGGAAGAGAAGAACTGGAGCCACTGGGGTGGAACGGAGAGAGGTGGAATTTAATTAAGTATCGCAAACCAGTGAGCATTCCCAAGTTCAGTGACACATGGAAGAACCTACCTGTATCCCAGAAGCACATTTGAAATAGAATTCCACAATGACCTTTGCTTAAATAAAAGTCTGAAATGGGAAAACTTGTGCTAAATTAGACAGTGGTCTCACACTCGGGAAAACACAGAGGAAATGGGGCGAGAATCATTGCATAAAAAGGCAAGAGGTGTGTGAACGGCAGGGTTAGTAGACCTGAAAGCAACTCCCAACAGGTGAAGGCTCGGGGAGCACATTGAGGCAGTGGCACAGGAGGAGGTGTCCATGAAGGCTCTCTTGCTGCAGAAGGAGGCTTTGAAGGTTTTCAGGACAGTGTTTTTTCCAGATAGTGTTTTTGTGGTAGTGTTTTCCTGCAAGCTATCCCTTCCATTCAAAGCACAGCATAAACTTTTAATAGATCATCAGTAACAGGTACCACAGGGTCCCCCAACTTGCACCCTTCTGTCTTGTTTCAAGATCAAATTTTAATTGAAACAAGATGCATCAGACAGGATGAGTTTCTATAAATAGGCTCTAAAATGTCATCTTAGGAGGAATATACGTGACCCAGTTCAAATACTGATACAAAGAAAAAAACTGTTAAACACATAGCCCCACTAGACAGAGGAAGGCCTCCTTGTAAATTGTTCTGTTCTTTGGCAGATATTTATTTAGGCTGATTCCAGCAAATGACAACATATTTTCTGCTTTGGTGCTCAGTAGATATATTTTGCTAACAGCATCCATTCATATTACATTTTGTTTTGGTTTTGAATTTGTACCGATAATGTACAGTCTTACTAGTTCCTTCTTCTTACACAATTTTTAAAGAGTTTAATTTATGTAGTCTATTATCTGGTATACCAAAGAGATTTTATTTGATCTTTAAACAAATCTTCATTTAAAATGTGTAATTTTTCCTGACCTGATATATTATTCTAGGATTACCATTTGATTTATCAGAGAAACCATTTAGTCCATTATAAAGATAGTGATGGAGGGTTTGAAACACGTTTTGACTTCCAGTTGCATTTATGCAACACAGCATTTAAGTTACTTGAGCCCCCCACAAGATTACCTGTATGAATAGCAGAGGCAGCTGTGATTCAACTTCTGTTATTCAATCTCTTTTCAACATAGGAAGTGCTCTCAAACAGCTGGGTACGTAAGCTTATGTTTGGCGAGGTTATAATCTTCAGTACTTGACCCCCTGCGCTTCATTTTTCCTCATTTGGTTTGGGGGTTTCTGTCTCGCTTTCTGAGGAGTTGCATGTATCATCCTTACTGCTGAAGTTCTGCAGCAGCAGGTATATTTTAGGGGATGTATATATTAAAAGTGTAAATATTTTTTCACTATAAAAAATATAAAGCTAAGAGTGGCTAAAATAAGAGCCCAATGTACATTTTTTAAGTATGCTTATGCAAGTTTAAGTAAAAGAAAATCTGTACTCCCTGAGCTTGAGACAGTATTGCTATAAATAGTCAGCACTCAGAGCCAACTATCATTTAAAGACCAGTAACAAGAGTCCTGTGTTCCTAGGGGTTATATTAAAATGAACCGCTTCTTACCTGTTCCGGGAAGTTAAAGAAAACTTCACCTCATGCAGCAGTGCTGGCTGTTCATGCACATGCCATAGAACTTTTCAAATATTTTGAAACCTGTGTTAGATCTGTGTGAAAGCCACTTATATTGCATCAAGGTTAAGAAACAACACGTTCATGAGCCATAACTGCAGAGTGCAGGCCTTACCATTCACAATACGGTTGCTTGTTTTTCTTTTTTTTTTTTTTTGACCGGTGGATTTAGGCGTAACGCTTACGCTAATGGAAGCTGTGAGTTTAAATATCCTTGGCAGTCTCTAGCATGAGAAGTCACAGAGCTTACAGTACAAAATGAAATACAAAGTTGCCTGAAGCCACAGACAGCAAGCAGTTTGTTTTGATAAGGTTTTGGGACAGGCTGACAGTTCAGTTCATTGTGTCATTGCTATTGCTTGAATTTGGACATTAATCTTGCTATCTAGTGGATACATCTTAAAACGTGTTTTAGAACTTGTTAGCCTGAGTACCAGGGTATAGGAAAGTGGGAAAAGAAGTTGTGGTTGTGAAAGAGCAAAAGAGAGGTCCTCTGCCTAAAAGCACATGGTATCTCTTCTCGCTTTCAAACATTAAATACACATTCTTCAGTAGGAAAATACCAAGGACAGAAGCCTCAGGAGAAAACAGCACGCCTGGCACAGGCCCCATCTTTGGCTTTTTAACCAATTTGGAGACTTCTCTCTGGGCACGTCAAAGGGCCTCGAGTGCTTCCATCTTATTGGGGTTCTTTGTGGTGGCATAAAGTGGGCGATAGAGGAGGACTTTTAGTTAGGTGAGATCTGAAGTTCCCAGGAACCAAGAAGATCCACAGGCTCCTGGACCATCTTGTGCCAGTTACACTCCTGGACTCCTGTACTTATTCAGCCACACCATGATATAAAGCAAATGTGACTCATTCATCAAACCAGTTAATATGTGAAATAATGTGAGATATGTGACGTATGAAAGCAAGCACTTCTATGAACCTTCAGGTTGGAAATTACATTTGAAAGCAGTAAACCCAGCCAAACTAAGACCTGTCCACACCTTTTGCAATCAAAAACTCAAAGCATACAATCACAAGGAAGGACCTGGAGTAGATGAGCTGAGTAAAACACCATCTAGACTGGCCTACCTGCTAGCAGAGAAAGAACATGGGTATTTTAAAGTCTGAATTGCACATGTATAGCCTTATATGAGGTACTTTCTTTTGCAAGAGGAGAGAAGACTGCTGAATTTTCTAAATTTGCCTCTCTCCTTATATTCCCTATTAATTTGGCCTTCGTGGAAATCTGGTTAGAATACAGAAACCGTATTGTCTAACGTGGGTGACTGGTCACACAGCACATTTGAATCCTGAACAGAAATGCTTGGAGATATTGGTACCATTCAGCAACCCATAAGCAAAAACTGCTTTTATTGAACTTCTTCACTACATGGTTATAAGTAAAGACTGTAAAAAATGTTATCCATTTGTGGTCAGAGAAAGTATCAAGTACCACAAATTACTCTTACTGAATACTTCAGTTACTCTACTTGGCAGTGAATTTGCTTTAACTCCAGAAAAGTGTTGCAAATGCAATCATTAGCAGAAATGCAAACCAGTTGTGCGATACTGGGCTTTCTGTTCCTCACATAGTCCTGCTCCCAGTTACTATGCCTACCAAGAAACTTATTCTATTCGGGCAGCAGAAAATTTAAGCAGCTCCTAGCTGCCAAAGCCAGCATAGCAGCTGAGATATTTGGGATGAAAGCACCATGAGACAACTGCAGTTCCAGCAGGATTTGGCGCAGGGATCGGGTGGGAAGCCTTTCCATTGCCAGACCAGTGATGAAGAAGAGAGCGAGGGTGAGGGTGACATGAGCTCCAAGTTGTGAATCACCGCTCGTATTGGCCAGGCAGGGTTTGAGTTTACAGATGTAAATGGAAGAAAAGTGACCACTAGAGCTGAGCTCTGTGGACTCACCTCCCTTGCGCCTTGCTAGAATAAACTGTGCTTTTTTTTTTCCTCTTCAAGATACACCTTCTCATATGGCATTTACTGTCAGTAGTTGGAATATTCATTTCCCTCCTGCACCCTAATCAAACAGTGCTGACACTGCATAGTCGCTGTTAACTGGCCAAGTCAACCAGCAGATTGTTTGCCTCAGACCTGATGGGTG
Organism: Neomorphus geoffroyi; assembly: GCA_033558235.1. Lineage (NCBI taxonomy): Eukaryota > Metazoa > Chordata > Aves > Cuculiformes > Neomorphidae > Neomorphus > Neomorphus geoffroyi. The sequence continues at coordinate 24,591,020 of JAUMJM010000002.1, forward strand.
GAGGCCTCCATCTATATGTATTCAGGATAATATGATTAACGACAATGAGGCACATACAGACTGCCCAGAAAAGGAAGGAGCACCTACCATTCAGAGAGAGCTTGCATCTTGGGTTTTCTTTTTCCCATCATACATTTAAAAAGTTGTCTTTTTCTCCCACTGGAGGAAAATACTACCAAGTAAAAGATGGCAGTGAACACATTAAAATAGGTGTTATACCAAAAATCAACAAGAGCTGAAAAAACCAGCTGCGGAAGAGGAGTTTAAAATCAAAACTGTATGCATCTTGAGAGGCCCCTCATTCTAGCAAGTTCATCATTCAGTCAGCTGATTTTTGTACTGCAAAGGAAAAAAGTATCCATGCAGCTTTTTGCCAGACCCAAACATCCTGCAACTGCATTTGGCTGGGAGTGGGGTTTTGGCTGGTTCTGCAGTGGAAATGCATGTCAGCCACAAAGTGGCTCCCAAGTTTGAGTCATAATTTTCCCCAGACGTGGTAGATAAGTGAGATTTTTGCCTCTCCCTGTTGCTGGGGCCTGGGCTGATTTATGACGGAACACCAGGGAGCTGCACAGACACTCACGGTGTGAACTTTAATATAATGTGTCTCCAGCAAGGGACCTCCTTTTCACCCGGTCTCTGGGTTCTTCAGGAAACAACCAGGGAAAGCAGGACCCTTTACAGCAGGCTTGACCCTGTGTTGCAATAAATGGAGCCACCTGTGTCTGTGTCACTGTGCCCGCGTCCAAGTAATACAGCTCACTTCCTGGATTTCCAGGCCAGAGGGGAATGTCGTGGTGCGTCATGGCTTGGAACGGAAAGCAGATAGTGCTGTGGGGAGCACACGCTGTGACCGGCCCGGATGTAGACATGGCTCCTGTGAGGTAACGGCAGCAGATGGCTCATTCCTGAACTTGATGACAAGAGAGAGGAATGGAAGCAGGAGGGAAGAGGGAGCAATTTTTCCACAGAAACCTATCTGTCTGGCAGATACCAAGCCCAGCATCTGTGTGTCCTGGGAAGTGTGGAAAGATAGATGTGTTACACCACTGATTCGGCCCCTGAGTTCCCCAGCTGCTTGGTTGGGGGTGGGTTTGGCAGACAGTCCTGCCTATTGCATAAAGCTATTTTATTAGCTCTTCCCCCTTCCCTACCCCCTGCAGGGGCAACAAACCTCTGCTTCCTTTCTCAGAAACTAATTAAAGCTTTGCCCCACCAAAGCTTGGCCACCACAAAATGGAGGTGTAAAAGTATAATGGTCAATATAATAAAATGGATTGTCTCTATAGAAATATGTTGCAGATTGGATGAGAGTCACACTTCTTTCCTTTTTCTGTATTTATCCCTCTTAGCAGTGCACACAGATTTCCTGTGTGGTGGGGTTCCCACCACTGCAGTTTTGGGCAACCTCAGTCATGCAGCGCTGTGTTGGGGCTGAACTTGTACAGCCAGCAGTGGATGAGCTGTATGGGATATGAGCTGGCCTTTGTATTCCCCCTGCGTGAAGTGGGAGGGAAGAGGGACGACATGCCTCTCTGCTTGTCTAAATCGGCGTATAGGTATACATAATGACAAGGCATGTTAAAGAAGTGTGTCTTTTCATCCAAGATCACCAACTATGGCATGTGCAAAAAGAGCCTTTAATAAGCTACACTGGCTCTGAGTGCTAGGGAAAAGATTTTGCAGTGTTGATGCCTGCCCCCTGTTAACTCAGCCTAATGCCCTGCAGGATAACTTCTTTTCAAGGTGTAAGAACAGAAATGCCACCACCTTCCTCCAGTTCCTGGCTGATTGTTTTTATAGCATGAGTGTTCCGAAAAACCTTCTTAAACTGTGGTGTCTCCAGAGGTTTGTAGTAAGAAAACAATGTTAATTTGCTCAGTCCAGAAGCAGAAAGATGAAAAAAGAATAAAATACACTGTGTTCTTTGTTCCAGATACCTGGAATTAATGTCCTTGTTGGAAACAAGTGTCATAAATGGCTTTAATGGTTTCTTTGATCTTGTTTGTGGAGCAATGCAGTATTATTGCCTCAGCACTGGTGCACTGTACAGCACAATCCACCTATTCTCCCTTTTTAATAAGCAGTGACTCTTATTAGTGTAGATATTGCATTGGGTGTACACCCATGCTTTATTGCATTTTCCAAAGCGGAGTGTGTCATATCGGCTTCTAGAAAAGTCGAGGATAGCTGCCTGTGTCATGGAAAAATAAGACTTGATTAGCAGAGGATGTTGGAAGCCAAAGTAAATACTAGAAATGTGTAAAGCGGTTAAGGTGGTGTAGATTAGTGTGTATGGAGGAATGTGTAACTCTGAGTGCTTGACATGATTGATTTTGTATGGAAAAGGAAGTCATTGTGTTACTACATTTTTAGTTGGAGGTCTCTGCTGATGGTGTTGGAGCTATTCCAATGTACCACGCAACTCAAAATCTCAAATACTGTGAAAAGTTGGGCCTGAATTCAGATCTTTCCTGACTTGCAAATACGAAGAACAAGTAATGAGAGAGGGAAAGTGAAACCTCAAACAAGCACACTTGTCAGCGAAAAGCAGTGGTGTGCACACATGGCACCTCTTGGTGGAACCATATACCCCACGTTTAGAAAAACTCCCCCCACATAAAAGGTACAGGTGATGGTAGCTGGGTAATGGGACCATCTAAAAGACAGGAAGAGTGCTCTGAAAGCCTTTGAGTCTTGCCTCTTATTCCTTTATGTGTCACTGACACGCACAGCTGCAGTAAACACCATGGACAAAGCAGCAGGTGAAAAGCTGCAGCTATTTAAATCAGTCACTGAGACACATCTAGTTAACTCAGTTATGCAGAAAGTATGAATTAACGTGTTATTACCCTGTCATTTATAGACAAATGTTTTACTGCACGAACCCCATCATTATGTGTACATATTAAAAAAAGGGTTGTTTGGGGTTTTTTTACAGCAATCCTAAGACTTTTAGACTTGCTAAGAGGTGGGTCCAACTTGTGGTGAAATCCTGCAGGCTATAATCTTGCTGATCTCAGGATTTTCCAAGATTAAAACACAGATGTCTGGATTTCACAAAACCCCACAAAACTTCAAAAACATTAGACCCATTTCACTCTTCCCCAGATACCTGAGATGACCACAAACCACTTGAGCGTCCTGGCAAGATTTCCTGTAATAGACAATCTGTTGAATAGCTCTTAGTGGCTCATTAGCAATTTTAGGTTTTATATTTTAGCCAACGAAATCAAAGTTTATCCTTTAGCTTTTGCTGAACCATGATGAATTATTTATAAGGTGCACCCCCCTGTGTGTGCAGGTACAATAGTTTTTCCAGTTGTGCTATTTTTATAAGAGAGTACCATTCAAAATGCATACTTCTGGAGGGGTTTCTGTGTAGAGATATATGTAAAGTATGAGCCAAGAAAAACAAAGGAATCTCCCAACAAATCCTGGTGCTTTTGTGATGGCGATCACTCTGACACCCCCATCCTGCTTCCTACACAGGTCTTGCTTCTTTCAGGAGCTTGAGGCCAAGATGTCAAGGTCGGTGCCTGCCTGGATGTGGGCTCATCTAGATAAGAATTAGTGTTAGCTGAAGCAAATGGAAGTAATTACCCAGAGATAAGCCTGAAGTGCTCACACACTCAAAAGTTCCTGGCAAAATCTTTCTAGTGCATATATTTACGTTAAGGGTTTGTACACTGATTTACATTCATGGTTTGTAGGTAGAGTTACAGTGTGGCAAATATCCCTAATCTAGACAAGCTGGCAGGAAAGAGACAGTATTAAGAGGAGAAATGCCCGTGTGCATGATTGAGTGAAATCTAGAAGATTTCGGGGTGTGCGTGTATCTTTTTCGTTTACTTAAGTTGTTTTAAGTTTCTCAACTGGTAAGTGTGAGCCTGGGGTAGCCAAACAGTTCAAGAAACAGAAATATGATTGCTGATGGAAAACGCTTTTTGTATTAGGATAGTTGGCTGTCTCCATGGCAAGATATTTTTGATTTTCTGGTGAACTGATTCCATCTTAAGCTTTGCTTCAATGCTCCTTTTGACAGGAGGACTACAGAGGATGCTTCTCCTTTTGGTCCTTCTGCTTTTGGCCCACCCTGGGGTTTCAATTAGCCTTTGCAGGAGGCTGCCTTTTTGGCAATACTGGCCATTAGCTTTCCTCTTTTGGTTTCAGTTTTTCTTCTTGCTTTTCCACTTGGGATTTTTCTTCTTTCAGTGCTTCTTTTCTGTTTTCAGTAAGCAGTTTCTGCAGATCTCCAAGTGAATTCTACTAATTATAAACACCTTCCTTTGATTAAATAGGTCATTTATTTTTCAGTCCTCATTTTTAAGATTGTTATCACAGGGCTGTGGTGATTTAAGGGGTTTTGGATGGTTATTGGGTTTTTTTGAGCAGGGAGGGGAGGTGGGAAGTAGAGGTAATCACACCTCCCAGGGAAGGTGCTGTTACTAATTATGCCTTGGAGATTATGTCTTAGTGGCTCGTATGTAATTACTACTTCATCAAACTTGTATGTGTTATTTAGGATAAAATAAAGCCTCTCCTTCTGTATGACCCAAAGAAACAAGCTGTTACTTCAAATATTCATTTTTAAGAGGTCAGAAAACTGCATCCGTAATTCTTGCACATCCTACACCTGAACCTCTTCCCACAGAGGCCACACCTGCAGCCCCTCACTTACCGAACCTTGTCACATACTCCCAGTAGAGGTGCAAAGGAGGACTTTCACAACACCTGTTATGGTTTGATTCTGGTTGTCTTTTGAGAACTGCTTAGAAATGTGTGTTGTAGGACAGGATTTTTAACCTTGTCCAGTATCTTGACTTGAAGGTATGACTTGAAGGGCAACAAAGTTCTGAAAGACAAGAAGGCCCTTCTCTGCTCTTGATTATTTTTCTTTCCTCTTCTAACACTCATGCTTTCACCACCCCAGATCCAATAGTGGTAGAAATATCAGGTACCCTCTGGTGACCAGTGCATGCTATATGAGCTGGTCAGATGATACAAGTGTTGACTCAATATCCACTAAATCAGTAAGACTCATTCCCAAGTCTTCAGAGAGGAGCAGATCTCCAAAAGTGATCCAGGCTGAGTTTAGACGGTCTATGCCCAAACCTCCATACCCTCGCACAGCTGCTGGACCCTGCATGGTTATCCAGACAATCTCAGTCTTTGAGCATGCCCAGAGACATGCCAGCCTCAACAGATCTGAGCAGCTCTGTGCCAGCCTCCTGCCCACATTCTGTCCTGCAGCAGCAGATGCAGTGCTCTTTCAGATTGCACTCTGCAAAAAGGCTGCTGTAGGCTATTACCTTCTCTTGAAATACAGCCAACACAGGGATGTTGCTGGACTTCCTGCTCTCCTTATCCAGCTGCCCAGGGTAAGAATGCTTCCTTCCCACACTTTGATATTAGTTCAGCCTCCTCTTTCACCTAACAGATTCAAAGCACCTGTCTCATTCTCTGGAGTGTCCATTCTAGGGCAGTATAACTGTTTTGCAGTGGGTGCAATCCCAGGATTTGTAGAGTCGGAGAGGTTAATCGGGTGGCTGTTAAGTGCAGTGAGCAAAGTATATGTGTGAAAGGTGGAAGAGCAGGATTCCACTGCTTGTGCCAAAAATCATCCATGTGGCTTATACGTATTTTTAATGAAGGATACAAACAGACCTTGGGGTGAGAGTCACTGCCCAAAGGCTCTAGAGAGGTCTGCGTGTCCCAGCTGCCTGTACACAGGAAATATACAGGAAGAATGGCTTCTGCACTCTCTGTCCCAGTATGATCCTTCAGAAGGACATCTCAAGGTCCATGGAGAATTTGGCTTCCAATTCATGATTCAGTAAATTATAAGAATGTGGAGTCAGCTGCTGAAATAGACCGTTTGCAAGTGGGGGGATGTGAGGTAGTGGGGGAGTATCACAGTGGGATTCGTTGTGCCTATTCCCAAGGGTTCAGGAGGCATGGCACTCAACTACGGTGCTGATGTAGAACATCTCATGCTTCAATAAAGTGGTGGTAATCATTCTCAACTTACAAAGCTCATGGGAAGGGCTCACCTAACACTGGAAAGGAGTTGCTGGTACTTATTTCTTACCTCTGTTTTTGTACAGCCTGATACAAGAGATGAAGCATAACAAACAAATTCTTGATTATTAGAGGCCAAAAATATTTGGATGATTGTTCTTCACCATCAGCTTCAGTAACAAAAGCCTGTTTAATATGAGGAAAATAAGGCTTGTGCCTATTAGCTGCTGTCACTTGTGCACACAAGACTGACTGATGGCAGCCATTGACTCCACATCATCAGCTATGACACGCTTTGAGAAAGGCACAATTTAAAGTACTGAGTTATGCTCTATTTATGTTCTTTATTCCAAATATAAACCCACCATAACGCCATATGTGTTATTTCAGAGGGTTAAGAATCACCCACAGTGTGTTTTATAAATAATTTCTCTTCAGCATAGCCTTATATTGTCAGGGCAGTTTCTTCTGCAGTCCCAGTTCCAGTCCTCTCACCTTATTCTAAATCCAGGTCTTGTTGAATTTCCTGAGATTTCCTCTTCATTAAGGTTATTACCAGACCTCACACTGCCTCTGTTGCCCCTGCTCTCGCTGTTCAGGCACACTCCTAGAGGCTGTTGGCTTTTTCCAGTTGTTAGAAAGCGTGTGCCTACATTTTGGTTCTGAGCTGGAAGGCAGAGGCAGACTCCCACTGTGAGATTGCCTGCACTTATTCATCCCCACCATTTTTGTTTGACCAGCCATGTGGTGAAGGATGCAGCTGTGGACACTGGACAGGGGAGGCACACACTGTACAGCCAGCCCTCCACTGTCTTGGTAAGCAGCCGTGGCCTGAAGATTTCTCACAATTCACCCTTCTGATTGTTTGGGTGTAGCTCAGACCACAGGAGCACTCCTCCATGTGGATGGGGTCACTCCTTCAGTCCCTTCTGTGAGCACACAGGGGTTACCAGCATCCAGGTTATCTAAGATGGTAGATGAGAGAGGATGATTTGGGCCAACAGACAATGATATTAAAAGGTCCTTAATTCTGCCTCCTCTATGTCATCTTGATGCATTAGTCATGAAACTAATGACCTGACACACAGTGTGCAGGCAATGTATGTGTGTGTTTATGGTGTCCTTTCTGGAGGCTTCTCTTCCTCCTGGGAGAATTAAGAGAATCTGTCTTGTAAAACTGCTGATCACAGCCAAAATTCAGATATTCCCTATTACCCTTGCTTATCCAGTGCCCAACGTCCACCAAGTACTGACCAAGCACACCAGGGCTGCACCCCTGCTCATAAGGGTTAATTGCTGTAGGTTTATCAGATCTATATGGAGGCACTGAATGTGCACAGATACCAATTTATTTTGATAGAATGAGGCAGAAAACACTTTCTTCCCACGCATGGGTAGGCAGCTGTCTTCAGAAATTCTAAAACGTTATGCTGAGAACTTGCTTGTGTGTGACCTGTACTGACACGTAAGTACTCACATGAAGGGCACCTATTCTCCTTTTACACAAAATACGCTTTGGATTCCAGAATCACAGAGAAAAGGGACACTGTCCACATAAGCTGTGCATGGTTAGTGGCTTGTAAATTATTTCTTCACTTAAGGGTAATTTTTGTATCCCAGATTTGGGACATTGGAAACTTCAGATAGTCCATGAAATGGATGCAGTTACCTGGGGTGCTTTGCTGAGTAACAAGGGAGCCACAGGAGTCAGCAGCATGCAAGCAACTGATGGGATCTCCTGCCCAGAGGAGAACGTGCCAGCAAACAGGAACCGCAGTCAGCCCCCAAAACAACTTACAGTCTAGTCCACTAGTACTATGATTTTTATGTAGAAATTTTTTATTTTAGGCTATGGTGTCAGAGAAAGTGATGTCCTGTACTTAATATATGTGATTTCATAGGTCATAAACTGTGTGAAATTGCACAAGCATTACTTATCAGTAGTTTAAACAGTGTTTGTTAGTTGTTGTTATTACCTCTCCCAAGAGATTACTGCTATTGCTGTCTGTAGGCTGTGATTTACAGTAGTGTAATCATCTGAAAAAATGGATTTGTTAAGCTTCTAAGATAATACAAAATCAAGTCAAGCAATACTTACAGATACCAAATTGACTTAAACAAAATGTTTTTCTCACCTGAGGATGTATTATCTTATTAAGCCCTACCCATCCACTCTCCCAACAGGCAGAGAAAGGTAGTTTCTAATTGGAGCACGTACATTAAAATGAGAAAAAGACAAAGACATTTCTCTGAATTCTAATATCAGCAGTATCATCATCTTAGTGTGACTGAAGTGTTAGTAACAATACAAATACTGCTTGATTCTTCTTGTTTAAAACAGGACTAAGCCAAGGTTTTTCTCCCAGAACCTGACATCAAGTCTGAGTCTTCTTCCCTGAAGTGATTCAGAAAGAAAAGCTATTTGCTATTTTGTCTCGAGTATGTAAACCATGTAGATTGCTAGAGAGTGTAAGAGGCCTTAAAACCTGTTGGTAAGTTTTCTAGGAATAAATTATTGTTATATTAATTTATTAAACATTACTTAGCCCTTCAGGAAAAAGACAGTAATCATGCAGGGAGTTTGAGCTTTTTTCTTAACAGAGTAGACTTATAGAAGGTTTTTAATCTTATAGTAGCTAAATTCTGCTTTGATATTCTTCACCAGCAAAAAGCCCTCCCCTTTGTTTACCTTCATTTCCTTGAGCTTTGTTGGCGTTTGATACTTCCAAGCCTCTGTTGGAGGAGTTCAAGGCACATCTCCCTGCATGTGCCTGCTACTCGTCCTCCATAGAAGCCCATATACAGCAGCTCAGATGCAGAAATCTGTGATAGGGAAAAGCAGGGAAATCCAGGACAGGTGAAGCGTAGGGGATCGAAACCAAGCTGACCCAGGGCCTCTCTGAACTGCATTTTGCTGCTTTCCAGGACTCCTAGTACAGATGCAGAGAGAGCAGGACAAGGGAAGCAGTTTCCATGTGCAATACAAACCAGCTGTGAATAATCAAGGTAAGAGCCCTGGAGCTCCAGCATCCTGCCCTCCTATCCTCTAGAGAAGATGGGAAGGTGGAGGAAACAGCTGCAGGTTCACTCATCTCATGGCCCTTAGCACACCCCTTCCCTCAGGAGCAGCTGGCCCACAGTCCTACAGCCCATGGGACCCAGCCCCTCTCCCAGCTACAGCATCCCTCCAGCATCAGGGCTTTGGCCATGTGAGGCAGTTCAGCTACAGCAGTTTTGCTGCCCTGGGCCCTACTGCTGTGAAGGCAGTTCCCAGTTTTGCCCACGCCTAGAGAGCAAGCAGACCCACTCTAAGCATGGGGTAAATACAAGCTACTGCAGTCTTTTTTTAGGAGAAAACACTACAGTGAACTTGAGGTGTCTCCCCACCTCCAGAATTTGCTGGACCAGCAGCATTTGAGGCAGGGAGCTGCACAGGGAAACGGGAGCTTGGCCTCTGGTGAACATCCTCATTCTTTCTGAGGGACAGGACAGACCAATCAAGCAAAACATGCTTTTCACCTATCAAAAAGACTAAAGCTTTGCCATTTGGACTGTAGTTTGCAAGTTGATGGACAAGCTCACTTCCCATCAATGTCAGTAGGATTTCTGCAGCAGCTTAGCCACTGATGTGCTGCAAGTTGTTACAGTGGCAACAAAGGGGGATGACAGGGGAACACATTAATGCAAATTCCTGTGAGGCTGAAGCCATCCATGGTATGTATCAAGTAACGCGTTCAGGTGCTACTTCACAGGCAGTAACGGTTGTACTTGAACAAATTAGTCCTCACCCTGACTGCTGGCTTTCTGCTTTACAGATGTGACAGTACTATTAGCCAAAATACATTTGCCTCGAGTCTGAAATGGTATTTGCCACTGTTTCTTTTTCCAAATGCCTTTCTTTTTGTCCTCTTGCAGTTTAAATTCAAGTTATTTCCATTTATCTAAATAATGTCCCATAAGTATATTTAAATATAAATGGACTACTCAATATTCACTTCTTCTAAAGCTGGAAATAAAACATACTTTAAAACTACTCCATGGCACAGGCTAGCTCTTCACTTAACCACATTTTCTCTTACATGCAGCAAGGTAGGTATTACTCAGTTCTTTTATAGAAGGCAATGATGAGAGCAGCAGGTCCACATGTTCCCAAAAAGGACTTAGACTGAACGACAGTGTACATGTTGGCTCCTAGATCTTTTCTGTCCTCAGCATCCTGCTAGAACAAATTCATTTTGATTGCTCCACATAGTAAACTGTTCTTGATCAATATAAGGCTGAATGCTGTTGGTGGCCGACTCATCACTCTTGGCGTGACTACTGCACAGCCTAATGAGTAAAATTGAGGTACTACTGACTAAGAAAAAAGGGCCAGTCGCTAACTAAGGAAGAAATAAGGAAAGGAAAGGGAATTTGGCAGACATTATATGGACAGAAAACAACGAGGGAAGAGTGACTAAAGTTTTTGCCAAATCTAAGCTATATTTACTTTTCTGATGTCAGCTGATTCAGTAGGATGCTTAGATTTTGACACTGGAATGGGTAAACACTGCATGGTAGAAATTAGCTGAGAAGCAACATCTTAATATACAGCACAAGACTGTGTGGAGCACTTCTAACAGTGAGGGAGCCTGGGTTCCTAAACAGTCATTCCCAAAGAATGTTACAAATATTTGTAGGAGAGAACAAGCTGGTGAAATATGATTTTCTGAGCTGCTGCTTGCCTATTTAAAGCACAAATTATCTTACAGCAGTTCTATGTGTTTTCTTTTCATATCAATGTTAAGCTTATCTTATAAACACATCTTTAGTATGTAAAGTAAGTTAAAAACATCCATTCTAAAACTTGGATCCAAAGAGAATGTGGCTTGTATGCTTACTGGCATGAAGAGAGATATCCTGTCTTATTATTTTTGTTCTGTGATACAGTTGTAGCATTATCTGGTATCCAGTGCTTTGAAGGATCTATTGTAAGCATGTCAAAGACTTTTCAAATTACTTTGGTTTTGTAAATATTAGATCACAAAAACTGAGGAATGAGTCCCACAGACTTTCATTAAACAATGTGTCCCTTTATTTTTTTTCCTGTTTTGAAGTAGAAATTGAACTAGCTTGAGTAACACTCCGCATATTCATTCGTTCAAAGAGAAAAAAAGAAGTATGTTCTTAATAATTATCATGTCTATAGAAATATGCACTCAAGACGCAGCTTAGGCATTAACTTGTCACCACAGACTGCTGCTCGTGCACTTCCAATGTTCATGACGGAGCTTGGGTGAGATAGGACTGCTGTCCTGTAATCTGTGTCTCTCCTCCTTAGTGACCTGGGCAGTCCAGGACTAACAAGCTATGAGACAAGTCCTCCACTTGGCGGTTTTGCACACAGGAAAAGAACATACCCACAGAAAGTGGTAACTTGGCCTTTCTGCCTTTCTCTCTAACGCTCATTGGCTTAAAGTATTAAGGGCGGCAAGTGCCACAGCTACAGGGCTCTTAGTGTTGTGTGGGCACAAAGGTTACGTGGCTAGAGGCTAGGAACGGCTGTGCCTGAGCCTGGAGTCCAGATTAAAACTTGACAAGAGTCTAAGTCTGGGACAAAGACGCAGAAGTGAGAAGACAAATCAGCAACTTGTCATAAGAAAGAGGACAAAAACCCTCTTGTCCCCTTGCCCCACGTTTAGTTTCAGGAAATCATGGTCATTGTAATGTTGGCCTATACTTGGCAGCCCCCTCCAGCAACAGTTCAAACTCTCCTTCACTATCCTTCTTTGAAAGTGTGACAATGTTCAGTTTCTGTATATTCTCTGCTACCTCATGGTGCAAAGATCAGTGTCTTCACACAGGAAGTCTTTCCTTGCTGAAGACCATCTGGGTGTCAGAGCACCACTGGACAATGGAATTCCTGATTTTTTAGCATAATTTCAGAAAAGTCTACGAAATCAGTACTTTTTGGTACTATTTTCTACAATATGCAAATTAGAAAAGGTAGAAGAATAGTCAGGTTGTGAAATGAAGCACTTAAAACCAAGGTGTTACGATTAAGAATTACCTGGTAATTTGATCCTGTTATGCATATTCATTAGGATATTTTAAAAAACAAGTCCAACTTGATTTATGCTGACAGTTCTTCAATGCAAATATTTGTGTGAGGCTGTTCATTTCCACAGTGTTCAGTACCATAAAACAGTCATTACAATAGCAGCACTTGCTAGGTATTTTACCCTCATTTTACAGGTGAGACAAACTTCTTCATGGTCAAGTAGCAAGCACATCTGGCAAGGCAGGTTTAGAAGCTGAGGTAGCTTGGTACCTTTTCCTTAATTCAAATGCCTGTTTTTCCTGAGCCAGAGCAGTATATAAAATATACAGGGTAGAGATGAAATCCTGTCTCTACAGAAATTAATATAACTCAGACATTACGGTGCAGATATGTATCCTTAAGGTCTAAGTTATTCTGTTCATTCAAACCAAATTGCTTACAAATTGGCAAAATAACAAATATTAGCATTTCTGAAAATTAAATCCATATGTTCTTCAAATCCATGTATCATCAACTACTTCCAGATGTAAATATTCATGGATAGTTTGAAAGAACCTCACACCCACAATCAGTTTTCATCACGATTCTCAAAATTAGCACTGTTCAGAAGTGTTATACAACAATATTTGTTCTCTTCAGGAAACAATACTTGTTGCTTTCCTTAGAGCCAGGTATCCTGTAACCACATCTGAAGGGAGCATCCGAATATAGGCAAATTCTTCAATAGTACTAAATCTCAGCTTGCTCTGGGGATCTGTGTAGTTTGCCTGAAAAAGAAACAATGGTAGAGACACCATTGAAAGAACATCTCGAGAACTCTAAAAAGCGTCTAATTGCAAGACCACAAAACAGTGAATTTCTTCTCTCAGTAATAGCACTGCTGTTCTACCATGTGACCAAAACTTTGTACTTTTTTCTTTCTTCTTGTGTCAGAACTTGTGAGAAGTTAACAGATCCCTATAAAATCACATTAGAAATGCATTAAACATAACAGAGAGCTGAAATAGTTTCATACAAAACACAGTGCAAAAGAAATTCCTCAACTCTCTAAACTCACCCTAGCAACTCTGCCTTGTGCAGTCTCTCACAAGGCAGCTCTCCAAAGAGTCAAGCTGCTGCCAATAAATTACCCACAAAGAGGCTGAATTATGGGTGCTCTGATAGCTTTGGACTGATTTTCTCTTCCTGCACACAACTCGGCTTTTAATTTACTTTAAAGTCGTTGTTGAAGCAAGGGGCTCCCAGCTTATGGTCCTGTGACTGAACTGATAAGAAATTTGAACTCAGCATTGTGCTTTGCTACAGACGCCTGCTTTCAGGATAGCAGCCTGGCCAGCTAACCCTGGGCTACGCTTGTATCCTTTGCTATATTTGGACCCTGGGTGTCTGGGAGCAGTGCCAGTTCCCTTCCATCTTCTCCCTTTCCCTGTTGCTACAGAAACCTTGAGCTCAAACGAGCTCAGGGGCAGTACAGGAGGCTGGGCTGGAAGAAGGTAGGCTTCAGGGTATCACCTCTCCACTTCCGCCTGCAGGACAATCACAGTCCATTCCACATTGAATTACCAAGTGTCTGCCAAATCTCTGCATGTGTCTTCTGTACCTTTCTTTAACATGAGATGGTGGTAGCCTGCAAAGCACAGGCAGTTAAGATCCCTTAAGACAGAAAAGGCCAGGAAGAGCTGGATCATTTCCCCCATCCACACCGCTGAAGTGCAGAACTCTATTGTTTTTATGTTGCAAAGGATTTGTTAACCATGGTAACAATCAGGGTAATCATCTAGTCTGATAAGACCTAATAGAAAATTAAGTGTTATTTGTAGCCTGTTTCTTTACAAAGAAATGCTACAAGGTTAATTAAATGTAGTAAGCTAACAGTCAAACCACCAGTTCATTTTCAAACAAATGGCAAAGTTAGGACATTAGGAGTAAATTATGCCAGATGGTAACTTCATGGCTACAGCAGGTATAAATTTATTTTTATTTCACATTTTAAATCTGGCCTCATATATCTAAGAAAAAGCTAACCAAGTAGACTGCTTTTCAACTGTGCACGATTCTGTAATAAACTAGCTAAGCAATAACAGCAACTTGTGTTGTGCACCAATCTAGGCTACAAATATTATGGCAATTCTTCACTATTCTGATACTTTGTATTGGGCTGCACTGTTTGCACACACTAATTTATGGTAACCAGTCATTTATGTCATGACTTCAGTCTGAAAACAAACTTTACTGCTACTTCAGCAATAATTAAAACAGATTGGCAAAGTGAAGTAGGTGATTTTGCAAAGAAGAAACTCTACCACATTTAGAAACTTAAGGCAAAGGCTACAGATACATGCTCTCCAAATGCAATAAATAAGTTATCTCCATCTGTTTCTATAGTAACAAGGCTGATCCATTTTTCAAAAAAGAAGAGAAACAGAAATGAAGGTTCAAGGTTTAAGGGGTTTTTTTATCTGCTTTACAGTAAAGTACTTTGTTTTGCATGTTAAAATATCTAAATACCCATTTTGCAAGTTTGGAAATGAAGTTTTATTTTGCAGAGTCAATGCAGTAGATAATAGCTTTTGAATTCTAGGCTGCCTTACAAATATAAATTAGCTGCCCTGCTTAGACCATTGGTAAATTTAATTCCATTTGTGTTACATACAGAAAGAGGATCAGTAGAATTTAATTGTGCCATTTAATATAACTGTAGGTATACTGATGAGATAGTTTTAATATATTTCTCTTTTTTTTGTACCTGCTAGACCATTTAATTCTTCCCTAAATGCTAAGGAATTTAATTTACTTTTAATTTAATTTACTTTTTTTTCATGGAGAATCCAGTATTCCCATAAAAAATATACTCTTACCAAATGCTTTCACATTTCACACAGAAAATACAGGGATGTTCTTCCTTTACTACATTTCTAAAATATTCTGCTACCCCACATATTTTCCTAGTAGGAAACGATATTGACAATATATTTAGTACTTCTTATGAAACATGACCAGCTTAGCAAATTAAAGGACACGCTGTCTCAGTTATCTTAATAAAAAAGATTTTTTTAAACATGGTATTTTTATCACAGTCTGAAGAAACCTAGCAGGCCAGGTAAAATAGGAAACTTGACTCACAATGCAATTAGAGGATGGAAAACTAAGAAAAAAAAAAAAAAGAAAGTGAAAAGACAAAAAAGGGAAACAAAAGCAGCACTGAAAGGATTCATACAGAAAGGAGAGTATTTATACTGAGCTAGAATAGCTAGAGTACATAAATCACTGATGGAAAGGAGGAGCTGGAAAAGAAAAACTGAAGAACTGAAAGGAAGACTCTTACTTCCTATGGCTAAGCTGACTCTTAGCTGGTAGGGACACACTCTTCACTCACACCTATAACCTGCATCACCATCTTGCTACAGATACAATGACTCACTAGTTTTAAAATGCATCAAAGGACAGTACTGGAAAGCATTATTTAGTTCCTTGGAGATGGGGCAGTGAAAGGGACTTTTCCCTTATGCCGTCTGCCCCATATAAGCCCCATACAGGTCAGAGATGTTGCTGCAACGTAAGTAACACTTGGTGTGAATGCTACTAATACTTGCAAAGCTGGTCTAAGGGAAGAGGACAGGAAATATGAACACCATTAAGTGACCCAGTACAGATTTTTTTCTGTTTTGGTGAAATGTACTCATTATTTCCCACACTCACCTATCCCCTCTTTCTCCACCCACTGCATTTTTATATAGAATAGGGGTACTTATGCAAAGTTCCTTACTCAACTGATCTCTGCTCCTTCTCTGAAAAAAAGTTGTTGTTATATCAAAACAATACTCTTACAAGACTCTAAGTCTGCCTGGCTGGAGGGAATTACTTTCTCTGGGCTTGTGAGCAGTCTCTTCCATTTACTGTCTGCCAGATAATCTGTGAGGGAGATACTGCTTTCCCATTACCTCTTGAACACCAAGGGTTACCAGACTTGATCCGAGCAACCTACTTCATTTCCAAATCAGGCTCAAAGGCACAGGCTGGAAACTTGCCACCTCCTAGATGCCTTATTTAAATGTGTAACTTAAAAAATAAACAAGTCAAAGAAAACATATGCTGCCAAATCAAGAACTCAGTGTTAGGATGTGCGTGATTACAGTTGGCGCTACAGCTATTCTTTGATGCCTTGCACTGTATATCCACTATAAGGCAGTTCTTAATTAAATACTTACTCATTTTTTTTTCCCCAATGCGGACTTTCACTTAATTCAGCATACAGAATGCAAGGTACTGTGTCAACCTGCAACACCATAACAAATGTGCAATGTACAGGCATCTCTATAACGTGATACCAAGCCTGTGAGGTGGGCTAGTGCCCTATGGATGAGAAACAGATTAAACTGGGGGAAGGGACCCAGAAATTCTCTTTAAGGCTCTCTAACATTACAAAGTTTTCATTATTGTAGTTGTTTAGTGTAATCCTTTTAATAGTCCAAAATAAAACACTTACATTCACTTCAATTGTAATAAATGCATAGGCTTCTGCAAAATAAATCACTGAGAGCCGAAGCTGAAAAGTGAAAAGATATGCTTTTACTAACACCTGTTTTGTTTTAAGTAGAATTATTCATGTCACATAGGAACAAAGTCAGCAGCAAAATTTTTGTTGGTCAGAATTCAATGACTTTACTTCTGTTTTCTGCCAATGGCATCTTTGGGGAATTCAGGTGCCAAATTGTAACTACCGAGACTTTTTGGAGCATGTACAAACTGTTTCAAAGTCAAATGTGGGGGGTAGAGGGGTGTTCCCCTTTTCCTTTTCTTTTTCTCTTTAACAAAAACATGTAAAAAAGCCCATCTGTGACACACAGGCTATACATCTGCCCAACTTCAAGTTCCAGCTCTGAAGTACAGCGCTATTCAAAATTCTCAAAAGTTCATGCCAAGTGTCTGTCTCAGACTGATTTGTTTGAGGAAAAGTTTGATAGCAATGATAGTTTTTTTAATCAGGGCAAATCAATATAATTTTGCCTAATCTCATTCTTGGAAATTGCTGACATCTTTTTGAAACTTTCTTTAAAAGATAAAATTATATAAATCATCCTCGGGCAAACACTCAGCACGGAAAGTTTCAGTCTGCGTGGTTAAAGTCTGGCAAAGGTAGCAGTCACAGAGACTGCGAGCTACCAGCTTTCACTGTAACAATCTAAAGAATCAGATATTACGGGGAACAAAGCAGACTCCACAGTTGGGAAAGTGGTGGAATAGAAGCCACACTGCAGAACGAGGTATTTAATCTGTCCTGGCACCTGTTAGCCACATAAGGATTTTGCGATGTAGTGACAGTATTTGGAGTTTGCCCCTAAATCACTGAACAACTATTAAGCACAAGGCTGAGCGGGAACCTCAATAAGTACATCTTTTACAAAAACATGTACCAGCTTTATTGCAGTGTGGAAAATGAGATGTCAATTTTGAAGAGGAAAATAAAACACTTACCGGAAGTCCTGAAATGTCCGAATACTTCTTGGCAGGCTTAAAGGAAGGAGGAGCATCAATATTAAAATCTAGAGGGAAACAAAGGGATAAATTCAGTGTGCTATATATATATTTTAGAATGTAAACCCATAATGTAAATAGGTAACAATACTTCTTTAAAATGCTGCCTTTACTTTCTGAGGTCTCTATTAATTAACAGCACTAAGGCAAAGAAATATGAAGCAGAATTACCTCTGAAAACATTTAGCCTGTTAGCAGCTACAAACAACAGCCTCATCTCTCTGAGTTAAGTAAGCAGAACTGCCCTCCCCAAAAGTAAAAATGCAAGATCTATATCAAATGTGTTCCAAGTCTTCATGAATTCCCTTGCAGTCAGTTCTTTGCAAAGAACAGCCATTATCATACACAATGCTGTATGTTAAGACAGCAAAACACTGCTCAAGATTGCAGCTCTGAAATACTATAATCCAGAAAAACAAAGTAATCTTTTAAATCAGTTAAATCTTTAAGCATGTACCACTTTAAGCCCAGTGAATGACCTAGAAAACTGCCTGAACATTTAAATTAAATGATTGAAATTGCTGTTCTTTGATGCCCTTTAAATAGCAACTCTCATTCATAAACATTTTTAAGATACAGTTGGTATGCTTAAGTAGCAAAATCCCCAATTCCGGATATTTGCAAAAATATCTTACACCTGACTCCCTTCCTCCCTCCTAATCTCCCTTGCACCTCATTCAGATGCTATGATCAATTCAAATGCTCCATCTATATCAAATTTCTAACTTATAATCTCATAATTCAAAAGAAACTAATGCCACAGATAGCTGCAACTGAATTTCTTTTCCTACCTTTTTAAAAAAATCCTGTAAATTTACTGCTGCAAACAGAATGTAATAGAAATAGCAACATCAGCATGCTGTCAGTTACAATAGCCAGGAACACACAGTAGTCTGCATTTTTCTGTAACAGTTGCATCTAAAACATTTCAAAAAACGGCAAGCTGATTTGGATAAAGTACCAAGTCTGATAAAAAGTATAGGCATATGCTCAATTCTGAAATGTCTCCACTTGCTTAAGTAAAATCTGAGGTTCACATTTTGCCTCCAGCCACCTTCAACAGTATCCTGCTTTACAAGGAGACTTGAAGTATATCTAGATTACGACCACTGCTGTAACTCTGCTTCTGTAGATATACACCAGCTAGGACTGCTAATCAGGACTACTAATAGTCTAGTTTCTGCTGTGCTGAACTAAATAGGGGATGTAGAATTTAAATCTTCCATGAACCAGGGATAAGAAGCTAGATAGGAAGCTTGGGCCAAGATCTAAACTTCTGCAGGTATGTAGCTTAGCTGAATCAATCTTAAAATACTTAAATTACTGTTCATCAAGCAGCAGCCACTCATCAGAACACACTTGGGCTGTATGCAGAGGAGAAAGATCCCCAGTAGTGAAAAGGTGACAAAACCTGATTGGAATAAGGAGCTTCTGACCTGGTTTAGATAAATATATTTCCTTTATTAAACTCTCTCGCCAAATATTTTAACTTCGTCACAACACTCCAAATTATTTGCTTCCCCATCCTTTCCTCTTAGACCTGGCAAGTGTCATTGGACTAGTCTTAAGTGTACTACTTGTCCCTGTTCAAGCAGGATACTGCATGCACTGATGAAATAATTTAGGTTTCTTTTAAAGAAAGTTATTTGTGTGGACTTTTATTATTTATAAATACATGCAAAGCGTCTAAGCAGCTTACAGCTCGGATCGTTTAGTTGCCATGGCAATGCCCTTTCAGAAGCAAGAATTTGTTTTAGGTTCTTCCAAGTTCTGTTCTTCTTGCCAGCTGCTGCTCCACCAATGCCGGAGTGCTAGAATTAAAAATATGGTGTTCAGAGAGAAAAAAATAAAGAATACTATTTCAGAGCATGACACTTGTATTTCATAGCCTTTCTGATAGGTCTCATCTTGTCATAAACCATTTGTTGTGCTCACTTATTTCATCAGTAGGCTAATATACTGTACAGTTTAATCTTGGCTGCAAGAAAAACAAAGCTTTTTGGACTGTGTCAAAGCTACTATGTTTAGGATTAACTGAAGGAAATTAAAATCTGCTTTTTACATGGAAAAAGAAAATCAATGTGGTTAGGTTTAGCCTGAGATTACAGGATTCTGTATGTACTTCCCATCGTATTAGAACTTATTACTATGAAATTGTGTCTAAAATTGTGATTACACAGCTAAATTTTCTCTCTCCTTTTTATGGCATATTACAGATGCAGTTCAAGCTCTTTTAAATTATCTGAGACTGTAGAAAACACAACTGATCTTGCAAAATGTAATGAATACTATGAGAAACTTTCTGGAAATTTTATTTTTCTTTCACAGGCTAGAAGCTAGAAGAATAGAAAAAGAGTAATAAATAGAATGTTGGCTGCCAAGACAGTTTTGCATTTTGAAAGGTACACTAATGGAAGGCTTGCCACAGGTACTATACTGGTAGTTTCAGTCATCAAATGTGATTGCTACAGAATAATTTATTTATGTTCCTCCAGAGACAGAAGCTGCACAACATACTGTACTGCTTCTAAATGATCAAAGGATGTAAATTTAGGGCTTTACTTTGGATAAGAAATTGTTCTTACAATTGGGGACTTGTTGTTATTTCTGTTAATAATAACTACCTGCCACACCAGTCTCGGCAAAACTCAGTGAAGTTCTGCAAAAACACTTCTGCAGTGATTGGTTTATAAATTAGCCCATTAAATTGCTGAGAGTCACAGGAGGAAACATTCAATGAGGATGCTTTTTTCTGTAGACATAAGATAAAAAAGATCCTCATCAGCTGATGATATCAAGTTTTGGCAATGGACTTCCAATATAGAAAGTACATGCAAATATTTGCTCTGAGGGTATGTTATAGTTACCTTAGTAATCTAGAGATCATTATAAAATAGAGACTGCTGGAAGACAAGATGAAAATAGATATCCCACCACACTACTAATTCAAATTCATTACATGAATTTTTCCCCAAATCATTGCATAATGTTTTTTTTTTTTTCCTAGTAATCTGATTTCTCAGGAGCAACTACTGGGTTTATATGAACTTATGCCTCCTGGGAATGGGGCTGAATATCACCTCACATGCTAACAATGAAAAGGCAATGACTGCCAAGTGCAAATGAACAAAGCTACCTCTGCACTAGTGAAGTTCACGGAAAGGTGGGGCTAGGACAGCTGTACACAACTATCAGGTCTTCTTTCCCATTGCCAAGGAATGCAAAGTTGATTCAGGAATTTCAGAAAAAGGTTATGTCTTCTTTCTTCTCTGCTTTTAAATACGTCTTCTGCAGCAAGCTAATGATTCAAACATGGGCATATTTATGAGAGACAGACCTTATTTGACTGACTTCCTTCCTTTTAAGGCAAATTAGGCTGGAAAGATGCAAAAAGTCATCCAAATTGTTACTACCAGTTCATAATGATAAGAAGCTAGTTAAAACTTAATACATTTCCTCTCAAACTAGTTACTGTATTGGGGAGGACAATTTCATGTTTTTATTTTAACTGCCTATTATTTCTGCAGCAGTTGCCAAAGGCTCTATACATTCATTATTATTTCAAGCATGCAGACATTAGTTTTGCCTCTTTGGAAATGGTGACATCTCTCTAAGAACTGAAGGATCAGCACCAGGCCTCATGGCTATTTAAATCCTATATGGAAACTACATGGGATGCCTCTGGGCAGAAATGGAGCTTTTCCAATAAGCCCCATTTCTCAAAGATGCTAGTGCTCACTGGAGGATTAGAGTGAGCAAAGTATACCGTTGCGTGAATGTCCCACCTGTGACAGAAGTAATTTACAAAGCAGACATAGAACAACTTGCAAGTCAGAGATTAATTTTATACCCCCTGCCAAACCTGTGCTTAGTGAGCTGTGCCATACCCGATTAGTCAGGTTTTACACTGTGGGATATTGTATCTTATTCATACAGAATGAAATCTGGGATAAAATTTTTCTTTCTAAGTACTGGCTTAGGACCAGCAGGCTGAGGAGTCTGCTTGTCTAGAAAGCATTTGTACAGTATGCCAGTGAGTTGGCCCTGGCACAGCAAGATACAAAGACACTAAAAACAAACCCAGCATTACTAGCTGTACTCTTCTTTCACCTTCTCCCCCAATTTAAACCTCAAACTGTTTTAGTAAGCTTGTATTTTGTCAGCTGTCAGAGTTTACATGACTTCCGATTGCCAGCAGGCTGGGCTTCTGGGGAGAACAGAGCATTTGCTTCTAAATCTAGCATTACTGGAAGAACAGACACCACAAGTCTGTTAAGAGTTTCAGGGATGGGGAGACAAGCAAAATGCCACGTGCTAATAACTTTCTGGCTGATTTCTAGTTCAATTGCTTTACAGCCTGCCTTGGCTAGGAACTGGAAGATGGGATTCCTGTGTTCACAGTGGTATTACAGCTGTGGTAGCTTCTGCATTTACCTTGATCTAGCAGGTTTTCTGAACTCTGTTCTGGAATTTAGTATAATAGATCTGCCTCTGGACCAGCGCCATTTTCATGCTATAATATAGCCTGCATTGTGGACCATAGTGTGGCATGTACTTGAGGTGAATTTCTTAAAAATTCTTGACCTTTTATTTGGCTGTTAAGCTGGCTTTCTTAATATTTACATTAGCAGTATGGTTAAACATAATCCTAGTTAATGTTTCATTTCAAGAGTTTAGAATTTCAAATTGTTAAAATAATATACTTACGATGAAGTTTGGATCTTTAAACGGTAATGGCTTGACAGTTGTTTCCACTGATCCTGTGCTGGAGTCTGTGTTCATAAATTTGTTTTCATTCACGGACTCTCCACCTGCACTCTGAAGAAAAAACAGTCTCACTGCTTGTTACTCTGAGCAAGCTTATCCGGGAGATGGAGCCATCTGCTGTAGTACCTACCTGTTGCCCTTTCAGCCTTCCTATCACTTTTGAATCTTTAAAGAAGTTACATGCCAACAATGGGGAATGCATGAAACAGAATATTTGTCAAGCAATTTACAAGTGACCTAGAGAGGGGAGGAGGGGAACAGAGTAGCCAAAATCTGCTGAGTAAAAAAAGCATCGGATTTATTCCAGTGTTAATGAAAGCCACTTCTATAAAGCGCAAGACGGTACACGAAACCAGAAACAGCAGAAATGTACATTGGATCTATTTCAGAACGTTCCACCTTAAAGCATTAACAGGAATACAAAAAAATTTATAAAAAAGGTTTTTTCAAGATTCTAAAGAATAATTGATTAATTGGTTTATTCTCCATTCTTTGCTTGTATAATGCCTCAGTGGGAACTGAGGGGGAAAAAGATGTCATTATATACATGTTTTTTATATACAAGCATCACAAAATCTACATGAGTCCTAGTTTGTGTTTTCTAGGCTTTTCTTTATGGTTTATTTATTTAGCAGGAAGAACAGTTGGAGAAGGTGTGTGTGTGATTGGAAAGCTAAAATAGTTGTGTGGCTTTCTAACCAATTTCTGATAGTTCTGCATGGCTGAGCCTATGTTGTTTTTTATTTTGTGAGCACCCTGTAAGTCTTCACACTACCAGAACTAGCCCATGCCACACACACAAATGTTCCTCATGAAATCCTGATCCATTTGGATGCTAATGAGAATTCTGTCATTAAGTTTCGCAGATCAATCAACTGGATCAATAGGTTTTCATATCTTGATCCTATTTTTCTTGACAAACAAAAATCTTGCCTAAAAGCTAAATCAATATTTACTGAATGAGTGTTTAAAATGTTTCTTTACTTTCAGACTGATAATACCTAGAAGAAAAAATGTTTTCCCATAAAAACCTGCACTGCAAAACCTTCTGTGTTGATATGATACTCTTTTAAGTAGGAAAAAAAAGGATCATTATTATTAGTGAATTATGGAAGTACTTCTACCAAATGAGACTATATAGCAAAGACCATGATTCAGCATATCCTTCTCCATGTGATTACAAGGGAAGTGTTTTTATTCTTAACTATATGCATAAGTAATTACAGAATTAAGAGCTAGACAAGTTGAACTCTGGGGGAATCAGTTATTCAACAGTGCCTGTTTTTAACACAGCAAATAGAGATCTTAAATATTCAAAGTATGGTATAAAGAAGCACTTAAGTAAAATACTCACATTTCTACTATCTTCTAAAAACCATATTAAAATAGATGTTCTGTTTTCAAAACCACAATCAGCCCTCTGTAAGATCACAGTAGATGGGATACTGCCATAATAACATCATCGGAAGCAGCATTTAAGTCTACGGCTTAAACTTGATTCTTCCCTTGCTGAGGACAACAATGAAAGGCAGCGACTGTCACAGAAACAGAAGAAATGCAGATGGACGTTTAGACACATGTGCATTATGTGACAGTAAGTAGAGAAAGTAATATCTCCAGAAATCCTGAGTGAAGTGCTCTATACAATAAGTTGCTAGGTTTCAAACTATATTCTTGCACATGCACGCTTCCAGCACTTTGGATTTCAGCAAGAAACTTTAAAGTAAATCTTTAGAAAGAAGAGACTTGAGATACAAAAGTATTTTCAATAACTAAATTATCTATCACTGATACTGAGTGCTTATTCCTCTACTAAGGTATTTCAGGTACTACTGCTGCTAAGAGACGGGAGAACTCCTGGGGTATAGGGCAGATATTAATTTTGTTTGTGCCAGTATCCCTTGGACAGTGGCAGAGGCAGCATGATCCAAAGCAGCAGCTGCTTTTCTGGGCCATGTGGGCACCAGAGCCACCCTCCAGTCCCATTGAGACGTAACACCAGCTGGAGCTTCTGGATCTGTCATGGACAATTTGAGAGAAGTGGTTTCCTCTCCAAGGCAAAGAGTGCAGATTGGTGTGCAGGACTGTAAAGCAGCTTGCATACCATAGTGGTATGCAACTGATACCAGGATTGCGAAGCCATGTAATAGACTAGGAAGCAAATAAGACTGAGTACTATGATCCCAATTAAAAGCTGTGAACCCAGAAAAAGACATACTGTAGAGGAATGCCAGCTCCCTCACTCAGCATTACTTGTATGAAAATTCTGATTTTTAGCACTGGCAGTAGTAACACAGAAGAGAGGTACTCAGTTAATGTGCTTTTCTTCTGGAAAAACATTAAAGAGTTCAGTAGAAGTACTGCTTCCAGAATAATGTGCTACTGTACAGAGAAGTGAACTCCGACAAGTACAGAGCCTTGAAATGATCTTTTCATGCAGCCTGCAGAAGTCTCATCTGATATTCTAAGCAGTTTTTTCAGTCATGAACTGAAAGCATCTCAACAATCTAAAAATCTGTCCAGCCTATGTTTTAAAATGTCAGGATTTAAAGCATAAGAAACATCATTTATTTTCAGGTTTGTTTTTTGAAAATTTTTTAAAGCGGCAGAGGGGGGAATGCCAAATGAATTTTAACCAGTATGGATCTACCTTTGTACTGCAAGTCCCGTCTTTCTTGAATGTGGACAACACAGTGATAAATACAAAACATTATTTAGAGCCAGAGTGAAGCTTCCCTAGTGAGCAATTACTATACAGTATAGATAATCTTCAACTCCCAACATTAGTCAAACCAATCTCTCTTAAATGTGCTGGTTTGCTTGGTCATTTAGTTTGGAAGACATCATTCTTCACTGTCATGTGTTGAGGCAAACAACAAGAGGAATGAATTCAAATCTCCTTTGTAGTCCTATGAAGCGATGGCCGTCACATGAGCACACTGAGGAAGTGCCTGTCACCAGGGAACAAGTACTGCTCCGTGTGTGCTGTAACTCAGCTTCCCCTTCCTGCCAAAGTCACAACCAGCCCTCAGCACATTTTCTCTACCTGCCACTTTCTTAGATAACTCCCCTCAACCTCAGCATCCTAGTCTAATCCCAAATGGTTTGCAGTAGGGCTAGAAAGAAATTGTAACCATGGGCAGAAACTCTTGATAGCTTCTTTAAAGCTTCTTTTAAACTGATCTTGTAATGCAAAAACATCCTTTATGGGGAGCTCAATATACATTGCAAGCAGATAAGACAGTGAAGCAGCTTTTAATGTGCAATTTATAACTAAATTGTATCCTTCAAATTGTGGTTGTAGTTAAAATTCAGCTAAAGCACATAAACAATACAGGAAAGTCTGCAGCTAAGTCATCAGTGACTACATTCATCCTTTCCCATCAACTCTTCCTTCAACTGTTAACCTTTGCAGAAGTCCAGGCTGCCACCACTTCTCATGTTACATCCATCTGTCCTCCTCCTCTCCCCCGGAATCCTCCTTAGCCAGGCAAAGAGCAATCTTGACTGGAATGACATCTTTTAAAAGTTGTAGACAGCGGGTGAAAGGCTTCTTATAGGATCACCTGTGCAATTTTATTCTCTCAATAAAGTTCTGTTTATGTGATTTAGCTGATTTTTAACTACAGAGACAGTGTGACAGGTTAGCAGCCTCTATTCCTCCCAGGATAGACAGAAGCAACAGTGAGGGGTGCTGCTTCTTTTTTGCATTTCATTTCACAAGATTACCTACCTATCAGGTATTCAGTGCATCCCAGTTGGGTGGGACACGGCCCTCCCAGTCATGTGCTAGGACAGAGTGACAGTCACTGAGTGAGGAAGCTAGCTGAGGACTTCACTTGGTTATGCGACAGCAAAAGTTTCAGAGTGAAGACTTGCATCAGGAGTCCTAAGAGGTCTGCTGTAAGAGCAGCCAAGTCTGGGGAAGAGACCTGAGCTACACTTTGCTACCTTAACACTGGTTTCTTTTGAATAAAGCCAAACCCCAGGAATGAGCCTGCTTTGGATCCTACTGTATATTCTGTCTGTACTGGGAGAAAATACACATTGGGAAACTGCCTATTCACACAGTACTTTCAATCTTGGGTTTTGGTAGCTCCATTATTTTTTTCAATATATTCAGTTCCAAATTCCCTACCGCAGATGCATTGGTTTTCGCGTCATTTCCAAAGACTGCTCCATCTGTCTGGTTTTATTTAGGGAGACAACAAGCCAAACTTGTAGATCATGGGAGCTAAGTTCTTTGTTTTGGCTGTTTCTAGGTAGAATCAGCATTGTGGGGTTTCGGATCAATGTCTGTGAAAGGACTAAATACCAGGTGGAATTAGCTTATTATTATGAAAGTACTTGTCTGAATCATCTTCCCCACCCTCTCCCCCAGTAAGGATTAAAACCGCATAACAGCATAACCGATATATGCTGAAGTATCATTTCTCATCTATTTACTTTTGGATTATATTCTGTAATATTTTTTCGTTATTTTAGACTAACAGGATTTTATGAAGTATAAAAAGCATTTAAAAATATGAAACATAAAAGTCAAAGACATAAATTTCTGCATTTCTGGCATCCCATTACTACATACCATGCATGTCACAGCTTAGGAAAAAAGTAGATTTGCACATCACTGAAAGTACACTACAATCATGAGTGGCCACTTTTGCCAGAAGTTACAGTTTTACACAGTAAAACAGAATTTAAAGATAGAGGAGGATACTGAACAGTGTGTTGGTAGAGCAAAACTTAAATGCACAAACTCCCTAAGAACTGGAAAGGGAGATTCTAGTTTAAGGATGCAAAACCAATACTGTAAATACTGATTTTCTTTGTCTTGTTTTGTTTTCTACAAATCATTCACTCGTTAGCAAGTTTTAACACTATATCGAATACAGCAATTGCAGATGTAGGGGATTATATAAGTACTTTTTTGGTTTGGTTTTTCTCCTGCGTTCAGTATTTCTAATACTCTGGCTTTGCCTCATTAATGACCACGGAGTTGTACGTCAATACTGAAAAATAAGTAATAAGAGAAGTTTACAATTCAGCCTCTCACACTTGGTGATAACTTTGTCGCATGCACCCGATTTGGTTTCCTAAGGAACTCACTTGTCTCCAACCTTTGTATGTAAAGTTCAATAAATAGTTTAAATTACTTCTACTTACTTTTAGCAGATGGATTCCATAATGACAATAATACTACAGTGGCATTCTTAATTTCATTGACAGAGTTGTTTTAACTCAGCCTCAGTAACTGTATATGCCTAATTATTCCTGAGGTAGGTTATTTCTAAAGCAGCAATATCCAACTTGTAGCAACTTATTCAGCTTTTAGCTGTGTAAGTTCTGTGATATCCTGACAAAGCTCTGGCATGCAGCCAGGGAAGAAAATGGTAATTTATAAAATAGATGGATAATACCTGTATTTTCACTAGCAGCCAATTACAGTGAGTGAGAATGCCATGTAGAATCAGGGCATGAATGTTACTAGATGACATTCGATGTTACCAGCAGACTTTTCAAAATTGGGAGTAGAATTTGAATGTCAGTTATTTAACAATGTCCAAGTTAATGCTGCTCACACAGGAACATACATTAAGCTGTTTGATTAATATATTAGCTCTCACTGTATAACAAGCCTGGCACAGGCTCTTGCACATTCTGAATATTTAATTCATTTAACTTTGCATGATGACATGACAGGAGCCATTAAAACTTGAACACATACACTCTGTCAGACAAAAATGCAGCTCTTAACACTGCTGGGAACAATTCACTGAGAATGGTGTCAGAATTAGACATGCTTAAGCTCAAATTAAAATGATAGCTAAAAAATTTCTCATCACCCATGCTACTAGCACAGCGTATTTCTGAAAGTAATCTCACAGAAGACTCAATAACAATGTAAGACTGAAGAAACAGCACTCTCTTGAAAAAGATTAACTCTCTCCACCTCTGTGACAGAAAGGTTTGCTGCAAAGACTTACTCAGCAACGTGTATAAACATGTCTCAGCCATCTCATTGCATTTTACTGGTTCTTGGATTCAGCAGGAAAACCTTTTTACCCTCTAAGAATCCCTATCCTTTTCTCTCCCAGCACTCTGGTACACAGTAGCATTTGAGGAACATTCTCCTTTCACAGAAGGTCCTGCCTTATTCTGGAGTAGTACAAAACATATTTCAACTTGAAAATGTTCAAATGCCAAGAAGGAAAAAACCTGAATCTCTCATATTCATAGCAAATTTTGTTCCGCAGCAATAAAAGAAAAACTCAGTTTACTAAACAAAAAACTTGAGTAGTAGTCAGATGAAGATCGGCATCAAGCACAGGGCAGATCAATATCCTTGAATTCAAGCAGCTGGCGGGGTGGGCAAGACAGTCATGCATACAGTGTTTAAACTGGGATTAAATCCACTTAAGTGAATGGGTTTCATCATTGCCAACTCATCTTAGAAGACAAGGTTCCTGGTACAGGTTTCTGCTTTCATTGACAACAAAAGTAAATCTCCCACATGCCCAACAACCAAAATATTTTTGACATTGGCCTCAGCTGCTGCTGCTGCTGCTTTCACTTACAAAGAAAGCTGAGGAAGGGCTGTTAAAAACAAACATAACACAAAGCTTGAAAATAGATTGTTGAATTATTATAATAGTTTATAATTCTAAGTACATGTCACTAGATGTAAGTCAGCTTCTTCTAAGCATTCCCCAGAAGCCCTCTGAGTCATCTGTCAAACTGCTTTTCTGTGCGAGACCTACAAAATCTGCAATTCCTGAAGCAGCAGTTCTTTCCCTCTAACTTTCCACTGAGCATCAAGAGTTAATTAACTATGAAAATTAACTCCAAACATAGAACTAAAATTTAGAAATAACCTTGCCTGTTGGGTGCATAAAAGGAAGGGGGAGGTGTTTGAAGCAGGACATGGAAAACGCTTCACTTGCAATCTAGCTAAAGATAATACATAAAGACACACAAGCTGTCCAGAAAGCAATCTGTACATTAGACTTTCGAGCATTTACACTGCTGTTTTGAGGCGAGTTGGAACATCTTATTTTCCAACTGCCTTAGAAAGTCTGAATAAAATTTTACTCATGCACTAAAAGATTGGACTGTCACAAAGTGATGGATGGCTTTTCTGTGTTCTCTGTAGGGCATTTCAATACCACAGACTCCAAGTGCTCTTGATTAAAAGGCGACATTCTCATTTAGGGTCCCGTCACTGCCTGAGATTCAAACCATTATCATTCACCTGCACTGATGCTTCCAGTGACAAAATACTTACCAAAACGTATAAAATACTAATTACTTCAGTCACTTTGATAGAGGTATAAAACACCCTAAAGCAAAGCTCTAATAAGCTGTGTGAGGGTTTGAATTCAAAATTAAAAACGCAGCCAAAGGGAGAATAAGATATTAATTATATTCCCACCTCTCAAACATTTCTTGAAAACCCAAGAGAAAAAGACCTAGCAACTTCATGACACAAGAACTCCCTTCTTGCCAGTACCGCTCACTTAAGAAAAAAAAATCCAGAAAACCTCAAATTTACTTTCTTCTCTTCAAAATTATTAAACTTTCAAACACAGAAAGAGACTAACAAGCTTCAATAAAAAAGCTCTGATTTCTTCTCAAGAGATTTCAGATGCCAAACGTTTTTCCATTTAAAAACTTTCAAGCACTATGATAGACAAAGTTTTATAACTTGCAGATATTTCAAGAAAAAAAATACTATTTTCTATGGGGAAAAGCCTCAAATAAAATGTAATTGGGATGCAATTGTGAATAGCTTCACACTATCCCAGAAAAGCTTGGTTTAATTTGCATTTGCCACAAAGCTCCCTTTGGCTTAAATAATTGCAAAGGATCTCTCACTTTCAGATTTCATTTGGTGGATTGGGACTATTCCTTGTTTATAACATTTGACAGTTTTCTTTATTAAGAAAATTGTAACTTGGACAAATTCATGAACTGAATGGGATGCTAAAGCAGCTCTGGAGCTAAAAAATTCAGTATATCCGGAATGAAAAAGCATGTGTTAGTTCATACTTTCACCAAGGGTAAAAAACTGAGACCAGCTAACAGAATATTTTGATTCCCCAAGAGAAAAGAAGTCTTCTAAATTGATGGGCTTTAAGACTGAAAATGGGTGAAAGCATAGTAGCAAGAAAGACTAGAGTAAATCACAATTGAATTTTTACAAAAACTACAGTACATTCCTTTCTCTATCAGAAAAAAAATCAGCCCTGTCAAGGACTTTGGCTAAACTGCTTCTTAACGTTTAAAATACATCATTTGATATAGAACAGTTATGGTCAAAGTATCTCAGGAGAAAAGACTGGAGGGTTAGAATATGCTCATGTGCTGTTGACACTGTAATACTGCTCAAGGAGCATATCAAAATCCTTCTGTTGAATTACAGGCTTCGGCCAAGGTAGGAGAAAGATTGAAGTCCACTCATCTGCATGTGACTAAACTAGGGACAAGGAAAGCAGAAAGGTATCAGCTGCCATGGCTGTCGTGAAAGGAATTTCATTCGGAAAGAAAATACTCAGTTTAAACTGACCTGAATCTATTCTATTCTGTAAAACATTATCCATTTTGACAGGAAACAATGTTTGAGCAAAAACCAAAACAACATTTGTTCAAGCAAAGGAATTAACTGGTTTTGAGTAAAGACAGGGTGTCCCTGTCTTCCAGAGCTCCTACTCTATCTATTTTTCTTAGCACAAACAGACCTGAATTAGAATAGTCAAATGTTTCATTCAGATGTTATGGAATAATTGGTAAACCAAACCAGAAAACAAAACTTTACTTTTTCTGCTATTTTTTTTTCACATTTTAGCTTCCTTCTGCCTGTCTTAACTGTCACTTTGAGTAGATAAAAATTCTATTTCTATTACGTTTCTTCTAACTACACCTACTGCTACCATGATGCATTCGTTAATTATAGCAGTTGTACCGCAAAGGCTTTGCACAACAGCCTACAGTTACTTAGGAGAAGGTTTTCCACTTATGTATAGGTACTCAGGACTGTCATACCCAAACACTATATCAGAAAGACCAACATTAGGTGCAGTGACGTATGGAACATTCCACTTCTAAAGCAACTGAGAATAAAACTATTCTTTCTACAAACCTTCAAAAAGTTATCAAAGGCATAACGCATCAGAGAGCAGTAATAGCATCAGATGCTCCACATGTCTTTAAAAGAATACAAGAAAAGAAACTATACCTTAGTTTTTAAAACTCTTCAGACTCCAAATGTCATCCTTATTGTTTGCCTCATCTTTTAGGACAAAAAAAAATAAAATCTGCCTGGACATGTCCTGAATACTACATCTACCTTTCTCCATCTAGCAAAATCATACGAACCATTCCTGCTTTGAACACCACACCAGGTCTTCAGTACTCAGAAAAATTGTCGGTGCATTATCCTATAGATACTTACATTTAAGTAAATAATGAAAAAAACTGATAATCGAACCAAATAAACATATGACAAATTCTAGATGAACTGGGGTTGTTTAGCTTGAAGAAGAGCAGGCTGAGGGGAGACCTCATCACTGTCTACAACTGCCTGAAAGGAGGTTGTGACGAGGTAAGTGCTGGTCTCTTGTCACAAGTAACAAGCGATAGGATGAGAAGAAATGGCTGCAAGTTGCGCCAGGGGAGGTTTAGACTGCACATTAGGAAAAATTTCTTCACTGAAAGGGTGGTCAGGGATTGGAACAGGCTGCCCAGGGAGGTGGTGGAGTCGCCATCCATGGAGGTGTTTAAAAGATGGGTAGATGAGTTTCTTAGGGACATGGGTTAGTAGGGAGACAGGCACGGTTGGACTCGATCTCAGAGGTCTCTTCCAACCTTATGATTCTATGATTCTATGAAAATAAGGTAGTAAAAGTATCTATTGTAGACTACTTTGAGGCTGCTCAGGAGGAAAATGGAGGAGAGAGCTGTATAGTGATGCTAATTTCAAGGCAAATTTCTGAAATATTTCTACAGAAATATTTGTACAACTTGGTGGTTCTTAACTATGTAAGTTCTGTGGTCATATAATTCACTCTGATGCTATATATTGAAGTTGAGGAAATGCAGCACATCTTTGAAGAGCCAAACAGTTCAGTGTTTTGCATGAAAACTTGTACCCTAACTGCCTTTTTGCTGGACTTGAAACAGAACAGAACTACTAAAATATTTGACTTTTCCACTAAATTAGACTTAGAGAAGTTTTGGTATCACATGCATAGTCTTACATGAGAGGGAAATCTAATAGTTTGTGATAGGGTAAACAGGATATTTTAAGAACTTTCCCCCAATGAATTATTTAGCAAATAAGAAAATACCTTTTGGACAGATGGAAAGGAGGAGGATAAAAAGGGCAATTCCATGGCTGCAACAAATAGGTTTAACAACAATTAAGGAAAAAGAGAATTACTGACTTGACAAAATTTAAGGTCATTAATGTGAGACTCACACTAACATTGCTATTATAGTTCCAGAATATTTAAACAAAGATAATCAACTGAAGTAATAAGGACTTTCCAGCTAACCACTTGGTTTGAGGAGTCTGAACATGCTGCTTGTGTCAAGGAAAATGGCCTTCTCTTATGCCGGTTTGTTGATTTTAAGAGTTAATTTTGCTGTAACATTATGCTATTCCTCCCAGGGAAAAGCAGTTCTACCAAAACGTAACAACTGTGAAAGTGGAGGGAGAATTAATGCTGTCTACACGCAGACACTGGGGTTTGGGCTTCATTAATACACTCTGGGGAAAAGTACCCAACTGATGTACCCTGACCTGCCTATGGAAGGAGTCTAGAGAGAGTGCCTACCCATCTTAATCACATAAATCAAATGTCTGAAATGAGACATGGGAACACTGAGAGGCTGGAAAGGGCCTCAAAAAGTCATCAGCCCATCTTTTGCTTAAAGCAAGGTCAAAATTGACCTTGGACCAGGCTGCTTACAGCTTTGTCCCAGCAGGTCTTGAACACCTCCAAGGACAGAGATTCCACAGCTCTCTGGGCAACTCTCCATCTTCCTAGTTAGAAATCAATATCTTATAAAATAGAAAATACTGGTTTTATTAACAAAAAAGCTCTTTTGGTCATAAATAGTCATACAACTCAGGTTAATTACTGCCCTAATTTCTCCATGTTCCATTTCAGCAGTATTTTGCTGTAGTCCTAATGTTTTCAGGGCATTAACATAACAAAGTTTCTAGGCAGAGGGGTCATCTTTCATTAAATGAACTGTTTATCTGGAAAATTAAGAAAAGCTTCTGGATGTACTGCATACCAATACCCCACTGACTCAATAGGAAGACTGTTTTTAGGGCACATAACTTTCAGTTTCCTACAGGGTTTTAACTCCCTCCTCCTTTCTCCTAGATGATGAGTATTTTCATAATACTCTCTCTCCTTTCCTTGATAAACATCTCCTATACTCCTGGGATGCCACTAACACTGCTCTTCAAAGATAGTCTACTTGATACATACCTAACCAGACTCTAAGTAGTTGTTGTGTATTTAGCTAGGGAATTCGCTTTTTCATTTTCAAATTTGAAGAAAAACTTGTATGCTTGAAAGCTTATTTGATTTTTCCAGCTGTAACACTTTCCATACCTGTAAACCTTGCCTAATTTATGCAGAAACTATCATAGGCATCTCAGCCTTTGCTGCCTGTCTTCACGTTCTTTCACCAGCTTGGAGAAGCATAAATCTGAGGAAGCAGTAATTGCATCCTTATGAACGCTGGGGCAAGTAGTGCTACAAGCATGCCAACAGTGCAAGGGCAAAAAAAAAAAACCATAAAAAAATCCTAACTTGCTTAAAACTGTGTAGAGGTTTCACCCCTAGACCTGAGGATGTTTACAAAATCAGGTATCTTTTAAAATTATGTCAATATTTATGTAACTCACATATTACACAGGTGGTGCACGGAAGCACGTGGAAATGCGGTATTTTGTCTTTTTAATGAAAAGTAAGAACATATGATACACAATAAATCATTTTTCTCCGTTTAATAAAAGATAAAAGGACAGATACGATACTAGAAGTATCTTTTCATGTGGTAAATCCTAGCACTGGCCTGTAATGATTTACAGAAGGATTCTGCTTTTAATTTCTCCAGATGTCCCTTATCCACAGCAAGGTCTTATAATCAGCAAGGACAATTTTTTTTCACGAGTAGTTTTGGAAGAAAAAGATTTCTGATCCCTGTTTGCACAGCTGTGTATTTGGTGTTAAAATTATCATTAGACAAAACATATAACAGAAATAAATACCTAAAATACATAAGCAGACCATTCTGACAACTGTGTTCAATACCAGACTACAGAGTCATTCTCTTTGCAACAAAATTCCATCCTCAGCTGTGAGGAGAACACATTTCCACACTCCCTTCCCACCACATCAGACTGGATTCCAGCCTGGCGGTTAGGCTGTGCGTGACAAAAAGCGGGTTTGAATCCCCTCTAGCAGTGGCAGGAACACGACTAACTTCAAGTGGAGGACATAGCAAGCACTTGTAAGTACACATGATATAAAAAGCAATTATCAGTTCCGCAAGTGTGACTTTGAAAGAAAGGGCTTAATATCTGCTTTCGGAAAGGCAGATGTTCCTGGTTCCAAATTCCAAGTGGAAAGAATTGCCTATATATTCCAGAAGAAGAATAGTTAGGACTAGTCTTTAGTATTTTCTGCTAGCTTACTTTAGTAGCATCTCTCAGAGCTTGCTGGAATTTGTAGAATCGGTTCTAAGGTACTAAGAGATCAACAGACAAGTAGTATAACAGTTGAAACTGTAACTCTCCAGGCCTTCTTGCAGGCAGGGACACTGGCTCTACTAGTGAATCAGATCTTGAACTGCTGTAATCTACATTTAGTTTGTTAAAATAAACTAATTAAACCTGCAATTAAGAGTATCTAAGCTTATGAAATAGCTTGCTTGTTGTGGAAAAGTGGTTTTCCTTGCCGCGTGGTCCTGATTCTTCCTTGTGCTACCTCAAACACCTGTTAGACCTCCGTAAATCAGTCCAGTTCGCCACTGCAGCAGGAGAAAACACAGCTTCCTCGGAGAGACGGAAGGTTTGGTAAGTTAGTCTTCTGACTCATGGCCTCTATCAGTGGCTGAACAGGTCTGGTGAGTACCCAAACTGGCAAGATGCAGAGGGTAGGAGCAGGTGGCTGAGACTTATGAAGGTGAGTAAGAATGAAGAAGACAGGAGGAGACTAGGACTCTCTCCTTTTGGGACTCGAGAAGGTAACAGATTGCCTAATTGTGCCTCTTGAAGTTACAGGTGTGTATTGCAGTGAGACAAGACATTGTGTTCAGGGATAAGAATTCTGCTATGAGGGACAGATATATTTCACAAGATGGAGTCTCACATCTTTTATAGCTTTCTGTAAGTCTAAATAAATAGCCAGTGTCTCAATTTTGTATTCTTGAAACACTTGGAAAATATGTTCAAAACCCTTCCAGGCTACCAAATTAATATTTGGTAGCCTTTCTAATCCAAAATTAATACACTTATACAACTAATTATGCCTTGATAAAGCAAGAACTGAAGTTATTACCTATCACAAGCACTACTTTTTACAGATATGTGAAAAAAGAGTCTGACAGCTCTTCAAATCTGCTGTATCTAGACAGGTAAAATATTCCAAGTTTTATTTAGTTAATCTGAATCTTTTAATGCACTAAATGGATTGAGATTACTTTTTAGGAGCACTACCTATCAGACAAAATATCATGCTAAAGTACATGCATGCAGTGTCTTAGATTGATCTTTCTCTTTCAAAAAATAACCAATTCTCCTTGCGATAGAAGTAGTGAACCATCTTTAGTATCTCTTCTAAGCTTCTTGCATGTTTATTATGAATCCTGAAATTAAGTGTGATCATAGTAAGACTCTCCATTTTCTGTTAGCTAAGGGAAAATTAAAATTCTCTACTAGGATAAAGGGAGAAGGGTGAAAAGCATGACATCAGCATACTGACGCCCATAGAAAAAGTCAATACACATATGTTTTTGCCTTGGTACAACATAATACGTCTGTGTTTATTCTAAATCTAAAATCTAATCACATTTGGCTGGGCGTTGGTAATTCTCCAAGACTGGCATAGACTGGTTGGGAAATTCACATACTTTTATGATTACAGATCATCTAAATCCTTCAATATATGATAAATGTCAAACAAAGTCAACTCTTAGCTCTCAGTTTCGACAGCTTCTCTCAATCTAGACTACTCTACAAAAGCAATTCCCTTTTTAAAAATAAAGCTAAACTTAAAACACACATACGTTTTGCCATATTTCCCTGCAAAATATGCTGTCTTTTAATTATCATTTTTCCCCATCAGGAACTGGAAGGATTCTAGTTCTTTAACACATTTGACTTCAAATGTGCAAGTGACAGAAATTAGCACTTCAGGATAATCCTGGCTCTCATTAGTGGACTACCTGAAAATAAGCTGGTTTTTGGGAAGAGTACAAAAACCTCATGGAAGAATAGATGCTTAATATTTCAGCTGTTCACCATCTGCTTTGTTGCAGAGAGTATCTTTGTGGTCACATGTCTGAAAGGATTAGGAGGTGTAAGTGGTGACCCTCTGAGTGCTTCATACAGAGAACTGTAAGTCTGATGGATTTCCAGTGCTCTGTGGCCTAGCGACAGGCAGTGTAAAGCTAAAGTATGTTACCTACCTGTAGGACAGCGATCCCAACTTAAGCACTACCTGCTAAAACTCTTGGCTGGACAATTTGTTTTAAGCTGGCTGAGTTGGTTTGTAAGAGCCAAAACTCTTGGGTAGGGTTGTGAATTAGTGTGCAAGTTGCTGAACTGAAAAAGCTTACCTCAGCAGTTCTTATCAGTAATAAACAATCGACTGCACCATATCAGGATATCTATACTTTATCCAACAAAAGTGCCATTTAAATAAATTTAATTAGGTTTGAGTTAAAATCCCCTGGAAGCATGTTTCATATTTTAAAGATACTGCTCCATACAAGCAGTATCTTCAGACTGGCACTGTTTCATTGGTTAAATTCACGTATTTTCAGTCACCATCACCACCATCACCTGAGAGATGATTTTAAAAAAAGTGTACTCTAGAGCATAATAACATGAAATCTTTTTAATAAACTGGCAAACACATATGCAATTAAATATCCCTACTATCAAGCTGCATCAGGGCCCTGCTGTCTCTTTAGGGGCAGAAAGATTGGTAGAAACTCATTTTGTTTGTTAGATTTCTAACTACAAAGGAAAATCATGCTTTTCTGTTACAGAAAATCTTATATGGAATAACATAAAAATAATTTGAGTAAGTTTAGAGTTCTACTGATTTGAGTAAGTC
The DNA here is from genome assembly GCA_033558235.1 of Neomorphus geoffroyi. Taxonomy (NCBI): domain Eukaryota; kingdom Metazoa; phylum Chordata; class Aves; order Cuculiformes; family Neomorphidae; genus Neomorphus; species Neomorphus geoffroyi. The sequence continues at coordinate 24,628,742 of JAUMJM010000002.1, forward strand.
TGTAAACAGGGTCTGAATCTGTAAGCAGGGAATTTTTAATTTCAGCTCAGAGTTATTATACAGCTATGTACAGAAGGAGGTACTTGTCCAGAACGTGGTGAGAGCAGCAGATCACCTCAACAGCTGTAGTGGTACTCATCCATTTGTAGTTAAACTCATTCCTTCTAACCTTGCTTTTAAGGAAACTACAGCTAGATCAAATGGACTCTTTAAAACAAAGTTATTTTAAAATTGATTTGATGGTTTCCGATGTACAGTGATAAGCTTGGTAAAACAGCATAACAGGAGAACTGATTACATTTACTGATCATGTACAGTGCAATTCCATGTTATTTATGTAGTAGGGTAAGCTCTCTGTCTCTAGTGGAGGACAGATTCTGAATACATAACAGTAATCACATTAATATGTATATATTTAAGTCTTGTTGAACATACAGCTGTCTATCAGAACACTAATCTGATGATCTTCAGTTTACAATATAAATATCATTGTTCAGTTACTTTTAAAATTAAAATGGTGTTCCAAGTGTACTTAGAGTCGCTAATGTTAGTTTCATGTGCGTGAGAGGAACTTATTTAAGAAGACAATACCGTTAAATCATTTTGACTTTTATATTTTCTAATATTCTTGTATAGCTTCTGCTCTTAAGCACAGACCAATAAATACAAAAAGTGTTAAGTATACATACAGGAGCTAGTTACATAAAATTAAGGTTGTCAGTAGCACTGCTGCAATATTCCCAATTAGAGATAAAATCAATACATTTAATAATTTAACTCTTAAATACTATTGCAGAAGAGGAAGTTCAGTCTTTATTTTCTAAATGGTACCAAGACCTGCTGCCGCTACAACGAAGGAAAGGAAGGAAACAAAAGCCATTCTCTGTACATCTCTGTAGTTTACAGAGCATTTTATATAAATTCAAAATGTAAGATGAACCATGATGCAATTCTCAACGCAAAGCACTTACTATACTTCATCTCACATCTGCAGTACAAATAATGTAAGCAAACATGCATTTGCCATAATATTTAGCATATTTTCTTTCCTTAATAGTCCTCTAACAAAATCAAATTCTTTTTTTTTTTCTCTCCGTATCATTCTCTTATCTCACTGCAAATTCTGTCTTTGAAGCTTGCCAGCTGTCATGGGCAAACATTTTCTTTCATCAATTACATGTTGATGTAGAATATACTGTTTTAAAAGCTTCCTGTTGCTGTATAATCTATAAAAATAATGCTGTGAATGTTAAGGTAAAGGAACTGGTGGCATTTTAAGATCAGTGTCAAAGATTCTATCCCGGGTTAAGTGATTAAAAAGAGTAATTCAAAAGACAGGAGACTGGGAGACAAGTCTGCACAAGAGCCAGCGTTGGAGCTGAATCAGCACAGCAGCTATTGGGAATCACTGGGGAAGGACATCCAACTGAGCAGTGCTACGTAAACCCCTAAACAGAACTGGTTTTGACACGATTGTCACTATTTAACATACTTATCAATCCTCAGCATTAACAATCTCCTGCTGCAGGAAAGACTGAGGTATTTTTAGTGACACGACTGCATGTGAGAAATAATTGTGTAAGGCTAATGAAACTGATGTAATCAATTGGTAATCCTGCTTTCCTGTAAATGCACATTTAACCTTACATTTGGTAAAGATAGGCATTATATCAAAAAAGTATACGTCTCCTTCTGTAGACACAACTCACAAGCCCCACGCACTGCACTTCCAAAACAAACATGAATCAATACTTTTGGGTCAGCAACTATACAAATGATTAAGAATGGTTTTTTGGTAATGTTCCTGAAGTATATCTTAGAGAAGGTAGCAATTCGTATGTTGGAGGAACATCATCAAATTTGGGTTCATAAAAATCTCTGTGCTGTATGATAATAGCCTTCTTGTAGGATACACACAGTTACTCAAACTAGTTAATTACGTGACTACGCTTAAGCAAATTTGTTATATGAAAAAACAAATATACTTTTGAAATTTATAATTTTACCAGACCAGTGTGTCTTTCAAGGGGAGCACTGTGATAGCTAATTGTAAGATAAAGCACGCAAAACAAAAACAAACTATGATGTGATTTTCAGAACTTAACAACAAACCCTTTTTGTTTAATTTCACAATGATGGAATCACAGATGTAGGTAAGTTCACAGTTGGCACAATGCGAAATGTATTTTCACAAAGGCCCGCCACAAGGAACTCAGCAGAAGTTACCAGTTAATATAATGGGGAGGTCCTAGATACTAAATTGACCCCTGCAAATAGTTACAAACCTATTGGCAGGCATTCTCTTACCTATAGTTTGCTAGCTGATCAAGGAAATAATTCACTATTTCTCTATCTGTTTCATAATGTCAATTTACCATTTCATGAAGAAGTATGGCACAATATATTTGGCTTCTGAAAGGCTGCAAATAGGCTGTAAAAGGCTGTTAAAAATATCAAAGGGGTTAATTAGGACAGTGAACAGTCAGAGGAGTAACAAGTGATGCCTACAAACCTATGATGAAAGTGGTGTGTATTAAAGGTGTGTGCCTATCAGACTCTTGGATGAATGTTACTTGTTTGAAGTTAAAAAAAAAAAATCCCACAATGATGGGATATCAGTATATAATATAGTCAGAAAAATTATTTAAAATTCATGGATAACCTAGTCTCTGATTGGCTCAGCCATTTAAAAATTGGAGAAGTTATAAAATTGAGTGTTAAATGCTTGTTGACTATATGTATTCTGAATAGCTCAGCAGACTAGAATTATTGTTTCATTGTGTCACGAGTTTCTTTATCCAGAAAAAGTACAATACTCAGCAATTAATTAAGGACCTTATAAGGACTTCTGGAGACCAAGATTAAATAAAGTATTGTGGAAGAAAGTACCCAATGATCAATGTTTCTAACTCAAAAGAATGCAAAGCCCACATTTCATTTCTGTTTGAACTGGCTCGCTCCAGAGCTAGTCAGCAACACTGAATGTGATTGCTAGAAGATCAACGAGCTGTTTCTTGTCGCATTCCTGAGGTTACACATTTTCTGAGACTCTTTTTTTTTTTCTTTTCCTTATGGGGTTGATCTGCACTGCTGAAGTCAGTGAATGCATACGCTGACTTGGACATAATGTTGAGAAATTACTCCTTTCTCCACTGAAATCACTTGTGAGAAGAATTGCAAAAGCTATTTATCACACAGTATCAAAACCCAGTTTGAGTAAGAAATCACGGACTGTCTCATAATGCTGGAAGCTGTCCACAGGCTTAAGTTTAGCGTGACCTTCACAAAACAGTTTTAGAGGCTCAAGGGTTTGGGGAAGTTTTTAAAATGTAAAATATTTTATACGCATTTAAATTACATATAAGTATATAATGTTTTATATCTGCATACATATACACACACACACACACACATGCACAGAGTAGTCCTTTCCATGCTGGAAAATCCAGACTGTTATCTCTAACAAACCTTGTAAAAGTTGTCAAACGTGATCATGCCAAGCAGTAATTTTTCACGTTGCAGTGCAGTTTGTTAGCAACATTAAGCACTAAGGTTCACACTCCCTCTCCTAGGGAAAAACCCACCAGAAAAGGAAAAGAAACTATGTAACAGCCACAGGGTAAAAACAAGTGCTACAAGAGCATCATGAGGAATGAAGAAGGGTTTGTGACTGTACTCTGGCGTGTGCACAATGGCTTTCAATTGTCTGGAGAGAAGATATGCTGAAAAATGCAGAAACACTCTCCTCATCCAATGGTTCATGTGAAAATAAGCAACCTAATTTGCAGTAGTGCATCCTTTGCAGCTATGCTGCTGTTATAGCTCATTAAATCTTACTCTGAAGAACGATTTTAGGGGAGAAGACAACAATTTTTTCCAACCCCTTTTCTGCTCCTTTAGATGCTGAAATCCTTCTAAAAGAAGTAATGCAAGACATAGTGCATCTAAAGTCTATATAGATGTCATATGCACACTGACTGTGAATCTCTTCAGGGGCTGATTTGGAGTTGAGATGTTACCTCATGATAAGGGGTAGATGGCATCAGCTGGCTATGGCTCTGTGGGCACAGCAGTGTCACACAATGAAGAAACAGAGACTGCACTATCCAGTGTGCCTGGGGTTAGGAGTCTGGGAGAAGCTCACGTCAATAGCCCTTCTCCCTCCTCTGACCCTGTTCTCCAAAACTCAGGGTCTGAGGTTACATCTTCATTTTGCATTTAAATCTTAGGTCCACTTAACTGACAGAAGCCCATAATGGAAAACTGTATTTCAATTGCACACAACTGGCAGCAGCTAAATGTGCTCGTTGGATGTGTTAAGTCTCTCCTCTGTGACAGATCAACCACCTAAAATTATCATTATGCACAATGAGAGGTTTGTGCATGCAGGTGTACGTAAAGAGCTCAGGTATGGCATAATGTCAGTGTAGGAATATAAAGGAATACTGGCGAGGAGGAATTATGGACAGGCTCAAGTGCAGACTTTGCAGCTGGGATGTAGAAAAGCATATGTATTGTACCAATTGTTATTTAGCCTTGTGTTTTAAGGAGCAGAGCTCTTATGTTTAGGTAACATAGGCCTGTGAAACTCGACGCCTTGTAATAACATTGCAGCTCTGGCAGGAGAAAGATCAAAAGACTGCTCTCCCCTGAAATGAGAGAGAAAAGCAGCAGTTTGCTCTCACAGTTTCTAGCAAGGACTGAGCTCTACAGTGCCTGCATTCCCAGTAGCGTTTCCCTCTGAGTGCTGTTTTGGAGTTGTCCTGCACTGTGAGGTAATGGGAATAAATGAATTCATTTGGGGACTGTTCAGCCCAGAGAAGAGAAGGCTCCAGAGAGACCTTATAGTGGCCTTCCAGTACCTGAAGCGGTCCTACAAGAAAGCTGGGAGAACATTTTACAAGGGCAAGTAGTGATAGGCCGAGGTAGAATGGCTTTAAACTGGAAGGGGGAAGACTTAGATTAGACATTTGGAAGACATTCTTCACGATAAGGATGGTGAGACAAGTTGCCCAGGAAAGCTGTGGATGCCCCCCTCCCTAGAAGTGTTTGAGAGCAGGTCTGAGGGGGCCCTGAGCAGCCTGTTGTGGGAGGGGTCTCTGACCATGGCAGATAGGCTGGAACTGGATGATCTTAAAGGTCCCTTCCAACCCAAACCATTCTATGATTTTACGATTTTATCCATGGTTTTGTGGTTGTTCCTGCTCTTTGCCTGTGTTTGGCTCACATAGTGAGGTACAAACTGAAGGCAAGCATGGAAACAAGACAGGCTGACAAGAAAGTGTCAACACATACATTCACAGACCATAGAATCATTTAGTTGGGAAAAAACCTTCGAGATCACCAAGTCCAACTGTACCTGTCCACCACTAAAACATATCCCTGAGCACCTCATCTATCCATGTTTTAAATACCTTCAGGGATGGTGACTCAACCATCTCCCTGGGCAGCCTGTTCCAGTCCCTGATAACACTTTCAGTGAAGAAATTTTTCCTGATGCCTCATCTGAACCTCCCCTGGTGCAACCTGAGGGCATTTTCTCTCATCCTATCACTTGCTACTTGGGAGAAGACACCAGCACTCACCTCACTACAACCTCTTTTCAGGGAGTTGTAGACAGTGACCTCTCAATGAGATTAAATGTTCTACATTGCTGACAGTTAAGTGATTTTAAGCACAGCTTTAAGTGAATCTCTGTTAAGCTTTGCTCCTTGGTTAACACCCATCTGGAGAAGGCATGAGAGCGATACTGCTTGTTTTAGTCATGGGGGACACAACCTCCGTGCTACAAAGGGATGCAAGAAGTGGCCCAAAACCCGCCTGGGTTCAACCACCTGGAAATAAACCACCAGCCTAAGGGCCACCACAGCCTGGTACTCAGAAGCCATCCCCTTCCCTGGAGCTCAGCAGCTTCCATCCCGGACATAAGGCAGGACTACCGAAGGTAAGGCAGGGGCATGCTGGGAGGCAGGCGGGAGACTGGAGGGGATGGCAGGAAGATGTGCCAAGGGAGGTTTCAGGTGGACTTTAGGAAAAGGTTCTTCGCTCAGAAGGCGGCAGAGCACTGGAACAGCTCCCCAGGAAAGCACTGATAGAATGCCTCAAGAAGCATTTGGACAATACGCTCTACCGCAGGGTGTGAATGTTAGAAATTGTCCTATGCAGGGACAGAAGTTGGACTCAATGGTCCCCGGGGGTCCCTTCCAACTCGGGTCACTGTGATTCTGAGCCGCCGGGGCGGCCCTGGCGGGAGGTACCGACCACCGGCCCGCCCGCGGCCACGCCCCCCCGCCGGCGCAGGCACACCCAGCGCGGACGGGGCGGGAGGAGGAAGGGGACACCGCCGCGCATGCGCGCTGCCCGCCCAGCCCCGCCATTTACCTGCGCGCCGCCCGGCGCTGCTGCCGTTTTCTTTTTCTTGGCGGGGCCGCTGCCTGTACCCGGGCTCGCCGGGCGCTTCTTGCTACGGGATGAGGCGGCGACGGGAGAAGAGGCCGCCGCGGGGATCAGACTTGCCATGTCTTCCCCCTCCCCTCCACGTCCCGCGCCGAGGGCACTAGTGGGGGCGGAACCGGGGGAGACCACTGCCCCTCCCTTCCTCCCCCTCTTTCCCCAGCTCTAGTGGGCGCGAGGAAGCGCTGCGCACGCGCAGAGACGGTGGGAGGCCGCGCGCATGCGCAGAGGCGGCCGCGCGACTACCGCCTCCGCCCTTTCCCCTCGCTCCCCTTCCCCTTTTTCCCTGCCTCCCCGCTTCCACCCCCAACACCGAAAATTACTGAATCAGAAGAGTGGTTTGGGCTGGAGAGGATATTAAAGATCCATCCAGTTCCAACCCCCCTTCCGTGGACAGGGACAGCTCCCACCAGACCAGGCTGCTCAAGGTCCCATCCAACCTGGCCTTGAACACTTCCAGGGAGGGGGCATCCACAGCTTCCCTGGGCAACCTGTGCCAGTGCCCCATCAACCCTCATCGTGAAGAATTTCTTCCTAATGGCAAATCTAAATCTTTCCCCTTCCAGTTTAAAGCCATTCCCCTCATCATGTCACTACTTGCCCTTGTAATAAGTCCTACCCCAGCTTTCTTCTAGGCCTCCTACAAAATGCTGACAAAATAAACTTCGACTTGTTTTGGAGTTTTCGAAAGCAGCATCCTTTATTTCAGTGCTGGATGCATGAGGGTATGATTCCCATCAATCATGCACAATGAGATGAGCTGGGAACAGAATGTATTTCCCATTCACATGCAGATATTCAAATTTTCCCAGCAATCTTATGCAAGTTATATTACTTTCCAAGGACTAATGTTAATGTTATTATGAATGTCACAACGGCCAAATCTCTGCTAATGGGACCTTTAGAGCCAGCTCTGTCTTGTATTTTAGACAGGGAAAGACTGCAAACAGGTGATTGCAGAAGACACATCTGTTTGGCACAGACCATACTGAACACAAGACATTATCATTTGTCTCTGAACAGTGTCTGGAAAAATGCTGTTTGAAAAAGCATGCTGTGAAATACAAGGCTCTGTCAAGTAAGCTGTTATTGGGGGTGTGGGGCAGGTGGTCACAGCCGTTTTGCCTCTACTTGTGAGGGTTTCCACTGCACACAGCCAATCCCAGTGCTTTAACAGCTAGGGCAAAGCTCATAGGAAGCAGCCTCTGCCTCCTTGCTTCCACTATAACCCCTTAACTCCCCTTCTTGGAGGCCTGGCTGTGGTGTCAGAGCCAGCCCGTGGGGTGGGGGGGGGCGCCTCACCTGACTTTGCAGCCGCAGGCTCGGCCTTGCTCCCATGCACATGAGAATTGACAAAATATGGCAGGCTTTAGTTTTGCTAACCGTAGGAGGTAGTAAGTGTGCAAGACTGCACATGTGATGGAGGGGAAGCTTAACATGACCAACAATGTGCACTCACAGCCTAGAAAGCCAACCATATCCTGGGCTGTATCAAAAGAAGCATGGCCAACAGGTTGAGGGAGGTGATTCTGCCACTCTATTCCACTCTTGTGAGACCCCACCTGGAGTCCTACATTTAGTTCTGGAGCCCTCAACACAGGAAAGACCTGGATCTGCTGCAGGGAGTCCAGAGGAGGGCCGTGAAGATGATCAGAGGGCTTTAGCACCTTCCCTATGGGGACAGGCTGAGAAAGTTGGGCTTGTTCATCCTAGAGAAGGCTCCAGAGAGACTTTATAGCAGCCTTCCAGTACTTAAAGGGGGCTACAGGAAAACTGGGGTGGGGCTTTTTATCATGGAGTACAGTGATAGGACAAAGGGTAATGGTTTAAAGCTGAAAGAGGGTAGACTTAGATTAGGTATGAGGAAGAAGTGTTTTAGGGATTGAGGCACTGGAACAGGTTGCCCAAGAAAGTACTGGACGGCCCATCGCTGGAGGTGTTCAAGGCCAGATTAGGTGAGGCTTATAGCTGCTTGACCTAGTGGAAGATGTACCTGTCCATGGCAGGGGGGTTGAAACTGGATGATCTTTAAGGTCCCTTCTAACCCAAACCATTCTATGATTCCATGAAGGCTGGCAAGGGGACTGTTACTGAATCCTGTATATCACAGAAGCTTTTGAGTGCTATGGTGTGCAGTCATTTGGGAATATAAATCAAAAGCTGTGTTACACTCGACTGAATACAAGCTATAGTTTGAGAGCTGGGAGGACCTAATTCATGCACAGTGTGACCACTGGAGGAGAATGCTGTGTTTGCAGTCAGTTGTTGTCTTAAGCCTGCTCCAAGTGAGGTAAAGTTTATGCAAAATGCTTTCACACCATGAGAAGGGTGTCACGTTCTCGAATGTGTCAGCTTTTTCAAGTTGGCTTGATAAAACATGCAGCTGGTTTTAATTGTGCCCTTCAGCTCTAAGATTATGAGTTCTGAGGAGCCTACTGATAAGTGTTCCATGTTATCATCCACACGTAAACTGTATAATCTTTTTAAATGGAAGTTGCAGGTCATTACAGTTGTCATTAAAGTTTTCAGAATATGATTACAGATAACTGGTAGTGAATGTCTTTTTGGGTAATTCATACCGTTACAGATTTGGTTGCTTCCACCCTTTTTTGACGTGACTAGGGAACTGGTCCAGTGATTTTTCCTCTTGTTGGAATCTGGAGCAATTTTGCACTGGAGCAACACATCAGAATAAATTTGTGGTGATTTGGACTGTGCTCCAAAGTGTTTTCACAGTCCGCTTACTGTCTATGCTGTTCATACCCTACCCCAGAGAAGTAGTTGCTAGTAATATGCAATCAGTTCTCAAGTTGATTGATGGCTCATAAAACTGCTTCTTTATGTTTGCATGCACCTGCATTCAATATACTGGTCAACTTATTACATATTTTTTTGAGCTACTTCCATACAATGCCTGATACTAGGTTTCTAGCTGCAGTGGTATGAGATCCTGCCCCAGTGCGTGCCTTGTGGAGAGGCAGAGGTCCAAGAAGTTGATATTCAGGCATAAAAATTAGGTCACATTTATAGATGGTGCTGTAATGAGGACTGAGCTTGGTCACAGTAGGGGTGCCAGGCAGTGCTATGTAAAACAAATGTTTTGAAGGTGGTCTGAAAGAGAGTTGAGGACAAAAAACTGGACTTCCAGGCTGTGTTCCAGGCACCTGTGTATGTAGCAGAATAGCAGGACAAAATTTGCTTTCCAGGGGTGCAACCAAGACCTTGTACAAACATCCAAGCCCCATCTTCTCCTTCCAACTGTAGTTGCTGTCGTTCTGTCTGAGCATGCAGGATGCCAGCAGCACTGCAGAGCAGACTGGTAAACATGATTGCATTTGCCCTTAGTGATTGCTTTAGGCTGACGTGTGTTATGCGGTATGTGTTTCTTCTCACTGTGGTGACCTGAGTTTGAAAATAGCAGGGGCACTGGGAATTGCCGGGGAGTCATGTCCCCTGACAAAGCCAAATCTGCTTTGCTGTGTGCTCAAAGTGTTGATCTTGTTTTAGTCAGCCTTTTTTTCATTCCCAGGGCTGGGTCCCATCTCTTTCCCACGCACATGCTATGTGCTCAGCTCTCAAGCATGCCCAATTAAAAAGAAAGCATACCTTATCATAGCAATGTTTTTACTGAGAGGAGCATCTTTAATGCTGCTGCAGAGTAAATGTTGCATGTGAATCATGCAGAGAATTAATGTGCTATATCAGTGAAAGTGTTTAAATAGCACTTAGCCAGACGTTTTCTTGTCTGCATCCATTTTTATCAATCAGTTTACTAAAAGCAAAATCAGAAGGCCCATGTGTATCGCAGCACTGTTAAGTACAATGCAATTTTACATGGTACCAAATGCTTTAGAATCCCATAAGGCTCATAACTCATTGGAAAATAGCAATCATGGCAATATAAACATTGAGAGTGTCCACAGGGGATGAATAATAGAATTGGGGATTTGAGAAGGCCTATGGAGTTTAAAGGCTGCCTTTTCCCCACTCCTTGAGGGGTTGTCCACACTCAGCTCTGCTGAAAATTAAGAGGTGTTATTCTGGTGAATAAGTGCAATATATATTTTGCTAGGTTCCTGCTACACACCTAAATGGGCAGTGGCTTTGTTATATGGAGGAGGGCTTGCCTGAAGAAGTGCAAATTGCAGTTGCTAGTCTGGCTTGGTGTGACGTGGCTCTTCCTACTGTTCATTTTGAACTTGGCTCAAGGTGAACACCCTTTCCCTCTCGTGCTGCCTTGGTAATAAGAAAATTAAATACAGCTCAGCAGTAACTCTGCATGGTCTTCAATAGGAGCAGTCACTCATCTGCCTGTTAGTAACAGTCTCAGTGAACTTGGAAAGGAGGATGACCTACCATTATGAACATCAGTAATGTGTATCTGGAGGCACAGGGGAAGCCGGTGAAGAATAGTCATAGGCAGAAGCAATTGGGGCAGTTTATGCTTTCTCAGAGCTGTTCCCTGTCCCAGCCTTAGCAAGGAGAGAGTTGTGCCAGCTCCCTTCCTACCGGTATAGATGAACTGGCCCAGCAGAGCTGATGATGGTGGGGCCACGCCCTGTAACTCCCACATTCAGCCTGTGTGGGACTCCTCTGCTCCATCCATTTCAGTGCTGGGTCCATTCCTTTCAGTGCTGAGTCCAGTCCTGTTCAATATCTTTATGAACAATCTGGATGAAGGGATTGAGTGCACCCTTAGTAAGTTTGCGGATGACACTAAGCTGGGTGGAAGTGTCGATCTGCTTCAAGGAAGAGAGGCTCTGCAGAGGAATCTGGACAGGCTGGATCAATGGGCTGAGACCAACGGGATGAGGTCCAACAAGACCAAGTGCAGAGTCCTCCATTTGGGACACAACAACCCCATGCAGCGTTACAGGCTTGGGAGAGAATGGCTAGAGAGCTGCCTGGCAGAGAAGGACCTGGGGGTGTTGGTTGACAGCTGGCTGACCATGAGCCAGCAGTGTGCCCAGGTGGCCAAGAGGGCCAATGGCATCTTGGTCTGTATCAGAAACAGCATGGCCATCAGGAGCAGGGAGGTGATTGTGCCCCTGTACTCAACACTGGTGAGGTTGCACCTCAAGTGCTGTGTTCAGTTTTGGGCCCCTCACTATAAGAAGGACATTTGAGGTGCTGGAGCATGTGCAGAGAAGGGCGACGAGGCTGGTGAGGGGGCTGGAGAACAAGTCCTATGAGGAGTGGCTGAGGGAATTAGGGTTGTTTAGCCTGAAGAAAAGGAGGCTGAGGGGAGATCTTACCACCGTCTACAACTACCTCAAAGGAGGTTGTGGTGAGGTGGGTACTGGTCTTTTCTTGCAGGTGGCAAGTGATAGGATGAGAGGAAATGGCCCCAATTTGTGCCAGAGGAGGTTTAGACTCGACATTAGGAAAAAATTCTTCACTGAAAGGGTGGTCAGGGATTGGAACAGCTGCCCAGGGAGGTGGTTGAGTTGCCATCCCTGGAGGTGTTTAAAAGATGGGTAAATGAGTTTCTTAGGGACATGGTTTTGTAAGGAGACAGGTACAGTTGGACTCGATGATCTCAGAGGTCTTTTCCAACCGGATGATTCTATGATCAAAAGGAAAAGGCCAGTCTCTGCAACTGTGAATTTATTCTGTTGCAAGCTTTGAAATGAAATCTCTCTCAGTACTTAATTTGTATCCCACCTGGCTGTTCAGCTTTCAACATTCTTACTATTCTTACTTCTGCAGTTCCAAAAAATATGGGAGGAGTGTGTGTGTTTAAAAATGAAATTGTCTGTAGCTTCACCTATTGGCCATATTGCAGTTGGTAAAAATGGTGCAAGAGAATATACGTTGTCCATCTATATGCCACTGAATTAAAATTAAGGTTTTAAAATTCTTACATAACCTCTTTCTGCATCTGTTTTCATATCTACAAAATAGGGATAACTTTTTGCTAAATGGTAAGTTGAACTCAATGGATGAAGTTGTGGCAGTCAAAAAATATCAGTAGTGAAGGTTTATAGTAATTTGTGTCATTACAATTTCCTGGCAACATTATCAGAGAACTTTTCTGTTAATTTTATCCCTCTTTAACAGCATTGCACAGAGGCAATCTGTGCTATATTTTAAGTTTTAAACTTAACTTTTAAACTTAAGTTTTATTTAAAAAGAGCCTTTTTTTTCCTTTTAGTTGTGTATGTGTCCACTGCATATCATTTCCATTTTTATGGAGGGTCTGAAAAAGAAAAGACTGAAGTTCTTAGTTTCACTACTCTATCAGGTGAAAAGCAATGGAGTCCTGTAGGGTAGCTTGTGAGGTCTGCTGGCATTTTGTACATTATTCTTTAAAAGAACTTGAAGGCTTTGATGACTTTTCAGAGCCTGCAGTGTGAACTCTTGTGATTTGCATTTGTTCCCTGCAATTTGCAGCTGCAGGCACTGCAATAGCTTTGTTTAAATATAATGCCGAATGCCTTTAAAATAGGTATTTGAACTTTGGATTAAGGAGACTACTTTTGTAATATTAAAGGCCTTTTTACCACACACATCAAATATCTAACTTTCAATGCAATCTTCCTGTTAGAAGTTTTGAAAAAGCCATTTCTATATTCTTCATAACACAAAAAGAGAAGCAGAGTCTTTAGAAATGCTTTTTGTGTCATTTTCCTAGTGGCCTTTCCTTCTCAAAGTTTATTTTAGAATTATGTGATGAGTTCAACACATCAGAAATGAGCAATAAGAGAAGAGTCAAAGTGCTGTTCTGTTTGCATTTTCACTGTACTTTAATTATTTGTTTTTCTACTAACACAATAAAGTTATATTGGCAGGACACTTGCTGTTTATCAGTGTTGTTACCTGAAGTGTGGACTTCTGACCAAAAGTTGTAGGCATGCTGTGCCTGGCAAGTTTAACCAAAATACTATGTAGGCAAGAGAAATCCAACACAGAAGGTTATGTTAAATACAGATTTCACTGAGATGAAACGGAGTTCCTATACTGGAAAGAAATTATGACATGTAGTATTTGACTTTGATTTTAAACATTAATCTCTTTGCGTACACTGTGAAAGAAGAAAACTTGCCATTGTGTAGTTAATGGAACCCTGTATTCTAGATATCCTAGGTAATTATTCATTACGCTATATTTAACATGTTTACTCACTGTCTCAAAAATTTATAAATTAATTTATCATATTAGATTTAGTCTTATCATTTTGAAACTGAAAATGGGTTAAGAATTTCCCTGTTTAGTTTACATTCAAATTCTGATGAATGTTTTCTGCAGTTATTCATAAGTTCTTGATTTCTGAAATGTTCAGCTGAGAAAGATAAAAATGTTATGATGCTCATTTGCATTATCTTCAATGCAGTAACCACCTTGAAAACGTTGTAGGTTTGTAGACTGAAAAAAAATGTGGATTAGCTGAACAAGTAAGCTGATTTATGAACACAAGATCATGTTGGGATGGCAAGTAGTTTGCGAGCAATCTGGAAACTGAGCATGGTCATATAATTAATTTATTAGTAATTCTAAATAAAGAATAAATTCATAGAAATAAAAATGTCCTATTGAATTCATTAACAGAACAGGGGTTGAATTCACTGAATCAGTTGCTTACTGGGATTAGCTCACGCATCTCTCCTTGTTAGAACAAGTCTTCTAGTGCTATAGCACTTTTATTTCTCATGTAATTTTGCATTTGCTTGTAGATTAGGGCTGTGGTATTTTTCTTGCAATTAGGATATAAATTTAAGTAAGTTAATATTGCCAGCAGTATCTCTGTTAGTGGGCCATCTGCAAGTGTTACCTGCTTTGCTCACTATTGTTTTCTTGATGCAAAAAAAAAGACAAGAACAGAAGATGAAGAGACAAAGTGCAACCAAAATGTGACATCTGCTTGATAACATCTTGACTTTGGTGGTTATTTGTCAGTCTCACTTTTTTTTTTTTTCCAAAAGCAAACTAGACATTCAGGTGCTAGATAAACCACTCTGATGGGTGCAGAATTAGTCAGACTGCACCCAGTGTCTTAGCCAAGGTCTGCAAGAGTGTCTGCTGTGTTGCTACTGTGCAAACCAGAATTTAGAGAAAAAGAGTTTGTTTCTTTTTAAAAAAAATATATAAATAAATCAGCACAGACAAGCACAACATTATTTTTACAGTCAGTGATCTTTAAAGAGTCTGGTCAGTTGATTGTGGGAAATCCATAGTGACAGTGTGAGGTGACCAAGACAAGCAGATTGATACTGCTTAGCATCAGTGTAATTTTTGTGAAATTTACCAAGAGACCATCTCTTTTTGGGGAAAGTGTTCTACAAGAGAAGAAAATTAAAATGATTGGAACAACGTAAATCACTGGCTGGGATAAAAATGAGTGGATAACAATTGCATTAGAAGGCATCACAGAGCCTGGGTGAATTATGAGCTGGATATGAATCAGCAGTATTGCAGTGCCTTGAAACATAGCAGGAAGCCTGCAAGGCACGCGCTGTAATCCTTTCACTTGTCAAAGCTTTGGTTAGGCTCAATTTGAATGCTATGTCTAGCTTTGGGCATTACACTTCTGAACTCTCTCCAAATCTTTCCTGTCTTTCTTGAAGAGAATAAGAGGATGCTCTGAGGTTTAGGAGGCATGATCTGTGAAGAATGATTGAGATTTTGGGTTACAAGGATGAGAAGGGGGCTGGAGGAGATTTCTGCAGAAAAGGAAGAACAGTTCTCTGTGCCCATTGTAGATGAACTCTATTTACTGAGCAGTATAGCCTATTATTTATACACTGACTATATTCCACACTTTTTTTTGTGCTACTATGGACTGTACTAGAAGAATCTGTTTTGTTAGGTTTTGTGATGCACTCAAGTGGGTAATACAGAGAGGAATTTTGGTGTGTGGAGGAGGAAGTGTTTGTTTATTTTCTTTCAATGATTATTTGACTACAGTCTTAGAAGGCTTGCATTTTCTTTCTAGGTTTTGGTAGATAAGTCCAAGGATATGAAAGGCCACTGCAAGGCAGGAGGGACCATCTCTCTCTGTCTGTAACAATGAAGAAATAATAAAGGGATTAACTTTGCAGCAAGGAAGATTCAGGTATATTACAAAGAGCTTTTTTCAGAGAAGGCCAGCTTTACACTGGAATAGCTCTCTTTTGAAGGTTTTGAAAAACAGGTTAGACATCTACCACAAAAGATCACGCACAACTGATTCTGTCAAGAGACAGAGGAGTAGATTAGATGACCTCTCAAGATTTTTTCTAGTTCTGTTTTCTGTGATTTTGTCAATTCCACTGATATTGGTAAAAAGCATGTGCTTTCACACAGAGAAGTGAGAATGTGAGGCTGGCCATACAGGGTCAGTCTGTTTAGCCCTGTATGCCATCCTCTGTGGGAGTTGAAAGCAGATGTGTGTGGGAAGACTGTATGAATAGGGCAATCACACAGTATGATGTTTTCTGTGTATTTAGTAGCTCTTACTAGATTCCAGTTCTATGAATTTATCTGGTGCCCCTTGAATAAGCCTGAGCTCTTGGCGTTCATGGTATCCCACAACCAAAAGTTTCTTCAGCTGAACTACATGTGTGAAGATCCATCTCTTTTGGTTTAGAACCTACCTTCCACCTAGCTTCAGTTGGCGCTTTTAGGCTCTTGGTTTTGGGACAGTCATTAAAGACCCAGTCTCTCTATTACTGCTAAACACTTTATACACCTTTACCTTATTAAGTCTTAAACATCTCTGTTTCAAGACTCAGGAGTTCTAGTTACTTAGCTGTTAAATGGAAAATGGTACTTGGATTCTCTTTGTTGCCCTGTTTGGAACATTTTTAGCTCTACTGTATATTCTTTGCGATGGAGGAAACAAGCTGTACACAGTATTTAAGGTGCAGGCACTCCATGGGTTGCAAAGAGGTGTTCTGTTCTATTCTCAATTCCTTTTCCAATAGTTGTTTTTCTTTTTTTGACTGCTGTTAAGCACTAAACTTATGGTTTCATAATCTATCTGTCATGACCTCAGGGTCCCTCTTCCTGGGTAGTACTGATCAACTTATTGTATATTTGAAATTTGGACAGCTTTATTCTCCTGTGTTTCTTTTTACCTTTATCTATATTGAATTTCCTGTGCTGGTTTATTGCCTAATTACTAAGTTACATAAAGTCTGTATGTAGTTCTTCATTATGAGCCCTCACTTTCAGTACGCTAAATAATGAAGGAGCATCAGCAACTTTTGTAACCTTCCTATATGCCTTTTCTAGCTTGCTTATAAATACAATCATCAGCAGAAGTCCCAGGACACATCTCTGTGAGGACTGTTTGCTTCCCTAACTTTTTCGAGTGATCATATCCTATTTTTTGATAAGTTCTCTATCTGTGCAAGAAGCTTCATTTTTTTGGTTTGTTTGTTTTAGGTAGGTGCTTAGGTTTCTTAAGCCTTCTGGAAATGCAGATAGATCGTATCAACTGGATTTCCACTGTCCATGTGCTTGTTGGCATAAAAATGTAACAGTAGTAGCAAACAATGTGATTTTCTTTTACAGGGGAAACTATTCTTTTCACCAAATACAAATTTGTTACTTTGGTCACAGTATTATTTTCCTAGTTCTGATGCATAGACTTGCTATGCCTCTTAATGCTCAGAATACAATGATATCATAATCTGTGTCTTCATTTTTGGAATACTAGAATTATAAATGGATGCATTTTGCCACTTGAAGAAAGATTTTGAAGAACATTAACAGTGTGCTGTTGAGTATGTCATATTATACAATAAAAAAAAATTGTGTGAATGCCTTTAAAGCTTTTCAATAGGCATGATCAGTATTTAAACAAACTAGATTCTTTTCCAGCACTGTTTAGTGTTATATTATTGCGGAGATTAATGACAAAAATAAGTGTGTCAGCCTGTTGAAGTGTTCTTTTATTTCCTAATTTGTAGCTGAATATGGCTCAGCAAACGTGAGTGAAAAGAAAAAGAAAAGGTAGCTCCAAGTCGGGGTCATGCTCCTCTGATCGTGTCCTTTGCTCTGAGTTTGGCAAAATGGCTGAGTTAACTTGTTTGCATTAGATGGATACATGCAGCCCTATGCAAATGACGAACATTGCTAATTATTTCATTATATGAGCAAGCTAAGATCCCTGCACCTTTAATGGAGAAGAGCCCATCATTAAAAATGTAATGCATGTTATTGTGTAATTAAAAATGGTGCATCTTGAGTACTTTTCAAGGTTTTTCCCTTCCCCCAATTCCTTCCTTCCTCCAACAAGCTTCTGGTGTGGGGGTGTGTTGTTTCCTGTAGCAAATATTAAGGACTGATATGAACAGAAGATATTGCCTTTATCGCCTTTCATCTTTTATGATTGAAAGCAAATGTTTTCTGCATTATTTTGATTTTTAAAACTCTACAAATATCATTTAAATTCCTGACCTGATAGGTTCCAAGGAATCTGTCTTCTACAGCTAAGGATCTGAGAATGCATATAATTATACCTAATAATTTCACCACTGTCAGATTAGATTGATTTTTAGTCTCTCTTGTGCAGATTAGATTCAGCTCAGGTGCTCAAAAGGAAAGAAGGTGCATTAATCTGCAGTGACATTCTGTCTTTCCCAATTAGTGAGTTCTAAGACGTTAGATAATGCAAGTTTGGTATGAAGCATTTTTGTTCTCCCATGGGCTTTAGTAAAATTAAGCAGGTTTAGGCCTTCAGAGGTAATCATCAGTAACCTAAGTATTTGGCCTACAAAAAAAGCATGAAAAACTAATAGAAATTAGGTATATTCCTGACAGATTTAAAGGCTGTTAACAAAGGATGGTAATTAAACAGAGATTTTGAGGGAGGCTTTTGAAAAAATTTAAATATCTGTAATGTAACCCGTAAGAATCACATCTTTGTGCAATCAAAATATGTCTTCAAAATTCTGCTTAGTGTATTGACATTTGTCATGTGTGTAAGTTTCCATGAAGTGGTTATCTAATGCTCTATAACGTTGTCTGACATGCATGTGTTTCTGTGTAGTGTTGAAGGTTGGTCACCTATTTCTTCAAACTGTATGTGGCCAGACCATAATTTTAGCTATTTTCAAAGCAATTGTGCATTAGCATTACAGAAGTGAAGGACAAAATACTGAAAAATGAAGTGCAAATAAATGGCATTGCAATGTGTGCATGTCTTCTGATTTGGCAGAATTAATGCTGGCAAGGCTTTGCTGTAGCTCAAAGTATATGTTTATTGCTTAATTATCTCAATTACTGAATATGCTCGCTGCATAATCTGAGGAAGCAGTAATTGAGTCCATTACCGTACATAAACAATTGCCAATTTATAGTACTTCAAATAAAAAATCTTGACTGTAAACAGATGTTACAAAATTTAAAATATTGATGCTATCTTACTTTACCATGATGAAATCTTAAGTGGTTTTCTTAATGTGTGTTCTGCTAATGCATGTTGAAAATTGCCAGTATTTTCTTTTTATTTCTCGAAGAAAGGAGTCTACCCCAATTATATTAAAATATTTTTTTTCTTTTCACACTTGTCTTAATTTTTGAATGAGCTGTTAAGTTTGTTTGTTTGTTTAATGTTGGTATTAGCTAATGTCAAGAAGCCAGTTCTCTTTAATAACTTAAGAAGATTGGCTTTTAATTAAATGCGAGCAATATGGGATGGAATTTTAACTGATGGAGCAATGATGATTTTGTAGGTGTGCAGGCAGTTTTCATTCTCCCACTTAAAAAGATATCAGTTCAACCTATTTCAGGAATGTTTGTACAAATCCCAATTTAGTGTTAAAGCAAAAAAAACCCTCAACCTGATAGGAGCTCAATATTAATACCAGAAACAATTTTGAATGGCATGGTGAGATGTAGAGGTTTTCCTGCAGATCATAATCCCCTGTAATTTTTAGCTTAATTCCTTTTATCTTGCCAGAATATTAACCCACCTAATTCCAAAACAGTGGTTAATATCAACTTTATCAGTTTCATAAAGCTGTAACTGATAATTTAAAACTCTACTAGAGGCTGGAAAGAGGGAATTTCGCTACATCTGAAACAATCCATATAAGAAATAGGTTTGGTTGGGTGTGGGTTTTGGAGTTTTTTTCCTCCCCTTTATTGGGGATTATGAATTATCCAGTGCTTTAAAATACATAACTACAGGACTCAACACCTGTGTCAGCAGGGACACCATAGTCTTGTGTGAATGATTTGTGTTTGGATGAAGCAAAGCCTGGGCTGATTCCTCTTGGAAGCCGAGGAAAACTCTCTGTTGACGATAGCAGAAGCCGGAATTCCTCCCAAAAAAGGAGTTACTTCATATACTCAAGAAGATTATGTGATTCTAGAAGTGGAATTGAGACTTCTAATGTCTTATTTGAATGAAGTTGCAATCTCTAAGAAAGACATTGTCTTCTAACCACCCTATTGCTGTTTATTAACTTACCTCAGGGATGTCAAACTCACAGCCTGTGGGCCGAATCTGGCCCTCAGCCTTGTTTTTATCCAGCATGGCACCTTGTTTTTACCTGGCAGCAGCACCGAGCTCCTTGTTCCTACCCTCCTGCCAGCACGCTGGTCATGTGTGCAGTGTGTATGGTGTGCATTGTGCTATAGGAGCATGAGAATGGCGGGAGCCATGCATTTGACATCCCTGCCTTACATGTTCTCATATTACAATATACGCTATACAGCAGTGATAGATTGGACTTTAATATATAGAGAGATATATGAATACAGAGAGATTTTAATATTTACTTACATAACTGGAAGTCACAGATGCACATACATATAAAGATAAAACTTCTGCATACCTATATAGAAGTGTGTATGTGAGGGAGTGTATGTAAAAAGCAGTCCAGAGGGCTCTCCTACTGTCATTAAAGTGTTGCTATTGAGTATAGTAAGAGTGAGGACATGCCTCCTGTTATGCAGAACTATTCTCCCGGTCTCAAGGGACAATTCTGTGTCTTATGTCTGCAAAATGAAACTGATCTCACAAATACTTAGCCCAGAAGTGTTCATTTAATCTTGGAAGTAGTCCCACTGAATTTAATGAGCCCTTAGATGGTAAATTCTTTGGGGCTTTTATTTTCCTTTTTGCCTTATTCAGTGGTAAGCACAATCTCCATTAGCTTTTACATTAACATCTACTGTTACTTACAGCAAAATGCTTTTAGTTTTTGGCTTGAAAATGATAATTCGAACATACAGGCACAAAAACTCGGAGGCAAAAGAAAACAATTAAATCAGAACTATTCCAAAATTACATTTGAAGAATCTTAGTTGGCTTTGTGAAATTTCAAAAGCTACATTTTTCGACTGCTGCTGCAGGGGTTGTCTGATTTGGCCTTAATTGGAAAAAGAGGCTTACAGCCACTGGGATTTTTGAGAGAGAAAGGATTGTAGACCTCGAATAGTAAACACATCAACCTGCTAATGAACACTGATAGTTAAGATAACCCTGGATTCTTTGTAGCTGGGAGTAAGCATAGAAAACCACAGCTTTTGTTACCTCCAATGCTGACAGCCAAAGGTATCCAACTGTTACCCATCAGGGTCCTCTGAAATCCATTCCAGTCAACAGCATTCTTCCAACTGACTGCACTGGATCTGGATGAGCCTTTTCTTCTGCATGCTTCCTGAATCACATGCCTAAAATAAGCTTCCTGCAGGCTGGATTTGCTCAGTAGAACTGATGTGGTCTGACTATATATTTATTAATACGCTATACATAAAGCACAAGCTTATTTTAGATAAAGATAATTGACACATCTTTTGGGGTTTGTTTTTTTTTTCTTTTTCCTTCCCACATGTTTTCAATCTTTAGTTTCAGAGAAGAGGACAAGTCAACCTTGCCAACAGAGAATTTCTAAAGTTTGTAAGTTCAAAAACTTTGTAAGCTTTTTGATTTAGTGTGTTGGTATAAAACAATGTCCCAAACTGACCAGAGCTCAGTGTGAGGTTTACAGTGCATGACCATATTCCTTTAGCAGCATGTTTTGAAGGAATTCATGAGAAACTGAGCACGGATTTTTAGATGTTTTTATCTTGAGGATTACTCTACTCTCATCTGTTTATTTCCTCTTTTGAGAAAAAAGAGAGAGCTGGGGAAACAGTGGAAGAGGGAGCAGTAATAAATACAAATGTAGGCAATAAAACCAAACTAGTTTATCATTGCTATGAGAAAATTAGGTGCGATGAGTTGATTTGTGTATTGGTTTTCACTTTCAAGCTGTGTTTGAAAGGCACATTATCTACTGCATCGGTTTTCATGTTAAAAAATAGTATTCTGGCTCAGCAGTGCTGTCAAGAACTACAATATGTCCCACCTCATTAAGTACCATTTTTTTCCTCTCCATCTGTCTAGAACAGCAGGAAAACTAGTTTTCAAATAGAAAAATTAATCAGTTTTGTACAATTCCTTTCTTCACCTCTGTATTCATCTGAAAAAATCAATGACATTTCCAGTGAAATGCCTCTAGAACAGCAATCCTAATAGAGGTGCCATTTGGATCATCAGGGCCTGTTGTTTGAGATGTAGCAGGTAAGCAACTATGAGAATCCCCTCTCCCCCTCAAAAAAAATGTTTAGTACAGGATGGAAGGAAAATCTGCCTATTTAATAGAGATATAAACTGTGGTTTATTGACAACATATCTAGAAGACATTAAATAGGGAGGCATTTCCTCCTCCATTTGAACATGTGACCAAGAAGTTCATCACTGTTTGGGTGTTAGAAGAAGTGCAGTATTTCATGCCTAAAAGGCATGATTTATGTGAATGGGGATAGACACCTACAAGAGAAATGCCCTGGAGGTTGTTTGATTCATTACAGACAGTGCTGTTCAAATAAAGGGCCTGATCCTTCAATAACAAAAGTGCAACTTTGCCTACACAGCAACTTGACACTTGCTTAATTGAGTAGACGGCAGCAGACTGCAGGGGCTGGCTTTACTGTTGAAACTAAGAGAAGAGCAGCTTCAAAAGCTGGGAAGAAAAGGTAACAGCAAAAGCATCAAAACATTGCCTGTGTTTTCAGGTAATTGCTTTCCTTCAGCTTTTGAGAATTCCAGCATTCTTCAGGTTAAAGTGATTCTCCTGATGGGACTCACATCAATGCTATCTCCTTATTCTTTACAGCAGCCACTCAGAGGTTCTGCAAGAAATCAGTTTTAAGTCTGTATTATCTATCTGAAGAATGCTCCCAAAGACTGAACGAGAGGCTCTGATTAGACTTTTTACTTTCAGAGGCCTCAGGTCATACTGATATTGTTCAACCAGTTTGAGTAGTGATACTGAATGAATAAAACAGTGTTAACTTCAAAACATCACTCCTTTGCAAAGTCAGAGAGAGCGGCTATTGGCAGAAGTTGACTGTGCACAAGCCTGAATTCCCACGTCAAAAGTTGGGGAGAAAATTGTATTTTGCAGCTGAGGGTAACACCAGAGGATGTGTAACTCTGTGAATGAGTATTGTCTGCAATACTAAAAGCCATTTTTAATAAATAGAAGTTTAGAAAAAAGCAAATAAGCTAGTGTAATTTATTTTCTGCATTTTAAAATATTTGCATCTTTAGTTCTATTGTAGACACAAAAAATGAGAGTCCCCAGTGTGTAACAAAAAAATAAGCATTCAAATCAATTGCAGACAACAGATATCAGTTACCAATTTGCCACTAGGTGAGATTTAAAATCTGAGAGTAATGAAAGGAATTTTCAGGGAGAATAATCTACTGTGTTCTGGACAATGCATTTTCTAAGGATGATGTCATACCCTGAATGAATAACTACGCAGACCACAAATAGTCTTTCAGCTAGAGAGATTTAATGCTTACTTTGCAAGACAGGGGGATACCTTTGAAGAAATCACTTTTCCTTTATCCAAAGAAGGATATTTCAAATCACAAAGCAATTTTTACTGTTCAAGCTATGATAAACAGTGATAGGCTATAGTGAAAAGTGAGATGCATGTAACTAAATAGGAGTGTGGCTTCATAATGAAGTACAGGAATGGGAGAGGAGGTAATACCTAGAGTCCTTTTGGGACTATGTCACTGACTTGCTTTGCAACCCCAGGCAAGACTTCATTTTGCCTCTCAAAAAGCAGGGATAACCTTACTTACATTACAGGATCACATGAAGTTTAGTTAGGATTCAGTGTGGTGTCTCCTGGCCTTAGTGTGAGTGTAGCCATTTGTCTAACAAGAATGGGACTGAGACTGTTGCATCAGCAAAAGCTTTGAGAACCTCGGGTACAGAATGTAGTGGACAGACATGTTTGCTTACCTGAGACTTGCACTAACCAAAGTGCCAGTGCTCCCACTATTTAATAATACTCGGATCCTGTGTACACTCAGATAATTAGACAAAGAACAAGACTTTGGTTAGCTGCAAAGGTGGAGATTTGAGATAATATTTTGGAAATTATAGTGTTGTGTTTACTCTTGACTCCAATGGAAGTGGTTAGCCAAGATGATGTGGAAATGCCCTGGAATTAGTATGGGGCAACTGGAATGCAGTTTATAACTTGCATGCGCACTGCCACATGCTGTGTCTTGCTGTTGACTTTGTCAGACTGACAGGTTCACTCAAAGGTTCAAAAAGGAAACATCACATTCCTATGCTGTCTTTGACTTTCTTCCATCAGCTCTTTTCCATAGCAGGCTTCAAGATCCCACTGGGACTTGTGGTATTTGGGCATTGTATTAACCACTTTATCTAAGCTCTCTGAAATACCTACTTAGTGAGCCCTGTGCTCACACACATCTGCTGCTCACTTACACTGGAAAGCTTGTAGACTTTCCCCTTTTGCATTATGGGAAGCCATCTCAGAAATAGAACTCTGGAGAGTTAAACCTTTTTTTTTAGAAAAGACTGGAGGAAAAGAAAGGTATGAAAATAGATTCATATAAAATTAAATACATGAACTTACTTTAGTGCTTCTGTGCTGGTTCTATACTGTGTGTTCCAGCTTTTTCTCATCTCCTCCAAAGTGTATGGCTCATTGTTTGCATAGTCTCTGTGCATGTTACCTTTGATGAAACAATCTTTCTGTACAATCCACCTCTGCTAGAATTTCTGAGCATATATCCAAAAAATAACGAAACAATGTGGCTTATTTTTAATTTAACAACATAATATTGAGGTTGGGGTGAGGGAAAGGGAGTGGAGGTTTCCGTGACTGTATTGTGTAATAGGGATGAAAACATAGTCTTTTTCCTGGATGCACAAGTTACTCTCCAAGCAGAAATATTTGCACCACATAAAGGAAGAGTTAAAAAATGCAGGCAAGCCACAAGGTAGAAAGGAGACGTAGATAACAGTTCAGGCAGACCATCTTTATTCTGTCTGTTCCAAGTAGTGCTGCTTTGGTTGTGGCAGCTGCGGTAGCTCTAGGGCTGAAACAGCAGCTGCCAAGTACTACTTTGAGGTGCTAGATTTTTTTCTCTAATCCCTCCATGCTTGCTTGTGCTCAGCCATGGTGTACTCAATTCCTGTGCAGGATTTAGGAATTGGGCAGTAAGCACTAAAAGAGCTTCAGGCGGAGTGACTTTTAACCACCTTGTCTAAAATCTGTGCAACCCTGGAAGGAAGGTAGTGAATGTACTAATATCAAAGATCGCTGCTACACACCAAGGCAGAAGAAAACTTATTAGAATACCCGTATTACTCAAATGTATCCTGGGTAAAATATTTTATACTTGCTTATAATTTGAGATTGTGAGGTAGAAGAATTTAAGAATAAGAACTGAGCTTTAAGGATGTTAGTTTCATAATGCTTGAAAATCATTAACAAAGAAGTCCAAGTGATGAATTGTTCCTTGGTTGTAGTGAAAAGCCTCTTTATACCTTGGATAAGTTATTTGGCCCTACACACATATCATCCACTGGTTCCAGAAATCAAAACCTTAGGGAAAGTGTATGAATTGCTACAGTCTGGTCTAGATCATAAGGGAGAAACTGAATTAAGACAGAGTGCATTGGAATGGGCTGCCCAGGGAGGTGGTTGAGTCATCATCCCTGGAGGTGTTTAAAAAATGAGTAGATGTCATACCTGGGGACATGGTCTAGTGACGAACTTAGCAGGGCTGGATCAGTGGTTGGACTCGATGGTCTTAAAGGTCTTTTCCAACTGAAACTATTCTATAATTCTATGATATTTGCCTTTTGCTTTTGCCAGCAGCCTGCATGTCCACAAAGCAAGTAAGTATTGCTGGTACATTTCAATTACACACACATT
Source organism: Neomorphus geoffroyi (assembly GCA_033558235.1). Lineage (NCBI taxonomy): Eukaryota > Metazoa > Chordata > Aves > Cuculiformes > Neomorphidae > Neomorphus > Neomorphus geoffroyi. Next base: position 24,654,389 of record JAUMJM010000002.1, read on the forward strand.
TAGGTGGAGAACTAGCTGAGGATGATCTGCAGAGTTATTGCCTCTGCAGGTTATAGAAAATGAGTAAACTGCAAATCACCTTTGTATTCAAAAGAGAAACTAAGTCCAAGTTTGGCTGGAAGCTGAGGAGGTGCCACCATGGTTTGTAGTGGTCTTTGTAATCTTTCCCTGAGTACGCACTTTGGAGGGTGTCAAGAGAGAGGACATGAAGATAAACACACCTTTAGTCTGACCCAAATGATCCAATCCATTCCTGCAGGTGTAGCTCATTTGCAATGTCATTTAGGTAAACGGGTATATGTAATTAAATCATCAAATGGCAGTAGGTGTTGACCATTTTAAAACCTTAATTGGGCAATAAAACTGGAATCTAGATTATGGGTGGAGCCCTTTGGAAATAATGTATGGGAATGCTAATCAGTGTACACTTTACTGTAGGAACACCAGACTAATGGGAAAACCTGCCAAATACTTATTAAGGGCTTGTCCTACCTGAAAAGTAAGTAGTGTATTTTCACCACATCTATCCACTTCCTTTATCTGCCAGTGATTTCTTCTGATGCTTGTAACTAAAAAGAAATGTTCTTGCTTGCTTCTGCTGCTTGAACTTCACAAGCCTTATATATAACAAATAGTGCTTTTCTAACAAGACTGTTTATTAAGTTCTAATCATTGCCTCCACTGAAGGCAAATGGACTATTCAGTTGTCACTGAAGGCATAATTTAACAATGCTGGGTATCTCTACACTGATGAACTCAGCCTTTTTTATTGTGGTTAATCTATGACGTATGAAGCAGATGGTGTCTTCGTTTTGCAGACCTGTCTGCAGGAAGCCTGCTTCCTCTTCCATGTAGATAAACAGAACCTATTGATTGTAGAAGCTATCAAGGTACAAAGTTGAAGACCTCAAGTGCTACTTTTACACTCCCTTTTCAGAAGGCACCTTCTCCTTCAAGCAATCAGTTTCCAGGTGGCCTCTGGCATCCCCTACAAAATTGCCTTGTTTCACATTTGGCAAAAAATTATGCTGCTGACCCACTGTGTTAGCAGTGATGGTAAATAGTGAAGGATAGATGGAAGCATTTTGGTGAGAAATCTGCGACAGGCTTTTATGTGAAAACATTTAGTGTCTGCTCTCGCTTTAATCACTTATTGTTTTTAAGTCAGTGACAAAAACATCCTGCTGAAACAGGAACACTGGGATCCCATCTGCAGGGAGAATGAATGGTGTTAGACAGGCCTTACTATCGTGGAGACAAGACAGTATATCAGACAAACATATTAGTTGCTAGTTTTACTGTTGTTTTTAAGACTGCTTGAGCAAGGTTGCTTTAACTAGGCTTATGAACTTTCAAATGGCTACATAAAATTATATCTTGTCTTTGTTTATCCGTAACATAAAGCTACACTGGTAAAAATAAAATAGAGACTTCATCTTTTAGACGTTTACTATACCTTTATGCTGCCCTCAGGCTGCTTCTATTTGTCTTAGGAGAAAGCTTATTCATATTTCTTCTAGAACAGGACCAGTCACTTTCACTTTGTAAAGGCTAGAACTGTTTGTGATAAATTCTCAGTCCTATGTATATTTGAATGAAGTGTTAACAGTAATTTTTCTTCTGCGGTTTAAACATCCACGTTTTGTTGTTGTGGATATTCTCACTGAATTAGATGTTTTGTAATATACTGAAACATGTCATTGCTGTGCCAGAAATATCCTAGAAACACAGCGCTCTTCTTTTTCTGTAACAGAACTTAGAAATAAGTATCAAAACACATGATGACATATGAAACAACAACAGGCTATGTAAGAATGATGAATATGCTCCAGGTTTACTGTAGATGAAAATGGAAGCACTTTCATACCTGCCAAAACCTTTTAACAACGTTTTGAAAACTGGTGTTTACGTTCTTTGAAATGTTTATATCTAGAAGCAACCTCCTTCTTTGGCAAACTTGGTTTAAATCATCTTGGACCTCTGACAACCAAACTGACAAATATACCAGTATGCTCTAATATTGTCCTAAAGCTTGTTCTCAATAGGAATGTTAACAGATGTAAGAATCAAGGACCAGGATTTGAGAAATTAGCTCCTGATGAGGAATTAGCACTCTGAAAATGCTAGCCTCCAGTGGTTCGCTCAAGTAGGCCCATTAGGAAAAGTATAGTATCAGTCAAGATGAATTTTAGGAATATTTAAAAAAATAAAGTTCAAGAGTCACCAACAGTGTTCTCTTTTACCAAACACTTTTCTTAATGGTTTCCTGCAACTCCTGACCCTTCTGTGATACAATATTGCACATGATACCGAATGATTCATTAATTATTAGGTTGTCAAACTAGCACGATAGCTGTAGAGCTAGGCTTCTGTCTGTCCAGTCTCACTGGTTTTCTGTCCTTAGAATTATCTGCAGATGCAGGACAGCTTCTTACTACTAGTCCAATACACGGGAAGGAATGAGGTGAAGAAGAACTGTTCTCCCACTTACTCCTCCCCACCCAGCAAAGGAGCAATGTGGACAAGAGCTGTGCCCTCTTGGGCTCAGGGAACATCCATGGGACATGAGAGTGCTGGGACCTTTGTACCCTCAAGCTGAGAATGTGCTCTACCCTCTCCTCCAGATCCCAGCTGTTTCCACCCTTAAAAGTGAGGTGAGATCAGATAAGCTGGGAGGGGTGGAATCAGGTTCATGAAAGACAGACAAGTTCTTGTGGTGCTCTTTCTTACTCATCGTTTGCCCAAAGGGGTATTTTTATTGTTATCAAGAAAAATTCACTCAGTGCAGCTGCAGCTGTCTTGGAGCAAATCAGCGATATAGATGAGGAATACAGAGATTACCTGCTCCTGTTTGCTTGGTTTGAGCAAGCGAGCTTTACCCATCTTTATTCACTTCATGCCAGTGGGAAAAAAATGGAGGACATAAAGTGCTTTGTTCTTGCCCAGGCTAGAGGGAAAAAAAAGAAGGTGCATTTAAGAGACAGAAGTCTTGGATTCTGGAGTAGAAGTGGTACATGACCACCTCTCAGGTGACATTCCAGTTCAGGAAAAGTGGTGAAAGGACATCTGTTGGCAAATTGCCTTTTTGGGTTATTGAGAGCAGCAAGCTGAAAAGCAGAAGAGATGTGGGATACACGGGATCCCAGTTGACCATAAGAAATCAAATCGCACTCTTTAAAAGAAAACTGATTACCAGACATATTAAGCTTTAATCTTATTTGCAGTTAGTAGCCCCAAAGAGAATGCTTTGTTGGAGACCTTCCAAGAACAGCTATTGTAGACAGCTTGTAAACCAAAAATGGTACGATGGAAATAATGCAAATACAGTTCAACATTTGCTGTAATAAAGTTAGTTTATGATGCCCTTTGTAACAACCTCAACAATAAATGCCAATTTCTTCATTGGCAATTAGCTCCGGTGGGACAAACACTTCCCCAAAGTTGATGTGAAGACAGTATTTACATATTTCTTTCTTCACAAAGCGGATTGTGTCTGAAATGTAAATATACTTTTTATTTCTTAGGTTTTCTTTTAAAAACACAATTTGAACGCTGAATGAGTGCAAAATGACATCCATTAAGGTACTGCTTGTTTGCATTCGGTTCAAATGGGAAGCCGTTTCAGATTCTGATGCAGCAAACTCTCAAACCCTGACACAGTGACCTGCTTCAGCAGGGGAACATTTTAATCCCGGTTCTGCAAGGATTCTTTGGCAAGGCTGCTCCTGGCTGTTTCCCTGAAGACACTAAGCCATGCTGCCAGCGTGAATTAGGGTTCCACAAACCCTGGCTGTGAGATCTGGCCCCTGGTACCTCTGTTTACGTTGCAGGTAGCCTGAGCTTGAGTTCCTCATCTGCCCTCAACCTGGCAGCTTTAGGATTTGTCTTGGACAATTTACCTCTCTGCAGCTGTATGTGGGCCGACACCTATGCAGGTAACAGTGCCTATGAGTGCATGCTACATTACAAATTACACAGGAGATTCCCCTCGGCAGAGTACTAGCTGTTTGCCCCGGACCTGGTATTTTGTCGTGTTCTGGGTGTATCAGAGCAGTGGCACAGTTTGGACAAACATGCAACCAAAGCAAGAAAAATCCTTCCCTGTGCCCACAGGCATTCTGCAGTATGTGTGTCAGTGTAATTTGACAGTCTCATGAAATCAGAAGGATAGCACTGACTATAACTACAAACCACCACAAAGATTTTAAAAATCCATTTATTTGTTCTCATGACTCGAAGATGTACATGTTTTAAAAGATCCCTCCAATAATAATTTTACAAAAATGACTTAGTAGTGCTCCACAATCCATAAACTTGAATCTTGATATACTTTTCTTAATATTAATTCCATAAACTTAGTCCTTAAATTATAGATTACGTTTTTGAATGTATATGTACTCCAAAATTACATCTTTTTATCTACATGGTTTAGTGAATTCATATCACTTCTTTGGCTCTATCTAGACATCTCACACTGACTTCTTTTCATGAAATTGATAACATTTTTGCTAAGTGAGTTTCCTAGGCTCGGTTGCAATATAATAGAACAGATAATCGAGATGTCATAAAGACATTCCACCAGAGGGATTTGGGATGCATCCTATAGCGTCATCAGTCATAACAGAACAAATGTTAAGCTGTTTGCATATGGTAAACTGCTTGCATAAAATAGATCACTCTTGCTAAAACTTTTTAGCGTAAATTGAAAACACAATTTTGGCATAGGACAGCCTGCTACTTCTCATATTATCTGCCTCTGCATAAACACACACATATTCAATCCCCAGCCTATAAATGCTAAATGAAGGCAGCTCTCTAGTTCTTGCAATGGTGTGCATTACCTCTGACTGGGAAGCTGCCTGTCACAGTCAGCAGGGACTGTGTACTACATCAGCTGAGCAATACAGCAAAGCTCAAACATTGAAGTTGTTTAAGCACACAAGGCATTCCATTCAGCTAATTTAAGGTGAACATATGCACAATTCCTGCACTAGGAAAAGAATGCCTCCTTGTCCTACTGTTTATGCATTGGCTACCTTGGTATTTTATGTTTATTCTGTCACCTGACTAAAATTTTAAGCATTTTTCAAAATGTTTTTTATTCAAACTATTTGAGTCAACATTAGTCAAAGCCACTTTTTCGTCTAATCCTCAGCTTACTCTGGCTGGATGTCTCCTCTCCTCAGGAATCCAACGTCCACTTTTGACTCTCCCCAGTGAGGGAGCTGGAGTCCAAGTGCAACCTCCACGCTGCTGCCTGCACTCTCCTGTTTAAAAAGGCTGGGCCTGGAATATCTTTTTCAACACTTGCAAATGTAGGCAAGTATATGGCTGTCAAGAGATGCATACATCAAAATAAATAAACAAGATTCTGTAAACTCTCCACCTAGCAAATGAAGTACTCATCCTCAACAGATCTGTGGGAGCACAGAAAGATTCTGAACTCACCAGTTTTGTCTGAAGAAAAAGTATCCCGAATGAATGACTGGGAAATCTAAGTGCCTTTAAAAAAGACTTAAGTTACTTCTGAGGGAGGCAAGAGCAAGTAGCACCTGTATATGTGGCAAAGAGAATAAAAAAAGAGTTAGATAGAATAAAAATATCTCAAGGGTGGTGGCAGCTGCAAGTATGTGGTGAATAGAGAACTGGAACCAGTCAGTGTCTGAACAGAAAGACTATTAAAGAGAGAAATAAATGGAGGCATGAGCAATTGTGGGGCATCAGCATGACAGTGCTCGGCATTCACCTAACTTTGTCTGCACACCATTTTTTTTCCCCCTTTCCCTGTTTAAATTCTATTTAGAATATAGGGTTTCTGCCAAGGAACTTGTTAAATTAGTTTATAATGAGCACAGCGTGGTTTTTGGGTTCTGTAAACAAATACCTCTTTAAAGTTATACATTGTTTCAGAGACTTAAGATTCACTCCTCAAGGAAAACCAGTGTTTTCTTCACTGCAGCTTTGCTAGTTAGACTTTTTAAAGGAGACACATAAACTTTGATCTATAAACTTTAAAAAGCTGAATTTAAGAGTTGAGAAAGATAAAACACTTCCCAGAATTCAAGTGGCAAAATGTATCTTGGGGTGGGTTAAAGTAATTTTCTAGCTGTATTAAATAATCCTAGCACGCAAACATTGTTACAGGGCACACGCCTGACATTTGGATGCTGCAATGAGTCCCATACCCATGGCCTGCTCCCTTGCTCAAGGGCCAGTGTCCAGAGCCAGCTTGTTACAGCCTGACTATCCAATTCATCTGTGACTCCTCGTATCGCTGCTGGAGTGCCATGTTGGTGGTACACAAACTACTCTGAAGCCATCCATGTCCCAGAAAAAAGCTGGGAACCACTTTGGCTGTTGGCTCCCCATCCAAAGGCATAGCAAGGACAATTTGGTAGGTCGTGCTGTTCTTGCTAGTCCTCATAGACCAGACCTACATTTAAGGTACATGTAAGAGTGGGTGCAGCAGGTGCCAGCACAGTAAGGATGACACAGGAAAACACCACACCTGCTGACTTACCACAAACCCTGTACACCACGCAGAGTCAAAACCCCTGCTCGCAGCCCACAGCACTGTGCAGGCAGCACAGGCTCAGGCCATAGGGCGCTCAGGACAACATGTGGTGCTCCCACCCACTCACGCATTTCACTTCAGCTAGCCAAACACCTTCACCCCACCCAAACTACAAGAAAGCAGGGGAGGGGTTTTTTGCAAGGGCAAGTAGTGAGAGAATGAGGGGAAATGGCTTGAAACTGGAAGGGGGAAGATTTTGATTAGACACTGAAGAAATTCTTAACAATGAATTCTTAACAACAAATTGCCTGGGAAAGTCGTGGATGGTCCTTTCCGGGAATTGTTCAAGGCCAGGCTGGATGGGACCTTGAACAGCCTAGTCTGGTGGGAGGTGTCCCTGCCCATGGCAGGGCGGTGGAACTGGATGGGCTTTATGGTCCCTTCCAACCCAAACCATTGTGTGGATCTATGATTCTCTGCCCCGTACTCGACATTGGTGAGGCCGCACCTCGAGTGCTGGGTTCAGTTTTGGGGTCTCTCACTACAAGGACATTGAGGTGCTGGAGTGTGTCCAGAGAAGGGCAACAAAGCTGGTGAAGGGGCTGGAGAACAAGTCCTGTGAGGAGCAGTTGATGGAACTGGGGTTGTTTAGTGTGGAGGAGGCTGAGGGGAGACCTCATCACTGTTTACAACTCCGTGAAAGGAGGTTGTAGGGAGGTGAGTGTTGGTCTCCTCTCCCAAATGACAGGCATAGGATGAGAGGAAATGAGCTCAAGTTGCACCAGTGGAGGTTCAGACTAGACATCAGGAAAAAATTCTTTACTGAAAGGGCTGTCAGGCACTGGCACAGCTGTCCAGGGTTGAGTCACTGTCCCTGGAGGTGTTTAAAACACGGGTAGATGAGGTGCTCAGGGATGTGGTTTAGTGGTGGACAGGTACGGTTGGACTCAATGGTCTCAAAAGTCTTTTCCCACCAAATGATTCTATGATCCTGTGATTCTGTGGGTCCAGTTCTGGGCCCCTCAGTTTAAGAAAGATGTTGAAATGCTGGAGTGTGTCCAGAGGAGAGCGACGAGGATGGTGAAGGGGCTGGAGCATAAGCCCTATGAAGAGCGACTGAGGGAGCTGGGGTTGTTTAGCCTGAAGGAGGCCCAGGGGAGACCTTATTGCTTTCTACAACTACCTAAAGGGAGGTTTGTAGTCAGGCAGGGGTTGGTCTCTTCTCTCAGGCGACTGGCGACAGAACAAGAGGACACAGTCTCAAGCTTCGCCAGGGGAGGTTTAGGGTCGACATTAGGAAGAAGTTCTTTACTGAGAGGGTGATTTGCCATTGGAATGCGGTGCCCGGGGAGGTGGTGGAGTCACCGTCCCTGGAGGTGTTTAAGGAAAGATTGGATGAGGCACTTAGTGCCATGGTGTAGTTGACAAGTAGGAGTAGGTTAGTCATAGGTTGGACTCGATGATCTCAGAGGTCTTTTCCAACCTTATGATACTGTGATACTGTGAAACTGGGGACAGCCGGGGACCGAGGGCACTGGCACCCACCAGCACTGAGGCGGAGAGCGCGGGCAGGGCAGTGGCGAGAAGCCACTCGAGCACCCCGGCATCCCAACACCCCACCCGCACATCCGGGGTAGCGGTGGGGCGGGGCGCGGCGCGGGGGCTCCGCCCAGGGGGGCGCGGGGGCCGCGTCCGCGCCGCCGGGGCGATCCCCGCCCCTTTCCCTGCTCCCGCCCCCCCGCGCCGCCACCGCCCCCGCGCCGGTGATGGAGACGCGGCGCTGAGCAGGGCGCGGGAGAGCGGTCACGGGCGCCGCGGGCGGCGGCAGCGCGGAGCAGAGCAGAGCACAGGGCATGCGGAGCGGGCGCTGCCGGGTGGCTGCAGCTGTGGGCTCTGAGGCGCGAAGAGAGGCGGCGGCGGCTGCTCCGCGGAGCTCCGTGTGACCGCGCCGCCGCGCCCGGAGCCGCAGGAAGAGGGGGCCCGGGTGGCAGTGGAGGCGGCGCAGCGCTCCTTCCCCGGCCTCGCAGCGCTCCGTCCCCGGGCGCGCCGCGAGCGAAGGCGCCGGTTCCCCGCGGCGGTGCCAGTAGCGGCAGCGGCGGCTGCGCCGCGGCTCGGTGCGAGGCAGCGGCCGCCGCGGCGATCGGGAGCGAGAGGCTCGCCCCCATCCCCGTCCCCGCCGGCGCCCGGAGGATTCACCCCGTGGGACTCCTCTCCCCGGGCGCCCGGTAACAGCAGCGGCGGGGCCGGCAGCGCCAGCTGCTTCCCCGCAGCGACAGCGAGGGACGAGGTGAGTGGGGGCTGCGGGGGCCCCGGGTTCCGCTTCCCTGGCTCGGGGAAAGGGAAGCGCCGGGCTCAGGCAGCGCAGGGCGTTCTCCCCCCTTCTCCGGCTGCCTCGGCGATCGCCGCTTCCTCCCCGCGGGGCTGGGCACACACAGCCTGCGTGCTGCCTTCCAGCGGCCCCCGAGTGGCTTCGTGCCGGGGAGAGGGACTGGGGACGTCCTGTTGCTGTTTCCAGGGTCCGTGTCCGCATCCCCCGGGAGCTCTGTGCGTGTGTGTATGCGGGTTGGTGGTGGAGGGGGGGGGAGCGCCGGGGCAGCATCCCCGGCTCTGCCCCGGCACCCGCTGTCACGCCGGGTTCGATCAGTTTAATGGTTATTATGTAACACGTGGCTGGTATTTTAGACTTTTATCTGCCCGGAATCCGGATCAGCCTTGTTATATTTCCGTTTTGATTCATAAAAAGCTGAGAAAGGGCTGGGGAAAGCTGAGGCTCTCCATTCCAAGTGGCAGCCTAGAGCAAACTTAGTTTTCATGTGACTTCACCCGTGTTAGCAGAGGGTTACTGCCTCCCTCCACTCCCAGAAAGCAGAAGTGTGCGTCGCGTGTCGTTCATCCGTCTGCACCACCACCCCCCTCACGGTTTATTATTAAATACGGCCAAGTTTGTTTAGGTCCTGCTCGGTTTTAGCAGCCTCTAGAACTTGCCACTTCGTAAACTTGCAGGGTGAAATACTGAAATAGAAGCTGTCTCTTTGTGCAGCAGCTGCTGAGAGAAATAACTTTTATGGCGGTGAACAGGAGTGAACCAGCCTCTTCTGTTTATATAAATGATGTTGGCACTGCATGAACTGTAAATGAACATAGCCAACAGCTGTGCAAACCCAAACTATGTAACTAACCATATATTTTTATACACTGCTGCTCTAACTTCGCTCCTTTACAAAAGCAGTGAACATCATGCTACTCTGAGCTCTTGGAACACCACAGAACCCGTTTTTCTTGTAGATACAAAGGATTGCTTATATTGGAGAAAGCGTTTCACTTTATGGTGCCAGCTTCGTTTTCTGTGACTTGGAATTTCGTCTGTGTCCTCCTATGATGCTGGCTTTTTTTTTTTTTTTTTTTAAGAGGTATTGCTAGCACTTGGAATTTGTATTTGCTGCATTTTATCAGGCTTACCTTATCTGTAAAACTTGAATGGTCATCAGAGAGAAACGTTCCTCAAATGGTTGTTCAGAGGGAGATGGTGGCAGCCTGGTCATCCTCAGAAAAATGATACAATGGTACCTGTCAAGGACACCACATACAAGCCACCCTTGAGATCAAGGTGATAATGATAACACTTGGGCTGTTATTGGATGCTGCCTGGCTTTTCACAATTGTGAGCTTGCGTGAATGAGGATACCTTGTTCCTGTAGGAACAGGGCGATTCAAAGACGCTAATAGAAGTCACAGAAATGTTTAAAAATACCGTGTGACAGTCACTGTGTGTCCTAGTGGTGAGGTGGTACTGTTTCACTTTTATACAAAAATTCCAACCCCCTCATCATCATCTCAGGCTGCATTTGTTCAAATGAATTCAGGAATAAGCTATACAGAAAGAGAATGGAGGCAATTTAGTATAAATTGCAGTGCCACATTGCTGCTTTAGTGAAATAGTAACCTGCTGTCCTTTCTTTGTTGTATACGTATTATTAAAATATATATTAGCTGTGAACTTGTTAAATATTTTTCTTCCTTCTGTCACAGAAAGGGTATGATGTTTGTCTTTGGGATGGGAACAAAAAGTAGCTCCAGGGACACTCATCTAAAAATAGGGTACTTTGGTACTTCCAAACACTTAAACTAATGTAAATTGCATTCAAATGACTTAAGAGGCAAGAGATTCTTGACAGATTTTGCATTTTATATTTTTAGTGATTTTTCTTTTTTTTTAGTGCACATGATAATCCTCAGACTATACACCTAGCACAGAAGTTTGATTCACAGGACCAAAATGGTGTAGTCCTTGGCTCCTCACCAGTCTGTTTCTTTCAGTGTCTTCTGTGTGGAAGTGCGGGAACATCTCTAGATGCAAGTTGACTTGTATTGGGAGCCTTCAGTGCTTACAAGGAAAAGGACTGGCCTACAAGTTGAAATAGAACAGAGATCTTTGTTAAGTTCTACAGGGGTGCTTGTAATCCTCTTATTTATTCTGGGTCTACTTAATTTAGAAGGTTGCTGGGCATACTGAGAATTGTCTTTAACTTTTAATGACACTTAAGCATTTATTAATATTGAATTTTATCTGCCACTGTGTTACCTGTATATCGTAGTTGATTAGCTCCCAGTTGGTTACATTTTTGGTCTTCTGTACTTGACTAACCTACCTAACTGTTCATTTTTCTGCTTTCTCTTCCAGATTGTTCAGTAGTGCCTTTAAATGTTGCTTGCTTTATGGATCCTCGGAGCATCCCGTTGTTAACCTTTAGCCATGTTGAAGTTTGACTATGCATTCATACACCAAGCTTACTATTTCTTAGCTAGAATAAAGCAAAATATTCCAAATCAAATATAACTGAAATCTGCAGAATAAATCTGCAGTGCTGTAATCATGGCTTTTACTCAACTTTTAGCAACAAATCTATTCTTCACTGTAGTATTCTAAATTTAGCATCTCCAAATAAAATGTTTTAACTATGTGCTTGTCATAAAAGCATTTTGACACTATGTTCCACTAATTCTGGCAAAACATTTTTTTCCTTTTACAGTCTTTCTAGTGAGCCGAGTCCATTATGGGAAATCAGCCCATCATAAAAATCAATGGAATTGATATACTTTTAGCTAATGTATTAAAGAGCTGACTAACTGCTCTATTATTCACTTTTTGATTGCTTAAATATGGTTTTACACTATGAAATATGAAGAATCTTAAGGGGCATTTACTTTTGGCTAAATTAGAAGCTTGTGACTTTGAGCACTGCATAAATATCTTGTGCTGTTGTAGTAACTCACAACTCATTGCGGCATTCTTACTGTCAGGTTCATGTAAAGGTCTGGTTATAATCCGCTAAAGAGAATTAACTTGAATTCTAAAGCCCTGGACTCTGCAAGTGGTTTGTAGTTTCCTATAGGAAACACAACTTTGATTTCTTGTGCCTTTGTTTGAAGGACAGTCATGGTAGGAAGATGTGTTTAGTTAGTATCCTCAGTTGTGACTGAAAGCAAATGTACTTGGAAACCTGGTCAGAAGAAAAGGTACCCTGGGCAAGGTGGTTTCCCTAGATTGTCTCTTGATATCACTTGCCACCCTTGCTTCTGTGATCCAAAGCCTTGTTTTCAGTCATTACAAAGGACCCACCAAACTTTGTTTCCTCCTCTTCTGCCTTTAAGTGGTAGGTTACTGTGGTGTGGAACTTGATCGTGAAGTGGCTTCAAAAGTTGTGTTTGGTTTTGGAGCGTTCAGCTTCATTTCTGTGGAATTAAAAAGTTATCCTAAATAATCAGAGCTTTGTAATGGAGCCTTTTCACTGGAATCTCTGTTAAGTGAGGACTGCAACTCTTGTTTATAGTTTCAGCTCATGTATTTTTTTCCTTTATTATCAGATCTTTTCCAGCATTTAAGGGATCTCCCTTACAGGTAGGGATTTTGAACACTGTGTTATAGGTGCCATTCTGCATGATCTGATGATCCTTAAGGCATTTGTGAGTTTTCTCCTCTGAGGAGTTACTGCTTGTGAGGAACAGAATAAAAAGCAGCAGCTGTTTGATGCTGTGGAAGCTCAGGCTGGGATGAACTGATGTAGAATTGTTGTGAAATTCCTTCCTAGTTAAGCAGGGAACTGTTTTCATACTTTTTTTTTGTTTGTTTTTTGTCTTGTCCCATGCTGGTACCAGCTTTCAGAAATTTTACCCTGTTAGAAAGCTTATCCAAAGATAAGCCAGGTCAGTGTTCTGCTATCTAGCTGAAAGAGCATTAGCATCCTTTGGAGGCAGAACATGTGAACTATTCCTTTGTTCCATAACACTTGTCTTGCTTTTTAAAACTTTGTCCTATAAATTGCAAGCCAGTGTAGTATTGTAAATGTTTTGGAAAGTCTACTTTATTTTCATTAGTGCTAATATTGGTTAAGATGTGCGAGTGATAGAGAGTCTCAGATTTTTTGGTGATATTTCTTACCATAGGTAAACTTTTAGCATTTTTTGTACAAATAGTATTTCTTTGTAATGTAGTAAAGTACTATTTTCATATTGAGTTCCAGTATTTCTTCATGTAAAAGAATTCCTGATGTGTAAGTGAAGTCATATGACAAAATTTGTCATCCCATTTATGTGGAACAATTGAATCAGGATAGTATTCAACATCCAAGTTGCCTGTGAAAACTTATTACAGGCAAGCTAGAGGCTATGTCATGTTGTGTGACTTTTTTTTTTTTTTTTTTTTTTCAGTGCATCAGAATAGACTCCAGAGCTTCAGCTGGTGCTTCCTATGAGCCACAGGAATTATGATAATATCACAGCGCAGAAATATCTTGCATAAAGTAGTTCTACAGGAGACAGTAATGCTAGCTTCATTTTACAAGCACAACATGACGAAGGCCAATGGACTCTGAGAGTCTAAGGAACCTGAATCCAAATGTATTTACTTTTCTGTAGGCATGGGTTGTGGTCATCTTATCTTCTTCCATGCCATTTAAGCCTACACTCTGTATGCTAATAATGCTTTAGTGGAAATTGTGAATGATAGCCAGAATTACACTGAAAATTATAAGGGAATTGGTAATGCCAGGATTCTTCGGAGGAGAGGGAATAAAAATTTGGGGGTTTTTGGAGGATTCTGTGGGGAAGAAATCAAGGGATGGGAATACTTGTAATCAATTGTAAATGATTGGAATTGATTGTCAGTGTGTAGAGAGAGATTTGGAAGTGCTCATAATATGTATGAATGAAGAAGCTTATTGAAAAGCAGAGGAAAAAATGATCAAATGGCCATGGACCTGTACAAAGTGGAAAAAGTATCTACTACTGGTAGTAGATGTCTCCCCATGGACCTGTACAAAGTGGAAAAGGTATCTACTACTGGTAGTAGATGTCTCCATGACCGTGTTCTAAAATGAGTTTAACTAGAGCAGCCAGGATGAGGCTGGACTGAGACCAAGCATAAAGCTGTCTCTCATACCAGCCAAAAGTGGGTGACAAGCAGATATAATTTCATGTGGTCATTTCTTAACTTTGCTAGGCGATGACTTTTAAAAATAATGATTTTTAAAAAATACAAGTGCAGTAAGCTTCTGAATCTTCAGATGATACAAGTGTAAATTAATTGTAGGTGAAAAATAAGATTGGTCAGAGTTGTGCTTTCCCTGTGTGACATTCATCAGTTTGATTGCTATTATGAATAATTGAGCACTAAGAAGAGCCAGGGCTCTTACGTGCGTATCCTGTTCATGATGTATCTGCATTAAATACATTGAAGAGAGAACACTCAGTGATGGGACATTTTTTAAGTATCTTTAAGGACTCATTTAAGTTAAAATTAAACTAATGGGTTTATTTAATTTTCAGTTCATTGTGTACTCGGGTTAATTGGGATTCATACACTTTTCAAAACACAGAAGTTGAATCCTAATTCTAGATGCAAAACTCAGCTTTGACTATTGTCTCCAGACAGTACTTTTGCAAGAAATTACTTCAGTTTCTGCTGATTAGGATACTACTTTGAATATCCAGTTTGTGAGTTAGTGGCTGCTGTAAAGAACTTAAGGATTCATTTCCAGTGTTTTTTTAACTCTATTGTCTATAGTGTCATGTGAATAAAATTAATGTCTGCTATCTTTATCTTTGCAAAATGGTTGAAGACACCATACCAGAAGAGTCCTGTTTCAAGGAGACACTTGGGTAAACTGTTGTACTTCAAATAGCCAAAGAAACCCACCCTTGCAAGTAGCGTGTGAGTTTGTTCACCCCTTTTACAGTACACTCTTGCAATTTTTTATTCAGGGCTCACTGGTGAGAAGTTGAAGAAATGCTGGTGCTTTAATTACTAATAGTTCAGTAAATGTATTTTGTTTTCAAATTCTGAAGATAGTGCGGACATGTACACATCACACTACAAATACCAAGCGTCCTAAAGTGCTGCAGAGGTACGACAGTTTAAATAAGTGTATTCAAAATACGTATTTCAAGAAAAATGAATCTCGCCCCTTAAAGCCTTCTGCCTACAAAGAGAAGTTATAAAATTTTAAGTCCTTTTTCAAATTGCCATTTCTAAATATTTGATTTTGCAGTTTATTTTCCTGAAGTGAAAGTCTCAGATACTGCACGAAAAGCACAAAGTCATTTGGTTCAGTAGCTTTAAGGAGTAGGAAAGCGCAGTACCACCTTCAGCAGTCTTAATGCCAGTTAAAAATTATGCACTCTTTGTAGTTTCTTACAGACTTTGAAAGGCCTTTAGCTTCTTATCACGACTTACTCCTTGGTCCAGTGCTGTTTGTGTATAAAAAGGGTTAGAGATAGGATAGGAAAGTGCAGTAAGTTAAACTTGCATTTCCTTGCAACTTGGCTTTAATCTTAGTATCTGGCCTCTTATAAGAACAGACTGGTAACATTTTGAAAGTGTGGTCTAAGATAGTTATGGGAAAACAACTCCAAGCTGCT
Source organism: Neomorphus geoffroyi (assembly GCA_033558235.1). Lineage (NCBI taxonomy): Eukaryota > Metazoa > Chordata > Aves > Cuculiformes > Neomorphidae > Neomorphus > Neomorphus geoffroyi. The sequence goes on from JAUMJM010000002.1 coordinate 24,669,819, forward strand.
CAGTGGTCCCTTCAAATTCTACTGTGGTTTATTTGGGCACTGAAGTGGACAGGGAGAATGTGACAGCAAGGATACACAGGAATTCTTTATTTTTTGTAAAAGCTCAAGTTCCCTGCTAAAGCAGAACAGAATGGGGCAGCTACTGATGTGTTAGATGGCATACTCATCAAAAATGGGGTGTTTTTTCAGCTTCAAATTGGTTTTAATGTATAGCATCACAGGTTTTATGAACATTAGATTAAAATATCTTCAAAGTGTTTTATATGTATTAACATCAACCTTAAGGACTGCTTCGACTGTGCAGAGTTCGGAAGTAAATGGTCGATAACCTAGCCTACAAAGTAACTAATGCGCTGAGAACTTAAAAGTATTGGTAGCGTAGCTTTAGAAAAAAGCCAGTGGTCATTATAGGTTTTACATGCACTAAAATGTAAAATGTTTGCCTGTGGATGGATTAATTGAATTGCTGGGAGCTGCATTAATATTTAATCAAATCTAAAATAATTTGTATGTTTGTAGTTGAAGTACTACTTTGTACAGAATGTTAAAGAATGAGGCAAGATTTGGTACCTTGACTGCCCAGTAATACTAACAGACTCCTGCAGAAAATGTTAAACGATCTATCAACCTTGTAGAAGTGCAGTTGGAAGAAAGATACCTAAATGAGGTACAGCATCGTCACAGTTACTCTGACAGAAGTATCTGAAAAATCTTAATTTGTATATTCAAAAGGCACATGGTACAGTTTTTAAAAGTCAAAGTCTATTTTTTTTTTTTTTTTTTGATATTACAAATTCAAGTACTGTTCCATAATATTATTCGCATTATTCTGCTCTGGTGTCATCTAGTCAAATGAAAAAGGATGTTAAAAGCCATGAACAGTTTTAGGAGTCTAGTGAGTAACCAGAACTGGTTAAAACCCTTTAAAGCAGTATTCACCTTGTGTATGTAGAGCCAGCACAAAAATTTTCTATATTAAAATATGCGTGTCAGGCTGTGTATCTCATTTTACACTGCAGTTCTGAATTGTAAAAGTTTTATATTTGCAGCTTTCAAAAACTTAAGGTAACCAGTGCCCAAGTAATCTTGTATGATGAGTTTGTTAAATCATCAAAAAAGAAACCCTATAAAACCCAGAAAACGAAGCTCCTTGTTTCATCAAGTTATTTATTTTCTTTCCTTCCTTCCTTCCTCATGTTTCTTTTAGTTCCTTTTGGATTTTGCAGAGTTGTCGAATCACATATTCTATTTTGTCTCTACATGTCCAGGAAAACTAATCACTCTTCTGCAACCAGTTAAATTTTAAAATCTGCCTGATGCAAGAAACCAATTGCCCCAATCTCAGCTGTGGTCTGATTCACAGAAATACAATAATATGTATTTTTCTTGCTTTGGACTATATCAAAGCTTCCTTATGCAGTTTTAGTCTATCATGACTATTCCTTTTTTTCCCCCCAAATTTTGCTTTCCCAAACACAGTAAGAATTCTTAGAGCTGAAACAATGGTTTCTCTATGTTTCATGAGTGTTATGTATATTTGAAAGACATCTAAGGACTCCTTCTAATCATGTTTTCCTCTTGGTTGAAAACTTCATGAAACATATCATCTCTGCCAGGAAAACAATGTCTTTTATTTTTTTATAGCATACCTCATGTTTTTTTGCAATAGAATTGAATAGCACTGAGTTGCGGTCACTCGTTTGCACTAATCCACTACTTTGGATTACTAGCATTTTTAAATAAAGAATCCACAATGGGATGGTTTTTAAAATGAGGCGGATTTCTTTGTTTTCACTTCTATGCAGAAGAGCCCAGACTTAAATAGCATATGAGTCAGGCACCGATTTCCAAATCAAATGTTTGACCTTGCTAAATTATCAACTCCGAGGCTGTAAAAATATTTGATACCAACTTTCTTATAATCAAACCATCTTTTGTTGTGGAGGCTAATGAAATTATGATTCACTACTGCTTCCATCTGCAGGGATGAGCTGTATAGTCTATTTCTAAGGAGCAGAAACAAGAACAATTTCTTGTTATTCTAAAACACTGCTTCTGTATCTGTCGCTTGTAACATGCTGGCTAATTGCTAGTTTAAAACAGCTCTTATCAAATAGCATACCCGTTTTGAGTTCTCCACAGTTTTTCTCCATTTCTTCCCTTTGTTTGGGTGTGTAGTGAGTGGTTGGGTGTGTCATGAATTTGTATTCAGTAGGATATGGTAATGATTCAAAAATGGGAGTGGGAAAGGGTATCTGAAAAGTCAAAATAACAGAAATTGCTAGTAATTTTGGGCTTTTTGATACAGAGTTTGACGTGTCTTGGAGACCTGGTTATCTGAAAGTGAAGCTCAACTCTTCATAAAATCATCTTTCTTTTTGTTTTTTGGTGTAACTGAAGTGTTTCAGAAAAAAAAATTCCTTAAAAGACAATTTACTGAGAATGCTCATTTTACTGTACTGGTGCTTGGAGATTATTCAGAAAAGGTGTGGGGTCTTGTATCTTCCTTTGCATGCGAGTTCTTGACATAATTTAATTTACTAGAGATATTTCAATGCATTTTAAATAACATAATGAGTTCCTTTGTGTTTTAGCAATGTATTAAACCATTACATAAAAGGATAAAACTAGGATATGTCAGGAGAGAGAGAGACAATATTTTTCAAAGAGAAAAGCGACATCTTTGAAGTAAATTGAAATTATTTATGGCTGGGCATATTGAAGAGGAAACAAACTGTTTAAAGATTTCAGAATCTGAATCTTCAGGTTTGGAGGAAAAGGGATTCATTTGGCTCTTTGGTGGCTGGAACTGCTACTACTTTGGCATCGTGAATCTTTTCATGGGCTAAGCAGTCACTTTTGGACACAAGAAAGTTTAGTCAGTCTTATGCAAGCAGTTAAAAGAATTATCTTCCTTTTCCAAAAAACATTTATTTCAGATGGAAGGAGGGCAAAGTGTTTATTTATAAAAACTTAAAAGCTTACTGAAAAACCTCCAAGCTTATGAAATTAACTGTATATAGACTATGGAAAATTTAAGAGATTTTTTTTTAAAACTTGTGTATGTGTCTAAAAATGTTTGTATCTACTGTAAATGAAGGTTTGTGGAAGAAATACTGTTTTCTGTTCAGCTTTAAAGTGCTTGATAGAGTTACAGGTTTTTTTCACATAGTTCTTTCAGGAGAGAGGAAAGTTAAAGGCGAAACTGTAATATACAGAGTTTGAAGGACATCTGAAATAACTTGAAGGCACTTGCTTTGGGTGCATCTGTATGATCAAATGTCCCATCTTAAAGTGATGGAAGGAGTATTTCCCTTGCTATACCAGTGCTGGCTGGAGTTCTGTTTTCTGCCTGTAGTTTGTTTGCTTCTCATATGTCAAATATGGTAACATCATGCTCTGTGATAGTCCATGTTGTAAAAGCTAGTAGTGTTTTTAGGTGTATTCTTGCCCCAGTCAGACATCAAAAAATCACTTTGGCAGGAGTGGAAGAGTAGCCTTTTGACACAATTTGATTTCCTCTGTTCACTTTTCCCCTATCCCCAATTTGTAGGCTGCTTTTAATCACAGTGAATAGGTAGAATTCTTCAAAATATTAAAAGTTGACCCAGGTTTGTAGAAAATTGGTGCTGAGGAAGGAAGGCAACTCAACAGCTCAATGGTTGCTTGTTCTTTTTCTGGTTTGCCAGTTCACCAGTGAGCCCTGTTTTTGACTAGCCAGATGGCATACCTAAACCTTGGAACAAACCCTAGCACGTGATACCTCTTGCTGACTGGATAATTAGGAGACAAAGGGAAGATATAGTATCGTGGGGAATAGATGGTTTAGGGGTGGAAGAATAAAGGAGAGCTATTGAGGGGCAGTGGCACCAAGGTGCTGAGGTTATTGCTATTCATTGAAATCTATGGGAGTTCAGGTCACAAGTTCTGCTTTCCAGAAGGCAAGATAACTTGTTTTAGCAAGGGCTGGTTGTAGATAGACTGTAATTTATTTCTAAGCATTGACATTCTATCAGACATTTTTCAGTGGGCTGCTGCTCCTGCTTTGGTTCACCTTTAGAAGTGATAAAATAGCAAGCTGCTGCTACAGGGTAGCTTTTAGAAGAACATAGTGGTAAAAGTTAAATCACTTTGCTTTCAGTAATGAGTAGTTGGTCATGTTTCTTCTTTCTGACATGAGGTTTCCACCTTTTCAAAGTGATCTTTTCAATTTGAATTTACTGGATATAGGGCTTGGGCATTTTTTCAGAGAATTGTTTGGAACCTGCTCGTAGAAAACAAAATTAGCTTATAACATGGCTGCTTTTTGGTGTGCTACCTCCTGTTCTTCTCTTGAAAAACAGAGAACAACAGGAAAGACCGAGGACAAGATGAAGAAAACATTAGTGTATTGTTCATTAATGTGAAGTATATAAGCTGATGTAATTAGGCAGTGTGATAACCTAATTTATTTACTTTCTGAATACTATGAGGAAAAGAAATAAAGAAGCTCAGTTCTCTGTCTTCATGCTAGTATTTTCTACGTTAAAATTAATCTAGATGCTTTCATGCATTAGGAAAACCGAGACTTACTTCTTAACTGCGACAGCAACTTGCACAGAAGTGTGATATGGGATGATTGGTAAAGCAACTGGCTGCTCAGGCTTTCTTCAGATTCAGTTGTTGGATATTTAGTTGTGACCTTGTTTCTTGGTGGACATGTGTTCTACACTGTAGTGCCCCATAAACTACTAGGAAAGTCTTACCTTCTTATACCACAAATAATAATATAACCATTTATGATGATTTTCTCTCACTTTGCTGGTTGAATGCCACTAAATGATACAATTTTAAGGACTTCATTGTTATTAAGAAGTGAAATGTTAATGTAAATGTGGACAGATTGTTTTTACCTATACTTTCACTCCATTCTTTTACCCAAATTCTTTATTTCCATGTATAATACATAACTTCCTTGGCATCAAAAAAGATAATCAGAAAGGTCAATTGTTACAAGCTTTCAAATGAGTAAATCATTAGAAAAAAGCATGAATTGTCTTTAGGTGTATTTTACCTATTTTTCATTTGCTGTTAATAGTATACGAATTATGTGTTTGTTGATCTGCTTAGCAGGGATTGGTCTTTTTTCCCCCTTTTTTTAGCGTATTAACGGAAAGGTTCAAACTACGTGTAATATAATGTTATTACATTCAGACTTCCTTTTTTCTGGGAATGTTCATGGGACATTGATATTCTTTTCAAAGATTAAGGATATGACTGGGTCACAGTGTTGAAATACTGTATTCCTTGCTCCTCAGCTTGTAGTTATTTCAGCAAGTATATAAGCTGTAAATAGTCAAATGCTAGACCTTTCCTCAAAAAAATAAAATCTGATAATAAGACATGGCTGCTTTGAAGGCTGTTTCAAAAGAAGTAGATTCCCTCAAAGAGTGAATGTTTGAGATTGAGGAACTTTGGGACTGGGTAGCATAAGCGATGTTACCAAGCATCTTTTAATGATGAAAATTAAATGAGGGTGGGTCAGAATTAAAGGCTTTGGTAGCATCTGAACTGCTTTGAAATAAGAACTCTGGTACAAGACCCTGTTGATCAGACTAAAGTGATCTCCAGCCTTCCCTGGACAGCTGCACTGGGCAGCGTGAAGGAAGCACTGACATTCCCCTTTTCAACTTTTTAATTTACAGCAAATACAAACAGCATGGAGAGTCTTCTCGTCAATGCTTTGCAAAGGCCTGCATTGGGGGCATCAAGTATAGGCAGGCAGGAACTGGGCAACTGAAAGCCAGTAGGAGGGGGGAACAGAAAATCTGGCAATAGAGAATAAAATGTAAGTGTCTTGCTCTAGAAGATAACTGGGTTTTTTGTCAAATAGTGACAGTTGCAGTTGTGTAGCAGGCTAATTGGTGAAAGAGAGTTTGCAAATCCAGAACTATCAAGAGAGTGTAGTAGTGTTGAGTGGGGAGAATCTATCTATTGGCAGGTGAAAGTTTTGACTACCGTCATTAGCTGGTCTAGCCAGTTTCAGGTAGGAAATGATCAATTTGACCTTCTTCCTGCCCTTCTTGACTCTGGTAATAGTAATTTTCTGTTGACATAAGACTTACTTTCCTTTTTGTGCTTGCTTATGCTTTCTGGAATTGCAAACATAAAAATGGAAACAACAAAATGCTTTGAAAGCTAGAGATGATATAATTCAGGCAGAAGAGAGGTAAGCTATGCTTATCAGGAAGATACCAGGGGAATCTCTGCAAGAAATGGGAGGGGTTTATATACACCAGTAAAATGTAAAATAGTCATACCATCTGCTTTCATTTACAGCATAGGGCTCACCATAGGGCACACCATTGTAGCCCTGGGTTATGTTGGAATAATAGTTGAGGAGCTAGACAAGACAGTTGATGTGTTTGGATAAGATTTAATGTCTGTTGAGCAAAACATTACATAGGTAGTCCAAACCAGACAGACAAGGTAGTTATATAAGAAGTTAAATTTACCTGTTGTCTAAATTGTTGTAGTTTCTTTTACATGCACGTGCCGAAGATAACACTGAACTTTTAGTCTTTTGCAAACTGTTTTCAATATTCATTCTTGATGAGTAAGCAGAATATTGTTGTTACAGTACAGAAAAATCAAATCGAGTTTTCCATTCTGTATTTAAATTTTTCATGAATATGGAAGTTTGATAAGGGTTTTTCTGAAAGGGTTATATTTAAGTCATCTTTTTATTCAGATCTTTATAAGTTAGTTTCTGGAGGTGCAGAACGCTTTTTATGCAAATTAAAGAGTGATGCTGAGAAATTAGTTGTTTGATTATACTTGGTCAGTAGAACACTTCAGCTTGCAGAGCGCGTAACTGTTCTCAGTGCTTGCTGTTCTTTTGAAGGTGATGAAGCACTTGAGCTGCTACTTATAAATTGTTTCTTAATAATTTTATATTAAAGTAATTTGAAGCTAAATGTTCATGCATCATACCATGGAAATCCAGCGTAGGTATTTTGACAAATGGATGGTCTTCTTTTTTGATGGGAGCATCACTGAGTGTTAATTGCAAGCCGCAAGTTTTCAGTTGCAGAAGAAAGACTCCAAAATGCTTTTTTCAACTGACAGTGCTTCTCTAGTTACTAATGATGAATTGTATTTGAGTCTTTAAAAAACATAGTACATTTCCTAACGTATACGAAAAAGTTGATACTTTCCATGTGAGCCAATGTTAAGAAGTGGTTTGCTAAGGGTATGACTTTGTCAAACAGTTGAGCTGAAAGCTAAATGAGTTGTGAGGATCTGTTTTGGCCTATCATGAGGTGTAGAAAAGCGTTGAGAGCTTCCTGCTTGCTGTTCTTGACATCAAGTTGAACATTTTTGGTTTATGTTGTTTAAGGCAGTATAGTACTTCCAAAGATTTTTTCCAATCATTCTAAAGGAACCAGAATAGTTAAGTGTCAACTGACCAAAAGTAGTACATTCATATTTTTATTGCTTTTTATTTAACTATTTTTAACAGATGCCTTCGTTCACTTTGGTGCTTTCTGAAGTGTTCTATAATATGCCATACCTGCTATCAAATTGTTCAGATCTTATTCTGCTGTAAGTCATAGTTTTCTCTATCTCGACCTTCCTTTCAAAATAGCAAGTACCTGGCCTACTTGTTACACTATTTTATCTTTAGTAATTTTGGGTTTAGGGGTTGATTGGAAACTTAAAGAATCTGAAAGTTTTCATAATGCTACCTAACTTTTGGTGTAGTCTAGGATGAGCTTTTATATGGAAGAGTTCCGTTTCATCCCTTCCTCGAATATTCAAACCAGAATTATTTCTCAACTCTGAACCAGCCAGGTGTTTTAGGGAAGCAAGAGTTCGTACAACTGATGTCTTTAGTTACTAAAAATGCTAAATAATTGAATTTATATTTGAAAGCTGTTGGAGATTGCCAGTAGTGAAAGTTTCTCAGACCCTGAAGCAGTCTGCCAGGTATCAGATCAATAATCTCATGAGGTTATGATGTAATTCCCAATGTTCCTGGTGCAGGAACTGTTAAAGAAGGGTTTAAATTGAGATGGAAAACAGTTAAGAATAACTGAAAAGCAAACAATTAGAGAAAATAGAAGACGTAATTACCACATAAAAGGCCTGAGATTTAGCAGAACAATAATGGCAAGTCTCAAAATTTTAAGAATTAGGTTGTTAGCTTCATTAGCATGCCTGTCTGCCACTGCTGCTGAAGTAAACAGTCGTTTTCTGAACATACTTTCCCTTCCTTAGGCAGGTATTGTGAAATAGATTGCAAAATTTTCTGGATTGCAGCATATTTCTGTGCTAAATTAGCTCTAACCTGTACCTAAATGTGATGTTGTCAGAAAGTAGTGTGGGGATACAAGCCAGTGCTGAGGGACTAGGGGATGTTATTATGCATTCCTTGAGCTGCAGTGCTGATTTTCAGTATTCTTGATTTTTTTTTTTTTTTTTTTGTTAAACTTGATTTTAGGCAGGGTGTATATGTAAACTGCATACCTTATTTCCTGCATTCCTAAGTATCTTCTGGGTTTGTGCTTGTAAAAAGAAAAGCACTGCAAATAGCTGACTGGCTCGGCAATTAGTAAACTAAGTGAAATGGAGTTTCTGGGAAGAAACCTTAAGATTTGCAGCATGATTTGGGAAACTGCTGGATTGCTGCATTGCCAAAGGCTGCATTAAAACTGCAGTGATTTTTTGGGGAAAAGCCAGTTTGTTAGTTTATTGTTGGAGTTTCCTCATCCTTGTTATGACAGTGTTAATAGCTCTCAGAATTTGGTTTCAACTACCTGTTACTGGTTTTACAGAAAGGGGCAAGAAAGAATTAGGATTAGTGTTACTAACTGATTCCATTGTTTTGGAAACTTGATAACGTAAGGCTTCCTGTGTTCCTTTGTGGTAAACAAAACTTCCTGAAATAGGGACCATTATCTCACCTGAAGCCAGAAAATGCCTGCCTATGTCTACATAGAAGAATGGAGGATTTTTTTTTGTTTAAAGCAATCTTCCTACTCTTGCAAATGAGAAATGATAGTCATTTGTCAGCTCAGCCAAATTTTGGATACTGTTGCAAGCAGCAGAGCTTTGCCTGGAGGCAGATGAAGATATCCGAAACTAGAATTTCTGTAGGAGGGTTAGTATTTGTGTATGAAGACATATGCTCGCTCAAGCAGTTTGTTGGTTTAGGGTACATATTCTCCTGTTGACACTGACAGACTGTCTTAGTGAAATTTGTTAAATCTGGCAGAAGGCAGCAAACCATTCCCTCTGCACTTCCATTTATTTCCCTCACCATGAAATTTTTGTTTTAAATAGAGCATTAATATTTTCAAAGAACTGAGTCTCCAGGCCAGACTTTTTTCCTTGGGGAGATTCTACATATTACTTCTGTGCTCTAGGCTAGGTTTTTTTTTCTGAAGGTTTACTTTTATGTGCTGTAAATTTACCATTCCCTCAGTTAAAGTCCTCCTAATAAGCAGTGTGTTATTTTGGACCTTGGAGTTATGATATGCTTGTTCACATCTTAAACAACTGTCTTTGCTGTTTTTGTTACTTAGTAGGGGACTAATGTTGTAATGTGTGATAATATAGGGCTCCGTAAAAGCTTGTGGGTAAGAAAGCAATTTTCCCATTTTCATAATTGATTAACAAGTGCTAATTAAAACTTGCAAAAGAATACTTCCTATTTGATTTGTGAGGGTTTTTATGGTTTGATTTGGTTCCTAAGTTAATAAATTATATATAAACAGTCTTTTTTAGCTCTGTATACAGCCATAGCATATTTGGTTTAGAGTAAATACTTTAATATTTATATTTCTTTTGCTATGAAGATAGAGCTGAATAGATAGTCTCTTATACCAAAGCACTGGAAAAATTATTTCTCAGTGACAGACATAATTAGATATGTGGAGCAGTGGTTTTACTTTGGGGACTTTCTACCTCTTAGCACATTGTTTATTATCTTAATAAGAAAATGTTATATAATTGAGATCCTTTGTAAATGTTGAAGCATTGTGTAAATTTGACATTTGCTTTTACGAATTTACCAGTTGATTGATTTTGATTAGTGCCTGTAGTGAATGGCAAGTCTTAGGATCTTGCTTAGATACCTCCCCCTCCCACTTTTCTCACCTTAAGAAATATGCTGTAGTCCACACTATCATGCTCTGCATGATAGCCTTTGGTTGAAAGTAGAGCAGTTCTGCAGTTGCCTTTATCTACATATAGGACAGAGCTGCTGTAATTTTATTACCTCACGGTTGCCTGTTACCACTTGCAAACTGATTTCTTGGTTGGTGGAAGGCTGAGGTGGTGATCTTTTAAGCACCTTTAAAGCAGCCTAACTGAATGTCAATGATTTTTCATCCATCTGATCGTCTGAGGTACTGGGAAATATTTGTAGTTACCTCACTCTCTGTAGTTCCATTAAAAATTATTAGTTAAAATAGAGAAACTGGGTATAACCATAAGTCAAATGTATTTTTATTTAAACTCTATTCTCCTATACCCTCCTCCTGTAAGCTTTCCTACAGATTTGGGGGTATTTTTGGAGGGGGTGGAGTGGTGTGGGTTTTGTTTGTTTTATTTTTTTCTTTCATCAGATCAGAAAATGAGAGTTTACAGATTATTTAACTGAATACTATAGCTGAGAATATAGCGGGCAGCTTTCCTGAGGTTCTCTGCTCACTGTTGAAGAAAGCATTGATCATCGTAAGGCATGCAGTTTTACTGAATGTTTGAGGGCAGCTGTGATTTGTTTTAATGTAATTACCTATTTAACTATTTTGTATTCATAATTAAATAGGATTTTTTTCCTCAGTAAGTCTTGGAACTTTTCTCTGCAAAAGGTTAAACAGAAAGCATAGTCTCTCTCAGTTGAAGAGATTCTATATTTGTTTGCCAGCCTTAATGCCTTGTATACCTTTTCTAGCTAAGAACAGTACTGTGAAAGTGGAAGTCGAGCCATGCTCATAACTACTAAGTGAAGAAATCCACTTTGTGTACGTACCTATGCACATGTACACATGCACACATCTGCATAGGTAGCTGGGTTAATGCCATTTGGCATACTGGAGAGAGCTGATGATTTTGCCTACTTGCTGCTATTTGGTTTAGGGCTGTTAGCATACTCATGTATTTTTAAGGAAGATGACTGCTCAGGCTGTTATTGTAAGCGATGATTATTTGATGTCTCCTGAGCTTCATGTGACTTGTGGTGAAGAGTTGTCAGTGACATCCAAAGTCAGTGCTTTGTATACAGATAATGTGTTCTCTGTAATGCCAGAGGTGTACATCTGCTGCTGATCTTATCTGAGCTATTGCAGCTAAGGTGAGAGAGGACGAGGCTGAGGTTTGAAGCTTTGCAGAATAGGGATAGGAAGGTGGAGATTCTGAGAGGGAAGTACAGCTCAGTCTTTAGGTTTTCAGTAGCCTATTACAATAGAAATAATACTGAAAAACTAAATTACCCACTCTTTATAAACAGACAAAACAAACAGAAAACTTGTAGTTGACATTGAGTCTTATTTTCTTGACTTCTGAGTTTCTTCATAGTGAAGGCTTTGTCAACCGAAGGAGCTGCGAGGTGTCTAATGCATTTTGCACTGTGGCTCACATCCTCCATATGAATTCGTGCTGGTTGCTTTGCATACTTGTGAAACAATGAGGATAGTGTTTCCTGGTGGCTGAAGAGAAGGGGCAGAGGGTGTCTGCCAGCTCACAGCAGTCAACACACAACTCTTTGTTCATAGTCCCACTGAAGGCAAGCATGCCTCAACCATTGGTGCTCCATGCTCGTACTTAAGACTGATGTACATTAATGCTATCAAAATAAATTGGTTTTGCTGATTGTTTCACTGATGTTTTTGAGTCATTATAGTTCCATCGTCTTTAACAGACTTGTCCTGCTGCTCCTGATTTACATTTTGCAGTTGACTTCTGGGAGCATTTTGCAGTTGACTTCTGGGAGCATTTTGCAGTTGACTTCTGGGAGCATTTTGCAGTTGACTTCTAAAAATAATATTTACTTAAAAATGCCTATGGATTCAATCACTTTTTGTCCCTTCATACGCTGCTAGTGTTGACTTGTGTTGCTTTGTGTCCCTAGACAACAGAAGGGGACAGGCTGGGAGAGGAGGGCACTGCTGCGTGGCTTGCGTGGCTAAACCTGCCAGAATCGTTTCTTGGTTGTTGAATAACCTATTGATGAAGGCCAAGAAAAATAAGGGCATATGCTTTAGATGTCAGCTAGGTTGAAATAATTGTTACCTTAATTTTTTTTTGTAAGTTTTGGGGAGATAGCATCATACTTGACACTTCTTAAAAACATACCTGTGTTTATGGTTTTGCTGATCGTATTATAAATGATGCCTATGAATCTTATTGTTTTCTGACAAATTGCTTGCAGGAAAAAAAAAAATCTTTGGATTGTCTCCATTAAGAAAGATTGGTTCAAATGATTGTCTTCCTTGCTGTCTTCCTGTATAAGATGAAGCCATGGAGAATTATAGAATAAAACCATGGTGGTTTTGTTGTACCCTGTGGGGCCTTTTTATGTTTTGTCGGTCACTTCAAGACCAATGGGTAGCAGGTGTGATTTTCTGTCTTATCTGTTTTTTCTGGAGTTTCATGGCAGGCTAATTTTCTCTTCTTTTCATAATTTCCTGTTCTCTCCCTTGCTCTGATACTTCTGACAATTTGCAGGGTCATACCACTGGACTGAACTGGTAGAAAAATAAGCTGATAAAGTGGAGTTGGCTATGTACTTTATGGAAGTTATATGATTTTGTTTACGTGAAGAGGTGTGTCACTGAATAAACAAATGACTGCACAGACTGGGAAGGTAATGTGTGACTTAAATCGTACAGTCACTCCATACTATGTTTAGGAAGAGTTAAGTGTTAAGTGGGATTAAGAGTGACAATTAGAGGAATAGATATTTCTTTGTGCATAATTAGCTCTGCATGATTACTACTGTTATTAACATCAAATGTGTCAGAAGGAAATTCTCTGAGAAATGGGCATACAAACACTGAGGCTGTGCAGTGTAGACACTTGATGCAAGACAATTGCATTTTGCATTCTGCAGACATTGTGGCTGTGAATCTGGTCAGCATATCAGAGTGCTTGGCTAAACTTGATTTAGCTCAGAGTATTGGATTCCCATGAAACGTCAAATTTCCAAAAATCTTGTTATCAAGTGTCACTTAGAAGGCATCCGCTGTGTAGAGGGTTTGTTGCATGTGATGACAGAATGTGTAGCTGATGGTAATGAAGTATAAAACAGGACAGTAAAAGTCATTGGTAATGGAGATCTCTGCCTAGAATCATTCTCATCTAACTTTCATCCTGTGGAATACTTGAAGCCGATGTGAGATTTTCTTATTGACAGAAGCTGATTGGATTCCAAATTCCAAAGTCTTAGCTCCAACAATTTCATTTGAAGTTTGTAGGCTATTTGTACGCACAGTTTAAAGCAGAAGTAGTCTTCAGTTTAAATTGCGTAGCAGTGTAGCATGATATGGCACACTGAAAGCCAATACTTACTGGTAGCCTTAATATAAGTACTCGTAACTACTATTGCAGCAGATGCTTTCTTGTTCTTATTCAGCCGCATGTTCTGTTATTGGTGTCCAGGTATTGTAACCTACTTGCCTGTCTTCATCAGCAGTGTCTGTAGGTTATTACTTTTTTCCTGGTATACTTAGAATTCACATCAAGAAAATGAAAGAGCACAGTGCATCTTCTTCACTTTGGTTTCTTTTGCCTATTTCTGGCTAAAATGGCTTTGGTTTTGAGTCAGAACCATGAGAAACTCACCAGTCTGCATATTGTGCCAGGATATAATGGAAAATCCAGCTACCGTAGAAACATGCTGAAGTGATACAGTTAGAGGTAAGACAGTCCACTCATTGCGTGCAGTTTAGGGAAGCAAATTTGAAAGCCTTTTTCTGAAGACCAGAAACGCATAATCAAGCCAATCTAACTTCCTCTGCAGCAGGAAGCTTGTGGACTGGAGAAAGCCACATGTGATACTCTTACAGAGCAAGCTAAGGAAACATCACCTAGATAAAAAAGCTATTTTAGGATGTGTGTAAAATCATTAGATTAACAAGAGCCAGAGTTTTATTTTTCAGTATTTCACTTTCGGCAAGGAAAAGCATATTGTATAGGATTTTGTGTAGTTGTTTCAGCTTACTGTTCTTGTTCATGAACTGGCTAATGGAATAGTATATGATTATGAAATCTGAAAGTGAGACATGTTTGGAAATAAATGCAGGTACACAATGCTGGGATGGCAGTTCAGAAGAATCCCAAATGTTGGAAAGATGGCCTGAAAGAATAAGATGTGATTTAGAAAAATAAGTGAAATGCTTTCTATTTAAGTGAAAATAACATAAAAATAAAAGATGAAGAACAACTGTTTAAGTTGTTCCTGCCACCCCATTCCCTAGCCCGATCTACAACAAGCCATGGACTGTAAAATTTAGAGAGTTAAGAATGCAGCATTGTTCAGAAAGGTGTGTGTGTATTTATTGGCATGAATAAACAGTGGTATAATCTGGAGGACCACTGGAGGACCAGTAGAGTTGAATCTTCTTCTCTGAACGGGTATTGTAAGGCTAAAATACTGTATCAGCTTTGACCATTTCACTTCAAGAAAGATGTGGCACAGTTAATTTGCTTTGGGAGGGGTAATTGTAATGGCTAGTGATTTAGAAAAGATACAGAAAGGATGATTGAATTGGCATTTTTGTAACCCAAAGAAAAGATCAAGGGAAATGAGCTTTTAAGTGTGTGGAAGTTCACTACAAAAGAGCAAACATCTGCCCTTGGTAGATGTGCCTGGCTTACTAATGGCAACATGGACCATTCTCTGTCCTGCTCCCATTGTTTGTTTTTTGTTTGTGTGCTTTATAAGAGCTATTTCTGTCCAGTGTCTGGACAGCACTGAACAAAGAGCCTGTCATCTTAGTATCCTCTGAAGAAATATATAGATCAGTAAAATACAAAAAGGTGGATCTTCATCTAAGCAGACAGAGGTATAGTTAAAATTCTCAAGCGGATAGAATAAACTTGCTCCCAGGTTTGCCAGCTGATTAGCCAGTAATGGACTAGTTTTCCCATCTGTAAAATTGGATCATGTTCTTCTCCTCTGTAAGGAATGTGAGTTTTTCTGAAGAAAAGTGATGTAAAAAGCTAATTTAACGTAAACAACACTGATTTGTGTGTGTGTGTGCATTACACGTTACAGTGCAGTGTGTAGAGCCTAGTCAGATGTATCATAGAAGTCTGTGTGTTTAACCTTCCTAAAGACTGTGACTGATGTGCTTTGATAGAGACAGTTTAGTCTTTCCAGAATCGTCCAGATCTTTTATATTTAACACTTTCAGGAAGGTAACAATTGTGTGAATTATGTTAGGTTCCTGCTGTGTATGTCTTGGGTCATCTGTGAATCTGTATTTTTCTGGCCCTTTGAAAGTCCTCCTAGTGAAACTCAGGTTTTCACTAAATTCATATTTCTGAGAGATCCTTAGCCAGTTGTTTTAAAGTTCAGAATGTAAGCCACTTCTAGGATATAAAACTGCTTACTATTCCTATTCTGTCAGTATGCTTTGTCAGTATTTTGGTAATCTGTCCTCAAATGGAGAAAAACATTAAGATTTGAGATATTTTCACTTTTTACTTTGATATCCAAAAAAAGAGAATCAGCCAAGTCTTATACGTAACTTCACCTGCTTCAGTACTGGGGTAATAATTTGTTTCAGAATAAGCAGTTGACACATGCCTTTTCTGTCACTGCCAATCTTAGCTTTACTTACTATGTATTTCCCTCATGCTGTTGTGTTATAGTGTCAGCATCTTATTTTTTGTTTTCCATTGTGCATAACTTTTCATCTGGACAGGCACACATAAAGCTAGCAGTTGAAACAGGTAGAGCAATAAACTTGGATAACTCAGTAGGCTTATATAGGATATGACAAATGCAACACGAGCTTATAATATATGGCAAATATTACTTTGATGTAGGCAAGTTACAATTGCATTAAAATTGAAAAAAATCTGCTTTTTGTCTGTTAAGATATTTTGTTTACTTTTCATCTGTTTAGATTTTGTTCAGATGTTGCTATATTAACTGGACTTGAAGGAATTCATTCAGCATTGCTAAAATTTTAACAGCTAACACTTAGGCTCAGACATAATTTTTCAGGTGTCACTTTTAGAAGTGAAAACATTACCTCTTAAGCATCAGATCTATTGGTTTAATAACACTTTTTTCTTTTTACAAAAGCTGACATTATAAATGCTAATGTTTAACTTGTGGGCAAGAGATGAAAGGATGTAAAAAACCTATGTCTGTAAACTAGAATATCTATGGGAAAACTTAGTCCAAAATAATGATCATCTAGGGAACTGCTCATGTGAATGTGTGCTGTTGAGAAGGCTGTTTTCTAGCCTTATTGAGAACAATTCATAGTTTGTTGTGCTAAATGTTCATGACTGGATGGAGGGTGACATATATAGAACTCAAAGATAGATAACTGCTTATTTGGGAGGACAGGCAGTCCTCCCACTTAAATCATATCTGAGAGGCTAAAAAATTTTGATGACTTGTTCCACCTCTCCGCTCTATCCTGCATATGTTGTTTTCCTCACAGGCTCAGTTCACTGCCTCTTTTTAGAAACAGTCTTTTGGATACTTGCACAAGTCTTAAATGCAGGGAAACTTTCCTCCCTTTCCCCTTCCACCTCAAGCTCTGCCATGATTGCGTGGGGAACTTATTTGAATTTCTCTTCTTCTTCTAGGACAGCCTTAAGACCTTGTGGATGGAAGACCTTTTGTGCTTCTATGTTCGTGTCAGAATGGCCTAGGCAAATCTGTTGCTCTATGGTTCCTACCACAGGCGCTCCACAGCAATGTATTGGGATTTTGCCACTAGTGCTAGTGGACCATCCAGATGGCTGTAAACCTGCAGAGGAGGTTAGTACAAAATGTGATCCAGGAATTTTTGACTCTATGGATCAGGTCTGTCTCCTCTGGGTGTATTTTAGAGCAAAGGGAGCACTTAGACTGTGTGCATGATACTAGTTTGCCATTGCATATTCCGTATTTTTCTGTTCCTTCAGAGTCCTGCTGGACTAGTTAATTTGTCTGCAGCTATTAAACAGGTGTTCATAAGAATCCCTTTAGATATTAGCACGAGCCTAATCTGTTGGTTATTGTGGTTGCCTCTGGGTATTGGAAAGTACAATATCCAAGTGAATAAAATACCTTGGTTTTAGTTCTCCTGAACTTACTTTTACTGTCTCAGCATATCATCTTGACAAGAGTGATTTAGGCCAATGAGCTGGAATTCAAATAATTTTTCCATCTAGGTGAACTCAAAGCTTGGTATTTTCTTTGTTTCTACAGTAAGCACCTTTCTCTTAAAGCATCCTTGTTGGACAGGACTTGACTTATTAAACTACCACCGTGTAGTCACTGGTTGCCAAATGAGGTATTCCACCGCTGCGGTCTTGTCCAGCCTTCCCTCTGTGTGCATCTGCCACTTGCTACTATTTTTTAAGCTTGATTGAAATAAAGTGATGAACCAAAGTTTAACAGTACAGATGGCCAAAGATGTGATAGGACAAATCTGTTTCCTTTGGCAGAAAAGATTAACTAGTCAAGTTGTATTTAGAGTGTAGAATGTTGCCTTCCGCTTGCCTTGATTTTCCTTTCCTGCAAACCTGTTAACACCTTTCATAAGGTTAGTGTTCACAGACTGAGTTCTGAAGAACTCATTGAGGCCAACTTTGAAGTTCAGGTTCAGTGGGGTAAAAAGAGAAAAGCCTGTTTCAGGTCTAAATGGATCCTTTTCCAGAAAGCTTCAAAAGGTCTTTGTCTGGCATATATTCCTGAATTCAGTGTTTAAAGTATAGCTTGAAAAAAAAAATCAGTTTAGAGGAGAGGGAAAAATATATCCAAAATTAGTATCTGATACTGTTGAGTAGTAGTAGAGGCTACTCAGAATAATGAAGAGTCACAAAGGAAAACCAGGGCAAATTTTTTTTTATTTGTGGATTTACTGCTTATGGCCTCTTAAGCTATAGATCCACTGATTCTTTTGCTGTAGTCCAGCCACCTCTTCTGTGAGTTTAATGAGGTAACGGATTTTAGTGGACATAACCGCTGTTGCAGGGGGGAACCTAATTGTTCTGCATTCTTTGGTCTGTGTCTGCACTGGGAGACTGAAAACCCCACAATTGTTCTTGGCTATTTGTATCAGTCCTATGATTGAGTTTCTCCATGACTGTGTACATTTTTGGTGGCAGAAGGCCAGCATGTTGGAATGAGAGAGAAGGTGGAGTAGCAACTGTTTATGCAGTAGTGCATCTACTTATGCAGTAGTGTGTTGCTGAATCATTAACTGTGATCTAACTCTGTCATATGGCTTCTCAGCCATGTCTGCTCTCTCTTGTTGTAAGGATTCTGGTATCTTTGGAGAAGTTAAAAATCTTCCGGAACAACTGCTGGAAAGAATTTTAAATTAATTGAAGCAAAGAATTCTAAAAGAGACTTTAAAAATATCTGATTTAATTTAAATTTTAAAAGTGATTGCATTACTCAAATACTGTCATCTGCAATTAATGTATAGCTGAATCTGTGAAACAGTTCCATCATATTCCCTCTTTAAATGTTTGCCGACACATTAACCTTTTTTTTATGGTGAACTGTTTCTCTCTCCGCTTCTAGTCAGGTATGAATTTTGAATTGTAAAAAAGCTTAAGTGGCTGCCAGCTTTATACCTGCAAAATGTTGTGTCAATTAAATAATTAGCTGGTTTCTACAAAGTGCCTGACAACTGAAAAAAATTAGCAAACTAATAAGCACCTGAGTATTTGAAAAAACTGAAGTAATTTAGTGAAGTTGAATATATATCTGCCATACCTAATGTCTTATAGTTGACTGAAAGAATAAGTGAACTCTTTCAAGAAATAATTTTTCTGACTTAAATTACATATCACACTCTTCAGATTTCTCTGAACTGCTGTGCAGTTCAACAAGTAACAAATTCTAAATTTTATTACTGTCCCCATTACTGATGTAGTGCCTGTATCTTAAGATGACTACTGTATCTAATTTTGTCAAACCTTTTTCATACTAGGATGAAAACTTAGTTTAAACCAGGATGAGAACCTTTTTTGGAATCACTAGCTTTAAGAGTGTAGTCATGAAATTTAACATGTGAGTGGGTTTGCCGTTTTTCTTCCAAAGAGTTAAGAAATAAAATCCAGCAACATTGGAAAAGCACTTACTACAGAATGCTGAAAATGTAGCATTTTCCTGTGAAAATGACTTTTTAAATAAAGTATGAATTTGGTTTTTCCTAGCACTTTCTGTCACAAAGGAGTTCAAAACATGATAGATCTTTTTATTTTTAAAAAGTACAGATTTTTGAAGCCATTAACAAAAAAGGATTGCTGTTTTCTATAGAGCTCAGCTTATTTTTTCCATATTACTACTTTTGATCAAATGTGAACTTGAGGGTCTTTATTATTGTTTTTCAATGAAGTTGAAAGCTGAGAAGTGTGGTTTAACCTTTGGAAATCCAAACTGGAATTTTTTGCACAAATGCTGTGATTACAGTGACTTGATAAGGCTACCCAAGAGCTTCTTTAAATTTATATCCACCTGTTTAATGTAGAACTTTTGCTTTCCTGTTACATTTTCTATCATTAATAATGGTATACTTTTCATAATGGTCTGTTCAGAGCGCAGAAGGTTCATTCTTGAAAATTATAAACCCAAGATATTCTTTGTCACGCTTGGCTGGATTTAAATAGAACATGCTCTTGGTCTCAATGTTCATACTTCGTATTTTTAAATTTCAGCCAACCAAGTTTAACTAATGGATTAATTTCTTTTCTTAATTATTTGGAAATAGTACTTCAGTAAATATTAAGTGGTTTTAAATATTTATTGTACTATTAGAGATGAACCTGAGAAAAGTCTGTGGTGTAGCCAGCATTTAGTTTGTTTGCAAAAACTGGCAAATGAAATCCTGGTATCTAAATATTTTTTTATAAGGTTATATAATATACCTGGTTTAGGGTGAGGGGAGAAGACAAAGCTGTTCACAATGAAATTAATAGATGGGATTTCTTGTCTTTTTTTAGTCTTTGATTTTTTTTTTCTATGTAGTCTCAATATTCTGCAATTAAAAGTGGCTTTATTCTTCTGGCTGGCCATATATTTTCTTTTTTTTTGTTTGCCATCACGCTTCTGCCATTATTTCATGACTATTCAATTGGGCTTTTTGCTTTATTTGTCTACTAATCTAGCTTTTGCACATATTTGTATTTCTAGGGATTGCTAATGTAAAACCAGTTTGATTTGATAGCATTAGGACTGGCATATGACCTGAATGGGTCAAACAGAGTTCTTTCTCCCACTTAGTAGAATATGCAAGCTCTGCCTGCTGATAACTTAGAATGAGCCAGGTGTGTGTCTGTGGTCAGTTACAATTTCTATGCTTAGGTTCATAATTTATAGTTGTCTAACAGAAAAGAATATTTGGTGGATAGGTGAGCACTGTGTGCTTCAGGTTTTTTTTTTAGTCATATGGACGGCTTTCTGTTTCTTAGACAGATGGGATCTTAACTTTTCCTTCCTCCTTTTTGTTGAATAGTCTTGATTCCAGCAGCAACAGAAAATCACTTTTTCATCCTGTCTCTACTTCACTCATTACCTTCATTTTTGTTTGTGTTGTACCAGCCTAGGAGATAAGAGATGTAAGAGCAGTGGGAAAAGGAGAGTTTATCTGCTTGCATGGAACTGAATTGGTCAGAGCTACTGTTTGTGTGAGAGTGAAGGATTGCTTGAATATCAAAGGGGAAAATGCCAAGGAGAAAGGAGACTTGACTTTTGTTGTGAGAATGTCCCAAAACGTGAAACTAGCCTTTGCAACAGTTCAAATTAGACAGCACTGATACTTCTGTAAATTCTCTTGTACAATCGGCCATCACAGATGCTTCAGCATACAAACCTCAAGCTCACCTGAAATCTGAATTCTAGAGTTTAAGCTCTGGTTCTGTGGAAATACCAGTATCAGTGCTGAAAAGCAAGATGGGATAGGGACAAAGAAAGTATCCAGGACTCCAGTCCTTAAGAAGGACCATTGCTGTACTGGGCTATTTGCTGACTATTACTGCAACTTCTCCCTTTCAGTTTTTTCTTTTCTTATCCAGTCTTGCAAATGATCCCAAGTTCTACAGGATTTACGGAACTTTGCTTTATTGGTCTGCCTATTTAGCTTTTTATCTGGCAGTTCTTTTCTTGTTGGTCTAACCAAAGTAGAACCCAGAACACAAGCATTGCTTACTTTAGAAAGAGACTTTCCAAGGACAAATTTATGGATCCTTGAAGAAAATCTCATGGTTATTCTTTTTATGCCGTGGCTTGACAATGGAGATAAAGAATTTACAAGCTTGCGGATTACCATGCTTTATTGTTAAAAGATCTCTGGGAAGTAAGAATTAAAGAAAACTATAATAACCCTAAAGCAAGGGAGTATAAGAGGGAAAGCAAAGGATGAATGTGAAGACTCTTATCCTTAGTGAAGTACTGTGTGTGTTAATTTAATACAAAACGGTTGTTAACAGCAGAAGTTACCTGCTGAGCAGCCAACTTGTGAAAACAGATTCTGTGTGAATGTATGCTTTAGAGCTATATGGGCTGTTTGTATAAATACAGCCATTTGGTTTCTATGCAGAATTCATATTTGTACATGGATGTAGAAAAGGGGCACAAGTTTTTGTGAGAAACATTGCAATAATTTAATTAATGTGTCGCAGAATTAGACAATGCTATTTTTTATTTTTCTCCATATCTAATCAGGCTTTTCTTTATAGAGAAAGAGAAACAAACATGTTCTAATTTTTGGGGAAGGGGGTAGGTTTTTTTGGATGGAGATATGATGTTTTCTCTGTATTTCAAAAAGTGTTTTGTCCTGCAAAACTGCTTAGCTAATTCTGGTTAGAATTTTGATTCCCTAAGCGTGGTAGGGGGTGTGTGGTATTTTATTTTTTTAAAAAACTGTCTGCACCATCACTGTTAATGAGATTAGGAGTGAAGCTTGTTGGTAAAGAATTCAGATTTTTTTATTATTCTTCATTTTACTGGAGACAATATAATCCACCATGTATGAAATGATTGTCATCTTTATTTTGTCAAATTATATTTTGTAATTCTTTAAGTCTTCATGTTTAGTCACATGCCTATTATCCTATTCAGCAGTTCTTAACTTGTTATCTGTGTGTATTCGATTTGTCAGCAAGTTCTGTTGTTACTCTAGGCAGAATTCAGCCAGCTTCTCTGGGTTAAACACCCTTCAGACCCAGTACGTAAGGTCAATTTTTCTTTGCATATATTGTTTTCAAAGATTTTCTTCTAGAACATTTAAGGTTTTGAGTACTTTCTACAAATATTCTTTGAATGTATTCACGATTTCTTCAAGTTTCCATTCTGGATTTTTAATGTGCAATAGAAAGTTTTCCAGATTAGAGATTTCTGTAGTTGTTTTCATAGGGATGGTTGAATCTGCTCACTGCAGAACAGTTTCCAGAAATCTCCTTTAAAATCTTTTTTTCTAATTAGCTGACTTTGCTTTTCTTTAATTCAAATTCTTGCCCATTAGTGATTCATCCTTAATGATGACTATTTGGCTATGTAATTTTCTGCTGTCTTTAAAAGTGTTTGAAGAATTAATGAACAATTTATTCCACTCTAGCTTTTGGCTTTGATGCATATCTAAAGAATAATCAGTAGCTATATTTTAGAATATTTGAGACTCAGCTTGCAAGATTTAACAATTTCTCCTAATGTAAGAGCAAGATTTCAAGATTGTCTTGTGAAAGATTTATCCACTTGATTGTTCATGGCCTGCTTAGGTATTTGTCTGTGAAAAAAGTGTAACTAGCTTGATGACAGTGAATTCTTCTGACCTTTTAAGTGGTCAAAGATTTATTGAAATTTGTGTTTCTTTAATACTGACGTTCAAGTTGCTAGATTTCTTCTCTTCTAATATCTATCTTCATAGCAGAATAAAGAGTAAATTCCAAGCTCTGCTGTCTGTGTCCATCAGTGTTTCCAAGAGAAATCTCCTTATTTCCTCAAAATACTTCAAAAGCAAATGCAACCAGATGTTTGTAACTGCTGACATGTGCAGACTGAAGAAAGTATCATCTGCAGAATATTCTGTTGAGTATTTGACATATCTGCAGGAAGACTGATCTATTGATAAGGAGAGTATTCATTTTGGTTCAGTCTCAGCTGGTAGTAACTGAGTTTAGTTTCACATTTTAATGTAGAACTTCGAAAAAATTTTGGAAGTAAATTTGATTTTCTGGACTGTGCAGAAACATTATAAAGGAAGATGGAAAATATGAGCATTGAGAATATGGAACAGCTTATTGTGTTTTTACTTCCACATAATCTAATCTTGTGCATATGATTTCTAAAATAAGATTGCTCACAATAGTAAATCTTTTTTTTTTTTTTTTATTAGAAATTCTTAACTGCTTGCATTGCATTTGATCTTAGTGAGTATATGCTTTGTAAGGCCAAGTGATGCTGGTTTTGACTAGGAGCCTTCATGCCCTGTTACTACTTCACGTCACAACTCCAGGTATCTAAAATACGTGGAGGTGTTTACAAATTTGTCTTGCAGATAGAAGATAGTATACTTATAGTCTAATCTTTACTACTGGGACACTATCCCATTGTAATATAAATTTGGGGTCGTTCAGCTTTTTATTTCTTAAGAGCCTTGTAACTGGCATTTAGCTCTGATGGAGGAGCTACAATTACTTAGTTTTATAAAAACTTTCTTCTCAGTAATTACATGATCTATAGCTCACATGGTAAAATTGTTTGTCTTGGGGAAATGGAGGTCCTAACCTAGAGAACCTGTGTAAAATGTGACCTGCGTTTTCCTTCCCTAGTCCTGCAGTGTTAGGATTGGGAGACCAGCTAGCACAGCTCTTCAGAGATTTAAAGGTTGGAATTTGTTTATAGCACTGGAATGCTGATTGGCAGGAGTTTTGCTGTACTGAAAATGCTAAGTGCTGTCTCACCAGTTGTGAATCTTCCAAAAAGAAGAGCCAAAGAAAATCCTACCTCAGGTTTCTGTGAAGAGTAGCAGAAGGCTCAAATAGATCTTACTGATGCATCTTCAGGCATTAGTTATTGTATGTTAGGGATTTATGAGCTTGGTGCATTGCTAGCACTGACATTAAAATCCTCTCTTTCTGCTGTTAACAAAAGCTTTTCACTCTTGAGTTGCTCATTGTCTTCGTGCTGCCTGTGGTACTCACTGATGAAAATACTGTCTGTGTTCTCCAGCTGGCTGTTACTCTAAGTCAAGCACGCTCAGTAGCCCTCCCAGAGTGTGTATGTGAAATAGCTATGGTTCTAAAGAGGAATGTTTGCGCTCTGTCAGCATCTGAGGTATCAATAGCCCACTTTAAAACTGTGGTTGTTTCAGGAAAAGAAATAACTGTCTATCAGCTTGTAAGTCTCCTTTCCTAGAAGGATTGCCCATTCTGTAGCTGTCAGGAGAGGCAATAACTGCTGTTCAATGTAAGAAGGAAATGATCTGAATAATAGTGGTTTGAACTCACCTGCCAGTACTGCGATACCCAATAACTGAATGCCTGTGTAAAAACTTACTGCTGTTAGATTCAAGGTACTCTATATCTGGGTATTCATTTCATGTGTTGTAATTAAATTGAACTAATGATATACTCCTAATATTTGAAGCAGTACTGTAAGGAGATACATAGAGGGAGTTTGTATAGGATTGGCAATATTAAGTAATGTATACTGTTGCTCACTGGGCATAGTAGAATCATATTTTAAATCTCAAAGCAGTTGAGAGAGTGGAAATGTCTGAAGGATCCCTGAATAAATATGTCTAGTTTTAGCTAATTTCCATTCAACCTGGAGAGTTGACAGAAAAAATGAAATTGTTGCCTCAGTCATTTCAAAGCTACTTTAAAATCATGAAACAGGAATCACAGCTGTTTATATGACAGCAGTAGTCTTTGTACTTTTATTGTATTCTTGGTTTCCAAATTTTAGCTATCCCCTTGAGCTCTTGTAATATTTATAGTGATATTCTGATAGAGAATATTTTGTCTCCCTCCTGGATCAATTTATTCTTTATTATACAGCAAAAATTGTAAAAAGGAATGTAAATCCAAAATCTGTGAATTAATTGGATTTGAACTTTCAATATCTGATTAAAATATTGTTCATCTGGACCTTTGAAACCTTGCCCATTGCAGTTTCTTCCTGCAAGCAAGACCGGATTTTCTAACATCAGTCTGAAAAGTATTGGCTATGGCTGTGGAAAAGTAGTAACTTACGAAAGCCTTTCAAAGACTTTCATTTGAGGAGTTCTGTAAATAATCTTTTATTTTATTCTCAAAAACAAACTGTTAGGAGATATTGGCATTAAGGGAATCCGTGAGTGTGGATATTTGGGTTTGTTTGTTTTTTCTTCTAGAAAAACAACTTAAAATCAACACCCTCCCACCCTCTGCCAAACAGTGAACTCGTATGGAGGCATTTTATGACAAAAATCCAACATCTGCATTTGCTTCTGGAAGGAATTAATTTAGGCCTTTCCACTTGTGTTTGTTACACTTCTGTGAATTTCAGACTGGAAGACTAAGAGTAAAAAAACTGCTTGGATCACTGCATCAATGGTCTTTTATAAATCCATAGGACTCTGCTTTGACACATCTTTGCTGAATACAAAGCTCTCCCTCTGGCCTTCCCTTGTGAAATAGCAGTGCATCATACAATGCTTCCTGAGTTTGTCTAAGGAAAATACTTAAATGATGCATCCGAAAATCTCATGGCCTTTTATCCATGACTGGGGGACAGCAGCAGCTCAGTGTTGCCTTTGCTTTATTGAAACTATTCAGCTGATAGCAAAGTTATGTACTCCAACACATACTACTGAGCATATTTTATTAAAAGTCATCATGATTGTGTTATTCCAGTTGACAACATCATATTTCTTCCTGCCTTATCACTTGTTCCTTTTTACAGGAACAGGTCTCTAGATCACCCATTTCAAGAACTAGCACCAAGACTCCTAAAGAAAATAGTTGCCACATTATCGAAGTTGTATTCTTGTCAGCTTAAAGTTTATGTCTCTCCAGTCTTTCTTCTAATCATCTTGTTTAGCCAATTATTTTTTGTGTTAATTCTAGTCTTCCTCATCTTAAACAACAATTTTCCTTGTGGGAGTTACATTTAAAATGTCTTGTACTAGCTGACATTAACTTTGAAGTCAGTTATAGATTGAATTAAATTTTCGCTGTTCTAATTTATCCAAATTGTATTGTTTTTTATTCAGCTTCTGATGTACTTATATCCCTGATCATTCACTCAGTCTGTTCTAGAAAGGTTTGCAGTATTTATATACTATATACAGTCTTAATGACTACATTAATGTAAACTATTCATGCAGTATTATTTCATTAAATTAAACATAGGACTGGACAACTTACTGTCCTTCAAAACATTGTTGCATTTATTCCTGTTTCAGGTATTATGTGTAGTAAATTACTAGACTGTTCTGCTATCACACTTTGAAATTTCCCGTGGCAGTTCTTAATCTCAGTTGGTTTTATTTCATCTTGAGTTCGATCATTTCCTTGTCCCTGTTGCAATTAATTTTCTCCTATCTCATCTTTTCTTAACTGGAGGTAAACACTGTTTCTAGTATAATTAACATTTGGGCCATACTAGATGGTTATTAATCTGCAAATGATCATTTTTGTTTGAATAGCACTGATTAGAAAGAGAATCAGGAAGGACTGTGTAGTAGTAGGAACTGCTTGAAAGTGTTGACCAAATGCTTGATTTCTTAGAAAATTTTGAGGAAATTTAATTAAGATAGTACATACTGCTTGCAAACTCATTTGAGAAACTGTTAAGCACTCTAATTTGCAAAATGATAAACTGTTTTCAGAAGTTAAATGATTGCAGTTGTTGCTGGAAAGTATAGGTACCGAAATAGCAATGTCTTGAATTAATTTTCTTGCAGTAACTGGAAAAGCTTTGTTTTGAAAGCGTTTCTACTCAGTTTAGAGATGTTATTTCCTCTTTATGTATCTGTAGAAGTAATTAGAATCAATCATAGAAGTTTAGAGGTTAAGTAAAGACTACTTAGATAAGTAAATCACTGGAATTGAGGTTCAAGTGCACAGTGAGTTAGTTCCATACAGTTATAAACAGTTTGACAAACTTGCCTGATGTTCCATTTCTGCACAGCTTTTCTATGCAATGAGCCAGATTTTCATTTCACAAGAGCTTCTTCTTTTATAAATATATGCATTCTAATTTATCTGTAGGAAAGCTTTTATGAATGCATAACTTCTGCCTTTGCATTATGTTAATACTTGTTTTTTCAAGTGTAGTCAGCTACTCCTGTGTTTTATTCTTCCTTCATTCCAAGGCCTACCAATTTTCAAACCATAAGTGATATTTTTTTCAGTCAATTTAAAATATTGAGTTATGAATTGAAAATTCACTTTTAAATTAAAAATATACTCTTCCTGCACAGAACAAGAGGAATAAAAATTGATTTTACAGACCTACATTTCCTGGATTTTTCTGAAGAGTAGTTTTACTTTTAATGAATTGTTCTAATGCTGCTTAGACAAGTATAATCTGCTTTCACTCCTCTCTTCTTCAGAACTTATTGTTGCTGAATTTTAACAGAAAACTTCTGAATACCGAAACCTTTCAAAATCCATCATGCAAGTGTAGCTCAATGAGGAGTACTTCTCTTTGTGTTAACTTCTGAGCTGAAGAGAGTACTGACCTTCTTGAGCTCATTATTTTTTTTCCCCTGATGAAGTTGTAAGAGTTGGATTTGTTTCTGTGGAGGAGACACACCATACACCCATTTTCCACAGGTAATGGGTTGACCCTCTGATGTGAATAGTTTTTTTACATTTGCTTTTATAACATATAGCTAGGTAATACTTTGTTTATCCTCAAACTGACCTATTTACTGATAAGATAGTTAATGAGATTTTTGCTAAGAAGCACTTAAAAGAATTTAATAGAGCGTGGGCCAGTAAAGAAAAATATACATCAGCACAGTAGCAAAAGTAGTTCTGAAAAATGTTTAGTGTTGGCACCACTTCTTTTTTTCAAATACAGACACATTCAACTAGATAGGCCACAGCCACATCTATAGTTAAGATATGGAGTTTTGGATGATGCTGGAATTGACAGTTTGCATTTGGTTCATTTTTCAGAACTTTCCTCAAAAATCCATACGTATTCCTAATATGTTACCTAAAGTATGCCTGTCTTTTCTCCTTTATTACTAAATAGACTGAGAAGCTGAAAATTCAATTTTGTGTTAGGCCATCAATCTTTCCTTAGATGCTGTTCAGTTAATCACTATCCATTTGGTTTAAATTGACATTAATAGCTTAGAAATAACAAATATTGTGTCAGGATTTTGATGAGCCCCTACTTTGTGCCAACTTCTGTTTATTCTTGTATGAAAGTCTGAGGAACAAACTTTACATCAGCTTTGTCTGTTTCGGAGCTGCACCCAACACAGAATCTTTGTTATTTGAGTGCAATGAATGCAATTTGGCAATGAAGTCCTGTTAAGTCTGTTACGAAGTCATGCTGAAGGCTGATCGCTAGTATAAACAAAGATGAAGTTGATCCAAAGATAAAAATGACTGAATAGTCTTGTGTCATACTGAAAAGAGTAAGCATTCTTTCCCATGTCAACTGTGTTGTTGAGAAAGGTGGTAAAGTGAAACAATGCACTTTATATGAGCAGTAAATTTGAAGATGACCTTTTTCTATAGTGTGAAGTGCATGATGGATTTCAAGGGGGGAGGGAATCACTTGACCTTCAGCAGTAACAACACTTGAACGTACCCATTTGTCCTCCTTTCACTTTATTCTTGGTAAGTTATAGCCTCTGTTTCTACTCTTTCCAAGGTGTTTTTAGTACTCCTTTTACATCAATAGTGTAAAGGTTTTGTTACCCATTACCCAATATTTTGAAGGGAAGAAAAATACCTATTTTTGCAATAATCTTCAATTTTATTACATTACTCAGTAACAAAGGCAGTTTTTAAATCTATGCATTTTATGCTGTAGTTAACTGCATGCATAAACAAGTCCAGTGAGTTTCTTTGCTCTAAGGACACACTGCTGATTCATGTTGAAGTTGTTATCAAATTCCAAAGGTTTCTTTTTGCAAAGCAGCTTCCTAGCCTATTGATACCCAGCCTATATGGATAATGAGGTTATTCCATGTATAGGACTTTGTACTTGTATTTGTTGAATCTCTTGAGGTTTTCAACCTAGCCCTTGGATCTCCCTCGGTTTGGCCACCCAGGGCTGTTTCAGGGTGTCATCTACATGCTCCACCCCCAGTTTGGTGTCACTTGCAGCCTTGCTGACTGTGCATTCAGTCCCATCCCTCAGGTTCACTGTACAGACGCTATCAGTATCAGCTCCAAGTTTGACCTTTGAAGGACACCACTGGTGAATGTCTGTCAGCTGGACTGTTCTGGTCAGAACTCATAGAGCCTGGTTGTCCAGCTAGCAGTCCACTCACCTGGTAGCCCAGTTCTCTAGTTCTGACAAAGTACTCTGGAAAACTGTCACAGTCCCTGTTAAAATCAAGGTAAACAACATTCACTGCTTTTCCCTTGCGCACTAACCTAGTCTTCTCCTTAAAGCAAGCTGCCAGGTTGGTCAAATATGATGTCCCTTGGTGTGTCTCTACTATCTGTTCCCAGTGGCCTGTTTGTGCAGGGTTGTTTGTGTGTGGATGTAGGTCCCAGGGGGATTTGTTCCATAATTTTTGCAGAGACTGAAGTGAGATTGACTAACAGATGGTTTTCAGATCTTCCTTTTCCTTCTTGATGATAGCATTTTTTCCTAGTCCTAAGGCAACTGTTTGGATCACCATGACCTTTCAGAGATGGTGGAGAATGACCCTGCAGTAAGATCAGTCTGGTCTTTCAGCACCCTCAGTTGCCTTCATGTGGTGCCATGGAGTTGCGCATTTCCAAGTGGCTTAAGGGATCCCTGACTCAGTCTGTCTGCACTGCATGTGAAGTTTTGACTCCCACAGACGGTGCCACTGAACTATGATCTGGGGCACCCAATAACAAAGGAGGCAAAAAAAGATAAGCACCAAGTACCTTAGACTTTTTCCATGCCTGTTGTCACTTGATCTGCTGTCCCACTGAGCAGTGGATCTGCACTGTTCTCCGCCTTTGTTTTGCCATTAGGCTTACAAGCACTTTGTTGCTATTCTTGTTTCTTCTTAACTTGAACTCCAAGGTTCCACAAGTACCTCTCCACATGCTCAGGAGATGTTTCTGTATTCCTCCAAACTAGCTCTGCTTCCACCTTCTGTGTATTTCACGGAATTCCAAGTGCCTCTCTGTGACGCTGTTTAAGTCACTTAGTCACACAGATGCAGGGCAACAGCCGTCATTCTTTAGAGAGCCCTTTTGTCCCAGAAGCCTGCCTTTGACACCAGCTGTGCAGCCAGATGTTGATAAGCTGTGTGCACTCCTGCCTGAGTCTTGCCCTTCCACTGAAGCAATTGAGGAGAGCAGTATCTGTGGCCCGTGCCTGCTACACTCTTTCCCCCACAAGCTCTGCAATCTCTGCTCATACACTCAGGTTCACACCTGGTAGTGTTACTGATTTATACATGTATGAATAGCCAAGGGATGGTTATCTAAGAGCTGAACTCGGTCATGTTTGTCAGTCTTTCAACAGCATTCCAGCAGTATAATGTTCTGGAAATGCACATTTGCAGTCTTTCCTTCCATTCCTACAAGTTACTGATTTCCTGGATTTGCCCCTCGCTCAGCTCCCATCTTGGTTATCTCCATCCACTTATGCTGTCTCTTCTTCCTTGCATTGTGAACTCACACTTGTGGCCCTACAGTGTCTCAGCGAAGACCCCTCTGCCTACTGTTGGTGCTTGCTCATGGTGCACCACTCTGCTCAGTTTGCCCTGTAGCTCCCTTCACTGAAGAACAGCACCTCAATCCAAGCACCCCTCCCATGGGTGAGGCCACCACCCCCACTCCAGCATCAGTAAGAGGTACCTAGCATTTTTACTGCCCAAGCCATGGATATCCTGGAATGCTCTCCTAGAGCTCTGTCTGGTATGCTAAGGGCAGTTGCTTCAGCAGAGTTCCTGAGCCCTTTTTGCTGCCTGAATTCTGCTGGTAAGCAGACAATGGAAGTGCTGTCATAAAACTAGTGGTAAAAATACAGTGTGACTCTTGAGATGGTGAGCTGCCCAGGGGAGTTGAGAGCCTTTGTCTAGAGGTACAGGGAAAAGACCTTATCGATGGTAACCAGTCTATGTTGAACTTTTGCATCACTATCTCTGAGCCCTCAAAGGACTCAAAGCATTCACAAAGTGTCTCTTTGACATTTCATTGAACTCTCAAAGGAATTCTCTTACATTAGAGGCAGATATGGTGCCAGCCTTTGCATTTTAAAGCACTTGATATAGTTGGTATTTTTATGGATGGAAAGTCTAGTTTACAGTTCTTCTCCTGGTGTCTCGCTAATCTGAGGACCCCCAAGCACTGCTCCTGGTTTTTACACTTTCTTTTATAGCCTAATATCTCTTGAGCCTGAAATTCCAAAAGTCAGATATTATAATAACTTATTTAGTTGTCTTTTACAACATGTTGCTTTTAATTAGCATTTGGTTTTTTTAAAGTACATACAGGTTGGTGGTATAACTTGATTCTTTGCCAGATCATTTTTATTGTGTCCCAAATGAGAGAAAAAGAGGAAACCAACCGTATGAAGAGTTTAGGTACAGTCGTACCATATCAGACAGATTTTTTTCTGTGTATACAGTATTTGTTCCTGCCAGTGGCTGATGGTCTCTGTCTAGGGAAGAGAACGCGGGGGAAATTGTAATGACACTTCCTTGCTGTACTGTTGGAGCATGCAGTGACTTGAGAGAAATGGTCGGGGAGTGCTTGACATAAGGGTGAGGACTTGGTGTTTAATAGCTGATGAACAAGCTTGCAGCACTGGCAGTGAGTGTACTGTGGTAAGAGGTTTCCACGCATAACTATGCATTGGGGGGAATACCTTCCTTCTGTTTTTAACCCCTTGCTGCTAAATTCACTTGGTTTCTGTGAATAAAAGTAGGAGCACCAGGCAACAGTTGTTCTCTCTTTACCATCTACATGCAGCTTTTGATTTTTATAGACCTGCCACTTGATTTAGGTTACATCTTTTTCCAGCCAGGAAGAATACTACTCTCTCCTTTACCTTATAATCTTATAATCAAGCTATCCCTTGTTGTCTTCGTTCTTTTGCCGTTCTCACTTGTCCTTTCTAATCTTTCTCTATCCTTTTTGAAATAAAAAGACTGGATGTTCATTCAGTGTTCAAAATGAGAAAACAGATACTGTGTAATGGTACAGTGATGGTTTGTTTTCTGTTCTTAGTAGTCTGTAACAAATTATTTTTCTTTCACTTCTGCTGTTCACCAAGCTGATGGTTTTATAGAGCTTTGTAGTGCAACTCCAAGATACAGAGTTCAGGCCCATCCTTGTACCTATTAAAAAACCCTAAACAAGCAACAACAAAAACCACAAAACAAAACAACAGAAAAACCCAAACAAACAACCCCTATAATTTTTTTCTTAACATAGGTCACTTAATGCTTCGATGTGGAAATTTCATCTGCTATTCTATCATCATGTTGTTAATTAAAATGAAGAACTGCAAAATTATCTGTATAGGAATCCCTGTATACTGAAACTATGTAGATGCAAACTGAGATTATCCCAAACCAAACTCTTTCTTGGCATTTGATGCACACCTGTGCAGGAGGCAGAGGGATATGCACAATTCTAGTCTTGTACAAGTGGAAGCCTACAGCCTGCTAGGTTGCTATGACATCCAAACCTATTCTGCTTAAGTGTATAGGCACATTAATATCTCTGCTGACCATTACAAATCAGCTGTATTTAGAAGAGGGATGTAATAGTGCTTTCAAGAAGAGGAAGGGCAGGAATCAAATTATGACAATGAAATGCTAAAGGAACAGTGGTCTTAATGATACAGGGGGTTTTTGTGAGGTTTTTGCATAATCACGGCTTACAACTAAAGTTCTCTTTTTCCAATGCATTCTTCAGTTTACGCGGAAAGCGTGTAAGAGAAACTGTGTATGTCAATTTTAAAATTCTAGTCTGTTTTGGAAGAGTCGTATTTTCCATTTGTTTTAAGTTAGGAATATCTGCAGCTCTGTTTTTTAACTATTAAGCTACTTCCACTGGGAAATACTTTGGGAGTATTGGTGTTGAAATACCTCAGCAATGGTGGGGAACTTGTCGGTAAAAAAAAAAAAAAAATTTTAAAAGTCATGTTTTAGTGTAAATAAGCAATCCCAAAGCTGTTCTTGATTTTTTTCCCTACCCAATGTTAATCATGGAAATAACGAGTCCTTGTAACAAAATTTGCTTCTAATTTGAGTAGGACAAAGGAGAATCTCAGAGGTTGACATTCTAAAATTTTAAGGTATACATGTTGAAAAATGTAGAAAAAATCGTTCTATAATCAAGTATTAAACTATTAAAATCACTTCAGGCATCCAAATTATTCCTTTATCTATAGAATGTGAGGAAAGTGATCACAGTGGCTTGCATGCACCTTATTCACTTTGCTTGTTTAACTTCACCCAAAGGGCTGTTATTTTTGGTTTGTTGAAAGCAGAGCAGTTGTGTTTTGAGGAGAAAGAACGTGCCACTGAACTTTGTGTGAAGTACAGGTATTTGTAGACTAGCTTTTCTAGAGATGGGCCCAGAAAGTCAACGTGTAATACATGATGGGAGGAATATTAGCTGTGGGCTTCAGGCAGGGCAGATTGATATCTTGCTTCCTCAGGTATGCCTGGTTTTCATTCATTTACCTTGTTCGGATTTCTCGAGGGTCCAGAGAGTTCCTTTTAATTTCATTAGATGTGCCTACATTCTTCTCCAGTAGCTTGAAGAGCACTCTGTTTTGGTCACTCATTTTATAACACTTCAAGTGATGAATGTTAACATAGCATAAGACTGGAGCGATGCTGCTTTATTTGACCATGTTGCCTTAATCTCATTGGAGTGCACAGAGCATTCATTTTGACACATACAGCATTTGGTAATTAAATTGTTACTTTTTAAAAGTAGTCAAAATTTCTGCGTTTAGCTGCTGTCCTTAGGTAACTGATTTTTTATTTTATTTTTTTCAGGTATAGAACGTGGTCTCTCAAACTGGACTAAAGAAACCTGTTGATATTTTTATTTATACTTTTTTATTTTTGTATTTGACTTTAAGTGCCATGAAAAAATTTGCATATTGCAAGGTGGTCCTTGCCACCTCTTTGGTTTGGGTCCTTCTGGATATGTTTCTATTGCTGTACTTCAGTGAATGCAACAAATGTGATGAGAAAAAAGAACGAGGCCTGCCTGCTGGAGATGGTAAGGTTTTTTCCCTGAGTAATCTTTAAAGTAAGCTCATTTAAAGTTGTATTCCTTTTAAACATTTGAATTTCTTTGCCCCAACACTATAGCATTGCATCAGCATTTAGGTGTTGCAGAATATTCAGTGTTGTTTTGAATGGCCAGGGAAATAAGCATGTGGCCCGAGGTTTATGTTGCAGGCTTAAATGCTTAAGCTGTAGAATTTTTAAGCGTTATTGTATATGAAAAATAAAACTAAAAGCAAAGGCACTGTTAATTTCATTAGACTTCATAGAAAAGCAAACCAAACCAGCAACCAAGCTTACTTATCCTCCTGCCCCTGCAAAAAAACCCAAAACACACACACATGCCCTTCCAAAAAAAACCAACCTCACAACAAACCAAATCAAAACCCACTTAGGCCGGTGAATATAACAATGTTATAATGAAAATAAATTTATGAAAATAACTAGAATAAATCTGCCTTTTTTTAAAGATTAGTATTATTACTTTCCCTTTGCAATATTAGTTTTTCTTAGTTGAGTACAGTCTTCATTCTGATCCATATGTGTTAAAATCCCTGTATATTTTTGATACGTTATTGGCTTGTAAACAAACTAACCAACCAAAACTTAGTATATAGTTTTGTACATTTTTCTTGGGTTTTTTTTGTTAAGCACCTGACTTGTAGTCTGTGTAGTAGAAGTATGTCTACTAGAAATCATGGCTATAGTTGACACTGTGATGCTTCCTGTAAACTTAGTTACATACCTGACCTTAGACATTCTTTCTTCTTCCAATACTTTACTGATTTGGAGACTGCAGTGGATTTATTCCTACTCAGATTTATTCCTACTCAAAATCTACTTTTTTCACTTCCCTTTTTCTCCACCTATTTAATTTCCATAATTGATTTAGTTTTCTTGACTCGGCATAAATTATGTAAGTGTTCTGAATTTTTAATAGTCTCTTTGTCCATGTCACTCTGGTATATAGCTTCTCTTTGCAATTTATGGAAGAATTCCATGGCATTAATGAACCTACTCGACATACGAGCAAGTTTTTCTGAAGAGTTTATTTTAGATTGTGCTCACCCAGCTGGAAAAATTAGTCTTTAGATATTTCAGCATGAGCAAAGGATTTTGAGGATAATTTTTGACATTTCAGGCTTTCATGAAGTTAGAAGGATGTTTTCCTTAGGTTTTTAATACAGAAAATGGAGACACTTTCTTTTTCAGAATGAGATTTAGAACATGGTCTAAATTGCCTTTGGGAAAAATCTTTCTCCTTGGTATCAATGGCATAAGATACTAGCATCTTAAATCAGGAGCTTCATCTTATATGTTTGATACTGAATTGTATGTATACCACTGTTATATTTTATAAAATGTCATATTGCTCAAAATAAGAAATAGTAAAGGAATGTGTGAATTTGTGGAAAACTCTGTGTACAAGATTATGGTGAAGTGTTTGTGTAGTACAGGACTAGGGAACTAAAGTGGTACCACAAGATGGATAGTTGGAATCTAGTGACTAATTGTGTGGAGTGATTTGGCAATAGGGTTAACCCTTTGTCCACCCCTTCCACCATTGCAGAAGATGACAGTATTATCTTCAGGAGGTAGCTTGGGGAAGTCCAATCAGAGCATGTAGCAATGTTGATCCCAGCATCAATCTGTGGGAGCTGGGAGGGAGCCTGTGGTCGTCTGCTCTGATACTGCTGCTCTTTCTTGTCCCCACCATGACCACTCCAGAGAAGTGGTAGCAGGTCTAGGGGAGCTCTCTCTCGTGTTCTGATGTTCTCACCTACCCTGGGCTAACCAGCTGACCTGGATGGTGTACACCCCTTGCACAAACGGTCACAGCTGTTCTTTCTGTTGACACATCTTCCAGGTGGTGATTCCCATTTCGTAGTTACTGATTGTTCATCAGTCAAATCTACGAGTAGTTTTTCTTGAGGGAAGGCTTTTGCTGTAGGTTTAAACGTTGTTACAAGTTGGAAAGTAAATCGCTGAACCTTAATAAGCATCATCCATGTTATGCAGCAGCGTTTCCAATCCTGAAATTCATAGGGTATCTAGTTGAACACTATTGTTCCTAGATTATGATTTGACATTACAATTTAGATTTTATACCCTGGAATAGAACTTACTGGTAAGTGTAAACAAATGTAGACTTAAAGGGTTCAAGTTTTTCTCTAAAAATACAAAAAGGGACCATTCTTGTAAACAAAATGGCCCAAATATTACTGTGGTTTTACTAATAAAGATCTCTTTGTGTGTAGCTCTATCTTATTTCTGTAAGACTCCTGTTATGTCAAATCTGAGGTCTTGACTTAAATGAAGATCAAATGAGTCCTTTCTTACTCCCAGTTATAGGCTTTTTAAAGGAATGACTGCAAAGGAACTTCCGGCTTTGGCACTTGATGCAGTTTCTAAATAAACTTCCAAAATCATCCTTTTTCCATTTTCTGGTTTTTTTTTTGGTTTTGTTTGGTTTTTTTGGTTTTGTTTTTTTTTTCTCAAGGGGCATTCCACTTGTGTAATGACAGGAGCCCTTCAAAATGAAAACAAAAAAAAAAAAATCAGAGCTAGGATTAGTGTTGCAAGAGTCTTATGATCTCAACTACTTGCTATTTACATTCTTTTCTTGGGCCGTTGACAAATCTTAACTAGGACCAGTCATTTCTGTCAAGTACCAATCAAGGCCTTGTATTCTAAATTTTGAGATCTTTGGTAAAGATGAAATATAAGTTGTGACTCAGTTCTGAATATTATCATCTGCATAAAAAATGCAAAGAAAAGCGGGAAGATTCAAGATATAAAACACAGATTTCATTTTCGAAAATAGGAACTACCCAATCATGTTCTATTAAGGCTGAGTTAATTGTAGGAGACAAAACTTTTCTGAACTTTTACCTGTCCAATCAGCTTGCTTGTAATCGTGATGGTTCTTCCAAAGGTGACCAGACTTCACGTTTGGGTCAGTTTACCATTGTTGTGGCCCCTAACAACAAGTTACTGATGTTTTCTGGCTTTGGATGGTCTTGAATTTTGAAGTATCTGTTTTTCATCAGGCATATTGCCTGGTGAAATGGAATTCGTAGTCCATAGACGTAAGGAGTTACTTAAGGAGTTACTGATTTTTAATGAACGTCTGGAAGAGATCAAGCTCTCTTTGAAACTAATGGTTTACTGATACAAATGAGAAATGCCTGGAAAAACATTACTAGATTTCACATTGGATCAGGTGATGAAAAATCATTCATTTGCCTCCAAAACTTGTAGCTGTAAATTAAATTTCTGTTTGTTAGTAGTATGTCATCAGTACACATCTACAGTCCTTCAAAGGAAATAGTTTTTTAATAGTTAACTGACAAAAGAACGCTGTGGTTTGAATTTTTAACAACATATATTAGTCATTTTGGAAGAATGTTATTGGTTTCTGTTCATGTAAAAACTACATGCTTTTGTGGGAAAACAGATTACTGTAAGTGCAGAAACCTGAGAGAAGATGGTTAACTTCTTGGAAAGCCATGTCTTTGCCTGCACACCAGGCTTGCCTGTCTTAATATTTAATGAGTTCCATAAAATGTCTGTGGATCTAGTTAGCTTTTGCTGGATTTTTCTGCAGGAGAATGGAATACTTTATTTAGAATGTGTAATCAAGTAGTATATATTTGCTAATGAGATTTAAAAATTCAACTGATGAATACATGGAGTTTGATTCCCAGATCCAATTCGCTGATATGCTAAACTAGCATCTAACAGCAAGATCTGCAAAAGTGAAAGAGGAATTTTCAGTTTATTTAGCTATTCAATTTAACTGGTTTAGTCAAAATTAAGAGACAATTGGAAGTGTAAATGAAGTAGGAAACTTTTTTCTGCTAAGTAGCAGGTAAGATAGGATAAGACATTCACTCTTCAGAATGTTGAAAACCATGGTGAATGTATCTATATTCTGATACCTAAAATGATTAAACAAAAGCTAAGTTGAACACACATCATTTAATCATTTTTGTCCAAGTGAGTCTATATACTAGTAACTATACACTTAATAAAAATAGTTATAATTGCCCAAGTAAAAAAAGGAAGCTGAACATATAAAATTAATCCCAAATAATGGCCTTAACATATACCATAAAATTATGTGTATTACCTCCCAAAAGGCACAAATTTTAGTTTAAAAGGTTATTCAATTGCAGATCAGCAAATTTTGGTGTGGATTTGACTGTACTTTCGTAGGAGGCAAAGATGCAAAGCGAACTGCTTGATCGCTTTAGCCCATGGTTGCAACAAACAACTTGAATTGGGCTGCTCAGGACCTGCTTGGCTACACTTACCCTGTCAGTTTTCAGCATATGAGTGGCCAGCTGGCTACTTCTAGTATTACATAGCTCTATTTGCAGTCAAGGGGAGTTTGGTAAAAAGAAAGCCTCTCTGTCTCGGGAGGATTTTCTTTTTCAAATGTTACTGTGTTAATGCCATTAGTGCAGTTGCTTCAGGGACATGAAAATGAAAGTTTCTCAAGAAACACATTGGGCCTGGAACAGATTAAAGCTATATGCAAACTAGCAAAATGTTTCAGTTATTACTAAGTATGTATTTTAAAGCTTAGTATTTCAGCAAGGGTGGACTTGGGATTTTTCTTAAATTTTATTTTAGTCTTTACAGGGCTACTTGCTCTTGGCATAGCCTTTAATTACACGGTATTATCCTAGACACAAGTTAAAGATAATTTGAAGCTAGGCTTATTACTGAAAGCTTGGTACCTTTATTTTAAAGTACTTCCTGTTCCTCTCTTTAGATCTTAAATTATTATTTCTTTAATTAAAAATTTATACTGAATCGACAAAGTACTAATGTTTCAAATTCAGTATTCAAGTATTTAAAGCGTTTTAGTTCAGGAGAAAAGTAAATGGATATTTGTAAAAAAAATTTTTTAAAATTTTTTTTGTGTTTTCACTCTTTTGTTTAAAAAAAACCCCAAATAATTCAAAAGTCTGGATTCCTTTTCTTATTCTCTCTTTCATCAGTTTATCAGATAGTTGATATTTAAGATTTCTTTGGTTTAAACATCAAATGTTATGTTTCTGTTTCAAGTGCTAACATTAAACTCCAAAATGTAATTATGTTGACTAAAAAAATATTACTAAAACAAAGAAATTATTTCTGAACTACAAATGCCGATGTCAAAATAAAAATGTGGAAATAAATTTAAAGTTGCAATTTTACTTTATGTTAATCTTTATTAAAATCCCTAAAGAAAACCTCAAGTTTTCCTGAAAAGCTTGTGCGCAAGAACAATCTAGAATCTGTTGTTTCAGAACTTTTAATAGTAGATTCAATTAGGACATGATGATAGATAGATACAAACTCTTAATATTTTTTCAAATGAATTGCGATGCCTAAGAGTAGCAACTGACTACTTCTTTTAAACTTCCAAGTATAAAGATTTGTTTACATTTCCAAAACCTGGTGGGTTTAGAACTGTTTTAAACAGGATCCCTGCTACAGTGTAAAATAAAGTATAAGTAAGCACAAGCAAGCATAAAAGCAGTTACCAACGTTTTATTTCCTCTTAGTTCCAGAACCCATACAAAAACCACATGAAGGACCTGGAGAGATGGGGAAGCCTGTGGTCATTCCAAAAGAGGAGCAAGAAAAAATGAAAGAAATGTTTAAAATAAATCAATTTAATTTAATGGCAAGTGAAATGATTGCACTCAACAGATCTTTACCTGATGTCAGGTTAGAAGGGTAAGTGCTTTATGTTGTATTAAAAATGTACTCTACTTAAATGAAGGTTGTGCAAAGAGTGATCCAAATCAAGAGTTCAGCTCTGTAAGATATTGCTTTTGATGCGAAGACTAGGAGGATTTCCTGTATATACATACGATACTTACTTGTAAAATGAGATTGAACAGCAGAAACCAGTTTTCTTCAGTGTTATTTAACTTTGAATCTGGTTACAAGTATGAAGCTTGTTTGAGAAATAGAAATTAATTTGAATGAAGAAGTTAAATTAAGATTTGACATTTCAGGAAATAATTACTTATTTGAAAAATTTGTGCACTGCTTGTAATGAAGCAGACTAAAATTCTGCAGTGTATGAAATAGAAAAATTTGATTTTGAGAAATAAATACTTTAAAAATTTCTTACCTAATGAAATGTGCAAAGCCTCATTTGGATTGTATTACATTTTCTAATATCCATCTGGTTTGGTTTTGATTTTGCCTCTGAAATATCGAGCCTTTCAGAGCTATTTGAGTCAGAAGTAATTAAAAGGAACATTGTAGCCTTCTTTTAAATAAAATCTAAGATTGCTTTACTCTCCTGGGGCTACTCTGGCAGGGTAGCTGATAGGTTGGGCTTAGGGGTATACTATCTCATTTATGAACAGGACTCTGAACTTAAGTGAAGTTCATGAAACTAGATTTTCCTAATCAATTATCTGCATTTTCCTGCAAGAATCGGATGCTATAGCAACTCCATTTCTTTAGAAGCTCTGCTCTTAGTTATGTATACACAAGGCCTAGCTGCTGGTTTAATTTTTTTTTGTTTCCTACCTCAAATGATAATATTAGAAGAACAAGAATAAGCTCTGGTGCGTTTTCAGTTTTTAGCGAGTGATAAAGACCTGGTTTGTGTAGTGACTTTCATGTGTTGTAATGAACGTGATTGTGTAGCATATGAATTCCTGGTAGTGCTGGTGTGTTTAGTGATTAAGCCATTTGAATTAATGTAACTTTTCCACTGATTTTCAGGTATATTATTAGTTAGATTTTATGAGCACTAGTTGGCTGAAGAAGGCAAATCACGAACTGATAGGGTTTTCTTTCAAAACTGACAAGGTTTTCTTTGGGAGAGGGGTGGTATATCCTTATGTTATTGCTCTGATCATACTTGTGACTTGGCAATGGGATCTCTTGACATTAGTGCAGATTCCTATCTGGTGTCTGTTCCTTTTATCACACGCTCTGTAGGATCAGAGTTGCCTCACTGTGAAGTGGTGTCTTCCACTGGTTAAGAACTTTTAGTTCACATTCTGAACTTGTTTTAGCTGCAAGGAAAATAGTGAGTTTTGTTGGAGACTTGTGTCAAAGCAGGGATGCTAATTTGAGGTGATTTCACAAAGTTTTTTCTGGAAGAGCTGAACAGAAGGAATTCACAAAAGTTTTGGGAAATGGTAGTTACAAGAGTTGGTTGGTAAATATGAGTAATTTTTCATTGTCACACACAGTATCACATGCAGTATTACAAGGCTGGAAAAGACTTTTGAGATCATCGAGTCCAGCCTATGACCCAACACCAACACCTACTCATCATCTAAACCACGGCACTAAGTGGTTTAGATGATGTGTAGGTGTTGGTGTTGGGTCATATCCAATCTCCCTTTAAACTATCCAATCTCCCTTTAAACACCTTCAGGGATGGTGACTCCACCACCTCCCCGGGCAGCCAGGCTGCGCATTCCAATGACTGATCACCCTTTCAGTGAAGAATTTTTTCCTAATATCGAGCCTAAACCTCCCCTGACGAAACTTGAGACCGTGTCCTCTTGTTCTGTCGCCAGTCAACTGAGAGAAGAGACCAACCCCTGCCTGACTACAGCCTCCTTTCAGGTAGTTGTAGAAAGCAATAAGATCTCCCCTGAGCCTCCTCCAGGCTAAACAACCCCAGCTCCCTCAGTCGCTCGTCATAGGGCTTGTGCTCCAGCCCCTTCACTATCCCTTCACCATTATGACCACGGATGT
Source organism: Neomorphus geoffroyi (assembly GCA_033558235.1). NCBI lineage: Eukaryota > Metazoa > Chordata > Aves > Cuculiformes > Neomorphidae > Neomorphus > Neomorphus geoffroyi. Next base: position 24,712,133 of record JAUMJM010000002.1, read on the forward strand.
ATGGAAGAAACTAAATAACATTATCTGTTTATCAGCAATCATGTTGTAAAACTTGCAGGAATATATTCTACCATTTTTATAATGCAGGTATGAAGATAACAAAAATAAGTTTCTGGATCTAAAAAGTTGACTTAACCATAAGCTTTGTGAAGACTAGACTTTGAATTAACCAAATATGGAAAGAGAAACTGGCATAAATGGTTAAAAACTGTTAATCTTTGTTACATATGCATCACCCAGGCTTTTGAAGACACATGAAATTACAGTTTTAAAAATCAAGTAGAGCTATAGGACTTTTTTGTCTTGCATACTTGACCATGCTCTGCAGTTGTTGTTTCAGAGTAAGATATGCATTTTAAATTTAGTAATGTTGTATTTGTTTCTTTTCCATTTGTGTGCACACAAATAGTATCAATACTATATGTGTGAAAGTGGAATCTTAGAGTAAAACTTTAAATAAGGTCTTAGGGCAGAGATGATTTTCTGTTGTTGTAACTTGCTGCCAACAATTTTAACATTTATTTGTTATGTGCTTTTTCAGTAGATTTTGAGAGAAAAATGATCTTTTAAAAGCTTCTCCATTTGTCATCTTTTCAGTGTGTACCCTAAAAAGTCAAGCTAATTAGGAAGTTAGGGTGTGTGTTAACATTTCTCCAGCAATACTGTGTTTACAATGCAAGGGTATCTCAATCTGTACGTGGGGATTAATGTTATTTTCCAAGCACTTTGTAGCCATTTCCAGAACTGTGAAAACTATAAATATGCTGCAGTGTTGTATGTATCTATCTCTTATGAAAGTTTTTATCTAATTAGTTAAAGTGCTCACATGGTCAGAAACACTTCTACTGTGTTAGCAGAATTGCTTCTGTTGTCACTGGTTCTGTCTAGGTCCTTACTAGTATGGAAGTAATTTGGGGAGAAGGAGAATGGGTAACTTCTAATCGTTCCTTACCGCATTCATGTGCTTACAGTGCAGCTGCCAGTAGCACTTTCAGTCAAGGTTTTGAAAAGGGGATGTGTTCAAAGGCACACTTAGCTGTTCAACCCTGTAATTATTTTCTTCACAGGTTTTGTGGGTTACTTCCTTTAACGTGATGTGAGGGCGAGATGTGACTATTTCAAGTGCTATAATTCTCCAGCATTTCAGTTCTTCTGAAATACAGAAGTCTAAGTTTTTCCTAATGGTTAGTCATTGAAAAGCTGGTGGCATCAGGTCTGCCAAGAAGAATTTGCCACAGGTATTTAATGGGGAAGGCATAACCTGTCAGCTGGAAAGCAGCCTTTGAAGTAGTCTACATTATCCTTCACGTTAATTTCTAGTTTTGCCAAACCACTGTCATTTGTGCCAAGGCAAGCACGTTGTGTACCTGCTCTTGTCTTGAGGCAGCGAGTTCCTTCATGAGTTACTTGCTCTGTCTTGCACTTCTGCCTCTGGGTGCTAATAGGTTAATCTGTATTGATGACACACTCCAGGCAACATGTTTATGTTTTGGCCAAGAAATTTTGTTTCCTTACTGGAAGAACAAAAATGTGAGCTGTTTCAATAACTTTTAGGCACTTCTCCAGCTCGGGGAACTCCTCAGAATTGAGACATCTACAGAAGTGGAAATCTGTGTTCTGCTGAGCAGTGCCCCAGTTATATTAACAAGTTTATTTTTACTATTTGGCATGAAACTAACTAGGCACATAGATGCCTTTAAAATCATTCACATATGCCTGATTTGCTAGTCATTTTGTGCCTGTAAGCAGTAACTTTATGCTACTTATTCTTCTCCTTATCCCAATGAAATGACTTGCTTAACAGGAAAAACTAAAACAGAAGTAACTTTTTTGCCTGAATACTTCCCTGAATCTGGACTGGGCATGTTAATGTAACTAATGTAATTAACAATGCCACAACCTCTGGGGAGATGCTGCAGGGAAAGAAGCAGCTGGGGATAGCAGATTGGATTTAAGTTGTTAATAGAAAGATTTTTATAAAGTGTGTCTTATTCTGGTCTGTGAATCAGTCATCAAAGTGGGAGTTGATTCACAGTTGCCAGGAAAATGTGCAGCTGTAGGCTTGACATCACAGCTAAGAGTAAAAGATGGGTGATTAGGAATGCCAGAGTCTTGCCTTGATTTTGCTGAAGATGAGGAAGGCAATGAATAAAATAGTTGTCAATTATTAAAATAGGTGTTCAGCTGTGTCTGTCTTAGACCAGTATTTGATCTGGAAAGTGGTGTGGTTAAATGCATGAAACTTGTATGTGTCGTATGACTTGGTTTTGCTCTCGGTGCTGCCTAAGGTTATTTGCATGCTGCTTTGTGAAAAGAAGAATGACTACTGTATTCTAAGGCTCAGGCCTTCCAGGCTGTAGTAATTATTAAATAATTTGTAGAATATATAAAACATTCAAGGAGACATTTGGGTCCCTGGTATGAAAGTTTAAACCCAATTCTGACTTTTTTTACACTATAAAAGAGCATCTTAAAATGCTCTTGCAGGCACAAGTGCCCAAGGCTGGAAGCAATGGGGACGTAGGTGAGGCAGAATGATGTTGTGCATGTAAGCTCGGGTCCACACAATCTTATCATGTATCGCTAGGAGGGTGTCATATTTTGCAGATTGAGATTTCTTGAAAAGTTGATGGGCTTCCCCAAGCACACCTGCAGTAAGGAGGAGCGTAGATAGCTTTGGAGTACCTTTGCAACCCTTTCTCCAAGGCTGCAGATTCTGTAGAATTTGACATAAAAGATCTTCTTTGACATTTTGTTTCTTAGTTGCTGTAATTTTGCCAGAATTCAGGGTATCAGACATGCTATTATACCTCAGTTAGTTCTGCATAACATTTGGCGTGTTTTAATGTAACTTTTCTCAAACTCTCTGTATTCAGGAAGCAGGTGTGATGGGTTTTTGAGTGGGATAGGTAGTGTTAGGGTATAATCAGAGTTTTTAGCCAGTTTCTATTAATTTAGACCCAGTTTACTCAAATACGAACTGTGACTTCAGTCACTTAAATAAGATACAGATCTCTAAGACATTAATGTTTAACTAGTACAGTAATGCAGTCAGAAGACTTTTTTACTGAATCAAACTACCCTGCTCAGTTCTTGCTGCCAAACTTACTTTCATAATCAGGAGGAAGTAGAGGGTTTTTTTTCTGGGATTAAAACTCATTCTTCTGAGTCTAATTTACATGGATGTTGTGGAGTTTATAGCAATTATGCTGAGTTCCTTTCTGAGTAAGTTCTTCCTATGACTAATTTTGCCATCTCTTTGCTTCGAAAGAATCATATTTAGATTTATGCACTGTTAATTATATGTTGCAATACAATGCTTTTCAGTTATGGGACTGCAATCTGGTTTTCATAGTTGTGCTTTAAAAATGTACTGTTGATTTTAAGCCTGAAGTGAAAATGTGAGAATACACTGGAATTTGAATTTTTACTTCTCAAAACAAATTGATTTGCTGTGTACTTTCAGATACTACAGTTGAATCCATAATATAACGCAAAATTTACACAATCTGTGTCAGGAAAAATAGTTTGAGTAAACAAATTCATGATAAAACTAGTCAAGGCACACATGCAAGAGCATACTCTTGGAATTCACAAGTGGCATTTTATGGTTTTGTTTTTTCTTAAATGGCAGCACTTGAAGTATTTACTTCTATGTGAAGCTTGCGAAGGTGTGCTCTTTTCTTTTAGCTTTTTTAATTCAAGAGAAGAGCTACTGTGGTACATTTGTACTAGCTATAACCTGGTTTAAAAGTGTACTGCAAATGAAAGAAGTCTTCTCACTGCTTACGTTGATACTGATCTGGCCTTGGCGTGCACTCACTGGATGGAGGATTGCACACCAGAAAGTGGAAGAAGAGTATATTTTGTTGAATCAGCAAACTGAAGCAACACACCCAGCAGCTGTATGATTATTACATATGGTGCAAAGGAGATGGGACAAAACTGTAGTGATGAAAAGTGGGATTATTGCTTTTGGCAGCAGCCCATGGTTGCACTGGGTTAGGTGGAACACGGAGGGGAGAACCTCACCTTTCTTAAGAGAAACTGTATATTAAAATCCCCATGAGGTAATGCTGATTTAAACAGCTCCAAAAATTGCAATATGATTTCTGAACTTTTGGTATTTGTTTAGCTCAGGTCATAGTGGTATAAAGGAGCAAAGTTGTCAACACAAGTGATTGAAGACTTCAGAAGTTTATTCAGCCTTTTGTTACAAGCTAGAAATCTAGGCTGGTAATTAACCTGGCATCTGTAAAGGAAATCTCTGATCTGATGACCAGCAATGTAATTTTGAGCAATGTCATGCTGGAAGTCTGAAAGCCTGTGAAGTTTTAAAGACTCTACAATTCTTTCAAACAGCAATATTTTTTCATTTGGCTTTTATGGTGTGTGTAGCTTGTTACTTGCCCACTGTAGAATTAACATTTGGAAATGTTCTTGTTCGCATTGACTTAATGAGTTAGCTGGAAGAAATTACCTATAAATCTGTTTCCTAGAGAGAGTATGGGTGGGGGGAAGTCACTTTAAAAATCAGCTTGCTTCCTGTATACTATTATTTTTGTGCGCGCACAGACACGTACGTGTGCGTGTGCGCGCACAGACACGTGACAATGTCATTCTTAATTATGAGTATCTCCCGTTTTGGATGAGCAGCCATATCCTGAGTTTATTCAAATTGATAGGTCAAGTATGGAAAATAATTTGCCTAGAGAACTTAAGGCTCAATTTTAGTCTTTGAGGTTAGAATTGGTTTTGCTTCTATCAAGTGGTGCTTTCTTGTGATCACTTTCAGGATAAGGCAAATGGTCAATTGCAGCTAATTATTTTTGTGAAATTCTGCTTGAATTCTGTAACCACAATGGTTTTAAGGACCATTTTGGATTTTGTTTCCAGGGTCTAAAGAAGATTTCTACTTGACTCATGAGATAATGCGACCTTTCTTATATCCAAATCTTTGAGATCAGAAGAAAGGAAAATTTCATACTCTTGATGTCAGGTAAATTACGTAATCCTATTTGAAGGCAGACATTAAGCAGGCTGGATGGAAATGTTCTAAGTAAGAATAAAAGATTTGCCTGCATTCAGGTCACCCGTTCAGAAAGATTAATTGGAGTTGTGTTACAAATCATAGAAACAAAGACGTCTTTCTAAACTAAATTGTTCTAATTTGATTGGAAGAAGCAGCTTCAGGGGTAGCATGATGTTTTGTTGCAGCCTTGTCTGTGGTGCTTTCTCTTTATGTGCCCACAAGTTAAAACTGTGGTTGTATGTAAAGTCTGTAGTGAAAAGTGGTTTAACTTGTAACAACAGTCAGTGCTTCCATCTTTCTCAGAAATACTGCTTCTAGCTCTTTTACTTGTGTTGTCTTTGTGAGATGATTAGATCTTTATCCAGCTCAATTATCTTTAGTTTGTGGGCTTGGGGTATTCTTAAAATTTGTGTCGGAAGCAGATTTATTAACACCTTTGTTCATAATGGTATCACGAGGCTGCTGCTCATATCCAGGAAAGACTAAGTCAGTGTTTACCAGAAACACACCACTTGACTTGAGTGCTGGTGCTTCTTGCTGTAGTGTTTTGACACTTTCTCTGCCACCCCTGCTACAGGGCGTTATCCTCTGATGAAAAAGTAGGTCAGTTTCAGCAACTTCAGGTTGGCTTTGAGTCTTATTTCAAAACTGTTTTCATCCTTGATTTTAGAGAAGATTTTTTTGCATTGGGCATAGCTTTGCTTTAGCTTTGTTATGTTAACTTTATTGCAGGCTATAACTTATGGCAAATGGACAGATAAACAATGTAGTACTGACATTTTATGGCACTGCAGCGATATTCATCAGGTATCAGTAATTAAAGCCTGAGGTTTCATGAGGTGTTCAGATTTTCTGCTCTACTGAACCAGTGTTAACTTTGGTAACCTCAATAGAAAATAAATGCTTATTTTCAAGTCTAAGGATACCAATGCTTACTTCCTAGAGACTCCAGTATATTTTAATAGTGAAGAGTGTGCTGTTTGTATAGCATCAGTAATATTAAACAAATACATTACAGGGGCTGTGCTGGGTAGTACTTCCTCAAAACTTCAGCTTTAATCTCTTTTTCAGCAAGACTTGAATTTTTCCTTTCTCAAATTTAAGTTCTGGGATACAATTTATTTATAACTGTTGCAGTATGCAAGATAAGACTGTACTAAATTTGTAAGATGTCTAAATAATTCCCTCCCTGCCCCAAACTGTTGCTAGTACAGCTTTCAAAAATGCATCAGCACTGCATTATCGTACTGCATATATGTGCTGCTGTCTGCACTCTGCTGGGATTTCCCAACTGAGCTGCTTAGTGCATTCTGTCTCTGTCTTTTATCATCGTGCTCTGGGTTGTGAGCATTAGCCTCAAAAACAAGAATTGCATATGTTTTACTGCTGTTAATATCTTTGGGCCACTCTGAATTATTGGTCATGCCTTGTTTCTATGAAAAGCCAGTGCAATCTGGGAACAAAATTGATATAACGTATAGCAAATCATGGCTCAGGTAGTGTCTGAATCTATTAATTTTTATGATTAGGTGAGCATTAGTGGCCTTGTTTTGAAAATCCCATATTTTTAAAAAAGATGTTTGGATGTTACTTGTCCTCTCATTATTCCTCTGTGGAGAATAACCTGTGGCAGCATCAAAAGGCGTAGAGATCTGCCCTGTAGTATTTAGAAATTTAATGTTTACTTCTAATGTAGGAAACAATTGTGACGTTATGTTTCTAGAAAATGACCTACAGTATTTTTTGATGTTTCACCTCAGTGAATGAGATTTTCCTCATTGTGTGTTACTGCATAAGCATTGTGCATAAAGACTGCATAAGACCTCTGCCCTATTTGTAGCTTTTACTGGGGGTGTGATTCTTTAGCATATGAAACAAAAGTGTTTAAGAGCTATCAAGATGTTAAGTCCTGTTTTATTATGTTACTTTAAGAAATGATTTAGCATGACTTTGAGGGGTGTGCAAATAGATCACTGCTAACGTGGTAAATATTTGTCTTTTAAGATATGACGATATTACACAAGTAGCACTCAATCTTAGGTATTAGGAATAATTTCTAAGTAAATTGATCCATGAATACTATTTCATACTATTGATATAATGTCAAGTGCTATTCAGTTATAAGATGACTGAACAGTCACATTTTTTAAAGTAATATTTGAAGTGTTGGTTAAAGTCCCTCCAGCAAACTGAAAGAACTGGCATTAGGATAGTGTAGGGTGGTATCCAGGCTTCCTGGCATCTCTGTGTTTTGGATGCTGATGGCTAGAGTGGATAAGCCTTATTGATCTCTGAGTGGGGCCCTTAGCAGAGCCGATTGGTATTGGAAGAAGTTCACCTTCTGAGGGATTCAACTGAAAGATTTGGTATGATTGCCTGGTAGTTTTTTCTGTCCCTGTAGTGGTAGAGTATATTTTTTCTTACTCTTTCACTGGTGTGAGAGAAGAGAGGCTTCCAGTTTTGTCAGATGTGAAGGAGATTTGAGAGTATATGGTTGTGGTTTTGTAGGAAGAACAAATTTTGAAGATTTGACTTCTTTCCTTGCATGATTGTGCTGAAGCAGCAATTAAACTCTGATTTAATGGCTTAATTTTATTTGGACAGAATTGTCTTACTTGCTGTCTCTTCTGGTTATTTTTTTGTAATGTCTTCTGTGGACTATTTGTACCCTGGGCTGAAAGAGAAAAGGTATATGAGAGTCTTTTCAGGTGCATTTGAAGCAGCATCGGGTAGTTTTCAAGTGGCTATACATAATCCATTGAATAAAACTCTCTGAGATTTTTTTTTTTCTGAATATCTTATTTAAAACGTGTAGAACTTCTATAGAAGATTCAATTAGCACCTTGACAAACAGTCGTGATAATGGAGAAGCATAACACAACTTGCTTGCTTTTGTCCTTCCACTTTAAAAAATTTTGTAACTGATATAAATCTTAAGGACAACACCCTGTAATTATTTTGCTGTCACTGTTCTTCTTTAGCAACGTTATACACATATATGCTAGAATCTGTCATCCTTCCCTTTGCTTTCAGTCCATTAAACTTAAATTTGACTTATGAAGGATTTGGACCTGATACACTGCCTTGTGCCCTTGGGGATATATGGACCTAGGAGTAACCAGGTAGTTATTAAGGACCAGACCAAAGAAATATGAATATATGATGCAAAATTGCAAAAAGGTGAAATTCTGTGAAGAATGTGTATGAACATCTTTATAGTCTTTTGGCTTCTTTGCAAAACAACTTTTAAAAATATAGCTTGTAAACTTAATTTTTTTCTCAAATCTGATTTTGATGGGTCATTAAAGATCTTGCATAACTAATTTTATTTCCTAATTGATTTTCCCTTTTACTTCCTAATTACATGAAAGCAAGAAATCAAATATTAGGGAAGAATACAAAGTTAATGCAGCTGAAGGTGGGCATTTCAATGCAGGAGACAGACTTGCTATGAAATAAAGAACGTTCGTTTGGAGCTTTGGAATGTATGTATCAAATGTGGACTAATTAGGTTGTTAAAATATGATTAAGACAAGAAAATCTGGCCTATTTTTGTGTCTTCAGGTAATAGAGCATTAAGTCTCTGCTTGCTTTTAAAATAACTTTTTGGGGGAGTTTTCACAATCTAAATAATAATATATGGAATCATATTAGCTTTGAGTTTGCATGGTGAATGGCATAGATTACTTCACATGAATTGCATCATCCTTTCCTTAGACATTCTCAGCTGCTGTTTGCAATTTTCATTAAATTACTGGAGATGGTGTGCCTTCCTAATATTATGCACTCAATTTTAAAACTGTTTGAGGCATGATCCAACAAAAGGAACATAATGTATTAGTGATGAATTAAAATTCAGATTGTCCTTAATTCATACCCTGTGTGTCATACCCCTTGTGGTTATATTCTGCTACTAATGTTGCATAACAGTTGGTTGAAACTAATGCTTTATTTTTAATTCTGTAGTAATCCTTTTCTGAGGAAATTTTTTTCAAATGAAAGAGAAAAAGGACTCTTAAATTTTAAATGTTTGTTAGTAAGGATAAAACATAAGGTTCACATACAAGGCTAATGCTCTAATCACAGGTGTTAAGTATTCTGTTTTATCTTATGTTCTTAAGCAATATGTTCCTGAAGGAAGACCTTTGTGTCAGTGTTTTCAGAATTAAAGCCAGGGGTTTTTATTTGTATGTGCTCACAAAGAATTGTACAAATATAGTTAAAATGGATACATAGAAAGGCAGGTGAAAGGAGTATTATTAAAAATCAGGTATCATACTATCAATTCTTTCCTCTACCCGGTGTGCATCAATTAAGCTTTCCAGAATAAATTCATACTAAACACTGTATTAAGAATAGTATTCAAAAGTTTCGAAGACAATTTTGTTATGAGACACCCTTGTGTTTCACATGTCAGCCTTTTACATATTGGTAAACAAACTTGTCTAGGGTCATTTTTAAATTATTGCCCCAGAAAGGGCTGATCTCTGGGAGTAAGAATAGGCAAATCTCATTATAGAAAGCAGGATGTTCACTTTCTGCAGGACAGGATAGTGGGAATACCTAGGGCGTCCCAAAAGAATCCTGTCTGCCTTTCTCTTAATGCTAGAAAGTTTCCCTTTAAAGGTGGATCTTAAAGGTTTTGGTATATTGATACTTTGAACAATGTAATGGTTTAAAAACATGGTAGTCTCTGATCACTTGGCTGGCTTCTATTACACCGATTCATTGACTTGAGCTCAGTAAAATAAAACCTTTAAAACCATAAAAAAACCCAAGACTGGAGATGAGATATTTCTTACTGCAATAGTAGCTCCTGTGGCCACCCCAGCAAGATATTCCTTGTGAATGACACATTGTTATTGCTTTTCACAGGGAACTGCTAACAAGCTTCTCAACTTTTTTACAAATGTTCTGCCAAAAAGTAGAGGAACAATTGGTGGATTTGTATTACTACTGTAGCTGAAGGTCTGCAATCAGACACTTATTTTCTGGTCTAGGGAACAGCGCAGCAGAAGGAATAAAACATTGAGAATTTGATTTTAAAGTGGCAAAATAGGCTGAACAAGGACAAAAATAGGGGGAAATTATTTGGCTTATGATTGAATTTTTCATCTGAAATTCATAGCATTTTTGTGAAAAGCTATTTTATTTTTCAAGTAATACCACAGAAGTAACTTCATCAGCTGTCATGCTTTTAAGGGGGTTTTTTTACATGGATTGAATCAGAAAATATAAGGATATGTGACTTTCCCTAAAGATTTTATGATATTCGGTTCTGTCTAGTGAACAATTAAGTTTGGCCATAATTATATAATAAGTAAGTACAATATTGAAGATGGATACTGCCTGATCCTACTGCTTAAGTTCTCAGGAATGTAACATTCTGCAGAAGCTCTTCTAAATATTTCTTAAATTGTACTGGACTTAACTGATCTTGTCTGAGACCTCGGTGCACACTTGGCTTTTGCCACTACCTCAGAGCTGAAATGTGTATGCACTCTGAGAGAGCTGTTTTCACTTAGAAGAGCTCTGGCTAACCAAGATATCCAGCAAATAAAATATTCATGTCGGGAACCCAGTTCTGGCTGACGTTCCTGGTGTCACCGGTTTTTCCAAAGGGAAAAAGGGTGGGTATAGATGCTGATGTCATGATCCTGCGTGGTAGGCTGTTTCTTCAGTATTGTTTTTGTATGTTTAGGGTACAGGCTATGAACTAGGCACTTCTCAAGCCCTCAAACAGCACTGTTGTTAAGGTGATAGTCACAAATACTTGTTAACATTTTAATAGCATTTAGATCGGGTTACATTACTGAATTGACTCAATAATTTGGGATCTAATAAAAGTGGGTTTTGTTAGAATGAATCTCCATTGAATGTATTTCTTTTTCAGCTTCAGTCTTTTCCATGTGTTTGATATCTGCGTATATCTCTCTCTAGCTTTGATTCTGAAAGGAATTAGTACCATCAAATCTTACATATGTTTCTCTGTGTGATTTTGAATGTGCAGAGGAATAGATCTATGGAGAGAACACTTAAATTTGCCTGACTTATTTCTTAGATCAAAATTGTATTTTCAGAATTGTGAAGAGTACTTTATGTACAGCATATTGATTTTTCTAGGAGGTACTGAAAATATCACTTGTTTTAAAATATTGTGGAGTGTGAAATGTTGACTGCTTGTGGGGTTCCTTGGAGTGTATGCTTCGTTTTGCATAAATGTCCTATATGTGCTGTTAGAAAAGCTAAACCTATGGTCTTCCGTGCTAACTTTGTAATATGAATAATTGTGTTTTACTTTGAACCTTTAAAGCACTTCAAACATGTATACAATGATGAGGAAAAAAAACCTCTGTGTTATATAAGCACATTAAATTATTAAATGTACTTAACTCATCAGTATTATAGGTAGCATGCATGTAGTCTTGGCATTTTTTTCAAAGATTAACTGTGTCCAGAATTCTTTAACTCTTAATTATTATTTGCTTTTGTTCATTGTATACTTTTTATTGCGTTTACTTCCCAGTTTAAGTTTGCTATTTCTTATCTTGTGTATCCCTCTCCCTTCCCCCTCTGTTGCCATTACAGTACCAGGATGTCCCCCTTGCCCTCTGAGGGAATGGAGGCCTGAATTAGGGGCTTGGGTTAGTGTGTCTGGGCATGCTACTCTTCACAAATTTCAATTAGATATTAGAAAGAAAATTATTTTACTGTGAGGATGGTGAGGCACTGCAACAGATTGCCCAGAGAGGCTGTGGATTCCCCATCCCTGGAGGTGTTCAAGGCCAGGCTGGGTAGATCTGAGCAATCTGGTCTGGTGGAAATTGTGGCAGGGGGTCAAAACTGGATGATCTTTAAGGTCTTTTCCAACCCAAACCATTCTATGTTTCTATGAAGTAAATAATCTGTTATCATGTCTGTATGTTAGCAGTATGGATGTCCTTTTTTTTTTTTTATTTCTAGAATTTGTCATTGAATTGATGTTCTCCTTTCTTAGTGGTAGGATGGAATACATAGGTGCATACATAAAAGTGGTTTTTAGGTAAATATATAAATCTGTACACCTTTTGCTCCTTTTTCATACTTTACATACAATCAGTATATCATGAATGTTAGTACTGATGCTCAGAAATAAACCTCAAATTGCAGTTCTAACTGAAGGCTTGGCCTTTATAAATCTATGCCTTCTTTTTGTTTATAGGTGTAAAACGAAGGTGTATGCAGACAACCTTCCCACAACAAGTGTTGTCATTGTTTTTCACAATGAGGCTTGGAGCACACTTCTACGCACTGTTCATAGTGTGATAAATCGGTCACCACGGCACATGCTGGAAGAAATCGTCCTCGTCGATGATGCCAGTGAAAGAGGTAATGATAATATCACATGTCTTAGCTTGCTGTGATTTTTGCTTCAGAAACCAAGGCTGACTTTCTAGAGGCTTAGCTGTCATCAGCAAAAGACAGCAACTTGGGCAGGGGAAGGCAAAGTGAGCAGTGCCCATTTTGAAATACAGGGCTGTCATTCTCCTTTGAAAACTAGTGGAAATATATCTGTCTGTTTACTTTTCTGTTGATAGTGTAGAGTTGGAGTTTGTTAGTGGGTTTATCCCATTACAGCTTCCATGTTTTGTATTTGGAGTTTTAATGCCTTCCTAAAGCTTGAGGGCATTTAATACTTGAATCACCTGGTGAATAATAGCAAAGGCAACTCTGTTCCTCACATGCATCCAAATTCATTATCACTACCACCATAAAACTTTGTGCTCAGAGGGATTAATTTTGATTATTCAATTCCTGGGAAGCTGAAATTCAGTGTCTGTGCTATAAGAGATTCCATTTTTAATAGATAACACTCCAGATGAAAACTCAACGCTACAGAATGAAATATCCATGTGTAATGAATTAATAGACCAGACTTGTAGCTGATTTTTTTTTCTTTAACTTTAGATTTTGTTGTTCTTGTATTTTTTTATAAATTATAAGGTAGAAGAAATAAAAATAGTATTGTAAACATGGGTATTTCATATTGGTTAATAGCTGATATTTGGCTTATTCCTTGCTTAATCTTTCTCAGTGGTAAAGTTTATAAAGCATAACTTGAGGGAGATATAATGTAAATGGAGATGAGAGGGTATTATGTTTTTTTCATCTAAAACTTTTCTATATTTTTATATTAAACCATGCTCTTTCTATTTTTCTACATTGAAGTTTTTTGGCAGGACTAATAGTTGGTAGGCCACTAGAAAAAAGTCTTGGCAGCCACCGCTTGTAGGCTGTTATCTGTATCAGCAGGATTTCCCATGCCTTAGTTATAGAAAGCTTTTACACCCAGCGTGCTGTCACCCCTGCCTGATGCATCTGATTCCAGTGCTGCAAAATCCATATTCTGTTGCTTATGATAATTCCAACTTCAGAGTGAGATGAGTGACTGTTACCCAAACAACAGGATCTCTCCAAACAAGATCTGTGTATGAGGAAAGACACTGGATTTCATATAATATGGTCTAGTAGTATTACAGTGAGTAGATTACAATGTTTAGCAGGAGGTTTTGTGACCATAAGTAAGCGTTACAATGGCTAACAGGAGTTTTTTGTAACTGAAGAACTTCAGGAGAGCATTTTTGCAGTTTGTATCTAATGTGGTAGAAGTAGTTCTTCAGGTTGCATTTGTGTACGGTGCCCTAGCATATTAACTGACCTGCTCCAAACTATGTTGATCGAGAGTACAGCTGGTTGTGGAGTAGCTGAGCAGACTAAAGGAAGATCATATCAGCTAACTGAGATCTTACCAATCTATTTTCCTAAGGAAGCATAGCTCATGCACTAAGGTTGTGTTTGCACTTATATCAGTCTGTGGCCTTCCGTGACTCCGGCACCCTTACTTGCTTTTGGTTTCTTACCTGATACTAACTGTAACTACCTCAGCCAGTTTCAGTGCAGTTTGGAAGCAGGAACAGAGACCTTAAACACAGTTATGCCCTGGAAGCAGAGGAGGAGTGCCCATGCAAAGGGCAAAGCCACCACATATATGTGTTCCAAATCAGATGAGGTGTGATTTAACTTTTGCTTTTAGAAAGGCAAACATGAAATTTTCACTGTTCTCAGTTGTGGGGACTTTGTAATTACACCCTACAATTTTTTGTAGATTTGTAACCTTTATATAGAAATTCCACATTTTTTTTGCTTCTAATATATGTGAACCTGCTCACCTCTCTTGGTGCTGTTCCCAGGGAATAATCCTCTTTTTAACATGGATGGTAATATTTGAGTTCTGAGTTCCTATAATAAGGTATTGTACAGGTGTATGCTTCCTTGATGAAACAGAGATAGTATGTTTGTTTTGGTTAGTTAGCTTTTGTGCACAAACACTTGCTAGGAAAACAAAGTTTATTGCAAGTACTCTCTTTTTCATTTGTCAAGACAGTCCTTGGCACTAATTCAAGTCAATACTAATTATTAATTGTGACAGGTCAGCTTTCAGTGTCCTAGAAATAAAGAGCAAAGCAATATTAAAATAATGTAGACATATTAGGGCCATGAAGATGATTAGGGGTCTGGAGCATCTCTCAAGAGGAATGGCTGAGTGAGCTTGATTGGAGAAGACCAAGAGGGAACCTTATCAATGCTTATAAATATCTAAACTGTGGGTGTCAAGAAGATGGGGCCAGACTCTTTTCAGTGGTGCCGAGCAACAGGACAAGGAGCAGTGAGTACAAGTTAGAACACAGGACGTTCCATCTCAATGTGAGGAAAAACTTCTTTACTGTGAGGGTGACAGCACTGGAACAGGCTGCCCAGAGTGGTCATGGAATCTCCTTCTCTGAAGATATTCAGAACCCACCTGGGTTTTAACATAGCAATAGCTATGTCCTCATTATGAAGTAGAATTACAGTCCAGTTAAAAACGTGTGTGGTTTTCTGTAGATAACTCTTCTGTTTCTGTGTTTGGGTTAGGTAATAAAAGCAAGGTAACTCAGTTCCAGGCTGACAGATATAGCATTTCAGGCATTTTTTGGTGCTGTTATTAAACCTATTCCAATATTTAGTTCTGAAATGTGTGATCTTCATTTCAGATCATTCAGGCATCTTTCATTTGTAGTTATTTTCAACGGTTACTGAAAGTTGGGTTTTGTTTTGTTTTCCAAAAACTTGTTATGGTTCCAGCAACTGTGCTTTTACATTAAACAAAACAGAAAGGTATGAAACCTGAAAATTTGAAGGTTTAAGCATATGCTACTTAAGCATTCTGTTTGTGTTGAAATAAAGCCGCAGACTTTTCTGGAAAAAGACAAGGTTCAGCCTGAGTAGTGTGTTTTGAATTCTAGCATCAGAGTCAATTTAATTGGAATAAAGTAAGCATTCAGTCTGCCTGAAGCACACTTTGTACCTGCTAGTGTCATGCTCTTAGAAGAATAAATTTGCATAATATCATGCACTTATTTACACCGAAAAGAAAAGCTTTGGCAAAACAAGACATATCTGTAATGTTATTCTGTAGCCACTGATCAGAATGGAATGTTTTGGCTTTAGGTATTGATCTTTGGTAGCTATTTAAAAAAAACCCCAAAACTTAGCAGGATTAAGCAAGATCAGTCAGTACTTAAAACTAGGTCAGTACCGAATGGTCAGGCATGGTAGACAGATTGCATCAGGGTACAATACACTAACAGAAGTTTAATTATACAGATACCAGTCAAAACAATGTAACCAAAACTAAATTCCTGACAATAACGTCTTATAAAACTCTTCACACTTCTTAAATTGTGTTTGCTTGCTTATATTTGATAAATTTGTGTTTTATTGTAGTTTAATAAGAAAAATTGTTTGAAACGTAATTTTTCATTTATATTCATATAAATGTGACTCAGTAATAGAATTAGCAAGGTATATTTCAACTTTTGCACTTATTTGACTTTAACTGAATAGATTTGCTTTTTTGGCTTTCTTTAGTTCTGCTACTGTCACAGAAGATGCTCTTTAAAACTGCCCATAGTCCTAGGTGGAATTATGCACCCTATTGATACAGCAAAAGTTTGAAAGGAATACTCAGCAGAAGGAGATAAATGAAACTAAAGTTATGCCTCTGAAAACACATGAATTGTTATTGTTCCCAAGTAAAAATATATGTACTTTGTTGGTTTGCTTTTTAATAGTACCAAACTTCAATCTCTGAAGTTCAAGAGGCGATGTTAAAAATTTACTCAGCTATCATCCTGGGTCACTTGTAAACTGGCTCAGGTGAAAAGTTTCATGTATTACAGAGTGTTTAATATAGGATTTACTATAAATATAACTAATAGTTTTGTATGGACAATCGATTCTGGCATATCTTGTAACCAAAATGTATGCATGCAGAAAAAGACTATTTAAATATCTCTTTTAAGTCTCACCTAAAAAGTAACTGTTAACAGTTTCTGGATGGATGAGTAGTCCAAAACTCTAGACTTTTGCTACTTGAACTAAGAGTGCAGTTTGTGAAGGATGTGTATTGCTCTAAGAGACAGTGCTTTGGAGGCAAAATACTTGTCTTAAATTTGAGCATTTAACCCTGACTGCTGGGAGCAGAGGAACACCAGATATCTTGACACTCAAGTTATTTTTCCATGTTTTTATAGGGATGAGGCATCAAGCTTTACCTTTTTGCTTATTCTACTGTATTTCTAGTAATATTTTAAGAGCACAGTTACTGTATGTCTGTCGCAATGTTTTATTTCTGGGAATACTCCCTTCTGAAGTTTTGAACAAGGTGGTAGTTCATGGAAGGATTTTTATGGACATGATTAAGCATGGGACAAGGTCTGTTCTTAGCACTATTCCCACCATACAAACACTTCACACATCTCTGATTGTTTCTTAGAGGAAAAAAAAAAAGTACTTGGCAAGTACTTGAAAATAAAAATTGAAATTTGAAATATTTTCCTCTGTAAAGTGTAGTTAAGACTTAAGATTTCTATGTGCAATATGTTGACCGTGACTTTCTGAAGTGTAGCTCTGTTTTATACTAGTTCTTGACTGGCCACGCTTGGTCTTATTGAAGTCTTTCTCTCTTCCTCCAGGCAGAATTTTACTATTCTGTTAATGTAACTCTGCTTTCAAGGACCAGTCACAGCCCATAATTCATTTGGCTTTAAGTGGCTGGAACGACTTTAAAAGGCTATCAGTACTACCCCTGGAATGTGCAGAGGAACACTTTGATTTGTGCGATTTGCTCGTGAGATAGTTAGCATAGAGAGAAATGCTTCACCATTGTGTTCTCTTTGTGTGTATCATGGAAGCCATACACATTAAATCTATAAATGTTACCATATTACATCTTAAATTAATGGCTTTGGAAAACTGTGCTGTAAAGATACGAGATTATATTTGCTACAGACTCAGTGATCCAAATGATCTGTGTGTGTTCTCAGCCCCACAAGGCCTGCAAAATATTCAGACATGTACACTTATTTTGTACTAATATTATGTATTCATTTAAGTCTCTGTTAATATGCACAATAAGAATTAACTTCCTTTGAGCTTCTCTGGAAACAAACATGTAAGATCTATCAAACTCATAGGCTTTTCTAGCGCAGTTCAGCTTTCAAGATGTGTCAGAACTTATTTCTGTGGGTTTTAGTGACAGTCCAACAATGCACAGAAAAAACTGAGGAGGCAATTAGAACTCATTCATCCGGAGCTGTGGTAAGGAATGGTAATCGCCCTCTGGTCAGCTCTGCCCCTTGAGGTTTACAAAACAGCCACTAAGAGTTCATGCTGTGCTTTTTCTCTCCTCATGTCACGCTTTTTCTTGTATGAGATGCTTACTATTTTATGCTAAATCTTACTACAAAATTTGCACTGTTGTAGTACAACTCCCATGTGCTTTGCGTCTATTATCTAATATATTTCTGTAGCTGTATTATAAGACTCTTCTGTCTTTTTTTTACAGATTTAAAATCTGTAAGTTATTGCAGAATTCTTTCTGTGACTGCCAATTGCATTCTGCCTTAATTCTTTGCTCTTCCTTTGGCATCATCCGTTGTAGTGTAATTTTTCATGACGGGCAAAAACTGTGCATGGCAATGGGAAATTTCTTAATTTTGTAGCTCTTAGTAATGCAAGTAAGTTTGATTCTCTAGGAATATGATGGTTTAGAATATGGCTGTTGTATTTTGAATAATTTGTTCCTCAGCTAAGCTGAGGTTTGTTAATAATACAGATATTCATTTATGTATAGCTGATTTTATCTTTATTTTTATTTTTAGATGTTAGTGATAATTTAATAGAAAAAATATTAAGCAGCAAAATCTAGAGAAAGCACAATTGAAAAAATAATTTAATCATGTTTTAAACTGCTTGCAAAGAAATTTATCCGGAAGTTACATTCCTGTAGGAGGTAATCCATGATGTGCAGGTAGTCAGATAATTTTCTGTATTTTCTTGGTACGTAAGCGTTATGTCCAAGAACACTTATGCATATGTTTTTGAAAGTAAGACACATCTATTCTGTAACAAAAATTTGCCTGTCCCGTCTGGTTTCTGTGCAAGCATTCTACACTGTCTTCATTTTTGTGTTTCCTGTAATGAAGAAATGAAAAGGAGGAACTTCCTGCTGTAGCAAATGAAATACATGGAGATGTGGAAGGGCATGTTGTGAAGTGTAGAATATGTAACAGAGGAAACTAGTTGCAAAAGTAGGAAAAAGAAAAGAAATGAGGAAATATTTCAATTTGTCAAATCTCTTCATTAAAGAGAAAAAAAAAAAAGCTGAACTATGTAACTGACAGTTTTCATCGTTTTGATCATTCTCTGCAGACTTCTTGAAAAGACCACTGGAAAGTTACGTGAAAAAATTAAAAGTACCTGTTCATGTGATTCGAATGGAACAGCGTTCTGGATTGATTAGAGCCAGATTAAAGGGGGCTGCTGCTTCTAAAGGCCAGGTCATCACCTTCTTAGATGCTCATTGTGAATGTACAGTAGGCTGGCTTGAACCTCTGCTGGCAAGGATCAAAGCTGACAGGTAATTATCCATCTATTGGTCCACATTGGGTTTTTTGGTTATTAAGAAATGTTCTGAGTATTGCAATATAGCCTACAAGAAAATATCTACTTTCTAAGGAGCCAGATAAATTATGTATTTCTCATTTGTGTAAGGATAAAAGTCTGATTCAGTATAACTTTTAAACGTAAGACTTGGTTTAATGTGAAGCTTATACTGGGATGCATGGGATAATGTGTTGGATAGCAAGAGATGTGAGCATGAATAGGATTAAGAGAGCAGTAGGATTAGGTCTTCTGTCTGCAGCCTGGCCCGTTCCTTCATGAATTTGGGAAGATGTTCTTGGGGAAGAGATGGAACTCTGATGTAATATAATGCCAATACTGTGAGAAAGAACTTGTCAGGCTTACTGTTTGCAGGTTCTCATTGTGGTTTCTTAATTTCGTAATGTATTTGTATTGTAGAATTCTGTGCTGTGACTTGGCCTTCTGGATTGTTTTCTATAGTTAGAATAGTTACTGGAATCAAGTTAGAATGGTTACTGGGATCATAGTCATCTACACTGCAGTAACCTAGCTTTGTATTCCCATCGTAAGTCAGTATTCACAACACTTATATCCATAATAGTGTGATGGGAGTTCTATTGAAAAAAATAACAAGCAAGAAAACAGTCTGCGTTGTACAACATTCATACATCTGAGCAGTAACTCTGTAGTTGCACACTAGTCTGTTAGTGTATTAAATAGAGTAGATATTAAGTATGGTGTTTCAGATATCTGTTTTCTTATGGTTATAGATTAAAAAAAACTTTTAATGCTAGAGATTGCAGCATTACGTGATGAAAAGTAATAAAGAACCTTCATTCAGAAATGTGCTAAGACGTAATACTGGCCTTTAAATTATTAACACAAGTTTTTGAGACTACAGTGCAAAATTGTTACAATTTGTGCAAATGGTCCAACTAAATATGTCCTTTAAATTTAGTTGCAACCGTTGCATGTTTTTATATAGCTGCCTGTAAGAGGGAGCCTGCTTGATGACTACTATTTAGGTGTCTTTAAGATGATTAGAAATAGTTTCTATGAATATATGCCTTAATAGTGTCAGGATGGTGAGAAGGAAGCCTCTGTCAACTCAGACACAGTATTTATGCTTTAACAGTGACTATCATTTCTTAGTCTCGAGAAGGTGTAAGAATACTTCCCTAGAGCTAACAACCAAGTTTTCGTTTCAAAATATGCAAGTAACTTACTACTTAACTAAAAATTAAAGTTCTTATTTTCTGTACTATGTAACACGGAGAAGACTATGATCAATTTTACAATCTACAGAGAGAGAAATATTTATTACTGGTAATAATACAAATACTATTGAAAAAAGAGGTAATATTGCCGAAATCAGAAAAACATGTTTTCCTTTAAATGAATTCTAATTAGCAAGACAGAATTTGAGTGCATTTCTTGGTAACTGTTATTAAGAGATTGTTATGAAAATTTAAACTATGTGTTAAACCCACTTTTTTATTAAAAAAAAAAACAAACAACTTTTTTGACAATTTAATTAATAGCTTTTGGGTTTTCCCTTTTTCTAGGAGAACAGTAGTGTGTCCCATCATTGATGTAATTAGCGATGACACCTTTGAATACATGGCAGGTTCCGATATGACCTATGGTGGATTCAACTGGAAATTGAATTTTCGTTGGTATCCTGTTCCTCAGAGAGAGATGGATCGACGGAAAGGAGATCGAACTCTTCCTGTTAGGTAATGAGAAACTATTGAATTGGTTAAAATATTCACCAGATGTTTACTTATATCCTTTCTAGGTTAATCTTGTAAGTATGTACTTAATGAATTGTGTCTGATTGAAGGAACATGACTAGTGATATAAAATAATTTATGCTAAAAGTATAAGTGTTTTATGTACTTGAACTATAAAGTTACATCGTCAGCCTATGATTTACCTATTGTTTATTAGATGACTAGAAAATGGAAGTTTGGGAGCTATTACTAAAGTTAGGAGAAACTAGCACAGATTTGTTTTTTCACCAAGAAGGAATTTGTAAAGAAAACCTTGATGTAACCCTGACTGTACAATTTTCTTATATGAAGCAATAACAGTGAAAGCAAGCAGGCTACTTTATGGCCTTCCATAACTTTTTCAAGAAGAGTTGCCAGAAATATAAATTTCCTGTAAGAAAATGGTTTATTTTTTGAGTTACCAGCATCAGAGGCAGAAGTCTCTCAGGAATGGCAGCAGCTTTCTAGGGGCTGTTTATCTCGACTTCAATTTGAAGTGAGAAAATAAGAACTGTCACTAACTGGTTCCATCTCTGTAAAATTTTGAGCTAGCAAGTACATCAATGGTAACTGAATTTGGATGGAAGCCTACTGAGAAGGAACATGTTAGAAACTTGGGTAATAAAAAGCTATATTGTCAGTGTAAGTGTGAAATGTATTTAAGTATTTATTGTCACAGTGACTGGCTCTTATGTTTTTTTTCTTCTTCCTCAGGACACCTACAATGGCAGGAGGTCTCTTTTCAATAGACAGAGATTACTTTCAGGAAATTGGAACATACGATGCTGGAATGGATATTTGGGGTGGAGAAAACTTAGAAATTTCTTTCAGGGTAGGTAAAGCTCCAGTTATTTTTACTCAGGACAGCGTATCTTGAGTTCTGTAAAATAAGAATCTGCTGCTTATCAGTGTCTTCTGCTGTTGCACTTAGCACTTCGCTTCCTGTCAATGGAGATACAAAAAGACTGTATCTGTCAGTGAAAAGTGCATGGTGAATAGTTGGCAGAGCCTTGTGAATAGGATTGGAATGGTCATTCTGAAGAATGAATGCATGTGTATTAAAAGGAGTGCAGTTAGAAAAGCTAATTGGGGAGCATAAGTTAATGGTGATGTCATCAGTGCATGGTTTAATGTGTCAGTGAAATGTGAGCACCTCTGTTACAAGCTGCCTTCTTGCTGTTTTCTAAGTTAATGTTTGCATGTGTTCATTTGAATGTGGACCTAACCAGTTGTGTTCTCACTTTTATTCCTACCAAATAATGTTATTTCCTTTCATTTTACTTAGAGTATACAGGTGGCTACTTCTGAAGGAGTTCAGCTTTCTGAATCTGCCGTTTTTAGAGGTCTAAAATAAAATTGAAAATATTTTCAGAAGCTTTACTTGGAAAATGCATGTTTGGTTTTTTTTCTTTTTACATGGAGATTCTGTTTTATAACAGACTTTCTTGGACAGATCACCACCTGTTACTTCCCTATGATTTATGTGAGCCTTTTCCTTCCTTCACTGTCAGCTTACCCAGTTCTCTAAAATAGTCTCTTGTTGATGTGTTATTGCTTTGAAGCCTGACGTACTCTTTCTTATACTGCCTTACTCAGGCTTGCGAGTATCATAGAATCATAGAATGGTTCAGAAGGGACCTTACACGTAGTCCAGCCACAGCTCTCATGGGCAAGGACATCTTCTACTAGACCAGGTTGCTCAAAGTCTCATCCATCTTGGCCTTCAACATCTGGGATGGGGCATCCACAACTTCTCTGGACAACCTGGGCGTCACTGCACTCACAGTAAAAAATTTTGTCCACAAATCTAATCTAAGTCTCCCCTCTTTCAGTTTAAAACTGTTACCCCTCGTCCTATTACTGCACTCACTGATAAAGAGCCCCTCCCCAGCTTTCTCGTAGGCAAAGTAGTATCCTTATCTGTTGAGCAGGAAAAAGGCATACATGTCTTTTCCACGTAGTATGTATTTGTTCTAGACCTCACCTAATGATGTTTCTCCAACTTTAATGGAAGCAACTGATTAATATTCTTTAAACTTTTTTTAACGACTTGAAGCTATGTAATAATTATTCTCTCACTTTCAGATTTGGCAATGTGGTGGCACTTTGGAAATTGTAACTTGTTCACATGTTGGGCATGTGTTCAGAAAAGCAACACCATACACTTTTCCAGGAGGTACAGGGCAGATAATCAACAAAAATAACAGACGGCTCGCAGAAGTCTGGATGGATGAATTCAAAAACTTTTTTTACATCATTTCCCCAGGTGAGCAATTTTTTGGTTATGAGAAATACCTGCTAAGAATTAAAATGTTATTACTACTGGGAAAAAAGTAAGTATTTAAATAAAAATGTTATTGCTTTGAATTTCGTAAGAGAAAGCTCATGTAAGATGCACAAGAAGAAAGGTCTTAATTGAAAAATAATTTTGTTAGCTAGAGATGTGCTGTACAGTTTCCTCCTTCTTTTTCCCCTGTCTTAAAACATGCACATGAGCTTCCTCCGCAATAGAATTAAATCTCAGTGGAATGTCAAAAAGCTCAACTGTAGTGCTGAAAACTAGCCATACAAATACATCTTGTAATATGCTGGAGTTTGACGTCTGGCTTCTGTGTGGTAGGCATTGCAGATTGAATAGATCAGAAGTGGTTTAAGGGTAGCGGGAGTGGTAAAAGTGAACATCATCTGGCTTATTAGAGTTGGCACTATGCAGAGTATAGGGGCAAGTTGCCAATATACTTGACTATGATGATATTTATTATGTTTCTTAAAATGGATGTTAACAAAACAAGAGGATGTAAAATATGAGAGTAAATTTCCTATGAACTCAAACTTTCTTGGGAAAAAATAAAATTCAGGAAAAGAAAGGAAGCCTGGGAAATACTGAATTGTTACATTCCACTACAGGATTTTTGTTGTTGTTGTTGTTTAAAAAGACAAATAGAGAGACAAAGTTGTGGTAGGAACAGACATCCTCTCTAAATACTTCAGACATTAGGGAAGTTTGACTTTAAATACTAAATGGCAGTTCTATCTGCAAGTTGATTTTTCCAAAGACTTATCTTTAAAACTAGTATTTCATTATGACTTGCTTATTAAACCTGCATTAGTATTGAAATTTAAAAGCTGCAATACAATGTAGTATGAATTTGAACAGTATCGAGTTACAAATTACAGGTTTTAAGAATACTTGTGAGAGCAAGTATCTCTGTGGATTTATGGTGGTTTTTTGTCTTAAGAGAATGCATTACTGAAATAAGACTGTGTAAGGTTTTTTGAAATCAAAGATTGTTGCGACTATTCAAATCTTTTTTAGATGAAATCAAAAGGTAACAGCTTGTGGTTACTGCCCTGCGTTGTTATTGATGAAGCATTATGAATTCAAACATGACGTCTAAATATTCAGAAAAAAATGAGTATAAATAGATGCAATCATTTTTGGTTAAGATTGCTTTTACGCATCCATGCTAGATTTTAAAAATGTACTAAGTAGCTAGAACACTTAACCATAAAAATAACTTAATTCTTGACAAAAAAGTGTAAATTATGGAACACAATGATAAGGCTCTGTTACTTTATATATAATCTCTGTAATCCTTCAATTTCATGTGGTAAGTGTATTCATAAAAAGAAGTTAGTAAGTGTTTGAATTTTGTAGGATTGTTGTTTTGATAGGACTTCCATAGTTTTTCAGTGTTGTGGAATAGGCATGCATATTCCTGTTGGAGAAAAGGGATAGAAGAATTTAATTTAAAATAGGATATGCTAAAAATTTTGAAATGGTGAAAGTATCTTATACAGCTATCTGTACCTGTGTTGCATATTTTTCTTTCCTTTCAAGAGATGTGTGTCTGCATAGTTTGTATGCTAATAACCTGAATGGTTGGTGGACCATCTGCACCTGCTGACTAGCACACAGTCTCATTTGTGTACCCATTTCCGTATTGACATTGCACTAATCTTGAAAATTCCAATATCAAAGAATCATATGGTATCTGAATAAAATGGGTTATTCTGAAACTGATTTATTGCCTGTTAATACTGTGGGTCATGGTTAGCGATGATATACCTGTTATTCAGAGAATGAACACATGAATGTGCTCAGTCTTACTGGAGTGTTGCAGATGTCAGTTTTATGTGTTGACAGTAAATAACACGAATATAAATTTCAGTAAGTCTTTCTGGCCAATAATTGTCATAGGAGAAATTCACTGAGTTCCTGTGTTGGCTCATTTGAGCATACTCTGCTTTTCCAGGTATCCTCCTAATATAAAAGTGTATATGTTTAGTTCCTGAGCAATAATGGCAGAGCGCAGTATGCAGCCTGTGAAAACTCTCTGCTTGCACAAGGTGTACTTTCAGTATTACTGTGATAGTCTTGAGTTCTTGCAAGGAGCAAGGTGAGGATTTTGAAGCTGTTGCTGGTTTGCAAGCCTGGGTGCAGATGGGAAAGGAAAACAGGCAGTCCTCTGTGCACTCTTTTTTTTTTTTTTTTTTTTTTCTCATTAGCTGACATGGAGGAGACAATTTGATTTTGAAGGAGGTAATATACTGACAGGCATCATTGAGCCTAGCTAACAAGAAATTTATTTCCTCCTTTGTATCCTTCTGTTCTTCTAAGATAGTGAATCACACAGGATTGGTCCAGGAAAGTAAACGTAAGATTCTTAGGTAGCTTCCCCACTTCATGTAATCTGTGTTTTCAGGAGAGAAAAAACAGGCTTACTGCTTGAATGATAGGAACTCAAGAGACTTTTTACTATTGATGTAATGTAGTCAAATGGAAAGCTGTGTCCTCGTGAAAAGTAAGCCTGTAATCCTTTTTTCTTTAATAAATACAGCCTAGTAAAAATTGTTACTTGTCTGTTTTAAGCTTTCATTCATTTTGGAAGCAGTCTCTCTGCTCAGAAGTGGTTAGGTACAGATGGAGGTTGGGCAGGAAAGTGTTGCAGCAGCTGCTACTCAGTCAAAATCAAGCCTATCTCATTGCATGTAACAGCTGTTCTCCACAGCAGTAATGGCACTAGCTGTAGGCTTTTCTCATTACCCAACAGTTTTCCTCACAGTCATGCATTACACCAGGGCGCTGTTTCCCAGACCATTTCCTCTTAAGCTTTCAGAAAACAGATCCAGCACGAGCAGGTGAATAGTCTGATTCGTGGCTCTGGTCCTTCTGTTCTGCGGACTCTGCCACTTCTTTATTTCTAGTGCTGGCCTTTCATCCCTTTCTCCAGTTTAAAATACCTGGACTGGATTGTCCAAGGTGAGGCTTCATGAGGTGTCGATGTCAGTCTAACAGCTTACTGTGAGGAGGGTGCCTTTGCTTTCATGGCAAGTGATAGGGCTTCACCTCCACTCAGTTATTGATTATTTGTCTTGTGGGCTGGCTCTCTACTGGTTAAGTTGGCACCTGAGTGCCACCTGCAGCAGGGACCTGAAGCTGAGCAACGGAAAGCTGTCCCTTTCTGCAGCAGCAGCTGCAAAGCAATAGGCTGGCTTACTGTGGCTCTCTCCCCCATAACCTTCTCCTAACTACTAATCAAGGATAAACTGCAAATTGTAGAATTTGGTGGTATCTTTAATCTAAAGGTGAAGTGTGGATACTTTCAGACCATATGGTTTCCCTGTGCTGCATGAGAATCTGGTTTCCATTGTCCTGTTCGTTGTCCAGTGTGCATCCTTCTTCAGCAGCGTCTCACGTTCCAGTTGGTGAGCTGAAAGCGTCCTGAAAAGCAGCTCCAATGAGCTTGGCTAGAGCCAAGCCATATTGTTGTTGACCAAAAGTTTGTCCTAGAGGATATCTTCCTTTGTGCTGGGGCTAAGTGGACAGGCAGAAGACCTGAAAAGACAGTATTGCAGAATTAACCTGAGCAAGAGCCATCTGGACAGGGGCATAAATGTGTTATCCTGAAAACTGTATCAGTAGACCTAGTTTCTAATGGCTACATCCACTTGTCTCTAGCCAAGCATGGTAAGTCAAGGTTCAGTATTTACAGACTGGAAATGGGTAACATTTTTATTTATGGTTGATACAGAGGACAGAGAAGGGACTGGGTCTGAATCTTGTAGTGAATGTCGCATTTGCAGCCAGGTCCCTTGGCCCACGGGGGTAACAAGTTGGGCACCGCCTGGACTTCTTGAGGGCGAAGCCAGTTGTAGACATCCCTCACCTCCAAACTGGACTTGACCTTAAGTGGGAATCTTGTGATGATTATTTACATGCTGCGACCTAATTTGACTTGGCACCCGTGGATGAGCCACCGTCACCTAACTTGGAAAAGGTGCACACATCGTGTGTGTACGTCAGTAGCTAAGCCTGTGTTCAAAATATTTGTGGAGTGGTTATTTTCAGCTAGTATTCCCTATTTGCATTAGTTTGGAATGTATATAATATTGGCTTTCAAATGATTTTAAAATTATTACTTATCAAGTTTCAAAATACTAAATAAAAACAATTTCTATGATTTTTAACAGAAGATGGGTTTTAGATGAAACAGTTTTCATAGTGTGCTTTTGAAAATGATTGAGCAATTTATAATGATGAAAACATCATGCTGTTTTTTCCCAAAGCAGTTTACCATAAATGTATTGCCACACGTTGAACTTGGCAAGCAAATCTTCCCCTATTTTGAAACTTTGAGGATAGTAGAACTGTTGCAACAAGGCTGATGGGGAGCTAATACATAAGGTGGCAAAAAAAATTAAACTGAAGAAAGGGTATTCTACTGATAGATATCCTTATGTGTATGTTTTTGTAAAGATGTAAGGAAAGGCCATTTAATAGTGAGGAAGATAGAAGGTAAAGGCATCAATAATCAGAGTAGTCTGGTACTGTATACCACACTTCTTAAAGAATAGTGACAGCACAGGCCAGTGCTAAGAGATGAATCTTACATTTTAACAAAAGAACTGGTGATGGTGTGATTGGATGATTTGATTGGGGCGGGGGGATGCCTTATCAATGTTTATTTTGAGTACATCTTTAATCATACATATGCGGTACAAAAAGCATGTGATGGTCCCACAGCAAACAGCAAGCTGTGTGATAAATAGATCATCAGGAATGTCCAGGCTTTTAGTTTAATTAGGGTTTAGGAGGGAAGAGTTGAGGAAAAAAGTGTATATTGAATGGTCAGGTAAAGACAACTGTAGCAAGTACTGTTTAATGCTGTTTCTGGTTTTTTATTTTTTTTAATGAACCAGACCCAAATATTTGAAAGAACTACTAGTGGACATGTTTGTCTCCCTCGTCACGTGCATACTTGTAGAGTCTGGTGTAATTGTTTCCTGGAAGGAAGATTTGATCTAATTCTTGGTTTGTGTTTTGGTTTTTTTTTTGCTTTTGCTTTTTTTAGCTGAGCTATTAAAAACAAGTACCAAAACACAAAATATCACTGTTGTGTGTGTATATGAATTTTACTGTCTGGAGGAAATAATGACTTCAGACACGTATCTATTTTTTTTTTTTTTTTTTTTATTTTGCCATTTTCCTAGTTTATTTCTGTGTTTTTCCCTTGAAGATCTGTTACCCATAAGTAACTGCCACAGCACTGTATAGTACAAAAGTATAGGAACACTAAAGGTAATTCTGAGTAATATAGATAAGGTACAAGAAACCTAGGAAACAGTAATTCAGCGTTCTTAGAGAACATGCTTTAGACAAATAAAGCAGTTTTACTGTTCAGTCTATCTGCTAACCCATTGCTAACTGTCATCTGTGTACCAGTATCCAGTTTGGTGTAGACCTAACTTCAGAGAGGATTTTTTTTTTTTAAATCTTTCAGGCTAAAAACGGTTAAATGGAATATAATGCTCACCTTGTATTTCACTGTAACAGAAAATCAACAGGCACTTTTCTTTCTACATGGTGACATTTAAAACTACTTCAAGAAACAGCAGGCTTGTATGCTATTAAGTATGACTTTGGGTTTAATTCTTTATGGTTGTGACTTCAGTTCTTATCCCCATTCAGTGATGTGACAAAGCCACAGCAGTGTTGTTTTGTGAAGCTCACTGTGGCAAACTCTGAGTGAGTTTCAGGTATCATAAGGTTGTAAGGATGGAATGGTAACTGTTTCATCCAACAACTGCTTTTTCATCATGGAAAAATAAAGAACTCCATGCTTAGCTGTGGCTGGTGCAGCCTTTCTGTTCTCTCATCTCTTGAGAGAGCACTCCTTTTTGGTGTAGAGGAAATACTTGCTTCGGTAAAGATAGGACAGTGTTTTGGGATGGAGGTTTTCTGTGATTTTTCATGGGGTTTTTCTGTTTGTTTTGGGATTTCTTTAGTGACTGGGAAGTGCAGGCTGAAGTTTCTGGGGTTCTGTTCCAGGAGATTTTTAAGTTTAATTCACATTGAAATTTCATTAAAAAACAGGTTTTCCTTTGCTTTTATTTCCTTACCAATATAGTTCTCTGGCATCTTTTTTAAAAAATACTCAGTTAAAAAACAACCCAACAAAACAAACAAACAAAACAAAACCAAAAAACAGCTTAAAAGTCTGGCTAGCGGTTTGGTTTTTTTTTTATGGTATATTGAAATTACTAATGTTTTCATTGGTATTTAGAAACATTTAGCTGAAATAATGCAGTTATCTGTCTTAACTGAGTAGAAATACACCATCTGCTGGCAAGTCAATTTAATAACACAGTATGCCAACGTAGAAATGTCTCAAACTCTGTTTCAAAAGGTCAGCAATTTTAGAGCTACTCCACAGTCCTCTGGAGGGATTTCTGAAAAATGTATGCAGCTGGAGGTGTATAGTGTGGTGGACAGTTGAGCCATATTGTGTTTTGTGAGGGGAGCTGAAATTGCTAGGACTTTTTGTTCTCTTTTGGGTTGAGTTTTTGTTTCGTTTGGGTTTTTTTGTGGTGTGTTACTTTTGGCCTGTGCGATATGGCGTGTAGTGTGGAAAATACAAGACGAATGTGATGCCTGGAAAGTAGAAATTATTCTACCTTTAATATTATTACAATATTAATCACAAATAGTACTTAATTCTGGGGAGGCAAAAATATCTACTGATTGTGCACACCTTCCTCAACCCATCTGCAGATGGGACTCGCGCAAAGTAATTTTCAGAAGGAGTTAAAACAACCATAAAAGAGTAGGAAGATACAGGAAGAATGAGCACTTCGATAAATAAGGAGCAAAGAAGAAAAAAGGCAAGCAAAATACCACAAAAAATAAGTCCTAATGGTAAACATACTTCCCACAAATGCCGGAGTTATGTTGAACAAACACTAAATTATTAAAGAATTGGTTCCCTATATGAAGTCTGCTTTCTGAGCAGTTAGATGATGAAGGGTCCAGCAAGTGGTACCTGGCTTACAGAATTAAATTAAAATGGAATTGTCCTTACTTCACAAAAGGACACTGCTATGTTAAACTGCATGGAAATGCACCCTTCTTGCCATTGGGGATAGAATGGCATTAGTGACAGTTTTACCCATTTTCCTGCAATAACTTGCATCAAAATTGTTTTACAAACCACAGATATGAAATTGTCATGTTTAGCACACATGTAGTGATTCCATCTTTTGCATAATTTTCTGGAAAAAGAAGTCACAGGTAGTGACTTACGTGTCCTCTGAAAATAGGAACTGCATATGCTATGTTAAAAAAAACCCTTTTTTGTTTGTAGATATGACTTTATGAAGAGAAATCTTTCATGCAGGCAGTATCCTGTACTGATCTCTTTTTTTATTAATTGGAATTTTATAAAGTTTACCATCAGCCATAAAATAAAACCTTTTGTTTCTACAGGGGTTACTAAAGTTGATTATGGGGACATATCATCACGACTTGGACTAAGACGCAAGCTCCAGTGCAAGCCTTTCTCCTGGTACTTGGAAAATGTTTATCCTGATTCCCAAATTCCACGCCATTACTTTTCTCTGGGAGAGGTAAGATTTTTATCCTACATGTTTACCTTCCCTATGTAAAGTGCATTGTGCAGTAAGTTGTTTATATTCTGCACTAAGTAATGCAAAAAAGTTATCTCCAGCAAAGTTCAAGTATCTTGCACCTGTGTTCCCATTGCGTGCAGTGATACATCTGGCTTCTCAGTGGGGCAAAATCCTGAACTGCCATAAACATTACTGTAATTTGAATGTTTTCCTTTTTTTACTACAGTACCAAAGGCCACATAGGACTTCAGAAATATTATTTCAGAAATAACTGAATATAGCTCCTGATATGGTACAATGCTGTCTATATAGATTATAAGCAGAGTTTTGCAAATTAACTAAAAGAGGTCAAGCAAGGACTTTGCCTAAAAACTGCTTTTTAACTTTACCCCTAGAACCTTCATCAGTGACCGGCAAATTTCAGTGAGCTCTAAGCCTTGCTGGGAATTTCTTTAGTTTTTGCTTGAATATTTCTTAAGTGACTGTAGAGGTAGTACAGGTGATGCTGTTAGAAATAAATAGGTGCGTACACGCCACTACAAGTCATGTTGAGCAACATATTGAGCCTCTTTTAGAGTGATTTTATACAGTTTGTTTTTAAAATAAAAACTCTTAACAAAATGAAGCAGACATTTGTACTGCTATGTGAGTATCAGGAGACTGATATTCATGCCTGCTTACAGGCTGTAACTCAATAAGTGAGGCAATTAAACCCAGTAAAAGAGATTTCAAAATGAATTAACCCCCCTGTGCCTAGGGGAGTGTTTTAAAACTTCTAGCAGTTTTGAGCTGGAGATTGATTTGTGTCCATTTTATTGTAGCTGAGTTTTTTTGAGCAGAAAGGATCCCCCAAGATGGAAAAATCCCTGAAAGAAAGCAAAGAAACAAACATGGTTATGTAACCTGTTAGTTTGAACATTTTGAGTCTCAGATATGGTCTCTTGTTGAAGTATAGTTCCTGTATTTCAATCACATGACCTCTGGGTTTATAGCAGTACCGGTGTCATTTGATATAGGCCTAGTTCTCTTCTAAAAACAACATCCTTCGATAACATGCTCATTTTCATTCCCAGATAAGAAATGTGGAGACAAATCAGTGTCTGGATAACATGGCAAGAAAAGAAAATGAGAAAGTTGGAATCTTTAACTGCCATGGGATGGGTGGCAATCAGGTGACTTATTTTTTTAATTATATTAATGTATCGAGTTATACCGAACTCTGCTTCTCTTCAGAACAATTTTCTCATTATTTCAGCAGTTATCTTTAAAATATATTTAAGCTGTGAACCTTCATTGAAGAAAACGCTTGTAACAGGAAATACGTGAGAATATTTGTTGATGGTTTATCTATCATTTTATCATTTATGGAGGTTTGAGGCCTGATTGCAACAGATTTTAGATAAACTTTCAAGTGGAAACTGAAATTGGGGAGTAGGAGACTGCCATAAGCTAGTCTTCGTCTCCTGTAGGTTCTCTGGAACTGTCTCCTGGTTAAACCTCCTGATAGACATCATCACTTTAGGAAAAAAAAAGTGCCTATATCTGCACTGCTGCTTTTAATATATATTTTTCTGATTGTCGCTTCTTGAATTTTTTATAACTGTTTTTTCATTCTACTTTGTTAATAATTCTTGTTGAATTGTTTTCTGGTATACAAAGGTTATCTTATTACCTGTGTTGAGGATACTCCTGTTTCTGTGCAGGAAGCAATCTACAATTTGAAAACTTCAAAGCTGAAGAGCTTGTTTATATTTATTCCTTAAAAAAAATTATTCTATACATGCTGACAGAAAAACAAAAAAAGAGGGTTAATGGATATTAATGAGGTGATGCACAAAAGTTGCCCCTTCCCTACACCTTGGGGAACTTTAGATGGACCTTTATTTCAGTTCCTCTCATTCTTTCTGTCTAGGTTTTCTCATATACTGCCAACAAAGAAATTCGAACAGATGATTTGTGTTTAGACGTATCCAAACTTAATGGTCCAGTAACAATGCTCAAGTGCCACCATCTAAAAGGAAATCAACTTTGGGAATATGATCCAGTGGTAAGTCTTCTAATGACTTGGGACATTAAAATGAGACTTCTTTTACGTGAGCCTACAGGGCAACGTGTTGGTGTGTAAGACCACTATTTGAAACTCAAAGCAGGAAACAAAGTCAGGATTATGTTCCCTCCATCATTAATTCAGTTGTAGTCACTCGATGGGCATCTGTATTGAATGAATTGCTTTGTGAGGTTTTGGGGAGCTCTTAGAAGAATATTTTCAGCATGCTTTCAGATCCTCTGTAGAAAGATAATCTGCTAGTGTATTGTTCTGTTAAGGTGAAATCAACAATGGAAAACTATTCCAGGTGTCTACTGGACCAATAAAATGATCTTGTGACAACTTCAGCACCTGGCGTCTTAGCTCCCACAAGGTTAAAAGGAAATACTTTTCTAAATAAAAATCAGCATCTCAATTATAAGGAAGGTTTATATTTCTAATCATGGCGTGGTTAAGGTATGCATGCTTAAAGCAGCTTTATTTTAATCATTCTTTCTTGTACATAATGTTCAAATTTATTGTGAAGTTCATATGTTGAACTACCAGATCTAGTCATCATTGTCTGTTGATCTATTCATCATTATTTTTAGAGCTTGCAAATAAAATTAATATTGTGATTGAGTGGTGCTATTCTCAAGCTTATTAATTTAAAATCAGTTATTGCAAAAAACAATTGCAAGACAGTTTGTGGAAAAAGAATCTTGCCAGTATAATCAAGATGACTGATAAAGATAACAGGTTGATATTTAGCTACCAAAAAGTAATTTCATTGAGGGTTTTTTTATTATTTTCTTAAAGAAAAGAAAGGGAGCGTATTTCTCACTCAATAGACATGCTATCGGTTGTAGTGGTTGAGGTGTTAACAAAACCTAGAGCTTTTAAGACTAAAAGGAAATATATACAAATGATTATTTTCATTAGAATGGCAGTCAACATGGAAAACAGCAGATCTCTACTAGGATTTCTGCACATTGCTTGCAACTGCTGATAGGGGACTGAAGAAAGCTGTTGAAGGCTTTCAAGATTAAATGCTAATTGAAATGAGTAAATTTGAGTCTCGGGAACCATTCATTTTCATTTTTAATGTCGTTAGTTTATCCGACTTGAGTAAATAAGATGAGTAATATTACTGCATGCAGTGATTCACCAAACAGCAAGTCCTTTACGTTTTGTTTCTACCTTTTCAATACTAAGAACGCTGCATCTTTAGACACCTAATTGCAATAGTTTATTTTGCAGTGATTGTCTCAGACTGTAAGATACACTTCCTCTATGTTGATGTCCAAACATAAATTCTGTTGTATGTGGTTTTCCTTTATTCTGTCAGTGGAAAATCAAATATAATCTTCAGAACTTTACTGAAAACTGGCTAATAAAGCATGAAAAAAAGTTAGAGAATACCTAGCAAGAACTTCTTCCCACATAGTTGGGTGATCTTTCTGTACTTTTTTTCTCCTACCTCTGTTCAGGAGGTGTGTAAGAAGCTCTTTTCTCTTAATGGCAGGAAAATAAAGTAGGAGAAGAAAAAACTGTGTTAGTTATTTGTCTGCTCAAGGATGTTCCAGCTGCCTTCTTTGGTCTTCAGCCACTGTATCAGTGTGGGAGATGGACGTGCTCTGGTTTTTGTTCTATTTGTTTACCCTTTGCTGCTTCTGCACATAAGGCCAGCCTGTTCTGCCACTTTTCAGTCAGTCCGGTGTTCTGGTTGTGCTGCTGAGTGAAGGAAGAAATGCTGGTAGTAATGTCAGTCATTACCATAAACAGGTTGATGCACTGAGGAGCATCCATAGTACAGTGGCAGGAAACGCAACTTCTGAACATCTCTCCTCCATGAGGACAGAGCTGAGGTAGATGCAGTACTGTGTGAAAGATTGCGTAAGTAAGATTAGTAGATACTAGGAAAGATAGATATGTATAGGTGTTTATCATAGAATCATTGGTTTGGTTTGGATTGGACAGGACAATGAAGGCCATCTAGGCCTTGCCCCCTGCAGGGAACAGTAACAGCTTCAACTATACCAGGTTGCTCAGAGCCCCATCCAACTTGGCCTTGAATGTTTCCAGGAATGGGGCATTTACCACCTCTCTGGGCAGCCTGTTTCAGTGTTTCACCACCCTCACCTTTGTACACATTTTTTTAAAGAATATCCTTTTTAAAAAAGAACATAGTACAAAACCAGCATAGTGTAGGGTCAATTTTTTGTCCCCAAAAGAGAAAAAGATGCTCATTCTCATCTGATCAAAACCACTGTTATAACTAATCAAAGTTGTACATCTTGCCAAACTTTAATTTCTAACTTCTCAAAGATTCCCAGCAGTGTAGTCATATTTAAAGAAAGGTAGATAGAAAGAACGTTATTTAGAACTTTGACACTATTCTGTTTTTCATGAAACAATGTTTTTAGTATCTACAACATAAAATAGTATATATAAGTTTTCTTTAGAATTAGGATCTGGAGTCAGTAATCAGGTGGTCTTGCCTAGTTCCTATTTATCTATGGAAGAATTTTAATGGCCAAGGAAACTTTTTGGTTATCTTATACCTGGTGATTTTTGTAAAACTGATTTCTTTTTATTTTGTTTTCAAGAAATTAACCCTGTTGCATGTGAACAGTAACCAGTGCCTGGACAAAGCCACCGAAGAGGACAGCCAGGTACCCAGCATCAGAGACTGCAACGGCAGCCGCTCCCAGCAGTGGCTGCTTCGCAATGTCACCCTTCCAGAAATATTCTGAGAAGTTCTAAGGAAAATCAAGGATTGACTGGGCTACCTCGGCTGATACTTTGGCTACATCGTTAAGTAGCAACAGAAGAAACTTCTGCTTGGCAGAATCCACAGTTTGTCAGCTGTTAGAACTCCTGCAGCTTTTCAGTAGCTGCAAACCAGCCTTCCTGTATAAGGATGTGAAACTACCACACATACTAGTGAGACTGCGCCCACTGATGTTTGCAAGATCGAAAGAGTTTCTTCCAGCAAATAATTTAGAGAATGTTTGGACAGCGGAAACATAATCGATGAAATTGTCTCTCGGAAGAGCTGCATATCATTGTAGTTTGTTTGCACATCAGTAACCTCTGCTGAAAGTGCTGTTGTAATGAAGAAAGTTCCAAGATTATTTTTTTTTCCTGGTTAGCAGTGATAACCAGGCTGCTAGATATAGATCCACAATTAAATGAAATGGAGAGCTGGAAACCAGGTTCAGTAACATGAAATAAGAATTCTGTGGTTTAAAAACAAAACGTAAACAGGGTTTAATGGAAACTAAATCAGAACTATGAAAAGTACAATTTGTTATAGTGAAGTATCAAATTTATATGTAGATTTTATACCTCAGTGGGGGAAAATAACCAAGTCAAAAGGCTATTATTTCTCTTTCAGTTGTGTGATAGTCCATAAATACTATTTTTTTTTTTTCTGGTGGGTCTAAAATTATTTTGAGCACAAACAAAATGAGCGTAAGAATAAACTTAGCTCTTGAATGTCAGATCAACTTTTTTGATTTTTTTTTTTTTTTTTTATTTGAATTTCTTGGTTGTTGGAGTTGTATCTTTTTATTACTGTCTAAAAACTGGAGGATAACATGCTGTCTAACTTTCTTTTTATTCAGACCTGCCGTTTCAGTTTATACTTGGGTCAGTCAGCTTATGGACTTTCATGGCCAAACAAAAGATTTAAGTACACTTGGAAATTAAGTTAACTTGATGGAATACGCTTAGCGCCCAAGACTCATACTACTGTACTACAGTTTTGTTTTCATAGCAATAAATCTTTTGTTCCTTGTTTGATTTCAGTCATCAGAAAGCCACAAGAAAAGATACGTTATTTGGATAGCAGGAGATTGGCAAAACTGAAGGTTTTCTGAAATCCTTTTTCACTTCATATCCAGATGTGCTTCATTGTCAAGTGCATATTTAGAGTAGACTCTGAATTGTAATGTTGATCTGCTGCTTTTTTCTAATAAAACCTAAGGAAAAAATAGCTAAATTGGCATGGTTTTTAAAGTTAACATAGCCAAGAGCAATATGACATTGTCATTACATTGATCTGCATTTTTTAACTGAATTGCTTTACTTTGTTAAGAAAAATCTGTGTGGGCTGATCTTGAATATGAGCCACCAAATGCTCAGAGTATATATTGAATTTTCTTTTAGAAAGAAAGACGAGTTTTACGTAATGGAGAAGATATTTTTATGATAAATGTCATTGTTTGGCCAACTGTCCTGTAAAGCAAATTAAACCTAGACTCATGCAAATGTTGTGTGGAATTATATTTGGCTGTTATGGCCAATTAAGATTTGCTATTCCAAGTTGCTGTAGTCCATGTTATCTCTGTTATTTCTGAAGCACTACACAAGAGTTTGCATACACAAAGCAAGGGAAATTTTTAACAAATTGCAGTATTATGTTGCTAATTTAAAAATACATAGTATGAGTTAATGTGGGATTAGCATCAGATAAAGCATCAAAATATGTAGATATCTTTCACTGACCCCTCTTTTTGCATAGCCCTGCTATCTCATGAGGTCAAAGTGAATTTATGGAAGTAATGGTATGGTACACTTCTCAGAAAGATAGTGAAGTGTGGGCAGATGTCTCAAGAAAACACAGAACCAATTCTGTCTCAGTGGTTATATGAGAATTATTCCTTTGGTACAGCCAGTGAAAAGGATAGTATGGGTATCGGTGTCATCATTTGTGATTGATACATTTTCTTGCTCCTTAGATCCTCTGTGGTCCCTCCTGCAAAATTTTATACTGTCTCTGAAGTACTGCATGTGGGTGTCCAACACTACCTATTAGCCTCTTGAAATACATTTTGCAATCTTCTGCTGATTTACATGTGCATGATGGTTTGGATCATGTTTTGGATTTTATTGTAGTTTATCTTAGCAAATTAGCATTGGTTTGGGCTTTTCATTGGGGAGGGTGTTAAAATGAGGTTATGTATTAGTTCAGAAACAATTTTCCAAACTCAAAATGCATCCCTTTAAAAATTTTGCCAGTGAAGAGGTTCTAAATCAGAGGTGAGCTGATGGAGCACTGGAAGTGCAGTATATACATCCTGTAAATATTCAGAATTTTACTTTAGTGTTTCAGATTGCATAAGTACATGGCACATAGGACTCAAGGGAATGGCAAGAAGATGTGACAAAGGAGGTTTCAGTTAAATATTAGGAACACTCTGCACTGGGTTAGGAATTGGTTGGATGGCCAAGCACACAGAGTGATAGTGAACGGTGTCACATCCAGTTGGCGGCTGGTCACTAGTGGTGTTCCTCAGGGATTGGTGTTGGGTCCAGTCCTGTTCTGGATGAGGAGGAGCTTGAGTCCATCATTAGCAAGTTCACAGATGATGCCAAGCTGGGAGGATGTGTTGATCTGCTGGAGGGTAGGAGGGCCCTACAGAGGAACCTTGACAGACTGGAGAGATGGGCTGATTCCAACAGCATGAGGTTTAATAAGTCCAAATGCTGGGTTCTGAAGGGCTACAGGCTGGGGATAGAGTGGCTGGAGAGCAGTCAGGCAGAAAGGGACTTGGGAATGCTGGTGGACAGGAAACTCAACATGAGCCAGCAGTGTGCCCAAGTGGCCAAGAAAACCAACGGCATCCTGGCCTGCATCAGGAATAGTGTGGCCAGCAGGACTAGAGAGGTCATCATCCCCTTATACTCGGCACTGGTCAGGCCGCACCTTGAGTACTGTGTCCAGTTCTGGGCCCCTCAGTTTAAGAAGGATGTTGAAATGCTGGAGTGTGTCCAGAGGAGAGCAACGAGGATGGTGAAGGGGCTGGAGCACAAGCCCTATGAGGAGTGACTGAGGGAGCTGGGGTTGTTTAGCCTGGAGAAGAGGAGGCTCAGGGGTGACCTTATTGTTCTCTGCAACTACCTAAAAGGAGGTTGTAGTCAGGCAGGGGTTGGTCTATCAGGCAACCAGCAACAGAACAAGAGGACACGGTCTCAAGCTTCATCAGGGGAAGTTTAGGCTTGATATTAGGAAAAAATTCTTTACTGAAAGGGTGATTGGCCATTGGAACGCGCTGCCTGAGGAGGTGGTGGAGTCACCATCCCTGGAGGTGTTTAAAGGGAGACTGGATGAGGCACTTAATGCCATGGTTTAGTTGACGAGTAGGTGTAGGTGTTGGGTCATAGGCTGGACTCGATTATCTCAAAGGTCTTTTCCAGCCTTGTGATACTGTGTGAAAAGGTTCTTCACTCAGAGGGTGGTGCAGCGCTGGAACAGGTTCCCAGGAAAGTAGACATGACATCAAACCTGATGATATTCAAGAAGCGTTTGGACAATGCCCTCGTATGCGCAGCGTGAATGCTGGGATTGTCCTATGCAGGGATAGGAGCTGGACTCGGTGACCTTTGTGGGTCCCTTCCAACTCAGGTCATTCTATGATTCTATGAATATATTTTTACTTTGTATTTTTAACTTTTGTGATTACTGCTGTGATGGCCTATTAGCAAAACTTAAGTACTATGGCTTGTAATGTACCTAAACCTGTAGGCAGATCTCACCGTTACTATGATTTTACCCTTGTTAATTTGATGAATCATTTCATAGGTTGGCCAAGTAAAACTGCAGTAAAAATCATCACGTAACTAAAACCCCACGCATCAAGTCGTCAGCTCCATTCAGAAAGCTGAAGTAGCAATCCAATTTCCAGCCTATATCTTAGTGAGACTTACCTGCAAAGTTAGCCCTCTTTCCCTGCTGAATACGAGGAGGAGAAGCAGCAGACTGGAAAGTGTCTACAGTCCGTAAGTGTTTGTCCCAAAACCCCACAGCTCAGCCAGTCTTGTAGTGCAGTAACTGGTGCTGTTGATTGGCAGTGGGCTCTGCTTAGCTTGCCTCATGACCAGCAATTGTACTGTGTTGGTGAATGATGCAGGGCTTCTGCATTTGAAATAGGTATTTCAAATACTCTGTTTTATTAAGCACCTGTCAGACATGGCCACAGGATAGCTTCCACCATACAGTTTTCTTCTAGCTTTTCTTACCACAAATATGGTGGCAGGCATGAGAGCTCCCTGCTGAAAGGGAGCTTCCTTAATGTCTCTGAGATGTAGTTTCCCAGTGGTGGTCTCCACTTACAGGCGCTGTACTTCTGTATCCCAACTTTGACTAGGAATATTGACTCTGTCCTTTCAGAGTTATAGACATACTCAATTCCTTTCCATCTAATCTGTCATCTCATACTGAAGTCTTTAGATGGAATTTTTAGAACCTCTGTAGCTATTTTTTTAGCCTGTATTACAAATTTTGGTATAAACTCTGGATAACTACACTATGCCAGATCTGATTAGGTCATCTTCAGCCTATTTAGATACTGGAAGTCACAGAGCAGTTATCTGTGGGTACATAAAACTGTGATTACTTTTCTCTTAATCTGCCAGTTTATCAGTATGAAATTAAGGTGAATTTTAGTAGCTTTTTTTTTTTTTACAGTAGTACTATGCAAAAGGGCTTAACAGTCACTTCTCATTTTATCACAGCAATGTTCCTAATCTGAGATATGTACTGTAAGCAAAAGACAGTCTCTGTTACAACTTAGTAGCAAAAGTAAGATAATCTTCCTAATTGTTACTCTACAGAATGCTTCTTAGTGACTCTGTTCAAGTGCTGTAGCACATTCAGAGATGAACAAAACCTTTTATTCTGCCATATTTCCCCTTCAAGGTAAGTATGCTTCAGAAGATTAGCTGAGAAATAGTTACTCAAAGCTTTCCTTCACTACTTTGACAATGCCTCCATCAAATGAAGAAATGACAGCAAGTGTTACAGAATAGATTTTAATAGCTTTAGGATCCTTACATCTTATTTGAACTTAATTATAGCTTAATTATAATAATAGGGATTTAGGGTAAGGCAGGAATGATTAAATGAGTTAAAATGATCAAACTTGCATAACATCAGAGTGCTCTTTGCTCTCAAAGAACATATCTTACAATATAAGAACATATCTTACAATCGTCTTAAAGCAAATAGATCCTAAGTTTGTGTCTTATACTAAACACTTTAATAATTGAAGATTCTTCAAGTAGACATAATTTTGATATTATGTGAAAGTGACGCACATGGTACTTGGAATAACAGAATAGTACTTTTTGTGTAATAGAAGTTTTTAATATAGAGAACAAAACTGGCACATAGATAACAGGTTACGTAGGGACTAGAAATTATGACTTTGATAAGAAAACTAACTCACTACAGTGTTCACTTCTTTTCTTCTTGAATCTTGGAGAATGCATTTATAGTATTCTGCTTGAGTTTCGTGCATTGTCAACTGATCCTTACCATGCCAAACTATTCAGCCAGGTGATGCTATTCCTGTTAAAACTGAACTCTGAGATGAAAGCAAGCTTCTGCTTCTGACAATAAACCAAGTAGTTGCCATAACACCATTTCAGGGCATAGATAGTAGCCTGCCTCTGAAGCAACTAGTAAGACACAGAAGAATTTCTTTTCAGTTTCAGATGTGTCATCTTTCTTTCAGTAGGTGGATGCCTTTAGGAGTTCTCAGATAACCTTGCTATTATTCATGCTTTGTATTCTTCAAAAAAGCTTTTTGATCTCACCTCTTGTGGAGTTCTGGCTCATTTTTATCACCTTTTGTGAGTCCTTTTTTTGTTCTTTCAAGGATTGGATTATGGTGTTTAAGGTACTGATGAGTTCATATATTGCCATTTCTGTTATCCATTGTGCATTGTAATACTTCATTAAGTAAATGCTCTCGTGAAGTGATCTTTAGTGGCATTTTAGTGACATTTCTGAGCATTTAGCTTGTAGCACAGGACTACAGAATTAATTCTCTGTTCCATTTTGCATGAAGTTGAATTTATAGATTTTTGCTTTCTTTATATTCTATTTAATCACCTAGCTTTGGTTATTTGGTGTCTTAAATAATTTGGACTTCTTTCTTGGCACTTAACGATACTGATTCAGTCGTAAGTTTCTGATATTCCCATTTTT
The DNA here is from genome assembly GCA_033558235.1 of Neomorphus geoffroyi. NCBI lineage: Eukaryota > Metazoa > Chordata > Aves > Cuculiformes > Neomorphidae > Neomorphus > Neomorphus geoffroyi. Next base: position 24,753,877 of record JAUMJM010000002.1, read on the forward strand.
CCTTTTCTATTGGTTGGAATGGTTGTCTGAGCCAAACCCCTGCAAAAGCAGGGCTGACTTCAAAGTTTGATCATGTTGCTCAGGGTCTTGTCTCGTCAAGTTCTCAATATCTTGAAGGATGCAACTTTCTGGCCAACCTGTTTGTGTTTGACATCTCTCGTGGTGAAGATTCCTATCCACTTCTCTTCCAATACTAAATTGGAATTTCCTTTACTGCAACTTGTCTGTTGCCTTTTATACTTTCACTCTGTGTTTCCAAGTTGATCATAAATCTTTACTGTTCAGATACTGTCTGCTATGTTAGTTCCTTGTTTCTGTGACCATGTATGGTTTATATGCTGAAAGTGACCTGCTAATAGAAAGGAGGTTAAACCAGTGTTTTAAGAGACTTCACCACTGCTTCCTCTAAACATGCCTTTCCTGCAGACTTAACTTTGGCAAAGGCAGGCACCTATCCTGTTACATGGTCCAAGAAAAACTGTTGGGTCCGTGTCCAGCCCACAGGAAGTTGGAAAGGAGCCCAGCCTTCAGTGCTGCAGCAACTTCAGCGTTGGAAATATTCAGACCAAAGAATCTGAGATCGAGTGTTGTAGTTGTCTTGGCTGCACAATGAGATCTGGATTGTTTCAGATCAGAATCTTTGATTCAAGCTCAGTGAAAGCAGGAAGAATTTCCTGGCTGCTGTTCTCTGTCATGGTTTTGATGTATGTGAATTGATTAATCGGGGTTTTCAGGTATCTGATGGATCTTTTTCATCTGAAAATGTTTTCAGGTAGCTAACCAGATTAGCAAAGTGGCAGTTTAAGCTACATGCCAGTTAGATGGACACAGCTCTGGTGGTAAGTATTCTAGGATCTCATGATATAACAGCTGTCACTACAGGTGATTGCCCTAATATGCTCAGTTAATGGCTTGTTGAATGACAGTGAACCCTTCACTTGCAATTTCTCCTTTAGTCATTTAAGTCAAGGAAGTGCTGGGAGTGAAAAGTGTCATTTCCATTACCAGGGTAAGGAATGTCTCCCTCTGTGAAATGAAAAAAAAAAAAAACACCAACAAAAAACCCTACAAAAAACACCAAACAAAAAAAAAAAAGGCAAACAAAACCCAAAAAACCCCAACCTTGAGGCAGTGAGATGGTGAGATCAATTGCACGTCTTAATTCCATTCAGATGTGGCTATACTTACACGCTGAATGAACTGGAGACAAATCTCAAACCCAAAGCTCTTCTCTCATTCCCAGATGCAGAAAACCGCAGGAACCAACTTTGTATTACACATATTTATGGCTTGCTTGAATGTAGTAGCTTTCAAAAGTTGCACTTTGTAGTCAAAGCCAATCATTCTTCTGATGTGGCCTGGGGGTTTTTTTGTGAACTTGAATGTAAATTACTAAAAAAAATGAATTATTTAATCTTAGATTGTGTATATATGCGCATTTATGTGAATTAGTTTAAACAAATCACATGAAACCACTTCAACTAATTAAAACAGAGGTTAAGCCTCACAGTGGGAGTGCATACACCCAGCAACTCAAGAAGCTGTTTTACTTATCTGTTGCAGGAATGCTTCACCCTGCCTGTTGTGTTTGGTGTGTAAGATAGCAGTCGGTGCCATCTCAAGGCTGTTCAGTCAAGTCACTGGTGCAATGAAATGCTTCATTGTTCTCACTCCACATGGTTCTGGACTACTGGGAAGCACTGTGTGCCAATTCCACTTCTCTGTGTTGTATTCTTGCCTTGAAGTGCATTTTGACCACATGCAACTGTGCTGAAACAAGTCTTGAAGGAAATTGTATCGTCTTTGTCAGAACAGTAACTAAAGAGAACACTCCAGCTTAGCTTGTGTGGGGGTGTTTTAGAGCTTGTGGTTCTCTTCAGCTCAGCACACCTGGTCTGCTCTGTGGTTGGTGTTGTAAGCCACTTGCCTGTGAGCACCCTCTGCAACACAACCTGCGCAACACATCATGGACAGGTGATGGTGTCCACCTTCCCTACAGGTGCCTAAAGGTCGCAGACCTGCGGCAGCATGGGTGGGTGATGGTTTCATTTTAGAAGTCACAAACTACTGCCTGAAATGTTGTTTTATTTTTTGGTGGTTGAACTGATTTTTGTAGTCAGTAAGGTGGGAGTCTCTGCCCCATGTTTGCCCATATAGCTAGTTATAAAATGCTCCCATATTATAGAATAATGAAATGGTTTGGGTTGGAAGGGGCCTATAAAGGTCATCTAGTCCAACCCACCTGCAGTGAGCAGAGATGTCTAGAGATGACTAGATTAGGCAGCTCAGAAGCCCATATGACCTGACCCTGAATATTTGTTTCCAGGGATGGGACTTTTACCACCTCTCTGGGAAACTTGTTCCAGTGGTTTACAGTGTCTCACAGTGAAGAATTTCTTCTTTACACCTAGTCTAAATCCATGCACTTCCAGTTTAAAACCTTTAACCGTTGTCCTATTACAACAGGCCTTGCTAAAAAGTTTGTCCTCCTGTTTTATATAGCACACCCCACCCCCCCCTTTAAGTATTGAAAGGCCACAATAAGGTCTCTGTGGAGCCTTCTCTTCTTCAGGCTGAACAGCCCTGGCTCTCTCCTCCTGGCTTCATAGGAGAGGTGCTCCATCCTTCTGATCATCTTCCTCTGGAGCCGCTCCAACAGGTCTATGCCTTCCTTGTGCTGAGTGCTCCAGAGCTGGACACCTGTGAAGCATTTGTTTAGAGCAGAACCATCTTGTTGGCTCAAGAAAAGAAGAGGCCACATTATTCCGAACAATGAATAGACAATGCCTTTTGCATGGTGTTTCATCAATACCTGCTGGGTTGCTATGTGCAGCTGACAACACATTGTAGCCAGCTGGTATGATACCCACAACACAGAAAAATGCGTTTTGATGTCGAAGCAGCTGAGCAATGATATCGGTGCACTAAGCCTCACATTTCCTTGTTTCGTTTACTGCGTACTCTTGAATGTTCTGGTACGCAGACTGAGTTGGTTTAAGTTCCTATATCTTGTGTAGGAAATATCAGAGGAATGTGTAATGGACTTTCTTCCAGAAATGGGGCCATTTGACTTTTTAATTGCATATTTGACTTGGACATCAGCAAGACACATTAATTGTTCTTATCCTGTCAGTGATGTGTGGGAAATTAAAAAAGAGGTCTGTTAGATGTGATTCTGGCTGTAGGACAGGAAAGGCTGATGTACAAATTTCCTTCATTTTTCAAAGAGGGGACACAACTAGACTCACAGTAATGATGGCAGTGTGGTAATATTAATGTGGTCTGTTTGGTGGGGACTGCAGTGGTAGTAGGCGTGTCTTTATTGCTCTGTCAAAGCTATTCAGTGATGCTATCCCTTCTCCCAGACCTCCCAACTGAGAATTATGGAGCACTGTGCCTAACATCTCTCTTCTGCTTGATCTTGGGCATGGACCTGAGACAGCTCCTGAAGGATTATACATCTCTTCTGCCTTGCAAGATACTCTCATCAATGGCAAAAAGGATTATACAGTGTATACTTATGTATGATTTTCAGACTGTTGTTCCTACACTCTTCAATATTACTGGTTAGAGCCGTGGGAACTGGAGGAGACTGGTTTGTCCTTCAGTTCTGAAGACATCAGCGTTGTAAGGGGTTTTGTTTGTCTGTTTGGGGGAAATTTTTGTTTGCTTACTCTCCTTTGCTGTGTTCATATTTTGTAATATTACAGCCCCATGAGGAAATTAGGTAAATCCTACCGTGATGGAACTAGATGTCTATAAGAAGGACAAATTCTTGCAGAAATGCAGAGACGATAAAAACACTTATGGACAGTAATACCCCAAGCTGCACCAGGCGTTTTTGAGATGCAGTAGGTCACCTTAAATTTCTTCCTGTAGCAACCTAAGGTCCACTTTAATTATGAGATAAAAGTACCTGTTTTTTTTATTAAACTGCCCACCTCCAAAGCAGTGCTTCACAGTATTACCACAGTCAGTCTTGTCTTTCTCAAGGGTATGAGGTTCTTTAGATGAGCAAGGCTGGTCGTAGTATTAGTTAGCAAAACTAGGGGAATGGTCACCTCTACTCATACACCGTTGGTGGTTTTGAGAATGAGAAGTGTCCTTCTCTTTTGCAGAGTACTTCACTGCAGTTGGGATTATACCAAGTGTTCTTCCTACCACTTCTCACGTAGGTGGTCTGAGCACCTAGGGCTAATGTGGCATTGGTAAAGTGTTTCTGAAGTTGCTGTTTGTGAGAAGAAAGCTTCTAACAGGTTATTAATAATCAATACGCCAAGCACTTTGTGTTAGCACTATAGGTGACTCCATACCTCTTTCTTTTCATAATAGAATAGTTAAAATTCTGCAACTGGAATTAGTTCAGATGTGTTTACTCATTGTCCTCCCTTTTTTCTCCTTTCCATAAGATCCTTACAGATTGTGGCAATCAGTCATGTGGGTGAGAAGGAACTTTGGTGCTAGGCACACCTGTTCCCCAAATATGAAGAGCAGAAGAGTTACATTCCCCACTATGGATACTAGAAATAAAGAATTGTGTAATATCTGTAAACAAGGTGCAAATGTGCAAGTATGCTCTGCAACTTGGAGAGGTAAGTGAGCCTTGACTTCTGACTGTCTTGATTATTCAGAGCATGAAGCTTATTGAAAACTAAGCTGTTGCAAAAGGCCAATGAAGCGGTTGTTCCTGCATGTGTGGACTGGGTTCTTACATGATGTACCTGAACTGGCAATGTTAACTAGCTAAAATAGATTTAATACAGCTGTACATAATCAGGGAGAGACGGAATGGGAGCTCATATTCTATGTGATGGGGTTTGGATTATAGGCGATGGGGTAAATGTGACTTGGAACAGACCTGTTCCTTGCTGACACATGAAAAAACTAAACAATAAAAACCCAGGCCTGCTAGTGACCATACTATGCAATAATAATTTCTCATGGTTAGGGGGATAGTAAAAGATCTTGAGGAATGATTGAATATGTTGCTTACCTGAATTTCTCAAAGATGAATTTCTAATGCTTCTCTACTTATTGAAAGTGATATTTTTTTGTCTTTTGAAGTCTAAGATAGCATAGCTTCTTAACCAGTTTTGCTGTATATGCAACCACCCTAAATGGGAAATGTTTAGGGTCAGCACAGAGGCAAGTTATACTTAATTCAAATAGCTAACAATAAATACATATAGCTGAGTCCTAGGAGAGACAAATTATTTTTAAGTTTGGAGTTCCAAAACCCATATCTGGATCACTACTGGAAAAAAAGATGTCTTCACAAGTTCCAGCTAAACTTTAACTGATTATCTTAGGATCTTTTCTCTGAAACGGGTGACTGAGCTTACATACTTTTTACAGATAGGTAAGTAATGCCTGTCACCTGCATAGGGAACTACTGGTTCAGCAAGAAAGGACAAATCTGTGTTGTTGCCACCAGAGAAGCACAGGGCACTTTTGCTTTGGGCTGCAGCTGCTGAACACAGCCCAGGGATCTGGGCTCCATAATATTGTGGTAAACACAAGGGTAAGTTATTGAGACAAGAGCGGAGGTCTGTTAAAACATAGTAATAACTGTAAGCAAATATGAAACATTGTCAACTGAAGAAAAATCGCTCTGAAGATTTGCTTATCGTTACTTCTTGTCACAGTCATGGCTTCACTTGTGTCTGCTTCACAGGAGGGATTTCTGGATATCCTGAAAAAGACAGGCATACTGAGGCTGGGGGAGTATCTTTAAAAGGGTCAAAGCAGCACCAGCCCCAGTGCTGGAATTTGAGTAATAGGGACTTTTCTGAAACACAACAGTGGTGGTTTTGTCAGAATGGCCATTATAAATTGCTTCATGCCCTGTTCAATTTTCGTTCACAAAAGAGATAGCCCACAAAAGCCATCTGTCTCTTCTCATTGAAAAGATAGTGCTTGTCTTTCTCTCCCTTTGTCCCCATCCTGTGTAGGATAGGTTAATTTTCAAAGAAAAGGCAGCTTTGCTTAACAGTTGAAGGAAAACAATGGTTAGATTCTCTGTGGGAAGGGAGAGTGCAGGTATGGGGAAGCAGAGAATCTACGACACTGTGTTTAGTCTTAATTGTCTGCACTGAATTGCACAGAAAGCCTAGCTAGGCAGGATTCTGCAGCTGTCAGCATGAGTATCTAGTTCATGGGAAGAAAAAAAATAATACACAAAGCCATTTTTTAAAGAGAAAAAAACCAAACAACAAACCAAAACATTTCCATAGTTGAGTATTTTGAAATGTTTACCGTTAGAGAAGAATACATGACACACCATTTTGCAAAGAATTGGCAAAGTATTTTGAAGATGACAGCTAGAAGAGCTCAGTTTTTCCTTTCCTCGGTCTAGTCCCGTTTTCTTGGCATTGCAACATATCTTTTCACTCTTTTTTTCCCCGTCCCTGCCTTCCTCCTTGTCTCGCATGCCAAAAAATGAAACCCTGTGGTTATATCAGAGGCTTAATCTTGGGGCAGAGCAGGAGGTAAGCAGATGTGTTATCTTGCTGCTCTTCCATTACTCTATGCTTTCCTTGGTTGTAATTATTCTTGCAATTCTGCCTCCCACTGTTTACAGTCAGTTGCTTCATGTGGTTTTCCTCTCACCAAATCAGAGCAACCACCCACCTTTTTCCTTCTGATCTCAAACCATGGACCCAAGACACCATTTCATCCCCAAACTGTCCCTATACTGGATATATCTCTCTGACATTATCTTCTCTCTGCTTTCCTTCCCCATTGCAAAAGTACCGTATATCTACTGCCAGAGCCCTGTTCAGAGGGGAGATCTGTATTTATGGTTTCATTTGACTGCGTTTTTGACTGAATCATTACAGCAGATGCAGCTAAACCAGCACTGACACCGGCCCTGGTGCACTGTGGCTGCCGCTGGCTGCTTGTCTCCTCCTGTCCTTGCCACCTCCAACGAGGAACCCTGCGTTTGTCTCGGATCACTTGGCTGCTCTTGGTCTGGTCTAAATGGCTTCTGCTACAGTTACCCATAGCATGCAATCCTTTTCAAAGTGACAGCCTAAAGCTGGTGGGAAAGACAGAATATGTTGATGCCAATGCTGATTAAAGATTGCACGTAAAGTGCCTGTGAGCATTTTGATTTTGACAATATTTTAAAGGTGCAAAAAGAAAAAAAATTGCCCTTGGTGTTATGAAGGGTGCTAATGTTTTTGCTGGTGGCTGTTATCCATCAGCATATTTTTTGTTCAGCTAGCTGTGAAAAGCAAGTATCTTTCTTTAATGATCTCGCTTGTGAGTTGCATTGTCAGTTTCTCCCAAGATGCACAGTCTTTTTTCATCTGTGTAATGAAAACCTTTCAGAAAACTTCTGGGCATTGCAAGCAACATCTTTTGCATAGCCACCAAATGATCAAATCTTAGAGGAAACCATTTTACAATGTTTTAAACAGATTTGAGTTGTGTGTACTGGATCAATTTTTGGCACTTCCTTTTTTTGTTAAAACCAGGAGCATCAGTTACTATAAGTGCAACTGCACAAGGCCAGAGGCAGCTGTAAAATCCTATAATGTTGTAAATTCTGTGATCTGAAATTTTAGGATCTTGTAGGGTTAGCAGTAATTACCAGCTGTCCTGTCAGACTTTGTCATAGCTGGCTTAAAGTTCTGGAGTAAACATAGAATTATCTCTGACCAAAGTACTCAGCTTCAGTCCCTTTCCAAAAAAGCAGAGAAATACAAAGAATGAGAAAGTGAATCTCTCAAGACTGTATCAAACAGCTTTCTACTTGGTACTGAAACTATTCCCAGCTGGCCATGTCAAACCAGCCTGCAGCTGGTACTACATCTTGATTAGGAGAACAACGGTTAAAATTTTCAATTTTATCTTCTTCAGAGATTGTGCTTTGACAGACAGCAAGTGCCCTAATTTAAAGAGCAGAGGTGGCTCCAGGATAAATGGTCTCTCCTGGGCTGGTCTTACTAAGTAAACTTAAAATATCTATGGTATGGTATCTATAGATGGTATTTTTATGTATTTTTTTTATTTTGACTGGGGAGGGATGCAAGAACTAGAGATTCCTTGTGTTTTTAAAAGTCCCCTGTTTTTTTACTTTTCTGTTTAGCTGCATACAGCTGACCTTCAGTCCTGAAGACCAGGGTGTGTTTGAGTATTGCACTGTAACTCTAAATCTTGTTTGTTCTAAAACAAAATAAGAAATTTGCAGAATCTTATGTGATTTACACCCTGGTTTGCAAGATGAAAGTAGTGGTCATTCCTGGGAATTTTCCTTCCCGTTCTTGTATTTTACTGTACCGCAAGAACTGGCCTAGAATTGACTTGATCTTTTATACAGCTCAGCTGAGGAAGGCAAGTTTTCAATTATTTCCAGTGAACGAGGAATCTTGAAGAGGGAAGAATTGAATAAAATAACATGGTCTGCTTTTAACTTAGAAAAAATACTACTACTCCAAACATGTAAACTGAGACTAAATAAAGACCGCAGAGGACAACGTTTGTTTTTTGCTATGATGCAATATACCAGGAAAGTTTATCTGGTCTATAAATGTCATCCTCTTGACAAGTGTATCATGTGACAGAGTTAAAAAAACTTTGATTTTTTTGAAGTTGGATCAGGCTTTTGTTGCAGAAAGTTACCGGGTTGTGTTTGGATGACACCAGAATTCAAAGGGGAAAAGCAAGGGAGCAGAGCACATGCAATGCCATCAGCCTCCAGTGCATTCAAGGCCACACTGGGAAGCGCGAGTCTTCAGTCTCAGTGGTTTTGCTTTCTTAAATACCGACATGTGGGTTTAGTGCGCTAGCTGTTATTTAAGTAGGTGGTTTAAAATAATTGCATTTCAGAGTCCATTACTCAGTATTTTTTAGTCTTGTTTGGTTCATATAATGATCGTCATCTATTTGAAATGAAGGCTTCATATGGAAATAATCTGTAGTGCAATAGCTGTGTTTTTATTTGGCTCTGTTTCTGTTATTTTTTTAGTATTACACGTCTAGTTCTAGCTAAAAAGAAAAAGACAGTGATTATGGGAGTATTTGGAGTATGTCAGTCTCGAGAGTCACACAGAGTGGCTAACTTCCCAGCAAAATCCTGACCACCAGCTACCGAATAAACCTGCGTTATTGTTCCTCTGTTTGAGTGGTGCTTTTGGTGAATTTTTCCTTCATCTGTTTGCACTGGGTCGGTACCAGCAGTTTGCTCCTTGTGAGCCTTTTGAGCTCTGTAAGGTGTCATTGCCCTGTCTCCTCTGTTTTCTTATAAGGAAGGAAATACGGGACAACACAAAGGTAAGGTGTAAGCAAAATTGTTATCTCAGGGCTTTGAAGGAGAAGTAAGCAGCCTCCTGAGGATGACAGTCCCTGTAGGTGAGAAAAGATAGATGTGTTAAACCCAGCTTCCACAGTCTGCTGTGGTATCACACAAACTCCTGAGCTGGCGTCCGGATTTACTCTCGGCGTTCACATACGTTGTGAGCTGCTTCGTGTGGCTGCCTGGGCTTGCAACTGAAACATGTTTGTCTGGTTTTTGTAGCACTCTTCTGACCTGAGATACTAGTTTAGTTAGCTTTTGGTTGTTGCCTGAGGCCCTCTGAGTGGCAAGATGGTGTGTGTGATGGCTGGGGACATGAGTGACTTCAGACAGCAGCACGTGTGTGTTTGTGTTGCAGATAGTGGAGGCAAAACCTAGAATCAAAATTCAGACAGCTTTCTATGAAGTTCTATCTACCTCACATATATCCATAAAAACACATTTGCTCTGATACCAAAGCACCACAACAACCCCGTTCTTAATCTGAAAATACTTTGTTTACCAGAAATCTCTGTTATATTGTAGATGTGCACTAACCACATCCATTATCAGTTGGTGCTTCATTATTTAATATAGTTCCTGCTGTATGAAACTTGCCTTGGTTTGTGTTTGCTCTGGCTTTTTCCCCACGTGCCAGTTGTCAGTACTCATGCTTCCCAATTTTTTTAACTTAATTAAGTGGTCATCCTAGGAGGAAAACATATGGAGGGTGAAGCTTTGTAGGATGCAATCTTATTGTTGACTTAACTTAAACAGGTCTTTGGGTTTATATATTTAAATGTTTGGAATTCTGCCTCTCCACTACCATGATGAGCAGGTGGTCCCACGCTTTATCCAGTAAAGTACTCTTTTCACAAGCATTGCTACAAATATTTTCTTCATTAACATTAATGATGATTCACTCAGCAGCGTGTCAAGTTTCCTTTCTCCTCTCATAGGACAAACTCCTCACAATAAACAGATTTCCTTCCTTCCTTACAGATTTTCAGTGCTTGGAACTTCTTTTTCAATTTTATACTGTTGTTTCTGGCAACTGACTTGTAACTATGTTACAGAGTCCAATTGAAGTTAATAATCTCATTCGCTTTTCACGGTGCTTTGCAGCAAGCTATGGACAGATTGTCAATTCCCCCTAGCTAGCAGTGCATGAGGTGATCATTTCTGTCCACTGAGTGCTTGCCAAAAAAATGAGGCAATCCTTTGTGTGCTTTTGGTTTTTTTTCCCTACATGTGGTAACATTGTCTTCACCTGTGGAGCTCACCAGAGCTTGCTTGACTTGTTTCAAGCTCAGCAAGATTTGCCATTGCAAGATTTTGGAGGCAGGCAATCGTAACTGCAGTGTCAGAGCTTTATTTTGGGTTGTGTGCAACCTGCAGAAATTGTATTGAGTTAGCCAGGTGTAAGTACAGGTTTCCTGGTAGTCTCTCTGGGGCTGCTGCTTTGGGTTCACTGCAATCTGATTTCTTCTCAGGTCCTGACAGCGTCAGGGAGACTGAAGATCAGAACTGGGTCAGTCACAAACTCAACACCTCTTCTCATCATGGACCCTTCCTGTTACCTTCCTGTGCCTGATTCAATTGGCAGCTGCTAAGCGTACTGCGAATGTCAGTTTGCCAAATGAAGTCCTCTTCACTATTGCAGGCAATTCTCACTTCATTTGGAGTGAATTGCTGCTTAAATATTCCTCATCCAGAGGGACTATATACTTAATACCGTGGCATTCAGCTCTTTTGTTCTTTCATGTGAGCATAAACCTAAACTATTCTTTTCATTACTTCTTGTTAGAGTCTGACTTTGGAGAACGGCACAGAGCAAAAGGTGGTTACAAACATGCCATCAGTGTCCAGTGGGCAGATCCCAGGGCACTTGAGTACCACAAAGTGCATTTCTGCCTGTCAAGTCCCCTTGCTCCATTCAGGTTACGAGCAGCTAAGCCACCTGCTTGTGGACTCTCACTTCCCATCTGGCCTCTGTACATGGGCACAGCTGCCACGTTCTGACAGGAATTGCTTTGTTCAATTCATATGGTGCAAATGTTTTTTACTTTGAGTTCCAAAACAGCTCTTTTGCATGCAAGAAAGCAGTTATGGTAGCAAATTGCTAGAGGATACTTTTAAAATATAAGATTATTCTTTGTACGTATTAAATATGTCTGCATGCACCTTTAAGAATAATCAAAATATTTTAATGTGTGTCTGTATGGTATTTTTGGTCAGGTATTTTGCAGAATGATTAGGTACGTGTGAACCATGTTTTCCATTTAGGAAAAGAAAATGGAATCACTGTACGTGTTTATTGATGAGAATTGTATAAGCTTGTAAGTAAAGTTATTTTAAGGAATGGGTAAGTAAATAGTCTGCAAAATTAAGTATTTCCAAATAGACAGACTGCTGTGTATTAACTGAATGCATTTTACATGTTTAGTTGTGGTCTTTATTAGTCCACTTGTTGCTCCGATTAAATGGGCAGCTTCACGTTTGCTTGCTGTTCCACACATGCAGTTGAACACCCACGCAAACAGATGGAGCACAATCTTTTTGTCATTTACTTTGCTATTTTACTACGTTAACAAGTGCTCTGTGTTTGTTTGGTTTGTCTGTAGATTTTAGCAGTGGCATTTGATGTGTTTGGCAAAGTGTGGTGCATTGTTTAGAAGAGCCAGCTGTTCTCTGTGGCTGCCTGCCAGCTGTGACCAGAGGCTGGGTGCTACAGAGTCCAGCTGAGCACCAGAGCAGCTGCCAGGCCAGGGAGCAAACCCAGTCCTTCACTGATCAACGTTCGTCTTCCAGCAGCTGAAACTCACCTATCACAGACCTAGAACTGTATTTAGCTATGAAGTTTGATAGGGTTGGGGTTTTTTTCTGTCCAGATAAATCTAAGCTTTTTTCAAGAAGATAAAAAAAAAAAAAAATCTCCAATTTTGGCCTATTATAGCTGATGAAAACAAGGGCAGGAGCTTCATTTCTCAGAGTTTGGGTTAAAACAATCAGTTGTGAAGTCTGAAAGGTCTTGGAGAGGAAACTTTTCCTGTATTTTCCATAGAGACACTGAGAAGGAGTGGGAGAAAGCTGAGGGAGGTGTCTAGCACCAGTAAAGGATTTTATTGATGAACAGACCAAATTGCAGCATCGGGGTCCTGTTTGGGCTCTCTGAGCTTCGTTTTAGGTTGTGCTCAACTTGCAGTAAATGTATTGCCCTACCAAGGGATAAATATGTGTCTCCTGCAGTCTCTGTAGGTAGTCCTTGTCAATAAAGGGCCTAAGGACCCTCCTTGCTCGGATGCCCTTAACTCTTCTTGCTCTCCTTCTCCATGCTCTGACATTTGCAGCTGCTACCATACAATCCATTTGTTGGTGGGATACAAGGAGCCAGGAGGTGAGAGCACCCTGGAGTGAAGGCAGAGGCATGGCCTGTAAGCTTAACGCTTTGCTGGCCCTGGATCTTGTAAGGCTTTTTTTCCATTTGTGTGGGAGTAATGCCAAGTCAGGAATGGTGTTATAACGTTACCAGAATTATAAATGGTCCTTACAAATCAAAGAAGCAAAATACTGGCTTAAATCAGGTCTTTTTGGATATTAGTTTCTTAGAGTTTGTTCTGTTTGTCTACATGTTTGAGTTCAGATATTTACTGGTTTGAACTGAAATCAGATCTTCCCTTTGCTCTCTTTTCTCACCAATTACATCAACACAGCCCCAGAAGACACACTGCCTACTGGAGGTAAGTGCTGGACCTGGAAGGTCTTTTCTTCCGTGTGTTCTGGAGCCCTGGAGCTGCAATTGCTTCTTCTGGTTACGTGCCAAGAGACAAGAGTCTGTGTCGTACGTAATTTTGCTATCGTTAAAGTGTTGTTGCCAGAGCCCAGCACAAAGAGTTCCAGCTCAAGAAGCAGTTGTTGAAAGCTACTGGGGACAAAATTAAAATGAGAAAATCACCTGGTGTCTTCAATATTGTGTGATTGTAGGCATGTGGAACAAGGAAAAATCCTTAATTAAATTCTTTCGAAGTCTCACTGAAATCCAATGTCTGATCCTGGAGGTAGAGCTTCTTTTAACTAGATAAGACGTATTAGCCTCACATGAAGAGAATGAATTCAGTTTAAACTCAGCTCTGCTTTCACATGAAATGAATGTCTTCAGTGGTGCCAAGGGTTTTGAATAACACTCGAAGTTATTAATTGCTTTTTGAAAGTGCAGTAGTGTTACTAAATGCAGTCTGGATTATACTGCTTCCATCATGGCAAGGTCCACGAGCAGCAGTGTGTGCATGTCAACAGGTGAAGCAGGTGGTTGTCTCAAATGCACATCTGCTTCGTGCAGACTGTATGTATGAACATTTGTGACTGTCAGCGCATATTTGTTTAGCTAATGGGCAGCCCCCATATTTCCTTTCCTTTTCTCCTTCCCCAAAAGCCTCCATTAATCTCATTTTTGTTCTTTGAATGTTGACAGCAGTAAGTTATAGGGGAAAACCATAAATTTTGTAATTTGCAAATTCTTCGCCATGGCTGAGTTCTTTCACTTGACTGGAAGTGCCTATTGGTGTAGCCTGCCAAGTATTTTGGTAAATCCTTCAGAGGGTAAAATGCATAAAAGTGGAAAGGAAGATTAAACTCCTCATTTTCCAATAGCTACTGAAACAGGCAGGTCACCTGGAACAATCTTTTTTTCCAGATTTTTTTTATTGTTACCAGATGAAGATTAGGGAATTGTATTCACAGCTGAATCTAAACTCACTGAGCATTTTGTATAGCCAAAAAACCACCTCAAACCCACAACAATTTCCCTTTTTGTGTCCTTTTCATAGATGTAATTCTGACAATTAGTTGAGTCTGAAGCTGTGAAACTACTTAGGTGCTGTGTAGGGGATAATGAGTGCCCTTCATCCAAGAAGATTTTCTTAATTATGTCTTAATTCCATGTAAAAAAAAGGAAAAGGATTATTATCTTACATTCAATTTATTTCTTTGTTACCCAACAATTTAAAGTTCTAGATCCTCTTGGTATTTCTGTAACCTTCCTGGAAACTTGCTAAGAGCTTGAGAGACTTCAAAGAATTGCAGCAGTGAGTTCCCCAGTCCACACACATCTTACGGGGAAAAGATTTGGGGGGGAGGTTGGATTTCATTTTCCGTTTTTATTACGTTTCTTGACTGCTAGGTTGTGAATAGTAGAATAGAAAGTCCTGACAGATCTTCTGTATAGCCTTTACAATGCAGAAGAGAATTGATTAATATCCTATATTTTAGGATATCTATTTCTTTATTAAAGAATGCTTTTAAGTTTCTGTGGAAAAATTACTGCTATCATGTGTGTGAAATACAACTTTTGATATTTTTCAAGTGGAAGGACCTTGGGTTGTTAGAAGTGCCTTTTTAATTGTCCTGAAAAATTTCATTCCTGTACAGTGGGAAAATTTGGATTCCCCTTTTATTGGCCCTTCTTAAGGATATTTGGTCTGTCAAAAACTGACAAACATCTGAAGAATCCAGGTTGTGCTACTGCCAAAGCAATAACAGACGCTGCTGCAGCAGCCAAAACTGCAACCATAATGACTACTTTCATGCTGAAAATGCTGATGTGTCACTATAGCAGAGCTTGGAGGTAGCTACTTCTGCTGCTATGGTTGTATAGAGTACCAGCAAATTTTGGTGGTTATTTTCTTTAAGCTTCAGGCAAGCAAAGAATCAATGTTAAGAAGTTATTTTTTTAGAAGAGAATTATATTAGAAGAATATTTCTGGTGTAGTTTTCAGCACTCGGACTCTAGAGCTGATCATACAGTCATCTGCACATTCTTTCTGTGTCTCTTTTCTGCATCTCTATTCTGATTCTGAATTGCATGGTCATATGCAATTTTTTGCCCTCATTAATCTTGCCTCATTTAGAGTCCAGAGTAGAACATCAATGGGCTGAAAGCTGGTAGTGTGAGCAAGTCACAAAAAATGCAGATATATCTGGAAGTTTGTCATCCCCCTAGTCATGATATTCAAACACGGGCTTTGGGGTCCCCAGGCCTGTCACTGGTGTTGAAGACAGAGATGAAAAAGGCATTCACTGTCTCTGTTTTATCTGTGACCCTATTTGTGAGGTGACCGATCTCATCAAGCAAGGAATCGATGTTATGTCTGATCCTTCTTTTGCTGTCAACGTATTTTAAAAAGCCCTTTCTGTTGTCCTTCCCAATACTGGCCAGCTTGAACGCTAATCAAGCCTTGTCAGCCAGCATCTCTCTAGTCCTGCCATGTTGCCTGGTCTTGCCTCCAACGTCCAGACTCTTTCCTTTGTGCCTAAGTTCTAGAAGAAAATCCCTGCTCAGTCAAGCTTGCATGACTTCCCACACTTGGGAACTCCCTGCTGCTGCACTCATAATGACCAGCATTCATGGACCCCAATACATTCAAAGGCAGATTCCCAGGGAACCTTACAAACTAGCTCCTTCAGCAGCCCCAAATCTGCTTTTCCCATGTTTAGGGTTGAAGCGTTGTAGGCAATTTCTCTCCTATAGCCACCAACTCAAAACTCAGCTACTTGTTGTCACTGTGACCAAGACAGTCACCAGTCACCACTTCACTTGTGAGAGGCTCTCAGTTATCAATGAAATCTAGAAGGGCACCTTTCCTAGCCAAGTCCCTTACTACCTGCACCAAGAAGTTACCTTCAATGTGCTTCAGCGTTTTCCCAGACCTGTTTGTGCCTGCTCTGTGATATTGCCGGTTAACACCTGGGAAGATCAAGTCACCCGTAAGGATGGGCAAGGGCAGCTTATCTAGAGCTATCCCTGAATTCCTTACAGAATAATTAATGGGTACTGTCATCCTGGCTGGGTGGTTGATAGTAGACCTCCACGACAGCATCTGTTTTATTTGCTATCCTCTTCATGCTGACCCAGAAGCGTCAACTGTATTGTCGCCAACTGCAAGTACCATTCAGTCCAACTCCTCCCCCCTGCCATCCAGCCCCAACCCCCTCTCCTCCTCTGCCCTGCCTAAACCTATAACCAACCATCACAGCACACTAGTCAGAGGACTCATCCCACCAGGTTTTACTTATGCCAATAATGTTCTTTTTGGGACATTATTGGCTTTGGGACTGGGTCAAAACTTCAAACTCCTCCTCTTTGTTCTGTATGCTGCCTGTTTATTAGTATAGTCATAGGAAGATGTACATCACTTTTGAGCAAAAATGTTACTTTATGTTGGCCTGAGTCCAAGTCGATGAAGCCTGACATAGGCTTAGTCAATATTACTCACCAAGGCAGAGTCTTGTAGAATATAAAAAAACGCTCAAAATTACGAAATCCTCCCATTTGAAGTTCATTTGAAACGTGTCTGTCACTCCTTTTCAGGAGCAGTAGGACATTTTGACAAGCATAGATAAAAGGGGCAAAAGCGTAGTGCCATCCATGAGCTGAACAGGTGAAGCTATCATTTCAGATCATTTAAAGGATGATTTCATTTTTTTTGTCTAAATTTGGGTAATTATAGGTCCAGGCAGAAGAATTCTGTATTTGTACGTGGTATTTCTTATGCAACCAACTTCCTTTATATCTTTAGAAATGAGGTATTTCTAGGGTTCAGTGGTTTTTCTGATGAAAACTGCACTTCATTTAAAAAACTATTGTCAAATTATTGATCTTACTTTTCTATTGGCTTGCAGATAGAAAATGTCTGTTACCAAAAATGTAACTCTTTAATTTAGTAGTTCACGCTCTTTTTCCCCCATCACTCACCCACAACAAAACCCATTGATTCAAATTTCCAACAAAGGAGTAGAAAATTTTTAGTCAGCCTTGCTGCTTCTGGGGCTTTGAAATAGGGAGTGAGCTTTAAGGATGCTGTAATGCACATCAAAAATCTGTGATATGAACAAATCCTTTCTGCCTGCTTTTCTAAGCAAGTATGTACACCAGGGTTCCATATGGACGGCACATGGCAACAGCCTGGTTTGACCTGTTCCTTCGTTCATCTTCTAAGAAATTCCTCAGAAAATATCTTGGCTGCTAAGTAAAGGGAAAGTTTGTGTAATTTGAGCCTTAAAGAGGAATTATGATATTGCTCCCACACAAATACATTATTGTGGTAAGGAGGTGAGGTGTTTTTTAGTGAATCATTAACTTATGCAAAAAAAGTAAATGGTTGCATTTTTTTCACAAGTTCATGTGGAGTAAAATGTGTCTGTGTATCTTGGTAAAGGGTTAAAAGGACACTGCTTCTAAATATCAATACAATTTTACATGCGCCCCGTACCTGTAACTAGTGTTTCAGATCACTTAGAAGTAACTCTTGCTATTTTTAGATCAACTTCAGTTTTGAGACTTATAGGGATCTAAACAGATTTGGTGCTGCATGACATAAACTAGGACACACTAATCAATTTAGCAGAATCATGGGGGTTATTACTTGTGTTGCAATAAGAAAGAGGCTTTGTAAGTGGATTAGGTGTATAATTTTAGCTCTGATTCTTGAGATATGCTCACCTGCATTCCTTCAAGTCTCTCGTCAGATCTCATTACTAACAAAATTAGGTGGCAAAATGTAGGCTGACACACGTAAATTGGACCTAGAAAATTCCTGCAGACCTCACATTCTCTGGGATAGCAAAAGCAAAGTCAGTAGTTTCCAGTTAACCTTCTTGAATTGTGGCAGACTGAGTCTGAGGCTTGACACCTTGACAAGCAGCATTAATGTACCATGGTCCTTAGATATTGGGTTGCCATGAAGTTGTTTGAGGTTTTACCTTCAGTGTTTCTCAGTGTCCTCTCACTGCCAGACATGCCTTTTCCAATCAGTAATCTAGGACTTCTATCTTACCAGTATCATAGAACCATAGAATCATTTAGGTTGGAAAAAACCTTTAAGGTCATAGAACCCAACCCTTAACATAGCACCACCAAGTTCACCACTAAACCATATTCCTAAGCACCGCATCTACACGTCTTCTCAAAACCTCCAGAGATGGTGACTGAACCGCTTTCCTGAGCAGCCTGTTCCAATATTTGACAGCCCTTTCCGTGAAGACATATTTCCTAATCTCCAGTCTAAACCTCCCCTGGTGCAACTTGAGGCCATTTCCTCTCATCCTACCACTTGTTATTTGGGAAGAGAGATTAACATCCACCTTGCTACAACCTCCTTTCAGGGAGTTGTAGAGTGCAATAATGTCTCTCCTCAGCCTCCTTTACTCCAAACTAAACCCAAATTCCCTCAGCTACTCCTCATAAGACTTGTCCTCTAGACTTTTCACCAGCTTTGTTGATCTTTGCACACACTCGAGCATCTCGAGGTCTTTTTCATAGTGAGAGTCCAAAATTGAACACATTATTCAAGGTTCAGCCCCACCAGGGCTGAGTACCGGAAAACAATTGCTTCCCTTGTCCTACTGGCCCACCTTATTTCTGATACAGGCAAGGATGCTATTGGCTTTCTTTGCCACCTGAGCACACTGCTGGCTTGCAGCGTAATAGCTGCAAAGGTCAATGTTTCCCTTGTGTCTTGTTTTGATGTTATCAGCTGACATACAGGGCATGATTTTGGCTGTTTACTGTGACTAGTTACTACCCTTCCAACTGAAAACTAGCATAGGAGAGATTTAATAAACCATTATAAATGGCTCCTTCCTTCAGTTCTACTCATTCTCTGTGACAAGCTCAATTCAAAGTGGATAAATAAGCTCTAACGTGATGTTGCTGGAAGAGCTGAGTATGCAGTGTTTTTTTTTATTGTAGTCTGGATTTCCCACTGTTTAAAAATGTGTCATATAAAAGCATGGAGGTTAGTGGATGTTTTGCAGATATTTCTATGTGGCAATATTGATTTTGAGAGTATCCTTATGGTACACTCCCAAACACTCCTCTAAATCAAGAAAGAAAAAGCTTAGATGAACCTCAATGCAGCTCAACAAATCTCAGTTTTTTCGTGGCTCTTTTCCAAATGATGAGTTGTTTTTTTCTGTCTCTGTCCTAAAATTTGAAGATCAAGATGCTGTGTCTTCAGGATGCTGACAGAAAAATGTGCAGCACCGCAGTAGTGCATTACAACGAAGTGCACAGTGAAGTGTCAACAACATATTTCTTGCGTATTGGTAAGCAATATGTAGTAATGTTTACATCCAGATTTTGCTTGATCTGATGAGGTTCAGTCTGTGTACTGTGTATGATGGAAGTGGATTATCCAGTCAAAATTGTAGAAGTCCTCTGAAGTTCATAAGCCTGAGAGTGAGCCTCTTTACCATGCAGGTCTTAATCCATCACAGCCTTTAGCTGTAACTGGGTTACCAGCAAGTCCCATTCATGGTATGTATATGGGAGCTTACGCTGGTTCTGTGCTATATCAACCTCATTTCAAGACGATTTCAAAATTTCCATAGATTTTAATGGAAACAGGAGGTGCTGTTTAAGGAGATTGTGCAAGCCCTGCCATTTGTGTTAGTCCATGCCCTTTGTAGTTCCCCAATATTCACAACTATCATCATAAAAATTATACAGAACACAACTTTACCTAGTCGTTTCAGAAATTATTTGTATATTACCTGTGAATTTGTTTAATTCCTTTTTTCAACCTGCTGATAATATTGATATCCAGACTGTCTTGTAGCAGCAAGTCCCAGAAGTTCATTACCTTCTACGCATGTAATAGTTTTAACCTTTTTAAGCTGGTTTCCAATCAGTGTCCTTGACTGCCCTCTAGTTCTTGCAATGTAGGATTTGGTGAACAACAGTTTGACAGCTCGCATGGCCACCGAATTTGATATTGTGTCATTATATTGATATTGTGTTGTATGGTATTCCACAGCCTTGTCCTTTGCAAGGTGAAGAGTTACAGGATCTTGCAATCTCTTGTTGAACTGGACTGCCCACTTAATCATTTCAGTTGTGCTTCTCTGTATTTTAATTTCATTATGCCCCTCTGGAGATTCAGAAACCCAAGCCACACACCATTTTCAAGATGTACGCATTCAATTTCTTATGTAGTGACAAAATTTTACTCTCCGTCCTCTTCTCACTACCCTTCCTGACACCTCCCAGCAAACACTGATGTTGTCTTTCAGTCTGCTCCTGTACACTGAGCCAGAAGTTTCCACCAGTGGTTGATGATCACTCCAAGATCTCTTTTCCAAGTTGTAACTGCCTCTTCCAAGCTGCACGCTGTGTAGGCAGAAGTAGTCTATTTTTCTCTAGATGTATTTCTTTGCTTGTGTTGACACTGAAGCTCACCTGTCACCTTTCTGCCTGCTCAGCTCTTTTCAGCTCCTTCTGAAATTCTTTGCTATCAACACACACAATAAAAGAGCTCAGCATCATGCAAAAACATGGTTGTTTCAATGTTCACACCCATCTCTGAGAAAGATGTTGGCTAGAAATGGTTCCAGCACTGATTCCTGGGAGGCTTCTTTGCTAACTTTCCTCTGTCTTCAAAACTAACTGCCAAGGCCTGCTGTTTGCTTTCCATCTCTTCATCTATTTTTAGTTCAGAGCCTTTTTTCTAATCGTGAGAGAGATTTATTTCTTTGGTAACCTGTGATACAGACCATTTCATTTGGAAATCGGTGCTGGTTGCATTCCTCAGATCCTCCCTGCTGAGGGGAAAAGGGAGGATGTTCCACTTTGCATGGGTTGCCTGGCTGCACTGGACAGTCCTACTATTTGAAAGGAGTACTCCCTCCTAGAAAAGGTTTGTTCAGCCCCTTTGAACACCAGAACGGCAATGTTGCACCTTGTTCTGCTGAGATGAAATGCAGTCAATGGAGCCAGTCGGTGTTCAAAACAACATCAGCAGAACAACCCACTGCAAGGAACACAGCATTAAACGTGCCTTGACTTGATTGATCAGAGCTCGTAAACAGGAGGAACTGTGGTGAAGGGTGTAGGTAAAGGAATTACCAAATGTTAGTACTGGATGTTGAAAAACTTGCCACATATGTCTGTGCATCAGCTGTGCTTGAGAAACAAGTGGTCTGTAAAGGACCTCAGCCTTGATGGCTGAGTATCACACCCAGATTTGTCACAGAGGTCAAGCATAAGTAACTGGACAGTACATAAGAAAGTGGACATCCACAGCCAAAATGTATAAGAGCTCCCAGGCCACAAGATTAACTGGCTTCATGATGTACCTTTAGGAAATTAAAATTATTTTTTAAAATAATTGACCTTAAATGCACTTGCAATAAATTTGCAAATCTACCTGTTTCTTAAGCTTGGCCTGCTAGGCTGTAATAAGGGTTGCACCATTAATTTCAGAGCTGCTGTAAACTAATGAGGTCAATTATCCAGTTGGTCTCATGAGACTGCAGGGACCTCCCTGACACAGTAGCCAGCCTTGTTACTTTCCCTGGTACTTCTGCAATAGCAAAGCTGGAAAGTCTGGCTTGGGTATCTTTGCGTTACACACAGTCTGCAGTATGATGCTGTGTACATTGTGTATTCAGAAAGCAGATGGTTATCATGATCATTATGCAAATATGTTAGAAGATGCGTCCTGTTTAAAGAAAAATGTTTGCTTTATATTGTGATTTGGGAGATGTATGTGTTGTCTCTACATATGCATTCTAATGCCAGGTGCTTCAACATGCTACTATACGAGATTCCTTTTAAACTGTGCGTTACTCAACAAATAGCAAGTGATTAAGCCAAATATGTGATATATAAAGAAGAATTAAACATTTGCTTCCATTTGCTGTCATGCTGAGGATCACAGACTTGGCTGTGGCTGAAAGAACATACAGAGCCCAAACGGAGATTTTTGTTGTCAAGACTTAAAATCAGTACCATTGCACATGGAAATCTTTTTTATTTAAAGGAGAATTGAAATCCCTTCTGTTTATAAATGAAGTTTTAGAAAGCATCCTGGGAACCACAAGGCAGTGAAGCTGACTCACAGCAGCTGTAAGATGATGGAGCTGATAGGCATAAGAGCATTGGGCAAGTAGGTATAAACAGCTTGTGGGAAGCAGTCAGAATGGGTTTTTTTAAAGGGAATTCTACCTGACAAGGCTGCGGGGTCCCATGGGAGTGTCGCTAAGTATATGGATAAGGAAGACCCAGAAGAGGAGTGTATGTGGATTTCCAAACAGCATTGGCCAAAGATCCGCACCAGATGTTACTAAAGAAATTTTCTGTGCAATTGGAGGAAAATTTTTTTGAAAATATGGGGGTTTTTTTAATGAACAGAAAGCTGGTTACAGGTTGAGATGCTCTGATACGCACTCCATTCAAACTTTGGAAGCTTTGAAAATGGAGTAGAGTCTGGTTCAAGTCCACAATGAAAATTCATGGTTTTGTTTCTCTGCGAGACAAAATATTTAATGAAGATTGTGTGGAACATGCTTCTCAGTGTGCAACTTCTGTGCTTGACATAATTGACGAGTTTGTTGCCTGTTCCTTCCAAGGCTAAAAAGAATGCATATAGTCAGCAGGAAATTGATGGCCCATGGATGTGCAGAAGCCAAGTGCATAAAAAAGAATGGGTTTAGGTTGTTGGCCCCTCACAACTGATGCAAATCAGGCCGCTTGGCTCAGCCCATCTGTGAAATTGAGAGATGAGACACTTGCAACTGAGCTACCAGTCAAAAAGATGTAAGGAGGAGAATACCACAATTTCCTTTCTTTTATTCCTTCTTCCTCTGTAAACTGGAAAAAAACTTCCTGACCATTATTCAGACTCTTATTCCTGCAAATAGCATTAATAAAAACATTTTTGAGGTAGGAAAAGGTGTGTGAAACTTCAGCCCCAAGAAAAGGCATTACGTGGAAGCAGAAATTACTTTTTGTATTGGAAATGTTTGTGCAGCCCTAGTGGTATTCACTGGTCCCATGAAACAAAGCGGGGAGAAAGAGCAAAGCTGAGAGAATCTAATGCAAGGTTTACCTAGAGTGGGTTTCCCCCCTCTCTTTACGCAAAGCTGAATTTGACCTGTTTTCTTTTATTTGCTCTAGAATAACAATGATTCTCCGCTCCCCCAGCAGTAAACATTTCAGCTTGTGAACATCAGGCTTCAGCAAGCAAACTTTCAAAAACCCCTTTGCAGGGTAAATGTCAGCCTGTTGTTCAATTAATTGTTTTCAACAGTGAATCCACATGCAGCAGTGACCTTTAGCTGTGCTGCACACAGATTGCTGGTTTTTGTGATCTCATTTGGTGTTTCAAGTCATGGCCTGATATGAGGAAGTGGTGGTGCGAATAGCAGCAGAAGAGGTGCCTGAAATACGGTGTGCGGGAAGAGGTGCTCCCTTTGCCATGCTGGCTTGGGGAGTAAGGAAGGGAGGTCAGTAGGAGCCCCAGACTCCAGAGGGAAGATTTGCTCTCCTTCACCACCTGAGACCTGCTGGGACTTGCACAGGCAGCTGAAATGGCTGATCCCATCTGGCATCTTGCCCTCCTTCTCAAAGCTGACATTCTCTGTCACCAGCAAATGAGACACAGCTGGAACTTACACTGAAAGGAGACAAAAAAACCTAATGTGGTTTGGAGTCCTGTAAATCACACTGTGCTGTCTTGACCTTTCCATCTGGCATACTTTTTTGTCTCACCTGGTGTTACTTCAACATTCAAATGAGAAAATAACAATTCCTCTCCACAGGTGGACTAAGAACAGCTTTGTTGACACAAGGCATGCATGTGCATCCCAAGGGAGCAAGCAGCCAGCTGAGAAGTACGGCGGTTTTGTGAGGCTTCTCATAAAGTTGCAGGTGCAGGTCCTGAGAAAATGCATCCTGCAGCAAAAAGAATATTCACTTTAAAAAAAACATGATAGATTGAAATGAATGTAAACCACCAGTGATAGGGTCTGAAGTAATTGCCGAGATGTTTAGGACTCTTGCTTACTCAGCAATAAAAGAAATAATCATCCTCACCATGCATCACAGCTGCTCTCTTGAGCTCAGAAAGTTAAAGTCACATATAATTGGAAAAATCAAAATATTTTATTGGTTTTTTGGTGGTTGGGTTTTTTGACTCCTGAAGCTACTTCAACAGGTGATAACATCAAAGACATTTTTATATCCTCTTAGAGATGCATGGAAGACAACTAACCAGCAAGAGAAAGCAAGTAAATCAAAACAGTAAACTGGAGTGCTTGAGTCAGGAGCACCCTGTTACCCGCAGGGGGAACCTGTGGAGCTCCATACTATTGCCCCACACTGGCTGGAGATCCATCACTTTGTGCTATTTAAGTCTATTTGAGTTTCACCCAATTCAAACCCGTACTTGGTCGTTTGAACTTCCCTGCTGCTATCAGCTTCATATTTTGGTTTTCTTTTGCCATCAGACAGTGATTTTTATCTAGATATTAATATTTAATATGTTTAATATTATGAGAATATTTACTTTCTGTTTTCTAAGAAAAGCTCATATGTGAAGTTTAATACCAAACAGTTTCTGTTTGTCTTCCCCACTTCCCATAATTCCTATACTCTATATTATTTATATTATAGGCACAGGTCCTAGTTCTTACTGTGCAAGCAAAAAACAGTTAGAGGAAGCACATTCAGAAGCATATATGCCCTTTGATCTTCATTTAGCCCTAGTGCTCAGCTGTTCATTGTTTGTGACATTTATATTCTGATATTGTGTAATCCATTTTAAAAACCCCTACCAAACAGTGTAAATATTCAAAACTGTAATTACCTTATTTCTTGCCACTTGCACTGCAGAGAAAAACAAAAACCAAACATATGCTTTAGCAAAAGATTCCTTCCTTCCTTCCTTCCTTCCTTCCTTCCTTCCTTCCTTCCTTCCTTCCTTCCTTCCTTCCTTCCTTCCTTCCTTCCTTCCTTCCTTCCTTCCTTCCTTCCTTCCTTCCTTCCTTCCTTCCTTCCTTCCTTCCTTCCTTCCCTCCCTCCTTCCCCTCCTTTCCCTCCCTCCTTTCCCTCCCTCCTTCCTTTCTTCCCTCCTTCCCCTCCCTCCTTCCTTTCTTCCCTCCTTCCTTTCTCTTTCTTCCCTTCTCACAGTAGTGAAAAAAAGAAAACTTACAGGTGAACAGTTCAAAAAGATCTTCCAGTTGTTGATCAGCTACCCGTTGTATGTGCGTATGTGTGCATGTGTGTGTCCCAGGTACAGTCACACTATTTATTTTGAAGGATCCGCTATATAGATTCCTTCAATGTTCACTTGTAACTTATTTCATTTTAAGACTGGAGTATCTTGATTCAGAGCAGGCTTGTGATTTTATTTGACAGCACTCTAAACCAGCAATATTTTCATTTATATTAGACTTTTGCCTGAATTTGTGCGTGATGGCTCAGGATTTGAGTCTACCCTCATTTGGAGTAAGAGAAGACCTGTATATATTAGTGGCATAACCATAACTTTGGCTGCTGAGGTAGGTTCGCTATAATAACTGCTGTTTTTCTTGCTGTAGTGGAGGGCAGCTGAGGGGTGCGTGGGAGCTAAGAACCTCAAAGCAGGCGTCTGAAAAAACTTCAAGCTTGCATGCAGTCATTTTTTTGTGCACAATCATTTCTAACTTACTGTGCCTGATGACAGCATCTATTCTTCCACTGCTTTTGTGGCCACGCAACATCATCAAGGGGTCAAAGGAACTGCTTTACCAGCTGTTAAGGATGATGGTGGAGAAGGTTTGTGACCAGTACTTCCTCTGAATATTATTTAATTGAAGAGCAGGGAAGATCCTTGCAGTAAGAGATACTTAATATGCAAAACCATCAGTGCCTGGATCCATTTCCTGTCATTAGCCTTCCTGGAAGCACTTTCTGTGACTAATGTGGCCCTTTTATACAGAGTGGGGTCATGCAGTTTGTACCTCTGGGGTAGAAGTACCTGGTTTCTGAAGTGATGCTGCAGCAGCTGCTGCCAGCACAAGGAAGGAGAGCCGAGGTAGATAGGCTGAAGGATGTTGGGGCCCATCTCCCCAGCGGAAAAAAAGCTCAAAAGTAGCACCAACAAGCCAACTGGCTTATGGAAATTGCCCAGTTTATATCCATCTCTGTGGAAACAGGGCCTGTTTCCTCGAAGCTAATACCTAGAGGAAGCCAAAACGCATCTCAGCCTCAAAGGCAAGATCTGGTTCCTTGTTCATCCCTGCAGCTCTGTTCCTCTGGGTATCTCACTGCTGAAGAATGCTAAGCAAGAAAGAGCAAGGTGTTCTTGCCTGCCACATGTTTAACGTAGAGGTTAGTACAGTATTTTGGTTTTCTGTAATCTCAATGTGACATTCAAAGCCTAGGTTGCCCTCAGGAGAGCATGTGGACCTTGAGTTAGCACCTCATCACACCTGTTCCTAGCGTTTTGGTACTGCAGAACCTCAAACATGTAGGATGTTGCAATCCTTAGCCTAAGTTTTCTCCTGAACTGGACTGCTCCTCAGTCTCCCTTCAGAAATATTAAGGTCATTCATTTAAATACAAAGAGGCAATTCTCTCTTTTTGCTTGTTAAAGCTAACAGAAAAGCATAGCTCTACTATTGATACGTAGGCTTGAATAGCAAAAGCCTTGTGTCTGGGTTACTCTTCTCAGATGCTGCAGGTGCAGTGCTGGAGTGCTTCTGGTTATTCGTCTAAGTCTGTCAGTCAGTGCACTAAAAGCACTTTTCTCCAGGTCAAAACACATTAAAATTAAAATTCAGCTTCATTAGCCGGTCACTGGAGTTGTGCTTATGCATCAAGATTGAGTTCTGACATGCATATGGAAAAAAAGAGACTCTGTCCAGTATAAAGCTAATTGTAGAGCAAATACAGTGTCTACCAGTGTGTTGCTTGCCCTGTGATGTTTTTCTTAAAGTCATCCTCAGCAAAGACGCTCTGAAAATGCCAGCTCTATCTGAAAGCAAGGTGTGATACTGGTGTGGGTTAACCCTGCAGACTTGGAAAAGAAAGGCCAGAAGCCAGACATGACATCATGATAAACTGAATGTAATCAGAGTTTCCAGTGGTATTAATATTAGATGGTAATGTCCGAGAGCAGCTGGTAATTAGACAGGAGAGCTGCCAAGCCCAGTCATTAGTAACATTGATCTACTCACTTGAAAACCAGAAAACGAAGTATTGCAGGTGTTTCTCTGTCACTTTTGTTTTGACTGTAATGGACACAATAGCTCTTCTCCTCCATTGCAGGTAAAAAGTTCACCCCTCTGCATAACAGACTTGGGTTGTTTTAGTTGCCACAGGATGTTCTTATTTTTTACTTGTTGTGTTTGGCCCAGGGCTGTAAATCATAGCCCAGGCTGTGTAATTCTGACTTTTATTACATTAATGTATTTTAAGAGCAGGAAATTTATAGGCTCTTGGCTCAGTGCAGCAGAAGCAAAGCATGGTGGGGACTCTGTGGTCAGGAATGTTCTCAGAAATATTCCTGTTGCTGCAAAGGTGACCTCAGGATAATCTTTTCTCAGCTTTTGGCTGGGGAAGGAATGAAGTCTCAACCTCTCAGCTCAGGTGTGAATTTGGACATAGGTTCTGGGTGGAAGAATTTATTCCCTGAGTGTGGTGAGGGAAAGAAGGGTGAAAAAAATCATATTAACCTCAGTGCTGAGACCGGCTTGCAGATGCACTATCCTGTTTGCACAGGATCTACGCAGTGCTCATCATCACATAGCATCAACAGTGTAGCCGTGACAGCAGTTGAAGGCTCCTGGCTCCCAGACTGGTGCCTTTGCTCCCAGGCCCAAGTGGCATCATACCAGGTAGCTGGAAATCGGCCCTATCCTTCATGCTCCGCACTAGAACTCCAGTTTTTGCTCTTGTTGATGCATGTGTCACTGCTTTTTGAATGTCAGTAGGGACTGGGGGACACTTGACTGCAGCCAGTCTTCAAAGGTTTGCAGAGGTGAGGCCATGAGGGACAAGACCATATAAGACTCTTTCCCAGATTTTATTTTTAATGATGTGACAGAGGGACTATGTGTAGGGGGAATATCTGTCCCTGTTTTGGTCCCTTTCTAGATATTAAGTTATCTTAAATAACTCTTGGGTGTTTCAGTAAGCTCCTTTCCATCCCCAGTGGGTATCAATGGTGTCACAGCACGCAAACTCGATCTTCATGTGCAGTGGCTGGCTACCAGCAAAATCTGTGTTTAACAGGTATAACTGTGGGTGAACTCGGTAACAATCACAAGCTTTTCCGTGAGCAAGTCATTTTCCACTCTGCTTTTGCACAGCTATTTTAATTTGAGGGAGAGAAAGGAGAGAAATGAGATTGATAAGCACTTGGTATGCAGAGCCCAGACTGCAGCATCCATTTAGGATGGCCTCTGGGCTAACAAACTCTATATTGCTCTGCCTGGGGGGAAAAAACTTTCCTGTGTGATTAGTTTAACCTGAGAGAGGAATGTCAGCAGCGTTCAGTCAGCTGTGTTGTATCGGTGAAGTTGCTAGTGAGTATGAATATTTGCAGGAGAGACGTTCAGCGAGCATAAAAGGCATAAAAGGTGGATTGCTCCTTTTTTCATTGCCTCCATATCCTACCCTGAATGTACTGCTCTACTTCAACTGTGAAAGTGTGCTGGAGAGTCTTGAACGTAACACAATTATGTTATGGCTCTTGATCCTTCTCATTCTTAAGTGCCCTGCCTGCTTAGGAATGCCTCAGGTAAGTAGTGCTGAACTACTGGAGCAATTATATCACTAGGACACGTTTTAGCCTTTCTTGTAGCCGTTGTATGCTGGGAGAATTATGCTAAACTGGGTCATAATAGAAATGTTGTGAAATGGAAGTTTAGATCTGCTTCTGTAAAAGCAAAAGTGGAGAGGGAGTGGTGCAACAGTGGGGAATTTGAACTACATCTCCAAGTTCAGCTTCTAAAGAAGAGCAGTAGTGGAAGCTAATGCAGTGAAACGAGCTGTAACAAAGCCACACCAGGAATTAGACAGCTGTTAGGAAGAATTTTAGAAGAACTGTAATTGGGACGTGACGTGAATATCGAACAAAATGTCACTTGACTGGAAGACTTGCAAAGAGGAGGAAATCAAAGAAAATGATGAAAAAAACTGCATTACATGTCACCCTCTTAGACACACTGCTTCCCACTTAGACCCTTTGGCATGCTATTGTGTAGCATTGTGTATTTCCATGTGGGGTGCTTCTCTTTGAAAGAAATTAAAATGATGGGAAAGCAGGCTTGTCACGTTAAATAACATCACATGCTTTTCTTTTGGGGAGGAAAAAAAGGAAGAAATACCCAGAGTTCCAAGAAAATAACTGCTGAGGAAATCAGTGCAGCAGCTTAAGTCCCATCCCTGGAAAGTAACAGCAATGCCAGCATGGGGAAACATACTCGGCCCTGGCCGGGATTTGCAGGTAGGCTTGAATTTCTTCTGCCTGCTGTTTGCTGGTGACCTGCAGACTTGATTGTCCATGTCACTGATCTCTCCAGCTGTCCCTAACGATTTTCCAGTTCAAATGTTGGGGTGTTGGACTGTTGACTACCATTTCTGCTCTTGTTTACTATTATCCACTTTTTTTTCCCTTCCAAATTCCCCATCTGCCATTCTAATCTGGAAGTAAGTGACCTCAAAAGCATCTCATCACTCTCTTCTCCCTTATCGTTACCCTTCATAGCCAGAGAACACCACCAGTTTGGCTCCTCTGGGCCCTTTGGTATTCTCCTCAGCTCTTACAAGAGTATTGCCTTTTGGACAACCTGCAGGTTCCACATCTCTTTAATTTAGTGTAAAACTTGATTTAACAACACAGAGAAACCACCCAGGACCATATTTGCTTTGAGGTTTGCATGAGTGAAAAAAATCCTTTCTCATGAAAAGAGAAGATGACAACTCTTTGGAGGAATCACCCATTGAAAAGACAAGAAAAATGCTCTGATTTCAATTAGACAGAATTTCTCAGTGGCCTCACTGTGCTCGTTTTAACCTCATATCTGCTGCAACCAGGAACTTAAAGAAGAAGGTAATGTGGGTTTTGCTTGGTTTAGTTCCTGAGGCTCTGTAGAGGAAAGGGTGTCTCAAGACAGTGCAGTGAGACTGTGAGTTGTCATAAATAGGTAGGTAGGTAGATAGATAGATGTATATATATATAGTAATATTATACATTTTTATATATATTAACAATAGATATTATATTTTGGTAACAATCTAAATGTTATTATGCACATGCCAAGATATTTAGGTGATTTTATAAAGAACTCTTCAAGCAAAAATTTTTAAAGGCCTGATGAAACAAATATACCAGTTTCTATTCAGAAACAGCAGTGGTTTTGATGGAAATTTCCCAGCTTGTTTCTTAAAATAATGTTTCATATACAATAAGCATAAGAAAAATCCTGCCCTGGAGCATCATAGCTAATCAACAAAACATTAATCCCTCTCGTGTTTTTCCCTCACCTCTATGTCTTCCCTACAGAGCTGGGAGGTACTTGTCAGATTTGAAAGAAAGAAAAAAAGTAAATCCACTGCCTCACTGCTAATTCTAGAGAATGAGATCCTATACTAAGATTTTAAGATTTCTAGCTGGTTTCTCCTAATTCTGTATTTGAATGTGTATTAGATTTTAATAAATAAATAAATTTATTTTTTATTTTTGTTCCTTTGTTTGTTTGGTGCTACTTCTAGTCAGTGAACCATCATCTCTAAAGGCATCCCTGCATTAGGCTGTATTGGGACCTAGTTACCATAAAATGTGCGTGAAGTATAGGGTGAGGCTCTGTTCTCAGCTGCTGGTGTTAGTTTATGTAGCAGACAGTATATCTCTATAGCCTTTAAGAAAGGCTGATGGTGCTTTGATTGACCCCAGGCAGCAAATTCCAGCTGCCTGTCAGAGAGGGGCAGGGCCAGGGTCCCTGCACCCCACTATGTGCCCCTTGAGCACAGAGGGAGGTTGCAGAGGTTATGGGAGGTGATTTGGTCTGTCATCACTGCGGGCCCTTTGCTCCCAAAGAGAGAAGCCCAGTCAAAAGGTACTGAAGAATGAATTCAGGTATAAAAGACCCAGAAACATAATTTATCCAGGGAAGCTGGTACTGCAAAAAGAAAGCAATGGGGCAGGTCAGCATTAACAGCCCTTTTCATGCATCTTCTTAGAAGACTTCAACATCTGTGTGTTTCTCCCATCCCTCTCTCCCCTTCAGAAGGAAACATGAAGCAACGTGGCTGATTTCTGTCCTGTTCCTATTCTTCCTACAGAGAATAAGTGTCACTTTTGGGTCTGACCAGGAGCAGGCCTTGTATCTCCTCCATATCTCAGCAGGTTTCATATCTCCTTCAACCCACAACTCTCTGTTGTTTTTCTGCCCCCCTTAAGGAACTTACAGAGGCAGATCCCAAGTGTATTTGTGCTTTTATCGTTGATCTCAATTATTAATGGGTATAATAGTTAACGTTCGGTTGGATGAGACCTTATTAATCAAAGGCTGCCTGCTGCTGTAAAAGTCTAATGGCGTTTTAAAGCTCTCCTTCCTCCTGCAGAGCTTTGTCTGTGAATGGTTAACCAAAGTTTTCCCTGGACTCTCTAGCGTGTTGCTAAGCACTGCTGCTTTCCCTTGCAGGGATGGCTGCAGTCTGGCTGAACTGAGAAGCAAAGGGCAAAATCAAACAATAATATCTAATCTGTATTTAAAGTAAACAACGGTGCTGCTGCTATTCTGAATTCAGTAACATTCCCTGAAATAATTTTCTGGGAAAGGGTTTGGCAGACTTTACTTTCTAACTCATACAAATATGAGTTGTTCTTGCGTCTTTGGAGTGACTGAATGGAGGAGTTGGCACTATTTCCTTTCACTTTACCCCAGTGGGTTTTCCCCCCCCCCAAAAAAACATTATAGAACATTATGAATTCATTTGAAAAGAACTTTGGGGTATATTTTAGTATACAGAGTTATACTATTAAATATTAGCCTTCAGTGGGACTCAGAGGGTTATGTGGCAATACCACTGAGAGCTTGGCAAAGGAAAGCAAGCAACCCTTGATATCACCACAATGTTCAGAAAAGCTTGTATTAGGATAAAGTAGTTTTCTGCTAGGTAGGTTTATCTGCAATGCAAAGTGGAAGAAAATAGATGCATGACCAGACTGTTTCTGATCACTTTGT
This sequence comes from Neomorphus geoffroyi, assembly GCA_033558235.1. Taxonomy (NCBI): domain Eukaryota; kingdom Metazoa; phylum Chordata; class Aves; order Cuculiformes; family Neomorphidae; genus Neomorphus; species Neomorphus geoffroyi. Next base: position 24,786,167 of record JAUMJM010000002.1, read on the forward strand.
TCTTGTGTGGTTGTATCTGCTGGGGGTAGAAACTTGTCAGTGTCAAATGCTATTGTAATGGCTCCCTCTAGCAATACATTACGCGTTGTTACGAACCAAAAAGTACAGTTCATACTCATCCACTGAAGTCTTGCTCAGCCCTGCTAATTAATTCAGCTACTTTGTATTATTTTTGAACCACCCAATGTGGTGGTGGTAGACATCCAGGGCAGGGGTTTCACCTGCAGAGGAGGGCAAGAAGTCCATTTTGAGAAGAGCAGGGGTGGTGGTCTGACCTCGGGGCGGGGGGGGGGGGGGGGGGGAGAAGAAAGGAGTGGGGAAGGAAGGAGAGGGACGGTGGGAAGCCACGAGGTGCTGCTAGTGGGTACAGCAGGCTGTTGTTTGGCATCTGGACAGCTTCACTCAGCAGATGTCTTGAAGAAGGAGGGATCTGTTTGAGGTTTAGGTTCGTGCCCCATCTCCTGCAGCAAGGGTCTGGGGAGGAAAGAAATGGGCCTCTGGTGGTGTTATGGCATCTCCTCCTGCCCTCAGCTCACTCTCTTAATCCGAATATCTGCCTCTTCCCAGAACTGACCCACTCAGACACTGCTGCATGTTACACCAGGCACCTTGCTGTAGGAGACAAAGCAATGCCCATGAGCACCCATAAAAAGACACTGAAAATTGTTGGAAGTGTCCCAGGAAAAACAGATGAAGTAAACAGGGAAAGAGTGAACAGTGAAGAGACAGGAGAAATATTAAAAAGAAGATTGACTGTATTTGTCCAAGGTATGAAAAGATCCATTATTCCCAAACAAAGAGGTAACCTGAGGAAACCGTGGCTGACAAGGAGGAGTAAATCAAATGGACTCTCCCTTTATTTGTGTCACGCCGCAATGTGCCAGAGGCTTTGCAAGCAAATATTAATAAAAGGTAGGGCCCTGATGCGAATAGCTAACAGTTTAAGGCTGGAGCAAACAGCGCGTGTTTGCAGGTAGCAGTCTGTAGGTTAAGGAAAGGGGAGAAGAGATTAAAGAGGAGATAATCCGCACTCCCCAGGGGGCAGGCACAGAGACTAGCCAGATCAGGTAGTTCAGTTACAGCGATAAATCTGTCTGCCAGCTCTCTGGGTTAACGTGTGCATTTTTTGGATGGGTACTGCCTTTGTCGCTGAAGCAATCTGACCCTTGAGCACCCCTGCTTACGGAGTTCTCAGAAGGTAAGGTGGCTCTGTGTGCTTCTCTGAGCTTCTTGATGAGAAAATACTGCAGATTCTGCCCCTGTGGGAGCCTGGACTGGTGCAGAAAACTTTAAGGTCTCAGCTCTGAGTCACTGATCTATGAAAGCTTCCCACCACCTTATTTCTGGAAGAATATTTGCACTAAATCCAAGTTCACGTTAACCCCATTTCACCTTGTTTATTGAGGAGTCCAAAGCAATGATGTTAAAGCTGCAGAGTGTAATTAATTTAGAAACTTGCCAGAAACCCTTCCACTAGCATCTTTGCCTGAGTTGGACCCCTGTTTCCACCTTTTTTCTCCCTGTGGGTTTTTTATGATTTTTGATTGCAATATTTGATCTTGTAGCTGAAACCAATCTTCTTGTGATTTTAGCTAGGACCTCAAATGATCCAAGGAGATGGGTCATGCAGGCACATCATGGGCAGCACAATGATGTCTGTGTTCAGCTGACCTGCTGTAATTATATGAGCGCTAACCTGTAATGCATGTTCAATATCCTGCAGCAGAGAGATTGTTATGCTGGTGCAGTTAAATCAATAAACTTGGTAAGTTAAGCTGGTACAGATATTTTTAATTGCTGTCCCCACAGGTCCAATGTCTAATCAGAACTACAGACTATTCAGAGGAGTTTTCTTTGCAAATTGGGTGATGTGTAATCAATGGCTCGGTATGTGCATGTGCACAAATACTCATTTAGTAATTCTAGTCTGTGAATGCATTCATTAACCTGACTGCCTGGTGTTACCCCAATCCCCTCCCCCCTTCACAAACAGGAAAAAGGAATGCATTCATTGATTACACTGCTTTAATTTATTTGCCTGGCTCTAATCTCTGTGCAAGATAGGACTGCTGAGAACTGTCAAACTGCATGCTTTGCAGAATTGAAAAGGCCATTTCCTTTCTAGTTCCTATGTTATATGATAATGCAAGATGCGTGGCAGCGTTCTCCCTCTCCCCACAAAGCATCAATTAATGGATATAGCTTTTAGTGTCACTGATTTGTGCTAGCATGTCACATCATTTATGCCCAGAGAAATTAAATAAATATTTAATACTGGCAGAACACAATTGAACTTTGAGTAAACAAACACAATGAATTGCCTGCTGGCCCATCTCTTTGGGAAAGGTTGGTCCTAATTTAATAAAAACATACTGGCCCCGTTTGACGTATATAATTTTGATGCTGAAGTTTTATTTAATTACGATGTTTTTAATTCTGTCTCTTGTGAGTTATTGCTTTGTTCCCACCCCAACACACCCCTTAGTCCAATATTGTCTCTAAAAGACAGATTGCTTCATATGCCTGTTGCTTACTTATGAGAGGAGGAAAATTTTAGCAGTAAAATTGTCCTTCAGCTTTTGGTGGTGGTGTTCTCTGTTGTCAAATACTACAGGAGCTGTTGGCTAAGCAGCTGCTGGTTTTCACTTGAAGCACCTTTTATTTGCTTTTATTTCAGCCCAGCGGAAGGAAGACAAAGTACTGTTGGTGCTGCAGGCGTGGATCTGTAGGCGAGTGTGGAAATAATAATTTACTGGGCTTCTGTGCTGGAGTGTGTTGGTGTGTCCTCTCCAGGGATGACAGCGCTGCTAGGCCAACCCTAGGGTGATGCTATAGAGGATAAACAGGGCAGGAGATGAGGTGCAAGGAGGGAAGAAAGATGTCAGCAATGAGAAGGAGAAGAAGAGATAGGAACGTGTTGGGGAAGTAAGGGAGTGCAGTGAAGGCAGCAGGAAGGGAAGGAGGAATAATCCTTTATGACCTTAATACTCCCAACAGCACAGATTACCCTAGGGCTCTGACCTTGGCACCTACGTGGCTCCAGGCACCTGGAGATGAAAGTGTGGAGCCAGTGTTGTGCCATGCCCTTTCTTGAGGCGTAATTTGTCATGTGTTTCAGAGTGCCAGCTGGAGAGCTCCCCCGTTCCACCCTGCCTGCCTCATGTAACGGCTCCAAACAGGCTATGAGGGCACCAATGCTGTGCCTCAGAATATTCCTGCTAAAACTTTTTCCTGACTTGGCCACACATGGACATTGTCCCTCACCTCACTTGAAACTGGGATCTTCCTAAAGTGTGGCTGAATGTGGGCCCCATGGGGTCCTTAGTTTGGATCTGTGTGGGTCTTGGTGCATGGTGGTGTCACAACACTGTACCCCAACTTACTTTTCACTTTTTGTAGATGCCTCCCATCATTAGCCTTGTGGTTTTTTGCCTACGAGGATCTGAAATGCAGGTGAAAGGACAGAGGGATTTCCTTTTTCTCTGAGACGGTTTATACACACCCCAGCTCAGGACAATCACAAGCGAATATTTTAACCCCCATTGCTGCATTTCCTCTCTGGAAGTGACAGTGGGGCTGGCTGTTTCTGAAGGGGTGGAACAGTGCTGCATATTGTGCTGGTGGGAGCTGGGAGCCTTGCATCGGAGGGCAGGGTGGGTTCCATCTGGAGAGTTAATAGGAGGTCCTGCTTAACCTTGCACTCCAGGGAAGAGGTTTTCTGTGCTGAACTGTTAAGGAAAAAGTGTAAGAAAGATGAAATACCCACAGGACTTTTTGCCTTATCCCCCGGCTCATGAACTGCACGGGGCTTGGACAAGTTGTGGAGCGTTGTTCCTGGTTGGTTGCAGTGCTTGGATGACAGCACCTACATGCAGAGAGAGGCTAAGCTACGGTGATTTGAGGAGTTTATATGTCAAACATATGTGTTCTGGGCATTTCTCATCAATGTTAAAGTCACATCAACACTCCTAAATTTACTGTGGGCTTTTTTTTAATGGAGGGTGGGAGAGAGGAATCAAAGCAGAAATAATATCTCCCTGCCAGCACTTGCTGGGTTCAGGTCAGGTGCATGATTTTGAATGTAGTGATGCCTATGGTATGTGACATGCTGTCGTATCCTCAGAATGGCTATGTGCACTGGGGAAGCACAGCTTCCTACGGAATGCTGGCAGACGGGAACAGGGAAAGAGAGGGGGAGTGTTGCAAACACCATTTACATATCTGGGGGATGAGCTCATCCTTTTCTGTGGAATGGGAATCGAGGGGGTTCATTAAAAGAAACAATTTGTTTAATCATTTCTGAAAAGTAGAGAAAACATTGGTCCCTCCTGGTAATTGATTTAGAGGAAGAGCAGGAGAAAGCTGTATTGCTAATATGCTGCAAGCGTGTGAACAGCTCCCTGCTTTGTAAATGCAGTTCCTTCTCATAAGCAAAACCTGTGATAATCCCATATTGCTGAGTTTATAGCTTCCTGACCCAGGGGTGTGACTTCCAGTCGATTTCCACTGCCAGTTAAATGATAGAAACCACTTGAATGTGGGACTAGCACCACCCACCATCACCTAGACACCTAAGGAAGGAAAATATTTAGTCTATGAAGTAGCCCCTCTATATCCCTCTAATAACAGCAACTCTATGTTGAACAGATGGCCAACTCTCTGCATTATGTCAAAGAAATTCTGCTTATTTGTCTGTGCACTGAGCTTTATTACAGCATTCCAGACACATTTATTTTAAGTTAACTTAGACTACTCTGGAGCGGCATGGGGAATAAGACACATCTTCACAGCATCACCTTCTGCTCACTTGCATTATCTGGAAAAACCTTCCTTCTGCTCCTCATGCAGACTTTGCTTGATGTTTTACTCCCATCTAGTGCTTTTTATTAAAACTGCTGTTGTTCCGCTTCTGCCACAGGACTAGGCTGGGCTGGGAAAATGTCACCTTGTCTCTAACCTAGGGGTTCATCAAATTTCTCTCCAGCTGGCTATGAAAATCCTCAGCTTAGCTTTTTGTCTCTCCTTCCTCCTGGGAAGGGTGGAGCTGCAGTAAGAAAGAAGATGCTTGAAGACTTTTACTCCTTTAACTTATGGACAAACACTTGTTTCATGATGGTTTCCTGCCATAAGGAGCTTGAAAGTTGTGCTTGTTTGAAGTGGGCTTCTTAAATGCATTATTCTTTGTATTTGTGGGAATAGGAAAGATACTATTTAAAATACAGCTTTTTTTTCCTGATGTACAGTAGTGCCTGCTCAGTGTATCTAAACCCTGTCAAAAAAGCAGTGGCAAAAAGTAATTCGTGAGAAAACCAGGTGAAACTCATCCTTTTCCTGGTCCCATATCACTTGCAAAATCCCACCTAGGTTCTTCCAAATGTTATTAAAACTGGTGAGCATTCATGCCCATGCAGCCCAAAATGGAGATCCTGAGAGCACATGGTTATCAGCGTTTGAAACTCCGCAGTGCAGTTACTCTTGCTGTCTTGCAGAGACTCTGAGATGCTTCAGCCTGGAAGATGGGAAGACCCCCCTAGGATGACTAGCTACACCCTGGGAGACTGTTCAGAGGCTGAGGTGGACCTATGAACTCACTCAACCTGGACATATACGCTATGTGCCTGTGTTGAGACCAGGCAGATGAGGAGTCCTGGGCTAAGTAGAGTTGATATTGAACTTCACCAGCACCGGTGGCTGCTGGGTCCTGGGAAAGCTACTGTGGCCTGTACACAGCTCTAGTTCAACACTTAGTATGTAACAAACCCGAACAGCCCCAGGGAGTACCTATTGGCCAAAACTGGGACTTCCTCCTTGGGGTGGTGTGGTGGGCCCAGGTGTTCCCTGCACAGCAGCACACTGTGCCAACAGTGATAATACTCCAGTTTCTCCCTGCGGAGGAGGCGATCATCCCTGGGCAGTGAGGGACTAGCATGGATTCAGCTGTGTGTGGGGGTGTGTGTCCTCCTTTTCTGCCCTGTATGGGCAGGCTGCTCTATTCGTCCTTCAGATGCTGGTCTCCTGCTCCTCCAGTTATGCAGGAGGACGTTACTTTTAACGCGTCAAGGTCAGAAGTACCAATCTGAGACCTGCACTGGTGCTTCACCACCTTCCCCAGTTTTCAGAGCCTACATATATTTCAGGGGAGATGGAATCTTCTGTTTAAAGCTACTGGTTTTCCTTAGGCACATTATCACTGCCCCTCTCAGAAGCCACTTCTGGTGGCTTACACACCTGCAGCTGGCAGTGGATGCCCACAGCACACATGCCCACTGATGAGGTCTCTCCATAAGAATGGTCCCTCATCAGTCACTGTGGATTTCAATGGATGGGCACCGTTGCGCTGGGCAGTGTAACTGGTGTTGCTGAGGAAGACTGCAGTCTAGATAGACCAGTTTCCAGAGATTTGCAGTGAAACTTGGCCTCCTGAGTTTGTCAGTGACTGAGGAATCATACACATATCTGAGAGTTTGATCCCCTGACTTTCCTCTTCCTTTCCTTTTGCATTGCTGCCAGGCTGCGATGTTTTTTTTCTCATTGACTTCATGCCTCTTTAGTCTTTCTAATCAAAATCCTGACCCAGCTGCCTCTTTAAACTAATTTATATGATGAATGTTTCAGGAACCTGATGAGGAACTGTGGGGGATCTTATATTTCTGATTGAATATTTACAGGTGTAATACAGGCTTCAAGCCAGCTTTGAGTGTTTGACAGGCCATGCCTGACTGAGGAAATAAGAGCTCAGGTAAGATGCCTGACTCTCGTTAAAATTCAATGAAGGTCATTAGTTTGCTTTTACCTGGTGAATTTTCTGTGGGTGGCACATGACCCAGAATGGTACGATAGTGTAAATATGAACTGTGCATGGATTTTGGAGGTGTGCAAAGCAGGTGAATGGGTTATTTGGTCCTTGTTGTAACTGTAGTTTGCTCTCCCTGTTACAACCATTAGCATAATAATTAAAAGAGCATTAAAGCAAGTGATCTTGTAGTGGGAAAACTGGCACCTAGGCTGGAATCCTCAGATGGACGTGCTGTGTTTCAAAGCAAACTTAGTGCTAACCAGTGGGAATCCTGCACAAATCCCTTTGTAACTGTACTGTTGAGGTACCGCTATCTCTCTGGCCTGGATCCTTCTCTTCTCTGTCCTCTCCCACCATTTCTTCTCCAGTAGGACTTTAAGGAGAAGGTTGAACATCGGCTGATGTGGTGTCTCCACGTTTCTCTGACGTCTCTCTCTGTGGCCACTGATAAATCTACTGCTCTCCCCATTGCTCAGGTTTCAGCCATGCTGAACATAAATTCTTCCTCATTTTACACTGAACACTGTTCCTCACTGAGATGTTTTGCTCTTCTTCCCAGATTTCGACAGTCTCTCTGTCTTTCTGTCCCCTGTGCTGCTCATTCCACTACGTTTTCCAGCTTAGATTGATCCAGCCTCTGTCTCTCTTAGCTGGCATTTATTGCCCAGCACTGGTACTTGCTCAATATTTTGGCCACCTCTGGCACCACAGAAGACCCCTGCTGCTACCAAAAATTTAGTTTTACTTCCACATCTGTATGTTGACAATCTCCAGTCCCTACCTTTCCTTCTCATCTTTCTGCTGCTGCTGCTTTGTGAGTAATCAAGTCTGTTTCCTTAAATGCTACACAATTTCCTTATCCGCAGCCTTCTTGGGTTCCCATTTCTTTTGTCTTCCAGTGGGGTGCACTCTGCTCTGTTTTTTTCCCTGTGAATATCTAGACAAACTTGTTTTACTTTCTCCACTATATGGTGGTTCTTGATTTCTTTTGCTTTTATCCTTCTTTCCCTCTCTTCATGGTCAGTTTAACACTGATGAAACCTCAACTGTGTTCCATCTAGGAGCAGAGACCGTATTGTTTAAAAGCTATAAAGCTCTGTGTTTGCTTAGTAGTAGCAAAGATAACTTTTGCAAGAAGGTGATCAGACCTCAGTGTCAGAATTCTTCCAACAGCAGAAAATGCATAAAGGCAGGCAAAATGTTGAGCAATGTTTATAGGCAAATAAATACAATGCACTGATTAATATTCCGGTGGGATGGACTTTGATAAACTGGCATGCCATTCTGCAGGTTTTATTTTTAACAGATGGGAAAGAAAAACAACATTTGGTCTAAAGCCTCTGTCTGTCTGAATGAGGCTTTGCTCATTTTGGGGGCTGCAGCTATTCTAAACATGGCAACTTGATTTAATTAGCTGACTAGAATCCTGCTTTGTCAGTGGTTTATTTTTGTTGTTTTGTTGGGGGTTTTTTTTCTGGGTTTTTTTTTTGTACCTAAATGCACTCTAGCAAAACTGACAGTGCTCAGATCTCCCAGACTGTTCCGGCCAAGTTTCCGTCTGAAATGTGCAAACAGAACAGCTGATGAAATAATAGACATGTTCATACTGGAAACATTTCTCTTTCCTTTTTCAGGGCAAATTGAATATCTATTGATTCATCGTTTCTACCAGATGGGGAGCACAGCAGTAGTTCCTCTGTGTTTTTGAAAGCAGTATCTTTCACAGAGTTTGCTTTGGTTGACATGTTATTTTCCATCTGATTTGAATCTTTCTCTAATGTGTGCTTTTGGGCTACTGATTGAACCAGCAGACAAGCTCTGATTATGGTTCTTGCATGGCTGCCAAGGTCCTGCAATGTGCAGGGAGACTGTCTTAGTTTCTTCCCCTTGAAATCCCAAGACTTCTTAAGGATGGGATAAAAAACATGAGCTCCATTAAGAAAATAAGGAAATCCTGATACCTAGGAGAGACACAAAGGCACTCAGACTAGACAGTGATGCTTTGTCCTTTGCACATATTTAAAAGTGGCACCGTAAAAGGGCCCATGAGAAGTCCATCCAAAACATTTGAGGACTACCTTCTTTAATAAGATCTATTGCCTTAAATGAGAGTTCCAATTACAACACAAATACGGCATTATGGGTTTTAGTTTTCAAGCATGTAGTGCTGAGCTAAGCTTAGGAGAGAAGACAAGGGAATTAACTTAGATTTATCTATTTTATATGACCTTAATAGCTGCAATATCAGCATCTCCCCAACTAAGCCAGGTGGATATCCACACTGTGTTGAACCAAAGGAATGGTTTGTGACCTTGTCTGGCCAGTCCTCCCAAGGCTTATGTGATACATTTCCCTGACTGACTGTCCTGTCTGTTGACTGTTTTCAAATTAATTTGAAGGAACACAGAAGTCCCTAAAAAGCAAAGTCCTTGTCGATGGCAACAAGGTATCAGATCTTCCTGAATCTCATTGTAAGCAATTGACTCTGCCTCAGTGCGTGTGTTGGCTGGCCGACCTGTTTACAAGTGCTTTCAAATTGGCCACCACAGATGTTTCCCTTTCTTGTTGCTATGAAAAGAAAATGAGAGTAGGCAGTAGGATTTATTCCACCTAGGAGGAAAAGAAAGTTTATAGGACCTATCATATTCCACAGGAAAGGAAGTTTTGCTAGTTCTGCTGCTCACAGAAGAGTTTGGGTATTTAGTTGCTATTTTCTTTTTTAAAAAAATCTGACTTGTTCTGATGTTTTGTTTGCTTTCTGGTTAATTTATTCAGGGTTAAAACTTGTTAGAGAGGTCAAGCAAAGCAGGAGAATTTTTTTCACCAGTTTTCCCCTCTGCATATTCCAGATAGCTCCCCTTTTCTTTGGAGTGTTCGTAATGGAGAAAGAAAGCCAATAGGTTGATGGCTGAGGAAGAGATCTTTTGCAGGGAGTGGACCCATGTGTGTGAAGAGTAGGGAGAGTTACAACGGTACGGAATCTGAGCAGAAAGTCACAGCAGCACAAGGGCAATGTGGCTGATCATCTAGTTATTTAAGTGGCAGCTGTGCTGCTCACTGTTGCAGGTTTTTAGTGCATTTGAGAATTATCATTGCATATATTTATGTATATTTACACATGTATACAAGGGTATGCCTTCTTTCCTGAGCATGGAAGACATTTATTGCCTGGATTCAGGCTTGACAACAAATGCATTCTCAAACCCACTGTCAGCCTCTGTGTATGAATGATATCCTTCATACACCATGCAATACACTGACTGTCACATGGCAGACATACACCATTAGCTCCAGTATAAAATCCTTTCTGTGTGGAGCAGCATCATGCAGTCCAGGGGGTCATACATGTGCCCATACGTTTCTGCGTAGCCAGACTCTTAGTTTCCATCGTTTTACACACCTGAGGATCATCTTCTACCTATGCAGAAACCAGGATGAGAGAAATACTTTGGGCTCAAATACTAACTCCCAGGAGTTAGGAAAACGAAATATAATAAAACTATAACTTGGTCCTTTGTATGCAGAGTAATGTAGACTTTAATTAAAATATCATGCTCTGCTATTTTTTTTTCTGCAGATGGCTGCCTCAGTAGGTGCCCAAGAGAACAGCAGAAGAAACTAATGAAACAGAGTAGGACTGTGAAGGGAAGGTATTTGTGTCTGGAGGACTCTGACTTCGCTTCCTGGAGGAGTCTGGAAATGCATAATGAATGAGGCAAGACACTGCAAGGTCTTAAAATGGTCTCAGAAGGGAGGCACAACGTCTTTGTGGAGAACTTGCTCAGCCACAAACTTGGTTTCTAGTCATTAAACTGAAAAGCTGGCTACAAAATGCATGATTCTCATTTTCTGCATGGCCAAGGTAAGGGAGATGGGACTATTTTTTTTTTTTTTTTTTAGAGGACTTAACTGTAGAAGCAATTAGTGGGAGCTTTGTCTGGATAATGAGCTCAATACTTTGGAAAATGAGGGTTTCAGACTCATTATTCAAAATACACAGATGTTTTTGATAGGCCTACACTTGGTTCTCCATATCTTTTGGTCCTCCATTTGTAAAATCAGGAAAGTAATTCTTAGATATCCTAACCAAACTGTAAGGAATCCTAGGTATTTGTGGAGAATAAGGTGCTGTGGTGGGAACAGCTGTGAAGAAAACACTAGTTTTGATTGAGGCAGGATTTGGATGATGTGAAGTCAATAAGGATAAGGGATGCATATTACAGTACGAGGATAAAAATAAATAGGAATATTTAGCTACTCACTGAGGAACACGGGGCTTTGTATAAAAATACAGTCTACAATCATGTAATTAAAGGCTGTATTTTAACTTGAAGCTGAAGTAAGGAAGCTGTGTGGGTGGTTTTAGCTCTGATATTTCTTAGTCACTGAGTTTCTGCTTAAAAGCTAGCTTTTCAGATGTAGTTGTGTATATAATGGCATGGTAATAACTTCTATAACATTAAGTTTTACATTGCATTAAAAGCACACATCTTACTTTTAAACAGACACGGCTCACTAAAAACATGCCCTTTTCTTCCTGTATTCATCTCCTCTCTGCCCCCATTTCTCTTGTCACCTCACTGCCCCCTGGGACAGCTCACTTGGGCCAGTGTCATGGGTTTGCCACAGGTTTATCCAATACCAGTGAGCTGGCACTTGCGACTCTCCTCTGTGTTTGGACCTGCACAGCTCCTTGAGCAGGCTGCAGAGTAAATGACAGCTGGCAGTTTCATAGCTGGTGCTTTGGTTGCCAGTTCTGCTCTCTCAGCTTTTGAACTTCTGTGATTGACACCCAAAGATTTCACTGGAGTGTATTTGCTGAGCAAGAAACCTATCTAGTCAGCATCAAGTGACGACATTGGTTTTGGGATTTGTTTTGACTTTGCCTCAAATACTCCTGGATCTCCCCATCTAATTCCACTTGAACTGGGATTTTGGTTTATTTCATGTGGTTTTCCCCATATGCATTGTCTTTGTCCAGCTGTGGTTTGTTACAGTGATATGTGATTTCTCTTTCTCTCTCTTGCAGGGAATAATGAGTGATGAAAAAGCAATGCTGACCACCCCCCACCATACGACTACTGTACTTTTCAAGGCTGTGAAGTTATATACATCTGCAGGAAGGAGTGATGCTGAATCCAGGAAACCTGAAGCCAGGATATATTTTACAGCATGGCAGTTATAATGCAAGATTGTGAGAAATGTTTGAGTTTTAAAGTGTTTTATCTTATGTTTAAAGGATAATGTTTCTGGCAGGGAAAAAATATATAAGGGCATTAAATGGCTTTCTTTGCAGGCAATTAAACAATGAAGCCAGTCTGAGTCATTTAAATAATTGTAAGAGATGTTTATTGCCTAGTGCAGTTTATTGCATCCTATTCGTCCCTTTACATACAGGAGAGAAGAACACATGGCAAACTATACTGTAAAAGAAATTCTTTACTGCCTTTTGAGCAATGTGGCTGCTTCTCTGACTTCTTAATTACATCACCTTGGGAACGAGTCAGTAATAAATAGTATCTGGAGAGCAGAAAAGTGACTAACTGCCTGAAGGAGCAGCAGCAATTGGTGTGCAAAGACGTGGGGCTGGTGGTAAATACCTTTGAGCAAACAAACTACAGTGGAATTGCTCTGAAAGTGATGCTTGGCTCACTCATCAAGGATTTTGGTGTCTCCTGAGGGTAGTGTGTTTGTGAAGAATCTCCCTTCATGAAATCTCTTTTATGTGCTCCATTGAGAGAGGAAAGATATAACCTGGGTCCTTGGGTAGGCTTTGGACAGGAAGCCTGTAACCCCAGTTTACTGCAGATTCACTGTGTGGCTTTATCTCTTGCACCTCATCTCAGTGTTTTCCTGTCTGCTTGGAGTGTTGCATGCAATGCAAGGGTGGATGTCCTGTGTCAGGCTGATGGTGCGAGGAGCCCCTCCTCCTGCTATGACCTCTTGCAGTGGCCTTAGGTGAATGACTAGGCAACAGTGAAAGACAAGTATATGTGGTATTTTCCCCAAACAGTCTCCAATCATTTTTCGATGTAGGACCAGATAAGTTTTCTGTATCTTTAATAATGTATTTTATTATTACCATGTATTTAATTCTATATGCTTAATAATGAATTTTTTTTTGTCTTTTCTCCTCTTGAGTTCATGCAGATATTTTTAGTGTTCAGAAAAGCCTGTAAGGCTCTACGATAGTAAGCATCTTAGAGGAAGCCATGAGCTCTTCATCACCTAGTTTAAAAATACAAGTCCGCTTTGTCTAAAAAAAGCCCCCAAAATCTTGACCAACAACTCTCCTCTTAATCCCAAATCCTCAAACAAACCCCTACAAACTTTTGAATTCTTGCCTAGTATCTATCCACCTGTCTTATCTTTGGGTTTGACTAAAATCTGAGTATTTTTCAGTGAGCATTTTTTTCAGCTTTTTGGCTTAGTTCAACCAAAGCTGTCTTGTGAATTTGGGTCGCATTTGGCAAAATTTGAGATTTTTTCAAGAGTCTAAAGCCATTTTTTTTCCCCACAAACGTTTCAATGCTTTTATCTGACATAGCATTTAAAGACCAAGTCTTAATGAAAGAAATGAAATATTTTTTCGCCCCACTCTAGTTATGCAGAACCAGGGCATTTCCACAGGTACGCTTGTAACATAATTACTGCAGCTGTTACTCTGAATTCAAGACTTGTTGCTCATTTCTCTTTCTGCCCTTGCACTATAGCTTTCTAAAGCTTAAGATGCCAGTGAAGTCCTGCACAGGATGTTTCTAGTGTGTTCATTTGGGGGGCTGTCTTTCTTGGTTACCTTCCCTCACTGTGAGGATCAAGTATTGAATGTGATTCTCACTCCCTCTTGTTACAGTCAAATGATTTCTGTGGATGAAAAGCAAACACACCTTGTAGATAAAGCCAAGAGTTTATTATTAGTATAATTAAAAACTGAACAGTATAATGCAAGAATTATTATTAGTGCTGATCTGGTTACAGAAAAAGTAGAAATGCTCCTACACAGTGAAAGTCTCAGTAATAATAATAATATGGTTGAAGTTGTTATTTACATACCTTCTTAGCTTCTACACTTCTTTCTTGGTGTTATACTAACTCTTCCACTGTTCTCTGGATCCAAGGTCAGTAGCTTTAGTTTGGTTGTGGTGGAGGAGCTGTCAGGGCCACTCACCGACATGTGGTGTTCCTCACTGGGAGGAACATGGTGTTGATGGTTTCTTCCCCCTCATTCCTCTTTCCTTCTTTCTTTCTTCCTCTCTCCCCAGATTTAATTTCTTGTTTTGATTCTAACGTGGTTTTAGACCTTCCTTTTTCATACTGTTTGCTGCTGCCTTTCATTTATGTTAGATGCTCAGTCTTTTTTCCTTTCCTCACCCCTGGAACCAATTTTCTCCAGGTCCAGGTCTGCACCACTTTAACTGGCTGTTGGTGAGTGGTTTGTAACCACAGGGTTACCAAGACAGGGTCTCCACCACTCATGGCTTCTGTCCTCTCTCATGCACCATTACATTAGACTTGTAAATATCTAATTCTTTACAGAAAACACTCTTGTTACTGTGATCTATTTAAAATTAGTCTTGTATTATGCAAAGAGAAACAAAATAGAGCAAATTAACCACAGCTACCTTGTAATCAGAAAAATTGACATTAAAGCTGAACGAAGCTTTGATGATGTTTCTGAATTGCTCTGGTCTGGCGCTACCTGCCCTTTCCTAGTGCAACATTTCATCCTCAGCTAAATTGCTATGACATGCGTGACCTTCACAGGGGTCTGTAGTAAAAACATGGCTGGGTGGAAGGTAGATAGGGCAAGAGGGAGGGGGAGTAGAGGAGAGTCGGTCAACCCCAGCCACGAGATGCGGATCAGTGCCTCTGCTTCTTGAAGTAATCAGGAGCTTTTACAGAAAGTCAATTTGTCAGAAATTCTCTAGCAGATTTTGCTCTACCACTTTTCCTGGCATTCTAAGAGCATAGCAGATGATAGCTGTACTGGGAGTGCTTAAAATCTCTCTTTTTTCTCTCCTGATTATTCAAAGGAGCCTTCTCTGGAAAGGCTGCCTCACATCTCAGACACTTTAGCAAAGACCATATGCTTTTCTTAAAGTTAAAGAAATGCAGTGCAATTTCTCAGTTCCAGTTGAGGTCACTCCTGGGTATGCCATTGGCCTTCCTTCAGGAACAAAAACCATCCTACACAAATCAGTATGACAGAAACAGGACTGAGAGAACAAGGATGGCATGTGACTAACTGAATTACTTAGAGAGGTGTATTTAAGGACAAGGAGAAATTGAAAGGCTTCACATCAGAGGTTGCCTGCACCTGCCCATGCCACCTTTGAAGGGGACTCTTTGCACTGGAGAGTTTTGCCCTTAGATTTTTTTGATACCCTAAGCAAGAGCCTTACCCGCCTCTGTATCTTTGAACCATGCCCACTGGCAGCATGACACCACAGAGACAGTTTAATGATGTGTGCAGGTAATCACCTCTGCTGAAATCAGGGCAAATTTTTTTGTGGGGATTGGACCTGGAGTTTTGCTCAGGGCAACCGGGCCAGTCCTGACCTAACCTCAGCTGACCAAGTTCAGCAGTGGCATCCTAGGGACCAGAGGGTGAAAGAGTCATCCTGGTCCTTAGCTTTCTCATTTCCACCTTTCCCATAACTTGCTAAAATCATCTTTCTGTGTTTTCTTTCCTATGTGAGACTCAGTAATTACCTTTTCGTATGCTAGAAAGCAATAATCAAATCAGTTTGCCTTCTCGCTGAAGCAGAACAAATCCATGGCTGTGTTCCCAGCTGTAAACAAAGGTAAACAGATGTGGTACTGTGGTCATCTCCTTCTCAGCAGAAGGGATTACCAGAAAAACCTTCATAAATAATGAAAATGTAAACAGGGGCATAAAACTCATTTTTAGATGACACTGGAAATCCTTTGCATACCACATTTCCAGTTTAGGTGGAGAGCAACCCCTGTCTTACCTGATAAAATTAAGGACAATTTTCTTCTTGGTGAATATTTCAAAACTTTAAACTCTCCACAAATTTGCTCTCGTGTTTGTTTGCCCCTTGCTGTGTTTGCTGACTACTTAAAATTGTAAAGTTTTCTTTCCTAGCCATTCCCTTTCTCCCTTCCTTAATTTTTTTTTCCTTCCTCCCCTATTTAGACCTCTTCTTGATCTGCCAGATCTCTCAGCTGCATGTTATCGTCTTTCCTAGATTCTATCTCTACCTTTTGAGCATCAACTTATGCACTTGGTAATGTGGTTTCACATGTAGCATCAAAGTAGCTGACAGAAGTGGAAAATAATATAAATACTAAATAAATACTAAATAATAATAATAAATAATAATATAAATAATAATATAAATTTGAGGCAAGTATGGCTGCATTCTCAGTTCAAGTCTCGTTATTAGGCATAGAAAACGGTATGTGTTAGTATTCCCTATGTACATCATCATTATTTGCAGATAATTTTAGAGACTGAATCTGTTTTTAAGAAAAAAAGCAAAGCGGAATGACCCACCCTTTTGCCATACCTCCAGTGCTGACACAAAATCAATTGTGGTGGATGTTGTATTAAAATAACCTCTGCTTTGAAATCAAGGAGTGGCTGGGCAGGAGTGGCACTGGGTGCAGTTGGCTGAGAGGAATGAGAGAGGCTCCAGAGCCTCCCTGTAAATGGTGGGTCCACTCTGGGAATTAGATGGCCCAGGAGCTGGATTTACTTTATCTGCACAGACACTCTGCTGCTTGCTTATTTGGGGTTGGGAGGCTGCCTGAGCATCTATTCCTGTATGTTAGCTGAGAATCATGTCAAATTGGGGATGCTCCTGCCACAGAGAGATTCTATCAATGTAGTAGTGGATTTCTTTTTGTTTCCAAAAACAGGATCAAGGGCCTCCTGGTGACTGAAACCAGATCCCAGAAGGTCGCAAGCTGGCCTCCAGGAGTAACCTCTGCTGGAAGTCAAGGACTGGGCATGCAGCTAATGTGCTTTAAAGAGCAAGCCATTGGAAAGCATTTAGGCTGTGTTCAGTGATGGAATTATACAGAGTCATAGATTTGGGGGAGGCAGGAATTAAAATGGCATAACAAGGCTTGGTAGAAGTGTCTGGAGCTGAAGCTACTGCTGAATTTATTGAAACCTGTTGGAATTTTGGCATTCATTTGGCGATGACAAAATAGCAACAGTAAGATTACCCTGCTATATGACTCCTTTTGAAAATACGCATTGCAGAGAGGCTTCCTCTTTCATGTGAATGATGTGGGCCTTCACTTGCATAGGAGGGCCAGCAGTGGTGAGAGCTGCTTGCAGGTATTGCTTCTGTAGGGTGATGGAAACTGCCAGATCACGTGGCTATGTTTTGCCACAGGGTCAGAAACTGGTGTGGGAATTCATGGAAGTGATTTCCAGACACCCAGAGGCACATCCACCGTGTCAGTGGGCATGGAACTGCACTTTGCCTTGTATGAAAGCATTGCTCCTGGCCATCAATCTGCCTCAACAGCGCTCTCCATTGCTCCAGTAGTAAGAGCATGTCATAATTCACAAGATGAAAAGCATTACTGCCACATTTCTAACAGAGCATTATGGATTATAGGAATCCTATCCCTTGGGACATAGTTCAAAATGTCTTCTGTTTCAAAATGGAGAGTAAAGTAGAAAGTTATGACTATTTCTGTGGAATGCAAATTAAAGAAAATACAGTTTGGAAATACTCGTGAATTCTGATCATCTCAGGTTGCTTCATTCTTTTTTCCTTCATTTTGGTAATGTCAAAACATTAAATAGCATAATTTTTCATAAAATGGGTATGTAAAAATTTCAAATATGACAGCAGGTAGTATGTAGCCCAATAACCAAAGTTCTCTATTTAAATACTATCTAAACAAAGTGAGGTAGATAGAACCTCCCCACCTGCCCTGCCTGTTTCCTCTCTCCCAAGCTTACCTGAAATTAACATATTTCTGTAGAAATATCTTCATTTTCAAAAAAAAAAAACAACCCACCAAACAAAAAAGCCCCAATTTTTTCCTTCTATTTTTTTGAGAAATCTTGTCTGGTTTGCTTAAGTACGTAGTACTCCATATTCTACATTGCATCTTTACAAAAGCTGATAAGGATGCTGCCTCTGTAGGAGACATTCCCTCTCCTGAGTAGAGAACGAGACTTTTACTTTGGGGTGGGGAGAAAGTAAAAACCAGTTTGATCCAGTCCAGAATGACAATGTTTTGTTGTACTCCTGTCGAACTGAAACCCGTTGATTATAGACTGGAAGAAAAGGATCGCTTTACTCAAATCATTTAATTTTATTTCTGTTCTGAGAACCCCTTGGCAAAAGCAAGGCAAATGCAGCAAATGCTGGCTTTGGCCACATCTCGCAGGTGGCTGTGGATTATGGTTGCCTCTTAGCCCATATAACTGAACGTGAAGTCATCTCCTCTCGTGCTCTGAACACTTGGAGAACCCAATAAAATCTCATGTTCCATGGGAGGTCATTTGCACCCTGATGTCCCTGGAGACTCCCCTAGCAAGCACCATGAAACAGGCACTATCCTGGGAAGGAAAAATGCCATCTTTCCTGTTAATGGTTTCCAATATCTATAAAACAATTTAACGTTTATTGGAACAAAGTCTGGAACATAAGGGTTTCTCCTCTGAGCCGAGTGCCCTCACCAGATGACAACTGATCTGGCTCATTGAATATTTTAGTCTTTGTGGAAATTATTTCAGTTCCAGCAGGAAGAAATGAGGAAAATTTACCCCTGAGCGCCCAGATCCATCCTGGTAAATGTTGCTGTCCTGAAAAGCTGTGAATCGTGGTCCAGGTTCCCTCCTCTAGCCAGGCAGACATGAAGCAAGGCTTAGTGACTGAAGATCCAAGCACCTTCAATTTCACTTTTTAAGTGAAGTATCTGGGGCCCAGTATGGGAGGGAAGGCAAAGAGGTCCCTGTTGTTTTTAAGGGAGAAACAGGAGGTTTAAAATACAGTTGTAATACTAGCAAAAATTGATCTACATGCAGTTCACGATGGATTCTCCTGCCCTTGGAGGCAGAGTGCAACTCTCATCTTGGTCTGCTGATCCTAGCGTCTTTGCCTCTACATTCCTGCATCAGCTAATGCCTGGATAACCCAATTTCTGCAGTCATTTTAAGTGACATGATGAAGAAGGTGATAGAAGATTTGATGCTAGAAAGAAAAACAGGGAGATGACGATTTTAGAGCCCAGCCCCTCTCATTTCAAGCCACAGGAGAAAAAGCAGGGAGGAGATTAGCAGCCTGGGGAGGCAGAACTGCAGTGGTGGTGCCAGAGGTGAGTTGCTCACTGAAACGAGACTGATGGTTAATGACTGGCATAAGAGGCTGAAGTTATCAGTCAATGGTGTTTGGTACACATCAATAAAATTCCAGGGAGGGGACTGCCTTGGCCTGTGGCTATATCTATAGTTCCTGTCTTGTGACACCTGGGAGCAGAAGGATAAATAATTTGTTTGTATTAATAGAAGCTTATTATAGCACTGTGGGTTTGCACGCTGCTTTGCAAACTTAGCTATGTTCTTTACCTCAAAGAGTTTTTACCTCTAAGTGTTTCATAGAAATTCCATTGAATAAACTCAATTAATTATTTGGAGGGAAATAGTGGTGAGATGGGAGTCACCTAACCCTGACCTTAGAAGCCTATTTACGCCTGCGTGAGGTAAATTTGAAGCATAATGCTGACTTATTTGCTTGAGTGCCTGGCTACAAAAGCTGAAATTTTGTTTGCTTTTTTACTGCTGTCATCATTTGTGTTTTGTGCCAGAAACATACAAAACAGTCCCATTCCCTTGAGTTGATGCCTGCTGTGTCTGACCAGCAGGTCAGGTGATTAATTTCTTTTCAGTGCATATAAATGCCATTTTTTTGTCTGCATCCTTTTTATTTGTACCTAATCTAAGAGAAACATCTGCTCCTCACTCAGTTTCTCCCTTAGACCAATATTACCTTCTTATTCTGATCCAGACCAAGAACCTGAGGAAGAGGACCATCTCTGACATCTCCAAGTACCCAGCCCTTGGATGTTGCCGGCCTGTGGCTTCTAGTGGTGGAGGGAAAGCCAGGGAGGTGAGGTGCGTCTTCACTTTCCCCCAAGGCAGCCCAGGCCACACATCCCTCAGGATGCAGAAACTGCTGGATCAGAACTTATCCAGTCTCCTGCCCTCCCACTTACTGTTCTGCTGTGTGGCCTCTCCTGCCAGCTACAAGAAAAGGCTGATCAGTTGTCTTCTATCCCTGCTAGCCAGCAGTGCTGGGAGTAGGTAAATTTTTGCTAAGCACCATGACAAACCATTGCTGAGGCCAAGTAGGGAGGAGGTAACACAGCAGAAATGAATTTTGCTGTCCTTAAGGACCCAGAAAAACAAACATATGGTCCTGACTGAGCTTAAGGCAATGATTTTTCAGCCTTTGTCAGGCTACTGCCCTAGGCTACATCCTGCTTGGATTATGCAAAGCGGGGGGACTCCATGTACCCTTTAGAGACCTTTATCAAAAACAAAGGTCCTCAGCAGCACTGTGTTAGCAGAATTCCTGGGTCTGACTGCAGAGCAGTCATGCTGTAATGAACCTGGACTTGGCTTCCCTGCTTATAAAGTCTTTCCTCTCCCTTAAGTGGAGAAAAAGGGATTTGTGTCCAGTTAGATGAAAGACTTACTAGCTTGGGCCCATCCTTGTAAAATGGTGTTCCCAAATTTGAGTCACATTCAAATCCAGAGTCTAACTTTGTGGCTGATGCCCACCTGTAGCATTAATGGAAATGTTTCATTTAAAGCAGCATGGAACCAGTCGGCAGCGCTTGTGAGAAATGTCTCATGCTGTTAGAGACGTCGGGCCTACTGGGAAGGCAGTAAACGAATTCTGCTGTCTCTGGAAGGTAGGGAGCTCATTCCTGGAACAGGGAAGTAGTATGGGAGGTGAGGTGGCAGTTAGAGAGAGAGGGAGAAGTCGTCTGTATGGACTTCTAGCTGGTCCTGACTTAGGAAGACAGATACAGGGATGGGAGAGTCAAGGTACATCTGTATGGAGCTGGGCACACCAGAGCAAGTGGAGCCCACACCACCCATGGCCAGTGTTTGGGCTACGTATCCAGAGCTGATGCTAGAAAGATGGTCAGGTCTACTGTGTGTTCCGTTAGTGCAAATAAGATGCCCAGGTGTGGATGAGCTCTATGGGACCCCCATGGTGGGCTTGTGCCTGCTCACTCAATGTACCACGTTACCAGACTTGCCCATTCCTGATGCTGATGTGAGCTGCAAAGTAATGCCATAAGTAGTGGCAGCAAAAACTCCGTTCTTGTCCTCTCCTCCTGGTGTGGCCTCTGTCTTGAGTTTGAACTAAAAGTGCAACACAGATCTGAACTTTTTTTTCTTTTATTTTTTTTTATAGTTCTATCATTCTAACAGAGTTTATGTCACTGTGATCTATATAAATTGGGAGGTATTGCTTCCTGGAGTTCTTTCTTTTCTTCCTTAATGGCTTTGACTGTTGCAATACAGCCAAAAAGAAAAAAAAGGAGAGATGGGTGTTAATTTAGGGGAAAAGGAAGTCACCAAAAAACCTGACTACACATCTACCAGGCTTCTTTTCTGTGTTCAGAGACTTTCTATGACCAACAGAGTGGCTAGAGCAAGTTTGCCTGGAGCTGCTGTTTGTTTGCTTGTGAAAAGCATGGGCTGACTCCAGGGTTGTATGGTGGCTGCTCCAAAATGCCAAGCATTTGCCTAGTGGGTTGTCTCAGCAGGTACGTGCTAGTTGGTGTATTTTCCTTCCCGAGCTCAGCAAGCATCAGCTTCAAATCCTACATGGGTCCGTCTGAACCCTGCCCCACGTGCACGGGGTACTAATGGACCAAATAACCCCCGAGTGATGGTGGCAAATTTGCTCTGATAGATTGGTGTCACACACACTGTTCATAATCTTTTTGAGTTTGATTCATTAAATGTATGAGAGAAAAGAGGGACTGTGCTTCCAAAATGACTTGAGAGGCTCCCCATAGGCTAATGCTGGACTTTCTGTCTCTCTTATTGGCAAAGAGGTTACTCTTGTTATGTGGTCAAAAATTGATCCAGAGGGAAGCATTTGCCCCTTTTTGACTGTTCAGTATTTGGTCCCTGGACGACATGATTGATATACAGTGCACTGTATATTTTATTAAATGAAAAAGTACCCACTGAGGCATAGTATCATTTCCCAGGGTGACCTTGTGACAGCGGGCGGCAGCGGTGCACATAAAAATGATAAAAGCCTGGCTAAGATCTCTGGCTGCATAGGTTGAAGAGATGGCTCAGAAACTGTTGATAGATGAGTTAGATTAAAAGATATGCGTAGCCTCAGAGGTTGACTTCTTTTAAAAAAGGCAAATTGGGGAAAGAAATGAATGTAAATGAGTGCACAGAAAATCAAGAGAAAGGCAAGTGCAATGGGAGAGAGAAGGAAGAGGAGAGAAAGGTTTATTCTTTTAAAAGAAAGTACTCTTTACGAGGAAATATGGCCAGACCAAGGTGTTGGCATGTTGGTTTGTGATGCAGAGGGAAACAGGAATGTAGACAGTTCTAAATAAACTGTTAAAGGGTTTTTCTATCGCTGTTAAGTTCTTTCTCTCTGTCTTTACTGCACTTGGCTATTTGTTGTGTGTGTTTGTAGTGAGTTTTCTGGCAGTGTAGATAAATTCTCACATTGATTTTTCTTTCTCACTTTTTTGGAGGGGCAAAGGGGAAGGTTTCCATGTGTTATATTGAAAGTAGTGTGGCTGTTAACAACCTGCTGGGTTTAGTCTCCCACTGTACAGGAGAGATGTCCGAACCGAAACTTGGAAACAGAACCATGTCAGCTGAGGGGCAGAAGGGACGCTGCATCAGAATTTGCCAAGTGTCCAATACAGGAACAAAAAGTTGAATAGCAGCTGCCCAGCACTCTATATATCACAGCTCAAGACAAGGAATATCATAAATTGATAGCATCAGTGATTGATGTGATTGTAGTCAATGTAACAGATTTGATTGTTTTTAGAGCTGTCGTTGCAATGGAGCTGTAGAAGTAATGCTTTCTGTTTGGCACCTTTTGGATTTTCATGCCCTAATCTCGCAAGACAGAAATATTAAAGGTGAACAGCTGAGAAAAGGGCTTGAAGCAGTCAAAGGAAAACAGAAGAGATTAATGTTTATGCCCAGAAGCTGGAGATGAAAGGGGAGAGTTGTGCCAGTGATAAACATTGCCTTGAGTCAATCACCACTGACAAATGGGCTTGCTGACCAGAGTGTGTCATTTCTTGCCTGGGAAGCATGGCTGAGAAGGGAAGCTTGTGACTAGAAGTTTGTTACCTGAATTTCCCTGAGTTACCTCATGAACTGAGGCCCCTTCGGGGATTAGTCTGCCTTGCCTGCTTTTGTGGGCAGTAAAATCATGCAAAGGGGTAGAGATATGAAAGGTAGAAGGATAGTGACAGTGACTGGAGAGCTTGCTGTTGGAGAAGTTCATGCCTCCAGCCCTGAATGATCCTATGAATATTTACATACGTTAGATATTCTTCATGGTTATTTTAGTAGAACTAATGCTTAGAGGATGCGCTCAATGAAAAATATTTCCCATGAGTGATTCAAATCAAATAAATAAATCTGCTGCTCACTGTAAAATAGCAAAGGTACATACTTGATTTTCCTGGTAGGATGACATCATTCCTGTGGAGATGCTAGCGAGGTATCTTCACAGTACACAGTACTTTGAAATGAAAATAACTAGAATATAAGTTATTTGGAGTGCAATGCAAAAATGACTGTGACAGCTGAAAAGAAACATGCACAATTTCACTTTGATAAGTGTCTAGATTATATACAGCCACCTCAATCAAAACTGATGCAGAGTAATTAACATTTCTACATACATATGCTAAGGAGTTGTAGGACGTTAAGAATTCAGATACTGAAATGAAAACCGTCCCTTAAGGAAACATAGGTTCATTATTGGTACACTTGGTACTGCTACGGAAAGAATGAACTGTTACATGAATATTCATTACGGATAAGTAAAGGTGTTTTATCATACATTTGGAAGTCACGGTGATACTGAAATTCTGTTTTGAAAGCAGATAATGGAAATGCTAAAGAGCCGTTGCTATCCTTGCACATCTTAAAATTCACATGACCAAATAACTCACATTCAGGAGTTTAGAAAAGGTTTAGCCAAGAAAGACATACATCGGTTGTGAGTAGACTGTGAAGGACACATCAGAGTGTGTACATACAGGATCTTGAGAGGTACTGAGATTGCATGAGATTATACCAATTTTTTAAAAAGATACTTTGAAACCACAGGTAACTAAAAGCTGATTTTCCTAGCATTAAATTTGGTCTAAAAAAAGAGAGATGTAATTAGAAGAAAAGAGAAACAGGAAGATAACCGATGCCTTTCAATACTATCTTATGTAAAACATGCCTTGTGAAACTTAGACAGCTTTTTGATGGGATTACAAATTTGGTTCATGTGATGTACTTCTATAAGGTGATGGATTTGATGCCACAGATTCTAATTGAAGGTTAGCAATGGGTAAACTAAACATAGGACAAATTAAATGGATTAAAAATGGCTCACTGATAAATCTCAAAAAGTAATTGCAAATGAGGAAGCATCTTGAAAAAGAAGCGTATCCCACAAGGGTCCCCCAGGGATCTCTTCTTGGCTCAGTTCCTTTCGTCTTCTCTCAGACTTTTGGAAGAATGTATAAAATCATTGCTAATAAAGTTTGTGTATGACATAAAGGTGAAAAATAACAAAGGCAGTTTAGTTTTACAGACTGGGCTGAATTAGCTGGTAAGTTTGGACTTTTCTGAGTGAAAAGAGGCAGCCAATTTCAAGGTCATGCATCCAAAAGTGAAGAATTTAGGTCACGCTTGAAGGATTAGAGGTTGCTTCCTGATAAATAACAACTGTGAAAAAGACACATCATAGATAACCTGCAGGGCCCTCTTGGGATATTCTTGCTGAAAGCTGCCTTTGAATATGCACTGAAAAAATTAAGAGCCCTATTTCAAGTGCCACACGCAGGACCAGTGAGACAGTTCACAGAAGTCCATGAACTGGAAAAATTCTGAAAAAGTAGGAGGCTTTTACAAAGAAAAATTAAAGGATTGGTTTAAAACCTGAATTATACCCACTTATGGTTTTTCTTTTGTTAGTTCATAGCTTTGCTCTGCATATTTAATGTAACTCTTGGACAGAGTAGGAGAATGCAAATTAATCTTGCATTTAGCATTGCTAGCTGCTTTATTGTTCAGTGATGGATAAATACAATCCCTATCTCTAATTCTAAGTAAGCCTGCATGACTGTAGCACAATTACTCTTTTTATCTCTAGACTCAGTCTGTAATATTTACTTTCCTCCTCTTTTCTAAGTCTAGGCCCAGAATTCGATAGCTGCTATAGACTAGCTGAAAGTCCAACGCTCCCCACTAATCACCAGGAGTTTCAATGCCTGTCACAACCTCCTGAGGAGATTTGTTTCACAAAGTCACTACTATATCAAAAGAACTAGAGACAGGACAGAAAGAGAAAGGATGCAACAACCAGCTGAGTAGCAGAGTCTTCCATGGGTGTAGTTAACTTCTAAATGTTGTCAATGTGCAGAGGAAACTGCACAATTATTGTCACTTAGGTGCTTTTGTTATATATGGCCTGAACCCAGAGTAGTCTAGGAATAACCTGGGAAAAATCAGACCTGCAGCTAGGCCTATGTGTCCTCATAACCTACAGCTGATTTGTGATGCTGTCTCAACAGGGTCTGGTATAGCAGCAATGTACTCAGTCTTGAATCAGTATAACTGGTGATAGTAAGACCCAGATAAGTTTTCTCTGTATGTTACACTAAAGTGCAGAGCAAGAGAAGCAATGGCAATTATGGTGACCTGAGGGTGTGAGGGAAGTGGAGCAAACGTGACAGGGTCTGTATGTCCCTTAGGAAGAAGATGAATAAAAAGTTAATTATTAAAAGTATAATATAAGAAAGAACAGCCCAGATGTAAGATAGGGTAGCACTTCTGTTTTCCCTGATTCATAAGGTAAGAATGATAAGACTAAGGAAGGGGAATATAGTACTGAAAAAATGAAATAATTTCTTTCTCTGCCTGCTTATAATTAAACTATGGAACAGATTGCCACAGGTTGATACTGAAACACTTTATTAAGCCTGTGTGTTTGAATTATGCTATGCTAATTACTGTAGCTTGCACTGCATTCTCTTGATATTCTTATGTCTGCCTATCAAGAATACCCAGAGTGGTCATAACAACCATTGTTAAAAACATCTAGGGGGGAACAGATCTCTTAAGCCTCCTGTGTCAGGGCTAATCTTCAGCTACCAGAGATCCATCAGGGACAGAATGTGGCCTGGAGGAAAGCTGTGGTGGGGTAAGGTGCAGTCCAGAGCCAGAGCCAAAGCACAGGACCATTTCACTTTGGTTCTGGTTTAGTATTCTTGCTTCTAGATTTTCCTTCTGGTTTTCCCTTCTTTGGGTGGTATAAAGCTGTACATTGCAGTTGGTTACAGCAGGATGTTACTGATTTATGCCATGTTTTGCCTAGACATAAATGCATCAATACAGTGATTATCCCTGTTGCATCAGTCAAATACACAATCCTGATACTCAGGGAGAGTTTGCACTTGAAGGATTCTCTCATTTTTTTCATCAAAAAAAAAAAAAAATCTTATAATTGAGAGCCAGGGAAAAGGTGTTTGTTTCTGGTTATGGGTTTGGGTTTTTTTCAGCTGAGATTGAACAGCAATCTCGTGAGCAACCAGGCAGAGATTTTTTGTCTTGCTAAGCGAATCTCTCTTTTCAGGTGCTCACTTGCAATTTGCAAGCACTTCTGAATATGTTCTGGCATGTGAGCTCTTCTTTCTCTGGATGATGGTTTTTTGATTCCTTGTATTGTGCAAATATTCTTCCAGGTGGCAGGCATGCTGCAGATAAACCTTTTGATCCTTTGGAATCACCAACCTCTTGTAATCTTGTTTTCCAGCTTTTTAAATGTTACCCCCACATATTCAGCTTCTTGTTACTCTCAGATCCTCACTGTTAGTTCTTCATTTCAAACGTCATCGTCTTCCCTGTCTATCAATGTGCTGCATCACGTCTCCCTAAGAAAAAGAGAGACTTCTCTAAATGAGCACTAGATGGCTACACTACCGCACAGGATTTCACGATTCTGCTTTTCCAGACCTTCACAACATTTCTCACGGCCCTCTAGTTTGTAATATCTTTGGTCTGAATTGCATTTCAGCCACAAAATGCAATTTCCATATCTTCAATTTTCTTCTCAGCATGTTGCAATATAATTCCGCACCATTCAAATTTATTGTACAAAGAAATCACTGGGGCTTAAATGGCATCTAACCTCTGAAGCATCTGGTATTGTCTACCATTGGAAACAGGATCCTGGACTGCACGCCCCATTGATTTGATCCAACAGAGCGACGCTGTCTATCTGGAGTCTCTGCAGAAAACCTTTGGAGTCAATTGGGTATGACCTGGTGTGTCTATTGACCCAGCACTGTCTGAGCTGCTCTGAAAGCCCTGAGACTGGGGACAGGTGTTGGTCCATGATTCAGACCTTCACTCTTCTGAAGAAGGGAAAAAAAAAATCTGCTTATTTGCCTATTGTAAGCTAGAGCAGACATTAGGAACAAGAAGAGGCAAACACCAGAGAAGCATTTGTCTCTCTCACTACCTTTTTTCTGCGTCTCATTCAAATCAAAGACTAAAGTAAACGTAAAACTTTCCAACAGAAATAATTTCTTGCAATAGTCGTCAAGAGGGACCTAAAAAAGGAATGCCAGGATTAATTTTTCCCAGATATGTTTTGTTCCGATCCATGCAGACTAGAAATGCATTCCTCCTCTGTTGAAACTGTCTGTTTGTGCCCTTACACAAATCCTCCCACGTTCTCGTGAGTAGTTACAATAATGACATTTATGTACTATTGCTAGGTGTTTATAGCTACGTAGTCTGAATGTGAATCTGGATATAAATAATATGATCATCATCTCCTACGAGCTAGAAAAATGTTATCTATGTTTTACAGATGAGGGAATTGAGGTAAATGGGGGGAAGTGAAGTGAATAACTGCTCTCAGCTGCAATCTGTGGCACCCTGCTACACTCATGGGCAGTGCAGGATGTGGGCGATCACTCAGACCTGGGATGTCAGCCTCCAGGCAGAGGCTGTGATGTTGCCAAATCTATGCTGCCACAGGGGCAGGAAAACAAAGCAGGGAGCATTTCACTGAGGGGGATAGTCCAGTGAGGAGACTTGTTTTGAGCGAAAGAAAACATCTGGCTGAAAAGTAAGATGTGCAGTATGTGATGGCACCATCCCAAAGAGAAGGTGACTAGAAGTTTTCAAGTTAGTTGTGATCTGGTAGTTCTGGAAATGTGTTAGGGAATGCAGGGCTATAGATAAACTTGTCTTCAAATATTTTCAATGAGAGCCCAAGAAAGAAGAAAAACATCCAAAAAGGAGAACTAGCAGAGCGTAGAGTGGGTCTCTGCCACGTGGCCATTTGGAGCCAGGGAGGGTGGCATGCGTTCCCCCCGAGGCTGTCCTGGCTGGCTACAGCAGCAGGGATGGCTGCTCATCAGTAGCCCTGGGGGCACCCAGTGGCTTATAAAGAACAAAGCAAACCTGGATCGTTTGCCTGTGAATTCCTGATGGGAAATAGAGCTCCCCATTTGGCAAACATTCTACACGTTGTAGAAGGGAAATTGAAAAAACTAAATCCTTCTATAAATGTAGATGAGCTCTGAACTGTGGATTCAAAAAAAGCATCCCAGTCCTTCATTCCGGGCAGCCTGGAGCCAGGGATGTACTTTCTTTGGCTCTAGAAGATAGTTCAGCCATTTTGGAGGCAAGACAAGTTGGAAGAGCTTCAAGCTGGCATGGGCTGATTTGCTCACAAAGCCCAAGAAAAATATTAAAAAAAAATAGTATGGTGGCTGTAATTGTCAGATATATAAATGTGTACATGAGCATTCCTAGGAAGCATTACGTGTTTGACTGCCAGGCAAACCCAGTATTAATTTCAGATAGTAATCTATAGCGACAACATTCTTTTCAGGGAGCTGCTTTGCAGTCTGTGCTATTGAAATTTAGAGGCAAAGGAAGGTATTGATGGAAGCCAATATCTCCAATGTGGCCATCTCAGCACAACTCCGAATATGATGATCAACATCGCAACAATCATTTTATTTTGTCAGCACAAAGCCGTGAATCAGCAGTGGCTAATGAGAGACATCAGTTAATAATGTGATTGCAGCAGAATTGTACAGACTGCTCTAGGCAGCAGCGTATAATTTTGTAAACAGAGCTGGCACTTGTTTGAAGGGAAAGAATTTAAAGGCAAAGTGGTTCCTTCTGAATCCTTCACTAACCTGTCATAGAAATACTGATGTGTTGGCAGCAAGGACGTCTACTTGGTTTTCACTTCTTCTTTAAGTTTCTGCTACAAATCCCATATCACCTGTCAGGGAGCTCAGTGAATAGGTTACATTAAAATCCTACACACCATTATGCAAGTAATGAAAATCCCTAATGACTTGACAGGCGCTGTCTGGTTCTCCCAGGAGGCTGACGGTTATGGAAGCTCTCACTTCTTGCACCAAAGAGGTGGCGATCACAAGCAAAGCCCTGAAATCGCTAAGGCGGCTTATACAGCACTCTCCTGTGCTCCCGAGCTCCCCAGGAAGCTTTTCTTAGGGATTTCTTCTGCACAAGTGAATGGTTTGGGCTTTACTTTATCCCAAAGCAAAGGAGAAAATAATGGGGTTTAGGAGCATGGCCCAAGGCTTTAAAAACTCCTTGCTCTCCTCTAGGGCTGCTCTGCATTGAGTTTTTCCCAGTGATTATACCCTTTCACAGTTCGCAGGATATGCCTCAGCTCATGAACCATTCTGATGAGAGGTTAAAGCCAGCTGTGGACCACAAAAGGAGGGGACAATCATCTATGTAGGAACGTGCTTGTCCCTGTGGCTCTAAAATAGACCTTCCCTCCTGGAACGAACAGCTCTGAGGAGGAGGAGGGGTGCCTGTGCCCCTGTAATGTGGCAGACTCTGTTCTAGCTCAGGGGCTGTGCAATGCTACAAAAACCTCAGGAATAAAAAATAATAAATTAGTTTATATTCTCTGTTCCACCCCAGATCTGCCTGTGAATTTCTTACAGCAACAGCCTGGCCTCAAAAACTGCCAATGCGTAACATAGCGTTTCATGTACTGCACACCAGACAATTATTGTGGGAAGGCTGTTTCATATTAGAGGAGTTACAGAAATGTTGCCTCAGCAGTCAGCTTTCCTGTTTCCTGCGCTAGACTTTTCCATCCAAATCTCAGGGACCTGTTTCATTGGGGATTAACTTTATTTAGCCTCCATTTTGAGATTAACAAGAAAGGTACTGATGAGATTAAATAATTTTCCCATTTTTGTTTTTTTTTTTTAAAGTTCAGAGATGAAACAGACACTGAGAGAATTCTGTGGTCACAAACATAAGATGCAGAATTTCCCATGATTGTGCTTAAACCCCACTTGAAAGAGAGAGGTTTTGGAACCATAAAATACTTTTATCTGCAGGATTGAAATTGGGTTAGCAATTTCCTCAAAGAACAGAAGAAAACTGACTGCTCTGGGTCGTGCAGTGTGCTTGCGTGCCTTTGAAGTGTCTTTTTAAAATTAATGTCCTAACGCACAGTTAAATTTGCTGCTTTTTTTTCTGGGCTGGCACTGAGAGGTCTTTAGAGTCAATAAGGTTATTTTTCATCTCGTTGGATAACCAGAAGGTGGTGATGGGAGTTAGAAGTACATGGATCTCCACCAGCACTGGGCTGTGAATTTTGAAGAGGAACAATCCCAAACACTCGTTCAGACTTTGGTTAATCATGAGCTGCTCCTGATTCTGGCCGCAGTCACTGTTACTGCCGTAGATTTATGTTGTTGTGCTTTCTCTGCTCATTACAATTTTTCAAGGGAAAAAGGCATTCATCAGCTCTGACATCAGACAAGAACTAATGAGTTGTGTTACCTGAGCCTATTCAGCAAGGAGAGCCCCAAGAAAAGTCTTGCAGCTTACTCTGCCCACGTGGACCGTGATAACGTGTGAAGAAGCATGAAGTCTGGAATAATTACAAGTAGAAAATAATTACCAAGCCCTAGTTTTCAAGAGGGAGCGTGGTCGAATGATTTTAACTCTGAACTGGTGGGCAGGACTCATAGATCAGTGCTTGGTCCTGCTAATGGCTGTGGGCAAGTAATTCAAATCTGTATTTTGATTACTCTGTGAAGGGCATGTGACAGTCGTGGTCTCTGGAGAGAATTGGTACTGTATAAATGTGGATTCTGATTTCTTGGATTGTTGGAGGTGTGCTCCAGTGAATGATAGTGGAGGATGAGCCTTCGAGTATTGAAAATAATTCTGAAGGCAACATAGAAGTGAAAACCACTAAAAATCAAATGGGAATAGCAACACTTGAAGATAATATTTATCAAAGAGATACATAGTCTAGACCAGAGTAACTTCTTTCAGAGCAATTGCTTTCCTCCTCATCACCATTTCAGAATTTCCTTAAAAGTTGCTTTGATGTTTGTGATGCTCAGGAATCCCACAAGACTCAAAATGTGTTGGTGCTTCTTATTGTTTGGGTCCATGCTATCTTACAGCCGTAACTCCACCATCCATCCATGTAACTGTACTGCACCATCTTTTCTATCTTCACCTGTTGTTTGTCCTCTAATATTTATATTGCAAACCTTATGGGTCAAAGCTAGCTTGTATTACACCCATATGCAGTACATACTACTGTGAATTGAGGTCGTATCGTCCTGTCATGTAGTAACTAATTGGTTTTCTGGTCCTATTCTAGTGGATGGCTCTGGACTGCCTGGTCCTATTTGGACTACTGATGCTCTGATGTCACATTCCTTTGCTTTTCTCATTTTCACTTTCACTGTGGTCCAAGTAAACTGTTAAGTACAACTGAGACAGAGCAGGGGATATCATTGTCTTCCTCTGAATGCACAGATGCATTCTGACAACTCTTAATCCTCAAGGCCAGAATGTCAATAAATATTGGAAGCACTGTGGCGTCGTCATATCTCACCTTCAATATAATCCTAACACAGGGTCCATGGCTTCGGGTATGTGACGGATGAGTTTTTATGACTGTGTTCAGTTGCTTTACAGTTGCGTATGATGATTGTGCTGTCAATAACTAGCTATAACCTCTGCCTGCTTTATGGTGTTGTTCTGCTCCCTTTACTGCTTCTCTACAGCCTTAAGCCGTAAATTTCAAATCTTTGCCAAAAAATAATGTACATCTATGAAATTAATACTTGTATTGCTCTCATTATTAATCAGCTCTTCCCTGGCAGCTCCTGATTGTGCTTCATGCTCTATTAGCATGACTGCAATGCTTGAGATCCATCCCTCCTCTCATCCTTTTCTTTCTCTGATTCCATTTCTAACTTTTAGGCTAAGAAGGGCCATTCAGTCAGAAGATGGCAGGTGTGAAGTGGTGGAGTATAACAAGAAAAAAAAAATCAGCGAACAATGAGTTTATTAGACTATTTCATGTTAAGAGGGAAGGGAGGGGTTTTTAGAGAATGGAGAAGAAAAATTAGAAAGCAGCATGACTAGATCTGAATTCAGATTGAGGTTGGGTAACTTCAGAGAGCTTCTTGTTTTTCTTTTTTTTCCCCTAACTAAGGACAGCCCTTGAAGAAAAGACAACAGATAAAAGAGAAATAGGCCTAAATATAAATCCAGGCCTTACTTTACTGAAACACTGGGGAGTGCAGATTTTGCTCTGTGTCCAAGCTTTGCATTTCATGGCCAAGGCAGAGCCAGTTTGGACTTTTTCCACCAGTTTTGTCCAGCAAAGGCAACAAGGGAAACACTGTGATTCATGGCAATGAGCTGGATCATAGCATCATTTCACAATTTTTGGTGAGATGCCAGGCTCCCTGAGGGCACTAATAGATCACAGCAGCCCCAGGCAGCCTTGTTGGGGACCCCCACCTGCTCACTGCCTACATGGGGCCAGCTGCTCCTGCCAGCTCAGGGTGGGGTGCACCATCCAGCCCTGCCCTACGTCAGACCCTCACTGCAGGCAGCTTGTCTCCAGCCTAGCCTCAGCCCCCATGGACCGTGGAGACACAGCGCTGGAGGGTCCGACTCCAGCCCTGCCTCCTGCTGCTTCCAGCTAGACCTTCCCGGACCATGGACCTGGCTCAGCACTGGCCATGTCAGGGCTGTCATTGGAGCCTGTCACTTGCCCTGGCTCTGCCCACCTAGCTCAGACCCCAGAGGACAGTATCCCATCAGCAAGGGCATCGCTTGCAATGGGTTCACTCTACTCATATTCCCTCCCGAGCAGCCTGGCTGCCACTGCACCCTGGAACAAAGTAAAATGAAGCAGGTATGAATTCTGCCATGAACATAAAACTGAGTAACTGGAGAGGTTACAGTCTGTTTTGATCTTACATCAGACTACTTTTGGGCTTTCTGGTAGTTAAAAATTATTCTAAAATCTCTTATTGGAAATAGTAAAAAGTGGAAACAAAAAAAAGGTGCATTTCTTTTTTATGGAGGCCATCCATTCTTCTAGTTCAAAAAGAAAGATAGTTTGATCGTATCACCGTTTCACAAGTATATTTAACACAAATTTTCAAATGGTATCTTTGGCTACATCTTTTTCCTGATTAGCTCATTCTTCTTTGTTTCATCTTACTTGGGAAAATAACAAATCAAAACAAAAACAAAACCAAGGAGGTAATTATAATGAAAAGGAACCTGGTCTGTGTTGGGAAAGGAGTGGGAGAACATAACAACTACTGTTTTTTTGCTATATCTTTTCTAAACTACTTTTTTTTTTTCTGAGAAATAGCCACCCCCTACATCTGCCCCAAAAAAATCCAGATTATTTTAAACATACATTCTGCAAAAGCTTTAGTTTTAAACAGCTCATTTATTGGAAGATGGAGTTGGCTTGTATAAGCCTATCTTCTCGTATGATAGACTAGACACCGGGGTGAAAAGAGGTTTTACTATTTAATAAATTAAAATATTCCAGATGGAGTAATGATCTCTGTGTAGAAGCCACCAGGGTCTTAGAAAATATTAAGAATTTAGTTGTTCTATCCTATAGCTTGAGAGAGTTGTTGTTAGTCCAAAGCTGGAAATAAAAATGCTGTTTTCAAAGGTCATTTATTTCCTGCATGCACAATGGCTAGTTCTGTCTTTTTGGGTTATTAGACTTTATGGAGGCTATTGGCATTTTATTTAGACTTTCATTTTCCTTGGGATGCTTCCTTCTTTTATTCTGCTAACATTAAACACATTGCTTTTGGTTTGATGTAGTGTTTGTTATTAAACAGCCATATTATTATTTATATGATGGTATTATTTGTATGGCACTAGCTGCTACAATATTTAGGATTGAGGTCTCCTTGCTCAAGCTCCTGCAAGTATGAACATGTAGAGGATTGGATGCTCATTCAAAGAGTCCATGACCTGGACAGGCAGGAGAGGGGAAGGGGCAGACCAAAGAGGTGAAGCTCTTGGTTAGAGCCAATGCAGTGAGTCAGCATCAACAGCTGAACTCATCGCTGAGACAGGCTGTTTAAGCGCAGTGTTTATCATCCTGTGGGGCTTGCCCGCAGCCAGCATTGCCTGACTAGATCGAACCTGAACCGGCTGACATGAAGGAAAATTACTTTTCTCTATGAAGTTACAAAACATATGTTTTAACATAAAATATCTTCCACTGCCATGTATGTGTTAGCATTTATCTTGCTGCTTCTGGGTCATATCTGTACTGTAAGTTGGAGGATAATGGTGTGAGTTATCTTGAAATGATCTTTCTTCAAATGTGGGTGCAACCAGCCTTGATTACATGAAGCTCTGGGGACAGCCAGCCCAGGTCTCTGCTGAGATGGGAACAATTTACTGCATACGCCCTCCATATGTCTTAAAGGGTTGTGGAGAATTTACCTAAACTATCTGAGCTATTCCAGCTCCCAACTAGGTAAAAATGACATTTCAGAAAGGATTATCAGTTAAACTCTAAGTGGCTTCTTGATCATCACTTTGTTATTTTCAGACATCAGGTCAAGAGGAATGATCCGGTGTGACGAGGGAATAATCCATTTGTTTCTGCTAAAATACGCCTAACAGAGTGAAAGAGAAATGGGCTATTCTAAAGATAGGGAAATAACCTAGCAAAAGAAAGATGGTTTCATAAATACTATTGCTGAAGGAGCAGAAACTATGTTATTAAAAGAATTATTCTTTTGACCTCTAAATAATTCCAGGTCTATAAAAACCAGATTTTTGTCAATAAATGAGTGTCATTAAGACAGATCCATACGGAAAAAAGATCATAAATAAAAAGGAGGGCTGCAGTATCAGAGCACAGCTACAAATTACTGTTCTGTTCATTTCTGCGTTGTTAGCAACATGCTGATAAATATGAAATGTGCAAAAAATGTCTGTAGCTATTTCATCAACGAATGGCCCAGCTTTTGAAAAAAGCTGGAGCAGGTAGTGCTAGCTGAACACAGACCTGGAAGAAAAGGCATTTTAGGTTGTCTTCCCATCTTCAGTGAAGGCCTCCATTAAACACTGACTTGTTTTCATTGCACCTTGGTTCTAGGAGCACCTCAGTGAGTGCTTGTTAGATGAAGTGGCCCAGCCTGTGACAAGCAGTGGTGGTGATGTTCGTTAAGCATTGCATCTGATTAACTCCAAGATTTCCAGGGACAATCTGGCTGTTCAGGGGCAGAACTAGAATTTTTTGGAGGCATAAACCACTAAGTGAAAAAAGGGAATGAAGTTAAACTTCTTAGCACACACACTGCTTCAAACATCTCTGATTTTCCAGAGTTTAAAAAACAAGACGGTGGGAAGTTACCCCAATTAACACTCTCAGACTGCTACTCCCATCTTACTGAAGGTCTATTGAATGATACATCATAGAGTGCATTGCATGCCCTCTCAGTGGGGAAAAGAAAAATAATTTTGCTAGGGCAAAGTGAAGGTCTCCAGAGCCATCAGCAGAGAAATGAAGAGAATTGGAGGATGCCTCAAAAGGAAAAGGAGGCTGGACAATTGTACACAAAGCTCTTGCAATAGGGAGGGAGGAGGAAGAATAGAAACCTCTGGTATGTCATCAAATTCAAACATCCAGCCTAGGTTTAGGAAGCACACTGGACTGGTGGGCTCACTGTAGGCATTTTCCACAGTTGATAGAGATAGAAGGAGAGATGTCTTGCAATGTCTCTGGTCCTCTCTGGTACCCTAAACCATGTAACACACTGCAGTTGACTTAACTGAGGCAGTGGCTAGTGGTGAACGATGTCCTGGTCTGCCTGCCCTGAGCATCCTGACCTCTCCTCTGTCTCAGTTCTCCTGCAGGCCTTAAGTGAAAGGGGTGGCCTAAGCACACGTACGGGGGGTGGAGGGAAAAGCAACCTAGTGAGGAGCTGGGTGGTGAGGGAAAGGTAGAGCCATGTTCATGGGCAGGTAGTAACAGAAGTGGTGAGGACCAGGGCAGAAAGGGACATAAGTGATGCAGGGCCTGGGGGTCACTGTGAGCAGTGACTGAGGGGCACTGAAGTGGCAGGCAATGGGGACAGAACAAAAATGTACCCTAAGAAAAAGGAATGCACTTTGGCTTGCAAAAAGCTTGGCCTACAGAGAAATATGACTTTCTTCCAGCCTGCCAGATAACATTTGTCAAATGGTTTGGGACCATAGTACAACAGAAAGATAAAGATATTATCATCTTCCATTATTAAATCCTGATGGAGGATTTCTTAAATGCAGTCGTTTCAGAGGAATGTGTTATTTTTTCCCCTGACAAGTGAGATAGTGAAAAAGTAGGACTTTCTCCTCCGAGTTTAGATTATGGTTTGTCGCTGATTAGAGGAACCAGAACTTCTCTGCACTTGGTGGCTCTGAGCCATCTTCATGAAGCTGGTGCAGTAAACACACTCTGACAGTAGGAATTAATGTTATAATCATATCAGGACTGTGAACCATAACTTGTTGATGAAGTTGTGAGAAGTGCACTTACCAGATATAGAATGTATGCAGAGCATTTGATGCATTAAATGTCAGATCCCCACAGCCTACATTCCAGAAATAAAAAAGGATAATTAATTTCCATACGTCTTGGCACACTCCATTAGAACAGTGACAGCAGAAGCAAATGCTGTTACAAACGGTTGCTGAAATTCTCTATTGAATTTAGGGAACAAGAACAGCATTTCAGGGTCAGTCTGAAAGTTCATCTTGCTCAGAATCTTCTCACCATAATGGCTAGTGGCAGAGGTTTAAGGAAAACTTATGAGAAATGAGGGAGCGCAAGGTGAAATTTTCACTGATCTTGCCCTACTTTCTAGCAGCCTGTAGTTCATGGACTTTACGTATATTTGTCATGTGTTTAAGAGGCCTTGTTGAACCTGGGTTTTTTGTCTAACCATTTTCTTCTTCACCCAGTTTTATTTTTGGCATCAGCAAAGTCTCAGATTAGTGAGTTTCACACCTTATGTATGTATGCGTGAAATAGCAATTCCTTGTGTATCTTTTTAAAACTGCCACCTGATAATTTCCCCAGTTTCCTCCCACTTCTTCATTGTGATATATTATGAAATTGAATAAAAGTCCCTTGTTCACCTTCTCCAGACTGCTCATTAAGACCTTGAGCTAATTTATTTCCAAACGGAAAATATCTACTCCATATATCATGTTCTCTCTTCTGACTCATTGTAGTGTGGCCTTTCAGTTCTTCATGTGGTAAGCAAAGAACAGCTGAACTGCAAACCGATTTCTTCCCAGAACTGCTTGCCATCTCAAGGCTAGCAGCCATTCCCACTCACACTAGTGTTTCTCTTCCTACAACACCCATCCTATGATGGTTGTCTTGAACCTACCTGGCACCACATCTACTTTTTAGGACAAGCCATTTCACTTGGGAATTCTTTATCCTTCACTTGAGAACTTTCGAAGTAGAGGAGAGGGGTTTTTCCCTCATTTTAGAGACTCCTGTAAGCTCTTATTTTGAACGAGAGCAAACTCAGAACAGTATTTGATACTCAAGGCACCTGTTCTGTTTTCTTGTTTCAGCCTCTGGAGACTGAGTGAAGTAGGTCAGAACAGCTATGCCAACCTGCTGGGGGTAGAGACCTCCTATTTCACAAAGAAGAAGGAATGTCAACAAGACACACGCATGTCGGTAAGATGCAGTGAAGATCTAAACATCTAGAGACATGCCTGGCTCAGGAAATTCCTGACCCATACATGGTACATGAGAGAGATCTCAGGGAAAGTCTTGTAGCTAATCCCTGGTCTTCTCAAGGTAACAGCTTTTGGCCAATGTTGGAGTTAAAGTACGAGGCTAAACTGACTATTGATCTGATCTACCTCAGCTGCCT
Organism: Neomorphus geoffroyi; assembly: GCA_033558235.1. Lineage (NCBI taxonomy): Eukaryota > Metazoa > Chordata > Aves > Cuculiformes > Neomorphidae > Neomorphus > Neomorphus geoffroyi. The sequence goes on from JAUMJM010000002.1 coordinate 24,824,469, forward strand.
TTACTCTTAAGACATGAACAGATCAACTGAATCTTGTTGAGCAGAAGATCGGCAACTTACATTGGAGTGGACGCAGCCCCGCTCTGAGTACAGAAGGAGAGTAGGGTTAGGAGGGCAAGGTGAGTGCTGAGGCCTTTCCCTCCTCTAGCAAAACTGTGTCAGTGCAGTAGAACTCACATCTGTGTATGAGACATTTCCTACTGAGATGTTCACTGAGATGATTTTTGGCCTTCAGTGGTCCCCCACATGCTCCAAGCACCACCCGGGTCCCTTGTTTTGAGGCTTGAGTAGTTCTGTTGTATTTGTGGACTATCTAAAGGAGAAGGGGATTGGCTGAACCTCCGGGTGGTGCTGCAGGACTCACTAGTGATCTGCTCCTGAAGAGCATGGTCCCCAGTTTCCTTCAGTTCTTGTTGGTAAAGTTATACAGGCTTGTTTGAGATGGAAAATCTAAAGAACTCATAATAAATTGCATGAAAACTTTTCTCTGATGTAGTTAGTTTCAAAAATGTCTATTCTTAAAGAAAATGGTAATGCCCAAAATATGGTTAACATTCTTCTGAAACTTTTTTGAAGGCAGATTTTACTTATCAAGTTCGGGAACATAGAAACACTCTTTGGCTCTTATAATAAATACCTCTGACAACTTTCTAAGTGTTTCTCTCACTGCAGCCCTTGTGATTTCAAGAAGTTTGACAAATAGCCTCTGTGTCTCAGGCTCATTCAAGTGATGCCTAGAGCACCGCATTCATCCACCTTTTACAGACAGAATTAAAATAAAAAGCCATAGTCTTACTGTTCCAGGTTTTGGGTTGCAACATGGGGATAGTTAATTAAATGTCTCATTTGAATTGAATGGCAATAAAGAGTTCTATGATGAAGGCTCCTCACATACATCAGCATTTAAACAGTGTTACAAGGCTGAAGCATTAAAGAAATGAGTGAAGGGAAAATCTATGCTTACACACTGAACACAGCATGCATTTGAAAAAAAAAATGCTAGACGGTGTGATTATCATTTCAGGGTCAGCCACCTCTGTTTGCTCTGCAAGGGATAATTACTAGTGACAAAATTAGCTGTTGCTGTTGTCAGGATTATTGTAAACTGTGGAAAGGTGGTGGGAGTGAGAGGCAGAAAGGCAGGGGGGGAAGAGTGCATGATTACACTGGAGTTAGACTCTCTTTACAAGGATTAGCATTTCAGTAAGTAATCAAACCTCTGTACTGGGTCCTAATTTTTGAAGACTTTTAAACCTGTGTGGAGTTTTCTGTAGGAGAGCAATCACCTGAGGTTGCATCATGATGTAAAAAGCCTCTACAGATAGTGTTCGTCTCTGCGTTATAACTTCAGAGATTTAACCATTCAGGAACATTCTACAGCATAAAACATCCTGTAGTGTGCACCTTGTCAGGGGGCTTCCTTGATGACTGTTGATAGAGGCCTTTATCCTGATGCGAAAAAACATTGTCTGTCTTTTTATCACACCTCTGCAGTACGTATTTGAAAGCTATCAACAGAACAAAATGGGAACTTTGTTAGATTCTGTTCTGGTAAGAAATTCGGCTTAGACATGTTAAATTCACCTGCTTAAATGTTCCCGTTTAGATTGCATATTATACATTCACTTTCATAAGTTGCAGCAGCACATTTTTCTTGATCTTAGGACTGTGTTTTGGAAAACTACATGAATTTACCCTTCTAGATCTCTGTGTTTCGCTTTTGGGTATTTTAAGCTTACAGGTAGGTTATTCCTGAACTATAGATACATTTGGGGCACTAGAGAAAAGGTCAAATTTTTTGAGAATCTGTATGTATTCTTATGAAATCCTTCTCAGACTGGTTGTCAAAACTGTTCCTTGCCTTCGCAGAGAGCAGAGAAAGTTATGCCATTATTTTCTGCTTCAGGACAGATGAACCAGGATTGGAAATGACATTTTCTTTGTGTTCTTGTATCCCTTTTTGTTTATGTATGTGGTATCATCAGACTTGCTAAAATATCGGATATAAACAGAGTGGTATATCCTGGTGTAACTGGACTGGTGTCAATACAGTTGTGCTGGAAATGATTTTACCCCATTATATTTCATTCCACAAGTGATGAAGCAAGAGCTTACTCTAGACGTGTTTAGTAGATGGAGCAAATGCATCAATTGCCATCAGCTGATTCTGAATATTGCTCTGGCTCTGGTAAAAAAGGATGGTGTTTGTGCCCAGCACAAAATGCTCTGCATTGTATAGAGTTGGTAACGCAGTACTCATGGTGTAAGTCTCCATAGTATCTGCCAGAATCCAGGATTATTTGCTATTTGCATCTTTGTAACTCATAGAAGGTGCCTTGGAGCCATTCCTGTGAAGGGGACTGGTACCAGAAGGAAGATATACAGGTTGATTTCTTCTTAAATGAGCTGTTGTGCAGGCATGCATCCCTTGGTAGCAATTAATGTCAATACTGGATTTCAGTAGTGGATTAGAGGGCATGTGAAGACTCTCTCTCAAATGCCTTCTCAGCAGATGACTGAGGAAGTATGAGAGATTGATTGGAAAGCCTGTAAGCTGACTTTTTGGTTTAGTTCTTATCTACCTCTCTCTGCTGCCAGCAGTATTTCCATGCCTTTCTTACTCAAAGATCAGGCACTCTCATGGCCTGTAGTCTTAAGGTTTTCAGAAACATTTGGCAGAAAGATGAGCACTGTAAGGAGCAGTTGTGGGAAAAACTAAACCATCAGGGAAGAAGCATTTTTTTTTGTTATATTTTCTTCCCCCTAGGATGGTTGTGCAATGGTCTTCCGCAAGGTATCCCAAGTTAAATTTTGCTAATGTTTATCTATCACCCATATGGAACACTATCAGGAAGCTATTTATTTCTCTAGGGAGTTGAATAACTCAGAGACTCATTTCTGTCCTCTGGCTACTGAGGGAAACTGTTCTTCATCCAGGTCCTCATCTGTGAGTTTATAGATGGATAGTACCATACTACTCCATGTTTATATTGGAATGAAAATTTCTGAACACTTCAGTTTTTGGTTTGAAAGAGTTAATATGTCTAGCCTGATACTAAAACATGTCTAATGATTTCTGGCACAGATATCTGCAGAAAAATATTAAGTATCTCTACTCCAAAAAGCTATTTTGAGATATTTCAGGCAAAGAACAACTGCACTCCAAATCATAAGGCTCCACGAAAAAGAGACACCTTAGTTGGACTCATTGACTTATTTCTGGAAGGTCTGGGTAATTGACACCAAATGCTGGCTCTCCCTCCAGAGCAAGCCACTCTCACTGATCAGGACCCCAGTTCCTTTAGCCAGAGCTGTTCCTTTAGCTATCAGAAATCCTCCAGGACTTTTTGTGAGAGCCGTGTTACAAGTGACACAGCACTGGAGTGCTGCTGGGCCCTACTACAAGCAGGGATAGCAGCCAATGGCAGAAGACTTTGGTACTTTTTTCCCTCACTGCATGCACATTTGCTTTTGGACACATAGTTTGTTCATGCATTCAACAAACACAAATCATTCCTCTTTCATAGGTCCCGCTTCATAAGGCTGTTCTCCCTGTTTTCTGGAAACGTGGAGGGCTGGCTGAGGTTATGAAAATCCAGGTATCCTATTAGTGACAGTTACTGTCCTGGAGTACTCAGCCTATCAGTGTTGATGCTCTTTATGTTTTGCTTCACATTGTGATCTATGTGATCAACTGCACAGCTTCACTTCTCTGTTAAAATATTTTTACTAATTAACTAATTTCTGGTCTAACTAGTCCCAAGTCTACAGTAAAGACATTTCATGATTAAAATATTTTTAAAGCACTTTTTCAATTTTAAGGGATATTTAACTTTATTTGAACAGCTGTAGAACTGACATGACTGGAAGTTCAAAATGTGTACCTTTGGCATAAATTTGGCCTTCCTTTAATTGCAAATTAGTGTAAACCTAGCCTTCATAAAGCCACAGAAGCAAGACATGTCAAAGAATGTTACACTATGGTATGTTCGATTGGTGCATGAAACATTCAGTAAAGACAACTTAATTACAGGAGTGTATTAGACAGCTTGTGGCTTTTTTAGATGACTAGGATGGGAGTCAGGGATAGCAATTAATGTCATATTGCCTGCCTTCCTATAGCTTGTTACCTTGCCGGCAAAAATGACTTTTTCAAGTGTTTTAAGGTAAACCTACTTGAAATTTTATTTTTAATTTTTTCCCGGTGATATCTTATTTCAACACAATATAGAAATTCCTCAGCATTGAAACTTTCCCCAATTTTGATTAACCTCCCCTCAACAGCTGCAAGCTTCAACAAAAGCTTTCATACTGCACCTCATTTCAAAAGTTCCTTTTGATTCGTGGGTTTTATTTGCAGGTCAGCTTTACTTCAAAGGCTGTAGGAAAACATTTCGGAAGCCATGGTTCTGTGTGTCAGCCAGCAGTTTCAGTTTTGCAGAAGAACAGAGACTTTCCTTATCTGGTGGAAGATTTTGCTTCTTTAAGCGTATGTGTTTCATAGGTGAAACAGATATTTATGTTATTTTATTATTATTGTGTAATTCAGATATTCATGTTGTTTCTCCCTAAATAGTAAGTGTGTGTGCATATAATGAAAGGCCAACTGAACATCAGAGACTGGGTTGGGCCATGTTAGTTTTAGTCTTGCGATGTGAAGTTGGAAAATTACATACTTAAAGGGCAGAAGAATGCGAAGGGAGGAAAGTGTCAGCTGTGCCAGAGGGAAGCAAGCAGCTGTTCCCCAACTGCCCCAGGTGCCCCTCAGTGACTTTCCGAGGGAAGTGTTCTTCCACTCCTTGCCTTGACTCCCATACTGGGACAAGGTGTGCTCAGAGTGCTGTGAAACTGGAAAGTCAAAGGAAAACGCTTAGTGGAGAACACTTAATACTTCTAAGTTACTTTTGCTACTGTATTGTTAACCTGGCGACAAAATGAGTTGGAAATAGGTGCTGGAGATTTTAAACGCTTGAATTGGTTATTAAGTCACTGGGGAGGATTCACATAGGGGAAGTGTACATCAATGGGATAATTGCAACCCATCACTGGCAGGTCTAAAAAAATCCTTATATATAAAAGATTAGTTACTTTCCTTGAGGTGCCACTATCACAATCATCACCATAAACTCAGTAGTCACAGGCTGGTCTTTCTAATACGTTATTGCTTGTTACAATGAGCAGTGTAGGAGGGCTGGCAAACTCACAATATGGCATATGCCCTTAAGGACTGGCACTATAAAGAGGAGGGAGAGAAATTAGCAATGGATTGATGAACCATGAGGGTACCTGTCATAAAGGGAAACAAGACCCAGGTGTCTAACTTTACTAGATGATCTGATACAAATATGAGGAAGGTGGGGTGAGGTCTCCTGTGTTACAGAGCCTGTGCAGCTATAGAGCACATTTAAAGCAAAATCTCTGAGACACTTTACAAGAAGGAGAAGGCATTTCAAGGACTACCTTAGACAGCGAATGACACTAGATGTACAGTTTGAGAGGTACGATATAAGCCATAAAAAAAGATGGATAAATATGTTTACAGAGAGACATCCAAAGCTTTATCATTTTATAAGTGCCTGCCACTTGGCAAGCCGTTGATCTCTGTTTTCTTTTTCTTTTGTGAAATGCACGGAAACTCATCTCAGTTTTCGCTTGCTGTAAACTAGATTTGTTCTGTGAAAGCCAGAGGGTCTCAAGCAATTTACAACAGCTGAAGATCTGTGTTTTAAAAGAAGACAAGCTCACACTGCCTAGTAGGGAATGAATAAATGCTGTCAGCAATCTTGACCTCTTCCTAGTCTGGATGCAAGGTGGCTAAGGTATTCCAGCTTTTTACCTTTTCCAATGCCCCAGGCATTTTACAAGAAACATCATAGTGAATGTGATTATCCCAAGTCAATAAAATAACCAGCTGAGCCCTCCCATGCTGTCTGTCTGAACCTTTGTACCAGACTCACCTCGGCTGGAAGTCAGTCTTACAATAATGGCAATTTATTTTTAGAAAATTAAGTGTACGTTCCAGACATCAGTCCCGGTATCCTCAGGAGTTAGCCTCCTATTTAATGTGAATAGTCCCAGCCAGAGAACTCTTATTTGAAAAAGTCTCCTCTTTGTAGGTTTCTTGACGTACACAGACAACTTTTTGTTGCTTTTTTTAGAGCAAGTGCACTATAAAATGCAATATACATGAGAAAGGGGGAGAGATGAAAGCAGAATTGTAAAGAAGGAGGAGGTCCTCAAAGCCCCCGTGGTGACGTAGAGGGGAATTTACAAGGTCGTGTTGAACCTACTTAAAAATGTGCTGATGTAGAGAGGATGATGGGAACTCTTGGAGCCAACTGGGAATTGAGTCACTTGTCCCTGCCTGCTGCTGCCTCCGCCTGTGACTAATACTTGCAGCTCACCTTTTTCTTCTTGAAGCAGCTGATGCGACTGATGCTGACTCAACTCCAGGGGACGAAAATGTAAGCCAGATTGAAGCCAGAGGTGATCTTGTTTCCGTGCATTGGGTTTTATTTTTCACTGTTTGATTAGGATCACAGCCACTTCAAAGCTGTTGGAGAAAAAGGCACGTTTTATGCCCTTCACAAAAGGCCTTTGTGAATTTTAGCTCTGCCTATGGCGAGTGGGAGGTGGTGAAGTTTACAACTAGAGCAGACAATTCAGTTCTCCGCCTTAGCTCCTCTCTCTCCCCATTCCCTCACTTGTCTGAGCCTTTTCTGGGGGAAAAGATAGGGGAAGGTGACTGCAATAGATGAAAGTGGTGTTAGTTAAGTCAGCTGCTGTTGGAAAGGAAGCTGAGGAATCCGCCTACTAAGAAATACTGCCAGAAAATAATCTGTCCCGAAGAGTTACTGCAGTCTCTGCATAGGGCACCTGAAGAAGCTTTTGAAGGGCGTCTTTTTTCTTATTACAGTAATATTTTTCAGGTTCACAAGGTGAACACTGTATATGGGATGCAGCTGGCTATAGTGATTAATGGTTCTTCCTGCTCAGAGTTTCTCTGCAGATCCTTTGGCATTTCATGTATTCAGCAAAGCTTATTTCCACTTAACTGCAGTACGTCTTAGTGTTTCAGCATCCATTTGGACCCTTGTAAAGTATATATCTGCATATTAGGTAATCTCTGTTATTTTCAAGGAGTCTGCCTATGCAGCATGCTGTGTCTTTCTCTTCCCCTGCCCTGGGTTTAAGACAATATCTCCTTACTAATGTAGACTAGCTACACCAGCTTACTGAATTTGCTGTTGAAATAAACCACTGAAAGCCAATTCCTCTGAAGCACTTGTTTGTTTTCATCTTAAAAAGGAAGTGACGTTTGCCTGTTTGATACCACGCTCCTTAGGTTCCTTAAAGAGGTATCTTGCCCTCCTGCAGATACTGAACATACTTTGCATGTGACAGTGAGGTTGCTTGGTTTAGTATAGTGGTATCCTATATGCAATCTGTTGAACAGCAGCATCATTTTACAACGGGGAGACATGCAAGCAAGTGCAAAAAAATCTGCCTTGCAGGCAGAGCCTCTTGTCAAGCAAGAGATGGAGAGAGTTCCTCTGTGGTGTGAGGTATCTCCGTCAGTCTCTGTTACGAACCTGCAGAACTTTACAGGAGAGACTATAAAGGCAAAAAGGATGTCCTTCATCTGTTTTCTCTCTGTCAAATGCTCCTCCTGTAGTGCTCTCTTGTCTCTGCTTCTCTGACTGCAGTTTAAGGTGTGAGCACTGGGGAGGAGAAGGGCTGTTCAGGACATCAACGTGGAGATGTCTTTTAAAGAAGAAACAGTTGTTGAAACTACAGGCACAAGAAGGTGCTGTGTGGTTGTTAAAAAGGGCAACCCTCTCTGGTGGTAGGTGGTGAAGATGACAGCTTGGGCGTCAGTAGTGACACCTCCCAGTCCCTATAGAGTCTCTATAGCAACATAGTTATCAGAGGTAAGTGAAACTCTCAGTGATTCTTTGTATTCAACACACCACTGCCCCCCCACCCCAAGTCATAGGGTTTTGTTTGATTGGTGGCACAAGCAGGGTGACAAAAAAACAGAGGTACAGATTTCCTTTCCTTTCTGTGTGTCACTCTGCCATCCCATCGCATGGGCACTATTTCCCATTGTCTCTCCTTTCTGACCATCCCTGCAGCCTGCTCTGAAACCACTAAAATAGATGAAGAATTCCACTGTTATCTATTTTTGTCAGTTTTGCCAGTATTTTTTTCAAGGCACACTCACACTTTTCCATGCTGATCTCTCTGATAATTTGTGATTCACCACAACAGTACCGTCTGCCCACTTGAGCTGTATATTACTTCTGAGTTGCACTCCTACTTTTCAAAACTTTCACAGGATTGCTCCAGGCTAACCCTTCAGTCTCAATTGCTTCTGGCCATCTTTCTGACCTGCCGTACAGCTTGACTTTGGCTGATGAGAGGTCTATCTCCTTTCAAACCTATGTCATCCTGCATCCTGTGCATTCAAACCTCAGCTGAAACGTTTCCTCATTTCTGCTTCCTGAACCACTTCTCCCCTTCTGGTGACGTTCTGACTGACAGGAAACTCATGAAGGTGAACAAAGCCAAGTGCAAGGTCCTGCACCTGGGTCTGGGCAATCCCAAGCATAAATACAGGCTGTGCAGAGAATGGATTGAGAGTAGCCCTGAGGATAAGGACTTGGAGGAGCTGGTTAATGAGAAGCTCAACGTGACCCAGCAATGGGCATTTGCAGCACAGAAAGCCAGCCATATCATGGATTGCATCAAAAGAAGCATGACCAGCAGGTCAAGGAAGGTGATTCTCCCTCTCTAGTTCATTCTCACGAGACCCTGCCTGGAGTATTGTGCTCACTTCTGGGCCCCTAACATAATAAGGGCATGGACCTGTTGGAGCAATTCCACAGGAGGGCCAAGAAGATAATCAGAGGGATGGAGCACCTCTCCTATGAAGACAAGCTAAGAGATTTGGGTTTGTTCAGCCTGGAGAAGAGAAGGATCTGGGGAGCAGCCTTTCAGTACCTAAAGGGTGCCTACAAGAAATTTGGAGAGAGTCTTTTTACAAGGGTATGTAGTGACAGGACAAGGGGTGATGGCTTTAAACTGAAAGAGAGTAGATTAGATTAAATAGAAGGAAGAAATTCTAGACTGTGAGGGTGCTGAGGCACCCTATAATTTGCTTTTGGTGTTATCAAGAATAGGAAGGAGACAGTCTCTGATACCTCTCTTGCTTTAGCTTTTGATCTTCTGTACACCCTTGAGGATATGGTGCCGCACAGCCCAGTCTCTATTTGGAGCTGATCACTAAGCTGACACTGCCCGATAAGTCTTCTTCAGAATCTTGAGTGTATTAACTGTAAACTGTAATGTGTCCCACTGTTTAGTGGACTTGCTTTTTCTTTTTTTTTTTTTTAATCTACTTGCATCTAAACCCTTGCAGTCTTCAGTGTTGGCTAAGCAAATATTTGGTGTCAGGTAACTAGGATGCAGAAAATACTTAACACTCAGAATGAGGTCTAAGTTCAACCTAAATGCAGTTTCTTTTGATCTTGGTTTAAGTCATAGTATTTGTTGTGGTTTTAGGGATACATTGGAGATCTCTCCTGGAAATGAGATTTGCCATCACATTTGCACTAGTGTGTGTCTCTGTTCTGCACAAACACAGCAAATGAGCTCATGTGTTGTATATTTGAGGGACAGGGAACCAGAGGGAAAGCTGTTTGGTCTGAGGAAACTTATGCTAGAATGGCAAGTTCCCCCATCATCTTCCAATCACATCTTACAGACTACAGCGCCTTTGTGTGAGTTACTGGTGATGATGGCGTATCCAGAGAGACGAAGTGGGGAGGAACTTTTCCTCCCACTTCTTTAATTTCTGTACAGAGAAGATTAAGAGCAGCTGAGAAAAAAACAAGATGTGTTTGCAAACACTTGGCAGACTTTGAAACCATAGTATGCCTTTTCTGTTTGCATGAGCCTTTTCAGAGGCCGTTATGCAAAGGCAAAGTATTGCTCATGCGAACCAGGGTGGCAATTTCAGCCCAATGACTGGAATTCACATAACTGCCAAACTAAATGACTCTGGTGCACAAGCAAAGGTGGTTTCAGAAGGTTAAATCTGGAAGCAAACATCACTATGTGCTACAGGCTTTAAACTGTGAATCATGAATGTCAAACAATTGAAGGTATCAGCATAGCATGCTATTTATCTCAAAACAAACAACTTAACTCACTGAACGCATTTATAGAGGTTTCAGTCTTCTCCCACGCTTGACTTTCAGGCAAATTCAGAGCTACCTGTATAAGGAAGAGCTCTTTGCTACAGGACAGAGAGACGTGAAATGGCTAACACTGAATACAGATGTTATACCAGAGGTGCTCTATAATGAAAACACAAGCGTTATCCCCAGTTATCTCTCAAGAGTGCGTTTACACCCACAGTGTACCTGAAAGCCAAATAAAGAAAGGCATATTAAGATGAAAAGGAGACCCATTGTGCTGGCGTAGAGCACAGCAGGTTCATGTGCGTTGTCTGCTGTGGCACAGAACAAGGACAAGCAGAGCAGAAACAGGTCCCAGCATACCTGTGTCTGCACACACTCCGCAGAACCTCATACCATAAGGTCCTCAGGGCTTCCATGCACTACACATGGCTTGCATTATCAACTGTGTGTATGTTTTCTAGTATAGCTGTTCTCTGATGGGGTTAAATCTTCTCCATCTGACTCCCTCTAACTTACTGCAAAGCAAGGCTTCGTCACATACAGAACCCTGGTGAATAAAGTTAAAAATAACAGAATGACAAGCACTGGGCTAGGTTAGCTCCTAGCTGGAAAAGATTGCTCTGCAGGATCCTGGTGGAGCCTCCCAAGAGTTTCTACTTACGGGGTGGGGTGGTCTGCACCATGATTGGAGCATGGTAGCAGCCAGGAGGGTCTGTGGGAAATCTGAGGATGCTGGGTCTCCCTGCAAGAAGTGCTCTTGGTCCTGCTATGGTGACTGCATTGGTTGTCAGTCCTACGGGAGATGCCTAGCCTGCCCCCATCTGCCCCACTGCTGCTAGAGTCAGCCCCTAGACCCTTGTTCAGGTCCTTATCTTCTCTACATCTATTTCTTGTGTTGTTACAATTTGAAAATCAGCTCCAAAGACAAGGTTGTGCGATTAGTGTGTCTTTTAGGTCTAAACGTTGTATCTTAATCAGTCTGATTTACTATCTGATTCAGCACATTAGCTGCAGACTGTGCAGCTTCTCAAGCTCCGTGGTGTAATGAATATGCATACATTCAACAGTTGCAATTAGCAGGCGGCTACTGCTGGGGAAAACAAACAACCCAGGGTCTAATTCTACCCTTCCCATAGTGACTTCTGTGGGACATTAGCTTAAATGCAAGCCTCTGAATTTCCCCTGCAAAGCAGTGTTTGATAGGCCCTAATGTCTCAAAAACCTATTTAAGTGGCAAGGTTTAGGTCAATTCTAATTTTATCTGAACCAGTTTGCCTATTCCTTTGTGATGCAGGCAGGCAAATTGAAAGTACAGAGCACGTACAGTACAGTACAGTATCTACATCAGTGGTTTTTGGGGACTAGCCATTTGGGTAAGCTGTCTCCTCTCAAGGAAAGGAATAGAATTAATTTTCAGACTTCAAGAAGGTAAAAGGGTTAAGCTTTCCTTTTGGGATTCCCAGCAGATACTTTCAGCATTATGCAATTGTCATGAGAATTTATGAGGCAGAGCCTACTGGAATAGCTAGAAAACATGCACAATTAAAATTACACTTCTGTTCTTTTCCTTCAGCTTAACCCCTTGGTGGACCATAAGCTGAAGTGCTTGTGCATTTTTTTTTTTCCCAGATGCTTTTCAGATAGCCTTTTATGAAATTGGAGCTTTGATTGGTATATTCAGACCCTGGGTTTATGTTTTGTTCACACACGCCACAGAGATTTGAAAAGAAACACTTTCACACAGTTATTTCATTTATATGCATTTATATTTAATACAAATCTGTCAAGCATTCAAAACCATATGTGAAGTAATTTAAAATGCTTACGGAGTCATAGAACATTGCACTTTATTGCATTCAGAAGCAGAAAGCAAGGGCCTGACCTGCAGCAATAGAAATCTGAGTTCAACCTCATCCAAAGCTGGAAGAGGTAAAGGTATCCTGTTGTACATAGAGAAAAGGAAACTGAGCTGCAGACTTCGTGGGTCTGCTTCGTTTATTCAGGTGGCTTTCCTTCTCCTGATGTACCATACCAGGCCTATCCTCTGAAGCTGGGCATGGATTGGGGTTGTTGAGATTTTGAGAAGTTACTGACCTCTGGATTACCATAACTATAAATGCCTGTCTTTGCAAAAAAATTGTGTTTCCTTTTCATCTTGAATTCAGCCTAAATCAAGCCACCAACATCCACTACGTGACTAGGTCATGAAAGCTCACCAAACAGAAGTGGTGACCAGTTATGTGTTAGTCACCCATCTGATCAAATCCTTCTTCCTAGATATACTTTCAGCAGCATCCCTTGTTGCCAGCTCCTTACTACGGACCTCTCTGTTTCTATAGGATCTTTCTAAAAACCATAGTAGGGCAGTATGTCCATAATGCACTTAGCAAATGTGCGCTTTACACATGTGAAGTCCATAACACTCACAGAAGCAAACTGGTGCTTGTCCTTCCCTGAATGGAAGCTCCTAAGCTGGGCCAAGTTATAAATCTCTTGCAGGGTATGTTACCAACATCTTTTTGTTTCTTTTGAAGAGTTAGTAGGTGTCGGAGGAAAAGGGAGAATGGTGGCTCTTCACAGCATGCTGATGTATCTAACAGTGACCAAAGAGAAGAGAGGAAGAAGTTTTCCTAGCTGTCTCGTCCCATTTGCCTCCAAGCTTTCCCTCAGAATTACATGTCCTCAAGCAGACTGGTTTAGATTTTGCAAAGTTAAGTAGTGACAGGGAGACAAGATCAGGCTTATAATGACAGGTTATTTTCTGCTTAACTATGGTGAGATTATCTTTCCTGCGTAATACGTGCTGACTCTGCAGAAATTCGTGCTGCTCACATTTATTTATTTATTTGAATAAAAAGGCAATAGCTACATCTGTTTAAAAATAAGGAAAAATTCTGTATTCGTATTCTGTAACAACTCAATTTTGTGTCATTTGCCTGATGTGTAGATGGAGTGAGTGGGAATCTACGTATTTGCCATTGAGATGTAAGAATAGGACAAACACTTTAGGGTCAATCCTGATGCCTGCTGTAGCACGTCAGTGCTGCTTCTGTGGGGGCACACAAGGGCTAGGGAACAGCCAGCTCATTCTGCCAGGATCCCACTTTAGTGATGTGTGAACCTGACTGTGTCACTGCTCACTTCACCTTGTCATGAGTTGGTGGAAGACTTTCTGAGGTTGTGTCCAACTTAAGAGAAGAGCGGATGGAAAAGTAGCCAGTGGAGAAAAAGAGGGTTAACACAGACTAGAAAGCTAGATTGAAAGAAGAAGGCATAAAGTATTGAAATGGTGGATGTACACATGGAGGTTACACTCTACCATTCTGATCTGGCACTCCACTAATTACAATACCTGTATCTGTATTCACACCCAGCGTTGTGTATTAGATCTACCTGTGCCAGGCTGCTGGTAGGACAGTAGAAGGAGGAGGTTTGTCTCCCTGGTTCAAGATGTTGACTTATTTTTAGATTAAAGAAATATGATTTCTAGAAAGGGATATATTGAAAGGAATATATTGAATTAATTCCTGAAGGGCAGAGGGAGAGAGGAAAAAGGAATGGCTAATGAATACAGTTTAAAAAGGAGAGTTATTTGGCAGATGTAGACTTCTGGTCAATTTATCCTCTCAAGTAGCTGCTGAGATGCCAACTGGAAAGGAAACTTAACTTCATGACTGTGTATAAAAATAAAATTAAAGATGTCCTATAACCCTTTTTCATGTATCTCCTCCCAAATGGAAACCTGAGGGGTTTCAAAATGTTTTCAAATAAGCCTACCCTGATTCAAACCCTGGGAAGTACAGTGTGACAGGCTCTTAACAGCAGCAGGCACCATATGTAGCTGTTGCTGTTCTTTGTGTATGTGCTGTGCATACATACGGACAGCAATGAAACATGTGTATGGTAAATGAATGAAAAGCAGCCCATGAACTTGCTCCTTTTTTGTTTTCTATGTATAAGTCAAGTGGATTTATGCATACCCTGTGCACATACATCATGAGTATGAGAAATAATCAACTGGAGCATTTGAAGGCAGTAGCCTGCTCTTGCTAATATTATTTCCCCTTTAGGAAGAACAATTTTTTTATTGCTTAAAAAATGAGAAAATCCAGAAGGAAAAAAATGACATTGTTTCTAAATAAGCACAATTGCAAATGCCATAGGAGAACCTTGAAATGAATTGCTTTCAATTCTGATACTATTTTTGAAGGTGAATTCTGATGTCAGAGATGAGCATGTTTGCCAGGGACTGGACCATGGGGAGGGCTGGCTGTGTCTCAGACATCTTCCTTACAGTTGTGGGGTGGTCCTTTGGCAGAAAGTAGAGCAATACAGATCCCTGGGTACCACGTGGTTGTGGAGCCAACCTCTGGGGACAACCAAGAGAGAGGCATGATCCTAGGCAGCTGGAGGAGAGATCAGCTCCACCGGGAGCCTTGGGTAGATATCAATGGTTTACACAGTTTACTTCCAATCTTTACAAGGTTCCTTCTGGGCATTAACACCACCCTTACTGAAATAAGAGTCTTTTTTCTCCCATTCCTACCAGCCCTGCACAGTGAGTCACTTGTCCTAAGAAGGAGTTCTCCCACCATCCTCTGTAGGGACATATTATCCTTATTTTATGATGAGCAGCCGCAGAAGTACTGCCACTCTGTCCTGGTACAGAACAAGAGACTTCCCTGGGAAAGTCAGTCAGTATAATCCATTTCATCCTTAAGGAAAATGGGACCCGAGAGGCTGCATGTGACTTGCACAGTCTGGTGCGGTGAATCTGTAGCGGTTCTTGGTGTCTGCAAGAACCAAGATCCTGAATGTTTCTTCTCGCTACCGGTTTATGTGATCCATCAGCAGGACCTGACGTGCTGTACTGGAGTAATTGTTAGCTAAGCCTGCATGGCTGGCTGCTCTCCATGCTTCCGCATGCTCCCCATGCATACATATTGACTGATGAATGCACACCCTGTTGAGTGTTATTGCCTTCTTAATGTGCTGCAATTTTTCCCCAAATATCCTAACTGAAAATGATTGTTACTGTTGAACATCCTTTCTCCATTTGCCACAACCCATGTTTATTTACAGGAGCACATTTGCATCATCTGTCACTCTGTTCTCATTGAAACAGAAGTTTCAAGTTCATAGAACAATAAAAGATATAAATTAGCTATTATAAATAACTGACTGTAGCGAGTAAGCTTTTAAGTACCAGACTCTGTTAGGCCTTAATTATACCATACGCGCAGGAGAGCTTAAGCATCTCTGCCCTTCTGTCTGCACCGAGGACTGGGCACTGCCTTCCGTTCTGATCTCAGCCCAGCAGGCAGCACTTCATGCCACAGTCCCAGCTGGTGCCGGGCTCTGAATGCAGAAGGTAAGGGTTTGCCCACACTAATCATCCTTTATCGTCATCATGCATCATCCTCGTTGGACCTCATAAGCAGGCCCAGAAGGGGAGGAGGAGGGAGAAATGCCATTTCATTGTAAAAGGAGTGTTAATTCCCAGCTTCTACTGCTTCAGAGAGAAATTCTGGTTGCCGCTGAGGTTTGTCTGCTGACCCTTTATATAGGGATTGAGTAGCCAGGAGATCTTGTTCTGGAGGAGATTTTCTGCCACAGTGCCTTGCAACTGCCCATCTGGAGCTGTGCCACACCAGCTGTGTCAGCCCAGGGGTTTGCTCACACCATATTCAGCATCCAGAGCCTGGTCATGAACATCATGCATTAATTTTCTGTATGGACTCCTGCAAACCTCACCACATCTATTTGATGTGCTGATCTGAAGGAGCTGAGCTGGTCTTCCACGGGTCACTGATAGTGTTTAACCTCCCCAGAAGCCGCTGGAGTGTCTGTAGTTAGTTGAGCCCTTAGTCATTTTGACAGGAGGTGATTCCACATGGGCAGATCCAAAAGGCAAGAGCATTGTTCATTTTTAGGTGAGGGCAGTCAATAAACCTCTGGAAGGAGAGTTAAAACTTATGTCTTGCTCAAATTATAGACTAGAGAAATCAGAGGCAAGTGGTTTGACTGTGACTACACCCAAGGGAAAGTTTATGGGGACAGGCAACATATATCTGCAGACCAGAAACGCTCTCAGGGAAGGATGCTGTGTTTAGGAGCTGAATCCTTGCAGTGAGGCTTTACAGGTGTTTGGACAGCTTGTTAACAGCAGGAAACACAGAGAAACCAAGCCCTTTTGCAGCTCATTAAAGCCCCAGGTGTATATATATACACACTTAGTTTTGAGCTCTTTCTTACATCTGTTTTGGGGCTTTAAAATATGTGATCTGTATGTAAATCCATGTAACATGAATCTTCCTTTATTTATACCATACCGTAATCCTTGTATTTTTGCTGTATGTGGTGTCATGGTAGCACCACAACTAAAAGCTCCATGTCTAGATGTGAGACAGCCCTTACAGAAATAATATATTTTTCTGTACCTGTGGCTTTCCAGTCAAGCCAATACCATTTTCTGGGGTGCCTGCTTTCTTGACAAAACTTCACAGTTGACTAAAAATGATAATTCATGGTCTCTAGGAGGTGATTGCTCATTAGTGTTGCATAGTGACTCCTTAGCACGTGGTACAGATGTGGAAAGAGAGCAGGAGTTTCAGGCATGGTCCAGAAAGGTCAGGAGAGTGTCCAGTCTGTATAAATTTTTCACAGAACAGCTATCAGTTTTGATAAAATTTCATATTAGAGAAAATCTGACATTATACATGTTTTCTATGATATTGCATTATATTACTGTGTTATATTAGTATTTTTTACTGTAGTTTTTCCACATTATTGAAACATGTTATTATTTTCTTACTGGAGAAAACAAATAGTGAAACTAAATGTTCTAAGGGCTCCAAACTATTTTTCTTTCGGCTTCAGCTCTGCAGGGCCAATCTGAGAATGCATCCTTTTAGAAGAAAAGTCACACTTCAGATATTGGAATTCCTGACCAGGGCTACTATAAGATTGTACTACATGAACCCACAAAGGATTAGCAAACATTTAAATCAAAGCTGACTGAATAAATTCTAATAAATAATTTATCCAATTAAGTTCTCTTCTATTTTCTCTTTACCAGTTTGTCTAGTAATATCTTGTGACTAATTTAGTTGTTGTTTGAAGTATTTTACTAATAGTTTCTGTAAATTATCTGATGAGGAAAACTTTTATCAAATTTAACAGAACGTGTAAACATCATACAGAATTTAAAAGGGAATTTTTTAGTACCATAGGATGTAGATATTCTTGAACTGCTTTCTGTAAAAAAGGAAAATATTATCTGAACCCCACAGGTGCTTGGAATAACTTCTATTTCTACATTTGCTGGTTTTGTTGTGATTTTTATGTATAAGGAAAATAATATGTAAGAGAGTCTTAAGCTATAAGTGGGCATTCAAAAATAAGTTACGGGATGCATTTGATATTCAAATTTCCTTGAACTTTATTTGTATTCGTAAGATACATAGTCTATATTTATTCTCTGATTGGATGATCTCAGCCTTCCAGATTGCTTTCTTATGTGACTACTCAATTACATTTTAAGTACGAAGTTCCAACAACGTCTTAGAAGTCAATGTTTCAAGGAAAACTTCTACCCTAAAGTCACTCAGAAGTGTATGTTCTGTAAGAAAAAAATGGCTGAAGTTTTTATTTTATTTTAATATACCATGTATGTAAAAATTTCATATGTCTGTTACGCTTGCTGTAATTTGTGAGTGAAGTTGAAGCCGCTGATTTCAGCAAGGCACAAACTAGTATTTTTCAATGTTTAAACTGACTTCACCCGTCTCCTACACAACTATTCACTGAATAAAGAGACCTTTTTAGTTTTGTTTTGAAGCGTAGGGTGGGTTTTTTGGATGCATTGTCCTTGCTCACTTCCTTCATTGCACTGGGAAACCTCTTTCAAGCCTGTTCCTCCCAGCAGTGGAGAAGTAACCCACAGTAAGGGTGAGCACTGCTGTTCACACCACCACTATGGAGCTATATCCCACTGAGGTGGAAAGTGCATGTTAAATTAGAAAAATATATAGTGTCAAATAACTAGGAAGAAGAAAAAAAATTGCTTCCTCTATGTCTCGGCAATGAACCAGTGATGTGATGCTTTGCTTGCTGGGACTTGTGAGGGATTATCAGGTGATGGAAGTTCAACTGTGATGGCAGCAGCAGTAAGGAAAGTGCTTTCTCCAAGGTGGTCGGCAGCATCCAGCATGTTGCTGCGTGGAAGATGTGTGGTGGTACCGCAGCAATATGACCAAAGAGCTGAAAGCTTCATGGTGAATAGGTGAGAGATAAAAGAGAGTTTACTGTATTTATGTGTTATGTGATTGACAGGTACAGCAATACTTATTCCTAAATGTCTGTTTCATGTCTCTTGTGAGCATCACAGTGTCTCTTCTTGAAGCTACGTGATATTGATGCAACAAGGCCTGTAAGTCCTATGTCTGAAAACTCATCACGTGCATGAAAAATATGCCAAATATATGCAGATTTCAACACGTGTTTATAGCTAAGCATAACTGACACCACTGAAAACTGGATGGGAATGGAGGAGTCTAGGCATCTCAGACACTGATCTAAGATGTTTTCAAAATGCTGTCCCCTACATTGTACTTTCACGATGTTTTTATTAATAGATAAAATTGCTGACCCTAAATATGAAGGATTCTAAGGTTTTATTTTGGTTGTGTGAAACAGGAAAGCATTTTAACTGTGTATACAGAATTTTGATTAAACAGCTAACTTAGCATTTCTTTAATCTAATTTTAATTGGGACTTTGCTAGAAGATGGAATAATTTTTCTCCCTTCTTTCCCCATTAATGCAGACATGGGTTGAAACTCCTTTGTACGTTGCTGTAGCCTATTCCTGCACAACTGAAAACAAGCGTGAATCACTGGTGAACAGAGGTAAGCTGCAATGTCCCTCCCAAGCACTACTCCACCACTCCTATGCCTAGAATAATTTTGTGTCATTTGTTATTCTTTGCAGTTTGACTCTACTCTCTGAAATAGACCCGTTTTCCAGTGAAGAACTCTTGGTCTGGTTTGGGATCAAAGTTTTCCTGCGACAGTCATGGGATTATATCCAGAGCAGGCTCTCCCCCTTGAGAAGTGCAGGAGGTGCCTCCAGGCAGGGCCATAGCCAGCGTAATGCCAGGAACAAGCCTTCACAGAGCATTCTGAGTGCAAGATGTGATGAGTTCACCTGTGTGACTGCTGCAGCAATAACATTTCTTCATCAGGTACACTGAGGCTTCCAAACATAAAATACAACTGGATGACACCATGCAGAAGAATCAGCTTCGCATCTGGCTGCTAGGGCTGAAGTACTGAGGAAACCCAGCTTTGTATTAAATACTGAGTTTAGAGCAAAATAATTGCCTCAGGAAAGGCTCTCTTTCCCCATTATGTTTGATAGAAGATAAATATAGCTTTCAGCCGTAGCTTTCTTGGGCAAAGATCGTTCCAGACCCACTGACACGTATGCAGGTGCTTACATTGATTTTGAAGGGGCCAGGGCTTTCCCCCCTTTCCCTGTTTAATTCATCTAGACAGGACCTCCATGCACCCTTGGTACTAATTCAATGAGAAAGAACAGTGTGCTTCAGTAAAAAGAGACTTCAGGATGGTCATGTCAGTCCTGTGAAGTCAATTTAAACAATTTTGACTTAAGAAACGTCTAAGAACCTTTTCACATACAAGTAGGATGGTTCAGGAAAAGTTAGTGGTTTCAGAGTGAATAATGAAAACTCACCTCTCACTTGGAACTTAATTAATTATTTTGTTAGAGGAATTAAGGGTTTTGCTGTGAGCTGAAAGTGGGCTGACCTTCAAATAACATGGCATGTACTTTAGAAGGAGAAATATTTCCAGGCCCATTGGTATCATACCATATCTATGTACTTTGCAGGTATTTGCACATTTCTCTTCTGCCAGTTCTGATAAAGGCCTTACTCTGAGCAAAATCTGTTCCTTTACAGCTTTGGGTTATTCAGCAGTTGCCTTGCACTGTATGAATGATGCAGCCCATAAAAGTAGACATTGACTCTACTCTGGTAATTTTAAATTACATTATTTTTGTAATGAGTTTAGGCTTAGGCCCAGTAATCTTTTCTGGTCTGGGATTGAAAGGCATTTCTTCAAAGCTTTTCAGTTCCCTAAAACTCTGTGCTTTATTAATATAACAGAATAAATAAAGAAAATCAGGGCATTCTTCTAATACTGTCAAAGCATTTAATAAGAAATGAAAGAGGATTTCTTTTGTTCCTACAATTAAGGTTATTGAAGCAAACTGTGGTCGTGAACAGTATTTGGGTTTTGATAATTTTGTTATTTGAGAGCGGCTTAGACTACAGTGCATATAGTTACAACCCATTATCACAAGGGAACATAAGGATTCCAATGCCACATGAGCAGAAAGGCTTGTACAGGCGGGGAGGAAACAGTGATATTTGTGGGTAAACCATTCAATTAGGACATTTTAAAAATCTGTTTCAGGTATTTTTCTCAGCTACAAGCTTCCTCTGAGGCCTTGGAGCTGTTGTTTAGGGCCCAATGTTCAAATACACGTAGGCACACAGCTCCCATGGGGTTAAAGGGATTTCACTGGCTGTGAGGGTGTTGTCTTACTGGGTCCGGCCATGATGCTTCTTTCATATCGTATATATTGCAATTGAAATCTTGGACTAAATAGCACTGTCTCTTTCTATGTGTCATTTTATCAACTACTAACATGGAATAAGGGACCAAATATACGGAGACCAAATATAGGCTATACCATACTGTATGAGTGTGCATGTGTGTGTGTACATCTATGTGCACGTGCACACTCTCTCTAGTAACCTTTTCTGTCCCTTTCTAGCTCTGTCAATGTCAAGGTAAAAATGCTTTCTCTATATTTCCTGTCTTCTTAAATGGCTTTCCTGACTTTCTGTTCTTCATTTTTCATCTGTTTTGAATCTAAGTAGCGAGAAAGATGAACTTTTCACCCGCTGATGAACATCACTCATGTGAATAAGAATCTGTATTATAACATGTTCAAATTCCCCACGGAAACAAGTGTTTTTTAAAGCAGTTAAATCTATTTCCTTACAAACATGACTTCTAATTTTGTATTATATTGCACTATGTAACTTGTGAAACATACAAAGGGCAAACTGGAGTGTTATGAATATGCTTCTGACTATGTGTAATCTAATATACAACATGAAATTTGTTAAAACGTTAGACACCAAATTCATTCAAAACAGGATGACAGAACAGAATGACTGAAGCATCATTTGAAAATATGGGAAGAGTATGTCTGCATATTTTAAGCATAGCTTTCCCACAGCTTGCTTTTAAAAGGGAATTCTGGAAAATTTTAGCCACTTCCACAAAACTCCTTGATTTTCTTAGAACTGCATGAACAGAGTCTGGCTCTATAAAACTTTTCTTCAACAAAATCTATATAAAACCTTAATTAAAACACACTGTAGCTACCAGTGCTACAGGAAATAAGATAAAAAAGCGTCAGCACCCAATAAGTTGCTCTAGGTGGAATAATTTCCTATTTCATTTATGGTCCTAATGAATGCTTGCCTTTCTTTCTATTACATCAATAAGCATCTTTCTTCATCCTGGAGATATTATAACAGTAGACATCACAGATTGTGCTTAAACAATTGTAATTTGCATGACGAAAAAGTTTATGATACAGTTCTATAAGAGCTCCCCTAATGAAGTCAATGATGCTGTTGCTGCACTTGCAAGCGTTTACAGAACATACTGATCCAACTGCTGGCACCAGGTAATATTTTTTTTAAATTTGGAACAGAGGCAGTAAAGTTATTTCAGGATTTGATATCATGAAATAAGAATCTAGTAGCCCCATTATTTTATTTGTCCCATAAAATATTGATCTGATTATTTTAATTCATAGAGGAAGGAGAAAGAACATCTGACCTGCCTGATGTCTAAGTAGCCAGTGTACTGTGGTAAAACAAAAGAAAATTCAGCTGAAGTTTATTAATCAGAAAAATCATCAGTCTTACTTCTCTTTGTGTGCCCATCTTGTTTACGCTCAGTGTGTTCACATATGAGTGGAAAGGAGTTTTCAATCAACAGTTTATGCAGCATGCCCAGTTTTCATGCATTCATGTGTGACCTTTTCCTACCCTACAGGTACAATTGGTTTCTCAGTGACTTATATTTTATTAACTTTTCCATGCTGAGATTGCATTGAAGTAATGCTGGCTTTACCCCCTGGAGTTACACCAGATGACAGGCTTTCAAATCACAATTTACAGAAATGGTCTCCTTTAGACATCCTGGGGAGGATGGAGACCTCTTACAGGGTGGAGAAACTATCCCTGCCACTTACAAAGGTGGTCCCTCAAGACTGGTGAGCAATTTCAGCCTGGTGGGCCCTTTATATCTATTCCATTTTTATATATTTTTCACTGCTCTCTTATTGATTGTACATTCAGTGGCTGTGCTGGTCTGTGAGATCCAAGGATTTCTTTTTTGGTAGCAGCCATTTGGCTTCATTGCTCTTCCATAAAACATCCACCTCTTCTCCTGGGAGTTGACAAAACTAGCAGAGGACAACTAGCAGAGGACAACTAGCAACAGTAGCAAGGAAAATTGAGAGAGGATGTAAAATGCAGCAGGACCAGAGTAGGCAAGGAGCCATCATCTCCGTCCAGGCTGGTCAGTGGGCCAACTCTGAGACAAGCAAGAAACACAGCAGTTGATTAGCCTACACCGAAAAATGCTATGCAGCAGCAACATCATTTTCCTTAACTGGGGATCTAATCAAAAGCCTGCTTCGGTCAGTGGGAAAAGACTTCCACTGAGATCAGTAGACTTTGGATCTGTCCTCCAAATGTACTGCACATTTAGTAATTATAATAACTTTCACTGCTGCCTGTTCCTCTTAGCATCACAGATCCCACGCTTCTGTCACTGAGGAAGTGGATTTGCACATGGCTATCAGGTGGAATGTTTGCAAGGAAGCAGCAGTCCAGAAACCAGCCTGTAAAACATTTGTTAGTAGTAAAGATGTGAGAGGAAGAAAAAACCCAGAGCAGTTTTCAACCTCTTGGTGAGTTTCCAGAACAGCATGAGGCAGCAAATCCCCAGTTTAGTGGCTGCAAAACAAGTGCTGTTCGTTTGGAAGCACCATGAAACAGAAGCCCAGAGCTTTGTTATTGCTGCTTTGGAAGTCGAAATTATGAAACGAAATGATTGCTTTCATCGTCACTACACCAATGAGCTCCTGCAACAGCCTTTGTCAAGGAAATAGAAATTTAGTATCCAAGGAGCCTTCTGAGATCTCATGAAATATTGCGGGCATTAAGAAAAAGGATTGCAGGATTGTAACTGTTTGCTGCTGTTTCTTTGGTGTAAACATCACTGGGAGAATTATTTTTAAGAAGGACAGCTTGAGACATGAAGTCTACATTTTACTCTGGGCTTCAGCTGTGGAGCCCAGAGTAATCCATTCATCAAAGCCCAGTTCTGAGTCTCTTTGCTGGTTGTTGCACAGCATCCCAGACTGTGCTCACCTGGGGCCAGAGCTGTGCTCTTGCAGCTCACTCTTTAACATCCAGCATGTTTTGGATGTCTCGGTGATTGTGAGCAGCAACAGTGCTCCCTGTTAGTAACAATGAAAGAGTCAAGAGTGTGCGTTTTGGTGCTCAGTTCACCTTGGCTGATGTATGTAGAAGTTTTATGTAGATATTGACTGCGCTGAAGGAAATCCACAGCCTTTTTTTCTATGAAGTGAGAAAGTACAGAGGACTGGGGAATACAGTGAAATAATATAAACCAAAACTCCATTGTCAGCATGACACTGTTCATCTTTTTCTTGGCCATAAAGAAGTCAGAAGCAAATCTGTCTCGTCTTCCAGCTATAAGTTTTGATCATGATCCACAACTAACTCTTTACAAAGCTTTGAGCTGTAGCTCAGCACAGAAGAGATAGAGAACCCTAGGAAACACCAAGACTACGTTGCCACATCCCCGTGGGAGATACTTGTTGAGGAAAATACTGTAGTGATCAAGCTGCAATTGCCAAGCTTGTCAGCCTGAGGGAGAGCTCTGTGAGTGACAAGGCAAGCACTGCTCTCCTGGAAGGAAAACAGCTGCTTGCTTGCAGGTAAATAGGCATTGCTGATATGACACCTGTAGCTTTTCTGCATTTGTTGTCATGCTGAATGCAATGAAGTCATGTTTTTAGATATAGGTGGGTAATTTTACCTGTATTTATATATATTTTGCATGGGTTTTCCATCTGTTGCCCTTCTTGTCTAACCTTCCCTCCTGGTAAAAAAGCTACTGCTTCTGTTTCCTGGAGAGAGCAGTCTGTTTCAATTACTGTGGCAACAGCACACCGTTGTTGATAACAAATAGCCATTGTGCTCCTGGCTCCAGAAAAAGGCACCGCAGGGAAATGTGGTTCCAGTTTTAAGGCAACAGTCCAAATTCCTAATTTATTTTCAATATTTAAAGTTCACCCACGCACTTTCAGTTTACTCTGTCATCCGTAATCCCAAACAAAAAGTCGGTGATCCTATCCATCCAATGGTCCCACATTTGCAAGGGGTAAATTGCGGCTTCACAAGTTCCAAGATGGGTAAGAACACTAAAAACTAGCCCACCTTTACTTTTCTCAAAAAGAAAGGTAGCAGCTGTTCAAAGAGACAATATCTTCAGAGCAAGAAATTCTTGGATGCTTTATATACATTTATGAGTGAAACCTCACCATAATCTGCAAAGGACATAGGTCCTCCAGCTGCTCTGTGAACCCATAAGATATCAAGAGGTGAGGTGACCTGCACAGGGGCAGTAGGCAGCTGTCGACAGAGACAGAAAGTCTCTTACAGATCTCCAGGTCCACAACTTTCTACTTCCAAGGCTTGCTTCACAATGGCTCAACATGAGTGGAGGTATAAAATAAAACAAGCAAATGTCCAGTTTGGGTGAGCACTACCATTGTATGGGTTTAATGACATGTTCTTAAATTGGTACTTAGCAGACATCCTGCGTTAGGATTTCCCTGAAATCTCTGGCCATACTTCTCCATGTGCCAGCCTGTAATTTCTGAAAACATTAATTTTGCTTCTATTTTTAAGTTTAGTTTTCTATCATTTTCTTCATGGTTATCAGAACTGGATAGTTCTGCAAGAGCTCAGTCAGCATGAGAGAAACCAGCAGTACACGTGGAAAATGACAGTGATGGCAAACTTCAAAAGGTTCAGAGGTTCAGGCAGAGGCATAAGCTTATCTGAACCTCTTTGGTGTGGAAATTGAGACTGAGTCTCATGAAAAAAACTCTGCTCACTCATAAGACATCTGCCAGATCAGAGTTTCAACTGGATTTAAAGTAGCTTGAGACTGATCTTTCCTGCACTGTTTCCATGTTCCACTTCCCTGTCCACCGTCAATGAGGAGTGGCAGAAGTGCATGATGTTGTCACTATGTGGGCGCAGGCTCCTAGCTCCCCCATCCTCTGTTCTTTGTTCTCATCAACACATTGAGGGACCCAGCCTGCAAACAGCAAAAATCCCAGCCAACTGAAGCATCTTCTTTTTTTTTTTTTGCCATACAAGAATGTTTTGGGCTTTTTTGGAGTTTGGGAGAGGAAGTGCACAGAAGGTGAATAATTATTTTACATGAGCAGGCTTATTTGTATGGGGGCAGTCAGATCAACTGGCAGTCTCATAACACAGAGGTGATATAAGAGTAAAAGTAATATAAAACTGTGAGGGATAAATTCTTCCTGACATACACCCCATGCCACTTCAGAGAAATTGATGGCTTGCATGGATTGTAAAAAGAGTACAGATTTTGGCCTTTTGTTTTTATGCAAGGCTACAAATTCCCGATGCTGTAATTGTTG
The DNA here is from genome assembly GCA_033558235.1 of Neomorphus geoffroyi. Lineage (NCBI taxonomy): Eukaryota > Metazoa > Chordata > Aves > Cuculiformes > Neomorphidae > Neomorphus > Neomorphus geoffroyi. Next base: position 24,850,558 of record JAUMJM010000002.1, read on the forward strand.
CCCTTGATATGAAAGTCACATGCTATGATTCAGTGGTTTTAACTCTCCTCCAAAAGCTCATTAATCACTGATTTTACATGTGTATAATTATTCTGCTGGAAATCTCAATCCATTTTTTCTAATGTGAGAATCAATAGTTAGAGGTCTGTCAAGTCTATTCATTATAAAACCCTGCTGTCAAGAGTGTATAAATGGGCTGTAAACATGCATCCTAATCAAAACAATTGCACAGAAAGAGTCTGCTAAGAGAGTTAAACTTAAAAAAAAGGCAAGGGGAGAAAAAGAGAGAAAAATCCATGTGATGTTTTTAGTTACATGTCCTTTAGTGAAGCTAAAATCGTAGGACACCACGTTCAAAGGGACCTCAAGAATCATCTGGTCCAACCTTTCTTTGCGAAAGCATGATTTAGAGAAGATGGCCCCTACACTGTTCAGTCAAATCTTAAAAGTATCTACTATTGGGGAATCCACCACTTCATTGAGGAGATTATTCCAAGAGCTGATTTTTCACATTATGAAAAAATTTCCTCTTGTGTCCAACTCTAATCTCTCCAGGAGTAAATCGTACCCATTGCTCCTGATCTTTTCTATGTGACTTCTTGTAAAAAGGGACTCTCCATCTTCTTTGTAGCCACCCTTTAAATAATGGTACATGAAGATAAGGTCTCCCCTAAGCCTTCTTTTCTCAAGGCTAAATGAACCCAGTTTGCAGCCTTTCCTCAAATGACAGGCTCCCCAGTCCTTGATTATCTTTGTGGCCCTTTTCTAGACCCTCTTCAGCCTGTCCACATATTTTTTGTATAGCAGGAACCAAAACTCAACACAGTATGGCCTGAGAAGCGTTGAGTAGAATGGGATAACGACTTCTTTAAATCTGCTGATGAAGCCCCAGTTAGTGCAGTCCAGCATCCTGTTGGATTTCTTTGCCACAGCAGCACACTACTCGCTTATCCACCAGGACCTATAGTTCCCTTTCTGCAGAGTCGCTCCCCAGGCAGGTCAATGCCAGCCTGTGCTACACTCGTGAATTATGTTTTTGCAGTTGCAAGACCTTACACATGTCCTTATCAAACTTCATAAGGTTCTTGTCAGCCCAGCCTATCCAGGTCTTCCTGCAGGGTAGCTCTCCCTTCGAAAGTGTCTACTTTCCCACTCAGTTTGGTGTCATCAGCAAGCTTCACCAAGATATTCTAGATCCTATCATCCAGATCACTTGTGAAGATATTAAACATCATTGGGTACAATATCAATCCCCTGGGGACCCCACTTGTTGCCAGTTTGAAAAAAATATATTTACCATTATCTTCTTGGTGCAGCCTGTCAACCAATTCCCCTTCCACTGCACACACCACTTGTCTAGATCTGAACTGGTCAGTTTCTCTAGGAGAACACATTGGGAAACCATGTGAAAAGCCTTGAAGAAATCCAGATAGACAAAGTCCACCACTTGCCCCACATCAACTGAGAAGGTTAATTTGTCATAGAAGGTGGTCAGGTTTGTCAAGCAAAATTAACCCTTCATGAATCCTTGCTGGCTTTTCCCAGTCACATGCTTCATTTGACCTGTGATAGCCCTCAAAAGGATTCATTCCATAAGTTTCCCAGGGACTGAAGTAAAACTGATAGGCCTGTAATTACGTGGATTCTCCTTTACACCCTTCTTATAGCAGGCCAATATTTTCCTTCTGTTTCTGCTTGTTGTGTATGTACCTGGAGAACAATTCATGTAGTTTTTGACACCTCTGAACAATTTCAATTCAAGCAGCTGACCTTTCGCTTTTCTGCTTGCACTTCTGCACACCCTAGCGATGCCCTTGTTGTTCTCAATGGGTAATCATCCACTTTTCCGTCCCTGGTACCCTTCTCTCTTGGTTTTGAGCAGACTCAGAAGCTAGTAATGAAGCCAAGGGAGTCTCTTGCTCTGCCCGTTTCCTTTACCTTTAAAGAGGATGAACTGGTTTTGTGCTTCCAGAAGGGCTTTCTTGAAAAATTCCCATCACTTGAGAGCTCCTTTATCCTCCATGGAAGCTTCCCATGGAAACCTTCCCAACTGAACTCTGCAGTGAGCTGAAATTCGCTCTTCTGAAATCTAAAAACTTCATCTTAGTACTAATCTTCAGCATGCTCAGCAGGATCCCAGACTCCGAAATATTGTGACCACTGTAGCCAAGGCTATCCCTAAGTGGGATACCACAAAGTAGGTTTTCTTGTTTTGCGAGCAACAAGTCCAGCAGTGTCTCATTTCTCGTTGGCACATCTAACATGCGGATAAGGAAGCAGTCCTCTCTGCATTCCAGGAACTTGATGGAAGACACGTGAGCTGCTGTACTTTTCTTCCAACAAATGTTTGGGTAGTTGAAGTCACTCATAAGAACCGGATCCCGATTCTATTAGCTTGAAGCTTGTGTATGTGACCCAAATATTGCTCCATTAGACTTATTGTCTTGGTTTGGAGGTTGGTAGTAAATGTTTACTGTAAGATCCTCCTTGGAGATGATCCCTCTGATGTTGGCCCAGAGGCTTTCTATAGGTCTTTCACAACTGCTATAGTTGGCCTCTGTGCATTCAAGTTTTGCCTTAACATAAAGCATGTTCTTTAGTGAAGGTAGTATGAGGCATCCAGCTCTGCAGGCTCAGGTTAGGCACAAGGCTATAATGCTCTTCTCCTTTCTGCCAGCAGAGGGAAAGAAAAGGCTGCTGTCATTCCCTTCTCCTTCTGATACTGCAGAAGGTTTTCTGTCCCAGGTGACAGCAGAACAGCTCCTGGTGCCAAAGTCTGTGCTCTGGGCAGAGGTTTCTGTGCAATGAGTGCCTTTTAGGAGGTATCTTTAACCAAATCCAGGTCCACTCTGTATTTTTCACAAAAGGTGTAATTTTGATACTAGGAAGGTTCAAATCATCATCAAATCATGTCATGGTCCCCTTTGACCTGGAACTTTGTAGTAAAATAACCCAAATCAACCTCTGCACCAGATCCCTGGAAGGGCGTCAGCTGCAGCACCAAATGAAGGGAACTCATTCTAGAGCCGGCACCAGATCCCACCTTGCTCTTGCTCTATTCCCGATGAGTGGGTTTGGTTGGAGGAGCCTGGTGTGCTTCTTGGCACCACTGCCCTGGGCAGTCAGTAGGTTACACCCCATGCAGATGAAACTGGAGCACAGGCTTGACCTGCTGTTAAAATGTGGAGTAAGATGTGGGAAAGCACTCATTTCAAATCTGCTGGTAGATGCATGGATCTGCCTACAGTTTCGGGTAAATTTTCAGACCCTCAGGACTGTCTCCCCAGCCTAGGACTTTCACTCATTTCATAGCAGGGAGCTTTGTTTCGATGTGGAGAAACCGGTGTTTGGATGGATAAGGAGGCCAGGGTGATAAAATATTTGAGTCCCATCCTGCAGGTGGAATATAGAGACGCTCATTGCCTAAGCCTTGAACATCATCACCTCCACTGCCTAGTGGAGCATAGTTATGCTGAAAATAACTTTCCTGATCTAAACAAAGAAGTTCCTGATGCTTCCCCTTCCTCTCCAAAAGCAGGCATGAGAGGAATGAGTCAGTCAAGAGGAAATCTCTGACTTTTCAATGCGCCATTTCAGGCAGGTGTGGTGCCACAGTCTGTGTCTGCTTAGTAACCACAGAAATTAGTTGTGTGCATTATTAGACATTTCAATATAGAATTGTTATGGCTGGAGAAGCACCTTTTACAGAACTGGATCACTGCATAAGCAGCTTGTTGTAATAATAGTATTTTTAAATGGCCAATGGTTCCAACCAGAGCAATCATGAACGTCAACAAATACTTAGGGAAACAGTCATAGCTATGAGCCCCAGCTGCACACCCCCATGGGATGCCAGGCCTTTAAGAGTGTGCCAGCTAAAATGGGCTGTGTAAATGGAAAGGAGGACAAAGCAGTTCTGGAAAATTTTCTGTTTCTTTCTGTGAGTGTTTCTGCTTTATGAAAGAGAATTTGAGGACTAAAGGGACTAAAAGGATTCAGACTCTCCTAGGATATCTATAGGAGCACTAAGATTTGAAGGCAATGAAACCTCCAGCTGACAACTCACAAAGGAAGAGGGAGGACTTCCCTGCCTCCTCCCAGTCCTTATGCCCCATCAAGATAACTACTGTAAATAGCCACCATATGCAGTGGCCTCGATATCTATCACTTAGTAGCGTGCAGTGCCTAGGAGAACCACAGAATCACATAGCCTGGAAGGGAAGGTCTCTAGGGAGGATCTACCTCTGGCTCCAAGCAGAGTCAGTACTCAGTTGAGTAAAGCCATGAGAACGGCTTTATGCAGTCAGGTGCTGGAAACTTCTAAGGATGGAGCCTGCACAACCTTTTGGAGCAATCTGCTCCAAAGTCTGAGTGTCCTCATTTAGAAAGATTTTTTCCTTATATCCTCTCTGGACATCATCCATTTCAGTTTATGATGACTTTGTTGTTTGTTCTACAACCATGCATCCCAATGAAAAGCTTAACATTAGCTTCTCAATATCCTCTTCATAAACAATGGTAGGCTGCTGGCAGGTGCCTCAAACCCTTTTATCTCTTGCCCAGGCTGAACAAGTCTTGCTCGCTCAGCCTCATCTCACACAATACATAGAATCATTGAATCTTAGAATGGTTTGAATTGGAAGGGACCTTAAAGCCCATCCAGTTCCAGCAACCCCCTCCATGGGCAGGGACACTTCCCACCAGACCAGGCTGCTCAAGACCCCATCCAGCTTCTCCTTGAGCACTTCCATGGAGGGGACATCCACAACCTCCCTGGGCAACCTGTGGCAGTGCATCATCACCCTCATTGTGAAGAATTTCTTCCTGATGTCTAATCTAAATGTCCCCCTTCCAAGTTTAAAGCTGTTCCCTCTCATTCTATTGTAACTTGCTCTTGTAAAAAGTCCCTCCCCAGCTTTCCTGTAGCTCCTTCAGGCACTGGAAGGCCATTATGAGGTCCCCCCTGAGCCTTCTCGTCTCTAGGCCGAACAAGCCAACCCTCTCAGCCTGTCCTCATAGCAGAGGTTCTCCAGCCCTCTGATCGTCTTCATGGCCTCCTCTGGAACCACTCTAACAGTTCCATATCCTTCTTAAGTTGGAGATTCCAGAACTGGACACAATACTCCAAGTGGGGTCTCACAAGAGAGGAGCAGAGGGGGAGGATCGCGTCCCTCACCTGCCGATCATGCTTCTTTTGACACTATCCAGGAACATGGTTGACCTTCTGGGCTGTGAGCACATATTGCCAGCTCACATCAAACTTATCATCAATCATCACCTGCAAGTCCTTGTCCACAGGTCTGCTCTAAATCACGTTGTCCCCCATCCTACATTGACACCAGGGGTTGTCCTGACCCAGGTGTAGGACCTTGCACTTAGTCTTGTTGAATGTCATGAGTTTCCCACAGGACCACTTCCTCAGCTTGTCCATGTCCCTCTGGATGACATCCCACCCTTCTGATGTGACCAGCTGTCCCACTCAGCTTGGTGTCATCTGCAAATTTGCTGAGGGAGCACTCGATCCCACTGTCTGTATCACCAATGAAAGTATTATACAGCACTAGTCCCAGTACGTACCGCTAAGGTACACCACTTGTCAGGGGTCTCCATCTGGACATCGAGCTACTGATCACTACTTTCTGAATGCGACCATCCAACCAATTCCTCATCCACCAAACAGTCTACCTATCAAATCCATATCCCTCCAATTTAGAGAGAAGGGTGTTGTGGGGTTCTGTGTCAAAGGCTTTACAGAAGTCCAGATAGATGACATGAATTGTGTTTCCCGTGTCCACTGATGTGGTCACTCCATCACAGAACACCATTAAATTGGTCAGGGAGGACTTGACCTTGGAGAAGCCGTGTTGGCTGTCTCAGATCACCTTCCTGTCCTCCATGTGCTTTAGCATAGCATCTAGGAGGATCTGTTCCATGATCTTTTCAGGCACAGAGGTGAGGCTGACAGGTAAGTAGTTCCTAGGGTCCTCCTTTGTACCCTTTTAAAAACTGAGTACAATGTTGCCCTTCCCCTGACTGCTATGATTTTTCAAATATCATGAAGAGTGGTTTGGCAACCATGTCAGCCAGTTCCCTCAGGACTCTGGGATGCATCTCACTGGGTCCCACAGACTTGGATATGTTCAGGTTGCTCAGGTGCTCACAAACGTAATCTTCCCCTACGGTGGGAAGGACTACACCCCTGATCACCATTTTGTTGTTCATTCACCCTAGAGGGGTGAGCAGAGCGATTGGCAATGAAGACTGAGGCAAAAAAAAATTGTTGAGTACCTCATCCTTCTCCTTGTCTGTTGATATGAGGTCACCATTTTCATTCATCAGTAGAGGTGTGCTTTCTTTAACCTTCTTTTTCTGTCTGGCATGCCTAAAGAAGCCCTTCTTGTTATTCTTTGCTTCTCTTGTCAAGTTCAACTTCAGCTGCACCTTGACCTTCCTGACCCCATTCCTACACAACCAAGCAGCATCCCTATACTCTTCCCAGGTTACCTGTCCCTGCTTACATTGTCCATGTAGTTCCCTCTTGCTCTTCAGTTCGACCAGCAGATCTTGACTCAGCCACGCTCATCTCTTCCTTTCCCTGCCTGTTTTTCTAAATCTGGCACTGAGCATTCTTGCCCTCTATGGAAAACATCTTTAAATATTTGCCAGTTCTGTACTGCTCCCTTATACCTAAGAGCCGTTTCCCAGGGAGTCCTACTGGCTAACTCCCTGAAGACCTGGAATTGTACTTTCCTAATATTTAGCCTTCTTACTACACTCCTTGCCTCTCCCATATCCCTCAGGACTTTGAACTCCATCATTGCATGATCACTGCAGCCCAAGCTGCCTCTGATCTTGGCTTCACTGATGAGCTCACTTGCATTGGTGACAATCAGGGCCAGTATTGCATCACCTCAGGTAGGGGTGTCTATTACCTGGGTTAAGAATCACAGAATCATAGAATCATCTGGTTGGAAAAGACCTCAGAGATCAAGTCCAACCATACCTGTTCCCTTACTAAACCATGTCCCTAAGAAATTCATCTACCCATCTTTAAAACACCTCCAGGGATGGCTACTTAGCCACCTCCCTGGGCAGCTGTTCCAGTGCCTGACCATCTTTTCAGTTAAGAATTTTTTCCTAATGTCGAGTCTAAACCTCCCCTGGCACAATTTGTGGCCATTTTCTCTCATCCTATCGCTTGTCACTTGCAAGAAGAGACCAGCACCCATCTCATCACAACCTCCTTTCAGGAAGTCGTAGACAGTGATGAGATCTCCCCTCAGCCTCCTTTTCTCCAGGCTAAACAACCCTAATTCCCTCAGTCTCTCCTCGTAGGACTTGTTCTCCAGCCCCCTCACCAGCCTCGTTGCCCTTCTCTGCACACGGTCCAGCACCTCAATGTCCTTCCTGTACTGAGGGGCCCAAAACTGAACACAGCACTCGAGGTGCAGCCTCACCAGTGCCGAGTACAGGGGCACAATCACCTCCCTGCTCCTGATGGCCAAGCTGTGTCTGATACAGGTCAAGATGCCATTGGCCCTCTTGGCCACCTGGGCACACTGTTGGCTCATGGTCAGCCGCTGTCAGCGAACATCCCCAGGTCCTTCTGTGCCAGGCAGATCTCCAGCCACTCCTCCCCAAGCCTGTAACGCTGCATGGGGTTGTTGTATCCTGAGTGCAGGACTCAGCACTTGACCTTGTTGAACCTCATCTCATTGGTTTCAGCCCATCAATCCAGCATGTCCAGATCCCTCTGAAGTTATCGTCTATGCACTCTAAGAGTCTCTTGGGTTGCCTACAGCTTGCTGTGCTGTTTTTTCAGAAGATGTCTGGGTGATTGAAGTCCCCCAGTAGGATGAGAGCTTGTGAGCATGAAGCCTCCTGTAGCTGAAGGAAGAAGGCTTCATCATAGACTCCCCTTGATCAGATGGCCTGTAGTAGACAACAACCACAAGGTTCCTTTTATTGCCTTGGTCTTTTATTCTCACCCATAAGCTTTCAACTTGTTCGTAGCTGTTCTTCATGGACAACTCTTCACACTCAATCAATTTCCTTATACAGAGGTCAATGCCTCCACCACTCCTTCCCAGGCTGTTCCTTCTGAACAGCCTGTAGCCATCAATAGCCACACTCCAGTTATGGGATTCATCCCACCAAGTTGCTGTAACTGTGACCAGATCGTAGCTTTCTAGCAGCAAAGTAGCTTCCGACTCTTCCTGTTTGTTGCCTAAGCTTTGTGCATTTGTGTAGAGGCACATGCTGGCACCCCAAATATCTTGGTGGCCCTTTGCTTAGCTCACTCAACATTTTTGTGTCTGAGAATATAAAATTGGACAGTGTACTCACCATGCAGTCTGACAAATGCCAAATAAAGAGGAACAAAATGACTTTGTTATTCATCATTCTAAATTTAAACAAACTCCCCCAGGAAATAATTTTAGTCTTTTGTGTTTTAACACTTATCTCAACCCTAAAATCAGAGTAAAGCCCAAAAGAATCCATGAACTACTTTTTTTTTTTAAATGCTCCTCAGCAACATTAATAAAATATTGCTGAAGATGTAAAAAGGATTCAAAATCATAATAGCTTATCGAATGCAATTAAAAAATTCTCATCTTTCATTTCAGCACTGCCAATTCGTTTGCGCATGAGAGACCAGCAGGCTGAGCAAGCATCACAGGTAGAGATGGCTCTGAGCCATTTCAGGAGGTTGGTGTGCTTGCCTCAGGATGTCCTGGGAAGGGAGAGGCCAGCTCAGAAAAGCACGAGGAAATAAGATGGCCTAGGGATTTCCAGGCTGGGACTCTGAAGGTGTTCCCGAGTGCTATATTGCTAAGAGAAGCACACATTTCTAAGGGGGATATTAAACTCAGTGCTGCTGGGCTTCTAATTCACCCTGATAAGTTAGAAGCTTTCTTCTTGTAGCTGCCAAAGCCTGTCACTGGTGCCTGACTCTGCTTCCTCAGGAATGGCAGATGGTGGCAGGGCCTGTAATACCTACAGACCTGTAGAAATATTAAAATACTAAAATATATGTGTATTTGAAAAATGTCACCGATGAATAGCCACAGCTGAAAGTCTCTGACTTTATTACCTAGATTTTCAGTGAGATTTTTTTTCTATTTTAGTCCTTCAGGCAATACTTCCCTCATCTCCTTACTCCTAAAATCAGATTTCACTTCTTCGGATTTTAATTTTTTTGAGAATAAACTGCTGTAAATCTTTGGAGGGTTCTCAGAAATGTGATGGCTGCTGTGTCAGGTATTTTCATTGAAGAAATACTGCAGCTGAGTTGATGGAAAATAACCTATTGCTCGCTTTTATTAACCATTGCCTGATTTTTTTATTTTTTTTTATTAAAAAGGACAGAATGGTAACTGGTCACAAGTTAGTGTTTCATCTAGGCAGAGACTAAGCCAAAAAGTGTCAAAAGTAAATAGCTAACCCACTGGGATAATTTTACCTTAAAAGTGTTTGAGGATTTGAATATATTTTCTGAGATGGAATTTTAGAGCTTCTTCCAATTCTGACTCATTTGTTTTGAATGCAGATGGGTTATATGAGCATTGCTTTCACTCACAAAAGCCGCCTGAATCTAAAATGAAACATTTTGAAATTAAAAAAGGCAAAGTCAGTAAGAAGTAAGACTGAGACAGAGAGCAACCCTCTCAGAGAACACTGTTTGGAAGTAGTATCATTAGAAGTGCTAGTGCCAAGGCAGGAAAGTGTGTGCACAAAATTCCCTGCGTCACTAAATATGACTTTCAAAACCTCATAATATCTTGTATAAAAGCTACAATCCTGTCAAACATTTTGCAGTTAATCTCTTTGCTGCTGAAACTGTAAAGAAAGCTCAAAAAAAAATGCAACTATTTTTCTATTAAAAAAGCATCCTTATTTCTTTTGTCTCCTTGTTCTAAAAACCTGTCTGTACAGCATTTGATCAAGCTTTCAAGAAAACAAAACAAAATTCTCCCTCAGGCATAAATCAGTCTTGGGAGGTTTTGGCTCAAGATACAGATATTTGTGAGAAAATGAAAACAAGATCTTGGAAACAAAATTCTGTAGCGGCCATAACTGCTCATGGCTATTGTGCCTTTAATTATTACGTGGGAAGGTGCATTTAGACATTTAGAAAAGCCAGGGGATTGATATTACTACTGATAGACTGAAATGGGGCTGGCAGCTGTGATAAGGACTGAGAACCCTGCAAGAAACACAGCTGCTTTCCAGCTCTGTGTCAGAATATAGTCATGCAGTGCCAGTAGGGAAAAGGAGGTCCTTTTGTGTCTTTTGTAGTCTCCCTGGTAAATCCTTTTCTGTACAGGAATTGCAGGACAGTGAATGCAGTCTTTCTTTACATCATTCAGGCAGAAAACTCTGTTCCAAACTGGGAGCTGATATTTATTCATCAAAAGGATACTTCTTACCTGTCTTGACATGCTTAGTTGTTGGCAACCATGCAGCCTGCCTGGACAGTTACCTGTTAATAATTGTAGCTGAGCTGATAGCACAGAGGTCATTAATAGACCTTAAGATTCTTGTCAACTCTGACCTGTGTCTGATTTAAATCATGGGTCTAGAAATTATAACAGACCACCTCCAAGACCTCCTACCAAGCAGTTATATCAGTATTTAATATACCAGGTTTTTCCAACCATATATGTGCCTTCATTTCTATGTTATTCTGTCACTATTTTCTTGCCTTTATCTACCTGTAATTTTCTTCAATAGCTGGTAAAATGACTTGGTTGCTCAACATTGAGGCTGGAGTAAGCATTCTTTAAACAGATGTTAAGCATTAAAAATAGCAAGTAGTAATGATGAATAATTGGGATGATCTGAATGAGAGATGACAAGAAATGAAGGAAATAATTTCAGGGGAGAAAGATTTATTACCATCAGTAAGACAAAGTAAAGCAAGAAAATAATTGCAGAAGTTACACTTGGTATTTTTGAAGGACTCACACCCAGAGCCCCAATACCAGGAACACATCTGACGTGCAGTTAATGTCTGTCTGTTGAGATTAGATTTAGAAGGATCAATGCGAGCATAAATCTGTGTCGCTCTCCTTTTCTATAAGCTGTGAAGTCTGAGTTTTGCTTTTGCAAGAAGCACAACAGTCTCACTCCTTGCCCTTTTCCATTTTCAAAGAAGGTATTTGGGATGTAGTAAACTTGTTTATTTTGGGGTTTTTTTGCCAGAGTTTTCTCTCTGCCAGTAATGGAGCTACAGGCATCAAAAATAATGATTGTGTGTGACCAGCCCCCAGCCTCCTTTCTGCAGTTTCCTCTGTGTTGGACAGGCAGTGGATGGTAGGATTGAAGTCTTATCATAACAGAGCCAAGCCATATAATGAAACTTAAATGTCAGAATTCGTCCTCAAATGCATTACCTTGACATCTTAATAATTTTTGCCTTTTTTTCTTTGAACCCACTCCAATTTTTCTAATTAGGTTATCTGGTACCTAAGAGGGTTCTCAGTGAGCTCACCTTCCAGCAGTGAGCAGGTGACAAAGTCCCTCACCCCTCTTCACTATGATCTGCTGGTTTACAGCATTTTTTATCCATCATTTACAAGCAGTGAACAATTTTCTGTCCAGTTTGGCTCTTGCTAAATGTCTGATATTATTTATTCTGGGTTTCTCCTTCTCCTTGGATAATTCTGCTTTGAGTTATTTCCCCCTGGATCTGTTAGTAGAATGCAGGTTTTGTTTTACAGTGGATTGCCTTTTGTTACTTCTTGCTTGTAATTCTCCAGGTACACGTGTATTGCTGTGGTTTTGCCCTTTCTCTCTGCACCTGAGTGTGCACTTTGTAACCTCTATTGCATCTCAAATGAAGGCATTACTCAGAGTAAAACCTATGTGGAACCAGACTAAGCAGAACTTGGAATATGGAACTTATTAAGCAAAATATTTATGCTCTTTGCTGAACTTTGGGAATTCAAACAAGCCTGTCCTTTCATCCAGTTGTTGCTCGAAGATACTTGGAAGGATTTAAGCATGTGATTAAGTGTTCTGCTGAAGGGAGGCTTCTGTTTCGATTTCAATACTTTTATCCCTTACCTTTTGATTCTAGTCTTATATATATAAAACATCAATAACTCCCTCTAGAATGGATTCTTTCTTTATCCCGTGTCACTTACTGCTCATGTTTCCAATGTCCTCTTCAAGTTTTCTAATAGCTCTTTTTGTACTGCTTGGTCCATTATTTTACTGGAGATTGAAGATAAAAGTGCTGGGCAGTAATTGCCAAGATCATTCTTCCTTCTGTGTAAATCAATACTATATTTGCTTTATTCCCAGCCTCTGGGACTTCCATAGTTCTCCATGACTTTCAAAAATAATTGCCAATGGTTCAGTAAATTAACTGGCTAATTCCCTCATCACCTTAGCACGAGTGCAACCAGACCAACTGATTGATCTGTACGGTGGATATTCAAAATTTCCAAATGTTCCTTTAACCTGCACTACATTAATGGCTATATGTATAGGATTTTGTTATTTTCAATTGGTACATCAATTTTTTTCTTTTTTTTTTTTATTTGAGAAAAGAATAGTAAGCTATAATTTGGCCTTTGAAGAAATACTACTTGATTTATCTTCCTCTTGCTTATTAATGGAACAACTTGCTGCCTGGCTTTCCTTTCCTATATGATACATTTGCGAAAGCCATTCTTATTCCCCAGTACTGCTTGGGTTAGCATAAATTCAGCTAGGTTTCTCTTGTCCTTGTCATTTCTCTTCTATTTTGTCCCATTTCTCTTGTATTTGCTGCTGCTCATTTCTGGGCTCTGTTACCTCTAAGTGAAGCAGATTGCACAGCTGTGACTGACCTAGTCCTGCAAATAATTAGGAACATACCAGAGAGAGAAGGATCCAATCCATCACCCAATTCTGTCCTACCTCTCCCATGCAGACCTGATGTCCTTTCACACATGGACTTTTTCACTTTCTTTTATTTATCAGCAATGGAAAAGGAATAGCTTTAGGGCAGATATTTATGGTTGACTTTCCACGATACCTCTCTCTTTCCAATAGAGACATAATAGGCAGGTACCAAGATTAAGCAAGCCGTGTGTTGCCAGTTCTCCTGAGGTCACGGTGGAGACCCTCCCTGGATGTTGCTGTCCATTTTCTCTGCAATTTGTCACTGTGACCTCAGCCACTGTATGATGTTCAAACCCAGAGCTCCTTTGTTGTTGTCTCTCTCATGTACTCGTAAGGGCACTGACTTACACGACCTAGCAGGACTTTTCCATCTTTAACTTCTTTGAAATGGTTTACCTTTTACAGCAACTCTCTCCAGCTCCTTCATTCTTGGTCATTTCTTTTTCCCAGTGGCTCAGTTTTACACTTTCCAGCTCTCAAAATGCCCTTACTTTAATAAATGCTGGCAGTTTACAAGCTGTTCTTCAGCCACTGTTCTTGTCGTGTTTGAAGTATTTCTGAATAGATAATTGTCACAAACTCTTTCCAGATTTAGGGCAGATTTTTTTCTGTTCTACTGCTTGTGGTATTGGCTCTCAAACTGGCCTGTGAAGCCTGTAAAGTGAGTTGTCACGTTGTCCTGAGAGTAATGTAATATAATGCAGTGTGCAGAGCTCACACAACCTGCTTCTCATTTGGAGCTGCTGCTCTCCTAAAACTACGATTTTAAAGAGCGATATCATTTATTCTCTCCTTTGATGTTGTTTTATGTTCATATGCCTCTATTTTGCTCATTTTCCTCATGGTGGAGGCTGCTTTCTTTGCTCCTATAATCAGATACTTAAACATGAACACACATTACCAGCTACTTGTCTTAGAGGAATTGAAGGAAAGAGGTGTGAAGGGAGGACTGTTATTTTCTTTCTCATTCTCTTTAAGATTCTTTGATCAGCTTTTCTACAACACATCTTTATTACCACTTTTCTGGCTTCCCACTGATTATCTCTGATACCATCTTCTGAAAACATATGGGTAAGACTTTAGAAATGTATTATAGGAAATATTTAAAGTACTATCTTGTAACTAAATTCATAATTATCGTTCTTTTGAAAGTACCTTATAAAGACAAAATATGATACCACAGATGGTATAGCTGGAAACAAGACTTTTTTTTTTTTTAAAAAAAGGAAAATAATAAAAAACCCCCACTCTTAATTTGTACACTGTGTTGATTTTTCTGGGTAGTCCCTATCACCGAAGTGCTCCAGAAGCCTTGTGCCTCCCTTGTCATATTTCTATTTAATTAAACGTTGTGCATCTTGCCCTGGCAGAAGCAGTCCATTCCCCCGGTTAAACCTTTCTATATGCATCTCACGTGGTTTAAGTTTCACCGCTGTGTAAGGAGGAAGCTGTGTAAGGACCCTGATAAAGGGGTCATAATGACAGTCCTTGGTCCTACCACCTAGTCTTTGCTCTTCAGGTTTTTTTATGAGCAGGAGTCCAATCATATTAGATGGGTGCTGTATTGGAAAAAAGTGGATGAACTTGGACTTTTCTTTCTTGTATGACTGAAAATATTTTTATGTATGGAAGAAATTCCCATTGAACCCTAAAAAAATAATATATGTCCAGCACGTTAGCACAGTAGATGACTTGCTGTAGTCAATGGTAGCATCTTTTCTTCCAGGCAACCTGCCCACTCTGACTTTATTCTTTATTCCCTGCTGGTTTATATTCTCAAGAATACACTCCCAATTAATATTTGCCATGTTGTCTCACACTCAGAAATCAGGTAGGTCTGAAAAACTGCCCATTCATTAGGCACTCCCACTTGAAATGTACAAGGTGCTGTGGAAGGTGACCAAGGGAAGGGAAGGTACCCAAAAGCTGATGGGGCTCAGAAAGCAAGCAAGCACTGGCTTTGGGTATATTTCTAGGAGAACGCACACCATTGCCATGGAGGCTGAGATTTACCTCTGTGTGCAGAGTTGCTGAAGACAACTTGGCATTTGGTTCTAGTTCTAGTTTCCCTGATGTTGCAGAGATGATGAAAAGCTGCAAAGAAATGAAAAAAAAATAAAAATGAAAACAAGGACATTATAAATGTGAAAGACATTATCCTCCAAGAGTTTAGTTATCATAGATACGGTTAAGAGGTGACTTGAACATGGTATGTTAATAAATATTTGAGAAAACTACTGATAGAAATTCAGCAGATAGGATCATTAAGCACAACACAGGAAAGGACCAATGAAGCAATGCGCGTTTGAATAAGAGATAAGAAATATAAGAAATATATTTCTAGTTATGAGGGAAGGTAACCATTTGAATATCTTTGCCCGTGTGGTAAGTTCCCTATTGCTCACACATTTTAAATTCAGATTACTGCATTTTGAAAAATGACTCCTCTGGCACTGCTGTGTTTAGTGTAGACCCTGTGGATTAATTTCTATGCTCTGATTTTCAGAGAAGGCAAAGTGGAAACAAGACATTTTGATGCTTTTTTGTGGTAGTATCAACTCCCCAATGCTTCTCCCCTCTTTTCAGTGCCTGAGATCCCCCTTCACTCCATGACATGGTCCATCTGCCAGGAATTCCCTTCCGCTCCTCTTGCAAGCTCCACCACGCTTTCTTCCTAGGTAGCAGCTCTTAGGTTTAAAACACCTGGCAGTACTTCTGTCTGTGCGTGGTTAGGCAGGCTATTCCAGAACCCCATCTTTGTTTTGGTACCTCAGAAGTCCTCTCAGGCATGGGAAGAACACAACTGCAACCTTAGTCCCAGTCTTAACTAGACTGGTTGTTTCAAAGTATGGTTGTGAAGGCCCCAGGGAGACTGCTCATGATTTAACTGCACCTGACCCTGACGGAGAGATGCACCCTCCTGTAGTTCTCAGCTACCAAGGAGGTGGATGTATTTTGCTTGCTTGACCCACCAGTGCCAAGCTGGTGATTGGCTATTTTCTCTTTAGACATTGGCATCCATACGGGAGTCCCTGCACAACCAAAATCTGTAGCTGAGGGCAGATGTATTCATGCAACATTTATTCACTGGTACTGGGTCCGTTTGATCTTCTGTCACACAGAAGTGTGTCAGGTTTTATTTCGTCACTGCCTACCTTCCCTTTCTCGTTGTAGCTATGCACTGCCTGAAAGATAACAACTCCACACCAAATGCAGGTGTTTTGCAAAGGTTAAGACTCAGATAAAGTGTATAAAAATGAAGAAAAGCAGGCGAGATCTAATGGTTCAGATTTTGCTCTAATCCTGTAATTTAATGAGAAGGTTTCTCTTTGTCTTATCCAAAATTGTTTTCTGTTGCAACACTGATCAGAAAATAATTTCTTATACCTTCTATCTCACAGCAGGTTACACTGCTACATTTGTTTTCAGTCTTGGTCTGATTGCAAATCTTCTAAAATATATTTCTTTGTTCTTTTTAAACAAACAAAAAAATCCTCTGAGCTGAATTTGAAGAAAATGGACTGTCTTCTTTTAAAGATATTTTTGAAAGATTTTGGAGGTTTTGAACTGAACAGCTGTATGAAAACTGTAAAGTTCCTTTTGTACTGGCTCTATAACCTTGGCAGGATCTTGGACTTACTATTAGTCTAGGTAATGAGCAATAATAATAGTGATAATGACACTTCCGAATGTTTAAAATAGAATCTGTGGCAATATGTTGATTTAATGTGAAATCCTCTTAAGTCAAATATGGTCCTGAATCTCAAGCTGTATAAAAATCCAGTTTTGAGGTGACGTGCCGTTCTGAGATAATTTTCCCTGCATAATGAGTTAAAGTATTTCAGCCTTTCTAAATACCATTAAATGAGTTTATAACTTTATCTTTGAATTTGGACACATCAGAAGCGTGATGAATAGAAGTGTTACCTAGAGCAGAGGACCTGCTGCCATGTAGTTTTAGGTGCTTGAAACATCAGCTATTAGAGACACAGCTTCATGTGCCTGAAATTTAATAATGTTAACCTACCAAAATCAGCTGGCTATGTTTGGGACCTCCTTAAGCAATCCAAACATGTACAACTCAGTAGAAAACCAGTCTTGCAGGCCTGGGACTATTCGTGTGGTTTTGTTTGAACAGCATGACAACGTCTAGCATGGATTTGCCAGCAAACTCAATAGATAGGAAGTCCCAGTTACTTTTGTTCCAGGCTTAGCAGTTTCAGATATAGCCAGCAGAGAGTTCTTTGTCTCTAAAACTACCTATTTCTAAGGCATGTGCCCCAGAAAACTTCAGCATGAAGAACACATCCAGTAGATAAGAAAGGCAAACTATGCAATAGTGATAGTCAAAGTCTGATTTACTACAGCAATAAGAAACTTACTGAGTTAGCATGCTCTCATCTCATTTTTAAATGCACCTGATCTAGTCTCCATCCCTGTGACAATTACAAATTAATACAAGGAAGGTTACCTGAAATTTGGGGGTTCAACCTTTGGGTCTAAATAATCTTTCTTTAATTACTTAAGCATGCTTATTTAAAAAGTAAAAAGGTGGCCTGGAGTATCGCTTGAGGACTTCCTCCAGCAATGCTAAACACCTTTCACTTCTCCCTAACTGACGGTGTTTCCTAGGTATCAAACATCTGCACTCCTGAAGCCATGGTCTCCTGCAGGAATGGCAGGTGCAGCACCTGCATACAACAAACTGCTGCACCAATGATGCACAATGTAGCACTGAAGATATTGGCTGAATGGGGCTTGCTCATTTAGTCACTCTATCTCCATTTTCCATCCATCTTCAGAACAACTCCAGTAAGCTTTCAGAGTAAAAGTAAGCACGTCTCTCTGTTTTGGCTGGAACCCGTTACTTAGAGTTCCTGCAGAGTTGCTGTTATCCCCAGTCACGGCACTGTGTTTGACCAGAGCAGTTCTGGGAGCATGTGTGGGAGCCCTTGGGCTTGGGGACACCTCTCAGTATGTTGTCAAGATGATGCGCACAGCACATTAAGTGCAGATTAAACAATATTATCTAAAGTCAGTTGAAACCAGTGCACATTAAATCTTTCCTTCCTTCCTTCCTTCCTTCCTTCCTTCCTTCCTTCCTTCCTTCCTTCCTTCCTTCCTTCCTTCCTTCCTTCCTTCCTTCCTTCCTTCCTTCCTTCCTTCCTTCCTTCCTTCCTTCCCTTCCACAGAACTAAGGCCTTGTTAATTCATATTTATAAGTAAATTCTCAACTTATTTACAAGAACATATTCTGAGGAAACCCTTACATGTTTTCTGCATGGATTCTCTGTTGGCTGGCAATACAAAACTGCAGGTAATGAAAAGTTCCAGACAATTTTTCCATAGGAAAAAAATAAAAGAATAATGTTGAAGTTCTAGAATTTTATATGTAAAATACAATGTTAATCTTAAATATTTCTCCTTTTCCATGCTACCCTGACTTCTGCATTTATGATCACACCGTAATTCCTCTATTTAATTTGTTTAGTTCACAAGAAAAAGATGAGACATTTCCCTTGCTCCAGACGACTGCATCAGGTTTGTTTAAACTACGATGCAAATAATGATGAATTATTCACTTCTCGTTCTTGAACTATACACAGACCTATTCTCATGAACTAATTTGTAGTCTCTAGCCATTTCCATTCTCTCCTTGCTGGAAAGTCCAATCAAGTCTCCCTTGGCAGATTTTCTGCAGACTTCATCAATTCCGTATTCATTCTGTCCAGGCTGTGACTGGTCACCTAAGTTATGGTCTCTGATCTATGATCTCGGATCACTGAATGGGTGATGGTTGGTTTTGATCGTTAGTTAAAGCACGACTCTGTAAGGAATGATATTTCCCATGGACAACTATTCTGGCTGCTACATGAACAGAGGTTCTGCAAAGACCAGCCTAAACCTCTCTAAGCATCCATATGAGCAAAGTTCAGTCAAACGAGGACTATTGCAGAGCAGACAGACAGGTGCAGAAAGTTGAGGAAAGAAAATGGCTGCTCTGGCACAAAAGGAAGGCTCCTGAATTCACTGAATTCACTTCCACCTTGCCCTATTTAGGTTTGCCACTTTTGACCGAGAAAGAATGTCCATCTAAAACCGTTTGTACAAAAAATGAAGACTAAACATCTTTCTACTTGCTTGCTCCAGACCTTGTTGGGAAGTAATTTAGCCAAATGTGGCAATGATGGTACTCATTATCATTTTTTCACGCTACACCAGCAAGTTAGTTTTCTTATGGAAAACCTTACTTCACCAGTTTTTATCCTTCTCTCCCACAGTCTCTGCCTGAAGGCTGCAGTTCTCTCCGAATTCTATCAGTTCGATTCCCTGGCCAACTGAGAAAGTTAATTAGCTGTTTTCTGCTTTTTTGTTGTTGTTATTCTTTTCTCTGGAAGCAGTCAGAGTTTGGGTGTCTGAGTGATAACATGAGCATCACAGTGCTGCTGGCTGTCCCTGCCATGACGCTTCTCCATGCATGTAAGCAGGTTAGCTGCTGAAAACATAAGCTTTGTAATTTCCTATCCTTGATCCCCCACAAATCTTAGAAGCTCTGGAGGATCCTGGAAAATGGTTCTCCACAGTTCGAGGGAAAGCAGAGCTCCCTGATATTGCCCAGGGTTGAAGCACTCACACTCCCAGTCTGGGTGGACATCGGGTTTGCTCCATATGCCAGAGGGCTGCAGGAATTAGGAGAGCAGGATAACCAGAGAGCAGGACAGAACTGCAAGGGGCTGCTGGTCTGATGTGAGGATTCCATACCCACTTTAGGAGAAGCATGAGGCACGTGCATTTACCACAGGTACAGACTTATGGCAAGTTTCAGTGCATTTCTGAAGTAACTGTGAAAAAAACAGTAGCTAGCAAAGATCTGCGTGTCTTTTCAAGCCTCTGAATTTACCTGGTAACTGAATTTGATCCCTACAAGCAAAAACAAAATCTACCCGCTTTTAGTGTGGGATGCCATTAATGCCTTAGGAGACTTTAATAACACCAGAACATACTCATAAATGATCCTGAGTGATTTTAACATGCACATCTCTATCTAACATATCCTTCTACCTTCTCCTCCTAGGAAGGTTCTTCCTCTGCAAATTGTGAACATGTGCAGAGGGGCAAGAGCCCCCTTTTGCAGTGGAGCCAACACACTGAGCAGTGAAGGTACGCGGAAGGAAGAAGAACATTTGGGAAGGTTTGTATTTCAATTCCTGATTTCATGGATTAGTCTGAAAGTTGTGATATCTGTTCTGCCTGAGTGACAGCTGTTTATAAGCCCTGAGGGAGAAATACTAAATATCACTTCCTCTTTCTTAAGAAAGATGATGTTATTTATTTCAGCTGGGCTTTATTTTGTGCCTTTTACATGCCCCAAAGCACCAAACATTACTTCAGGACTCCAGAAGTGTTCTACTCTGTGCCTTTGAATGAGCCCACCCTGCCAGGCTTGACACACACGTTAGACATTTCAATAGCACTTGGTACTTACATGCTAATTTGGATCTCCAAAGTCCCTAATAGAACATGGCCCATCCCCATCCCCTGTAAATATGATTGACCCTCCCAGTAATAACCTAACTCCTCTTTCTAGTACTCATGTGGGATATGTAATATTCCCATGGAGTAGCTAAGAAAATGTATGATTTAAAGGGCAAAGTTTAAAATTTTTGAAATCATGCATTCAAGCTGACCCTAGCTTTTCATTGTTTCAAAACTACTACAAATGTTCTCTCAATTTTTTTTAAAAAACCTGACTGAGACCTGAAGGACAATGGCATCACTGTTTTATTCACCATCATAAAATTATATGTATAAGACTTGCGGCAAAAATGGTCTCCCAGAGAACAACATAGGCCAGAAGTAAGCTGGAAAAGGCAAAGTTTTTAATCTCTGTTTTAAAGGTGGCCACTTAGATCACTGTCCTTGCTGTTTAAATATATTTGGTATGTTCTGCTTCCTAGTGCTGTCATCAACTGAGAGAACCAGAAGTAAGACACGTCAACAAGCCCCAGGCCACCCAGCAGATCAATAGCTGAGATGAGATGAGAATATAGCTCCTACCTCCTGGGGTTGCAGTTGAACACGACTGCCTCTTCTGTGTTAGCAGAAAAACCCCATTAACAGCAACCCTTTTATCCCTGGAAAAATAGATTTAATTTCTTCTTTCTTTTAAGTCCTTTCTAGTTCTCTGTCACCCAACATTGATTTAAAAATGGACATTTATCTTTCTTGCACAGAACACCTTCAGATATTTGCAGTCCTCTGAGCTTGCTCTCTAACACTGGAAAGTGGTAATGATAGTGAATTGAAGTCTGTGATGGACTTTTTAATAGGTAAATACCACCAGATTTACCTGCTGACAATGGAGTTGATGTTAATGGAAGACAGTATGAACTGAGGGAACTTTAGAGTCTTTCAATGCTAAAAGCCTGCAGCATGTAGGTTTTTAATTTACAAGCTCCACTTACCATCTATTTGTTGTCAGGCGCCTGAGGCTTTCAAATGGGTAGAAATGGATAAAGCAGTTAAAGATGCTGAAGTATTATTAGGTGTGGAGCACTGAGTGCAAATATTTTGTGAAATCGCCACACTAGCTGGGCTCAGACGTACGGGCTGCCAGTAATTGCCAGCCAGCATCAATGCACTTAGTGGGAGATCCTTACCTTTTTGAGTGTGTGTTTATGGGTAATAGAGGATGGCAGCCCTAAGCTTAGCTGCGAACCAGAAGAAACAAGCTGTGCCATTTTTAGTAAGGTCTTATGAACATTTTACACGTTGCCACCCATTCCTCTCAGGAAGCCAAAATCGATGCAGATGGACCAGCCAGCCCTCCATCAGGGACTGCTGTGCTGTGCAGAGTGGCCTGAGCCCTCAGCTGCACCAGTACCGACTGTTCAGGCAGAAGGAACTGTGCTTCCCTGATTCTGCCTGCAAACAGCAGGAAAAACCCTACTCCCCCTCGCTGAGAACTGGCACAACTTGCAATGCAGAATAGATCTGGGAGGCAGATAATAGAGATCTTGCTGTTCTTTGGTTTTCTGAAAGATAAGAAAGGAAAAGGGAGATCACAGTACGTGTTTAAATTAACATGAGCTATTTGGCTCCTTACATGAAGGACATGTCCAAATACAGGCACATCAGAGTAACGGGGGAGGCAATTTGACAAGAAGGAAGCACTTAATGTAATGGGATTGCTTCATAATGAACAATGAGGTCAGGGTTATTAAGAAGCCTGAACCGGGTCAGAGCTCCTCATTTCAAACTAATGAACCCCTAGATGACAGGAGCTGGAGTTTCTTCGTAAAGGGGATGGACTGTTTGCAGCAAAGCGGTGATGTCATCATCAGCAGCAGCACTGACAAGTTAAAGACGGTAATTTAATTCACTTGGGCAAGCGTCTCTCACCTTTCTGGTCAGGAGGGTCTGCACAAATTCCTCTTCTAGGTTCAAGTTCAACACTTCGTCTTCCAAATATCAAGGCCAAAGAGAGTTCAGCTTTACATACTCACGTAGAAGTTCACCTTTTATTCACCAGAAATGTCTTGTTTCATGGCTCATAAATATTAAACTAATATAAATGTAACCTCTGTGCTCTCAGGGCTGATCATGAGTGAGTGAATTTAAGAATTAAATTTCTAATCTGCAGTCTCTTTCTCTCTGAAAAAAGCACCAGCACTTGTGGTCAGCTCACATTCAGAAATTATTTCCCCCTTGATTCCCACGTCCCTCTTCTGACTCCCCAGTAGTAGCAACTCCATAACCACAAATCTCTCTGCCTGATTTTGTGACCTTTGAAAACAACAAGAAATCCTGAACGTCTGCAGTGACCCATCCACAAAAGCTGCGCCCCATATAGTGTGAGGACATTATTGGTTTCTGCGGTGCTGTGACATCAGTGCCGCCATGTCCTTCTTCAGTAATTTGCTGGCATGCTGCTGAAAAGCAGCACAGTCTAGAAGTCACTGGTAACAGAAATGTTCAAGCGATTTTGTGCTGAAACTTTTGAGATTAGAAACTTGGTTGGGAAAAAACAGAAGTCGTAAGTCTATTTGCCTCACCTTCTTACTGTGTGCTTATCTGGAACAGCTTGTGAAATTCTTTGGAAACCTAATGTATTTAACAGATAGAGGCCAAGACTCTCTGTGAGCTCGCCAAAAGCCAACTTTAATTCACAGTCTTGATATCATAGGAAAGCTACATTTCAAGTGGTCTGATATAAGGCTTTTCTGACATTTATATGGGGAAACACATTTCAGTCCCATATTTAAAGGGGGAAAAAGAGTAAACAGAAAAAGAAGATCTCTTAGAAAAGCTTTAAGGTTGACAACCGACATTTAAAAGTTACCCTGATCACCCTCATTTCTCCTACAAGTCTCTGAGAGAACTTCTTGGATGCCCCTTTTGTGCAAAGAAAGATACATATATTTGGCTTTTAAGAAGAATCAAGTTGGCTCAAAGAATCAAATTTTTCCAGGTGCTCAATGCCCTCAGCCCCTATGATTTCTATCTACCATCATATGGCACCTAAAGAATAATAGATGTGCTTCTGAGTGCTTCTGCCACCAAACACACTATGCTATTCCGGCTAGAAAACCTGTGTTGGCTCTAAGGCTACTCTTACTCCTCCCGCTTCCTTCTGTCTTGTCTCTCTTGCTGCACACCTTCATCAATCTCACCTGCTACCTGCTGTTTACAGAGGTAGAACACAGAGCCTGCTGCCAGCATCAGATTTCAAACACAACGCTCATCTCATACTCAGAGAAGACCACAAAGACAACTGAGTAGATAAGCAGTGATAGAAAGTGAAATTAGAGATTAAAAAAATTATTGAAAGATCATTCTGGAAATCTGCAGTTTCAAAGAAAGAAATGGCAGGGATTGTTGATGTCCTTCATTGGAGACAGTGCCTAGGGCATTATTAATGTTCTCATGCTGATGATGACAGGTGTACAAAATGAGAAAGTGACAGGAGCACGAGACAGCTTTGCAGAGGAAAGCTCAGTTCTCCAACCAAGACGTTGAACCGCACTGGCTAACAGAGACTTTATGCTGTAGTCATTTGAACAGAATGTGCCTAGTGAAACGTTATCTTCCCTCAGAGAAGGTAAGCAGGGTTGAGTATCTCTCCAAAGCAGGTCAACCTGCTGGGGGAAGCACAAAAATGGGCTCAAAGGGAAAATCGAGTCTCCCAGAGAAGGCAAAGGTGAATATTTTGCTACGTGAAGCACAGGTGACTCAATCCTCGCACAGGGGGTAGTCTTGAACTTTATTTGGAGTACCTATGCTGTCAAAAGCAGGTTAGAGCCTCTCCCAATGTTCCCTTGAAAAGCCTTTCAGTGTGCCTGGATGAACATAGTATTAGGAGGCTGACACTGCTGGAGGGTCTTTTATTCTGATGAGGCAGGAGGAGTCCTGACTGCCTGTTGTTGTTCAAGAACTGATGGCTCTTTCTGTGCAGAGAAAGCCAAAGACTCCTGCCTTGTGTGAACACATTATGCTCCACTTCAGTTTCCATGGCATTTTGCTGTTCTTGGCCCAAATAATTGTTCAATGTGTGTGAGGGCCGAGGTACTGAATAGCAAACCATTTCAGCCCAGATGTAGTGGTACGACAGGTCCTGTGATGAAACTTAACTTAGGGCTGATTTAACAGAGCACTTGTCTCTGTGAAGAGTCGTTGTGGCTGGGGTTTGTATTCAAAGCCTCACAGTACACCAAGAAAAGCCCCATCAAGATAGACCCAAAAAAATACCTATGTGTTTAAAAGTCAGAAACTGCAACACACAACACTAAAATAAACAATCCAATGGAGCCTTCCATTAGACACCTGTGTTCAAGGGAAGTTCCATGCCACTGGAAGGGGCTCCCAGGCCAGGATGTTGAGCAGATGTCCTACACTGACCAAAAGCATAGCTGAGCCTAGGGTTGTGCTTGTAGGCCAGTAGGGTGTCACCTCCATCCAACTCAAGGATGGTGGTGTTCATGGGCCGGAAGCTGCTTCTCTAGCTTTTCCTTCAAAAAAATGACCAGATGTCCTGTGGGTGTTTCCCCAAGAAGCAAGAAGGCAAAGTTTCATTCTCTCATTTGACTGGAAGGGGTCAAAGCCACACAAATTAGGAAATGTGCACTGGAGTTGGCAGGTGGCACATGTAGGTCTGTCTCCCTCTTAGCTGAGCTCTCCTGCCTCCTAGAGCAGTGATGGAGGGAAGAGGGTCTCTTGCCACCTAGCTATTTTCCTCTTATCACTTAGTTTGAAAAGAGCATGATTTCTGGTATGTGACATGAGTTAAGCCTGATCGTTCCCCCATAGACATTGTACTTAGACACAAAGTGTTAAGCTCAAGGAAGTAATATTTGCAAAAAAACCTCAACTCTAGACATCTGAGACACTCGAGTGAGGAAGAAAACACACCTCTGCTGTCAACAGTCTGGGTGCCTCCTGGCCAGATTATTCTAATGGCAGTTTTAGATGGTGTTTATCTAGACCTTCAGGATTATCTTGATACAGCAGGAAGTTTTCTGATGTCTTTTAAAACATTCATTTCTTCTTTGTCATAGAAAGTGATTTTGATGGAAGTGACAATCCATGTGAACATTTTGATCAAAGCAGCATGCGTTACTGTTTAACAAAGCTTGTGACTCAAGGTTCTATAAAATATGCTTGGATTCTGCGTTACAAGATTCAGAGGCATTAGCTTACTGTGTAGACAGGAGAAAAGCTTCGCTCTGGGACAACTTACAGAGGTGCTGAAAGAGGATTGGCTAGGATTTTGCTGTGAAACGAAGCTGCCACTTGTATAACAATTTTTATTGGCAAGTTCATCCCCAAATGTGTTGTTTTATCATTATTCTCCCATTATTCACAATGAAAAAAGCATTACCATAAAAATATTGCCTGTTCCAGTATATAACTCGGTTACTAAGGTTACTGAATGAGATCTGTTTGGAATGATTTACAGCTCCTAAATACACTTTCCTCCCTCAACAAGCTGACTGAGAAGAAGAATCTGCCCTAATAAATTAATCATGGTAAATGCAGACTGACCTACAAATTAAGAAATGCAAGGTTAAATACAAACATCGATCAAAGGCAAGAACTATAAATAGATAATGAACTGAAGAAACAATGCCTGCAAAGCAAAAGGCTCCTGGAGTTTTCACATTTTCTGGCAAATGCTACTTAAGTACTCTGCTCACCAAATGACAAGGATACTGTTTACCGTGCATCCAGCGGAAATGTTGTCGTGTGGCAGGAAGCCTTATCACTTCTACCTATAACAAGTCAAGAAAAAAACCCTCATCCTCTACAAAACTTTGCAGGGAGGTTTGGCACAATTCCTCCAAAGTCGGGGCTGTGACCTGACACACTATCACTGCCCTCCTGCAGATGATAAATTGCTGCTTTGATTGTGCATTTTCTATTACTTGTTCTCTATGTACCAAAACTGCCCTGTGGTGCAATGAAAAGGGTGCTGAATCCTGAAAGAGCATCTGATGTTTCAGGACAAACTAACAGTCAAGTCTTGCCTTCCACTCCCTTTGGGAACAGATCTTTTTAACCAGCTACTGTGTTTTGCACTGCTTTTTACTTGTTTTGGCTTTGTGCTGTTGTTGAAGTCCAAAGCGGTGTTTTACAAAGGGGCATTTTCTTATCCATCAGCTTGCAGGTGAAATTGAAATCTGTGAAAGTGGGTGCAGTAATTAACACTGAAATATATATTATACAGGCAAACAAGCAGATCCCTGTATATCATCTCAGATCAGTCACCTTCGGAGCAGTCACACTGACATGTAGTGAGTGAGGCTACAGCCTCATATGAATGGAACCCTTCCAGGCACACATTTTGTTTTTGCAAGGTTATCATTCCTTTTTTGAAAGGCAGACTCTAAAGCTATCACCTGAAGTGTGATCCTTTCTCTAGAGTCTTATAATCTGCCATCAAAGGTTTCGGGAACACCCTGCTTCATTGGAAACATGATCCCCACTGGAGGTCTCTGAGCCTGCATGGTTGTAAATAATGGATATACAGACACCCTTAGAGATGTAGGACAAGCTCTAGGGAAGTGAGGAGCCTAGGAAATGTTCTCTGCTAATTAAAATCCCATATTTGTGTAGCCGCCTCTGGCAATAAGGAATATTTTAGGCAGAACTGGAAGGGATTTAGGATCAGATTTAGAACTGGAATAGTATTACTCTGATGAGAACATTGTCTTTCTTAACCATAGAGGAAGAAAAGCAAGACAGAAAGGATATGGTTTAATTAGGCCACCAGTGTAATATCTCATCTGAGTGTGCCACTTACAAGGATGCTGTAGAAAACAAGTATAATTATTTTTTTCCCTTAAGCCTCTATCTTTTCATGCCTGTGTCAACTTTCCCTCTGTCAGGGCCCTGAGCATACAGCAATAGCATGGTTGAGGTTGGAAGAGGCCCCTGAAGATCATCTATTCCATTCTCCCCTGGTCAAACCATCATCTGCTAGAGCAGGTTGCTCAAGATCAGAACTGTGAACAGGTTGCTCAAGACCACGTCCGGTAAGGTTTGGATATCTCCAAGGGCAAAGACTCCACAACGTCTCTGGGCAGCAGGTCCTAATGCTTGACCAGCTTCACAGTAAAAGTGGGGGTTCCTCTAACGTTTAAATTGATTTTTCTGTATTTCAATTTGTGGCCATTGCTTGTTGTACTGTCACCAGGCACCACGGAGGGCCTAGCTTCATCTTCTTTACTGCCTTCCATCAGGTTCTTACACACAGGAATAAGATTTCCCTGAGCCATCTCTTCTCCAGGCTGAATAGTCCCAGTTCTATTAGCCTCCCCTTAGTATGTCAGCAACTGGGTTTTACTGGGTTTGTGTCCCTTTGCTTGGCCTCCTCCAGTACGTCCATGTATTTTTTGTACTGGGGAACCCAGACCTGGACCCAGCACTCTGGTTTTGTATCACCAGTGCTGACCTCGAGCTGCTGTCAATATTCTTTCTAGTGTATCCCAGGATGCTATTGGCTGCCTTTGCTGTAAGAGTCCATTGCTTTCCAGTTTATTGGACAATAGTCTATACTGGTGCACACACTTATTCCTCCTCAGGTGGAGGACTTTGCATTTCCCTTTCTCAAACATTGTGAGATTCCTGTCAGCCCATTTCCCCAGTCTGTCAAGACCTTTCTGAATGGCAGCACATCCATCTGGTATATTACTTAAATCTGCAAATTTGCTGAGGTTGTACTCAGTCCAGTCATCCAGGCCATTAACGTAGACGTTTAACAGTAGTGACTCAGCTGTTGCTTCCCACTATACACTACCAGTGACTGGCTTCCAGAGGGACTTTGAGTTGCTATTCACAATTTATCAAGCAAATTAACCAATTTTTAGTCCAACTCACTCACTGTCCGCTTAGCTAGCCTGTATTTCATCACTGTATGAGGATGTTATGAGGGATAACGTCAAAAGCCTTGCTAAAGACAAGAACACCATACAGTGCTCTCCCTTCAAGTCGTGTCACTGTGTGATAGAAAGCTGTCAAATTAGTTATGCATGATGTCCCTTTCATAAGTCTATGCTGACTACTTCAGATCATCTTGTCCTTCAGGTTTTTGGACATGATTTCCCGAGGGATTTGCTTATCAAGTTCTGTGAGGTTTTAAGTAAGATTGACCAACTAGCAGTTCCCCAGATCATCCTTTTTAGCCTTTTTGAAGGTAGGAGTGACATTTTCTGTCTCAGTCCTCAGGAACTCTTCCTGGTGATCCAGAATGGCTTCACAATAACATCTGCAAGCTTCCTCAGCAGTCATGGACACAACATGTTAGGTTCTAAAGACTTGCATTTTTTAAGTGCTCCCTAAACTTGTTCTCCTCCAGCAAGGGTAAGTCTTCCTCATTCCAGCCTTTACCTCTTGTCTGAAGAGCCTTGTTTTCCTGAAGGCAAATCTAACCAGTAAAGACCAAGATGAAGAAAGCATTGAGTACCTTTACTTGCTCCACATCCTTTGGCCTCAGGACCCTGACTCATTTACCAGTGGACCCCGCGTTTTCCCTCTGGGAACTGGATAGGCCTCAGCAGTCTCTTCACGACATTCTGGATCTGAACCCCCAGCAAACAGCAAAACTCCCTAGACAGTAGATCAGATCAGCAGATGGGGACGTCTGTCCCCTGCAGCAGGGAGTCTCCCACTGCTATCACTCTGATAGACCTTAGTGACCCCAGCCAGTCTCACTAGGGACTCACATATACACCTTCTGTCCGTGGGCCTAGAAGCCCCATTTAGGCTCACACCTGGGAACAATGTCCTGGCCTGAACTATGACATAGGTGAGCCTGTGTGCAGCCCTGTCCTTTGCTATCCTTACTGAGATTCCTGGATGAACTCTGGATATTTTGTTATAGGTAACGTTGTCTCCAGTTACGTCTTCTGGGTGGACCTTGGGCCTGTATTATGGGCAGGTTATGGGTAGCTTTCTTCCTAGTCCTTTTTCTGACATTATCTCCTGCTTCCAGGATGAGCCATGCAGTTGATTCCCTGCCATTACCTGTCTGATGGTCATCAGATGGTTGAAGAAATGTCACCGTGACCTGCCTACTTCCCTAGAGGACAGTGGAACTGTACCCCATAGGGCTGAGAACACTGACTGTTCTTGGGTCAGCCTTGGGTCCCCGTTTGTCCCTCCTTAATGGCATAGCCCTGCTCTTGCTGCTTGCTGGCAGCCTCAGCCAACCCTCTGGTTCTTTCCACCAAGCTTCATACTTTCTCCTTCATGAAGTTTCTGGAGAGGCCTCTCTCCATATGTGTGTTCTGGGGAGATCAATCTCCCATCCTCATATTTAGGTAAATATAGTGTAACAATCTGCACAACAGATTAGAGGATACTTCAGATCCCACATGGGTCTCCCCCAGAATTTACTTGCAATTCCTGGCAGCTGAGGGTACTTTTAAATGAAGACTTTTTACCCTAGTGATTTGCCACAAGGTGCTGCTGCTAGTTAATTTTGTTTCTGCTCCACCCTGCCTCCCTAGCTGAGGTCTTAGAGACTTAATTTCCTCCCTCTTATCAACTAAATGCACATCTGCTTTCTGATTCACTTAAGATGATTTTTAAATCAAGCTGGTGCTGCACATGATTCTGTCTAATTGGTACACTCTGACTTATCACCTTAGAGAAATCCTAACCATGCTTTAAATCCTGATGATTAAGTCACCCTCTTAATAATATCCCAAATCACTTCTATGCAGGTGTGCAGTAATAATTTTATGAGGCAATTTCTTGGCTGCTGAAAGGTGTGAGAGGTGTGAGCCTGTCTTGCAGTCTATAGCGCTTTTTAATGCCAACCATCTTGTCACCAAGGCATTGCTGTATGGTGCCCAGGGGCCTACCTTCCTATCTGCCCCTTTCCAGCTGCTAAAATATCTTCTTTCTTATCACTCCATTCTCACCAATTTAGTGACCTTCCCTCAGAAACCGGCTATCTGGCTGTGTATAGGACACACTATGTACCCAGGCACAGCTCCCTTGGCTCATTCACATCATCTTGAAGTAGGATGTGGAGAAACGTTGGAACTGCTATTTCACAGTACCTGTGTATACATGGGGACGGCGGTATTTCAGAGAGATTTCATCTCTTTTTTCTTGATGCTGTTCAGGATGAGGCTACCTAAAAGGAAGGGTCTTCTTTTCATCAGAGTAACGCAGTGAGATGTCGTGCATGCAGCCATAGCTGAGTTCACCTTTGAGATAATGTTCTCTCTTGTGAGGAGAGACTGGTGCCCAGACCAGGCAGACGAAACGTTGTCCCAGTGTGGCATTGTCTGTCCAATGCTTATATTTTCTGTGATCCTTCTTCCCAACCTGGAGCTTCCTATCAGTTGGGGATGGGGGAAATAGGAAAGAGATCAAAGGATAGGTGAAGATTATCTGACTACTCTTCTCCTTTTCCTCGTTGTGAATCCTATGACTGGAAGTTCCATGTTAATCCCTTCTTGCTCAACCTAGCCCAGAAACTGGATTACTACTTGCCACAGCCTGCAGGTCAGGTTGTTCTATGTTGAGACATCTCTTCTTAAGACACAGCTGGAAGGAGTACAAAGAAACAACTATATGCTGATATCCAGCAGAGGAAACAGCTGGAGTAGTCCTACAGCTGGTTGGATTAGTCCTCTCCTTTTCTACTCCCTGTCCAGAAATGCTAGTTCAGCTGAAAGAAACTGAAGAATACGCATAATAAATATTCACACATACAAGCACAGAGAGCTGTGTTCAGTAACGTCTGCCAGGATGTTCTCACTGCTGACTTGCTGCTGAGGAAGAGCTGGAGGAAATGGTGACAGCTAAGAGGAAGCAGCGCTTTAAGATCGGGCAATTTAGATGCTGCTGTGGTGACCACCCACAGAGGCTTTACTTTCTGCTAATGGAAGATGTTCTGAAGGGGCTAAATCCCTCTCTTAATGCACTCCTGCACCCTCATAAATTCAAGACAGCTGATGGGCATCTTTTGTTCTAATGAC
This sequence comes from Neomorphus geoffroyi, assembly GCA_033558235.1. NCBI lineage: Eukaryota > Metazoa > Chordata > Aves > Cuculiformes > Neomorphidae > Neomorphus > Neomorphus geoffroyi. The sequence goes on from JAUMJM010000002.1 coordinate 24,881,943, forward strand.
TTTTGTCCTCTGGTGACTTCTTTACCCACATGCCCTTTGGATTTAAACTACATTAAACAGTGGTGGTACTTGCCTGCATAATAGTCAGCAGTTATGTGTTTTGACTAAGGAATAAGACAGCTGAGTTCACAGAGTTTTTAAGTGATTTATGAAATTACAGGAAGATTTGTGCAGATAACCTTAATGGATTTTATTAACACAGCACTAATAATTTAGTGCTTTGACAGAAAGAAAAGAGCCAGCTCCTTCAGATATCCTCAACCTGATTTATCTTGGGTCATAGGACAGAGTGCAGCAACCCATATACTCTGCTCAGGCTTCATCTTGAAGAGGGAAATGAAAGTATGTTCGGACAGGTGTGTAGCCCTTGGAAACCCATGTCTAGATTTTAGTGTGACTGTGCTGGTAATGGCTTTCTCATCAACCTGGAGCTAGGTAGTGGGTTAGTCAAGGAGCATGTACTTATTCCCATCTATCTATTTTCCTTAAATATTTACAACATTTTAATTCAAAATTTGTCAGACAGTTATAACTTAGAAAGTTTTTCATGCAAAGTTGCTATTTCCTGGTCAACATTTATTCATCAGCAAAGAGAAGGTTGTGTCCATCTGACATTAGTGCCTTGCATCAGAGTAGCAGTGTCCAGCCTCATTTCTCATTAAGGGCTAGGTCAGCATCACAAGAGTGCACGCTTTGCTGTCAGGAGTCATAGATTGTGTTTCCTTCCCTATATGGTTCCTTTCTCCTGGCTCGTCTTGACACAAACATAGTCATAGCATCTGGACCTCTCAAACAATATTTTCAAATGAGTAGGTGTGAAGATATCCACCTCTGCTGTCAGGGTGAGTATCAGTTTTCCCACCTGGAGTTATAAATGAAAGATCTGCTGTACTGTAGGTTTAACAAACATAAATGTGATGTTTAAAGCACAAGCGTTCCAGGGCAAGCAGATAAAGAGTGAGGTTTTGGTCCTGACCAGACATGGCATAAGCACCACAAGAAGGCTCCACATTAAAAGCAAGCCCTCTTAGCTGAATGATCAGAGAATATTCACCTTTTGTAGTCTATAAAAGCAAGTTTATATACAGAGAAAACCTCTACAAAGTATAAACAAGATCAAAACACAACCTCATTACTGGTTACCTTGCTAAGTGCTGTGCAGCACAGAGCTCTTTGAGAGAGATTCTGAGGAGAAGAAATGATGTAGCCAAAATATTATCTTCTAGGCTCATAGCCCACTGCTTGCCTGTCAGTCACTAGATAAATTCTTCCTCAGGACTGCTTTGTTTGCTAAAGGGAGCACAGTGCTCTTGTCTGAGATATGTAGTTTCAAAAACGCAAGTTTCTGTTTGTTGACTTAAGCTGTAGTTGGGCTTTTGTCCCTTCACTTGGTTTATCATCTCTAGTTGCTGGCTTAGGGGTGCAAATCAGGTGCCAGAGGAGTGTCAAATCTGATTTGATGCTATAATTAATTCTACAGGAGTGAAAATGCTTGCAGGAATATGACAGCACCTTCCTCCTACAAGCAGCAATGTTAGATTCCAGAAAGGCTAAAAATACATCATATTTACTCAAATGTAAAGCAATGGACTAATTTTCAAGCATATTTGTGAACAGCTGGAAGTCTCTGCCTATCACAAAAAAAAGATGCAACCTGTATCTGAATGCCTAGGTCCTGTTGAATTCCTTCAAGCCCTGTGAGACAGCATCAAAGGGGGAAATTGGCACCAATTATATGGTTGTGGCATTGTGTCCTGCCTCCAAATAATGCAGGGGTTCTTTTACCAATAAGCTTCCAAGAACCCAGTAGGAGCCGCATTCTCATGATGTGGTGATGGTCCAAGTCACAAGATCAGGCTGCAGCAAGCTTGAAACATGGAAGCACAGGATGGGAAAGTCAAGGCAGGAGTTGTGGTATGAAGCGATAGGATGATGTGGAAAGAGGAAAAAGAGGGCTTAGAAGTGATATATATGTATAAATTCTAGGTTTTTACTCATAAATTGATCTGTGTTGGGCAACAAGCAAAAAAGGATTGCTGAATCAATCTTGCCCAAAATTTAGGCACAATGTTTTTGTAAGAAAAATGTGCTAGTAACGAGAGGAGATTCACATTTTTCCTGTTCATGGACAGGTTATGGGATGTTGTTTCTTCAGTTGCTCTTCCAATCATAAGCCAAGAACTAAAGATTGCATATCCTTTGCACATATATTGTTGCTATTGGGTCTGCTCTGCCTTTGACTAAGCTTCACTCCACCCATTTGAGTTAAGAGAAGCTGATACGGAGTGAGGCCCAGAGAGTTTCCTTGTGGACTTCCTCTGAGCCTGGAGTTTCTATCCCCGGTGAAACTGGCCTCATTCATGGGCTTGAAACAAGGATGATACCAAGGAAAGTCCCTTTTCTGCCCCAACTCTCAGCTCCTTAAACTTTGTGGGCAACTCTGCTGAGTCTGAAAGCAGAGCAGATCCTATTGGTAGACTGATAAGGCTGTGATATGTGTCATCCACTGAGGACAACCATCATGATGCTGCCACTGTTCTACTGATGAAGTTCTTTAAAGTTGATATGCTTAGTGTAGATAAATAAAATAAATAGTAACCGTGGCTATCTCAGCCACCCACTGTGTGAAGAATTGCTTGTGATGGTGTCCTGTCACTCCATTCCTCATCTTCACAAATGGTTTTTAAGGTAACTTTGTTTTAAAGCAGTTGTTTTAAAAACAGTTTTCCTTTAATCCAGGTTTTTTTTGTCAACAGTGTGATGTAATCCATGGGTGACTGTATTAGCTTTGACATTAGCTGCAAGGACAGCAGGCCGCACACTTCTCTCCATGGGCGACGAAAAACTTACAGCTGCAATGCCTTCCTCAAGAAAAGAGGATAGTGTAGACATTTGTCACTGTCAAGGTACTAATATACTAATGGTTTTGATTTAAAATTGTGATATTTCAAGCATCATGTGTGAAAACAGAAGAGAATGAATGTAGGAAGGAAGTTGTTCAGCAACAAGAATTGGAAGTTTTGCTGGAATAACTCCTTGGACTTCAGCAATATCGATGCTAATGACAGCTAAAATTTAGGCATGCACAACCTAATTATTTTTCCTGAGGGCTAGCACTTAGTGGCATTCTTATGGTTTAGGGAAAGAGGAAAAAACAAGAGCTTTGTTGAGCCATCCTGTGATAAATATGTCCTAATCAAGTTTATTTACGTGCCAGCTGTGTATAGACTATATTGCCTTTTCAGGTCAAAAGTTGGAGTAATTAAACATCACTTTGCAACATTTTTCTTTCCCACTGCGCTGTTCTAATTTGTCTCACCTATAACTAAAGCCTTTTTTCACTGCTTTGCCACTTCTCTCCATCCCTTCTCTTCTGTGGATTGTATCTCCACTCCTGAAGTTCTTCCTATAAAACTGGAAGTTCCATTCAACTTGATTTCCTTTACAATTCCTTACCCATTTTCCCTCAATATTGCATGATAAGGGCAACAGCTGTAAGACAAAGATAGGGTAGCCTTTTTCTGCCTAGCCCAGTCCTGTCCCCATGCCCCTGACCTCTTCTACGGACTAGTCCTATTCCTTCTCCACTATTTTGATGCTTCCTTTCAGGCTGTCTCTTTCTCCCTGCAGGGCACTGGCAGCTGGTTGGAATACAAAATTGCATGATCTAGCACCCGGTGACACCAGTCTCGTCTGACTGTGGACCATGGCATTTGATCTGCTTTTGAGGAGTGCAGTGTTGTGCCTTGTCTCCCTGAGTGGCCTTCATCTTTCTGGAAAGCTATTAGTGTTGTGTCCTCCCTGCTGCGGTTGTTGCAGAACATGACACCTTCCCTCTTTGGAAAAGAGTTTTGGAGTTCAAAACCCACCATGTTTTCTGTGCCTCTGCAGCTCACTGGTGGCAAAGCCCCATGAACTGTCCATTGCCAGTGAGCGTGCCAGAGGGCACGTAGTAAAGGCTGGAGCCAGGGTCCTCTTTTCTTGTAATCTCTAAGAAGTGTCTTTAGATAAGATCAGACTTTGCCTTAGTGAGGCAGGTACTGTTAACAGCACACATTGGTGATTTTTCTTGGTGTGCAAGGGCCACCTAGAAGACCAGTATAGATGTACCATTACTGGGGCCGTTAACAGTTAGCAGGGAGTCTCAGGTTTCTCAAAGGCACACGTTAGCAGAGCTGTGTTTGGCACTCCGGAAGAGTGGATTTTTTTCAGGAATAGTGTAAAAAATTGCATTGTTGTGTCTTCCAGTGAAGTCCTTCTACTGTGCACAGAGATGAATGTCTTCCTTTTACTAGGATGAACCCGGTAACCCCTCCTAGTCAGAAGATTGCAAAGTCAGTGTGGAGTGAGAGAAAAATAGCAGTGATGGTTTATTTTAGTCAGAGGTCTCGCAAACTGCTGTCAGTGCATGAACCTACCTCCAGCCTGCCTCATTGTGACTTGAAAGCTGCCACCTACCCCTCTGCTCTTGGGGTCACTCGCCCAGAGCTTGTACACTGCTCCATGTCTTTCTGCTCACTGCATTCTTGTTTTTAACAGGAGTTCAGGCACCTTGTCTCTGTGGCCAGTCTTATCTCTTTTCCTAGGATAGCTTAAGATCTTCCTTCCCACGTTGTCCTCCTCCTCTACACTATTTATCCACATTTGTTTATACCCGTGTCCCTTGCTCCATTGTTCCTCTGTATGTTTTAATTAGGATGTCCGGCACAGCTTTACTTCCTTTAATTTAATCACCTTTTATCTTGCTCTTCATTCCTCTTTCTTAGAACCTCATTTCTTGCTATTTTAAGTTCATTCCTCTTGTTGGTTCTTCAGCTGTTACCAAAATGAAATATAATGAGCATCTATCAAGATCCATTTTCCATTTACCCATGGAACCATTATGATAACTTTTGATTAAAATTCAGATGGGCCTGAGTGGAGCCGAGGAATAATTAAAATGAAAAAAAACTCACCTCAAGGCTTGTTTAAAATTTCATCGGAATCCAAATCTGTATTTCTGTAACTTTACCCCATGTCTACATTGTGTGCTCTTCTATAATCCACAAATCTCTTTGGCATTAGGAATTCACAGACCATTTGTCTTACATTACTTGTAGTGCTAGGATAAAGCTGAAATATATGTGTCTCAATTTACCTCCCTAGAACTGAAAGATTAGTCATCTGTAAGCAGTCAATTGTGCTGATTACAGTGATCACTAAACCAGCCGCATCCTCATCTTACTTGCTCTGTTTTAAAATAGGAAATGATTGCATCAGTTTTATTTCTGCCACGTGTTCTTGCTCTCTGTCTCTCTCCTTTTTTTCCCTTCTAATTTATGTTTATTTTGAACTTAGAATGAAGCATCATAGATTATCTGTAGAATACAGCTACTAGACATAAGGTACAAACACCCTTACAGAAACAGCAGCCTGGCTGAACACGGAATGCTTCCCCTCCAGAGTACCCAAACAAAAGAATTATAGAACCATAGAATTGTTTAGGTTGAAGGAGACCTTTAAGATCATCAACTCCAACCTTTAACCTAACACTATCAAGTTCACCTCTAAACATAGTCCCCTAAGCACAAGTACCCATCTTTTAAATACCTCTGGGGATGATGATTCAACCACTTCCCTGGACAGCCTGTTCCAAAGCTTGATAACCCTTTCCATAAAGAAATTTTTCCTGATATCCAACATAAATCTCCCCTGAAGCAGCTCAAAGCCATTTCCTCTGTTCCTGTCACTTGCTACTTGGGAGAAGAGACCAACATCGTCCTTGCTACAATCTCCTTTCAGGTACTTGTAGAGAGCTATAAGGTCTCCTCCCCTCAGCTTTCTTTTCTCCAGGCTAAACAATCCCAGTTCCTTCAACTACTCCTCGTAAGTCTTGTGCTCCAGACCCTTCACCAGATTTGTTGCCCTCCTCTGGACGCACTCCAGCAGCTCAATGTCTGTCCTGTATCAAGGGGCCCAAAACTGAACACAGTATTTGAGGTGCAGCTTCGCCAACATTGAGTATAGAGGGATAATTACTTCCCTATTCCTGCTGGCCACACCATTTCTGATACAGGCCAAGAGGCTATTTCCCTTCTTGACCTCTTGGGCACATTGCTGGCTCATATTCAACCTGCTGTCAGCCAGCACCCTAAGGTCCTTTTCCACTGGGCAGCTTTCCATCCATTCTTCTCCAAGCCTGTAACACTGCATGGGGCTGTTGTGGACCAAGTACAGGACCCGACACAGCCTCGTTGAATCCCATACAATTGGCCTCACACCATTGATCTCATCTGTCCAGGTCTCTCTGGAGAGGCTTCCTACCTCCAAAGAGACCAACACTCCGGCCTAACTTGGTATCATCTGCAAACCTACTGAGGGAGCTATCAGTCCCCTCAGCCACATGATTGAGAAAGATATCAAGCAGAACCAGCCCCAAGACTGAGCCCTGGGGAACACCACTTTTGACCATCCACCAACTGAATTTAACTCCACCATAGTTCTTTGGGTCTGGCCATTCTGCCAGTTTTTTACTCAGCAAGGAGCATGTCCATCCAAGCCATGCACAGCCAGTTTCTCCAGGAGAATACTAAGGGAAATGATTTTGATTCCTTTACTAAAGTCTAGGTAGACAAAATCCACAGCCATTCCCTCACCCACTGTGTGGGTCACCTTGTCACAGAAAGAGATCAGGTTAGTCAAGAAAGACTTGTCTTCCATAAACCCATGCTGACTGGACCTGATCCCTTGGTTAAATGAAAGAGATTCATTGTATCTGATTCATTGGTAAGTGTGGATCATCCTCCTTTTTCTAATTTTTTTATTATTATTATTTTCATTACTCCATATGTAACACAATCCAACCAGTGCATCTCAGGAAAAACATCATCTTTCAAGGATGACTTCCCCACCACTCTCAGTAAAAGATTACATCGTTTCCTTGCAGCTATGCGTCTGAGAGGTGGAGGGACAAGAGGAATTGAACCAAGCACTCCAAACAGCAGACTTTCTCTTTGTGTCAGACATTGTAAATTTGTGGTACATTAATTGACTGCCAACGTTCGTGCCAAAATTGATCCTCTTTGGAAATTCCATATTAAATTTCCTCCCAAAGACAGAATGGAGAGCCAGGTGCTGTTTTTGAAAGGGCAAGGTTTCTTTTTCTGTATGCTCTATCTTGTAGCATCCATGTAACACTATTTCAAATTCTCTTACTCTCAGATCTGAATTTCTCTGTTGCTGGCAATCTGAACAAGAAGGAGCTAGACATCTGTTCCTCCTTCCTTCTATGGCTTTCAATTTTCAGACCAAGAATATGTCCTTTCCCTTATTTAAACTGCAACTGCAAGGACACATTAGATCACTGGAACCTAGGAATCCATGATTCTACAATTCCCATTTCCCTGCACACTTCTGGTTGTCAAAACTGCGAAGTGTGAGTGATGTTGAACCATCCGGATTTGCAGGTAGGCTTTGCCTCTGGCTTTCTTCACTGAGACTCTGCAAACTCTCTTTGCTTGAAGGTCCGTTCTATAAGGAGTCTGATCTCATCTGCTCAAGGTGAAACATTTACTTTTCTCTCGTACAGACTTCTATGTAGAATAGATCTTCTAAAAACACATTCCTCTCTAAGTAATTTCTCCTACATTGTAATTAACTACGAATTGGTTGTTCCCTAAAAGATAGCTAACTGTGATGACAAGAGCACTGGGTAACAGGTAACATGCCCCCATGTTGCCTAACACTGGCAATTGTCACTTTTTCTGTGTCTGTAGGTTCATGGAGACTACCTCCGTCTTCCCGGTGGAGGGATAGGTCCATCTGGCTGACAACAGTGAGACAGGTCTGAGCTCTGCTCTGCTGTTGGTGGCACAAATCTGTCCAGTCCCAGACATGAGGCATGGGTCTCTCTCACTCAGCTCCCACAGTACATGAAGCTCAAGAGAACTTGTCTGCATGGACAGAGGACACAGGGATGACCAAAAGCTTGGCACAGGAGCCATGCTGTCCATTGTCTGCTCCAGCATGCAGGCAGGACATGTGCCTGCGTCAAATGTTACTGCATGGTACCAGCAGCATGTTGCACCTTCTCCTGCAGCTGAGGTGCCCTGGCCCCTGCCCTTCAGGAGTAGGTGAGGTTTCCAATAGGTTGCTGACTGATCTGATGTCTGTATGGGTGTCCTTCTAGCTGTTCTCCTCTGGTCACATAAGACAGGGGAAGGAAGAGTGAAGGGGAGGTACTGACTCTCTGTTGCTGGGAAATGCAATTTTCTGGCTCTTCCCATACTCATCAGGCACAGATTATTTCTGCCTTCAGCTTTAATGAAGAAATGATGTCAAGAGACAGCAGTGGCAAACCCACTCTAGCATCATCACCTTGCAGGTACGAGTAAAACCAGCTATACCGCCACGTTAGTATTTAACTAAGCAGGGTCCTTACAGAATGGATGTAGTGTGACTGAGCAGCAAGTTCACCATTTAAGTGAAAATCAACACTTCCCAGCAGTGAGGTAGATCATTAAACATTTTGTTCCATGAGCCAGCATCACTTTTCTAAAAAAAGGTGCCGGGTGTTCAGCCAAATGAGCAATTCGACTGGCTTAACTTTCCTGACCGCTTTCTAATTTGGTTTTAATGAAGATATAATTAAGAGGTAATGTCAGTAGAGCAGAACATTGTCACAGTATAATGGTCTCCTGCTGCTGCATAAATTGTAAATGCAGTAAATACAGAAAGAAAGCCAGAATGTTTATTTTCAAAGCAGGAGGCATTGATCCTGGGACACTCTTCTGTTTTGATACCTTTATTTCCATTTTGTCAGAAGAATGAGCGGCAGCAGATTGAATCCATTTTGGCTTGCTCCTGCTTTGCAGAAGAGGAAGGAAAACTCTCCAGGTGGCTCTGCTGCATGGGTTAGACTCACAATTGCTCACTTTAACCTGATTGTCCAACAGTATTCATGCCGTCATAGAGAAAGCAGCAATTGAACATCTCAGTCAATCAAGCACTACAGAATAACTTAGCCATGATAGTACTATTTACGTAAGCGAACTTCCTTTCAGAAACCATTCTTTTTAGTTTTTTAATGGCTGGAGCTTATGATGTTCATCTTTTCTGGTGAGTAACGTCTTTCTTCCAGCATTGCAACAGCATAAATAAGGATTTTATGTTCCAGCACATATCATTCACCTCCATTGCAATTCACATTGCAAAATTATTTCCATTCTGAACTTCAGTTCTTATTTTTCTTGTAAGCTTTGTAAAACTTCTTGGGGGAGAAATTCTCTTCCCAGGCATTTAAACCAAGTAATAGCTTTAATCTTTATTTTTTTTGCATTATGAAGGCTAACAAGATATACTATCTCCTAAAGCTAAGACTGTTTTCTCAAGCAGAAAACTGCATGAAATAACTGCAAATGAGACTTTTGCTAAAATATGGATAAATCTTGGAAGTTAAAACTTCCTGTGAAATTAGTACTTGCTGAAGAGAACTGTCTTTTTTCTGTCTGAAATATTTGGTGTTTTGCATTTGCAAACTAAAGAAAAATTAGAGCACATAGAGTAAAAAATCTTCCCAGACACCCCAAAAATAACACCTCTTATATAGTGCTTTTCATCAATAGCTCGCAGAACACTTTACGCTGGTCAGAATGAGGTCTATCCAGATACGGGTTCCTCAAAAAAATCCATCTCCATTCTGAAGTAGAATAAAATCCAGCCTTTAAAATATGCTAATAAAAATGAGAGATCATTAGCACACCATATGTTAAGCACATCTAAGCTGAGGGGGATTTGCCTTCAAACTCAGATTAAGCCTTTTATTTAAACAAGACCTAACCACTGCCTTGCTTGCCTAGGTCATTTTGCTCTTGCCTAGGTAGATATTCACACTAATGGGAAGTAGATGGGCTCTTTGTGTTTTTGGCCAAGCAGCTGGCTGGAAGATGGAAGCTTGCACTTCCAAATCCTTCTTTTGGCTCATGCAGGTTTTAGTTGGCTCTGTCATCTTCTGCAAGAGGACGTTCTGCCCCATTAACACTGTGGAGGGAAGATGCTCTTCACCTGTTCCTTTTTGTGAGTTATAACACACACCATCTCTCTGTTGCCTTGCATGAACCACGGAGTAGTTGTTTTCCATTTACTCCTCTATAGCTGAGGTAGAGCACTCTCTCTGATGAAATGGGATATCTCCCTCTGGACTAGAGAAAAGTGCCTGCCACATAGAAATTGTTGTGACAGATAAATTCCTAGGAAAGACTTGTTTTGTCATAACACCATCTTACAGCCAGAAGAAATTATTTTACCAAGCAGCGAACCTTCAAGTCACCATCTTAGCGTCATCTCCTCAAACAGGAAAGACAAGACATCACAATCTAATGTGAAATCAGTGGCAGAGGTGGACATAAGACTCAAGTGCTCGTTGTCCTTAGCTCTCAGCGCATTGCCTTGCCCTTGACTTGCAGAAAGAAATTACAGTATTAAAAGCAGTGAGTGTTTTCAGAGATAATGCTGCGACTCTGGAGGACTACATGAATATAAGTGTCATAGGGTTGCATTTACATCAGGGTTACCCAGTTAGAATTTGCCTTATGGTGTGTTGTGCAGTTTTACATCTCTGCAGGCTGTGCCCCTGTCTAAATGATTGTTGAAATGGTCAAAGGAAACTGGAAAATCACATGCAGGAGTTGTGCTTGAGTAAAGTTATACTTGCACAGCCCAAAAAAATGTTAGAAATAGGAAGGTACCCAGGATACTAAAATAACAGCTGGCTCCTCTGCTGAAACATGGGAGAAAGCCATCTCCCCCAGACTGAGCCATCCCTCCACCAGTTCATTTTAAAGGCTCCTGGGGACAGGAGGAGACTATCATATAGCTGGAAGTTGTTGGGAGGCCACCTATTTGCAGCTTACCCACAGTGTCAGGAGCTGAAGGAAATACTGCAGGAATTTCTTATGTTTCCTGGGGTGAGAGCATCATGCTCTGGATGCTCTTTATACTCTTGAGTGAGGAAGACATCCTCTCCCCCAAAACATGGCCTCTGACAGAGCCCTGGAGGGCACAAGGGGCCAACGCTCCTCCCTTTGAGCACATGTGCATCCTTGCCCAGCTGAGGGATGGGAGGAGGATGGTGAATCCAGAGGGAGAAATCTCTTCCCAAGGGACGGTGTGAGCAGCAAGAGGGAGTCAGTCACTAATGAAAAGGCCACCTGCATCTTCTCTCCCACTTTTCTCAGGCCGCTGTAGAGAGGCAACCATGGCATACCAGGGGCAGCTGTGGAACAGCTATGATGCCCCTGGTGCTGTGAGCACCCTGAGAAGTCCAGCAACCCAAAGAGGTGAGGGAATGGCCAGAGAGGCTTCCTAGACTGTACTCAGCAATCCATGCAAACCCTGGGGCTGTGGCATGGACAGGAGCAGACCTGGAGCGTTTGCCTTAGTATGAGCAGCAAGGGGTGAGTTCCCTTGCCTGGTCCCTAAAGCACTCTGCCTTCAGAATGTGATCTGTGCTTCTCTACTGCACCAAAGGGCTGTCACTGAAACAGATTTATGGACCTATCTGCTGGAAAGTAAAGCTGGGGAGGGAAGAGCAAGGAGCAAGACATTTCCCTTTAAATGAATAGGAAACTTTCAAGATTTCCCCTCACCTGTGGGAGCATTTCACTTTCCAGTGAACAGCACTATAAATTTTACCTAATGGTAGAAGTAAAGATGTTTTATGGTTGTCCAGACTGAACTATGATTGACTTAAAGTCTAACAAATCATTCCCTTGCTCTCCTCCCACTGGCTTTTTAAGAATGCTACACATAGTGCTCGTATTTCCTTTAAAGATAATCAGAGTGGGAGGGAACAGCTGCCACCAGCACCTAATGAATGAAGTTTGAGCCATCCCATAATTTCCCTCTGCTTTGCTATAAGGGCATGAGGAAAACAAGCAGAGCAGAAATTCTCTGGCAAGAAGTAGGCTGAGCTGTGCACCTGAGCATCCCTCCCATGCTGTCAGGAGACAAACTGCTCCGTGGGAAGCTGAAGTGGCTGCTTCCTCAGTAGGATGTGGGGTGCTGGAGGAAGAGACAAGGAGTCAACAGGAGTCTCACCATAAAGGGCTTTTTGACGCAATGCTGCATGTTGTGGTGGAGAGCAGTATTTCCAAGAGAGATAGCGTATTTGTACCAAATCAATATGCATGCTGTTTCACTGTTGGAATACTGTCGTTTTCCTTTATTACATTAAAGGGGAACATCTTTATCTCATGGTGATTTGGGTGGCATGTGACATTGCCTAATGTAAAAGGGCCAGTAATATCAAGGAGACAACCGTGAAATAACACATTATACACTAAATTGAACAGCAGGCTCATTTACATTCTTTTAATTTGGAAATATGAACATTCAGAAACCCTCTTCTCCACTTGCATTCCCTTATTTGGGAAACATGTAAATTACATTTATGATAATTTAGTATTAAACTGATACAAGTATTGCAAATTCCAGAAGCAAACATTTCAAAATAGACAAGAGCTATGTCAGCCTTCTTTTCAAACCTGTGCAGATGACACCAATCACAGCATCCCCAACTTCTGGACCTGTACTTGCAAATGCTTGTAAAGCAGATGGGATGGCTAAAGTAAGGCTTGTAGGACTGGACCTTTTGTCCCAATCACAGTGCAGGATTATCGTGTGTGGCAGATGGATTTAATTAATAAATTGGGTGTATCACCACTTCTGTTGTATGTGGAGCCATTTTTTTCCAAGCCTGTGAGATCTCAGAACAGCAGATGAAAATCATGGCAAAGGACCTTTTGTATCAACCATGCTCAAATGATGCTGAGAAGCCTCTTCTATGGTAATCCCACTGTTACTTTTTCCACTCTCACCTTGGAAACCTCCTACTGATAGTGATTCATGTTCAGGTGCTCACCACACAGCATATTTGATTGCCTGTGTAATAACCATTATTGTAAAGTCATTTCTCTTATATGTAAATGGAATTGTTTCACTTTCAATTCAAAACCATTTACTGTCTCTGCTTCAGGGAAAGTCCATCCTGACGGCACACAAATATTAGTGTTCATTGTGGCACTAGCTGCAGCTCCCTCCTGCCCGAAGAAATGCTTTCCATCACACCAGTCAGACACAGTTCCCTTGGCCATTGCCACTGCCTGTCCTTAATTCCTCTGCTGCTTTTCAGTGTCCTTTTTGGAAAGTGAGGCTTAAAAATGCATGCTGTGCTCCAGCCTTTCCCAGACTGCATAATGCTGCACTCGTCGCTCCCTTTTTGTCACACAACAGATCCCTTTACTCTGTACACCCTGGGATAGCGATTGCTCTCCTCGCAGTGTGAGCTCTAATGCCCTTCATTACCCACCACAACCCCAAGGTCTTTTCTCTATTAATGTTTTCTAAATATCTGTGCCAATTGTTGTTATTTGTCTCTAGGTGCATTCCTGTCACATTCATCAATATTAACTAAATTTTATTTTGTTGACACCTTCCTGTGGCTCAGAACCTGCCAGATAATACTGCAATGGGGATTTACTATTGCTTTTCACCTATTCATTTTATATTTTATTGCTTTTATTGCTAGTAAGGTTAAACACAGCATTGCCAGAATACAGAGGGGAATAAAAATATTTAAATAAATAATTGAAAGTTGAAAGTAACATTTTTTTTAGAAAAGAAAGAAAAATACAATTTTTTCTCATAAAATACAAAACTTCTACTTAAAATTTCCCCTTTTGCCCAAACTTAAATAAAAAAAGAGAGTGTAATGAACAAAACCTAGTATCCTCTTTAAAAACAGAAGTTGTGAAACCTAAACTTTTATGTGAGCGTTTTCATCTGAGCCACATAGCCTTTAAGGGCAAAGGTGTTCAGAGTAGTTCTCACAAAGCCTGTGAGAAGGTAATACCTGCCTTTTATTCCGGCATGTTTTACAGATGGGTCAGTACATAAATCATTGTTCTGAATAACAGCTCGTGCCCTTTCAGAAGAGTTCTAAAATATTTGCCTGAAGCTAATCAGTAGTGGTGGCTTAATGGGCTTCCATGTGTCTTTGCTGTACGGTGCAGGGACTGAAGCAAGAACATGCTGCGGAGCCTCAGTCAACAGCAGTCGCTCAAGCAAAATTGTATTTAAAAAAAATAACCGATCCCCAAAATAACAATAACAAAAACCCCTAAACTGCCCAAAATACATCTGAACACAAGCGATATTAACATACTCATTTCTTGACATTGTCAATAGCCTTTCAGATATTTATTTGCAATTTCCTACAGAAACTTGCACAGATCAAAGAGAAAGGACAAGTCTGGAGTAACCTCAGCTCTAAGAAGAGAGGCACAATTAAATAGAGGTCTAGTTAAAAGACCTCATTTCTCAGAGTCCCAAGTCAATGGGTTGATCTCAGAGCAGCAAATGGTGATTTCATGCCCATTCTTCAGCCGTACTCACTTTACGAATCACCCGTCATGCACTGTGAACTGAAGCCCTGTCAAAAAAGTACCTGCTACTGCATGAAGGTGCAAGAAGCTCTGGGCATATGTTTTCTGTCAGTGGCTGCTGGTACTTCTGAAATGACATCAGGCTATGTCTGCTCTTTGGCACTAAAACAATCCTGACTTTTTTTTGTGGAGATCCAAAGATAACACCATTTAACATTCCCTCTAGTTGGCTGATTCAGTCCCACATACCATTACCAGCTGATGGCAAACACATGGAAGTTTCATTAACCTTCGTAGTAAGTCTGCATTGCACCTGTGTTGCTCATTCCCAATGGATTTGAGGAAAATTTGTTTAGGTTATCCTTGAGGCAAAGATGGGTTTCAGGAGGGGAGCCCAAACAGGACTCTTTGATTACACAAGATTTGCTCCAAAGAATGCATTTTTAGTAATTGCGTCTGCACACCTGATTTAGCGCTCATCAGCAGACAGTAGTGGGAGCTGATTTCTTTGAAAGTAAATACCCAGCAGCCAGGACTGTAACAGATGTTACGGCTGGGACCAGTAATTCACTTACCTGTGTCTCAAAAAAACCCTCTTTCCTATACATTTCTTCTCAATATTCTCCTGGGCAATCACTAGCCCTGCTAAATTTGTGGTTCTCATTTAATTCCTTGACATGTTCTTATTTTTTAAAGCTTTATTTTCAGCTATTGAAGTACAAGAAATTGCTTTTGGCCTCAAGCCTTTCTTTCCAGAGAGGCGACAAGAGACTCCACTCCTGGTAACTTAAAGAGAATGCTTTCCACTTTGGCATGAACAGCTCTCAGGGCGTTTCTGAGCCCACCTGCACATTTCATGACTAGTCAGTGTTCCCAGTGGATGCAAATATTTTCCTGCTCTGCCAGTGGAGGGCACAGCGCTGATAAATCCTCGCGATAAAGTATCTTTCTTTGAGATACAAGGCTTGGGTTTAAGCACAGTCAACATACCTCTCAGCCCTAGGTCTTCTTAAACCACTACCCAGCAAGCAGATAGTTACAGCATGGATAAACTGCCTGCAAGAAAGGAGTTGAGTCTAGCTCTCCTGGCCCAGAGACAGGTAGGGCAATCAAGCCCTGTGCTGAGAGTGAGCAACCTCAGACAGCCCATGGTGTGGGGAGAGGCATCTCTTAGCTGCAGCAGGTCAGACTCCAGTGGGGTTCTATGAGGCAGCAGGTGGGACTCCACAACAAGGTGGCCCCATGCCGCAATCCCATGATCGCAATCTGCGATCTGCCACCTAGGTGTTGGTTTAGCTTCTCCCCAGGTTCAGAAACTGCTTCCCAATCTGTCTTTGAGCCTCTCATCAGGGGCTCCCCTAGGTGGGACAACCAGAATGCAGCAAGCCAGGAGCCAGCCCTGACAGGAGTCACCCAGCAGGCATTAGCAGACCCTCTTTGGAAAGAAATCCGTGGTCATGCAGCCTGCGGTCATACATCCCATGGCACTGCTTGGGTTAAAAGGTAAGTGCTGCACATGGCATCTCTCAACAGGGGGGTGTAGATGCCATGGACAAGTAGTCATTCTTTCACAGCATTACATCAGAAATGTTACTGAAATCACTGCAAATTATGTTTGCTGTATAATCTTTTTTTTCCCGTTCCCTAGTCTGTAATTACAGCACCTTAAAAAAGTGTATATTGAATTTTTCTACCATGCTCTATGTTTAGAGCTTGACAGGATTCAATTTTAATTTCAACTTCAATGATAACATTTTATTACCTGTGCTCTTTATTTATAGTTACATATTGCTCATTTATACTGATGTAAATATTTTTTGACCTGTATTCAAAAAAAGTGCAGTTATCATTGGTTGAAAGAAAAGCCATCTCCCTCTTTTGAATTGCTGGCGTGATTTCAGAGAGACAGGGTCTATAAATTCATCAGCCATCAGAGAATTTTGCCCTTAATCTAGATAGAAGAAAAATGACAAATACATTACAAAACCCTTCCTGACAGAGCCTGCCCATGCTCTGTTTTCCTGGAATACTACACAAGGTGACAACATGAATCACAAGTAGCATTCAATGTGGGTTTGGGCAAGATAGAAAATGCTATCTTTTTTTTTCAAAGTATTTAAATCTTAAAAAAAAAAAAAAAAAAGAGATGCTGTGCTATTGAAAACAGAGTTGAGTTGAGAAAAAAGGGTTGTTTGAAGTGTTTCATGCATTTAGATAACCCAAGAAGATCCCATATGGAACGTGAACAAGTGTTAACAGAAAGATCATTAATCAAGTAATATGCCTACTGGAAACAAACCCCACAACAGCTTAAAGAAAACAGACAAAAAGTTAGCCCATGCTTGGGATGTAAAGTAAAGGGATGTCACTGCTGAAGTGTTATTTGAGAGAAGAAGCAGTGTGCAACCTTGGACAGCCATGAATCAGACACTCCATCATCCAACTCTGCAGTACCCCAAGACCGCAGTATCAATCAGCTGATACACAACCAGTGGAAAAAGTTCCCGAATCAGGTCTGCTTGCTGGAGAACAAGAGCATGAGAGTGCCCACCAGGAGGAAATCTCTGTTTTATTCAGGAGAATTCAATTCCAAGTTTGCAGTGTGATCCTTGTGTGCGTGGACACCGAGCTTTTGCTGACTGCAGTCAAGCTGAAGGATTTACCTGCACAGCACAGCAGTGGGACAGTGGGCATCTCTTCTCCACTTCCCCGCCCACAACAGCTGCCTTCCTGCCAAAGTACTGACTACTGCCTTCGTCCCACCATGGAGTGTTGCTGGAAATTCTAGTCGTTACTCTGTAATGCTGAAAGCGGAGAAATACAGTGCCAAAATTTTCATGCAGGAAGAGAAAGGCCCAATTTTTAATATGTATGAATACAAAATGATTGGTCCCTAAATGCAGGAAACATGGGAGTTATTGATGAATATGAGCAGGGGAATGGGGGATGGCTGCTCTCATCTTGATGCTGATACTTTTTGCTAAATGATTTGGCACAGAAAATAAAAAAAAGCCAAGGCTATAACTGCTTTCTGTTGCCACCTTAATGATCCTAAGTGCTCTGAGGAAATCACCGTTGGGCATTTTACCCCGTGTATTTGCAGACCCAGATATAAGAATTATTGATAGGAAGAAACTAGCAGATATTAATGAACATTTTCCCTAAGCTAGTGTATCCCTGGAGAATTTTCAAGTCCTAATGTGTAATATATTTGAAAAGTACAATTTTAATTCCATCCTGGAGAGTATTTAAATCTTAAAGAAAATTACAACTATGTAGGGGATTCAAAGTACAATTATCAGAGCTGAAACATCCTTTACCTACCCACACAAAACAAACAAGGTTCATAAATCTCAAAGTTTTTGTTCAATACTCCAATTTTCAAATTCACATGAATGGTAAAAGCAACAACAACACTAAATAAATAATTTAACACTCTGTGTTTTAAATAAATATAAGAAAGACATGAGATCAGTTTAGGTTCCTTGGTTTATGCCAAAGAAGCAACCATGCAGCAGTATGAGAGGAGAGTGCTCCAGGATTTGTCTAACAAGTGTTTATGTTTTGCACATGTAGTGAAAAGCTATATATCAAGTCACTGGAGAAAGCAATCCTCCAAACGCTCTTCACTTTACAGGTTTGGCAGGGATGCCTTGTTGATCAGGTTCAGCTCTTGGATAGGTTCAAATGAAAAAGGTTATTTGGTCTGCTCTGAAATTTGGTGCATCTCACAGCAGGAGGGAAGCAGAAGGTGTGGGCTGGGGGAAGCAGACGGAATGCGTCAGTTTGAGGAGATGGTTCTCCCTATAACAGCTGCTCTTTTAGCATTATGTTCATGGGTGAATAAGTACGAATGTGTGTGAAGATGTGGGGGGAAAAAAAAAAACAAAAAACAAAAAAACCACCAGGGTTCTTGAATAAGCCCAGTCTTTCAGCGTGTCCTCTATAGTATCTTGACATCAGTTCACCTTCGATGATGCAACATTGGCAGCAATCCTCAGGAAAGCATCTGGCTGCCTTTGTAGGTAAATGAGTAGCAGCTGGGAAAAAAACGGAGTTCACGTAAGGACAGAGGCACTGAAGGGCTTTCTGAGCTATTGATTTCCACATGCGCTCAAAGGAGAACAATAGGGAAAACAGCTCAGGTTATCCAGAAATTTCTATAATTTGCCATCCAACCCAGGTGCTAGATTGATTGAACCTGGTTAACACTGCTTAATAACCAGCTCAAACAATCTCTGAAGCATATTATTAAGCACTTGAGAAAAACTACTCCAAATGCTTGCTAAAGAGATTTGTATCTTATATTTTACACAAAATATTTTGTATGAATACTGAGATGTATAATAAGAGAAAACCAGTGGTGGCTGTCAGCTGGGATGGCAATTGCCCAGCTACATGGCCCTTTCTACAGGTGAGTGTCATGTGCCAGCAGGGTGCTGGGGTTGCTGGTCCACTTCTCCTCCTATGCCTTCTGCATGGTTGGACCTTACTCGCCCTGAGACGTTCAGCCTTTGGGTGGGCAGAGGATGTGGCTCGCAGCTCTTCTTCCCCACATACTGCACAGGATTTTTGCTCCTGTCCAACCACCTCCTGCTCATGCAGTTATTGCAACTATTTTAATTTTGCAAGAACACCCACGATACTACGACGAATTTCCAAGCCCCTGTACTCCTTGGATTCCTTATGTCTTTCCTCACAAGCACGTACAACCAGCACACAGGTTGCACTTGCTCTTGGGTCATACCTATTTCTGCACATGGTGCTATGCTGACTCCCTCATGGACTCCTGTGAGTCAAAGGTTCTCTCAGATTGCTCCATACAGAGGTGAGGGGTGCAAGTTTGCAGTTAATAGCCCTCTTCACACAGCTTTTCAAGAAACATCTGCACCCAGGGCCAATTCAAAACTCAGATCTTCGTCTCTGTGTGTAGCTCTCCTTCCTGTTCTTTCAGCTCTAATCATTAGGACCTGATTGCTTCAGGAAAGATGAATGCATTGGCGAGGGTTTTTTTGTGTCCTGTTGTTCGTAAATCATGGTTCCTCTTACACAATAATGGTAATTATTACTTTTCTGGACCTTTGACTGATTGTCTTAGCAGAAGAGAAAAAAAAGCAACAGAAAAGGAGGGCAAAACCAGACATCCTGGAAATACAAATAACCTTTTGCCTCTTGCTATTAGAATTGTTCCCTTTAGATCAGAGCCCATATGCCCACACATGTGCACACATTGCTTTCTCTACTCCACAGTGCCTAGGGTAGTTCATCTAGTTTTAAATTGGCCATAGTAGATGAAGGGTGGCAGAAGGTTATTTTTAATCTGCTAATCTGTTATGGGGGACTGTTGCAGCAATGAAGCATGGAAGGTGAAGGAACACAGAGGGAAAAAGTAAAATAAATTTGTTTGAACTAAAGGAGCACATGAGGTTAGAATTTCAAAGCTCCTTGTACCAAACTGTTCAAGTAGCAAAAAAAGACCTTCCTTCCCCACTCCCCCTTTTATTGTTCCCCGACAGCACCTGTCCTTGTGTAGAACATGGAAGTCTGTGGTAAAGGGATGAGGGCGAGCCTTATTACCAGACTTTTCCAGAAATCTCCTATCTGGTTGTATAGCTCAGCATAAGAAGGAGTTGCACTCAAATACACCCAGGATTTTGCACCACACCGTTAGCCTGTCTGACTCTGGGACAGTGTGACGTGATCAAACAGGCAATCAGATAACATCCTCTTCCCTGAGGTACTGTCAGGTCCCTGCTATTTCCACTCCTTTCTCTTAAAAAAATCAATTTATTTGTTCTTCTCATGCTTACTATGTCTTTTTTTCCTCTTTTTTTTCCTTCACTTTATATAAAAGCATTCTTAGCAATTCAAGACAGGTCCAGCTGTTGTTAAGTTCTCATAGAGAAAATAATATCAAACAGAGCAGTGCTGAGGAAGCAAACAATCCAGTGCAAAGCCTGCCCTTAATTGATTGATGAAAGGAAAATTAGGACTGCCTTAAGAAACAATTTCCATAGCAATGGGAATAGAGACAAAGCTTTGCCGTGAATTGCAGGCGACCTGCCACAGCTTTTTGGCCTCTGAGGTGCTGGTCAGCATGCCCAGGGTTCCCACTAGCAGCAGACAGTGGATGCCCCAGGTTAGCAAGAGACTGCTCTCCTACTGATCTGACCCATAGGGCAGGGTGTTGCACGGGCTATGCCTGTGGGTAAGCCCAGTTAGAGAGCCGCAAACACGGTGCTGTACTGTGGGATGGAGATAAGCTTCCAGCCCTCACCCTACCACCCTCCTCTAGAAAGAAAAAGATGCCATGTTTTGTAGTCCTTTCTCTTTCCCTTTGCACTTTTTTTAGGTAAAAAATAAGATTATGCCTCAGCCTTAGCACAGACTGCTATCACTTCTAACAGACTGACTTCCTTTTATTTTCTTTATAAAAAAGAGCAATGTTTTTCCCTTCAGAAAGATCTCTGCAGGTGCCATGGGTAATAGGGGCACGCTGCCAACGATTAAGACCACATTCTTCAGTTTTGAGGGTTAAGGTTACTTGCTTCAAAAGCGAATAATGATACGAGGTATAACTAAAATTTTATTTGCTTGATTGGAGATGTCTTAAGGAAAGCTTGCTTTCAGTGAAGGAAGCCCAGTGCAGGAGTCTCAGCGTGGGGAATCACAACCTTCCAAATTGCCAGCTGCTTTTGAAAGCCTTGGTCATGCATGTGTGTGTGTAGCAGATTTGTGTGTGTAGCAAGTTTGTGTGTGCCTTTTGTTTGCTAAGCAGGCCACAAAAAGCAAACTCAAGTTCCTGGCAGATAAATCATGAACAAATGTTACTCTTAATTTAGTGTAGTACAAAATCAACAGTTTACAAATTATAATAGGCCTTAGAGAAAGAAACAGCTCAAAGAGAAAAAAAACAACCCTAATTCTGGACTTCAAGGTTGAAAAACCAAATTAATCCATCTTCATAGCTGTCCATTGGACACAGCTTCCTCAAGCTGTACATTCACCAAGGCTTAATTCACACTCACACTCTGTTATGGCTCTGTTGTGTGCTAATGGGACTTCAGCACCTACAATAGCAGGCAGGAGCTGTCTCTTGCTACACACGGTGTTGTAGCTGGCTTCGCTTTGCTTTAAACCTATACTCTTTCCAAATCCACAATGTGTGTTACTGCTTTTGGTGACATTTTGATTGCTAGATATGACTAAGACCACCTCAGAAGAAAAGGCAAGCAAGGCTGATGTGATTTCCTCTGTATTGTTTTTGTTTGGCTCACCTTTTCAAAAGCCATTCCTGAAACAAGTGGAAAGACTGGTCAGTACACAGCCTGTCTCATAATGAGTGGCCTCTTCGTTATTGTCATCAAGTACCAGCACTCTGGAGAACAAATAGAAGAAACTACCTAAAAGGTAACAGTCTGAAGAGAGAGAGATAAATGCAGTCATGACATAATACACCAATTGACTGGAAGATGGATTTGTCTCAAAGCAACATGACATATTTTTATCTACTAGAATTTATGGAAATAAATTTTACAGCGCTGCTTTTCAGAGGGAACAAAAGTTAGTAGGCTCTAAGGAACATACATATTTCAGGAATTTAGAAAAAGTTAAAGAGTCAATGTATCAGAGATATGACTTAAGGGACAAAAACAAACCAGAGGGAAAGGGAATAAATGACAGCACAGCAGTTGTGAGGGTGAAGTTGGTCGTTCTACTGCTTGGCAAAAATTTCTGCTTTTTTGCTAAGTAGCCTTTCAAAAGCATCTGCTTTCTGGGGAAAAGTGAAGCTTTCTATTGAAAAGCTATTGAAGTATTACTATGTTTGGAACATTTTCTGACATTCAGCTTTCTAGTGTAGAAATTAAAATTTGCCAGGGAGGGAAAACATCCTTTGTTGTTGTTGTTGCTGTTGACATTTTTAGTAAGAAACCTCTCCTTACCTACCTTCACTGGGGAATGAAAAGCTTGCACTGGATGCAGAGCTAGAGCAAAAGACAAAGAAGAAGTATGACAAAATTAGACAAGTCAAAGCATCCTGATTTGTTTTTTATCTATTCTTTGGTCCTTTCTCTTTTAGCTTCTTGTTTATCTTTTTTTTTCTACTTGTCATGGCACTTCTTTTAGGCTATCAGCTTTCTGTTCAGGGATTGCTATTGAGTTTTCACAAGGGTTAACATGTTGTGGGGTTGACTGGCAGAAGCTTGAGGGTTACAACATATGCCAATCACTGCAGAGAGTCAGCTACAAGGAGAGGTCATCTGGACAACCCTTTGCTAACAGTAAACATCAGGAGAGGTCCAAACAAGAAGACTGAAGTATTTGATGCAAAAAAGTGAGCAGAGCCCTTCTTCGGGAAGAGACTTAGGCAAACAACCAGCTGAAACTGTCACAACCAGCACTCCTTCTGCCTGACCACAGTCTGAGCATTCAGATCCCAGAAAGTGCTGTTGCCAAAGGCTGGTAGTTTTGCAACATGGTGTACCTAGTTCAGCTTACATGCCACCAACCCCAAGGCAAGATTACATAACTGCTAGATAGCTTTGAGAAGTCCTCCTCATCTCAAATTCAACCACTTGCTTTATGACTTTACTAGGTCTGGATTGGCAAGGCCTTGGCGCTTGTTCACGTGTATTTATAGGGAAGGCAGGATATGCAGATGAAAATGACATTGTTTCTGGAGAGAGCAATTAACGCTAATAGGATAAGGAGAGATATGACGTGACAGTATCAGCTAGAGAGAGGGGCTGACGCCGCTAGGGTGACATTTTAAATGTACTCTTATATGGTTTATTTGTAAAGAACGAACATAATGGTTCTCCAAGAGACGAAGAACTCCACCTGCTCTAGAGATGTAGCTATAGCAACCTCCACACGATTACGTTGCTAATCTGCAGGTGTTGAAGTGGCATAGATAGATGCTGTTGAGTAATTCGGCTCCAAATAGATACTTTGATCTGCATAACAGCTTGCATTTATGTCCCAAATATGGATCATTTCCAGTTCTGCAATTCTTCCTTACAAAAGCAAAATTCCCATTCTTTATTTTATAATGGGAGTTTTAAAACTTTCCCTTGCTATATAACAAGCTAGAGAACTCCATTACTTCTGGGTGAGGTAGGACTAGAAGAAAAGGAAACATTTTTATTGCCAAAAAAATGTCTAAGCTATTTCTTGCATGTTTTATCTGAGTGAATCCTCAATGGGAAAAAAATCAAACACGAGAGAACATTTGTTCTACTTTCCTGTATACATGACGTACAGATGAATCGTGTCTTCACATTAAAGACAGTCCATTCCACTGCCGACTCTGGCAGCAGTCTCTGAACAAGTACCGGATCAGATCATGCTTCATTAGCAGCCACAACACTGTTGAAAATTTCAAGCCACACTGTTGAAACGTCTACCTCACATCTGTCCTGCTTTACTCGCCACAAGATGTCATTGAACTTGGTGGGTATGTCTGGGATGGAATTCAAGATGGAATATGGCTCATCATCAAGCAGCTCCAAAGGAATCTGGACCTTTGATAAGCAAAATCTACAATTCACAATTTCAATAAAAGGAAAGAATTCAACAGCTCCAAGAGAAAAATGACTCTTCATTGCAATTCCCCACTAATCTGCTGGAGGATTCCTTTAGGAGGAGTAGTTCAGTCACATACTCATCGTTTCATGAAAGCTGGTTAAGGACATTTGATGAAGACTTTAAAGTCTATATCACATGCCCCTTTCCTTGTCTGCTTTTTGTCCTTTATTTCTTTGCCAAATGAAATTCCCACAGCCCAGTCGCTCTCCTCCCTTCCTGAAGCAACCTACAGCACCCTCTTTCCCACCCCCACTTTTCAGGCTACTGACTAATCACCTTGTTTATTTGTCTGAATGATTTTGCTGTATTGAACAACCACAAATCAAAAGAGAAAAGCCATTTTAAATATCTCTGTTCTTACAAAAATCAGTAGTCAAAGTTGAATGCTTGTCTTTTGCGTCAGCTGCATGAATCTGACAGTGGGTCATGGTGCAATTACCCACCATTTTTTCCATGGGACCCTGCTTTATCCCTTGCTCAGGATGCTGCTCTTGAAGCAGCATCACCTTTTTGTCAAAATCAGGTGTTCTTCGTTCTGCCCCAAAATCCCTGTTCCTCTGCCTGTCTGCCAGTCTTGCTTTCACACCTGCCTCCTGCTCCACTAACCCCCCGTCCCTTTCTTCAGTGCCTTTCGTTTTATTACAGCCCAGCCCCTTCACCCCGACTGCTCCCCAGGAGCCAGCAGGCTCCTCCACCTCCCACCTCCCCAAATATTTCAGACTTCTTGTCCTTGGCTCTTGTGGCATTTTCTTTGTGCTTCCTGTCACTGCGTGACCCCAATGGTTAGGAGACAGCTGAAGAGGGGAATTACAGAATCTCTCTGGGCCACCAAGGGGATGCAGCGCTTTGGGCTTTGGTGCCTTGGTCCTGGGTGTCCTGCACCTTTGTTTTAAACAGATAGGTGCTGCCTGGTTATCCTACACAAACAGTGCTTCCCACTTCTGGTGATCTGTCTGAAAGCACAATCCCCTTCTCATTAAGGCCATATTAATGTGTTCTTATCTTCTAATTCTTTATTAATTAAATCTTCCATAAATTTCTCCATTACTTTTCTTAGGATTGCTATCAAGTAAACCGGACTGTATTTACCTGCATGATTTCATTTGTATTGGAATTTTTACACAGTATCAATATTGACCTTTGAGAACTTCCCCATTACTTCATGACATCAAAATTTACAAATCTAAAAATATCCAGCATTGACTCTTGGGGCCCACTTTTGTGGACTTTCAGATTTCAAAAGTGCTTAACCCTGGTGCAAGTTGTTCAATACCTCTCAATTAGTAATACGTCAGAAAACACATTATTCTAAATACAAAGCAGAAATAATCGTTGAGTGGTTTTGGTTTTTTCTTCATCATTATTAATGACTTATCTGTCTCCAGCTAGCAATGAGGCATTGATAATTTTTCTGCTATTATTCATAACTTTTCAAGAAACCCTCCTTCTTAAACAAAACCTGACCAATCATAAACTTTTTTCTGATGACTTTAGTATTCTTTATCAATTTTCTACACTTCATAAAGTCTTATTTATATGAATTTTTATTACCTCTCCTTTTTTTCCCATATGTTGCATATTGCTTTTTAATTTGTTATTCCTGCCTTCATTCTTCCACTGAAAGAGAATGGGCTTTCCACCAATATTATTCAGCTCCTTTACTGTGAAGTAATGGCTTTTAGGTCGTTTAGCATGTGCTTCTTCCTAATAATTTTTTTACACACGGTTTCACTTTTAACTTTTCTCACTTTGGGAAACTGCTGTCTGTCTTCAGGCACCAAGTGTATGTGGTACTTGGAGTTGCACAGCTTGTCAGGACCGTAATGGCAGTTGTCCCTAGACAGCTTTCTGCTTCAGCACAGTTTTCCTTGCCACACAGCCCAGTGCCAAATCTGCACCAAATCAACACCAATGTGCACCCAGACCGGGGCTGCAGAGGGTCTCACCTCTCTAATGGAGACTGATTTGTTTTCATAGGCTGGTGCAGTTTATGAAACAGTTCGTGGATACACACACAGCAGAGGTGTGCTGCCTCTGAGTTGTCTGCTGTGTGCAAAGAAGAAATGGTTGGAGGGGTGTGCCACCCCCCCTCTTACAGTCTATGCCCTTCTCAGGCAGCTTTTATCCAGTGCTTGTAATACTGCTCTCACACAAAGCCTTTCAGGCAGTTTCAGCAGTGCAGTTATATGGGATTTCTTCCCATCAGTGGGAAGAAATTATCCCTTCCAGTTCCTCCTGTTTGTTGCTCAAATTCCTTATGTTGGTTTATAAATCTAAAGAAAACAAGGGCTCTGATGACACAGAAGGTGTGAGAGGGTCTTGGGCCAAGGGGAAGCCCCTGATCCACATAGCCCTGCTGAAATGGGAAGCTCGAAGGGAGGAAGAGGCTGGCTCAGAGGTCAGGCAGGGCAGAGGCAAACTGAATTCTCCTTCTTAATCCTCTGCTTCAGCTGCAAGGCACATCTTCCCTCTCGAATTGCTTTAGAGCTGTATTGCTCCCAGATGTGCAGAAGTGTTTGTAGCAAGCCCAAATAGCCTCTCAGTTATCTAGTTGAAAGGGAAATGTCATGTATTGCTGAAGGAAAATCTTAACTTTCTCTATGTATAAGCATGCTAACCCATAGCAGAAACAGTTCCAGCTAGAAAAAAACAGTATTTGGGGAATCAAAATCAGCACTTTTCCTTGTTTGAGTGTGTTATTTTTCACTTTGCTTGGCACTTCAAGTGCAAGGTCATGTGGCAAATCACTACACCAGCAATGCTTATCTCCATTTGAAGAACTCTGTCAAGAATTGATTTGAAAAAAAAGTTTTAGTAGTGCCTTTTTTTTTTCTTGACAACAGCTCCATTATTCAAAGCCTATTTATGCAAAATCATTTGCTGCAGAGGTATCTTCATTTTAATTGCAGACAGAATCTTTTATTTTTTTCTTCTTTAGAGGAAAAAGCCAATATTCTTAAAGCAGCAATAATCTTTTTTATAAACGTTAAATTGTAACACTCCTATTCCTATGATTTTGAATCAGAAAAACAAGAAAATATCATTTAGGGAGACCTCTGGAGATGGGAGATCCCTTAAAGTTGGAGCAGCCGCAACTTAGTTCAGGCAAGCCTGTGCACCCACCCACACAAATCACAAAACATAACACAATTCTGTCCATTTCTATGCATATACATACACACAAAATTACAACTTTCATTGGCCTTCACTATTTTTAGTATTTTTTAAAACCTTACAGAGGTGCAGTATCTTAGAAATACAGCTTTTAACATCGGCTGGTTTCACTCTGCTAAGAGTTTTATTGAGAAGATTAGATTACACATCCTAGGGAAGACTTAACCGCACCATACAACAGGTAAAGTGCTTTGGGCTCTGCGTTGTGCCATTAAGATCCATATGAAGAAGCAGCAAGACTTATCTTAATCTTGCTGATCGCCTCAATTAACACAGTCCCTATAGTGTCCTCCTTGATATGCAATCACCACAGTTTCTTGTTCTATGTATTTTGCTGCGATAATGTTATCAGATCATTGCTAAGGGTACAAAAGTACATATTAAGCAAGCGAGGACGTGGCAGTTATTAAGAAAAGCCATGTGCTTAATTAATATTGAAATCAAGCAATGGACTATTAAATCTTTTGTGTAAGGGAAAGAAGTGTACTAGATACAGGCCCTAAAAATAAAAAGTGAAAAAAGAAAAGTACACAGGGAAGGAGGCTAATTATAAACAGAATCCAAAAGCTATGCCATTCATAACAACCTGTCTATTCCTGGAAAACACTTTCATCATTTGGAAATAGCTTTTCATACACAGCCATATAAGCAATCAGAAGAAAAGAGGTGGGTTTTCTTCCTACATCTCACACATGCAAGACATAACAAAATTATGCCTGTACTCATGGGATTTTTCCTTATTCACAAGGATAGCCTCTACTCCCAGAGCAACCCTTGATGCATTCTTCAGTCATGCAAGGATGAATAAAAATGAGGATTCATATCCAAGGAGCTTGATGAAATGATTATCTTTATCTTCCCAGCCAATTCTGCAAATGATGCCTAGCATAAAGATAGCTGTGGTTAAAAAAAAAATATATATATATGTATATATATATAAAAAAAATTCACTGTGAGAGACTACAAGCTAGTTTGGGAGGCTGACAGCCTTGAACCGGTAATGGGCACCACCAACAGAAGAAATCCTGCAGCTGGAATTGCTTTCTGCTCTCTGATGTACCATCTGATGCTCTGGACAGCTTTCAACAAGTGTCCCAGGGCCAAGGTGCTGTGGAGAGCGAGCGTGACCTTTGCAACGAGAGAACCATCAGTCATTCTTCTGGGCAGCAGGGAGGAAGACAATGTTCTTCTTCACCCTGCAGTGAAACCTCGTCTCAGGGATTATGTCCCCATCAGTACGAGCTTTCTTTCCTCTGAATTCTCATGATGTGAGCCTCTGGTGACTGCTTCAGGTTACAGATCTTTCTATTGTTTCCACCCTTCATCCCACCCTACGTCCAGCATGCAACACATGGGATCGTGTTTTGGAGAAGAAAGGTGAAATGTTTGTTTCAAACCCTGAGTATTTAATCATGTGAATCTTTAAATATTTTAACTGGATCAATCTTTAAATCAGTTCAGTGATTAAACCTTGCTGGGTAGCTGCCATGAAATAGAGCAGCAGAGGCTCTGATGCTGAATGACTGCTGAAAAGAGTTTGTCTTCTCCTCTTTGACAAAATTTTAAGCGATGTACACATATTTCTGAGCTATAAAACCCACTCTATTTTCTGTATTGCCTTTCCTAACTGACTTCCTGACCATGTGTTACAATAGCATGCCAGGACAACACTGACAAGGAAATGTTTCTGAAGGAGGAACAGCCTTCTGCGAGTGAAGCCCTATGTGAAATCATCTCATTTGCATTACTGTGGTTTAAATGTAGATGGTCTAAGATAAGTCATTGTCAGATGCCTGTAAATATTGATGAGTGCTCTGGGACCTGGTTTGTAACCATTGCTTTTTCTTCTGTCACAACCTGGGAGCTGCGTATTAGCAGAGATGTCGATGGATCTTCTGGGAGGGAAGCTTAGCAGCTGACAGCCAAAGAAAAGAAGAAAGTTAAGGAAGAAAATTTCCAGATGAATAATGAATCGACCCAGGTTGGAGGCTGGTGAATCTTAATTAGAAACCTGGCATATCGTCAGCCTCTCACCCTTGTGCTCCCTGCACTGAAAAGGTTGCTCAGTAGCAGCTGTGTGCCTGTGTGGTCTCCGTCTGTTGGTGACCATAATGCCAGCGATGGAGCTTCTGCTTGGACTATGGTGAGACACAGCCACCCAGGTTGGGGATAGCACTACTGCTTCTCTCATGCAGATAAAGGGACAGAGAATTTGCCAGCAAATACAATGGGGAAAGGTGACTCTGTGGTCACCCCACCTCCCTCCAGAGATTATCAGCAGATGTGGTAAATTGTATTAATCTTTTCTATTGTGAATAGATCCTGTCACTTCTTCTTTCTGCTTTTATTTTTTTTCTTTAATGGGAGTTTTGACACTCTTATCTGAGATGCCTTAACAAAGTGCCTGAAGTTACAAGGAAGGGAGCGAGAACATCAGTCTGTATCTGCTCTCTCCTGCAGAGTTGTCATCAGTCATGTTGCCTGAACTAGCAGGTGAGGGGCAGCATGACCCAAAGGGCAGCCCCAAAACTGGAAGGGAAGTGAGGTCCTCCCAGACAGCTCTGTGAGAAGGTCACGTCCTTGGGCCTCAGTTTCTCCAACTATAAATTGAGAAAAACACTTAGTGCTTCAATTTATTTCATGTTTTAGAGGAAAAGTACTCCTTAAGTGCTACGGTTTATTATTCTAATGTGACTGTAAAATCATGATGTCTTTATTGCAAAATGATCTTTAAAACATGAAGCATTAGGATGGTGACTGAAATCATTAGTATCAAATTGTTCTGCTTTTGCCCTGTCACATTGATACTTCAAAGCAAAATTGTCTTGTGGGCGTTTATAAAATTTTATGAGGATAACTTGTCTTTTCAAACTTTGTTCAGGGGAGAGGGCAAAAAAAGCCCCAGATGCTTTCTTAATGAAAAAGCACTAGGGTTTCTGCCTGTTTAATTCTGAGGGTGTCTTTTAATATGTCATTTCCAAACCCACTAACAATCAACGTGATGAAAATGAGCCTCCCATTGTTTGGAGGGGCAGACAGACCCACACCTCTGTTTCTGTTTCCTGATATGAGTGCCCTCTGTCAGAGGCCATGTTTCCCTGTTGTGTTTGGTTGCTTGACGCTTAGCAGAGGGAAGTCACACCCATGACGCAGCTCTCTTGGGCCCAACCGCAGCAGAAATACAGTATAAACAAGGTGGCATTGTGCATTGCACAGCTGCTGTGCTTCTGAAGTGTCTAGTTCTCCTGAACTGTCCTGTCTTCTCTGCCTTACAGGTTGTGTTCCTACCAGGTTAAAAAGGTTTTGAGTCTTTAACCTCCCCCTTCAACATCTTTTAAGCCAGACTGCATCTCAAAATCATGTTTCCTCTTTGGACACAAAGTCCAGGTGGCATTTCAGCAAACTCAGTGCACACTGTTGTGTGGGGACACACCATAAACAGCTTGCATCCATCAACAGCTCCACTAGGGCAACTTTCTCATTCTACATCAACTTGTAAATCGTCGATCTTCCCTCATGTACATCTTGCAGATTATGAACATTATTGAGGTTGCCTGTGGTTGTCCTGTTTTGACCCAATGCACACATGCGAGAAGGGAAGCTTTCTGGTATTACTCACTGCACATGGCATAGTACTACCATCTTCCTTTTTTTTCAGCCCAATTTTTAAGCCAAAAAAAGAGATACTACTGGCGAGCGTGTTTGTTTCCTTTTCTTCCCTGCCATCTCTCCCAAATGGCTTTGGGCTTTGCTAGGTAGTTTCCAAACAAATTTGATCAAATAGAAGTGACTTCAAATGCTACGTATATAGCAAAAATTTAAATGTGTCTGAAGTTCTTCCATGGCACAGAACAGTTCTTGTCCATGTTATGCAACTTGTTTTACTCCACACTGTGTACTGGGAATGGTCCTGGGACTGTGCTGACTCTCGCATCATGTTGCTGGGAGAATGCTAGTCACTGCAGGTTAAAGTGGGATGAGGAATCACCATCACCATTTCTCTGTGTAGATGAGTGCACCTATGGCTATGAATGATGAATGTTACTAAGTGGAAATGCCTACAAATTGAACAGAGATCTTTAGCCAGACAGAAAACAGTCTTGGATCTACACCAAGCCTTTTTCTGACACTGAAGAGTCCTGCCATGGGACACAACCCCATGAAAAATCAAATTTTGTCAGCTCAGGGATGCGTTGGCAGTGACCAACTGAATGGGACAGATGACCCAGGTTTGTGTGGATAGCCAGGGTCATTTGCTTGTGCAGCACTGCTCAAGGCTGCTTCAGAAAATGTGTGCAAAAGTGCTATACCCAAGCCCTTCCATCAAATGTATAACGAAGTCCCTGGTTGTATGCTGGTTGAAGGAGCTGTCTTGTTGTCATCTCTGTTACATCGTCTAGGGTGCAGCTGTGGTGCCTTTGAGAGGCAATAATGTAGCTGGTCCCAATTTGAATCGAAATAGCCTCTAATGGACTGTGACCCTAACCCACAGCAAGAAGCACCTGGAGTCCCCAGAGAAGTGCAATCCAAAGGGGATACACAAAGCTGGCAGAAAGATCTGAGTAGGACTACTTCAAGGTCTCTAAACTAGAGCAGACATCCCGTGGGTAAATCTGGGGATCACATCAAGCTGCCATGTACAGTGGGTAAGAGACAAGTGCTCTTGCCTTTATCTTTTCCTCAGGTTTCTAAAAATGCAGCTCTGGCTCTACAATCAGATTTGCAAAGTCCATGTGGTCAATTTCAGGTTTTAGGAACTTGGTTTCTGCAGTGTTTCAGGTAAGTCCCTTTTTGCTGTACTTTGGTACATAGGTCTGCAATACACATCGAGACTTGTGAACTTATGTATGCACTGTCGCATGTCAAGTCCAACTATGGAAAGATCAATACTAGGGCTCTGATGCAGCTATTAAGTATGACTACTATCTAGTTTTATGGCAAACCAGTTCATTAGCATTTAAATTGATTCTTAAATATTTTCGTAGAAATTTGCAGCAATATAGGCCTTAAATCCAAGACCAGTAATATTGTGATTTTATGTCTAATTTTAAATTTAATTTTTAGACCAATATTGCAATTACATGGCCATGCAATTTCAGAGAGTAACTTTAAAATGCATGTATTTGACTTTCACCTTAAATGAGTAAAAGAAAAAAAAAAAACCAAAGAAAAAAGAAGCAGTCATTATCCCATGTCCCTGTGCAAAACCTGACATCAAATCCTGAAATTCTTGGACATAAAGTCCTCATGCACTGTAGTTATACAGCTTACAAACTAAAAGCTAAAACACAAGTGCCTCCAGCTGGAGAGGAGCAATGAGAGTGGCTTGCAGGGAGTAAGTCACACTCACAATACGTTGACGTTGATAGTGTGTGGATATGAGCAGTGCCTGTCTCAGCTACACACTTCAGGCCATTAGTTTCTCTGCTAAATTTCTCCACCCTGCCTTAAAGCATCTCTAAAAACCTTTTATATGGGTACAAAGAGACAAAACTCACCATAAGCCAAATTTCTGTGGCTTTTCAGTGACCTTTGAGAATGGGAGCACATTTTTTGCTCCATTTATTTGCTTCTGCTAACTAATGTCACCCCACGTCAATCCTTCTGAGTTTTGTGGGTTTGAGAGGTGTTTTTTTCCCAGCTATGGTTTCCATGGCTGAATACTCTGATGCTATTTACCACAGTCATGACTGAAACAGGAAATTCTTCAGAGACTGACAAGTTAAGAAACGGACACTTTAGCAATATTGCATTGCTCATCTGCTTGATCCTGCGTTTTAATTAGCTTGAGAAAGATATAAAGGCTGCTTTTTCAGGTGTGAGTTGCTATAAGACCCTGAGGGGGGGGAAGGAAACTGTTTAAGAGAAGAAAGTGCATGTGCTATTAGCCACAGAAGGCTGACTTCACTCAGTCCTGCCCCGTTGACAAGTGCTGCTAATGTTGTAGAAGAATCATCCCTTCACAGGCTTCTTTGGGAGCTCTGATATGGGAAAAGTTTTAGATTATGAAGTACCACGAAAGACTGCCAATCACATTTCTTCAGTATTGCATTAAAAATTACAAAGATTGCTTTGGAAACATCCTTGTTGGGTGTTAGTCAGTGAAGACATCTGATTCTGCTGTGAGAAAGGCTAGCTCAAGCACTGTGTGTTTCTTATCCATTTAACAGTCATTGCTGTAGGGAATCTAAGGGCAGAGAGAAATTACTGTCACACAATTTTATTTTACTGAACTAAATCTTCAATATGAAGGGCCTGACCACAATTATTCTTTAGCAACAGAAGTTTGGTTATGATCTGAATGTCACTAGTTCAGCATAGCACGTCTCACTAAGTGCTAAATTGACTTCTTTGTCAGGAAGAGATTTCTGTTCGTTAACATATTAGGCTACTTACACCAGGTTTTGTACTGCATCAAAGGGGACACTGAGCAGCTGAGATTTGCATTTCCTCTCCCACACTTCTTTTACAAGACTTACTCATAAAATTCACAGTTAAAAAACTCAGTGTTACGAAGCGACGAGGTTGAATCAAAAGTTTACAAGCAAATCCTCCTGATGTGATCTGAATTCAAGGTTACATCCAGGTGTCACAGATCATTCAAATCAATCCACGACTCTGCAATAGGATTGTGAACTTTGCATCTTTGACTACCGATATGGTTTATTACCAAAGATAAAGCATTTATTTCCATGAACACAGCCCAGAGCTCAGTACAGTCAACAGGAACCTCACCACTGACTTCAGTGGCCTTTGAACCAGGAACTGCCGTGTTACAAAAAAACCCCAAACAAAAGAATCAAATGAATAATGGGTTGTTCTGGCTCCAGAGAGCACAAAGTGGCTTCAGTTTTACCCTCACGCTTCCACCTTACATCCCAAACCTATCTGGTTTTTGCATCTATTGAAATGTTATATTTAAACTATTTTTCATAGGTCTGTCACCCACAGGAATAAAGTAAAAATGAAACCTGAAAACGCAGACCTGAGCATAAATCTAACAACTTAATTCTGGGTGCTACACTCAGGGCTTCATGCAGACTGATGTTATCCAGGGTTGGATTATCCTCTTCACTTTGAATACACATTTTTCAAATGGTTCCCAAGTATAGGCAATTGAGTTGTTTCAGTGTTAATGTTCCCCTTGTCCAGAGATGTCTGACATTGCTTGAAAGATGCTTGCCTTGCTCATAACCCTGAGAGAGAGCTGGGAAACAACTAAACAGGTCATAAGGAAACGTTGCTGATGTACCTTGTACCTACCAACCTAAGATGAAGCAGATCCCTGCTGAGTACAGCCAAAAGGATTTGACCATAAAAGGAAGGTTACTATCTACCCAAATGATCTTGCTAATATCTCTTTCTCTTAGTGACTACATCTTTTTGTGTCTTATATAGCAAGTGTGCCAAATGTGTAAGCCTTTTCTCCTGATAGTCCATTAGGTATGCTTTTGAGGTACAACCTCACTAATTACTTCCTTCCAATATAATTGTATTTTAATTACACATTTAAGACCAAATTCTTTCCTGGTCTATCCCAACTAAAACTCTTTGAAACCTTATTAATTTTAATTGAATAGAAGTTGGTGCAAAATTTCTAGCTGCTGAATTCTGCATTAAAAATTTTAAATTAATTTAAACATGGATTTAATTTCCATAAAAACTTCAATTAGTAGTGTGCTTCATCATTTAGTCTTTCAGGACAATAATACAAAATATATGGAACATAAAATCCTTTCCAACAGATGATATTGGTTCATAGTCCACTTTTAAATACTTCTCAGTTGCCACAGCTACCTGATGGATGTTTGCTGCAGGCCTTTGCGGGACTTCTGTCTTATTTACCTGTAGCAGTAGTACTCCATAAGGGATAGCAGAAATTGCTTTTTAGTTCTTTTACACAAGTATTTCTGTGTGCTGAGTTCCAGAGGAACAGAGGGCCAAGGCGGGCGTCTATTCAGGAAGCTTTTAGAGATGGCATCAGGAAGCACAGAGCAAGAGGGTGACCTGCAGCTGGAGATAAATTGTCTCTTTATAAGGGATGGGACAGAGCTTATGTCATCAGTTGTTGTGGTACATCTATCACTGCAGCAGCAGCCTCACTAACAAACTGCCCCATCATCCAGGCAAAAGAAAGGCAGACTGGAAATGGAGCAGGCAAGCTGCCAAAAGGGACTTAGGTCATTGGGAACTCAAAAAACCCATTCAAAGTCTCCATGTGAGCATAGATTCAGAAGATGAAAGAATTGACTAGATATGTGGAGTCAGCCATGAAAGACAGTGAGAAAACATGTAAGGAAAACATTTTACTGTTTCACTGAGCAAGGAGGACAAGAAGTGATTTGAGAGAGGGTATTTTTGAAATAATATTTGGAACAATTGAACCATTGAGAAAGTCGCTTGAAGACTTTACCTGGACAGAATAAGACTGTAGAGGGACACAGTAATTGTGCTCAAAACCCAGAATAAAAATAAGGGGCAATAGACCCTGATGTTTCACATGTAAGATCTCTGCCACTATGCATATCTTTGCAGACATTATGGAGCCCCTAATTAAAAACAAAGTTGCTTGTGGGATTCCAGCCTGCAAGTGAAATTACTGAAAGAAATGGATCCAGCCCTGGAGAAATTAGCCAGCATCACAAAGAAGTCACCGCTGAGCGCTCAAACAACTGTAACACATGTCACTGGGACTCCAAAGCTCTCAGGTGAGAAGAGGGGGTACCGCCCAGCAACGTCTCTGGCAATACCACTCAGTAGGGCATGCTGTGCAGGGTACCACACAGGTGTCTGTTTGCAAAACCTTTATAGCCCAGAAGGGAGGCTCCGGCAATTGCTATCATGCGCTGCCTACCATGAGCACTCCAGGATGTGTCTTTCCTAACTCCATGAGTTTTTCTTAAATAGCCAGCCGGTAGTTCCAGCAAAGATCTAATATCGTTCATCCAACATGCACTGAACGCGTGGGAGACAGACTTGCCTGAGCAGAGCCACGGAGCATATCCTCCGGCCAAGCATGAGTGCCCACAGCAAACACTGTCAGATAGGGAGAACAGCAAGCTGGCAGGGAAGCAGCTCAACCTGACTACTGGAAAAAAGAACCTGAACAGGTCCGTTTGCTTTTAATAACAGGAACATGTACAGCCACCGCAGCTTGTTGCCCCAGCTCCACCGAGACCAGCTGGTTCAGAGCAATTTTCTAGTTGTTGGTAGCTATAGGTGCAAAGGGAGTGAGGTTGCAGGTTTTGGGCTGGGACAAAACAGTGAAGAAATGTGATTTAAGCCTGAAAAATGGAAGGAAAATCTGCCTAACAGAAATTCCTTGGAGAGGATTTAAAATAGCAGGAGACAAAGATGGATCTGAGTAAGACAGAAGGCAGATTACAGTCATGTTGGACATGGTACACTGCATAAAATAGTGTGTGACACCAGGTTACAAGCTTGGTGTGAGTTTTAGGGGTAGTTCTGTAATTGCTAGTTATGCACAAAGTCCCATGACACAAAAAGGAAAGCTCGATCATGTGCATGTCTGTCTGATCCACTTAAAGCCTCCCCAGTTTAAGATCAAACACAGAGAGGATGTGATATTCCTGGCCCCCGAGGGTCAGGGCAGCCTCTTACCAGCCTCTGCACCAGCCTCAGGGGAATCCTCATTCCAAAATTAACAGGATTGTAATTTTTAATATGGTACAGACAAACATAGAACAGTAATCCTGTTAACCATTTAGAGATTGAAATTCCAAGAAAAACCTGGAGGTGTTTGTTTCCAGCAGTATCATTTCCTACTATAACCTGTGTCATTTGCCATATGTTACTAATCTCGTCATCTGAAAGAGTCCAAACAGCTGATGACACCAAGAGAAGAAGATTACAATCAGATTCAGCTGGGAAGGTCTTGAACAGACAGAAGACTCTGCTGTTGGAGAGTTCCTATTTGAGATTGTACAGCACCTGTAACATCAGATCACCACAGCCCCGAAAATCTCAGTACTCTTTCTCATGAAGTGGTAGCCAGCTGCAGTTCAACCAGGAGAGAACAGCATCTATGCTGTGGATGCTACTGGCAGGGCAAAGCCAAAACCGAAAGGTTTACCAACATGAAACAAGAGACTCGCTGATGAGTCAGGGGAGAACTGGAGGTAGAAAAAGCATGGGTGTTCCTAGGGGGTCTCCTGAATTAACACCCTGTGAACAATTAAATACGTATATATTGTTAATGCTTGTTTCATGCTAATGTTTGCTATTTGGATAAGGAAGAAGAGAGAAAAGATAGCAACAGGATGCACTGGCACAAGGCAACTTCGGGATTGCAAAGGTCCCTGTTACACACATATCGACCAGCACTGCTTAAAGCTGGCCTGTGCCAGGCTCCCAGCCTCTGCGTGATGGCTCAGGAGCGTGGCTACAGCATCATCTGCAGCTGCAGTACCTCTGAAAATGGCTTTTCCATTATGGAGCTTGCTTCATTTTCACAAGCAACAAAGTGCTTTCTGGCTATTGTTCAGCATATGTTACCTGACATGTCAGGCACTCCCAGCAGCCTAGAGGAGAGTCAGGCACCGAGGAACTATTCTGTGTGTTGAGCTGAACTTACCATGTTTTGCCAAGTTTTGGCAAGCAGGTAAATGTTTTAAAGAAGATACTTGCAACATATAACTTGTTTTGCTGCAGTCTATCCATCTAGTGTGCTACGCTTACAGGGACAAGGGATCACCAGTTAGTGTGAATCCGAGAATTAACGAGGAAATGCACTTTTCTATCGGAGAAACACTGGCTTGAGTTAAAATATTTCAAGCTATTGTGCAGTTCTGTCAAAGTTTGAAGCTCACTGTTTGTCACCTTCTTAAATAAAGAGAAGTTGAAATGAATGGTGTATTTCTGCATTATTGAAAATGCACAAACACAGGGAGACAGACAAAAAGACAGAAAGCTAACTGGAAGCAGTTTTCCAGTATGTGCAAGTCACTTGAGCTTGGCCAACAGAAGCTGCAGTTTCAAACCATTAAGGCACTTCGGAAAATTTGTTCTGGTTATAAAGCACACTTACTGGGCAGCTGCAATGGTCAATACTCTGAACAGCAGCCAGCCCTGGGAAAAGAGAGGTCTCTCAGCAGGCTGCAGCCAACATTCTGGGTGACTTCCAGTCCTCACCTCCTTCCAACAGTAAATAAAAGCATAATGAAATACGAACAGCTAATGCCAACGCCCAAAGCTGATGCTGAAAGGAGGAGCACAAAATCAGACAAGCGCAAGCAACATCTCCCCTCTCCTCCAAGTACTTTGCAACCATTTGTGGCCCAGACACATTCTGAGCCAGACTTGTTTTCTGTATATTTAGTAGCTCTCAGTGGATTTCCTCTTCCATGAATTCATCCAGCCTTCTCTCAAGGCTGCACTAGTGATCAATGTTTTCTAAGCAGTCAGTCACACTGAGGAAGAAGGGAATCGATATTCACTTTGGTCTTGGCCTCTCCAGTCCTCAGCTGTTCCATTATGTCCCACATGTGAGGGATAGGAATGAAATCAGCAGCTGCCAGGAGGGCTCTGTGCCATAGAAATTTCCAAATAATATTTGTTCTTTGTCTTTTAAGGACACAGAGTGCAACTGACACTCCTGTCCTGTTATTAGGCCTTTTTCTGTGCATACGTTTCATTCAGCGAACAGACACTAAAGTAAAAGTAAGAAAAAAAATCAAAATAAAAGCTCTCAAATAAAACCAAAAAGCCAAATCAACATGAAAAGTGCATTACTGAGATCTGGTTTCATGTACACAGATACATACTTGTATTTAGTAAAATACAGAGATTGCAGATGTGAGTTAATCCTTCTAAGAATTTATGCTAGTTTCTCCTTCTGCAAAATAAAATTGCCAGTGGAATAATAAAATCTTCAACGGTATGAAAGAACTAAGAATCATGATGTCAAGATGGTCAGTACTATTGACACCTTTCACTTCATATTCTAATTTGACAGAATTAGCTAAATACATTTCCTAAAAGAATGAACTCAATTTAGATTCAGTTACTGAGTGAAAGAATGAATTATTTTCTTAATTTCCCCCAGGAAAGAGAGGTCTCTGCATTACTCATACATGCCATCAAACTCAAACAGTGTGAAGAAGTCTCGAGCTTCTCAGCGATGAAATGTTGTGCAGTAAATGAGAGGCTATCATTAAACATCCTCCTATGAGTAGCAAAGGAGAAAATTCCTCTGTGACACACATAGGTGTCATCATCCTGGGAATACCTTTCCCACAAGGGCGTGGCTTCTTTGCTTATATTCCCCAAGAGAAATCTGCAAGTTCCTTTGGCAACATGGCTATAGATTTACGTCTTTATTTTCTTAGAAATACGGAACTTTGTAGATTTACTGGTTTTCAGTCTAGAATTAAATGTTACAATCATATTGTACATCAGTCCTTATAAGTTAGACACAGGCTTTCAAGTTCTTTCCTCAGGCTGAATTGAAGCATGACTTCTGCAAGGAAAAAGTCCAGCTTCATTTAAAGACATCAGGTGTTAGAAAACTGTCCGACAGAATCTGATGCCTGGTCTGAGTTGTCTTGTGGTTTTCATCATGTGGTTCATCGGTCCCTGAGCGTCTGTGGACTACCTGTAATGCGGTCATGAAATGTGATTGAGGAAATGAAATTCTTGGTCTCTACATAGCAATTGACCTGTGTAAAATGTCGTTGAAAGCCTGTATTTCCACTGAAAGAAGTCGAAGGATCTATAAATTTTAAAAATTACTTGCCGAGTAGCTAAAAGTACCAGCACTAGAACCCTCAGAGAAAGAAAGCAGTCCCATATTCCGTAATTATAAAGTAATGTGTCAGAAGGGGATATTATTCCCATCCCAACCTTTTACAAAGCTTGTTTATATCCTGATGCACAAGTTTATTACACTTATTTTTTTGAGACAGCTTTTATTCCATCCTGTAACTCAAGAGTGCCTTGATGGAAAACAATGTTAGATTACTGGTCAGTTGCCGTGGGTTTGGCTGGAATAGAGTTAATTTTTGAGAGAAGCTGGGAGGGTACGCATTCAGGGAAGCTGACCCACACTACCATGACATAAGGCTCAGTAAGTACGAGGGGTATTTGGCTGAGGGCGCAAGGCTGGTGGCTTGGTTCACAGCCCAGTTAGTGGCTTGATTCTGGCTTTATTCCCAGCTCAGTAATTATGGCTCATAAGTGTGGCTTGGGATTGCAGCTCAAGAGCATGCAGGGTGTCATTTTTTGGGCGGTGAGCAGTTTGCACTGTGTATCATTCCCTTTGAATATCCTTCTATTGTTACTGTAGTTACTGTTCTTCTCCTCCCTTGCTGTCCTGTTAAACTGTTTTTTATCCCAACCCATGAGTTTTTCCTTTTTTTGTTTTCAGTTCTCCTCCCTACCCCACTGGGGTCCCTCAGTACAAGAAAGGCATTGAGCTGCTAGAACAGGTCCAGAGGAGGGCAACAAAGCTGGTGAAAGGTCTGGAGAACAAGTCTTATGAGGAGCAGCTAAGGAAAGTCTGATTGTTTAGCCGAAGAAGAGGCTGAGGGGAGACCTTACCGCTCTCTAAAACCACCTGAAAGGAAAGGGATTGTAGCGAGGTCAGTGCTAGTCTCTTCTACTAAGTAACAAGTGATAGGATGAGAGGAAATAGCCTCAGGTTGTTTAGGTTGGATATTAGAAAAATTTTCTTTACTGAAAGAGTGGTGAAGCCTTGGAACTGGCTGCCCAGGGAAGTGGTGGAGTCTCCTTGCCTGGACGTGTTCAAAGAACGTGTTGACATTCATGACGTGGTTTAGTAGGTATGGTGGTGTTGGCTGATAGTAGGACTGGATGATCTTAGAGGTCTTTTCCAATCTTAATGATTCCATGATTCTATGATTCTATAATAAACTACACATTCCAGCTCATACTGCTTTGTAACACTATGTAAATAAATTGTACCACAGGTATTTGTATACGGTAGCTGTCACAACAAAAAGTAGAATGGAAAAAATCACAAAGTTCCTCTGGGTCAAAATATAACAAAAGTTGCCCAACTCTCATACTGATATCCCATTCTTACCTGGAGAGTTATGTGTTATGGTAGAAGCTGCATCCTCAGGGACTGGGAAGAAGATGCTGAGTTGTGAAAAAATTTTACATCCACCTTGATGGGACTGGTGTCATACACCTGTGTGAAGCCCTCAGCAGCTTCCTTACTCATTATTTGCGTGAAATTGGGTCACTTCTGATTCCAAACCTTGTGCTACCATTGTTTCAGTACTGGGCACTGAAGGCCTCACCCTCAGACATCCTTAGTCTAGGCGACATCAATGGGCGTTCTGATGAGGGAGGCACACAGGCCCAAACATAACCTTTGGGGGAAAAAAATTATAAGTGAAATAGATTTTGAAGTAGGAAGCACTTTTCCTCTGTTGAAGAGTCATAACAGTTCCGAAATGAGAAGACATAGTTTAATGATTAGTTGCAGTCAATCTTAAGAATGCTTTAGGCTTTGTAATAAGTCAAACACAATATCCTCTCCTCCAAGGAGGAGCGAGATGTGGGGTTTCTGAGTGGAAGAAAAAAAGTGTTATAAATGAAGTATTTGCAATAATTCCTCCACAGCGGCTATCCACAGTACATAATATTTCCCCCTAAAACAGAAATCTGCCTTGAATAAATGGAATAAAAAATACATTAGGAAAGAAAAGTCATATCTGCAAACTACATGAAAATCAGAAGTTCATTAGGAGAGCGTGCAAAGAAGCTTTTGGAAGGTAATTTTGCTACAAAGTAGTTTTCACAAGAGTGAAGTAAAGCTTTCAAAACCATGATTGCTCTAAGTAATTCAAATTATATCCTCTACCTGATACTAATTCTTCCCATAGAGATTACAGAGCACTTAAATTTTTACCCACTTTGTTACAGAAATCCCCGAGGAAGGTTTCAATCCATTTACAAGCACTTCTCTGAGAAGAAAAGATGCCCATTTTCAAAACCACCTCCAGCATATCTAGAGTTAAACGTTGTTTACAATATTG
Source organism: Neomorphus geoffroyi (assembly GCA_033558235.1). Taxonomy (NCBI): domain Eukaryota; kingdom Metazoa; phylum Chordata; class Aves; order Cuculiformes; family Neomorphidae; genus Neomorphus; species Neomorphus geoffroyi. The sequence continues at coordinate 24,924,148 of JAUMJM010000002.1, forward strand.
TTTTTATATCATAAAGCTCTTTGTTCAAGGAATTTACCACTGAGTCAGGCAAAACACCCACTGTGGGCCAAAACTTGGCTTACAGGAGTTCAAACAAGAAACAATGTTTCCTGGTGCTTTGTCCTTTTCTTTTTTTTAATACTGAAATAATAATAATAAAAAGATGCTAAGTGCTCTACATTTTCCAAGTGCAAATATTCTCCTATTACTCTGAAAAACCCCCTAAATTTTAAAATGAAGTGGTATGGGCTTATAGCCTAGACTGTTGTTTTAAGTGTCAAGTGAGCTCTGCAGTGCTGGCAGTCACAGGTGGCATGGACTGCTCAGTGGTCATTCAGAGGCATGTAGACTCCCCTAAAACATCTCCCATTTTGTCGCAGTCCAAAGTCTGGCTTTTTTTTAGGCAAAAATCCCACTTGCACCCTTAGAGGTATATTATAGCAAGGGTCATTAGGGAAGGTATTGGTTAGCAGTGCAGCGGCTTGTGGCCCTATCCCATAGCAAGCAAAAGCCACATTTCACAGGGTGGAATCACTTACTTTGCAGGGACACAAAAGCACTCGGACATCTCATCCCCCTCACAGCTCAGCAGCAGCATTTAGTAGTGTGGCTGTGTTCTCACCTGGCTTGACAAACATTTAGACTCAGCTGGCTGCAGCATTTTCCCACAAGTTCACCCCTCAGGGTAGCTGAAAGGGTTACAGGTTGCGGCAGGTGAAAGCTGGTCCAGCTTCAATCGAAACCATTTCTAGCTAGGGTTTTGTACGTACAGGCAAGGAGTTTTGCTGAGTTCTGCTTTGTGGACTGAAGATCTAACGGCTCCATACACAACAACATAAAAAAACATCAAAAAAGAACATACGAAGGAGGAAGGAAGCCAGGGGATACAAAGGAGGAAGGAATAAAAAGGTCATGGAATGAATCTTTCTAGAAGCTTCCTTGCAAGCACCACTGCATGCTGTGCTTTGAAACCTGCAGATGAAAATTCTGGTCTTCTGATGATAGGGGAAGCTTTGCCCGAAGCTTTGGTGTATCTAGGCTTCCAGGCTTCCAGGATTTGCTGTCTGCCAGGTCCTGCAGCTTGTACATGTCTCCCAAGTTTCCGCAGGTCACAGTAGCTGAACGAGGGACCCACATGCCCTACTGAGCAGAGCGGGAGGAATGAGGCAGGAGAAAAGTGGCCAGAAAATACGTAATTGTGGTAAAATGGGTAAAAGTCTGCATTATTGTGTTTGGCTGCTTCTTCTTGTAGTTGGATCTTGCTGCCTGTATGAGCACACTGATAAATCAAGACTAGCTATGCAACTGTTCAATAGCAGACCAGTAGAAAAGGGGACATAAATAGAGTGTCCCAGTGGCCTTGCTTCAAAATGGTTGGCAGTCGTCTGGGAGAAAAAATTACTCACTAGCTTCTCTGGGGCTGGCACATGAGGAGTCTCCCAGCCCAAAACATGGCCTCAAGAAAGACCTCAAGCTCCTGAAAATGACTATGTTGTATTAATAATTGAGGGAATTACAGAGTTAGAGGGACAAATACCTTCAGATATGGTGTCTATGGCCTCTTGCAGAAATAAAGTTGTATTCAGAGAGCAAGCAAAACATTTTTAGATTTCTTCCAGCATTTCCTCTTGCATTTACTCCAGTATGCTATATTTGGTATGGTTGTTTCTGTAGGAGAACTACTCTCTAACAACTGTCATCACGTAGAAGAAGCAAATCTCCTGGGAGTTTAAGACATTTTTTATTTAGATCCATGTTTTATTATGATACCAAGTTTAGCCTCAGCCATCCTGCATACTGAAATCCCAAAGTCTGTGGCTGCTCATAAGCTAAAGGTCCACATTTCTTTGGTTTCACTGAATTTCATAGCACTATTGTCCATGCAAAATTCTTCCTCTATCTATCCAAACCTTTGACTGTGGCTCAAACATGTTGAGATGTAGACAGAGTGTGGTCATGAAGACAGCAGGTTGTGTACACTAATGGCAACAAGAAACGCCACGTAGTAGTCAGCACAGAGAGTAGGAGTCTGCTCTTGGAGCAGCAATGTTTGGGATGGAAGGCAGGAAGATAAATTTAACCTCTTCGAAGTTCCACATCTTGCTGGTAAAGGTTGAAATGTTATTTCTGGCTGCCACGTTAATGTTCATTACCAAGTGAAGACTTTGTCTCAGAGAAGGTCTCTAGACTTTTTTTGCCCTTAGGATGATAATGTGTTTTAAATTATAACACGGATATATGCACGCATGTATGTGCCAACAGTGACTATCCATAGGAGATCTGTGTATGATATTGTGTAATTTTAGTTTTGCATCACAGTAGCATTTAAACTATGGATTTACTTAAAAAAGAAAGAAGAAAACAAAGCACAAAAATTCTTCACAATGACGGTGGTGAGACACTGACACGGGTTGCCCAGGGACATTGTAGATGTCTCCTTCCTGGAAGTGTTCAAGGCCAGGTTGGATGTGGTCCTGAGCAGCCTGGTTTGGTGGGAGGTGTCCCTGCCCATGGCAGGGGGGTTGGAACTGCATGATCTTTAAGGTTCCTTCCAACACAAACCATTCTATGATTCTATATGATTCTATGATATTATGATTCTATAAATCATCCAACTTGTAAGTGGAACACCTGTTATCATGTTTGTTCATCTTCCATTCAACTGGACCTTGGGATGCATTAAGTGATGCAGACCTTTGAACCTCTCCCCTCAAAAACTCTGGTAGATCAGAACATTGTACGCTACCCATTGTTATTCCGAAATATCAACTTAGACACTCCAAAACTGTTTAAGAAAAGGTGTTTTGACCACATTCTCCCCCATTTTTGCAATCACCATATTTTGTTGTGAATGTTAATACACTGAGTGGGACAACGGTGTTATTTTGTTAGTGTAAAGAGCAGTCTCCTTCCTTGTAAATTCCAGTAGTGGTTTCTTTCTGTTATTCTAGCTGTTTCATGTAGCAAACAATCTTTGAAATAGGAGAATTTGGCTCATTATGCAGATTTGTGTTCTTTATAAGTAGAAAATAATACCATAGGGTTCTCCCCATGTGTCAGTGCTTTTATTCCACTCAAGATTGATACCATTATTTATTGAGAAGAAACGCACAAATCAGCCTGTAAAAGAAACTCTGCTGCTGCTGAATGCAGGTTTTGGGACGCCATTCTGGTGTAGTTCAGTCTTTTCCCAGTGCAAAGCAGTCCTCACATAAGTATAACATGGCACAGCCTAGGCAGGGGATCTCCTGAGGCATAAACTTTCGTATGGACATGTATCACCCTCCTTCGCCTCCACTGCTGGGAGAGGGAGATGGTGACTTGCCCAGAGCAAAGCAACGCATCCCATTGGCACACTTTATGGCAGTGGTCAGTTCAGTTCTGTGAATACGTTTCAAGGCTGTACATTACAGCAAGCCAGTCACAGGCGTAAATCAGACCAGCAGGCTGAATCTGCAGTGGAGTTTCAAAGCTTACTGTTAAACCTCTCCTTCATGTGAATAAATGTGTGTGTGTGCATACACCCCTGCACACACACTCATGCACATTCAGGAACACACATGCATGCACACACACATGCACACATTCCTTAGGACCTGCAGAAGATCAGCTAGCGCTTGGGTTTTGATTGGTGGGGTTGGTAGGAGACCAAAGTAAGTTCTTAGGCTGAGATTAAAACCATTCGTGATGTTACAGCTGGAAGAGCTGTCTGGAGAAGCCTGAATGTTCCCAAAATAGTACAGTTTCTCTAACATAGCTGTAAGCAACACATCAGGGTCCAAACGCCTTTTTTTTTAAGCTTGAATCTAAGGGGATGGAGGGGGAGACAAGCATTAGAGGGCTGACAATGACAAGTAGGCATTCATTTGAAGGAAAAGAATAAATCTACTAAAGCCTTAAAGACTTACAACATAAAGTCTTCACAATCTCATCATTTTTCCCAAATCACTCCAAGAAACATTGTAATGTCAGGATTCTGGTCTCTGGGAATACAGAAACAGCACAATGCTTAAAGTTACAACATGGCATTTTGTGACTACATAATAATAAATACAATCCTATCTGGAAGTGTATGAAATAACATAATGATAAGATGGCAGTTGATCCTATGCAATCGTATACCCCAGCCATTTGGTAGCACATGAGGGCCCTAACACTGTGAAAACAGTACTGTATTTTGCAGTAATATCTCTGTATTGCAATTTAAAGACATGTCTGTAACTGTTAGCATCCCGTAGCATGGCATATTATTTCATACATTCACAGATATTTAACGTCCCTGGGCTGTGTTTTGGCAGGGTTTATTTGGATGGTCATGTTTTTCACTGCTCCCTTTTCAGACCTTCCAAGTTCCAGTGCAGTCTGGAGAATGCAGTGCAACATGTCCCACTCAGCTTCTCCATGTAAAGAACGGAAAGATCTTGTGATTAGACTCAGACATATAACTTTCTTCAGCATCAGATGCTTCCCTACCCTCTAGACAGCTTAGTTCTCCAGCTTACAGCTCTGGGTTTCCTTGCTGTCTTAGTTATGTGCAGAAAGTACAATCCAATTACTTCTTCCATGTGGAGAAGATGCAGAGAGTCAGCAGTGATAGATAGATCCCTGCAGGGCAGAAAGACCCATCCTCCGCAAAATAATGAACCCTGTAGAAAAAAAAAGCAAGCTTGAAAAAACACAGCTTCACAACTGAAGAGCCCACAGTCCTGAGCGAGCTGAAGTTGAAAGTTCATGTAGTTTTGAAACATTGCTTCAGGCTCTCTTCAGAGTCAAAGGCATCTCAGTTTACACATTGATTACACATTTAATCTTGCTTTAGCGGCTGCAATCAAGTCAAAAGTTTTTACTGTTTGGGAGGGGTTTTGAGTGAAAGCTGATACCGCGTGTGGGGAGAGAGGACTTTCTTCATTTCCACAGACCCCAAATAATCAGTACTCTGGTGTGAGCTCGACTTTGTTCAGATGCACTGTGGGCCAAAACTTCTATCATAGTCCTGAACTACTGTTCTGGAGATTCTTCACAGAGGTGTGAGCACTGACATCTCTGAGGCAAGCACTGGCATTATCAATCACAGCAGTCCCCGAGAAAGTGATCTGATTTTCAAAGCGATGAAATGAAACCTGCTGGTGCCTCTTCACCTCTGAACATCAGACAGTGTGCTCACAGCCTTCTCTGGATGGAGGCATTTGATATTAGCCACTGCTTTGAAAATTGTCCCCTCTAACTATGTTACAAATATGGATGCAAAAACCTGAGCACTGCTATAGTTTCTACTAAGAAGCAGAGAATATCCACTTATCACATCTGCACCATGATCACATTAGTGGTAAACACAGGTAATTGACTGTCTTTGATGTTATTGCATTCATTATTACATATTTCTTGGCCTACTGTGGAAATCAGCATATCTGGGGATTTATAATGGAAGTAGTGCCATTTAGATATGTGTAAAATTGTATATCTTGCATAACAATCTTCTAACTGTAAATTTTTAAGAACTTCTCCCTCCTCCTAAACCCCAGTTTTGCCAGGTATGGATCTATTAAACACAAACATCATTCACTCTGTGGCAGAGCACAGCTTGTAAAAAACTTTTCAGTGTTATTTGTCCATCTTTCAGATGTGGCGATGTTCACTTTCTCTGCTTACTGAAGAGCCTCAATTTCACCACTACAAATTAAAGAAAACATACTTTAGAGTCAAGCATCCACTTCACATTGCATGTGTGCTGGTGTAGTTCACAAGAAGGAGCACATGCTATGGAAGTGCTCCTGTGTCATCTGATCAGAGATGATAATGCTCCCCCATGCGACTTGTGACACCCTCAGCAAAGCCTGGGCAAGGTGACGGCAGCCTTGCTCCCATGGAGGGGCATCTGGCTCTGCTGATAGTTTCAGGGAAACCAGTGGGTGGCAGAGTCAGACTCTGTGACTGTAGCCACCTCTTCCTAGGTGTCCTGCACATCAGAAATGCTTTTTCTGAAGAAACTGGCAAAGGCATTTGAAATATGTGTAAGGATTTTTTTCCCAGCAATAGCCAATTTAAACCATAGAGGGGAACTTCTGTGGGCTGCAGAACAAGTGGGTGTCGTTTTCAAAAAACCTCTGTCCTCTTTATTGTCTGATGCCTAAAAGTGAGTGAGTTCATCAGCCTTTCCACTCATGAGGCACAAGCATCTGTTTCCATCCACCACGGACAAACCAAACTGCCCCCAAGACTGCTGACTCCCCTGTGAAAAGTCACTGGCAGCAGATCAGCGGGATCAAACTCCAGTGTGGGTTTTGTAGAAGGAGCAACCTGCCACATATCCTTCCCTAGACAAGCAGGACTGCATAAACCAAATTTCTTTAGGAATTCAGACTCAAAAAATATTTTATTTTTGCCCTCTTTATGTTATGCATTTCATTGAGCTGTGCTTCAATCACTGTTTGCCAGCCTTCCTTGCTCTTGTGAGGCTAGAGAAGTGATAAATACGGCAGCTCCCTCTGAGTGCTAATGCTGGATGCTGCCCATGACTGCTGAGCTGCAATATGCAAGCCAGCGATACCACAAAGTGAGCGTTTATATTCCTTCCCTATTGCATACTTTTAGTGCGTAAATCCACAGAGCAGAAAAAATTTACAGGGCAGTGAGTGGTCATAGGGAAAGTAATCCACATATAAAGTAGTGGCAGACACCTCTTTTTGTCCGGGACTCTTTTTGTCAGGGACTCTTTTTGTCCGGGACTTGTCCTGTTGGGAAGTTTCACACCAGGCTGAACAAACCCTTCAGCTACTGGTTGTTTTTTTTCTCTTGTGTTTGAGTTAAGGGCCAAGGGGGTGGAGGTGGTCACTGACATTGTTTATCCATTATTCATTTAGCAATGGCTCCAGGGAGCCACTTACTGTCATGTGTTTTTCACTCACACGAATTGCAATTGACTCTCTTCTTCTTTAAGCCTGCCTGCACTGAGGAAATTTTCCAAGCTGTTTTACAACTGGCATAGCTTAAACTCTTTGAGGGCTGCAGCAAAGATGGGGTTATAGACAGCTTGAGGTAAGTGATCAGTTTTTAACTGATGTGGTTTCAGTCTGTGGCACTATCTACACCTATTAAAAACTGAATTATTAAGACTACATAATCCAGAAATATTTTGGCTTTGTTGAAATATACAATATCTGTCTCGCTTGGACTGAAAATATTTCCATTCCCCACGTTGCTCATTTTGTCTTAAAAGCCTGGCTTTCATTGGGAGAGTTGAGGTTTTCTTGCTTTTTCTTTTCCTAGACTTCTTTATACCTGGTATTTTAAGTCAATATACCACTAACAAGCCCAGATGAGATTTTTCAGTGCAGTCTTTACTGACAGAATCAAAATTACATGAAGTATTGCCTTTTGAGGGACTCTGCAGCCAAGAAGAGGTAGATTCTGATCTGGCCAGGTGAAATGCTCCCAGTTAAATCCCACCACTTGTGAGTCCGTGCAACCAACACAATTGTGTACTGATAAAACTGAGAGTCTGGAAAGAGAACAATTGACTTTCTGGGTTGAATAGCAAGGATGTGAGTAAAAACACAGCTGAAAACATTGAGCAGAAAACCTTACTGGGTCCTCAAGAGACACTGATGGTAGATTCTTTGCTGAAGGGGGAGTACTTCAGCTATGGTCCCATAAGAAAAGGGTTGCAGGTGACCCCACTCTACCAGAAGAAGGCATCCATATAAGCAAATCAGGGAACAGCAGCTGCATGCCAGCTTGGGTCCCCCCAAAAAAGAGCAGACTCTACTCAAGTAGAAGATATGGTGCAATGTTCCATGAGCAGATATTTGAAGCACACAGTGTTGGTATACATAACATCAACTACAAAGCACTGAAGGAAAACAAGCAAGATTCCTTCCCCTCAAATGCAAAGTTAATACTTTCTATCCCATTTATTAGCTACACTTAATTTGCATTCTTTTCACTTGGCTGTGAAAACATTGCCATAAGTATGAATGCAAACTTCATTTAAATTCCTGTATTTAGTTCCATTCTCCCCCTTTCAGTGAAAGTCTCAGTGGCAGACAAACTTCTGATGGACAGTTTGCATTCACATTGACTATCTGTGACTTTTGATCTCTTATAAATACAAATTAGTTCACAGTCATATACTGCCTTAACCTGATTGTTTGCATACTAACAGAGACAAGCTAGCACACAGCCTTGGCTTTATTTAGCAATTTAAACTTGAAGTTTTACTGAGTGGTTAGAAGACAAAATGTTACATTGTGAGGGTTTATTTTCTCTTGCCTTATAATATTTTACCTTGATTAAAGCTGTACTGAGGTAAAATTGCACATCTCACGCGAAAAGCAATTTATTTCTACTCTTATTGAAGTTAACCGTACTTATTTGTCCTAGCATAATGTATTTTTCTAGCTGAAAACTGCAGTGCTTTATCATATGAACCAAGTTAGATTTAATCAAATTCAGTTTGTGTTGTGAATTTTAAGACATTTGTTCAATTAGTTAGAATAAAAGGAGAACATTTCGAAGAAAGAGTAAAGTTGAAAAATGCTGGTACTGGGCTGGGCATTCAGTGCTCCTTCTGCACCTTTCTCACCCAAAATATTTCTTCTGCCTGAAAAGACTCCCTGATCTTTTTTTTTTTTTTTAATCTTTCTGTTTCTCTGATTGCTGGTAATGTTCATGGGATGGGAAGATCAGAGTCATTTTATCAGGTTGCAACATCCAGGTGTGCATAAGACCTGACTGGTTTTCCTCCTGCTGTGCCTTTCATGAGCTTTTTCTGGGCATTGATGGACAATAATGGGACCACATTCACGGTGGAGTTTTTTTGATGTACTGGAGTCCACTGGGAAGGCACAGTGTTGCTCCCCTACCAGTGCCACTCTATTGCTTTCCTCTTACTCTCCTTATTGCCACCTGGTGGGAAACTTGCCATCACTCACTCGTATCTGCCTTTCGGAAATGGTTGTACAGCTCAGGGAGGCCAGCACAGGGGCTGAGGGGCACCAAAGAGGTTGGTCAGTCCTAACTTCCCTTACACCAAACAAGCTGCTTTCTTCTGTCAACCTTTCTATTGCTTTCCCCTCAAATAGCTTATTTGCACACATACCAAGTATTTTAGTGGTATCAGGCTATGTTTGCAATGTTGTCCTGTGTGCTAAAAGCAGTATGTACTAATTATTATTAGCACATTACCTTTATTAAGAAAATATTGATACTTGTTATATGTCTTACGGCTGTAATCTTCATTGTCTGGGAAGTCTTAATTAACTTGGTGTTGGTTCACCAGCCTGAGCCATTTGAAAAGGCCGTTGTAAAATAATAGGGAGAAATAAAAATGTCTTGGTGCAGTGAGGCTCCACTCCCTCAACTGAAAAATGCAGTGTTTTTACATTTTGAGACAGTTTTTCAGACAGCCAGACAAGGTGACATTAAACAAATCACGCTAATTACAACACAATTTATGGAGAGAGATTTTAGTGGCCTGCTAATGCTTCACAGGAGTTGCCAATTACAAATGTTTCAAAAAAGAGCCTTTCTAGCCTTAATGTTTTTTGTTCTTAGGGAAACAGAAAGATGGCTCCTATTGAGCTCCCTTGTTTGTGTCAAGGAAAGCAGAGCCCAGTCCAAGCACAGAAGCAAGAATCCGAGACCTGAGGTCAGGTCATGGGTTCCAGGCAGAGTGGCACAAACTGCACTGTGGCCCTGGGCTCATCACTCCTGAATGCATCCCATGCCAAATGAAATCTGAAAGATTTTGTGTGATCCCTGGAGGCTTTGGACCTCTCTGGCCTCTATAATCCAACACCAGGTGTCCTGCTTTATGTGTCAGCCCCAGAGGTGCAGGCAAGACATTGCCATTCTGGACCGGGGGTGTTTTGCATGGTTGATGATGTATCATACAACAGAGGGAAAAATCACACCCTCTGTGCCTCACTAACAGAACAAAGATTAAAATCTTATCTATAACACTTGCCAACAGCATCATGAAATTTGTTTCCCAGGAGCCTGTAAAGCACTTTAAGCTTAAATCTCAGAGAGATGTAGAGCTTTGTCACATATTCTCATAGCTTAAGACTGTGAGCATGTAAGATGCTACTTCCCCCCATCCACCTCCAGAGGGCGATTACCTTCACCTTTGCAGAACTGACAACAGGGTATGGGGTACTCACTTCTCACCCAGGTCAGTGCTCACACCAAAATTTAAATGCTGTAGTTTACAAGAGTGGAGGTGTTCAGATGCGTCATGCTGGGTTTGGTTCAAGAACAACAGAAGTCTGGTAACAGCAAATCGCTTTAGGGGCAAGGGCCAGGAGGAGAAAGCAGAAGGAGAAGGCTGGTGATACCCTCTCACTGCAGGAGTTTTTAGGGCTCCACTCCATGCATGGCTACTGACTACATACAGGAACAAAACGCTCTGGGTTAGACCCCTAGCTCAAGGGAGAGTGAAGAGGCATGGGGAAGGTTCCTCAGCAACCTGCTGCTCAGAGCTAAATGAGCTCACACCCTTCCTATGTCTTCTCTGGGACAGCCAGAAAGAAAAGCTGATCAGATAACCAGCTCACTCTGTGGAACAGTTGCAATGGCCTGGCAAGCTTTTCCTCATGTGCTCGAAGGAAGATGGTTTGAATAAATGTGATTTGGAAATACAAGTAATAGGATGTCTTGCTCTGGAGGTGAGTTCAGGTCCTGCTGCAAAGCAAGCTGAACTCAGCTCTCTGAATTGGTAGCTGAAAGCAGGGCTCCCAACACTCAGCTGAGTTGCCCTCATTCTCCCACTGTCTTTTGTGTAGCCTATGCCTGGCTTTGATATTCCTTGGAAATGCCTATAAGCGCAGGCATACCTCTGCAGTGACTGACAATCATCTTCTTGAGCTTCTAATGATTTGCTCTGAGGCAGATTTTCAAGCAACTCTGCATCTATGCTTCGGGGACTTCATGCTGCAAGGGGGAACTGATAATCTTGTTGAGTCCTGTATATTTATGGAAATCAACGAGGAGGTAAGCTGTATTTTTCAGCGGGTCACAAATACTCTGAATGATAGATTTAGTATCAGCTGGAGATAGCAAGACCTTAATGGGCCTTAGTGGATGTGGCACTTTCTACGTGCATAAAGGAAACACAAACTCCACCCTAGTAATAGCGCGGTGCTATGTGCGGTGCTTGCACATCAAACGAGTACCCCTTTGGAGCTGCTGCCTTTGGCTCAGAGTGATTTGCAAAGGTTGCATAGAGAGGTTTGTGGAGCAGGGGCAGGGACAGGGGTAAAACCTATATGGGGAATGAAGCTTCCTGGCCTCACCAGCCATAGAAATTCCTGGGAACTGAAGATGATCAGCACCTTGCTTCAGCAACCTCCGAGAGCTACATCTGGGTACAAGCAGAGGCTCTTCTGTGAGAGCAGCATGCAGAGCTAATTTTCCTTTACAGCTGCACCTGATGGCATGTGTGACTGTTCCTTGCCTGCGTACAAGCACATTTTCATGCTTGACTCACAGTTAGTCCAGCCCCACAAGCCATCACTGCCTGTGGTTACATGGAAATTCTGTAGAATTGGAAACATGTATGGCAGGGGAGAGAAAAAGGCCAGAAGAGGTATTTCAAGCAGATGTTGGTTATAGCTGCTGGTAGCAACAGTAAGCTATCAAAAGGAAAGGGATATATATATCTCTTCAGAATAAAAAACAGCGTCTGCACCTAAACTGAGTTTGGTAATTGCTAAATGGCTCCGTAGGCAAGAGAAGAGCTTTATGGACAGAAGGTTCTGCATAAAGCAGTTGTTGTTTACACCTGAAACTGGTGTACAAATAAAGCCATCACTCTTTACTGCCAATCCTCTTCTACTCCAAGCCAAAGCAGCCTGTGGAGCCACATGACAGCATGCTTTGCAATTCTTCCTTGCAGGTGTAGCTTTTATATGCACTTGCCAACAGTTGTCTGCGTCAGCTCGTGCTAAGCCCTATTTAATCCATCAAAGCACTATATTAAGAAATGTAAGGAGGACATTATTCAGAAAAGGGAACTTTGATCTGGTCCCTAATTTGTCTTGGATGGACAAAGGAGAACATGGAGTTAATTTTCTGCTTTGATATGCCCTGCAGAGGAGTTCAGCTTTTTCCACTGAGTGTCAGGGGAGCCCAGAGAGAGGCTACCATGGACAGAAGTTTTCTTGTACAACTACCTCACTTATCTTTCCTTCCACAGGCAGCAATCACAGCCCCACAGACTGACCTTCAACTGAATAAAAAAAAGAAGCCTAAATTGTAAAACACCATGAAACATTAGGTCTGAAATCCAATTTTTTTCTCCTCAAATTCTGTTCCTTTTATAAGACCGTCACCATCATCTGTTTCTCCTATATCTTCCTCCTTGCTAAGGTAGGTGAGATAAGTTGCCTTCATGTTTAGAGGGTCAATCTGGGGAGTTGTGATCCCCTGGTACCACTCACTGTGGCTGCACATCCCCTGCAATTGCAACCTCCAGCTGCTAAAGATGAGGCAGGGATCTTCATGACTCTCAGCAACAAAACCATCCTCCACCAGGTCTGTGTCTGACTTGAAGGAGGCAACAAGTGGTGGGTTATTTTCTACACCCCCGAAAGCAACCAGTACCCTAGGATGAGAAAGTGCCACTCTTGGAGGAGACACGAGAAAGGAACCAAGGAACTAAAGCCCTGCCGGAGCTCACTGGATGCTCATAATGACTGGGAAGAGCATAGGGAAGTGGTGAGAAGGGAGAAAAGTCTGGAGGAGGCAAGGAAGAGGGGAAATGGGGGCTGGAGTAATCCCAGGAGGAAGGAGATGGATAAGCAGAAGGAATTTGCCAGTCTTAGCAAGGGAAAAAGATAGTGATGGTGGTAGGAAGCCCTGATCATCATTATACAGTACTGCATAATTGAGATGGTGTTGTTACTGTTGGACTCAGAAAGCTCAAAATAAATTTAAATATCTAGAAACTGATCAAAACCAATAAGTTTCACCCTTTTTCTTTTCACTTCTCATTGTAGAATATGGACTCTAGTCATGCCTTCAGGCTATTTTCTAGAAAGCAACATTCTCAAAGAACTGGGGCTTTTGGGAAAGCATCAGATATCACAAACCTTACCACTAAGTGGCAAGAACTATCAAGTGGGGGATTAGATTTTCTTTGGAGCTGCCCCTTTAAGTTCCTCATAGCCTGCTTTTTTGCAGAGGTAGATTTGATTTCATAGTGGAGAACTGCAGTGAGAGTGACAGACCACATACTCCCCCCTGGATGCTTTCTTATTGTAGTTGCATGTAGCGCTGTCACTTAATCTTGGTTAGAAATGGGAAAAGACAGTTTCTCTTTGTGTGCGGAGCATGGATATTTCCAATGCAGGCATTTGCAGCCATCCATACCTTTGAAGAGGCCATGGGAAACAGGATCCAGTCTCAGCATCGAGATGGTTGCCAAGAAGAGGTTAAGCCAGGGCTTGAAGCCTGCTGCCCAGGCACACATGCAGCAAAAAAAAAAACAAGCCACAGACCCACATCCCAGCTGTGAAGCACCCTCAGGTACAGTGTTGTACCCCTGGCAAGCTTTGTTTAGCACTCAGAACCTCCCGACAAACAGGCAAAGTCTCCAAAATGCATTTCCAGGCAGAAAAAGAGAAAATTTCTAGAGAAACCCAGGCTGCATTCAAAACCAAAAAAATCCGATTTCCCATTCAGACACCAAGTGATAGTCAGCCCAAGCCTTCAGATTCATAAACCCCAAGCCTCCACATCTCTTCAGACAGTATGAAAACTAATTTGTACATTTGCAGAAAATCTGGATAAAACCAAGCTTGTCTTAACCTTTCATCCAATGAAGCATTTGATGCATTTGAAAGTTTGTCTCATCTTTTAAAATCACCTGCGGCTCCCTTTTAAAGTCTGAAATCACCACACCCATAATAATTTTCTCTACGGAAGTTCAATATCTTGAAATCTAATTAGAGTAGAAAGAGGCTATATACACAGACACAGAATAAAAAAGATAGGGTGGCTTACAGTGACGTATATGGTCTGTAAGGAAATATATCAGTGGTCACCAACAAAAAAACCCAAACCTTTCTACCACTATGGAATGCATAAAAAGATACTTTTTATTGTATTTTTTTCTTGTCCAGTAAGAAAAAGTGATTTGTCTGGATATCTCACTTACCTGAGTCAAGCTAAACTCCAGGGTGTGTAGTAGTATCTGTGACACCGTGAATATTTCTGGTAGTCTCTGCCACAGAAAGCAAGAGAAAAAGACTTCTTTTTAAGGACTTTTAGTCCTAGCTGAAGTGATCAAAAGCAATAGACAAGAAATGGCTTAAGCTTATTTCCTTGCTTACATTTTTTCTTTCCCCTGAAATATATCTTACAAACACTACGAGTATGAACTGGAAGAAATTAATGAAGACATGTACATAAATTAGTGCAGTGCTAGATTAGACTACATGGCGTTCCTTTAAAGGTAAAGCACTTATTTCTCCATTTTGCATCTGGTTTTTTTAAGACTGTTATATTTTCTGAGATTCAATAGATCACCCAAAGCCACAGAGAGCATTACAAATGTCTAATCAACTCTCAGGTAAGTCTTCATCATTTCTTGGAAGTAAAAGAGTAGGTTTTTGATTAACTAATGCTTAAACTATTCATTAATCAAGAGGCTTGAATAGTTAAAACCCCACTGCACGTGAAGCAGCTCCTGATAACACCAGGTACCACTGCCCAGAATTGTGCTGGCTCTGTTCACTTTTTCACCTCAGGAAGACAAAAGAAATCCCTCCAAGAGACCCTGCTATGCAGTATTGAAGAAATTCCCATCAGATACAGTTAACAGAGACTCAGTGGGAACCTTTTTTGTTTCATTCCTCTGTTCAGGAGTGCTCTTGGTCCTTGTGCTGAGGCTTTCTGGGGGCCCTGCATCTCACTCCCCATCATTGAGGACTACCTTCCCCTCTGTCCCAGCTCCACCGAGTGACACTGTCATCTGCCTCCTTCCATCCAGTCTGGTACTGGTAGCCAGTATCTTCTGAGAACTTTCTACTGACTGAGTTTCATCTGTACATTGCTGGGGGATTTATCACTACTTCTGCATGGCTTGGCTTACTGGCTGTGCCGGCTCTGGTTTCCCATTCTGTGGCTCTTTCTGCCTGACCATGGATGGCAAGAGAAGCAAGTCAGCAAGCCCTTTCTCTTTTCAGCTATTTCCCAGTGAAAGAAACATTAGTACATCAAACTGCCAGAAAACACACCGCAGAGATTCTCCCACATATGGTTTCTTTTCTTCCTTTTTACATGTCAAGACCTATAGGGGTGTGTGATAGATTTTCAGGAGTGGGGGACGGTAGGGAGGAGGGATTTATGATGAGCACAGCTATTGCGACTTCTGTCTTTTACACTTGAACAGGAAGGGGCCCTATAGTGAGGCACTAAAGCCAACAGCTTACCCACAAAGCTCCTGGCTAATTAGTCAATTGAAAAAAAACAAAAAATTGCAATCTGTCGAAAGTGGAAAAAGGAGTTTAAAAGGATATACCTTTATAGCTCTAAATTGCTAAAGGAAAAGAATTACAAGATAATGTGCAAAGGGTCAATTCATTAAAAGGAGGGAAAGAGACACCTAAGTTTCCTTGAACTTAGCAGGGAGGCAGCAGGGAGGCGGCTGTGTTGGGTGTACTTGCTGCACATATATGTAACTGGATAATTGCTAGGTTAGGAACTGAAATAGCAGCATGTGGGCATGATCCAAAGGAGCAAGCAGACGCACAGAAAAAAAGAAAAATCACCAGCCCAGCCTTGGGCAAAGTTTCACTGCATGCAGAGTAGATCAACTATTTATTTCTGAAATTTGCACTTTGTAAAGCATAAATAAGCAAGGAGGATCAGCATGCTTTGCTCCCCCTGCAAAGTACATACCCTCTGACAGATACTGCATTTGGCTGTATCTAATGAGCGCAGGCCCAGAAACAAAACTAGAGCCCTGCAGGAGCTGTGCGCTCTCACATTCCATTTTTTAGAAAGCAGCTCAATTAATCTGAAGGTTAACTTAATTAAGTAAAGCTCACCTCCTTATCAGGCTCTTCTAGGCTTTTATATCATACCAGGTACTGTGGAACCATTCATTAGGCCTCACAATGTGCCTCTTAGTTAAGTAAATACGTGCCAAATATATTTCACAGAGTTCCAATAAAGGCAGGACAGTTAAGCCCAAAGTTTTAAACATCTGGCCTTAGGGAATTGTATAGGGACACAAAGGAAAATGGGAGGCAAGGGAGGGTATCCCATAGCATCTAGGGGATCATGAGAGCCAAGTAAAGGAGAAAGACACTGGAAATAAACAGTCAACCAAACACCAACAGGTGTTTGTTAAGCTTCAAACTGTGTGCTGCACATTCAGGGTGGGCCACCAAGGCTCTTGGAGCTGGGGCTGACTGGAGAAAAAATGAAGCTACATCTGTCCCTGCAGCTGGGAGGCCTCTGGGAGCAAAGGGCACTGGGACAGTGCCCTTAAAGATTGTTTCCAATCCATTTTATGGTCCTACTTTCCTCTTTGAAAAAATGAGAGCTCACATTCATCAGTAGGTGTCAGCCCTTGCAAGACAGCCACAGTACAAATCCCACTGGAAACCCTATATGCAAACACAACTCATGTCACCTGCACACAGCAAACAAACCAAGTCACAGAGGGCTGTGCTCCACCATGCACACCAACACGTTGCTAAAGGTGCAACATGGAGTCTGGTGCAGGGATGCATGCATGCGAGTCTTGGAGACTGGGGAGAACCCATTGTTGTTCCTACATTATGAAGAAAGAAGTTTGTCCTTCCATTCTACAGTCATGTGTGCTGCAGCAAAATAAACCTAAAGGAACTGGGCAAGGTCACCAAGAGAGAGAAAAAAAGTTCTGAAAGAGGTTTTAAAGATATCCTGCACTGAATCCATGTCCCAGTTACACTCTTCCTTCCTGTCCTCACATTCTCAAGTTAGAATTCCTTATCCTCAATTTTATTTACCTATAAAAGAACAAAATTAATGTAATGTTTATTGTTACAATAAGCACAATTCTATAATCAGGTTAAGAAAACAATTGAATGAATGCTGGCATATTGTTGTTGAAAGCTTAATTCTGAAAAGCTTCATTTGCTCATTGGGGACACTTGTCTTAATTGCAATGTCACTTCTTGTTTTTAAGGACACATATTTCTGAGAATCAGAGAAGTTTTATGGTCTTGTGGATTTGGCATGCAAATTTACCAGGAAAATGCAATCTTTTTTTCCTCACCTATCAGTGCTAATAAAAAGTGCGTGTATTCATCTCATTTGAAGAAAAAGAGAGAGAGAGAAGGAGAAAGGAGAGAAAGAGACATAAGAAGAGAGGAAGGAAGAAGGGAAGGAACATGTGGACCTAGACCAACACAAGTGTTAGCAGCAGAGGTGCAAGAGCTGCATGGTACATCCCTACCACACCGTCCTTGACTCTGTTAGGGCTCTGCTAGTTCTGTACCTGCCTTGAGAATTTTTTGAAGTTTCTTGGTGCTGCTTAATTATTGCATAGTCTCTGAAGTTTCAGAGACAAAATTTATCTCCCAATAACCCTATTTTCATCTTGCCTGATTCTCAGTATTTCAAAAAATGCACCACATCCAATCCAGCTTCAACCAGTCATATTCATCTTTTCCCATTTTACTTCAGAACTTCCTCAGCATTTTCTATACCAATGTTCATGAATCAAATTTGTTGCTTTAAAGGCTGATTTTTCCCATATACTGCTGTTTTAAAGGTAACAGCCTTAGTAGCTTGATTAGGATCTTCCTTTTCCCCTTATAGAACAAAGTCCATGTTTAAGGACACATTTAGCTCACCTTCATATTAATATCTACCTCATTTTAAACAAGGAAACATATCTCTTGAAAAAAAAATAGGTCAACCTCCCCAAACTTCTCCTAGAGGAACAGCTACATGCACTCTGATGGGGGAGATCAGCAGCCAATATTCAGTGGAAACAAGCATGTCATCTAATCTGAAGAGGTCTCGGACATATATATGGATTTGCAGCTTTAGGGAGGCTCCCAAATCTTACCCATTTTTGAGGGAGTTTAAATGATCTTCATTTCAATACCTCTTGCTTTCTTGCGTTCCAATTAAATCACACATGCTGTGAGCAGCCTAAACCAGTTAGCACAGCTCTATATGGTGTGCTGACTGTTTTTCCAAACCTTCAACATTTGGCATGTGAGGTCAACTACACAGCAGAAGTCAATGATTAAAAAGTGTCCTCTCTAAAAAAGAAAGGACCCATTTTATTGCCAAAGCACCAGCAGTAAGAGGTTATGCTAAGACTGTAAATAAATGATAAAAATGATAAAAATATCTGAGTTTTTTCCCTCACCTATCCCTTTATTATGTTTTCTGGTATAAAAACAATAACCTGCTGCTGTCGACCAGGTTCCTCATTTATTGAAGACTTTGAGTCCCCTTGAAGTTCAAGAGGTTGACTCTGCAGTAAAATGCCACATGGGTTTATGCAGACCTCTCCTCCTGGCTCGCTCAGAAGGCCAAGAGGTGCACTCAGGGTGGTGTGACAGCAAATTGGAGCTGAGAAGTACGTGCTGAGGTAGTCCTGTAGGGCAAAACAAAGCAGAGGAGTAGAGCTGGAAACACACTGCTGAAAGGAAGCTAAGTGGAAATTTTGGCCAAGCAGAGTGGGACTGCCAAACCCACAAACATTTTGAGACTACTTCCCAGTTCCTGGCTTGGAAAATGTTTTTTGTGTTAAGAGCTACACACGCTCATAAAAGCCCATAGTTTAGCCTAAAAGTCAGCCTGATTAACTCATACACAGGCCAGGACTGGAAGAAACATAGAGGCAGGAGCAAAAGAACAGAGCTGTGGAAAAAAGGAAACAGTTAAGAGAAAGCATATTTTAGTGTTCTGTGGTGGTGGACATAATGGGTGCTGTTAGCAATCAGGGGGCTGATGCTGGGGCACCTGTAGAAGAGGCAGGAGATAATAAAAAACAGCATTAAGAACAAATCAAGGTGGGAAAAATTTACTGCTGTCTCTACCTAGAAACTGTCGATGGAAAATTTTGAGAGAGATGGGGAAAATACTGAAAGAGGCCAAACAAACAAATTACACTAGAACCAGCAGAGTGTTTTTAAATCGTGTCCTTTAATAATCTACTATTTGCATTACCATAACATGCCATTGTGTTATTTGGGCATGCAAACAATTGTTGAGTTCCCAACTTCTGCTGCTGGAAAAAAATGATGACCTGGGGGAAAGAATTTCTGTAGTAAATACCTCAGCATGAATAATAAGATGAAGTTATTTAAGTGGCAGCTCCTCGAAAAATTAGCCTAACTTCCTAATAACTGTACTACGTAGCTTAAAGAAATCTAATTTTATCTCTGCCACCCACACAGTAAATCTCCCTATCACATTCTTTCCTTGCTTCATTTCTATTTCTTTGCTTAATAATCGGCTACTTAAAAGATTTGGGATAATGTTAATAATGGGCAAATTAGATACGGAAAAGAAATGTTTTCTCTGCTTCCAGGGGTACTCAGCACAACCACCATTAAATCAAAACTGAGGCTTGAGGAGGCAGCACAGAAACCTGGGCAGGCTGCAGTGGAACACTGTAAGGACTCCGGCTAAGTTAGTGTCGAGCAGACGATATTAGTCAGTGTTGCAATGGTAAAATATTTAACAACAGGCACTCATCTCCCCTTCAGCATTTTTTTCCCAAAAAACTAATTAAGCTATAATATTATGAGCACTTCCTTTCAGGCTAGGCTTTCCTTTTAGCGTGACAATAGGAAGGCTGGGCAAAGCTACGTTATTGCTGTGATGAAAAAAATGGCACTACATTTTGCCTCAGTCTCCTTTGTTTGGTTTTTTTTTTCAAACTCAACATAAAGCCACTCACATGCCCAATGGCTCAATCTCACTTCCAATTAAGTCAATGATAAAACTCACATTGCCTTAAATGGGAGCAGGTTTGCATCCCAGAGGCTAACAGTCAAGGCTTTTAACAGTCAGACTACTAATAGGGGAAGTAGAAAGAGTTAGAAAATGTCATCTCCTTCTCTTTTCTTAGGAGCAGTAATTCAAAGTGAATGTAGTAGGCATGTTTGGTTTGAAATTATTTTCAGGGGGAAAAAGTATGTAGTGAGTCTATTTATAATGCAGTGATTCAGCTCTTATTATAATATGTGTGGATGGATCTGTTGCAGAGAAGGAGGCAGCACATAGCAAGAATTATCGACTCTCCCTTGAAATAGTTTGATACTCCTTTCTTAGACTTGCTATATTCAGCCTTCACTATATTACCTAGCCTGTGCAGCAATGTACACTGCTGTTAAAATATTTTGGCCAATTGACTTGGTTATATTGGAATCCACTGCTGAAAAAAAGAGCAAAAGTCCTGGCATGCTCCAGGTGCTCCCTCAGCACTGGTCTCCTGCTATGAACAGTGCCAATACAAGGCCCAGGAAAAAAGAGAATTTTGTTTTTCTTTTTATAACATTGATGAAATTAAGCAAAAGGGAGAGATTAGATTAACAGCGGTCACATTTACGTTCATTTCTCTCATATGAACCTGTATGCTTGTAGTGGGTGAGGGGCGGAATAATGCACAAGTGAAAAAGCCTGAGGAGGGCTTTGGAGCTAGCCTGGCAGTGATGCTCAACCTTTAAATTTCCCATGAACCCTTCAACAGTAACTACTTCTACTCAACACAGTTTCCCCAGAGTCTGTAAAATTCCCACTCCTCACAGAGGGAAGGTGCACCCACACAGAAGGGCAGCCTTTTGGAACCAGCATTTTGGGGGGCAACAGCCTGCTCGTGGCAATCACACTGTATCACACAGTATCATAAGGTTGGAAAAGACCTTTGAGATCATCAAGTCCAACCTATCTTAACCAACTTCTTCTCCTTTCCTACCTCTCCTCGCCCGCTTACGAGCAGAGGAACAGGAATGGAGGCTATAGAGTGACTAAGCAGCAGTCCCTGACACACAGGAGCTTCTACTGGCAGGGAGTGAGTAAGGAGGACATTGCTACCTCCAACTGAGCCATGAAATCTGCTACCTTGCAGGCTGGCATGCTGCAGTAAGTCACTGCCTGTCGGATACTCGACTCAGTCACGGCAGGTGTGCAGCTGGAGGGCTGCCACCAGAACCCTGCAGCAGGGCTCCCTGCCTGACACCACCCCAGCACAGACAATGGAGTCATTCTGGAGAGGCTGACGCCATGGAAAGTTTTAAACCTTCTGCCAGCTGTATTTGATGTTTCTTCAGGATGCCTGTGACAGCCGTAGTTGTAACTGCACACCACGTGTGAGAACAGGGAAGCCTGCCCTGTCACCGTATTGAAAGTATTTTCCGCCTATTCTGGGTATTGTTTGTTCATCACCTGGTGGATGAATTTCTCCTGCAGTTACATCTTTCATCTCACTGCCTTTTCTACTTCTAGCTTTTCCTCTGTTAGCAGAGTGATAGGAAACATGTTTGCCTTTTGCAGTGTTTATTATCAAGTTAAAATAGAGAACCCTGAACTGTAGCACTGCCTGAGTAACCTGGCATGATACACCCACACAGGAGGGAGAGGTAAATGGAACAACTTTTGCATATGACATTGAAGTTCAGCTTGCAGGTTTGTAACTCTTCTGAAAAACCTGAAATGGCTCGTGCAGCAAAACTGGGAGCAAAGTTTCACTATCTGTTACTCTAAGGGGAAGCCAGATGGCTCGGCAGAAGTTGAAGGAGGTGCTCTGAATGAACAGGGGGGTAACAGGTATCTACAGCATCAGCTCTCAAATGTTTGCACCTCTTCTCTCCCCAGTTTGTGACCTGGAGAGTACACACGCACACACCCACAGACGTGCTGATCTTCTCTCTTTTTCTGTACCATTTTCCTTTCCAAACCCTTTTCTTTGTCATGGCTTCAGAGTTCAAAACAGTCCCAGTCTATTTCTCTAATTAAAGCAGAGATCATGCTTTTGCTTTTCTGCATCAAATTTGGAGGACCAACTGCATTCAAAAAAACAACCATAAAGTTGATACTGATATAGTATCTTGGTGTGGTACAAACTCCAAAACCCCTCCCAAGCAGAAGCAGTGCTGTCCTGCAGGCCATGGCTCTGAGTCTCCTCTGCTTCCTCTCTCTCTTCCTTAGCCCCTGACTCTTCCTCTCTCCCAGCCCCCAGCAGTACAACTTGTGCTGAAGGCCTTTGCTCACTCCCATGCTGCCCTAATCCCAGCCAGCTTCCCTCCTGCTCTAGCTGCACCTCATGACATACAGATCCTCTCTGGCCCCATTTCTCTTGGAGCTCTTCTCTGGCAAGTGATGGTGGAGAAAAGATGTACCACTGGCATTGTGGCAAGACAGGAGCCTGCTGTTGAGGCGAGGGCACTCAGCGTCTCTGGTAAAGTTTGGTGCTGCGTGCTTGAAGACCTGCAACGCTGCCATGGTGTCAGCGTGTTGGCCAGCATGAGGATGTAGGAGTGTCCAGGACAAGGCTTGTACTGTCACAACAGCCACTCTGCCTTTAAAAAAGGTAGACCACTTTGAAAAATGTCATTCCTACAGCTACCTAGCTTTGCAGGCCAGTGTGAAGAGGGAAGCAATCTCCTCCCCACTTTGCTGCCTCCACAGACACTGATCTCGATCAGCCTATCAATCTCATTGGGACTTTGAGTCAATCCTGTGCCACAGTTAAGGGAGTGCTCTGCCATCCTGCTTTGCTCCCATCCTTCACCCACAGGGAGGAGGGATGCCACCTGACTAGCCTGCCTTGCTCAGCCTGGCCTTTTTCAAGGAGCAGTACAGGGACCCCTATGCTCATCATGCCTCTTTATCTCAGCTTAATTTACATGGACACTTTCTTTCCTGACTACTGGAAGCTCACTCGAGGCATTTAATGGATGTTTCCCCCACATCATGACTACTGATAAACATTCTCTATTAAAGTACTAAATTAATCTCTGCTGAATATACACGACGCAGCCTGAAGCCCACCTCAATCTCCATTAACTGCATTGTTCTTGCAGAAATAAGATTTATTTTAGTCAGTAAAGTGAACAAACACCACCTGTGATCCACTCAGGAAGCTGACCTGAGCTAGAAGGTGACATTTTTACTGTTTCTTTTTGGCTGTAACCAAGGCTAATGGTGCATGGTTTATTATGCTTCCAGCAAAGCCATCTTTTTCAGTCAAAAATGAGATTTTTGTCAATTAAATTCTCAGTGAAACAAAGACACCATACATGTAATAACTCAATTTAAAAAACATAGTGAAAGAAAAGTGCTTTAAAGAATGGAGCTGTAAATGACAGATAAGAATATTTTTTGTGGCTTGAGTGAATTGCTACTTTTGTTTGCGTACTCCACGTAGTGATCACAGACTGAATCAGTCTGCAAATACGAACTGCACTTTTGCTTTCCGAGCACCTCATTAATTAAAGAAACTTACATAGTGCCACTGTTTTATGCTTAAATAGGCTAGGTTAGTCCCTCATCCTGACTGTACTATGGAGCTTTAACAATCAATAAGTTCATGTTTAGAAGAGGAATGGAGAAAATCTTTCAGTGAATTGCGTGGGACTTTCAAAGCACAAATAGAGCTTAAATGAGGACAAGGATACTTCTTTCTTACATCTCTTTTTCACAGTTAATGCAACTCCTAGAAAGTTCAGAGCCCATAAGAATGTGGGCTTTTTCCATACATGTTGAAAAACAGTTTTCCTCCAGTAAAGTCAAATAATATGTGCCAAGTAGACAATGCCTTCCCACTTTGTCCCTCAAGATGTACTGTGCCTGATTCCCTGCACGTGGCATGACACTGTTAAAAATGCAATCAGGAATTACATACTACAGCTTGCATTCTACTACATGTTCTCTGCCAGAACTGAGTGTCTGAGCCTTAACAGGGCTCAATGACTTAAGCGCTTGTTCAACCAGAGGGGGCTGAGGGTGCTCAGAGAAGGGAGAGGAGGAGAATGAGGAAAAAGAGAACAGATGAAATCACAAAAGGTTCGGACATGTTTGGGATATACTTTTAGATTTCGTGTCCCACACTCAGTCTCCTTCTATGCCACCAGCAGGGGACAAAAAGATGAAATTAGAGCCCCTAGGGGACAGCTAGGTTGATTGCGTCGACTTGTGATGATCTGTGCAAGAAATCAAACCAGGTGGGAATCACATGCTCCCATTCAAGACCCAGAGGATGTGTATGTCTCACATGAAAGGAGAGGAGAGCAAAAAGAGCTTTTTAAAGGAATATTTTAGGTCTGTTCAAGCTTTGGTTCACCATTAGAAGGAAATCTTGTGAAGCCGATACATTATAGATAGTAAGACTAATGATGTAATGACTATTACTGTCAAAGGCATCTAACTCCTTCAGATTCTCTTGAAAATCTTCCTATTACTTCGCATTGCACTGGCAGAGAGGGCTCTGACTAATATAGAAAGAAAAAGCTCCCACCATTTTCATGCTCCATCTATGGTTTCTATAGCAGATTTGGCAACGTCTCAAACTGTCCTCAGTCCTATACCTATTATCAGTTACATTATGTTACAATGCTGCATTTTAATTGCTCTGTTTTCTGAGACAGAGGGAGCTGAATCTAAATATATCTCAAGTGCCAGCAGTGATATTTAGCACAGCTACTGTAATTAAGTATTCAGGCATCGCCAACAAATAAACTTCTCACTATTTGCTAAAATAGGTTCTCTGAAAAACATCTGAATGTTTGACAAAATTCTGTTTTCTGCTATTTTAATATCATTAGGAGGCACTGGCTTTCTTTATTGGTGGAGTACGCATCTAAACTGCCAAGAAATTACCCATTTTCAATCACAGCTTTTTTCCTTTTATGAATGGACTCACTGACAGCTCTAACAAAGATGCTCAGCTAGGGAGCTTTTTCTCCTTTAAGAGAAATGAAGTATTGCTGAGATAAAACCACTAATTAGAGTTGATAATAACAGTACTTCCTGGAAAAAAAAATTAAACTATACTTAACTGCTGGGATTTTTTCTTTAAACTAGGGGTTTGGCTAAAGTCTGATGGCTAACTACTTGCAAAAATATTCTCAACTGGTATAGTGCAGCTCTCTACCACTCTCTATCAAAATATCCCTCTCCTGCAGCACAGACATATTTTTCTGTCAAACCATTTGCTCTGTGTTTTTAGTGCAAAACTTAATATATGTAATAGGAAGCAAAGGATCAGAATAAAGATAACAAAAACCCCTGAAGTATATCCTTCACTTTGAGTATCTTAAAAAGCTCTTGGAATTTTTGCTAGCTCAAGTGGATTACTTTAGAAAGAGGAAAATCACTAGGTAAAAGACTTAGGCTGGAGTAAACTGGTGCAACTGCAGAGATTTATATCCAAACCTCCACTCTTCTACTGAAGTGTACATGCCCCTGTTTTCTCCTGAAGTGTTGTCTCCTCCAAGATCTCCCCACTGGGACTGGGAGATTTTCTCATTCCCCTTTCCCTCAGAAAATGTCTGAACATGACTTATATTTGAGAATACTGAGACATAGAGCTTCTCTAGCAAGAATTTTCAAATTATCAGGTTTTATGCCCCTGGGATTGAAAGAGGTGCTGAAGGCAGAGACATGCACACAAAGATGCTACTGGGCTTTCAAATCCAATGAGATTCAATAAGGCAATGGATGGCACTGCAATATTGGTCTCCCATGGTTTGTTTTGCAAATTCTTTTCACTGACTTGCATCAAAGTTCAGGAAGACAAAATGAATACTGCAAATGCCACTTAAAACTAAGACAAGAATACTGACACGGCAGCCCACTTTCTGAATGAAAAGACTCATTTTTATTTAGATGATAGCTGCACAAAGTCTGCAAGAAACACCAAGCCTGGTGAGAGTGAAGGTGAGAATATTCATTTATTTTTCTTAAAACTACCTTTTTATTTTTCCCATGGGAAACAGCAATCTAAAACAGACTACAAACCCACAATATTTCCCAAGTAATGAAATCTTCAAAAGAATATGCCTTGTGATGATTCAAGGACCGTCCCTTGCTATTCTTAATCCCTTGAGCAGAGCTTTGTTTTGTGTTCATTGCCACTGAAATCAATGAAAACAAAATGGAGCAAAGTCTGAATGATCATAGACACTCTGGAAATATACTCTAAATTATTTGGATCTTACCCCAAAATTTAACTGTGTTTATTGCCACATGAGGAGACATGTCTTTGTAGCTTCCTAAAAGATGTCAAAACAGAAGGATTGGAAAAAGAACATTTTTAATCACCTATGCTATTTTAACATCTCTGGATATTTCAGTGGCATACAGATGGGTTTTTTAGGGCAGATTTAAAACATTATATCCCAGTATATCCACTGTAATGCAGCATTAAAAAGGAAGATTTCAGTTGAGTACACTTTAATACTTTATTAGACAGGACATACCAGCATACAATGTTTTAAGCCAAAACCAAGAGGCTCACCTTGAAGTCAGCTGCTGAAGAAGTGAAAAATTTGTCCCAGTGAGAAACAAAAAAATTCAATGCTAATCATAGGCACATTCTTCACCCAAAACATGTAAGACTATTAAATTCTACTACTGTAAAGCTCACACCTACAACTGCTAAAGCACAGAAACTAAACTGCTGAGTTTCAAAAGGGCAGGTCATGAGATACTTGCAAACCATTTAGTGTTTAATTTGGTGATTCTAGGCAAACTTGTAAAAAGAAACAAAAAGATCAATGCGAGCATCTTTGTAAGCGTAGTAACTTTTACTACCTGATTCAGAACTTTCAATCTGCATTCAAGAACAGGAAGAAATCTGACATCTCCTCTGGATCTAGGACAAAGCTTCAAAGGCTAATGGCAAGGATCACATTCTTGAGTCTGTGTCTCTCAGATGTTCAGTGAAGTCCCACGCCCGTATCCATCTCTCACTCTCTCTTTACATCTCTTTCATGTTGGTTTCTTCTATTTGTCTCAGTTGAAAAGATGTGCCCCTCTGGCTGCAACACAAGACACGAGGGTTCAGAAAAGCTCCCATGTCCTGTGTTGTAGCCGGAGGTCTCACAATAGTTTAGAGCAAACTCTCTGGAGTGCAGGCTCCTTTTGCAGGCAGAGCTCTTTTTGTGTACTTTTGAATTCAACTTATGTGTCAATCTGCGAAAGAGAAGTGGAGAAGAATGGAAATCAGGTGCTTGTGGACAGCACTCAGATAACACTGTATGCTATTGCAACTGTCAACATTACAAATGGAAAAACGACCCAAGCAGCTGCCAGCCTGGGGCAGAAAGGTCAAGTTCAGACACAGAGTTCGGTTCAGCTGCCGTTCAGTTGAACTCCGCAAAGATGTGCCAGCTCACAGCAGTTTGAATTAGCCCCACTGCCTTTCCAGCATGATCTCCAGAACTTGAAAACTGAAAGCATTTATTTGGCAACTTTGCCAGCACCTATTCTTTCAACGGCAGACAAAGCTAAGAAAATAATTAACAACTGATCATGTATAAACAAATTCTGATTTTTGTTTCTTGTTTGCAAATTGCCCTTACACAGCTCACAATATTTCCAAATTTGTTATGCAGAATTATTTATGAATGCCTTAATAATTAATAATTCCAGGTCTGCAGATCACTCATAAGGAGATGTGAACATTTGCAAATCACACTGCATTTCTTAATTATACAAGTCATGTAAAACTTATTCCTGATGAGGTTAATTGTCTAATTAACTAACTGACACTGTGGATACACAGCTCAAGAAATCACTTTTGGTAAACATTCAAACTTTTGAATTTAAAATGGGAACTGTTGAGAATAGTTTCTGCCAATAAAGTTCCGTGTCAAATATCCACAGAAAACAACCCCTAGAAATGGTTCAAAGGGTTAAATTAAGTTCATTTGTGAAACCAAGCGGATATTCACAGGACAGCATGTTTTCTTTACTGCTTGCTCAACTCAAGTCATAAATTAATACTAACGAAAATATTCAGAGCTGCCATTGAATTTCTTATGAGCACGGTATTTACTTGCATGTGTGCTTGTCCTTGTGGACTTAGAATTCATTCCCAACTGAAATGCTTTGAGAGACAGAGCTTGAAAAGGCTTTTTTTTTTTTTTTTTATAAATGTCAATCCATTTCAGCACATTGCTGTGCATTACAATAAAGATCAGCAATTTGGAGCCAGGTATACAAGACAAGATTATTGCTATCTCTGTTCAAAATATCTTTGGCAGATTTATTGCTTTTTTGTCCCTGACTCTCTACATATCACTTTTATGCTGTCTCGTCTTCGTTTGGTGCTTTTGCTTCTCCAAACAAACTCAAAGAAGCAGGAGAGGAAATGAAGTGTACTTAGCTGCTATTTTTATGAAGGTGACCCACTGAATGCCTGTTCAGGCACTCTGATGATAAGTACTCACATTAATAGAATTTAGTAAATTACGTAAGCTGTTTGCTCTAAAATGTCAAACTTCTGTTCAAAGAGTCTTAATTTTTTTTAACTTCCCTATCTACTTCAAATAAAACTCACAGCTATCAACTTTGTTCATTTTTAAACTTATCTCACATGGAATAAAGTACGGTTCAGTCAGTCACAGCTGAGATTAAGCAAAGGAGAATGATATGAACTAAAAGGTCTTTTCATATGAATGCATCAAACAGAATGTCATCAGTATTTTTGAGGATAATGTGTCTCTTAAGGGTTTCTAATGATGAGTGCAGTTTTCAGCCATTAGCCTGCAACTACAAAAAAACTCTAAATTTTTTTGTGTATGCATTTTGAGATTTTTGCAATGACTGATATAGTTTATCTATAAATAAATTGCTTCCAATCACCTGCCTTTCTTATTTCAGCTGTACAGTAAAAAAACCCAACCAAACATTTTCACATTGAGTGTGAAAAATCACCATGCCCAGTTCCACCTGTCTTATCAATTCCCTAAACCATGCTTATATAGGCACTAACAAGAATCCAAACACAGACTAATAGAAACTTGGGACCCAGAATTAATCTGCTTTTTAAAGAAAAATTATGTTCAGATAAAACTAAAAGATTCGCTCCATCCCCATTACAGCAAGGAAATTCAAGGTTAGAGCATCCTTAAAGATTTGCTAATGCCCTGTGGAAAAAGCATGAAAATCATTTGGGTTAGAGAAGACTCTGCTTAATTAGTCTATATTTCCTTCTTTTGTGCCTCTTCGTTCTTGCTCACTGAAAGCATTTCGAAGAGAAGTTACTCTGAGTTCACAGGCTTCTCTGGAACAGACTCGTTGTCCACGCCATGAGGTATCTCAAATAGGAAGCAAGATACATTAGCATCACAACCTGCTCTATACAATGCACACTTTTACCTGTTTCATACTGCCACAGGGGCAAGTTAATTTATGAATAAATGTGAAACTTGCTCATTCCTCAGGATTCATTTCCCTACTCTGACATTACAATCACTCCATGGCTATAATCTTTAAGTCATGATGAATGCTGATGGGATGGGGGGCAAGGGAGAGATTTGCCTTTTGTGTGGTGTTTCGCTCCTCTCTCCCCTGACATGAGTGGGAAGCTGGTACGGTAAGCCGCAATGAATAATCATTGAAATTTGGTCTCTGGGCTAGCTGGTCAGTGTTATCTTCACAGTGAGCCATCCGAGAGCAATCAGTGGTGATATCATTAGCCAGACAGTTATTACTTCTTTGGTTTGCATAAGGAACAAGAATGGATATAATGTGCTCATGTGACTACAGAGGTGTCCAAAGGGTCCTTCTCCAGGGTGCCATTCCAGCTGCCATTCCAGACCCAGCCATCAAGTCAAATCTCTAAAAAGGACATCTGAGAGGAATTCCGACTTCCACCACCAAACTCACCCTTGAAATTTGGTGGTGTGACTGCACCCAAAATGGGAAGGGAGTTATTTTTCAGTTCCATAAACACGTCACGGGGACACTGAAGCCACATAATGTGAATTTGAACTCGAGTCAGGGTGATTTGTCCTCATCTTCAAGCCATTAAATGTAAACTAGCACTTTCTTTTGGATCTGGATACTGCCGTCTCTGTCTATTACTATTATTAGTAAAGGAGACATTTCTCGCCACTATTGGAATCAATTTTCTTTCCCAGCCCCCACTCTTTCTCGCAATTTTCAAGTTTGTCACAAATACCCTTTTGTTCTTCTAATTAAATATCACATCTGTTTCACAACAGTTCACATTATTCTTTGGAGAGGACAGTCTTGCTGGGGCACACTAAAAATTTCAGTAATTTTATAGAAAAATAAACATGAGTATGTGTTACAATTTATCTAACCACTGTGAATTAATTTGGTGTTTAAGGTGACACTGTACTAATCACATATTAGAACATTAATGTAGCTGCAGGCCGTAATCATTTACCTTTCAATGAATAGTGCACACTTCCAGCAAACTCCTCGAGAACAGCTTGGGATTGCAAGAAAGCAATAACCAGTTCTGTTGTTGCTGCTACTTCAATATAAAGTGAAGAAATATCTAACTTTGTTTTTAAGAATATCAATCTCAGCTTATTACTAGTAAAACGTTTTTGGCAAACTCTGCCTTTGCATGAACAGAAACCATTGTTGTACTCAATAGGTACACACCTCAGGCAGAATTTGGCCCCGGATGGCCTTAAGCTCTCCATGAGCCCACTCTTCTAATCTCTATTCACTGTGGGATTCCCCTAATTTCAAACTCCAAAGACTTATAACCGTGCAACTTGAGACAAGACCTCTGTGGGACATGCAGCAGTTCTGCTCTGTCATGGTCATGCACAAGCATTTATCAGTGATGACTGTTAAACTTTAACTAGCATAATTTAAGAGAGCTAAAGGCAGGGAATTTACTTTTAAAGGTGGAAAGCTTTATATGATATTTTCTGAATTAAAGACTGCGATTTAAAATAATCCTGTAAATTGAAAATCTATATCTGATGTGGCTGAAGGGGGACTTCTAGACCTAACTGTCTTAAATATAGATTTTAAATCAATATGAGTAGTTTTGGAGCATTACCGTTCAAGGATTTTGTGCCACCGCTGTTAAAGCATTATTAATTCATGTTCTTATCTTTCTCACTTCATAAAGTGTAAGGGTTTTTTTGGCGTAGGTCTATTAATGTAGGAACTATAATCCATCTTTTTCTATTTCGCCTTGGTATTGTCTCCCCAGATCAAAGTTAGATTATAACACAGAGAGAATTTCATAAATTATTTTGAATGATTTTACAGAAAAAAAGAAAGGAGGAAAAAATGCAGGTTAAAGTCAGAAGCACATCACATATCACACAATTTACCAAGAAGCAGTCAAGATTGCTTGAGATAATCTGCTAAAACTCAGCAGTAAAAAGTTTGTTTAATTTCTAAAGATGGCAGATGTCATAAAAAAAGAGACTGATGCAAAAATAAAACCTCCAGAGTCTGGCAGTTCTGTTCAGATGTCAATAAAAGATAATGTAACCTGTCAAATTTGCAAGCAGGTTTTATCCAACCATTGCATTCTACCTTCACCACTCAAGCATTACCTTCCAAGAAACATCCGCATCTGCCTGATTATCCTAAAGTTATTCTGATGGAGAGAGCAGGTTGCAAATTAAAAGCGTCTTTCTCTTCCCAGTTTTCTGTCTCCCCTCCTCCTCCCTCACTTTTTAATCCTTCATTTTTTACAGTTCAGCTAATTTTTTCTTGAAAGGTTAAGAAACTAGCAATTATTTCAATGGCTCTTGCGGCTTTAGGGTAAGTGTCTCATCTGGCCTTTATTTTAAGGAGCTTCCCTTCATGCTTCATGCTCGATGTCTCTTGCTGAACACTGAAGTTACTCTAGAATTGCAGTGCAATGGTAACTTGGGCCATACTGAGTCTTGTTCCTACTAGAGCAGAAAAATTGTGGTATGGAGATGGCCTGCGGTCACCATGGATGGGTTGCCATGCTTCAGACTCCATCAAGCTGTTGTTGTACCAGCAGACAAAATATTAAAGGCTACTGCTGGTTTTATGCTGATGTAGGTATATTCCCTTCTGGGAAAGGCTTTTTCTTTCCTATATCTGTTATGATTTTTCCAAACATTTTAATTTGTCTTCTATCAAGTCAGCTTCACATTTTTTACCATCAGTTAATACACTGTGACTTTGCAAGGTTTTGGAGGTTGCTTGACTATTTTCATCATATATGTCCAGTTCTGGGAAGAGGCTCGAAAAAAGCCCACAGTCTCAACAAATTGAGCATTTATTTTGAGACTTCTGCTGACAGCTCTCATCACTGAACTGAGAAAGTTTGCATCATATCCCCATAATATCTTATCTCTTCATGTTGTTATGCTTGATGGATTCAATCACCCTGGCCGCTGAGTTTCTGTAGAATCTGTCCAAATTCTGCATCAACCTCCAAAGAAGTCTGAAAGTCAAAAGATCTGTTGCTTGCTTTCCAGCTGTACAGCAAACATGCATAAAATGCATGAATCAGTCATGATCACAACTATTTCAGGAGCCCAGCAATGGCTCAAGGTGAAAATGTTTGTGCTAGTGATTCTCCAGCATGAGTATTTATCAAACTCATCCCTAAGCAAGCATTCCCTCCTCAGGAAGAGCTGCTTTATGCTTTGAGGGGACTGCAGTAGCTTGGGTTGCACAGAGAAAGCCCATCTCCACAGACAAAACCAAAACTGAGCCAGACATTAATTCCTAATCAAAAATGCCTCTTTCCAAAATCAAGGAAAAGAGAGGGAAAGGTGGCCGACCACTTCCATTCACTGCAGAAAAAATCCCACAAAACTGCCACTTTCACATTGGGATTGGCATCAGTCTTGGAGAAAGGCTGTTGACACAAGCTCTGTCTTGTCAAGCAGTGCAGTCCTCCCATGGGCTTGCTCTGCGTGGCCATACTCTCCTCACTGGGAAGCCACTGGCACATGCCTGCTGCCATGTGTGCACACCCTCCAGTAAGGATGCAGCAGCTCGCACATTTTAGGTTTCTTCATCTCCCTGTTCCTGCAGGGTGAGGATGCATAAGCAGACTGTCATTGTCATTATGACAGGACACATTTTTTTCCACTTCTTATTCAGCTCTGACTCGAGCTATCCTTTTCCCACAGAAATGTGCTTGTGTAACAGCATCCACATCTTGCTTATGTGCACTTAATGCCACCTTTTCATCGCTTCCTGAATACCAATTTACAAAGCAGAGTTAGGCAGTCCGATATTAAATCTAATCTAATTAATTAAATGAAATAGCACCAAGGGAAGGCATGTGGCTATACCCGAGGGCTCACATAGAAGTCCCCTCTAGTGGTATTCTTCACTGATACACTGACCTCAGACAAACATCTCCATGGGCTGGAGATCTGCCACTGCATATTGCTCCCTTGAGAGCTGAGTACCTAATACAGACATCTTACATGTGGCAGTACTGCTACTCACTAGCTTATCTATGGTTATACAGAAAGTGTGGGGCAGAATCAGCAATGAAAATAAGATTTTGAAGCTAGGATGGACATCTGCTGATGTATTCAGATATCCTCTGAAGGTTTATATCTGGTGTCCAGAGAGCACCAGAAAACAGGGCTGAACACAGTGTGCCTGGTGTGCCACATCAACATACACAAATAAACCTCCCAGCTGCTGTCAGCCACGCACAGGACTTGCCACATAGCTCTTCCCACCCAGCCTCTGCATTCAAAGCGCAAATAAAGCCTGTGAACTTCACTTCCCCAGAAACTAATTTCTATACTCACTGTTTAGCCCCTGATGGTGTTGTCTGTAGTATGTAATTGAAACATGGTGAATAATGGAGCCGATGATGGACTTACTTAGAGAAATT
Organism: Neomorphus geoffroyi; assembly: GCA_033558235.1. Classification (NCBI taxonomy): domain Eukaryota; kingdom Metazoa; phylum Chordata; class Aves; order Cuculiformes; family Neomorphidae; genus Neomorphus; species Neomorphus geoffroyi. The sequence continues at coordinate 24,957,956 of JAUMJM010000002.1, forward strand.
CTAAATTTGCTGGTCTGTAGGTGGTTTTGTCCACTGCTACTTCCTTCCATTTCTAAGCACTGACTATTGCTTCCAGAATTAAATACTCCATGTGAAAAAAGTGTTCCCATAGCACAACTGACAGAAATTTGAAATTATATAATAATAATGTACAGTCCATTTGCTGTCTAATGTATGTGTGGGATTGAATAGCTCTTTGCAATACATTCCCTTCTTGCTAAATTACTCTAACTTCAAACTGAATTAAAGTAGTTAGTTGCCACTACACCATTGAACTTCGATAGCTGGATCCATTCCAAAACTTGAGACTGCAGTCACTCTTCTTGTTGAAATTCGCAAAGAAGGGAAAAAGACAGGATTTAAAAAAAAAAAAAAAAAAAAAAAAGCTGTTTATTCCATTCTTCCATTCTCTAAGTTCTGCTTCATTCACCAATCTGGAAAGTGTGATTAGGACTGTGAAATGCCTACCAGCTGGCAATGTCCTGCCAAGACTGGGGTCTGCTATGTGTTCTCAGTCTCTTCTTCAACTGCAGCAGTACAGCCATGTATCAGACCGTGGCTGTGTGTTTACCCATGGACTGATTGATACAACACCTTCACTGGTAATTTTTGCTTATGTAATGACTTTCAAACAACAATATAGTAAATCCATGTGGATACCTGCTACCAAATTCAGTGCAATAGCTTCTAACACCATTAGCTCATATTCCTGTGTTTTCCATTAGAGAAACTACAGTGTAGTGAAACTACACTAAACTCTGTGTGAACATACCAAATTACAGAAAATCCGAAATTATACTAAATTATTACACTAGACAAGTATTGCACCTAGAATTCTACCCATAGAGTACATGTTAGCCCTAGCTAAGTTGCTGCTTGGGCATGTTAGGCGGTAACTGTGACTGTACTAAGTCACGCACTCAGGCATAGCCATTTACTAAAGTGATTACATTACAGTTGATTACAGTATTTGCTTTTGAACAGATTCTACTGCACCATATTTGTGAAGGGGCAAAGTCAGTAAGAAACTGTTTGAACTGGATGTGTCTGGTACCTCTCTGCTCAGCACAGGCCTCCAGTTTGATTGCATTTGCTTGGTAGTGAAGGATGTAAGCAGATACCACCTGATGAAACCAGCTACCACAGAATCACCCTGCTGTATTCTCCATGTCTTTGATTACTCTTTAATTTAGTGAAATTTTAATTCAAAGTCCTTCTGACTCCAAACAGAATATAAAAGACTACGCTACCATCCTGTCTACAGATGCCCTTCTGTTACCCAGCCTTCTTAGAGAACAAAAGCATTCACTTAAGGAAAGAATAACATACAAGCCATTTTTTGAAGTTCAGACTATTGAAGTACAGTATTTGAGCACTTCACATACTTCAATCACTATTCTTGCAGTTAGCTGCAGAAGAAGAACAGACACGCAAAAATAGTAAGTAACTAGTCCGAGGTCACACAGACCACGGCTACAGTGTCTGGCAAGGGCAGTATCAAAGCTTAAATATTCTCAAAACTAAGCATGTTCACTGTACAAGGGTGAGCCTGAAAGCACATTCACAGATACAGGCAGGAAATGGCCTCCAGAGCATGTCCTAGCAAGGCCAGCACATTAGTGCACATCTTTCACAGCCTGCTCACACGTTATCATCCTCTCCTTGCCTCCAAGGCAGCCACATAGAAGGACAGCCCTTTCAAAGTGCTGTAGATAGTTCAAAGACACTGAACTGTTTCTCTTGAATATCATTTAATGCTTTCCCCATTTCCCAGGGTCAAAGGTCCTTTGGGTGGAAAACCTCAAAATTTGGGCAACTTCAGGGGCATTGTGATAACAGAACAGAAGGTTCCCAAAAATGATGGAGTTGGAGTGAAAACGGGAAAAGGGAAACAGAAAACAAAGGAATCAAATCTTCATACATTCCTAGTGGGAATCATTCAGCAATGTAGACTTTGGTTGCTACATATTGTCACTAGCTCTTCTGCAATGTTATTAACAAAAAAAAAAAATCGACAAAAAATATCTTGGTTGAACTCTGTATTTACATTAAATGGCTTAGATTAATCAGCATCATGCATTCACTCAGAGTTCATGTGCCACCTGCATAAACAGTCTCTGAGCAACTCTAGATTGCAGTCAGATTTTCATTCAAGGGAATTTAAAGAGAATAAATGGTGCCCAGAGCATGCTAAGAATGCTTGGTTGGGTGTGGGCTGAGCTCCAGAGCAGAGACTGTCCAGTGACAGTAAATACAGTTGAGCTGGATGTCAAGGGACAGCAGAGTTTTTGGTGGGACATGACACAGACTTGGAGCTCTGTACAATTTCTACAGTCAGTCAGATGAGAGGGCAGCGCTGGAGAAGGTTCACAGCTATGTGAGAGACAGCGAGAGTAACTGGTAGTTCTCAGTGGGCCATTCACAGTAGTCAGGACTGTCTGTGTGTGAGAAGCAGCAAAAGGCGACCCGCGCAGGTTGTAGGTGCATATAATATAGCAGGGGAATGTCATGCTTGAGCTGGTGGTGAGCTATATTTCTTCAGGTTTTGCCAGCACATTGGTGCAACAGGGCTAAAATTCACCAGGCACCAACCTCCTGTCAACTTCAAGAGAAGAATATGTGCTTAAATCTTTGAGGACTTGTGTGTAAAATGCTATTACTGCCATCATCTGTCAATCTGCCCAGGGAAGTCTTCATCTCCAGATTGGGAAATACCGCTTATAGAGGTGGGAGAAGGTGGCCGTCTGGGAAATTTGTATAATAATGTATTTTTATAAGCAACAACAAAAAAAAATACAATAAAGGGAATACTAGTATTCAGTAAATGAGGACTTGTATTTCTCCTTAAGAGGCCATAGACAGGTAAAATTAGACCCTGTAGCTGTTCTAGTGTTCAGATAGACAGATTACCTTTGTAGTCCCACATAAAAGAATGCAGGTAAAGGAGAAATTAACTATTAAATAAAAGCCTTCTCTGGGGTTCAAATGTTCAAAAACTCTTCCTCCTATAAATACAGTTTTTCAGCTCAAACCTAAGTAAAAAAGAAAAGCAATCTCCATCACTCAAAATTATGCTCATTTACAAAACATATACAGAAACATGCTCTACAACAAATCTCTGTGTCTTGCTATAAGCAGGAAGGCATCAAAATCCATAATAACAGCATTTATAAGAGGAAGATCAATATGGCATCTGGTATTTCAAAGGCAGAAAATGATTCTATTAAATTTCTTCTGGCAGAAAATGCACTGGACAAAATACCTTAAAACCCATAGCGAGTTTTAGTCTCTTATACTATGCCACTGAATAAATCACAGGGAAACCATCACAAAATTCATTGTAAAAGATGCACTGGAGCCTGCTTCACCCTCTTCTAATTGAAATGACAGCTCTCCTAAGACAAGATTGTGGCTCAAGATGTCACTGACCTTCTCGAACTCACATCTTATCAGAGCATCTCTGTTATCATTTGGATGTGAGAGTAAAGTGTAAGTTTGGGGGGTTTTTTACCCTGGGTGCCACTGTTTTACTATTTTGTGTGTGCAATTAATTCAGTTGTGCTGTAGGAAAAACAATAAAAAGTGTAGCAGAGAGTTAAATACTCCAATTTTAATTCCCATTTTATATACATAAAAGCAAAACTTAAGAATGACCACAGTGCATTAGATCAAAGTTCCGTCCACTCCAGGAGAGCATTCTACTGTTACAGAATTGACATTAAGAGATCCCTGAATCAGATTTTGCTCCTGGGGCTCCTGAGAATCTCTCTTTCTGGTGTCTTCATAAAAAAAAACCCAAAGTATGGGCATTAGTGGACGGTTATGGAACAGTAAGAACAGGACAACCAGATATGAAACTTCTTGCTAATACTCTCTCTACCTTAAATGATTTTAGCTCAGGACCTTATTTTCCTCAATGTGGACTTACACTACTTTGCAACACTCAGTAGAATTATTTTCTTGAGCTTCAGTCATCTCTTGTAAATTTTTAGTATCTACCATATCCACTGGCAAGGATTCTCACAAGTCATCTACCTGTCATGGGAAGAACAGAATGAGACAGCCCTAGTCTGTTGAAAGCTATAGTATCAGCCCACTGGCTGTCAATGTTGTCATGTTCTCTGTTGGTAACTCATAAATGGAACTACAGAGTAAAATAGCTTTGAAGCATGATAGTGAAGCAGATGTTGATGGATATTTGCAGAGCACAGTCCAAAGCATGAGGAACATCACAGGAGAAAGCATGAAAATGTCTGTTTGCAAACCTTGGAGACCATGGAAGATGGCCTGTAGGCTGGACTAACCTATTGGGTTACTAGCTGGAAGATGGTACCCACAGCTGTCCCAGATCTTCCCAAGAATGGGTGGTTCTGTGAATTGAAGATGACCTCAGGAAAAGCAATATGGAGTCAGGCTGTGTTTCAAAGACAAGACAAGACTGATACTGCTAGGCCATGAAAAAGTCTGGAAATCTGTTCCTTACCCTTTATTTAAGTGATCACTCATCCCTTTCCTTCATTTCTGCAAGATCTGGAATGACTGCTCATTCAGAGGGGAGGCTAGACTGCAGCAGCAACTCCCTTTTTTCCCCTGAAATATGTGAAGGCCCATTTTGCTGCAATAAACTCCGAACCTTTTTACAAATCCAGCTATTTGTGGCACCTGTTAATGGCATTGTCTTAGAGCAACGCTCAGTGCTAAAGCCAGTGACATAAAATGAAGTTAGAAACTGGTTTTTTACATGCACCTGAGATAAAACATAGCAACTGGCATGCAGCCTTAGAAATTTGTACACTGGTAGTAATTAATACCATCATTAACCTGGGAGTCACAAGGGCTTATGGTGTCTGAAGGCCTCCAGTGGATACTAATAAAGCCAGGCTTTTATACAAGGAACAGAGCAGTTATGGATAAAAGCAGTAGGATAGATGTGACAACCAGCAATTTTAACTTATCACCTTGGAGCTTTATTTTTGAAAGCTTTTACTTCCCACTGATTGCAGACTTCCAGTTTGTGTTGTCATATAATAAATTACCAGAATTATCTTCCTTTTTTTTTTTTTTTTTTTTTGGCATGGTGCTTCATAGACAAAGTGGCTAAAAAGCTTCTTTTTTAACAGAATGAGTTAAGTATTGCTGCCATGGTGATTATAAGAAGAAATCAGCACCAAACAGCAGCCTAGAAATCTGCATACAGATTTAAAATTCTCAGTAGGTATTCGATTTCAGTCCTTTCTAACAGAAGGCTTTTACTGTGTGTATAGAGTGGGGCTAGGGGATAGAAGGGTGGAGCCAGAGGTCATTTTGAAAAGCAGACCTTTAAACCTTTTCCTGAAAGCAAGAGGACTGTCTAACTTACTAATTTGTCTGAAGGAGATCTGAAGGAGATCACTCCTAGCAGGGAGATGAACCTCCTTCTCTCAGCAGGGGTGTGAAGGAGAGGGCAATATCATCCTTGAGGCTGCTGTAAGGGTGGCACCGTTGTGCTGATATTTAAAAGCTGTTTCCTTTGAACAGGAACCTCCCTATTTAGCACTAAGATAGTCTCAATTCTTGCATATACCAAGTACTAACAGTGTTTATTAACATTCACTGCCACATTTACTGCCCACTGAATTTATATTCTAAATAAGTATTCTGGACCAAGAAGTCTAGTTTGCTGACAGTGCAAATGCTTGATCATAACCATCATAAAATGTCAGCAATGAATGCAAAGAGAAAACTTACAAAAGCCATTGGGAAGTAAAAATGTTTTCAGTATTTAATTATCTCCTATGTATCACCCACAACAAGAGGACAAAGATGTTGTGGGATAATTAGAGAACTAAAAGCACAAAGCCATTAAAAAATGCTCAAATACTCAACCCCTGCAACTTATCTAGAGCAGCTATAAAACCAGCAATAGCCTGTTAACCACCTGACTAAAAGGTAAAGTCTTTCAATGAGAAAAAAGGTAGTTAGATCAAAGATGGAAAGTTTCTGCCATTAACATTTGCCATGGCTAGCTTGAGAAGGGAACCCAGGGACTGACAGCTAAATTGACCTCTTCCAGGGACGTAGAGATGTAGGTGATCACTTCAAACTGCTCTGTTCCCTACCACGCAGGGCATTGAAGATCAGTCATATTTTACAGTCAATGACATTAAACTCTTTCATAGTGATCCGTGTGCTGTAAGTTAAAATATATTATTTATAATATTTTAATCACCTAAAGTTCAGGGACCTCAAAGCATATATTAATTAATGCCTATTTTAATTAACTCTGCCTCAGAGAGAGGGAGAAGACGAAACTATGCAGCCTTATTAGCACTAGATTCCAGCATCATAATTAAACCCAGAACACGTAACACACATCAGGACTTAAAGCAGTGGAAGGCTGGTCATCACCATGGCAGCCTTCCACTCCTATAACTTCCTTTTTCCTTAACATAATTTTTCTTTCTTCCCTGTGTCTTATGTGAATGGAGGTTTCCACAAAAGAGGAAAGATCGCTGCTCCTCATGAGTCTAACTCAGCTCTATTCTACAGTAACAGCATCATCTTCAGTGGAATCATTCTACACTCCATTGTATCCGGAAGAATATATTACTACTATAAAAAAAAGTCTTTTTATGCAGGTATCTTCACACACATTTTTTTAAACTCTTTTTGGCTACCAGCCACTGTAGATCTGTCTGCAAGCACAGAAACCTCTAGTTTGTTGCCTTCAAGCAATCTGCTTCATTCCCTGCCCATGAATCCCTGAAGATACTTTGCTTGAAATTTCACAACTGTTGATTCTGACAGGAAAAAAAAGGTGGTGTGGGGGGGTGTTCTTATTTTCTGTATATTCACAATAAATAAACTGTGGGCTGAAGGGGCAAGTCAGTGTGCAAAGGTCATACAACCACTCAATGGAAAAGCATCAATACAACACACAGCAGTGTCAATTTCTAGCATCATATCCTTGTCTGCTGAATGACCAAGCAAGTCATTGGTAATTCATGTCAGTGCCACTCATTCACCTTCTTACATACATTTTAGACATTAAAGACAAACCAAACTCCAGTAAACTGAGGTACTGATCCTAAGTCCCTGGAAGTTAGTAACGGTTTTTCCGGTGACTTCAAGACTTTTGCAATTAGACCTTAGGAGGTTAATAATGATAACAGGAAAAAAATATCTAATTGTACTGGTACTATCATATAGCTTTAGTCTTCAACTTTTTTTGCTTATAGCACCTTAAAATTTACTCAATAGGCTTGGTTTTCTTAGCAAAGTTCTACAGATGCCTTAAGAGCAGGGTTCACACTCTCAGATAGGTATGGATCTGATGAAATGGGAATGAAATGGGAAGCAAAACATCTGCTAAGGGGAAGGAAAGGACGTTCATATAAAAAAACCCTCAAAACCTTACCAGTAACTATATACAGAAAAGTTCTGTTTTCTTTCAACTCCACAATAAAATTTCCCTCAGTTCCCCCTGCCCTGTTCCATAAAATTTCTACAAATAAAAAATGAAATTGAACAGTTAAGCTTGCAGAAATTGCTATTACTTTATCAGTGCCTGAGCCAACAAAAGCTTTTTTCACACATGCGCAGAAATGAGAAGGAACTGAATAGCTGTTAAGAAATGTGCTACAATGTAACATGTCCTGGTGACATGCACAAGCATGTCTACAATCCTGAAAGGAGTGGAGGTGGAAGAAGGGGTGGAGAGGGCTCCACTGACAACACTACCTGTGTTCAGATAAAACCAAGAAATTTTGTACACTCGTGCTTCTTTGTAATGAATTTACTGATGTTAGAATAAACATCTGGTGCTTTGCTCCAGAAACAATTCTTGGCCTATACATTTTGCATCAAACCCTAAATCATCATTTTGGTAATTTCTAAAAAGTAAACCAAAGTACAATGCTAATGTTTCAGTATCTATTACTCTTCAAAGGAATATTTCACTTCATTATTTACTTATTTGAATTTGCTATTATTTTACATTGGCTATTATTTTGCTTTACTTCATTATAATTTATCTTGCAATTTTACTTGTTTTGTGATATCTTTAAAGGGTTTTATTAATTCTGATAGTCTTGTTAAAATGACATGACAGCATATATAGTTGGATTATAGCAGTTTTTCTTTCACTATTCAGCAAGACACTATAGAGACATTAATGTATGCCTAAATGAGACCAAGGTAGCAAGTGAGTTTAGACTGGTTTAACCTTCCCCAAAGTTTTAAAGGAGCTCATTAATGTTGCTCTGCAAAGCATCTATAGTCTTATAATGGAGCCATTATGTGATATTGTTATGATGCTTTCTTCCCAAGCTCCCAATGCCTTGCAAGTAATTGACTTTTTATACCCTGTTATTCTGACTGTCAATTTTCAGGTTGTATCATCACAATTCTTAATTTTGACTCTTCCCATAAAGTAAAGTTTCATGAAGTCCTCCTTATATTTTGTATGTTTATTAGAATGATCAGGAAGGAAAAAAGGAAAACAAAAGTCCAGGGTGTCATTACCCTTGCTCATATCTATGAATAATGCTTTGCTCCATAAATAATTCACTGAACTCATAGTACAGATTTTAGCTTGTCACACCTTAGGCTCATATGGATATAACCAGTATATTCATGAACCCATGGGGACTGGAAGAAGACTTGCTTGCCGTTTGAAGTCAAAAATAAAAAAAAAACAACTGAAATTTTAGGAAAATTGTTTACAAGGTAAAAATGCAGAGGTACCTTAGTGCTGTAGTAGCTGAACTCCAGTCTGATGACTTAGCTTGAGACAAAACCTTCCCTCAAAAACCCCTTGAATTTTGACAGATGCAAAGCTGAAATGGATCCTGGGGACGCCTTTAAACAGAGCACCACAGAGCATTCAGTTTACTGGGGTCAAATGCTGCAAGCAAACTTCATTTAAAACGTACTTAATATTTTTCACCCAGCTTCCGCTTTCTCATGAATGTATATCCATGTATAAAGTCTGAAATCTTAATGAAGATTTTAAAGAGAAAACAGAAAATAAACAAGGTTCAGTCACTTCTGCAGACCATTTGCAGAAACCAGTGGATGTCGGACTAGAATCTTTAAAGTTAAAGGCACGTAAATGGACACAAAGAGTGACAATGTAGATTGACTTTCCACAGAAAGTTGACAGTCGTTTTGGAAATATAGAAAAAAATGTCATTATTTTTCTCCTCTGTCCCCCACTTCTGTCTTCTTTTTAACCCTCAAAAAATGAACTTTTTTTAACCATGAACCCAAGTGCACTGGGGTAACTTAATTTCAGTAAATTAAGTACCAGCTGTTCTTTTTAGAGGTCCATTTAAAAAAAAAAAATATATTAATTAATCATTAAATATTTAATCATTAAATATACTTCTAGCATGTGTGCTAAAACACAAAATGCTGGGCCCACTTCTCTGGCTCTCTGTATTCAGGTGGTAGAAGCAGAAGTGGAAACCAGATGGAACATGGCAGATGGGTATTCTGCTGCTGCAAAGAAGTTCCTGGAGCTGTAAAAGGTAATGCAGTCCAGCTTCTGAATACTACACTTCAGGCAAGATGACTAACTAGAATAATCACAAAATCAGCAACAGAAAGGAAAAAATAACTTTCTGCAATAAAATGAGAAAGAGATACAAAGATATAGACAAACTAGGCAGTTGACTTCATAACACCTTTGATAATGAGCAGCGATCAAGATTACAACCAAGAGACTCACGTCTGATAGGTAGCTTGCTTCTTCCAAGTATAGCGGATGATCTAATAAAAGATAATCTCTCCCCTAAAACCTTGCCTCTCCTAGATTTTTAATCCATTCTGAATAGAAAAACTACTGCCTTTTCATTTTTCATTTGGAGACTTTAAAGAGCTTTACAAAGAGGTTCACAGGTATCACTGAGATTCTTGAAGTATTAGGTATGATGGCAAATATTCCTTGATGATTTGTTACTTTAAAATCCATATCCTGACTTAAAACCTGATGTGCTATTAGAGCATGGAAACAATTAGGTGCCTCAGCATGAAACATATTGAAGGCCAACCTGAAGACTAGCCAAGTGGCACTGCTGGAGATGAAGGAATCCCTTTCTTCTCCCCCTCTTCCCCAACATAGTTGCCATCTTGAGCTGCAGTTGGGGCTTCTTTTCTCCTGCAATTCATAGTTATGAACCCTTTCCTGAAGATGGACACTTAAGCCATACCTTTCACAAAATACAGAACAAATCCTGCAAATTCATATCTACTCAGGAAGAGGTGAGATTTGAAGTGGGATATCCCAGCTACTGAATGACACTAAGCCAGAATCAGGCAGTCAACACCATTCTCGAAGGATATCTACAACACTGGATCTTGCAGGTGAGCCATCCTTTTCTAAGTTTGAAATCCTGACAGGTCTGAGGTGGAAGACAGATGCTGAACTGCTCAGCAAGATCAAGGCTACAGACATTCTGGAAATGTAAAGGAGTGAGACTTAAGGCACACCAGGAACATAATATTAGATGTTTAGACTACAGCTGATATTCAAAGACGGGTAGTTATGCACATATGCAGATTTACATATTTTCTTATCTTGGAAATACATACCTTCACAGTTTCAGCACATCCAAGAACGACCAGCGTCCAAAGGTAGAACACAAAGCAGTGGGCTGTAAACAGAAGAGAAATCTAGGGTGCACTCATTTGGACTTCGTAAATTAAAAGTTGAACTGCTCAATGAGATCCTGGATACTACAGACACATGGAGAACCTTGTGATCACATGAAGGTGTGCTAGGAGAAAAACAACGAGCACCAAGCTCTGTGTACCTGGGATCAAATTTTCCAAGCTGCCTCAGGTGAAGTTCTGGGTTTTTTCATATGACAGTTTCACACGTGTACATTATCTGTGCAGCTGAGCACAGCTGGGCATGAATTTATCTGAATCCACTCCCATTCACTTGCAGGCACAAACCCTGTGGAGACCATGAATCCTACCATGAATTTGGCACAGATCTCTCTATATAAGTAATTTTACACTACACAAAAGAAGCCTTTTAATATCCCATGCCAAGCAGCTATTGCAATTTCATGGGTGTGTGAGATGGACATATTTTATGACCCCTTAACTAATTATTGTGCCATTAATACCCTTGATGCTTTCTACGTTTGCTGACCCCAGACTATACTTACATACCTGTCTTCACATGATTCCAGTCTGAATGTGACTTTCTTCTTATACTCGTTTTCATTTAACTCTGATCCGTCCCTTTTTTGAAATTCTGAGCTGGTTTTCATAAAAATCTTATCTAAAATCAAAGTTCTGATTCTTTTTAATGCTCTGGGCTATGGCCTTATCTCATGCTATTATTGAAAATCGAAAGCTCTTTTATACAGGTATATTTTTGACCTCTGCTCTTCTCTATTTGGAACAAAATCTGCAGCAGCACAGCCAAGAATAGAAGCGGCATTGCTCAGCTCCCAGTTCTATACTTTAACCACTAGATGATGCTTCCTGTGAGTATATAAAATTTCATTTAAATGCAAAACTCTCACTATGTTTCCTTCCTCTTATGATGTGTTAATATTATTTTTTACATCCTGCTTCTCCTTGACCTCCCTTGTCCTCCTGGGCTTAGCAGATTTTCAAGGTCCATTACAACAGTGGAGGAAGGTTTATATTGCTACTTGCCACTCAGCCTGTATGTGAAAGGTTTCCATCAAACAGCTGGAGATAGTTATTACACCATAGTCAGCCCTGTTTGAACAAAGGACTCTCATGATTTTGTGTGAACAAAACTTCAGATAATGCAGATATTTTTGAAAACAAGCAGAAACCTTTCAAGGATATTACCACTAGCTAGGCACTTGTATTACCCAAGAGTTCAGAACTTTCAATATGCAATGAAAAGTCCAAAAATCCTTGTAGCCACATATATCAACTGGGATATATTACACTTAAACTGAGGGCACTGTATTTCTATAAAACAGTGTAAAGACAGAGTCAATCCCAGTCAACCACCATTACAGGAAAAAAAAAATAAAAACTATGGTTCTGCAGGCAAAGTTAACAGGTAAGGGCTAAATAAATATTACCCGAAATATTACACAAATATGGGTAAATAAGCCTCAGGCATCATCTATTACATGCACTTCTGCCTACAGGGCAGATAGTTATTATCTAACATTATCAAAAGGCTTTATGTATTTCTCAGGAAACAAGAACAAACACTCACAACAAATCATGATGCTAAATATATGTTGATCTGCCAGTAAGACACTGTCTTCCATCTTGTATTTGCCTAGGAGAGCACATTTCTTCTTTTGTGGATTAAAAAAAAAAAAAAAGGGTAGATTCTCTTCTTCTGCCCTGTATAATTCCTTGAGAAAGTGCTTTATTACAGACTTGAAAAGCTTAATAGGGCCCTTTAGTCACAGAACGGGCAGGGCTTTATTGCCCACATATGGGCTTCTTTGCCCATTTACAACATCCGCCACTTTTACAGTATCACAGAATCACAAGGCTGGAAAAGACCTTTGAGATCATCAAGTTCAGCCTATGACCCAACACCAGCACCTACTCATCGTCTAAACCATGGCACTAAGTGTCTCATCCAACCTCCTCTTAAACACCTCCACCACCTCCCCGGGAAGCGCATTCCAATGACCAATCACCCTTTCAGTGAAGAATTTTTTCTGATGGTACCTTAGAGATTAAAATTCTTTTGAATGTCTACTGGCCTGGATATAAACATGAAGCTAAAGATCCTTACATCATCTTAGGCCAGTATAGTCTGAAGTGACATCCCCACAGCTACAAACAATAAAAGACTAACAATCATCCCTATCTACAACCAAACCCAAATACCAGTGCAAAATAAAAGGCAACAATTTTAAACAATAGAGAAGTATACTTAAGAGACAGCGCAAATTGTGCAATGCAAATGACTGCAAAACGGCATTGAAATTTTCGGAATGATCACTTAAAAGCTTCTTTGTTTTCTTGAATTTAATGTTTATTTTTGGTACACTAAGTCAGTATTTTTGGTATCAGTAGGTGGAATGTACTCTCTAATCTCAACTTCATATGACTATTAGCCAGAGCTTTGCATCTACTATACTTTAATCCAAACAAATGACTGTATTTAATACTGCAGTATAACCTTGCTTAGTTTCCAAAACAAATTTGCAAAGGGAGCGGAATACTCTGAGGATAATTAATATGAAAGGGAGAATTTTTATCTTGATGTCCTTATTTGAAATGACTAAATTAAATTTGCTATGTTAAGTAACACGGGGCACCAAATGTAATTGGAACCCTACTTCCTACGTACAGAAGTACAGTAGGAAACAAAACCCCATCACAGAGCAGACTGTCCAAGCAGCTAAGGCATAAGAAAGAGGCTCATCAGCCCTATTATGACTGACCCAAGAGCAAATCACCTGTGTTCCCAAAGCAAATACCTAACAGAGATGGAAACCGAGCAGACATCTCCCAAGCACCAAGATCTTATGTACCAGTCCCAGTTGTTACTATGGAAGAACCTACACTGACCCCACTGAATCTATATTTGGACTATGGCAGCCAACAAAACAGAGATAGGGAGCAAGTAAGCATCCATTGAAGTGATAGTCCAAGGATCAACTGTCTGTGTTGACAGATGTGTTGTACCATTTTGAAAATGCAATTCCACTGAAGTTCTGTAATCTGCATTTAAGTATTGCTGGATATTGTTAGAGAATTTGCCACATTTAGCCTATGTTTACCAATTTTCTCTATGGACAGTAAAAGCAAATAAGGTATTTAACAGTGACAAGAATTAATGGCCTGATAGAATGTACAGAAGTTTCAGTGGAAACTTGCGGATAATGCCCAGAAGTCAACATTACCACAAGCATAATACTAGAGTAACTGCTAGGATGATTCCCAGCCAATTAAGATTCAGTAAACATTCAGCATCTGTGGGCTTATTATAGTTATTATCAAGAAAGAATGAAAGGGTTAAGTTCATAATTCTGCACCCCTTTTTTTTCTTTCTGTTAAGTTTTTTTTAAAAGAAGAGTCTCCCTAGAGGTCTCCCAAGGTCTGAATCTATTGCTGCATTTAATCACTTTTGGTGTCTTTCCTTCTTCTTTACAGCAATTTTGCCTGAGCACTCCTGGGATTGGTGTTGCATTACAGATTCATCAATGATTTGCTGCTTACTCTACATTATCCCACAAGTGCTGAGGCAAACAGTTCTTTGCCAGGATCAAATGATGTTCTATATTCGCCTGCAGTTTAAAATCTTGTTAATGTTGACACTTCTGATGAAAGCTCTACAGTGAAGCTGGAATGAGTGAAACCTGCAGGCTTTGGTGGCTGCCAAATAAATGGGTATTCAAGGCACAAAGTTTTGCCACGTCCTCAGTATGCTGGGGCACCATCTACTTAGGAGACATCTTTCCCAGAAACAATGTCAAATCGAACACCTGATGCACTCTGTCTGTGGGTGATGTTGCTGATGGGTGACAGGGTGTCTGCTACCCTATGTTGCTGAACCAGTGTATCTGAGAAATAACTTTGCTCTTAAGTCAATTAACTTCAATGGAAAGACTCCAAATTACTTCAATGATCTTTGGACCAAGCTCAGTAAGAACTAATTAGGTCTCCATTCCAAAGGTTAGTTGTTAGAATTATTAATGGATTTTTGTTTGCTTGTTTTTAATATTAAGTGAGAGGCTCTTTTTAAAAATTATTTAGAGGGACTGACATCGCTTTGAAAGTCATAAGCTGCAAATACAAATGCCAGCATTTAAAGAAATTAATTTCAGATAGTAAGACAAATAGAGATATTTTACACACTGTGCAAGACTGGTCCTCTTCATAGAGATAAAGGTAATACAAACTGCAGTTAATGAAACCTGCAATTTACTTCCGTGGTATTTACTATAGTCTACTGCCGTACCAAACCTTACATGTATTCAACATGAGTACAGCTAAGTTTACTGACTATAGCTTCCAGTTCTGCCAAGAAAACGTAGGACCAGAGCCGGACTTTTCAGAGCTCACCTCACTTCCTCTTCTTAAAACTCCTCACACAGATGAAGATTGTATGTCTGAAAAACTTACCGCAGGAGAGAATATAATTGAAGAAGGATTATGATACGGATTCCTCATGTAAGAGTGACACCACAGCAAAAGGCTGAGCAGTTTCATGCATTTTCTAAGATTTATTTATTCTGACAGCAGATCCTTACCTGCAAATCAAATTAAGAAATGCTCAAAATCTGAAAGTAACAAATTAGACTAGGGTGAGTTATATGATGCCATTTATCTAATGATTTTCCTCCTATATTTCTTACAAATTTTCCCAGCAGGCCATGAATTTTTTGGGGGGGACTTTATCCATTATGAAAAATAAATTGCTAAACAATTTCTACATATTGGTCTGGAGCTTATTGGGTTTTTTAAGGAAGCTTCCTTGGAAATTGCAGGAAATACTTGAACGTCAATGTATAATAAATGTAATATACTCAAATTGTATTTATAGCATACAAACAAGGAAACAGAGATGTAATTCTTCCTTATGAATTGATCAGACAACAAAATCATTTACCTCAGAACAGAGTCTTCAAAAAAGAACTAAAATCTGCCTTTTGGATACTAGAGTCCAATTATCTCTCATGCTGCCAAAATGTCAAGTCTTATTCTGGCAGAACATGGGCCTGCACCTTTGCTGCTGAGCTCTGAAAACATAGTTATAGGAGGAAAGTCTGTCTTTGGGGTGAAATGGAAGGGATAAGTGGAAAGATATAACTCACACCCTGATATGATGCATCCAAAGGCAGAGAGCAAAAATCTCTTCCTGTGGGCAGGGACTATTCCCTCCTTTCTTCCTGATAGCGACTAATCCTTCTGAAACACAAGAGTGAAAACGAGGATGGTTGGTCTCCTCCTTTCCATCTCCCACTTCCCTTGTCTCACCAAAGGAAGAAGCTCAAGTGAATTCTGGCACAGAGGTTTTCAACAGGCTGCCGCACCAACCTGTTTTGCCAGAGGCCACGTCAGCCGAAAGGTGCACCTGCTCCATACCCTCTCCAAGTTACATATCTCTCACTATCTTAAAGCAGATGAAACACCAGGGTACAAATGGGATGTACTGAAGGTCACTCACTGAAAGGCAAGATGGGCATATGTATACACACACTTATCATTTGTTCTATGTGGGCAAGAATTGCTGGCAAGCCTATTTGGTCTGAAGTGTTGGTCTGCAGAGCGGGCTTGTAGTTAACAGCCTCTTGCAGAGTTAGAGGTGAACTACACAGCTGTGGTACAAATCTAAGTTTTAGAAGTAGTGACATTGTCAAGTTGGGCTAAAGCAAATGAAGATGTGGGCGAACAGCCTTTCTGAAAATCACTTTCTTAACAGTCTTCTAACTGCACAGAGTAACCGTTGCTCAGATTTCTAATTAACAGACAGGCCATAAGAAAGATTTCAGGTTAATAAAAAAAATATAAAAGAGCTCACATGCACTGAACACCTCTTCCAACCCCAACCTAAACGCTCAATTATGATGTGTAAGTATCTTTGCAATTTGTTTTTAAAACAATAACTAGAGAACTGGCACTAATTTATGCCCAGTCATTCAGAATAATCCATAATGTGGAAATTTTTAACAAGCTGCTATCCAATGGTTTTGACGTATTTTAAAACAAGCCATCCTGATCTGCCCTGTGGAGGCTAATGCTTCTAAGCTTAATGACTCTCCAAAGAGGAGGAGGCATAAAGATTTAGCGACCCAGTAGACATGACTTCACAGACCTCTGCAGCCAGCTTGGAAATGACAGACAATTTGTTAATATAGAAGTTTTATTTTTATATTATTTTTGCCGATGAAGTGAAAACAGAGCATTGATTAAGCAATCTAAGCTGAGAATATTCTATCCAAATTGGAGAGCTTTCAGACCAGCAGCTGGTTTCAAAGCTTTGAAATACAGCTTCTGCTTGTTGTTTGATGCTTAAAGATACCTATCCTAGAGCCACAGACAGTAATTGATGTCAAGCTGACACTGTAGTTCACAGATGGATTTCAGTTGTGTGGGCCATACCACATACACAATACTTGTGTAAAAAATGCTTTTTGTCTCAAAACACTATGAACTCAGAGAAAGGATTAATAGAGCCATCAACAAAAAAGTTCTCAGCACAAATGAAGTATGGCTGAAGAATACCAATAGCCCAACATGCTCTTAACTCACCATCACTTCTCTCTTCCTTCTATCAGATGAAGTCATTTGTATATAAATTCAGACTGAGCCTTTCATGCGCATCACTAGGTTTCTGCTCTGCTCAAATTCTAAGCTTATTTCCTGTGAACTAATTTTACTGAAGTGTCCATTTGTATTCAACTGTAAATGAGAAGCAGGTACCTAGAGGTAACTAAAAATACTTGTGGGCTGGTTTTTTTTTCCTTTGCAGAGAATTCTATTTTACAGGGGAGCTTTCAATACAAGCTTTTGGTCTTCACATTAAAGTTTGAGTCACTCATATTATCATTCCCTTGTGTAGTTACATTATTAGACTGTATCTCTCTCATCAGAGAATATGCTATGTCCATCGCCATAAAGCAGAGATAGTGGCACATCACAGAAGATTAGGCCCAGACAGGAAAACAGGCCACTAAGTAGAACAGGAGCAAGAAGCATCTAAATTATAATACTCAGAAGTTATTATGGAGCCTTTTTGTAATTAAAAATAATATGAATTTGTGGTTGAATATTTGGGGTTTGAGGGGGGGGGGGTGTTATTAAAATAAACCTGCAAAAATAACACGCCTTTCACAAGGCTCCTAATGAACCAATAGAAAACTGCTGCAATGAAAAATTTTCACCTTAATCAGGTCAGTTTGTTTGGATAGACTGCTGAGTAAATAGTTATGCCACATTATTTGTATTCTAGTTCTTTCTCCACAGCTAAGAAAAATCAACATAGAAACATAAGTCAAGTCAAAAATATGCTTTCTTTTTAACAAATAAGCATTAAAAGTAAACGTATGTTTTTTTCAACTAGTGATCTGTACATTTAACATGTCTGAAAATTAAACCAGTTATGTTTGTCTCTCTACATTTTAAATCAACATCCATCACTCTAACAGGCTGTTAACAGAGGGACTGCCCTTGATGTAGTAGAATTGTTCTCCTGAAAATCTCATGCAGGAGTACAAATCCTAAGGCTAAGACCCTGTTTTCAGAAAGTCTTGTTCAGAGAGCCAGCACATACATTGGAAGAGGAAGCTTTTTGTCACCATGATTTATCACCCCAAATTAACCTATTCCTTCCACATTCTTGATGAAAAAGTTTCTAATTGCTTGAGTATGTACCTCCTTCTTCCCTTAAAAAAACCTCAAACAGAACAGGAGAACAAAACAAGGATTTGTGTTGGTTATTTTATAATAGACTAGAGACTGGGGAAAAAACATTTCCTGTGGTAAAATTATTTGGATTTTTTTTTTTTTAGATGAATTACTGAGCACAAGATTTGTTGGGTGAGTAACTGCAACACTGTTGCTAGTGGCAATCATCCCTGAAGTGTTATTTACAACAGTGTGTTGGTACCTAAAATTTCTGTAAATATTCATATCCTGAGTACCATCTTGATCGGAATTTCTTTGAAATTCCTTAACGTAACATTATGTGAGCAACTCTATGAGTTTATTGCTGTTCTTCTGGTAAAAACAATACATAGTTTCACTGCCAGAGAGAGAAGTAACATCTTTGTAGGTACATGAGATGACACTCTTCAAAACAAAATTCTGTTTCCTTTTCTTTCCTGTGACCCAGGATTCTGTCTTGCTGAGAAGCTGACACAGCAGTAAGTACTGAATCACACACAGATACCTCACTAATCTCTCCTGAATCCTTCTGGCACATACAGGAGTGATGTTCCAGCTAAGATTCATTTGTCAAACTTAGATTAAGTGAGATGCTGCTGCAGTAAATGCATGTATTTATACATGGAAGAGATTTGGAGGGGTGTTTTTTTTAACTCCCACAGCAAAAAAATGACATTATTCAAAGTAGTTGTGTTGGGTTTTTTTCAATAACTTATGCTTTTAAATGCATTTCATAATTTATTTGTAGTGGGAAAAGTATTTATAATTAGAAACCACAGAAGAGTCATAATTCAGGTCACATTTGTGCAGCTCACCAAGTAATCTGAAAGTCTAAATGCACTGAGACTTTCTAATATCTTTTCAGAATTGTTTGTAATATTACTGATGAATAGGGTCAATCTAAAAGGCAGCTTTTTATAAGCCAAAAAATACACTCTTGTATTGTCATCTACTTCTTTGTTCAGTTATTTCATGCCTATTGATCAAAATTTGTAAGTTTACAGGCAAATTGGGTTTGACCCATCCACTGCATTCTTCCCACAACAGATTAATAGCTAATACATACTTCCCTACTGGATTGGCAAAAAATCGCAATGGCACCAGTAGAGAACATACCATGCTTTCTCCTTCTACCAACTACCTTGTCATACAGTAGAACATTATTAAGGTAAATGTAAGAGCAAGAAAATAAATGACATTTTATCTCTTTTCATTCCCATGATCCTGCTGAAATTTTCTACTTCTATTTCTGACAGTAGTGGATGAAAATAGGAAAATTCTTCCTACAACTAAGAGAGAGACTGAGGACTCAAGGAGACTGGGCTCAGCTACTGATCATGTGCTAGTGAGTGACTCTGGCTTATTTTCCGCATTTCACAGTGCCCAAAAGAACATGTTTGCTTCCTTTGGCCCTGGATGTAATTTACGTATTTCAGTTGCAAGCTCCTTGGGGCAGAGTCTGCCATGGAGTATGCTTTCCCAGTGTTAATGCAACACAGCCATGATACGTCTAGACACATGACAAAAACCCAAGTAATAGGTAGTTACTCAGTACAGTATTTGTACATTTGCAAATCACCAAGGTACTAAAAGAAAATCTAATGATATTAGTACTTAAAAAGACAGAAATAAAACCTGAGTCAAGTAGCAAAAAGGCTATTAGAGAAATACTAGGCACCTGGACAAATTGCTGCATTCTCCAGTTTCCAAGCGGTTTCATCTTCCAAACTATTCTGAAAGTCTTTTGATACTGCAGGTGTCTCTCTTAAAGAGACAGTGCAGCTAAGAAAGCTGAAGAAACTATAGGAAAATGTTGCACCTGGTGAAAGTGCTTTCAGGAACGTAGACCATGATGTGCAACTCTTTTCTCACACAAATAGTCTTCATAGCTTCCATTATGATGTGAGTAGGATTTATTTGTGTAAGAGAGAATCAAGGTAGGCATAAGTACTTAAGAATTGCACTAGCAGAGTAAAATATTGTAAGACAACAATAAAAATGGCATTTAGGCTCTCTAAGTTATGTCTATTTTGTAGTACAGAAAAGGGATGGTAAATTGAACAAGTAGCTTTTACAAAGCAATAGCCAGCAACTGATGGGATCTTGTAAGAAGAGATCCCAGGTCTAATCTGAATGAATAACCATGTCAAAAAGGAGGTACTGGAAATAAGCAGAATCCATACAGAATGCCAAAAGTACTGTCCACAAATTAAAAACATCTGAGACGTCAGGAAGTACAGTGATACAGTTTGCGCTGCCAAGAACCCAACTGCAAAGAATATGAAAACAAATAGAAAAGGTTCTTTGGTAGTATAAATAAAAGAAGACAAGTCAAAATGTAGTGCCATTGTGGAGGAAGGATAGTGTAAATATTAAAGACAACACAAGAAAAGGCCCTTGAATAAGAATTTTGCCACGGTTTTCAGTAAGAAGTTTTAGGTTGAATTTAGAGACAAAGACAGTATAAATAATGAGAATGTGAGTGTGCAAATAGAAACTACCACAGCTAACACAAAAATTTGACTAAAAAGTAAATGCATCAAGCTTTAAGTCTGGTTAATCACTACCTCTGACTTCTAAAAATTTCTGATGTGTGTAATGCTGGCCCAGTGACAAGTATTTTTAATAGTACTAGCAAGGTGAATTTGAAGCTGAAAAATAGTAAATATGGCTTCTTTACTTAAAAAACAAATACATATGTGAAGAAAAATAAAAGGAGAAGGCAGATGTGAATTGACAAGCTATTTCTTTTGACATCATTAGTATGACAGGCTTTAAAATACATTTTGACGTAGACAATATATAAAGACAGAGATAAAGAAAAAATGCAATAGTAATTTACCAAAGGCACACCATACAAACTACTCATACAGTTTTCTTAGATGAGGTAAGTGATTTTCTGAACAGATGAAGTGTAATACATGTCATTTTTCAGGACTTTAGGACTGCATGTGACACTGCATTATTAAGAAATTTAAGGACTGTGGAGAAGACTTTTTTGGTGGTCAAAAAACAGCTAAAAATGAAGTAGCAACAGACAAGTGCCATTAAGAATGGATGCATCAAGTCAATTGACATTAGCAGTGAGGGCCTTCAGGATCCATTCTGGGGCTTAAGCTGTCCTTTCCTAACTCTTCATCATTGCAACCCAGGTAGAATAGTATCTGGGCACTCTTGTACTGTCAATACAGAAGAGTAGTGAAACTATACAAACAGAGCAGCTTCAAGATGGGAGCCACAGAAATGGGGTAAACAGCAAGGTCATGCGCAGAAAATTCAAATGTAACCTAGGAGATGACCAGTTAGAGACAAATGAGGACTGTATTTGCCAATGAGAAGATAACTAAATGGACAACATGATAAAAAGGCAAGTGAGACTACAGGACATGAGGACAGATTTTCAGTAGAACCTAAGAGACATCTGTGATTGTATCCAAAGTGTGGGTTGTACCTCACCTGAAATCCTGTATATATTCAAGAAAGATTAACTCAAATGGGCAAAAGTACAGACAATTCCTTCTAAAATGAGTGAAGGAATGGAGACCCTCTATGCAAAGATACTTACAGAGTTAAGTTGTTTAGTCTACTATAAAAAGGCTAAGTAAGGATATAATTGTCACCTAGAAATGCCTTAAGGAAGCCACCTCCAGGTGAGAGAAGTGTTATTTAAGTTAAAGAGCAACGATAGCATGAGGTGACTGGAGGCAGTATACAAGACACATACACATTTAGGCTGTAAAGAAGGGACCTAGTGATAAGCCCATGAGTTTCTCAAACAGTCTCCCAGATAAAAAAATAAGGGCAAAATTACAGCCTTCAAGTTAGAGCTTGAGATATAGTGGGAAGTATTGCATTCTGTAACACCCTTTGCAATTGCTCAGACCTATTGCTTACATCCACTGGTCACAAAATATCCTTTAGCTCTTCCATGAATAGTGTGGTAGTGATATTTTTACTGCTTTAATATTACTGGTGTCATTTTGGGGAACTTATCTAACAACATTTACCATTGCTTTTTTCACACACAGACTTCATTACAAAATCCATGTAAAACTAATTACACAGAAAAAGGCTTTTGAAATAATGCAGGCTACTTGTAAGTGAAAATAAACAAACAGAAGAAGGTAGGGGTCAAACAAATACAACCAATAGGAGCTTTAATTAAGAATAATTCTTTTGTGAAATAATACAGGGCAAACTGTGGAATTGTTTTAAAACTGTTATTAGCTGTTCAGATGGAGTTTTCGGATGGCTTTTCAGTGCTCTAAATCTGAGAAATTTAATAGAAATAGTATTTTTCTGTATTTTCAGAACATGTGGAGAGATGCATCTTTCCTGAAGAGGGTGAAGATTTGGTACTTTGCATGAGCAGAGAGGATCAAACTTTGCTGTTTGCAGATGATGACTACTGTATTATTCACTTTGTCTTGGCAGAGTCAATCAACAGAGGAAGCGCAGTGGAAATAACAAAGCTTTTTCTCTATTTGCTGATAACATTTTTAGCACATTTAAGGATAAATCTGAAGAACCATAGTAATTTCTGCACTTCAGAAAATGTGTTGAACATAAAGAAAAGGACAGAGAGGACATCAGTACTTGCAAAATACAAAACAAAACCCAGGGAAAAATCTTCAAAGAAGAAATCTGGAAAAAACCCTCTTAAAATACATTTTAAGGAAGTATTTGAAAGAACCTTTCCAGGACATGGTTCCTGTTTATATCCATTAATTTCACACCTATTTGAACAGAAACCAGTGGATTTATACCAGGGATGAATCTAATCTGTGTTGTGCATTCAAAATAATAGGTTCAAGGGATTAGCCAGGACCACAGTATTTTTATTAAACAGAATCCTTTTGTATCTATCCTCACACTATCAGAAACACAGCTACCTCCTAATTAGCACATCTCCAAATTTAACCTTTTGTCTTGACTGCAATCTCATAGATTAGCGATGATGTTCAGCCTTCTCAAAACTTCTTTCATAAATTGAGTATTTCCATGGTAACAGCTGCCACTTTCATTCTACAAGCATCAAGAAAATGTGATTTCCTTTATACCAGTGGGCCAGGCTGGGTGTGCAACTTTGGCCTTTGTCAATGCTTTTTTCAGATAAAACTGTTTATTCCAGAAGGAGAGGAAACAGGTGCATGCACAATTCAGGAGGCAGTTGTTGGCTGATCCATGAAGCAGCATTGACAACAGGCCAAAAAGGAATAGTCGGATGACCCACCTGCAATGCCAGTACGTTCTGCAGCTGCAAAAGGGAAGGACAAGCATGTTCAACACCAGCCACTGAACTTAAATCTAAATTGGGGGGAAGGAGAGAAAATTTTCTGGTTTGGGGGTTATTTTCTTTTTGCTTGTTTCTTTGGTGGCTCCAAAAACAGTAGTGAAACATCAGCTTAATGCTTCCACAAGAATAGCTAAGAAACTCTTCATGTAAATCAAGAGTTCTCATTCAAAGAGCATTGAACTTAAGCCAAAAAGAACATCAGCTCATTGCTGAGAAGCTGACACAGCTTTAATAATCAGTGTCTTCATCTTCAACACTCACACCAGTCTATAACCGAAGTTGTAATCTCTGCTGAAGCCAGTTCCCTAGGTAGCATCAACTTCAGTAAACATTCACAACAAAGGTACTCTGTCTCCTGCCAGTCATGTGATTTTTTTCTGGAATTTTATCAAATTGGAGGCTTTTTCCAGAAACCCCATCTGTTCCATATGAACTCACCCTGACACCTTTACTTTATTTGAAACTGAACATTTCCAAGTCAATCTGTTAAGATGAGAACGGATAAAGTGAGATTCACATCTATGTCTCCAGAAATCCACTGAAATAATCAAATTTTCCCTTAGTCACAAATGTAAGATTGTGTCAGAAAATAGCGCTGCCATTTTCCAAAGTTAGCATTGTGTGTTCAGTTTCTTAAATTGGTCTTTAAAATATATTTTTAGTCCTTTTATGAAATTTTTAGCACTCATGTAAAGAACTGGCAGACAGAAAAAAGACTGAAAAAATAAACGCAATTTTAGTACATTTTTTGTATTTCTTCCTTAGATCCTCATTAACCCTTTCAGCACTAGACCAGGTGATTGTTTTCCTTTCCTTACATACTTTTAATTATAGGTGTACCAATACCTTTTGCTAATTAGACATTTGGAAAACTTGAAGTCAGTTTGGCCAAATTCAAACTCGGAGATCTGGGCTTACATTGGGAAAGCATAAGTTTGAATTTGAACTCAGAGTCCTAAGCTTATGTTTATTTTCACTTCAGATCACAAAAAAAAATGGTGAATAATCCAGAACTTCTCATTCAGGAAAGATTCCAAAAGCTTGCTAAGTTCCAGACAATAGTCCATGGAAAAAAATAAGAGCACAGTTCTGCTGGCAGAAGATGCCTTTATCCACATTCAATTCCCACGTGTTCCTAGAGTGTTTCTCAAAAATGGAACACACTCAGGAGGGGAAGGATAAGGGGTTAATTGAACTGTACCTGTGAGTGCCATGAATACCCCTTAGATTTAATGCAAAGGAACAGGAAAGAAATTATTGCACATTAATGAGAAAGAGGAAATGGTTGGCAGGAAGGGTTGCCTGCAGGACTGGGAAAATCAGAGCAACAAAAGCATTTTACAGAAAAACTAACAGATTCTGCACTACAGATGTTTCCCATCCCAATAGCAGCAGTCTGTATTCTGATGTCGCAATCCAGTTTTGCCATCATACTACTGACACCAGGATTGTTAAAGGATAACTATGATACCCCACAATACTAGTCTGCACCCTGTTTGCTTCCTTCCTATGAACTGTGGTCTGACTTCCACCTGAGACAGGGGTGTGACTGTACCTGCGCTGGCTCCTGGAGTCAGGAGAGACACGTGTAAAATGGCACTCATTTTCCACTTTCTTCACGGGCTGTTCTTTCTCCCTGGTAAAACACCAGAGCACGGCAGAGTTGCTATACCTGTACATTTTCCAAGGACCTGTGGATCCTAGAGAGTTCAAGGACCACATGGTGCCAAGGTGGAAGATCCCATACTGCAGAAGCATAGAGAGGGGATTCCAGTTCTAATGCCTTCCAAACTAAGCCCTTAAAGGATAAATCCTTGTTTCCCTCCCACCAACTCTGCAACAACAGCAGCTCAGACCTTACAGGAAACCAGCTAGGGAAGAGACCACTGTCCTGACCCACAAGTCCCACAGATCTCTCTCACTCCGTTACGAGGATGGCTGTATTTAGTGTCTTTACCATACTTTTATATATACCAGTAATATGGGAGATTCAAATGGTGCTGCTTTGTCTTCACACTGCTTGCAAGCATCTCCAGTTCCATCACAGGCCCTTTCTGCCTTATGCCAGGAAGTCATAAACAGCTTCCCCGCATCACTGTCTGAGTTTTGAGCTTTTCTGCACACTTTTAACATCCATTAGTGGAACCTAGCCCACACCAATTGGTGAGCTGATTTCTGTCAGAGAAGATGGTAAGATAGGTCTGCAAATAATACCTGGTACTCTTTTATCACATGAGGGAAATATAAGAGGGAAAGGATGACTTTTGTGTTTCATGAGGGCTGCAACAAAAGTTAAAGCAAGATTTTATGATCACTGGAGTTTGAAGGCAAATTATCCAGCTTCAGTGGATGCACACCTTACATCTAACTCTACCTGATTCTCTCCTCTGTGGTTTAGTTTGCCTGCTGGGCACATCACGTGCTGGGGATCATAGACCACCAATATGCCAGTTTAATTTGCTCCAGGTACCAGTGTTCAGAGAACAGCATAGTGAAGCAATTCAAGATACCAAAACAAGGAACAAACTCACAAGGTACTAATGATAAAGGGGTAACAGTTGTTTCTATACTCTGTGCAATTATCTTGGAGAGACAATGACCTTGGAGGGCATTATCTTGCCAGTAATGCCCTCTGTGGGAAACAATTGCTCAGTACTAACTTTCCAGTGGTGGCCACCATAAATATTCAAACAGAGATATAAATAGCACTACACTGTAAAAAGTAACAACAGTAACAGAGGTCGATGTGAGGATCAGACCTCAAAATGTGACCCTGCAGAAGAAATGCAGCATAGAAGCTATTCAGACAGAAGGCTTCATATTTGGAGAAGAAGGGAGAATAGCTTGCCAACTGGCATTCCAGCAGTTGGTTCCTGGACAGGATTTTTAAAGTTGTATTTTATACCCATAGTTTCACAAAGGTCACGCTAGCAAACTGGTGTGGTTAAATAGACCAAAGACACTTTTGGCTAATCCTGATTTTGACAACAATGGAACAAACATCTCAATAGTTGCACAAATGTGCTATACTTGACATATGGAAGGAGATCTTCAAACCATTTCTATTTTCCTGAGAATTCTGTGGATATCAACAGCAGAATGAAAAAACTAAAATTGGAGAAAGAAGTCTATATCCTACCATGCTAATTTGTATCATTAGAGAGGAAATGAAATTGTAATGCCACCTATGCCAAGGATTTTCAAAAGTTGTATTTATTCATAGAATCATAGAACCACAGAATTACAGAATCATAGAATGGTTTTGATTGGTTTGGGTTGGGACCTTAAAGATCATCTAGTTCCAACCTCCCTGCTGTAGGCAGGGACATATTCCACTAGGTCAGATTGCTCAAGGCCTCATGCAACCTGGCCTTGAACACCTCCAGAGACAAGGCATCCATGACTTCTCTGGGCAACCTGTGCCAGTACCTCACCACCTTCACAGCAAAAAAATTCGTCTTAATATCTGATCTAAATCTCCCCTCTTTCAGCTTAGAACTACTGCCTCTCACCCTTTCACCACACTCCCAGATAAAGAGCCCCTCCCCATCTTTCCATGGCTTAATGAACATGCAGCATGCTGGATGTGTGGCCCTGGTAGTGTGTCCATCACTGTGGTGCCTGAGCACTCAAGCAAATGATTAACCAGCAGAGCAAAGGAAACAGAAGCAGAGAGCCAACCAGTACTATGACAAGCTCTTCAAAGACCTGCCAGGACATCTCTATCTGGGCCTGTAATGCTTCAGGCTGTCCAGTATCCTATCTTTCACCCATGCTCTTATGATAACCAGATCTTTTTTTTTTTAACAGTGCTAATGGATGCAGAGATCTCGGACTGACTTAGGAGGAAAGGTAAGTTTAATAAATAAAATAAAATAAAATAAAATAAAATAAAATAAAATAAAATAAAATAAAATAAAATAAAAAATCTTAAAGACAGACTAAGAAAAAAAAGTAATTTTCATTTGTACAAAGTAAGCCTGATTATGAATTTACAAACTTTGTTATGCCTGCTATGCTATCAGGTTGGCCACATTAAAATTACTTTTCTGAAGAGGGCAGACAAGTCTTTTCCTCACTGAGGGCCAAAATTACCATTCAGGAGGCTGATGCAGACCACACATGAACACTACTGTTAGCATTATTTAATAATAATGAAAAAAAATACACAAAAACATATAGCTATGGGTCTTCTCGAAAAAGTCCGGAGATTGTGTCAGCCCCTCCCCACACTTCAAATAAATAGTAAGTCAATAACAACTTTGATGTTGATGTTTGTTTAACATATATGCATGTAACTACTTTGAACTTTTTCTGACTTGAGGTGCTTAAGCAGAGACCTCTGGGGTTTTAGAAAAAAATATTCTGTTGAATCATGTACCCCGTGCCTATTTGTTTTCTGTACAAAACCTCTGAGGAGCACAGGAAAGTAGAAGGCCTAGCATGCACACCAACTTTAGAAAGGCTAACTCCTTTCCATATTGGGGAATTATGCAGCTCTAGTACAAACCTAACTGAAGAAGCTTCCTGTTTTTCATGACTAGTCAGGACAATAACAATAATGCCACAGTCTAATTAAACTACTACCACATAGAAATTTTCTTCTTTACTGTAGCTGCTTCAGACTTATGAAGCAATCACATCCTCTCCATTCTAGTTTTCCCTTTAAAAGAGGGTAAGTTTGAGGGGGCAATGCCACATTCACAGCAACAAAGTATCAAATGTTCTCTTCCCAGTGTAGACAAACTACAGTGTTGTACGCTGTGTCTCAAGCAGTAGTTTTGAAGCAGATAAGGAGCACTGCACCACTCATCCATATTCAACTATGAAACTCTGGCTTAAAAGTTCATTTCAAGCATCAGTCTGATCCTGTTACCTCTCGTGTGTCTAAATTATATCCATCACTGTCATCTCTAAAGATTCAGATCTTCTGTACATTTTATCAGTCTTTATAATCAAAGGTAATGGAAGATATGTTTTTCTAGCTGTCATAAATGGCTTTGAAGAGCTCAGTCTCAGCA
The DNA here is from genome assembly GCA_033558235.1 of Neomorphus geoffroyi. NCBI lineage: Eukaryota > Metazoa > Chordata > Aves > Cuculiformes > Neomorphidae > Neomorphus > Neomorphus geoffroyi. The sequence continues at coordinate 24,986,612 of JAUMJM010000002.1, forward strand.
AGGTGATGAATTAAGGATGTCAGCTGGACAAGCAGTTTAATTTTGAACGCATTTAACCAAAATTGGTTACTGAAAAACTGATATGAATCTTTGAAGTTCGTATTATTTCACATACTTTAGCAGTAAATATTCCACCCCTTCTTGCCATCTGACTCACCAAGCTTAAAAATGGAAGAATCGGCAATGATGGCAGCTTCTCAGACATGAGACCAACTTTGGATACTCTAAAAAGGTGTGAGACAACACTTTTCAATTGCAGCAGGGAATACAAGCTTCAAATGGTTTAGCCCTCAGCTGACTGAACTTCTGCATAATAACGATTCTGTTAAGCAGCCTGAACATGATAGCTGAAGCATTTACGACATAACCCAACAACACAAAACCCAGAAACAAACAACTGCAGAGAACTATTGCATGACACAGTTATTTACTGGAAGTACCTGGGGTTTATTGTCTCTGGTCCATTTTCAAATGAATTAAAATAATAATAGGGGGTGGGGAGTGGAGTAAATTATTTTAAAATAGCCTCTTTTTTTTCTCTTCCAGGTAATTTGGTGCCAAAAAGAATCCAAAATAACAGCATGAGGGTTGAAAATTACAGGGTAAGGTTGGAAACCTCTAGAGGTCATCTAGTCCAGTCTCATGCTCAACCAGGGCCACCTTAGAACAGGTCACTCAAAATTGAAAAACAATAATTCAAAGCAAAAAGAAAAAAAAAAAAAAGACTTCCTCTATCCTCTTTTTGCATCAAAAGGGGGAAAAAAGGGCAAGAAATATTTTTCTGAACCATATAGCTCTGCTGTGTTGTTCATAAGTATGACCAATATGGAAAATACCTACAGCTGACCTACAAGTTGACCTATTTCCCTTTCTGTCTTGATGAATGTAAGGTTTAGCATAGTATGTAGTAAACTTCAACTCAGTTGCCAGCACTGCTCTGCCACACTCCAGGCCAGAAAAGGCTAGGAATGCTGCACGTTCAGCTCCAGTGACAGACTAAATGCTTCAGATAATTCACTAGCAGTGTCCTCAAAGTTAATTAAGGAATGGAGCCAACAGCTGCTGAAGAGGGTTCCACCCCATGTTTTGGCTGGGAAAGCAAGGCCTCTAGGGCAGGGGCTGAACTATACAGCAAAGAACAGGGTGGGGGAACCTTATGAGATCTGAGTGAAACCCAGATGACTCATCAGAAAGTAAAATGTTCCTATTTTGGCAAAAGGCTGAAATAGCAGCCCTGTGTTGTGCTGCAGCACAGCAAAAAATGACTCTGAACACCTGGAACAAACTCCTATGAACCTTCATATTCCTAACAGTAAGGGCTGCTTCACATCTCTTTAAGCAAAGTTTACATGACAATTAACACATTAATCAGTGGCATCTTTTTCACAGCTGGTACTTCAGCTTGAGATTTCAACATTTTTAGACAACTGTTTTTGTGATTAAAAAATGAAGGAATAGTTTCTGATGACTGAAGGTAACAAGGACTCATATCTAGACCTGGGACAGTGATACATTTCTCTATTTACTGAAGGACACAGCAGCCAGATGATGTGTTTTCCCATAACTTCTATGCAAGGAGACCTCCTTGTATATTTGCAGGCTGCCATTCAAAGCCTACCCTTTAGCATGAGCAAGATGACAGGCTGGTCACGTTATAACCTCACCGTAAAAAAAGCCCAACATACCACAAAATCACACAGAGGCAAAGCAAAGTCAGGAACTGAATAAGTAGTAGCTCCCATTTCTCAGCCCCAGCCACTGACTTGCATGGCTCCCCACTACAAAAACCCTTTTGATTGTATCTGTAGATATACCACCCTTAAAAAATACTCTTCAGCGAACACCAACAAGCAATCATGCTAATTTCACTGAAAACAGCTACCGGGTACAAGAGAATGTTTATTTCCCTAGAGCTTCTCATTTTAGATAAAGACCTAATAATTTCTACAAGAGACCGCTTTAAAGGAGACTTGGTACAAAAGTATGACTTTTCTTAAACTGCAGGAATGTTTCTTTCTCTCTGAGGTTTTTTTCAATACCATCTTTAATTTCTATTATCTTTTGAAAGAGCACTAGCAACTGAATGAAACGATGAAAAAATGGAGAGTGGAACTGAAACTTGTAGCTTTCAAGATCAGGAGGATTCTGATATTCATTGAGTCCCTCCCTTGTCAGATTGATGTTGCCAGCCCATGGAAAATAGTGATATACTTTATGTATGTTATCATCAACTTTCCTCAGGTAGTTACTGCAAGGAAGCTGTCTTCTAAACAATGTATAAACAAACAATGTTTATATTAATCTTTTACATATTTTCTCACTCAAAGCACAGATAAATCACTGTGCCATAGCCTTACCCATCACACCACATACAAAATAAATCCAGACTCAGGAAGAACACTAGATAACTTTCCTTTAATTAGCTTTTCAAATCTGACAGTACCTTTTAGAATATGATTTATTATTTTTATTTTTCAGCCTTCCATATTTTAGAATGGTACTGTTTGACTGACCTCTAGATACCCTTGCACTTCCTCTGTGATATCCCCAGATTGTCAATGCATCAATTCTTCATCTTTCATTTCCCAAACGTTTCTTATTGGTCACTTCTGGTACCAGTGGCAGCTGAAGTGGAAGTTTATCCTCTGACAATCTGTATTGCTTTAATGGTTCCCAGCATCCTGAGGATATTTTCCAAGTGTTATGGTGACACCAGCTGAGATCTTGGCAAGAGAAAAGTGTTTCATATGCTTATTTCCTAACTTAGTCTCTTGGTTTTTTTCTGCTTTCCCAACTCCCTGTCAGCCACTTGATTTTTGTGGCTTAACTCCTTTTCTTATTGCTATAATCTTTGTTATCACTTCTCAGTATCTTTCTGGTAATAAAGCCTTTGAAATATCTGAAGGCATTCCCACTGTGCATCCAAAATCTCTTAATAGATTTCTCCAAATCTCCAAGTCACATTTGTCCGAAAGCTTAGCCAAAATCCCCTCCAAAATGAGAAACAATAGTCAGACCTTCTTTATGTATTTCTCTGCAAACTACAGTCTAGGAATTATAGCACATAAACCTTGCAAAATGATAAGCATGTTTCAAACAGTTCTAGTACAAAATATTACACAAAGAACCAAGTCACCAGTTTTAGCATGTCTCCAAAATAACATATGCTTAGATATGCTTATCCTTGTAGCATCACTATCTTTTTTTTTCTCCAAGATAAGATTAGTCTTGCACCACTATGCCTGAAAAAGCAAAATTCTCATATAATTTCAATTACTGTCTCAGTTTTCTCATGACTTTTACAGAGCTGTTGGAACACCTATTATCTCGCCTGAAAGAGAAGCTGTGAGCTTGCTCACCTCAGTCACCTGCAGGATCTTTGAAATGCCTCCTCTTCTGTTCCTTCCAAAGAGTGCCTTTCCGCATCTCCCAGTCCATTCCCGAGTCCACTGAACATGCAGGCATCAATAAGTTCTGGCTAAGTTATCCTGTGTAACTCTGAAGAAAAAAAGGAGAGACTCACAGATGCTGCCGAAGGTCTTCTTTGCTTTCTTTGAAAATTTTGTTTTCTTGGTAGTCTGTCACAGTCAGGTCTCCAGTAGTAAACTGAACAACCTATCCTCCTGGCTCTTCTTTTCTTCTTTTTTCTTTTCTGTAAACACATAATCAGTGCTTCAAATCCTTTAGGTAACACAAACTGTATTTCTCTATTGCCCTCTACTGACTGCTCGCTAACACCGCCTTCCTGGAGAATCAGCGAGCAACATATACACAGTACGCTTTCTTCCACCACCCTCCCTCAAATCAATAATGATACACGATGACCAAAAGTCAACACAAATCATTGTATTTTTCCCTTTGTTACAAAGCACAAGGCAAGATTAACAGCTTGTTGGTTAGCCGTGGCAGCTACAAAACACTAAATAACAGAAGCAGGAAGCAGTTAGCAACACGGGTCTGCTAATGTGTTTCTTTTTGGTGAACAAAAGCCAGGAAAAAGTAGAGACAAATGCATTCTGCCTTGAAATGTGGGTGAATTGGCCCCACTGGTGCCATAAATACTGAACCAGGGAGGTGAAAGTTATCTGGTTTTAAGGGTCTGGCCCTGATGGCACTGGCTGCACAGAAATACTGACTTTTGATAAGAGGCCTGCAGAAAGTGGCTCATAGGGAGCCATGAGTTGAAGGCTATGGATCCTTGGTCATTTTCCCTTCTTCTGAAACTCTAGAGTTCTGTTTGTTTAGTGGGTTCAACACCACACTTCATATGAGAAACATAGTATCTGCATCATGAGACAACTACCGGGACAAGACCCAAGATACACTATTATGAATAGCATGCACTGGGAGGTGCTATTTGCACTGCCTTTCCGACAACGATGATCTATAATGCAAAGATAAACCAGTAAACTAACGTGAAAAATGGAATTACCCAGCTGAGTTTCAGGAGCAGAGGAAAAATAAATTATAAGCATTTCAGACAGGTTGAAAGAAACTGAGGGAAGAAAAAAACCAACAGGGATAAGAAGAATATAACTGGAGGGGGGCAGGGGGAAGTTATAAAAATGAATCCTTTGTATTGTATTAGTCACTGCTTCGTTAGTTCAATATAGTGCTTATTAACCAAGTCAGTCAGGCATTTGGTCTCACCAAAACAAAAGTTATCCCAAGGTACTTGTGCAAGTGCTGTGGCTCACCTGCAGCCCTCGAGGGGCTGGGAGGGCTCAAGTCCCAGCTCCAAACAACAGAAAAATTTCTGTTTCGCTAGGCAGAGGCTGGCTGGGAAAGAACATGGCACTATCTCGCCTGCCCATTCCTCCTCTGCAACTGAGTCCCCTAGGGGGCAAACAGACCTGCATGGTTTAAAATGATAAAAACAGGCCCACCACCCTAAAAGTGTTGAAGTTCTTTTTGCTTACCTGTGTTCAAAAGAAATACTTTCCTTTTTTTTCTCACCACTGTTAGTGAATGGGAATATTTCATTTGCCAAAAATCTGTGACTGACGAACGCTGGTTGTGTTCTAAATAGATGTTATGCGACATCCCAGCTTTTCCACTCAGGAAAGGCAGACTTCACACAAAAACTATCATCAACCAAGCCAGCGACTTGGCAACAAAAAGTATAATACGAAAGGTTGATTGAAAAATGTGTTTTTAATTCACAAATAAAGTTAGTGGAGGTCCTAATTGTAGCTATTATGAACATTTCATTAACTAGCCCAGATTTATTGACTGTTCTATAAAGCTCTCCTATTAAAGGAAGCCCAGAAATTCAATTCTTCTCTTGCTTTTCTACTTTTAAAGCCCTCGGCTACTCTGTGTTAGAAAATAAGAAATAATTATATTTATTCAGATTCCTTGATAGAATATTGAAGCCTGCTCAGCTGAATACCTCTCCTAAATGAACACCATTACCCACAGATCAAAGAAAAAGAATGTCTAGCAAATGAATGGGGCCGAGGGAATTAATAAAACACACATCAAACGCTGAAAAGTAGAGGGTTTGTATGGTTTTTTTCTTTTTTAATAGGAGTACATTTGCACAGTGATAAAGCGAAGTACGCGGTTGCCAAAAGTCATATTAAAAAAGGCATCTAAATAGAGCAGGAGAGGGCTGACATTCAACATTTTTGGAAAATAGAGCAGCATTCTGGAGCTGCTGGTGGAAAATTTTCACGTGACACCTCCTGGCAGAAAAATCCTTTTTCCCTCCTCCTTGAGGTAAAAAACCGACAAAACCAAACAAACCACAACCCCGACCCCCCCCCAAAGAAACCCCTCCCAAACCCACAAATTCCAACAGTGCGGAAGGCTCAGGCGGTCCCTGATATCCCTGTCTGCTTCGTGCTGGGCAGCAAGGCGAAGGGGTTCCTGTCCCCTCAGCCAGCGACCCCCGCTACCCCCGCCGCCCGCCCCCACCAGCGCCCGCGTCCCCTCACAGCGGCCACGCCTCCCTCGCAGAGACTCCCCCCTCGCAGCGGCCCCATCACAGTGGCCCCGCCCCTCAAATCGGCTCCGCTCACCTTGCGGAGACCTCAGCTCCTCTCACCGCGGCCCCGCCTCCTCTCACCGCGGCCCCGCCCCTTCGCCGCGGCCCCGCCAGGGCATGAAACTTTCAGCAAAGCAGTCCCCCCATCCCCGTAGCGGCCGGGGGTGAAACAAGGGCTGCTCCAGCAGTGACACAAGAAGTAGTTACTATTACAATTGATTTAAACTGAAGTAGAACTAAATTTCACCTAAGTAACTGTATTTTTTGAAAGTCAGACAGAATGTCCCTCTGATAGCGTGTTTCTTTTATAGCATATTTTGTTTTTCAGTTTTAGAGCGTATTTTATTTTTCCACTCACTGTTCTTTGAGAAATGATAGCGTCTTGTATTCAGTGTGGTCTGTGCTGAACAGAGGTGTCTTCTGCAATCACCTCTGTTTGCAGTCTTTCCCTGTCTAAAGTGCAAGGTCAGACAGAGCTGGCTCCAACGCTCCAATCATCAGAGATTTGGCCGTTCTGAAGTTCCTAATAACATTAAAATTAGTCCTTGAAAAGTAATAAAATATGCATAAGATTTCTGGGAGAATTTATACACATGCGAGTGGGAAATACATCACAGAATAGTTTGGGCTGGAAGGGACCTTAAAGCCCATCCAGTTCCACCCCCCCTGCCATGGGCAGGGACAGCTCCCACCAGACCAGGCTGCTCAAGGTCCCATCCAACCTGGCCTTGAACACTTCCAGGGAGGGGGCATCCACAGCTTCCCTGGGCAGCCTGTGCCAGTGCCCCATCACCCTCATGCATCCAGCGCGGAAACAAAGAATACCGCTTTCTAAAACTCCAAAACGAGTCTTACAGAGTTTATTTGCCGGCATTTTCTGTATCACCGGCTGCCTCCCCGTGTGCCCAGTGGGGACGCCGCGCCAAGCAAGGCACCGCGGGCCCGTCCGTGCCCGGAACCTTAGCGCTGCGGCCGCGGGTTCCCGCCGGGCCTCGGCAAAGCGTTGCACTTCCCCTCCTCCTTTCCCCCACGGCAGTTCCCGTCTTCGCCTCGGGCGTTGAATTAAGTTGGCGGCGGCTTCCGGCGGGGCACGTGCTTCAGGATGGGGCAGCAGCGGCCGTTCCTGCGGGTGGCGGCGGAGGGGCTGGCGGGCATCTGCCCAGGCCAGGCGCGGTTCCTGCTGTAAGGAACGCTTTCTCCCCCTCTCCCCTTCCTGGAATTGTTCGAGGCCGGGTTGGATGGGGCCTTGAGCAGCCTGGGCTGGTGGGAGGTGTCCCTGCCCATGGCAGGGGGCTTGGAATGGATGAACTCTAAGGTCCCTTCCAACCCAAACCATTCCATGCTTCTATATAGGGGCTCCCGCGGCAGCCCTCGGGGCCGAGGAAATGGGAGTGGGGAGTGCGGCGGGAAGCAAAGCGGCGAGGGATGTGTTGCATGCATTGTGCTGGAGGGGCTGTGAGGTGGGAGAGCCCAAGCTGGTGACGCTCTGCTTTTTCTCCACCCGCAGGTGGACGCTCCGCAGATGGATGCTCCGCAGCTGCCGAGGCGAGTGAAGGAGGCCCAGGCGCAGGTGGCAGTGCCAAGGCCATGCGGTGGGAAGGTGTAGCCAAAAGAAGAGGGCACCCACTGTCCCCGCCATGAGCCTGCTGCAGCCCAGCTGGGGCTCCTGTGGCAGGAGAGCAGTGCGCAGGGTTGCCTGAGCAACTGGAGGGCTGAAACATGGCCCTAAAACTGGGGGCAGACTTTCCCTTTGTGTCCGTTTTTCCCTTCCCCCTGCACTGCTTCTACAGAAATGTCAGGGTGTGCTTCCAGGCTGCTGGCAGAAGTGGCATACTTGCTAGCCAGCAGGGTCCAAGTATTTCCTTAGGGGTTTAGAGAGAGCTCTTCAGTCCAGCTCTGGCAGCAGGAACTAATAAGGTAGATGCAGGAGCACACCTCCTGTTATTAGGTCTGAAATTTTTTGAAAGTGTTTGTTTCATCCCAGGCTGAGATGCTATCATCTTGTTCCACTTAAAATGAACAAAGAGGATTTACAAGGATTTAGCATCACTGTTCTGGCAAAAGGGTGTGCCTGCATGAAGCTCCTTGCAGAATTGTGAGCCTCTGTCATTAAAGATTTTTAGTAAGGAATTGCATTTTTCCAGCAAAATTTACAATTATATCTTGTGTAAACTTACACTGTGCATAAACCTATCATGAATTGTGTTTGGCTGAGCACATACTAGTGCTCAGCTTCCTCTTGTATTATGGTTCCACCTGAAACATACAATGAAAACATCTACCTAGCTAATGATTAAATAGAAACATACCATTTTAACGTTTGCGTATAAAATGTTATTCTTTCCTTTAAGTTTTATTCTTTTACCTTTATTAATCTGTAGATAAGGAGCGTGGATTAGAAAGGATATGTCCTTACTGCTTCCAGTTCCTGGTTCCTGATAGTTACCGTGTGCGTCTCAAACCAAAGATGAAAGTGACTCCACAGATAGAGAAGGTTCTTAAACGAATGGCAAAGAACCATAAACTTAATATGAAACAGACAAAGCTTTTGAAGAAGTACAGGGAATCAAGCAGTGTTCTGGTAAGGATATTTACTTGGAACTGCCAAATACTGGATATTTCCCTGAAACCTTTCAGTGGCGTGAAAAAGATGTGGAAATCTTTCTCTTAAAAATGGAGCTTACAGCTACACACTTCTTTTTTTCTTCTCGAGCATATATGTCTTCCTTTCTTTTGGGATAACTTCTGTTCATAATAAAAACTGATAAAATCCACCCTCCGCAATAGAAAGATCATGAACAGAATAGCAAGAACAGTAAGCTCACCCTCCCCTCTAAAAAAAAAACCCCACACGAGAAACTACACAAACAGTGCTGCCTCCCTGCTGGTCTCTTTAGCAACAGCCTGGGTAGACTCTGCCAATGTCTAAAATCTTACTGCAAATTAAATGATTTCCAGCTAGTGTATCATAGCTTTTCAATAAATGGCAGGAGTGGCAGATTTCTGCCTGTTCTTTTTTTCCTATGAACGTGGCAGAACCAGGACCAGGCAACTCTGCTAGGTGCAGAGCCTTAATACTGCCAGGTAGATCCTAAAACCAATTAGAATCCTTAGAAATCCGTTGTTAAGGATACCCCAAAACACCTAAGAAAAAAGCTATGCCATTGACTGAAGTCAGGCTCTTCTGCCAGCACTCACAGCTTGACATTTACTGCCTTTGTTTCGACTCTGAAGCAGGGTTTGAGTGACTGATGAAAGTGTCATTTTTTTTTTTTTCCGGTTTTGTCAGTGGTCTGAAAATAGATGCATCTACAACTTAGAAGCTGTACTTCATTTATCTCAGTAGACCATCATGGCTATGTCAGATGATTGTTACCTTCTATGCAAATCAATTTTTTCACAGTTGCCTGAATATTACTGTTTATAGGAAGTTTTTCAAAACTAAACCACGTAGATAATTTAAACAAGTTAATGTTGCTCTTTGGGCTTCCGTTCTTTTTCCTAAAATTACTCAGGAGCATAAGATTTAATTACAATTTTTTATACTAATAACTATTATTTGAAGGAAAATAATATACATTTAATCTAGTGTTGCCAAGGCATGCAATGCTATTAAAACAGGTTATGTGAATGGATGTTTAATAAATGAGATGGCACCCTATTGTGCCCAGCAGTTGCTGGCACACTTGGCATTTTCTTAGATGACAGTCTGCTGGTTTCACTAGTAAAATCTGTGAAACCAAAAACTAAAGAGTCAATAACACAAAATTAAACTGTGGAAGTATCATAGAGATTCTTGGCTGTCAGATCTAAAAAAGGCATTCCAGAAAGGCACACTTGCTACATCCTCCAAACTGTAAATTGTAGCTAAGCAGCAAAAAACAGCAAGAGAAGGGGCATCTGAGAAACTGGAGTCTTTGTTATATTTTTCTGCTATAAGATCACAAACTCTTACTGTGTCTTAAGAACAGTCTCTTTAGACAAACAATGAATAGCATCCTAGGGAATTTTGATGAGTTCTTACATTGATTCTGTAGCTGGAGAGGTTCGTAGGATGCACTGTGCATTCATATCTGTAGTTTAAAATTCAGTTTTAAATAGATCCAGTATAAACTCTGGGTAATATTCTAATCTTGGAATGTAATTACAGTTTGCTGCACTTCTGTTCTACTTAGTTCTGTTCACGTTTGTGCTGTGGATTATGATTTGAGTATTTCTGGTCTTAAGTATTTAAAATACTGTCAGCAACTGACAGCTTTCAAAATTAGCAATGTAGATCCCTATGATCTAATACCCACGACTTGAGAAAATGAAAATTTGACTGTGGCTGAAAATTAAACCAAGCAACAACATGACAGATTGTTCCTCTGACACCTTTCTTAGCAAAGAGAACTTGATTTGATTATGCTGGTGCCACGAAAAGGCCTTCACGGCTTTTAAAATTTTTGCCATTAACTATTTACACAATTCGGGCAATGGAAACTAGCCGTGCAGTGCTAGTTCCTGCGTTATAAACTGTTCGGCTCCATTTATATTCTGTGGAGTGCTAAATCATCACGTGATGCTGAGGGTTTTTTCCCCATCTGAATTTCATTTAGAGGAACTAAAAATACATCAATATCTAAGGAGTATAAATTAATGATCTTTCTCCTTTGCAGTTTAAGCTGACAAAGTGATGTCTGCAGACAGTCAAAACACTTAATTGAAAACATTTCATTTCGACATTTCTAAATATAATTATTTTGAAGCAATTTAAATTTAGGTAAATTTACACACTTGAAATAAAAAAGATTTGGTATAGATGTTTTCAAAACTGCTTAGACATTTTTGTGACATTCTTTGGAGTTTTTTTAACCAGAAACATCACATAACTGCTTTTCAGTCAGTGTAATTGTGTGCCTCAAAAAGTTGTCTGTCTGTATTACTCTCATGTCTCTTAATAAGAGTAGTTGCCATGGCAGTCAGGGATATCAAGAATATCTGACAGTTGCTGTGACTGTCTTGACATTATCTGTTCTGATGTGTCTCTGCAATGTACTGTGCTGCTGGAAGTTCCCTGCAGCCTAGAAGTAAACAGATGGAAACCAAAGTGCCCTTTGTTTAGTAGCTCCTCAGTGTTGTAGTATTTTTGCAGTAGTAGAAAGCCTCCCCTGTGTTCACTGAGACTTTCTGTTAGTGAATATGGATGACTATTTTTGAGATTTTTTGTAATTTAAGTATTATTTCAAGACTCCCTGAAAAGTGTCTAATATATTGAGGGTAGAATACGCTAATGAATTTATATCAAACTGTATGTCATGTTATTTAGCAAAATACAAATGCCCCTAATATATACTCAAGATATCATGTATCCAGTTCAGGTGCTGTTTCATCTTTCACCTTTCATTGACAGGGTTGAGTTTTGTATTTCACTGTAAATTACATTCAGAGTTACAGGTCTCCTGAAATTAGTTCTCAGGGGATTGGACTAATTTCTAGATAAACCCATAGAGTGTGTTTGGCTTAACAAGCCTGAATGAAAATACTAGTTGTAAAGTGTATATTGCTTTTTAATATCTCATGTTTCACTTAAGCAAATATTTAATTTGTGTCATGGTATTTGGAGAATATTTTGGATAATTCTTACAATGGCTTTATAACACAAAGGTGGAAAGACTGAAAAAATGGTTGATATTTCCTTTCTTCTCTCCATAGCTGGTTACTTGCAACTCATGCAACAAAACAACAAGACATTATGGTAAAAGCAGGGATTTTCTGGCTACCAAGACACACAATTCCAGCACTCTAACTGTTAACTCAAGCCTGAGGACACCGGATGTGAAAATGCAGTCTGCAAACAAAGTGACCCCTGTAAGCTGCAATAGGTTGGGATCTAAAGGGAACAGTCCTTCATCACTTCCCAGGTATCTGTTTTATCTCCTACTGAAAGAGGCACTTTGCTGACTAGAGTGTATTACATCTTGTTGGGAAAGGGCATTACGTACTGATTTGAGATAGGTCACTTCATAAACTTTAAATTGAAAATTAAGCATTTTTCTTTAGAGGTCTGATTGAGGAGATAAATTTTAACTTTCCAACTTTTAAAATCGGAGATTGTAATGAAAAGCAACTATGTGCAAAGAACGCAAAATTATGTTTCTGTCATTAATGTGAAATGTCTGGCTTAAAATCTGCATAATGAAGTCATACTTGTGACTGCTGACTTGAAATGCTCAAATGAAAATATACTATTTATATTCAAAATTTTTCCTGCATATATGTTATTTCATTGTTACTTTATGTTAATTCTGATTCCTCACCTTTAAGACGTTGTTTTTCAGATCATGCACATCTGGACAGGTGACAACCAGCTCTGCTTCCAGGACTCCCCGAAACTCCAAATTTCACTTTTCTAAGCTAAAACGGATGCTTAACCTAGAAGAAAAAGAGAAAAGCCAAAAGGCAGATTTGAAAACCTTCTTGACTTTACTTTAGTTATACATTATTTCAAAGTAATTGATTCCAGCAATATCGATCCAATTTTAGTAAATCAACAAGGTTGGTGATTTCTTTAAAACTCAAGCTAACAGCATGTACCCTGTGAAAGGATAGACCATAATTTTTTAGAAGCAAGCTGTATTTTTAAGGGAACTGATTATCTGCAAGAAAGAGATGAGACAATGGCCAGTCTAATACACTTGGGAGTCTTGAAGGTGATTGCAGTTCCTAATGGCCCAAGAATAAGAAGTCAGGATTTATCCGTTGAGGATATTGACAATACTGACCCTAGCAGGACGAACAGATAGGTTAGCAGACCTGAAAGCAGTCTGGGGGTTGGGAGGTGGCAGTTTGCTCCACCTAACTCTCCCACTGTTTTTAAGATAATGTATAACAAGAGAATTTATCTCCTCCCTGCTTTGCATGTTTGAGTAAAACAAAGACACTTTAATGCCGCTTTATGCAGATATATTTTCAAGGATTTAATGTAGTGTTGCTGTCTTTTGATACCTGTGATACTTTGAGTACAGCCTTTAGCACCAGCCTTTATTACAAAGGTTGCAAAGTAGCTTCCTCTTTAAGACAGTACTTATATACAAAAGAGATAAAACAGTGTATCATCACATTAAGTTGCTTCGTTTTCTTAAGAACGTTGTCTGTAACTTGGACTGCAAGATAATACTGGTCCCACAGTAATTCAGGACCTTGAAAAATAGCACTCGAACATGGGATGCTTGCAATACTGACTGACAGCTCCAAGCTAGACAGCCATCAGCACCCCAAGTGGTTACTACTATGAGACTAGCACAGTCATAAAAAGTATGGAACACTTCCAGTTGGCCTGGTGCTACCAAAATGGGTCACTTTTGTCTCACTAAGAAAAGACTAAAAAGAGAACCTCTTTCTTAAAATGTCTTTCGGTTTTATCAGGCTTTGGAGTTGCTTCCTTCCTGGTTTTCAATCTGGAAAACTAGGTTTGCCCTGCGCAGTAGTAGTCAATGCATCACACCGAAGTGTTTTGATTGTCAAGTCTAAAGCAGTTTCTACTGTTGGGTTTTACCTTTTCAAGTCAGCACCGAGGTTAGAAAGGACAATGGAAAGTTACCATTCAGGACTCAGTTTACAGCCTGCCTTGTGTATAATCTGTAGTGACAGTTCTGCAAATCTGCTTCAAATTTCCCCTCTGAAAAAAGAATCAAATCTGTTCAAAACACTTAAATTCTTGGGTTTAAAGGTCTTTATTTGATTTTCTGTTGTGTTCTAATGAATAGTTCCCTTTAAGTGTATTCAGACTGAATGAACACTGCTTAAGAAATAGGACCAGCAAATAAGTTGGCAGACTTCAAAGGAATCGAGGGCAGGGGAAAGTAGTTTGTTGCAAATTCTTACAGTCTCGAAGATTGGCATATAACCTTTTTATATCTTCAGTAGACTTGCGCAATCACTTTGAAAGGTTCACTGCCATTTGTTTCCTATATACATGTAGGATCAAATTAACTGTCATTCTTTGATCAAAATATGGACCTTGGAGTTACACCTTTTCCAGTGTAGAACTTGCCATTAATTCATCTGGTGTTGCTGTATTTATGATCCAGGTCTCTGGAAAAATACTTCAATCTTGTTGATGGAAAATATGCATTACAAGAAAGTATTTGAAAAACAAGTTTTCCAATTAATTTTTATATTAAAAGTACACATATTAGGTACTCTGTTGCTGTGCATTCTGTGAGGCTTATGTGAAACCAGCATGGGCATCTGCCATGTTTTAAGGTGCACCAACATTCATGTGTTAGATAAATCAACAGTATCTTTTTGAAGATCTCCCATTTGTCCATGTTTACTGTGCTTGTTATAAAATACTGAGTGATCTCAGAGTAACAGTCACTTTCTTTTTGGATAAAAATACAGATAATGGATAAAAGACATGCTCCCGGGCACAACCAGTGCACTGTGAATGCTAATGGGAAGTCTATCCGCAGGATCACAAGAAGAGCAAATCTGAAGTACACAGCTCCAGAAAGTGTATTGTGGATGGCAGGCACTGAGCTTCAAGTATTCTGCACTCCCAGCATGCTACTATTTCAATGTGCTATTTGTTAACATACACAGTCTTGTCATGCTCCAAACAACATCTTTTTCTTTGTAATTATCAGAGTTGTCAGGCATGTCCAGATGGGTTGTTATAAGGGATCACTATTGCAAACTATCAGCCTTCACCGCTCAGCATGTGCCATTCCTTTTTTTACAAGTGTGCTTCAAAGTGCTGGGTAGAAATAGTGTTGGTATATTCTATAATCTGAAGTGCTTTTACGTTATTCCTAAACTTCTAATACAGGCTTTTTCTGTTACTGGACTTTCACAGAATCAGTGTATTGAAGAAAAAAAAAAAAAGACACTTGTCTATACATGTCTCTGTATATTATGTATGTAGGTATATACATACACATACACACATCAGATGTATATATGTGCATACATATATACACACATATATATACACATCTGCTGCACTCTTCCCTTCAGCATATATTACATTCATGTACTTGATGAAACAGTAAAGGTTAATTTTTGGCAGCAAGAGCCTCTTTGCCAAGCCTTTCCTGCCAAACCTCTGCCATGCAGTGTTACTGGTTTGTGTTTCAAGAGCTGGAAGAGGAAGAAATGGCTTCAGTGATTTCAGTGAGGCCAGAATTTCACCTAGGCTTTGTAAAGCAAGACCTAGAAGGTTCTCTGTTAAGTGCACACCCATGCACACAGGAGATTAGTTATAGAGGGAGAGTTATTCCCCAGCTCACGCAAACTCTACCTGCACACTGGTATGTAGATCACTGACAGTAACATCATCATACCATCTACTGAAAATGCTACAAAATGTTGCTTGACATAACCAGTTCAACTAAAGCACATTTTATTTTGAAACATCAGTTTGAATAATTTTCCCAGTTTTGAGAGTTGGGAACCTCAGGCTGGCGTATTACAACATGTTCCTTCACACTCAACCTCGCCCCCAAAGAAACACAAACTTTGGCCAAAGTAAATAGCAAATCAACATTTAAGAAATTTACAGTTCTAGAGATATGACCTCCAACTTTTTGATGCACTGCTTCCTCACTGAAAATTGTCACTTCGTTATACAAAATACAAAACCAGGAAGTAATAAACTTCAAAATTAGTACTGATTGTTTTCTCAGCATCACTACAAGATTTTGGTTGACTCTTTAAGTATCAGGAAGCAGTTTACACAAAGACCATGAGATTTAAGTAGTCAAGCAACAAACAATGGTTTCAAAGATGTTTTTACAACGTTTTATTAAATATGAAAGCGTACATAGAGGTGTTATTCTGAGGACATAAATTACACAAGGATTACAGGTTCTGTCAGAAAAGCACAACAATGAAACATCTTTACATTTCAAATTTCTTGTTAGCTTTTAACAAATGTCTATTTCTGTTGCAAACAAGTAACAAGTGCTACTGAAGTTTTGCAAATTCCCACAAAAACGTCATGCTTAGTAGGATACTTTAACTATTGCAAAGATGAAATTGGAATTAGATTTCTAAATAACAAGATGGAAGAGATTTACTACTTAATCAAGATAAATGACACACTGAAATAGGAACTGAGACAAAATTGGTCAGTCATGAAAAAAAATTCCACTTCAGAAACTACATTTGAATCTGCTTTCTTTACTTGCAGGAATGGTCACTGTGATTATATGCATGAATAAAAAGCAGAACTGGCCCTAAATATTTATAAATGTAACGGTCAGATTTTAGATGTGCTGGTTTTCTAGTTCACCAGTTTTTCCACTGAAAAAACCCCCACATCCATGAATCTATTTACTTATGTTTCAAAAGATTGAAATCCAGCCCCTCTGTAGAGGGCGAATCGAGCCTACACATGACTTCCATGTCTGCCCTGGTCATCTGTACTGGGGGCAACTGCATCCTACATATCTATTTTGGGTCGACATTGAAGTACCAGACTGATTTACCACTGACTTGTGTCTGTGGAAGTCCTAACATATTTGTCCTTTAAGCTTCAGGGAAATAGGAATGTTACTTTATCATGATGAAAGCTTATAGTTCAACATTCAGAAGACAGGTAAAATACATAATAATCATGTAGTTGAGGTTGTGTTGCTAGGGGCTAACTGAGGTGGCTTAATATATTAATACAAACATTAATGGGGTGAAACAGACAATGTAATGTTACTGCAGGCTGTAGTTCAATTTTCAAAAAGAGTAATGAAACACAATTTCTAAGAATGGTAATTTTTGTAACTAAGGACTTCACATTTATTTCTAAAACCACTAAGTGGGGTAATATTCCTGCTATCTTTCAAAGCATTCTGCAAAAATACAGTGTGAGCCTGCAAACATGAGAATATACAAGCAGTCCCAGTGACCTCCAAGGTAAGAATTCTCACGGAGCAAAGACTGTCTTTGCTTTTTTTCAAAGAATGCTCAATAAAAGTGCAATACAGTGAAGCAAATAATCTAATTATTCTGCTTTTATTATTAGGTGAAAAATGTTCAGACATTTTATAATTGTGCCTTTTGTAGAGTGGGAATTCTGGTTTGAGTACAGTCAGACCACAATAGATGAGAGGGGCGAGCTATACCCATGCTTTTTCTTTCCCAGGGTGGTAACACCCCAAAGCAATTTTATTGTATAATCCCACCTACAGCTAAAACATGGTGCTGTGCTGTCCAGAGTTTCATACTGTTATTTCTGTTTTGACAAAAGTTGATATTTGTTTTGCCTTTCATTTCCACTCAGGTATGTTGTCCCTTTTAGCTCTTAGACGCTCTTCCTTTCCCCACCCAACCTCTTCCTGAGATGTCAGAAGTACGTTTGTTAAGCTTTGGAACCTGAGAATTTGGAGGTATTTTTGATACTACAGGGCTGCATTTGTATCGTACCATGTTATCTCCTGCCATACTATTACAGCCACAATATAAATCTTCTAACTAGTTGATACCCAATGCTTTTCCCATGTAAACAAAAAGCAACATACCATGTAGCCGCTATTATATGACGCTTGCTATAAGACTGACCTTTACCTTCCACAAGTCCTCTTTTCCAAACAAAAGTTGAGGGATAATTTACAAAATCCCAGTTATGAAACAGTCCTTGAAGTAAACAATTTCACAGTAAAATAAAAACATCCAGAAAATAGCGCACTCTTAAAAATTATATACATCAAGAATAAGGTGAGATTTTTTCCTCATTCTTTTATCAATGTAGATAAGCAACATTATCACAAAGAGTCAAGTCTGGTAAAGTAAGTGTCATGTCTTTTTTAATACTCTTGAGCGAGATCAAGGAAATTCAGCATTCAACTTTACTATTTTAATGATTTTTAATTAAGGTAGCAAATGACTGTTTAAGCTTAATTCCCTACAGTTCTGAGCATCCACCAAGACTTACATCTTTCAGTGCACCCTAAACAAGGATGCCACTGCACTTACAATCACCTCTGGACACAAATTAAGTTTTCCATACATAGGATTCAACAATGAATTTACTGTTTATCCTTCCTGTTTTATTATTTGTTATTCATTATAGTTAGGAGTTTTTTTCCTATGGAGTGGAAAATTGACACTCAAAACTTACAAGTGTTTGGACAGCTAGTGAGCTCTGGTGAACTGTTGTCAGGGTTCTTATCTGTTAGTCTGAATTTTCGATAAAATTAATATTCTGTATTGCATGCTACGGAATGCTATGTCAACAGCTTGTATTTTTATCTTTTAGGGGCTATTCCCTGCTTGACCAAGGCCTAAATCATGGCAACTTACATAAGAGACGATAACTGGACTTAGGTGCTTATGTCCAAGTGTATCTACTTAGAGTAAAAAATTAATTCTCCATTCACATCCAACAAGTATTCTAGTGATTAGCTTTGTAGAAGTCAATTACTAGTGACAGATCACCATCTTCAACTATTTCACTCCAGGACTATTTTGAATCATTGCAGGTTTTCTTTTGAAAAGAAAGAATGAACTTTCTTTTACAAAAATTTGTTCTCATGTGAGAAGGAGCATTAAACTTGTAAACTGTGAACTTAACTGATGCAAAACAATGCCTGACATGTGCAAACCCATGAAAAAATGCTATCATTAAATACTGCAATGATATAACTAACTCAAATGCTTGCAGCCCATCTAAATGCCAAAGGTACAGGCAGGCATTTTTTAAATCACTCCTCAACAATTACGTGCCCAATTCCAATTGACTGAAAAACCTCAACTTTCCAGCAATCTGCTAGATGTCTGTCTGTATCTTGTAAGTCCTTAAATAAACTTAGGAACTGGTGCATAGTATAGTAAGAAGAACTTCTCACAAATTCAGCTACCTGTAGGCAAATACCATGTTTGTGCCATGCAAAGGTATTTTAAAAAAGAGACTCGGCAATAATTTTCCAGAGTTTAACTTATACATAGGCCTGAACTGTGAGAAAAGACGCTCAAGATCTAGAAATGTTTGTTGGAGTGGGTGGAGGTGGGGAGCTGGAAGCCCATGCTGGCCTCCAGGGTTTCTCAGTGGAAGAGGATGTGCTGCACAGCTGTATCATCACAGTACATAGCGTTGTCAAATTTTAATAATGGACATTTAACAACTGGGACAGTTAAGAGAATGACCTTTCAATTTAATTAAAGCTGTGCAATGACTTCACATTTCTGAGATTAACCTTTTTAGATGGAGACGGATGTTCCAGAAAGGGATTAGAGTACAAATGAATGGTCCCTCAATTTAGAAATTCAGCAGCTGTAAAAAGAAAGTTACAATTTTGAAATATAATTAAAATGGTCGATTGTGTAGTTTCTTATGCTGACTTTTAAGTGATATTAAATTATTGCAGTATTTTGAGTCATTTAAAGATCTGCTCAGTGTAACATGACATGTTTCCCAATACAAAATTGGTTACTAAAATTTACTTCAACAAAACCCACCTGACTTGTTTTGGGAGTGAGCAATTTAAATGTAATGGGCAGTGAGATCACTTTCAACATTGCATAAAATTGCATCAACTTTCTTTGCAAACATAAGCTTCTGATTTCCACATTTCACTCCCTTACTAGCAACTGAAATGCCTCTAGTTAGAAGCATGTGTTGGTTATATGTTGACCTACATAAAATATAGGATACGTAAGAAAAATCTGAGCATGTTTTTTTACAGGGCACCCAACTAAAATCTTTACAAAAGATAATTACCCATTCTTCAATGTAAGACACAGATGCCACTTTTATAAATGTACCCTTATGTTCACTCACCAATAAAATAGTAAACAAATCAACTTTTTAAACCATTTTTATAAATTATTAGAGTATTTTTACTGACACTCTCCAACAATATACAAAAATAATACTACAAGAGTACCCATCAGTCTGACCTACCCCCCATTTCACAGAAAAGTAGAGGTTATGGAAGGATGTTCTTGCAATCAGTCATCGCTGTAGATATCTCCTGCAAATGGTAGGTGTACGTGGCTGCCCGTGACATTGGGCAGTCGAGAGAGATCAGGCAGGTTCTGGATGCGTGACCTGAGTTCTTTCCGTACTTGCGACACTCTGGCTAGCTTGCGTTTGTACTCCTGTAATGCAAAAGAATTCAATATGAGACTCTTTTGCCAATATCATTCCCACTATTTATTGCACTTGACGTTTTCTAAACAAAGTATTCATTCTGTGAGTTAGACATGTCCTTTATTAGGTGAGAACCTAGAGGACTGGGTATTCTGGAGGAAAAGGTTGCAGTTCCAGCATTTCTCAGCATCTGAATTCAGAAGCATAGTCATGGGATTATTTTGCTTTGAATTGTATGCACATAAAAGCTAAACAAGGAAGACAATCCCAATTAACACAACCACATGTGTTTCTCTATGTGACTGACGAATGGGATTTTTCTTAGAAACTGTATTAGGGATAATCGATACAGATATTCTACTGGCATTCACGGAGTATGGGCAGATAAATTTACTGATGTCAAGAAAGTTACATTCAGCTCATACTGATGAAAGAATAAACCCCAACCAAATACTACTTAACCAGGCCTGTTGATCAGTTCCACCAAGCTCACCAATCAAAGGCATTTTTTATTAACTTTTATAATAAAAACCATATTGCATATGTACATTTATGGATCTAACCCTGAGTTTTAAGAAACTTTTTGAATGGGAAACTTAGAATTTCACATTGTGTTGGAATACAAGTCAAATCACTTGTAATTCATATATTTAATGATTAAGAGGCACTTTTCACATGGAACATTATACAAGATAAAGTATTGAACGTTTTAAACCAGTGCACTAGAACATAGTGCTCACCTATTAAGAATACGAGACATAACAAATAAGAATACCAGCTTATTTATAATGAAAACAGTTATTCCAAAATATAGGAAGATCAGAGTACATTTTATAGGAATATTTACATTTCAAAAACCTAGAAACACAGTCCTTTGAAGAGAAGAAGAGACAAAGCATTAGCAGGTAAAGCAATGCTTCATGAAAATATACTGCAATTCACAACACATCAAATGCAGACACAAAGATCCTGTAAATGTGCCAAATATAAACAGTTGAAAGTACCAGCAAGTACAAAACCACTGAACAAATGTCTATAAAAGATAACAATCATGCTATTTACAAGGTCTAAACACAATTTTAAATATTTTTCTATACTGTTAATAGCATGGAATAAAAAGGAGGCCAGTGAAAAGAACTCTTGGTAGTAGAACTTAATACAGTAGTACAGATGTTAAATACCTGAGGCATGATCGAGGTTATTGGACAAGGTCTGACCCACATAAAAACAAAGTTTGCGACTGCTAGCAGCAGTGTTGCCTTCTTACTGAGGGCAGTTAAAGAACCACAAGAAATCTTAAATCTTTAATGAGAAGGTAACACACAGCTAAAGAAAATAATAATTAAATCTTTACATAGAAAGAGATAAAAAAGTGTCCCTGAATTAGGATTATCAATTCCTTGACATAATTTACATTTTAAAATCAAATATTACAAACAGTTCATAGATACTAAACACAGTGAAAATTAATTACAGAGGCCTAGTCAGCAGAACTCTAAACACTCAGTGACAGTACACAGGGCAAAGCAGCACTCCTGTTATGATACATAACACTAAAGAAGTCTTACAACTGTGATTTCCCTGGTCCTAGAAAACCATCAGTTGCTCACACTTGCCCAAAACACACTCTCTGGTGCAAGTGACTTCGGGACCTGGCTGTGGAAATAAAAGGCCGTATCCTGATACTATATCCTTACAGTAATGCCGAAAGACCAGAAATACTGAGCATCCAGAGGCCTCAGTGAGCCGATTCTGTGCAAGAGACATAGTCCTTTGCCTGCTTGCAAAAAGTCAGTAACGGGATACTTCTTGCCCTTTTCACTATCTGTTTTAGTCCAGAGATAAACTTCTGACTATTATTTTAGGGAACAGATTTTAATGTCAGAGGAAAAGACAAGTTTCATTATTTACTAAAAGAAACAGTTTGGTAATATTTTGGCAACATACAGAACTCTAGTTAACTAGAATCAGTATTTTGAGAAGCAGGATGGCTGCAGATTGAGCACTGGGCAAGGAGGGCTTTGAGCAAGCTTGATGATAGGAGACCTGGCCTCCATTGTGAAAGATGTACTGCTGTACAGAAGAGGATAGGTAGAACTGTAAGCAGAATCAAAACACTCAAAAGGCGCAAAATAAGTAAAAGAGATAAAATCTAAAATCATTCCAGCAGTTAATTCTTGTAAATGGTGTTTGAATCAGCTGAATTCTAAGTTCACTCTCTGTCAATGAAGAATGTGAAGCAGCAGATCAGTATCTCTTCATAAGCTCAAAGCACGATGCTAGGCAAATACACACAGATCACACTTAGCAGCTGTATTCTCTCAAGACTTTACTCCAAAACTTGAAATGTGCCTTAAATTAGACTGCCAGTTGCTTGACTCCATTAAAATTCCCTTTAGGTGATAATAAATCATTTCCATAGTAACCACATTTCTGACATCCAGCTTTTTCCATATAAATTTTGCTGGGACTTGTTGCCTAGTGAATATCAGCTTGATCAATTTTACTGACAGTAGATTTCCTTTTTTCGTTAAGGAAAATGTTCTCATAAATTCAGTCTTCCATATAATAATCTTCTTCTTCTGGCCAACAACTCTAGGAAAATGCACACTCACAAGGAGTCAAAATTTGTTCCTTGTGCCTTTTCAGAAATAGAGAGCTCTGAGAAAACTTGCTCAAGGTTTTTACTATAAAACTTAAGTAGATTAAAAATTACATGAGATTTTATAGTTCATTATACTATCGATGTGCTATAAGCTACAGAATACAATTTTAATACAATTTTTGTAATCCAAAGCATCCATGAGATCTGCAATTACAGGTTAGATGTCCATGGTCATCTTGTCACCCACAAGTAGAAACCCTACTAATCGTACCCAGAGTACCTCATTTTCCATGGCATTCCCAAAGCTATTGGAGAAATCACTGGCAATATCCATTTTTCATGACTGGTGAGCTAGTTCAAAAGAGAGCTGCTTTAGAAACACAGTGACCTAGCAGTTTTAAAGTACATTCAAAAAAGGCTGCTTCTCGCAGTTTGCCTCTGTTTAAAATCAGCAGTCACTTCCAAAAGGGTTGCTTACATATTTTTTAGGCTGCTAATATAGTCCTGGGATTACCATAGTAGTCCTGGACTGTTGGAATACAAGTGTAAAGTACTCATTATCAACAATACCCATTATATGCACAGCTGTCATTATTTTATCATAAGAGCATGCACATGTACCTAAAACCTTTCTCTTCAGTGTACACATTGAGAATGGGATTTAATTAAAACAGAGGAGCAGGAACGGGGATATCTAGGTGTTATTTCTGATATTGTTACTCCATTAGAAATTAAATACTACTATACAATCGAGTAACAATTTATCCATGTTAACACTTCTAAGTGCAGAAATTCTCATGGAGGATTTTGTTTCCATTATGTTGATTTTCAAATATACTTCAAATTACCCCTGTGTAAATGAGGCAAGATTCAAGCTATTTACTTCAAATCAGTCAAGGCCAGGCAGAAGTATGATGTTTTGTTTTGCTACACTGTGCATAATTTGCATTGCTAACTACCAATGGAAAACCTTACTCTTGGGATATATGGGCAATCTGATGTACAGAATTAAAGTCTCTTCAATTTGTTCAGTAGTCTAAGATAACGCTGCTTTCAAGCAATAATTTTTTGTACTTCCAGTCATAAAACTAGGTTTATGAGATAATTAGGAGAACTTATTTCGCTTATTAGAATCCCACTGATTACTATAGTTTCCATTACTCAACAGCATAGAATACGGACATTTTGTGAAAGCAATCCTAACAACATATGGATCCCACACCTAGTTTAATAGTACTTCCTTACCAAATAAATAACAGGCAAAAAGGCCAAATACTTTTTTATTAGACAATACAATCATCATGAATAATAAAAATACGGGCAAGCCAAAGAGGCTGTGCACTGCAGAGGATATTTTCCCTTCCAACTGAAACAGGCTGAAATAGATCTTAATATAGAGTTTCTGCAATTACCGTAGGGAAGTGGTACAGATAAAAAAACTTGGAACTTCACAGAGATGCTTTCCTTTTACAATATTAATATGACTTTGAACCGTCATCTGATCACTAAGCTTGCAGCATGCATCAAAATACTGCATGGCAGTAAATGTACAGCAAAGTGAAAGAAACAAAGTTTGATTCCAAAGCAACAATAGAAGGTTTGCAGATCTGCATCCTTGTTAGCTACAGAAAGAAAAGTAAGGTAAAACTCTCAATGCAGAAGAAACTCTCAATGCAGAAGAAACTCTCAATGCAGAAGAAAACCCAAACAAGGTTTAAATAGCTTTTAAGGTGTTGAGGACATGCGTATACATCAGCATCCATGGCCTGTATGTATAGTGTATACAAAACTGAGATCTCTGATTTTCTAGGTCTGTTTCAACCTTCCAGTTTCAGGTACAGATGTTGGAGCTGTGTCACACAGCAAAGGCTTCTCATGCACTGTGCCCAACAGCACAGAAACTACTAGAAATCTTTATAGGCTCAGACAAAGACAATGACATGAAATACCCCAATATCTAGATTTTGAAATTCAAATTCAGAAATAGAATATTTGTTTAAAGACTCCACCTTGTTAAAAATCTAATGCCTAACCTACTCTGTGTATTTTTCTGCAAGGAAGACTAAGAACCAAACTTGGAGGAATCAGATAAGACTCACTATCAATCTGGAAAAAGATTAGAAGGGTTAAATTCTATATTGCCTTTAAAAATTTGGCACGGCTCATATTCCTCACCAGTACAATTAAGGGTTCAATCTACTTAACAGTGTTAAAGATGAACAAAGCCCTGAAAGAACTTTCATTCAAGACATTGAACAGAGAGCTTGAACACATCTATATGCATCACACATACACAAAGTTGAAAAACCAAGGACAGTTATGACAAGCTGAAGACTGGACTGTCTTGGCTAACCTTCCATTGCATATTACTAGAAGACAGATTTTCAGATGAAAGCTTCAACTTTCCAGCATGTTAGCATATATGATACTAACATTTTTACTAGGTCTTACCACATTTCAAACAAAATAAATAGCACTGAAGCAATGAGCACCTACCCAGTGACCACTTTGTTTATTTCTTATTGTTCTATGCATTGCCCTATAAATTAATTTATGCATTACACTGCATGCCGATTTATTAATATCCTTATAGGTTTTCTAATGGCATTCTTCATAAAACATAACTTATTCTTCACAAAACTTCTTTGAGCTGATAGATCAAAATGGAATGCATCCTCTAATTTTGAGGATTTTTCTTAGTACTTTAAATACCAAGATAAAAAAAACTACTTAAAATTTTGCTTCAATTTCCTAAATTTGCTTCAAATTTCCTAAATTAACTTAAAATATTAGAGACTCCTCAGTCTGTCTGCTAATGAAGCAACAGCAAGCAATGAACTCAGAAGTCTGAAACCCACAAATGAAATTAGTGACCATCTGGGGAAAGCTTAAGTGACTTTGCCTACCATCAATGCTGTGGTAAAGTCAAGAATTCACTGATCTTCAAACCATAATTTCCTGAGTGCAACAGTAGTGAACAGGAACAAAGCATTTTACCAGGACATTTCCCATCTGAAGGGTGATTATAAGAAATGTGAAGTCCTTCACAATGGTCACAAACTGTTCTTCCCATTTCTTGAAAATGCAATTTCTTTGCGAAGCTCCTTCCAGGCTACACCTGGATCTCAGGTCTTGTTCATCAGACTTAACTCCTGATTTCCATCTCCATTCCTTGAACACTGTTCCTAGAACTAATCTCTTTGTGCAGCAAGGCTGTTCAATGCCTCTCAAGCCTCCTGTCATGCCTGTATTCATATGTGATATAAATATTCACAACTGGGGTTTGCCTGTTTCCATTTCCTTCCTTTCTGACTCCATATCTGAATTCCTCCCTCTCCAGTCCTGGTCCGCACTTACTACTTTGTCTATAGTTTTGGCTGCATCTGTTTCACCTGTTTCTCCCCAGTCCTATACTCAATCTGTCCTATAGGTTCTCTGCCTATATAATATCACCACCAGACCTCTCTATCCCATCATACTAGTATTTGCTTCCGTTCTCCTAGTCCAAAGGAATTCCAGTTCCTCCAATGTCAGTCCTACAGGATATGTTTTTCTGGCCACTCACTCCGTTCTTCTCAGCCAGCTGATCACCTATTACATTATTTAGTGTAATGTCTAGTCCTATATCCCTTCTTAATCTCTACAGCCTCTGGTGCCAAGTTCCATGGGCACTTGCCCAAGTTTTGCATTTAGACCTATTGGCTTCCACCTCCCCATTACTTGGTCTCGTGGCAGCCCCAGACAACCCACCCACAGAAGTTTTCTGCTCTTATGTCAGGTGCTTGGCCCATGGTCAGGGCAGAGGACAACTGTATACAGTAGTAATTGCAGGAGAAATCTTCTTTAGCCCAAGCTGAAAAACTCTCTGGCAGAGAAGCTCTTCATGGAAGTTAGTTATGTTTTAAGAAATCTCTGATAAGCATATTACAAGTAAGATGTTTCCAAAGGCTTTTAATTTCATTAAATTCAGGTTGATTTTCATTGGTATATCAAGATGCATGCCCCTGACAGAGTTTTCCCATTCCACAATAGTTTGAGAAAGCACATGAATTACATCACCTCAAAGAAAAGGTCATTTTTTAAGATTGTTTTATTACAAACTTGTCCTTCATTTCATTCTTGAAGATTTCGTTGGAAAAAAGTTGGTCAATATTTAGGAAAGTTGAAGAAAATAGGCACTTACAAGCTTAATTACCAGGAGTATTACTACGATTATGTGATTTATATTTCCCTCCATTCAATCATAAAAGGTGTATAGTGATGCATATTAATTTATAAAATGAATTATTAAAGATATCAATTTAATTAGACAATCTCTTATCGAACAATGATTTAATTTAAAGCATTTCAGTATGGCTCATATGAGCAGCAGCTCAAATGAACGATGCCTGCTTTAGGTTAAATCTGTGGTGTCCTTGTGTTTTATTATCTGAAACACCATTTTTATCTGGTTGAAAATATAGCCATTACAATAAATTTAAAGCTACAACTTCCAAAAGATGCTTAACTTACACTGAATTCTTAAGTTTCAAATCTTAGCTAACAGAACAAAGTTTTGGAGAACTTCTGGTGACAAGCAATCAGGTCTTCAGAACTATTCTGAGCAACTGTGCTCAAACAAAAGTTGATAATCTATACAGACACATACAGGATAACACTGAACAGTTTTGAAAATAAGAAAATAAAAAACTAAATGGCTGCAGGTTTAGAGATAGCTTCTTATAAGTTTCATCTATTCACAGGTGATCTGAAAAATCCAAATTAAAGGATATCAGAGTTCAATTTTAAAGGAATCTATGAATGAAAAATTTTGATGGTCTATTAGGGAAAACATGACTTTAGTAATGCATTTAAGAACAGTTGTGTTAAGAAGTGTCGAGGCTTAAATATTTATTGTACTTAACAGCTGAACTGTAAAAGTTGTGTGCATGAGAAGCACATTCTTCATTTCACTCATTTCACACAACCCTTGTCTGCAGGTCATTAGAACAGTCTCGGGTCCAACTTCAGAATCCACATTTGCAATTCCTCTTTCTAAAGCTAATGCTATGAGTGTCAAACCACAAAAACGTGGATTTCGGTGTTCACAAATGGACAGCAGAAAGTATGAAAATTATGTAAAGCCAAGACTACATGTAACCATTTTGAAGATGAAAAGTGAATCTGAGAGCGAAAGTAACACTTCAGGTCACTAGGTAGGGGATTTATCTATAGTTAACCCAGACAATGGTTTCAGACTCTTTTCTTTTGTCAAAGACAGATCTACATAAAGTAGAAGCATGAAACCTAGACATATCATGGCAACGCGAAGTACCAGTAGCAGTCTCACCCAAGCAGCAGAGAGCTTAAAGGAGGCTAATGTATATAGCTTTTGCAGCTGCAGCGTAGAGACACTCATTGTTAACCTGTGTGCAAGAAAGAAAATGAAAAATAAATGTTTGACTCATAAGTGTTTTATTGACCAGAGATTGTGTACTAGTTATACTCAGGTGAAATAAATAAAAGAATTACAGATAGAGGACCTCAACTTTCTGCTACAGGTGAGCCCACGCTGTTGACAATGTTCTTTTAAGTCATCTATCAGTGCAGACCTATTTGTGCAAAAATGGTCTGGGAGATTTTGAACAAGCTCTTCAAACTAATTTTTTTTTAATAACTATTTATTTCTGGCTTTTATTTTCCCCATTCATAAATTACTCCTTATCCAGCCACAAGAAACAGCTGAGAAGGACAACTACTTTTTAATTCTAGAGCAGTCTTACTTGAAGGGCATGTGACTATTTCTTAAAGATATTTTTAAAGAATAGTTCTCAAAATAAGCCAAGAAATGCCAGAGGGTCATCCAATGTGTGGACATGCTAATAAATTTTATCAGCTACACAGTTTTACATTACACTTGTCAACTTATTCTCACAATACATTAAGTAGTTTGAAACATTCATTTTAGAGACAGGAATTCTAAGGAGGATTTAGTTGCAGCTCAAAGAGAAGCATTCACAAGCCTGATTTGCTTTAACAGTGCTCAGCATCACTTGAGAACTGAAACCACAGTTTACGTGACTAATGAGAATTACCTGTGTAAGACAAACTGCATGTTAATTTTGTTTTTCTCTCCTTTCATTGAGTGTGAAATAGATACCTCAAATGCAGTGTTCAATGATGGGTATGGAAGTGTGAGAAAGGTAAAGTTGGAAAGGTAGAACTACACAGCAGCAGCAGATACTCTGACTTACTTCTTGAAACTTCCCCTCATATGTCCTTTGGGTGTATCTCCAATAAAAACTCTACTATGCATAAAGCAAGCAAATAACCAAACCCCTTCTATAGCCAACAAAAAAGGAACAGAATCTTATTTTCCTAACAATGCACATAGATACAACTTCCATCATCTAAAAAAAAAAAAAATCCAAAACAAAACAAACTACTGCTTACCCTAAAGCTTCAGTATTAAAATATTATGATGAGAACCTTTATGCATAACAGCAGCAATACCAATTGAGAGCACAGAGTAATTACAAGAAAAATTCACAATGTAAATGTCTCAAACAACAAATTTAGGCAGAAAATTCGGCACATGAACCCATTTTTTAAAGTATTTACCCAGTTCTGAATTGCTCAAGTAGCTAGGTTTTATTATAAAGAGTGTAAAAAGAGGTTGTCAGGGCAGAAATTATGAGCAACTGGAGAAGCAAATGTCTAGAGAAAATGCAGAAGATAGAACAAGCAAACAGCATTAAAAAGAACAAGGAAAGACATTTACAGTGTTTTTCCTGAAGTTTTCTTTCCCATTATGAACTACTTTCATCCAAAAAGCCTACAGCTTGCAATAACCCCACTAATGCACATCCTTCTGTGATCTACTGATAAAACATTTATCAGAGGTTAGCAATCATTTCTATCTAAAATCTCTTAGATTTAAAGCTTTTTTTCCTCCATTCAAGCCACTTGTATTTCATTAAAAAGGTCTTTAAGATTATTATCCTGGTTTATACAGAAGCTTTAAGAGTACCTGTGGAGTCTTCTGTTTTGTAGGTCTGTATTTCTACGCAGTTGGGGATGAAGTGACCTTGCAAGATCAGGTAATCAGGAGATCACAGTAAGTTAAGGGTTGTTAAAGTAATTTATTAATAAGATCTTTACAAACAAAATCAGGAGTATTCAGTAGACATGAAACAAAGGAAAAATGCAAATAATCTAAAAAATTCTTTTGTTAATTCACTTGTCATCCAATTTTTAATAAAGGTGTCATTTTGGAATGGAGGGGAACACAGGGAAGAATCTTTGTTTGCAAAGCACAGCATTTCAGATATTCCTTATAAAGATTCTAATGACCAAGATTCCTGACTATTCAGTAGTCAGTAATAAAATACCTAAACACAGTCACCCTTTTGCATCAGTTCCTTTACTGTATTTCCTAAACTAGTTATCTGGAGTTCCAGTGTTGAAAAAAAAACGGAATTATATGAAGCAGTAAACCACCAAATTTCTCTGTTTTGCCATGGGCTTCTTGCATGTCAGTAGGCAAGTCACTTGGGTACATTTTCACCCGTTACATTACCCTGGGGTTTTCTATATGACAGTTACTCCTAATTTCTCGCTTATTCATACAAACTTCACTCTCACAAACTTGATACTGGTTTAGATATGTATCAAATGTTCCAGAGAAAAACTCAGGCTCTACTTCTTCCATTTGTACAGGCTAAAATAAGACCCTAAAATCTTTTAAATTGTTGCTTTTCCTTACAATACCTCAGGAAAGCAGGGAAGTACTTGGGGTTTATCACTTGATGTCCAAATTGCAAAATAATTACATCTGTCTTAGTCTGCTGGTGAGCTGTTTCAAATTCCCAGAGAAAACAAGACCTGAAG
Organism: Neomorphus geoffroyi; assembly: GCA_033558235.1. NCBI lineage: Eukaryota > Metazoa > Chordata > Aves > Cuculiformes > Neomorphidae > Neomorphus > Neomorphus geoffroyi. Next base: position 25,017,143 of record JAUMJM010000002.1, read on the forward strand.
TAGCAATGGAGACTGTACTCTTGCTGCAAAAAAAGGGCTTAGCACTATGGCAAACTGAACTAAATACAAATTTAATATATGTGACTTATAGGGCAATTTAAGAATTTTTAAAATACTTGCCCATCTCTTCCCTATCTGCTTAGCAAATCCTTAAAAACTGGTCTGTTCATAAGTTCATGATTCCAGATCTCTCATAAACATGAAATTTGAAATAAAAAATGAAAATAAGCTATTTCTGGCATCTGATGACTGGGACTTCCATCAAAGGAGTAAAAACCAGCAAGTCTGAACCTGCAGCTGAAGTTCAGGTAAAAGCTGGATTGACTGGCTGGCACAGCAAAACCCACTTGCCAGGACATGTTTTAAGACTTCTGGTCTGCTAGACATGATGAGATGCAGGGTAGAGCAAGTGTTTATGAACAACAGCATAAATGCCCTCTGGGTATGTGTTTCCAGCCTCCTACGAGGTTGAGGGCTCGAGTATTAGGCCTGGGTATTTCACTTTGTTTTCAATCTGCAGTGTCACCATCACGCAAAAAGGCAACACCTTTGCCATGTAGGAGGGGAAACATGATAACGAACAGCACTAAATACAACATACACTTACGATAAAAAATTATGATTTAACCATGACTCAAAATAAAGACTGTCACCCAAACTTAAGATATCGTCTTAAAAAGTGGCTGTAAAAGTCACCATGCATTCACTTGAAAAAAAAAAATAAATTAAAATGGTTTACCTTTTAAAGCAAGAGGCAACTTCTCTATCAGCACCCTTCAAACCCTTCAAAAACCAAGCTGGGCAGGCACTGCAAGCTGAAGGGGTTTAGTAGCCCAAATGAGTCCCTCAGAGACTCCCAGCCAGATCTGGGATATGCTTGATATTGCAATAACATACCAAGTCGAACCTCCACTAAGAGAGGGCAAGTAACTGCTGGTAGCGCAGAGAGAGCACAACTGTCCCCCCTTTTACAACTAAAAAGAACAAACTACAAACCCATGCTTTTTGCCACTGTTCAGGGAAAGTGACTTGCTCATAGCTACATTATTAAGAAGAGTCAAGAGAATGACTTGACAAAGTCAAGACTCCCCAGTCATTCACACGTAGGTTGAAATCCAAAACTGTGTAGGGTGTATTTCATTACGTTTCCAGATCAACTGAACTTTGGTGGATAAAGTTCACTGTGCAAAATGGCAAAAGCTGGGGGATCTAGCATAAAAGCATGCTAGGTACTGAAATATTGGAAGAAAAAGTATTCTTAAACACACACGTGCCATGAAAAACTGGGCAACATGCTTTAACAACTAAGTCTGTAGCAGCAGCATTAGAGAAAGCTTTTCTGCCATTGCGGGCTGTGTAGAACAAGTCTCCTGCAGAAATTCCTTTAATGAAAGTTTCGACCTTGCAGAGTTGTCACAATTGTGCAGCATCCCTCCCTCCCACTGCAGCATGGAGAGCCTGCCTGCTGTTCTTCACAACAGTTCATCTGTGCATTTACATTTTTAAGGGATAGCTTTGTTTTTATTGAAGGTCTAATGCAATTCAGTATTTTCCAGCAACTTCCTCCTACTGAAATTTGGGCACTGGCTCATATGCAGAAAAAAACCAACCTGCTCTAAATCTTAAATCACACAAATACGATTTCTTAAATTAACGAACACATACTTAAATACCAAGACTTTATCAATTACATTGAAAGATGCAAATCTGGTACTTGTGCTCAGCATTTTACAACTGAAGATAGCTAGACTATACATCTTGGTTTTTATTACTCTTGGTATTTTTATGAGTAGCTACTGTAAACTCCTTTGCTCTTTTAGTTATTACCTAACTGGATGCTAGCTATTCAGACACCAGAAGACAATGAATAATTACAGGTAACTCCAAAACTACATTTAAGTGATCAAGATTATTGTACACCCCACATATGGAATTAGCCCCAGAAGCCTAAGAACTATTGCTTACTATTTAACAGAAGCATAAAGTTAAAGCCTACAGCTGCTCGAGTGTGTATAATTTTTCTGATCATGTTGCATGGAAAGAACATTAATTTTCAAATGACTACAGTGGCTGTTATCCAGCACAGCTTCAAGTGTTTGGCACTAGGATATCTGCCAAGCCGTACACACATACATAGTGAGCAGAGGACAGAAAGGGAATAAATGAGATGCTCCCACTCAGCACAGTGACAGGAAGCTTCTCTATCTTGAACTGTAAGATTTGAAAAATAAAATGCTAACAATCTATTTATGTTTTGCATAGACATCAAAACAATTTTCAGCTACCTGGCTTGAAAGTAGTAGCATGATCCTTTGGAGTCTAATCTTAGTAACATTTACTAGTCCGATAATAAAGCAGCACCCCGCTAGGACTCAAGGGTTAGTGCTAAGTGTAACAGCTCTATGTAGGGTTGGGAATAAAGGAAAATCTTGATATCAAACAAATCTGGCCTGGATTTTTCTCTTCGCATAGATTTTTCTCTTCTCAACGCAGAAGACACTAATTCAGAAAATCAGGAATTACTAGTTCTTGAGAGGTACATGTTGTCTGCAAAGGTTCATGCAGGTTCATCAGAACCAAAGCAATGTGTAGTGACTGTAGTTTCTGCTTTGGGTTGGTACCTGCATCACTGTTTGTGCTTTGTTCCACAGTCTTTCAGCCTCAGGATTAAAAGGCCTTCTGATAACATCGCTGAGCATTCTTCCACATACAAGAATATTATAAATACGGACCTCCTGCTCCTACATCTTCAGATATGGGCATAGCTAAGCACAGTAATTGTGTTATGACCAATAGAGCAAATTAATAAATACACACATAGACTTAAATTCTCTCTACAAAGGTTACATCTAATATCAACCTATGCCAAATGATGGGTTTCTCTGCCTTTTCCACTGGAAATGGCATTCGATTTGCTACATGATCTGTGACAGCAAGCAGAAGAAATGCCGGGTTTTCAAAATGGCATCCTAAATTATTTTGCTAAACAGTCAGCGTACACAACATTAATGACCATGGTACAGCTTCTAGATCTAAACTGTTTAAAACTAAAGGTTGCTTAATGTGCCACTGGTTTAAAAAACAATAGCACCATCAAAAATCACAACCAATAACAAAAAAATGTTTTCCTAGGGCAGATGGCAGAAAATGGCAAAAGAGGGAAACAAGACTTACTGGTGTCCATGCAATATCTCTCACTTGCACTGGTTATTATGGAATCATAGACAAGTGAAAGACTGAAAAGATAACAGCTGGAAGCTACCAATCAAGTATCACTTTAACAGAAGTCCTGATTTTTTTCTGTGTGCCAACGACCAGTAATCGGGGAGGCCACATACTCCAGTATAAAGCCGGTAGAATGATGGCACAGCTCACTCAATTTATCTGTCAAATATACTGACCTTACAAATGACTCACCACCTTTAGACCATGGTTCATTACGGCTGATGGATATCAATTGCCTCCAGCAGAAAAGAGGAAACTTAAAATGGGAGGTTTTATGATGTTTCTAGAATACAGCTAGAATTTAACCATTTCTAGAATACAGCTAGAATTTAACCATTTAACCTTGATACTTTGAACTCTTAGGCAACGAACAGCACCAGGTTCAGCTTTGCTGCTGATGTGTAAGATACCAAAGATGAGGTGGAGGGAGGAAGAGAAGATTCTATGCAAATGCAACATTCTCAGTGTTTTCTCAGTGATCATGGTTTGAGGAGAAAGCAGTATAAGTGACAGCGCAGAGAATAAGAAATAAAAGCAATGGGTCAGACTATAAACAGTGAATTAGGATGTGATGCAGAAACTACTGATTTCCTATCTCCTGCCCTTGCGGAATCATTCCCTCCTACTCTGGTAGCTACTAGCAACCTAGAAACAAATTACACTAAAACTTTGTGTGTTTGAAACACTGCCAAGTATAAGACTTGGAGGAGTTATACCATCTGCTCAGTCTTCTGCCTTCTACCATCTTCATGATCAAAGGGGTCACATTTATTGAGATCAGGAGAGCTCTAAGGCTTGTTTTTAAAGAAGTCACAAGCGGCTCAGCACTCTCCATAAAATCCAAACACTTATTTATAGGCATAACTCTGCAACAAACAAGTGACGTTGTCCCTCTACCTCCTTTGCTGTCTGATGAAGGGGCTGGAATAAAATGAACCTTATTTGAATGCTATTGACCTAAGAAAAACAAAGGACAAGAAGTAATTAGAAATGGAAAGAGGTAATGAGAACCGAACACTTCAGGAACTAGAGCAAAGCCAAGTATCTACTTGACCTCTAGGACCACAGTCAGAGGTAAATCTTGCTTCTCCAGCCTTCTTCAAATTGTCTTACTGCTATTTTTGACAGGCCATCAAAGTGCTGTTTTCAGGAGTGACTTCAAAACAAAAGTCTTTTCAATCATGGAACTCAAAGATCAAATGCTTATCTCCAACTTTCAATTCTGTGTCTTCAAAACTTAACTCTCTCCCTCCTCCTACAATGTAATAACTAACAAAGCAGCCACTACACATTTCCTACTGTCATACTTTGCTTGTAGCAGAGCTTTGAAACCATTCCGTGTGTTAACTGCAAAACTGAATCTCCACATCTGGTTTATAGGTCCTCAAAGATGGAATGGCATACAAAAGTCTGGTTTGGATACATGAGTAGGAGGGAAATAAAAATCAACCCAAACCAAACCAAAATAAAACACAAAGGGGAACCTTTAAGTTGCAGTCAGATCAAAGCCTTAATCTTAGTGATTTTGATCTATCAGTTAACACTGGTCCACACTCAAATCAAAGACTCACAGAGTAGCTTCAACTACTTCAGGACTTTTTTTGTGCTAAATTACAAAATACTGATTAATATTCCAGCCCTCTGGCACACAGCTAAGTAATTTCCACAATTATTCTAAAAAGCATGTGGCATTCTTCCTACTACTCAGATTCCTGCCTCACCTCCACTTACAAATTATGTGTATGCTATGACAAACAAACTCAGTATGGAGACAGAATTGATCTCTTCAGTCTGATTCAGGGAGAAAAGGCTGGGGCCAGATAATGCTCTTAAAAGTAATTTACCTCCTCTGAGTGCTTATTTTGTCCCCTAATAAAAACATACAGCATGTGTCTTATGTTCATTAAATTTTCTGCCTAGAAAGTCACACTGCATTCCTCTCCTGCCTATGCAACTCAAAAATACCATTCCCATTCCACTAAAATAGTGTTGAGTTTGTTGTTGGTGTTTGTTGTTGGTTTTAATTTGGTAGTGTAAAAATGTGGAAAAACAAATAACTAACATTCCTTTTTCACACTTAAGACAATAAAGTGTTCCAAACATTCCCATTTAAATATACACCACCTCATTTCAAATTATGAAGCTCTTCAATCTGAAAAAGACAGCAGATTTTTATTTTCGTGATGGAACAGTGTACTTTACTCGATAACTGTGTAAAAGAACTTTTTTAAATCTATTTGAATTCATAATGTATTTCTAAATGACCAAATCACTAAGAATTCAGAACCTGTTGTGAGGTCAATGTCACAGATGAAGAAAAATAAAACAAGGTGCCTTTGTGAAAAACAAAAAAGAACATACTCTTAACAGTGAATCAGGTAAGAAAAGAAAGCAGCTACTGCTGTTGGAGAGAGCAGTTCAAAACACTGACTCTTCAGACTACTATTTTCAGAGAAATACTGTTTTGATCCTGTTATCACATGCAAATACTTTATACCCAATAGCACCATTTACTAAAGATGAGGCAAAAGGATGTTCAGTGAATGGTGATACTATTTAATTCCTATAAAGAACCAGCTGAATGGCCTAACTCCATCCCACAATTAGGCCAATTCTCCACCCTACAGTAACTCCCACTTGGCAATGTGCCCTCTCCAACTGCCCCCTCCCCATCCCAGTATCCCTTGACATCTTCTCCATTGCCTAACTACTGTTTCGGCAAAAAGCAGCCTCCCTTCTATCCACTTATTCACAAAACTAATTTTATCAGACTTTTAAGAAACTGAATTATTTTTAAGAGTGTTTCCCTTTCAAGTGAAAGAGTAATTGATAAGCAGCAGCACAACTGCAATAGTCGAGTGTCCTGAGAAATCAGACTAGCACAATACCTATAAAGCCTTCTAGAACAGCAATTCTCTCCCTCCTCTTCCACCAATCACAGCCAACAGCAGCTGAAAAGTGTTAGAAAAATGTTTTACCCTCTCTAATCAAGTCAACACATTTTTATCTGAGAGATACATCTTCATACTATGTTAGGAGGATAAAATTCCAAGGCATCACAGAGTGCATTTATAGGATTTATCCATCTCGCTGAGTTGTTTTCCTGCTTTCTGTTTCTCCTCATTTCCATAATTTTCAGTCCACAGCATTCCAGGTTCTGGCAGTGGAAAAACAGTTCCAAAGTAGACTAACCCAGTATTTTTACTTTTGGCAGAACTGAAAAACATCACAACTGTTTCAGCCTGAAATAAATGTATTATACTTTGACCATTCCTTTGGTTTAGAATTAAATTTTTTTTAAGGGATGCGTAAGGACCACTTCACAACCATACTGGGTTATAGTGAACATTTCAGTGACACAGAACTTCATCCATTTCTCCCTTTCCACAGTTAAGAAACTAATTCACAGCAATCACAAGAGATGTGGAATACACTGTTTCTTCTCTGATGCTCAAATAGCGCTCCCAATTGCTCTTACTTTTACAAACATCCTCCAGAATAACTAATGCATACAGCTTCAGTCAGTAGTGAGTGCTGGTGTTTTCATATTGTTCTCAACCATGTTTTAATTCAGAGCTTCCAAGCAGTTCCCCCCTGCAGACATATGTATCCTATCCCTCCCAATCAGGGAAATTTGGGTATGAAGAAAATAATCCAGCTTCTAAAACAAGACATTCAGAAATAAGGTGCTAGAAAAAAACGTGTCTGTGTGTATAAACATACAGATGATGATAAATTTCAGCTTCCAACTCCAATCAAAACAAGAATGAACACTTCTATCAGGTAGCTGTAGCATCATATGACAGACCTGCAGTTCTCTTCCTCCCATTCCTCCTCAGTGTTTTGATTCAGAGTATACACATTGTGTGTGTTTTGGTATGGAGGTAAGCCTTCCAGGCTGGCTTCCTCTGGGAAAATGCTATCATTATTCTTGGAGATTAATTTTCAGAATCTGACCAGCATTAATTCAAATGTAGTTGATAGCAGCTGAAATGTTCTTCAAAACTCTGCATTTCACTTGTGTGCTTTAACAGAAAGATAAAGATATTTTAATAACTGGGCTGTGGCTGAAAAATCCAGTTAAGAGAAGCATTATTTTCTCTAATGGTTTTCATCTTATCTCAGCTGGGGCTCTACTGCTCCATGAAGTGGCCTACTATTCCTTGAGCTTTTTACCAACCAAGAGCAGCTGATTTTATAAGATGTGTGGATTTTATTTTCAAAGCAAAATTCCTCAGGCTTACTATACTGACTTAGACATTGGCGTGTGCTGTTTTTCAGTTTTACTTCAAGTCTTAGTAAACAGTATTTCTACCCTCTACATTTACCCTTAGCTGAAAAGATATGGAAGTTACCATCTTCCATGATCTGCTACTTAAACAGAGGTTACTTAGAAAAGAGCAGAATGGAGAGCCACTGGCCAACCAAGACCTTATTGCCATGATGTGTTAAAACTAATTGTTGGCTAATGTTTGCCTGCTTCTTTGTACCTTTATTAATTACAAATTCTCCATCTGAAGTTCTTAATAGAAAATCTGAAGGTGTCCTTCAGATCATCAGCTATTTGAAAAGAGCACACAGACCATAAAAATGGCCACAATAAACCTTTTGAGTAGTTAGTAGTACCACTGCATAAGATCACAAATTTAAAAGAGGGAAACAAAATAGTTTTGGTGCCTGATTAAAACAGCTCAACTACAAACTCATTAATTTTGATTCTTAGGAACTCAAATTTTGATTTGACAACAGAATTATTAAAACCAAAATGACCATGATCTCGGTCACGCAAGTTTCATACGATGTTTTACCCATAACTGATGGACTTACTAACAGATTAATTTCAATTCAGCTTCTGGGTTTCAAAAAAACCCCAAACATCGAAAGTACACTATCCTTATATATAAGAAGATTGAAATTACAATATTTCACTTCTAATACAACTTTGTTTTAAAAAGGCAAACAGATTTTTGTCTTAAAGACACTGCCTATACTAATTAGTTTGCACTAGTTAACACTTCTTCCAGTAAGAACTGTATTTCCTCTACGCTGACTTTAAAATACAACTAATAAGAAAAGGTGATTTATTATTTTATTAATAGGGTCTGAAATATTTGCTGCCTCAGGCTGTTAAGGAAGCAGATTAACTATTATCCTACGTATATGTGAGGACATGGGTAAATATGAGCACTCTGCTCAAGATCTATAGCAACTATACCTGATGCAAATTTTCCTTAAATGCTGTCTCATAAACAGATAGTTGATATCTACTTGTAGACTGTTTCCTTCTTGTGCAAATTTTTCAAAAAGGTATCAGTCCTGTCGACAATATCTTCTACATCAAATTTTATACATATCACTTTGTCTAACACTACATTGGTTTTAAGTGGAAGCATCAAAAGCCTGAAACTGAGAAAAAATCTGCTCTGTTGTTTCAGCAAGGCTGAGAGAAAAAGCACGGTAATATTCTAGCCACTTCTTTTCTTTCCTCAGTCAGAAACGCCTAAAGGTAGTTCTCGTAAGCCCTTCCAACCAACCAGCCAAATCATTGGCAATGCAGCAAAAAATCTAACTACAGGTATAGGTCATGGCAAAGAGTAACTTGAATGTGGTGCTTTCTTTTCACTTCATACATAAGCGTCTTAGACCAAAAATTATTATTATAAAGTTTCTAAATCTTAATGAAGGCAGAAAATTCTCCAAGTGTAACCTTTGGATAATGGCCTAACAACACAGGCTTTCATAAGATACCATTAAAAAGAACACTCAGGAGCACAGCGTTTGAATCAAAACACAAATTATCTTTGAATACACTTGGGCTTATTTTGTTGTTAAATAAAAGTACCAGGAGATATTATCTAAAGCAACAAATCTCTATTGTTTGTTTATATGAGTCATCTCAAATTGTAGAGCAGAGCTTTCTGACAAGACCCTTCACTCTTCTTTTCCACCCACAACCTTCAGAGGTCTTGTCAAAACTCAAAACCAAATGTTTCCTTTCTAATTCTCAACCTGAGTGAGAAAGCTCAATGTCTAGGTCCACATAGTTACATTTTACGTAAGTTTTCCCCAACACAGCTGCCTTTCACTCCAGTGACAATTTGTTTCTACTTCAAGCTTACAACTGGTTCATCAAGTAACAATTCCAAAGTCACATTTCTAGTTGCAAGAGGGATTCCAGCAGGGTTTTACAGTATTCCATAAATACAAAGGCCTCTGTATTTACAGCAGATTAAAAAAATAATATATCCTTAAAATTTAATAGGTCCAGAGACACAAACATTAGAATTTTTAAAAGCCTAGAGAGCAACTATATTACTGTGGCAAATTAAGGCTTGTAGCAAAGGTGTAGTCTTAACTTGAAAAACTGTATTGCTACTGCTGACATAAATAGGTGCTACAGGTTTAATATTTCTTACATCCAGTTGTGATTTTTTTTCTTCCAGCAAACATCTGATCAAAGTGAACATCTGCTGCAGAAAGCACCATACAAAGTCACTTGTCAATCTACAGCTGACTTTAAGGAAAAGTTGCAGATAAAGTACTGATTATTTCATTTTCAATTTCCCATCCTCTCAGATGTTTGTTTGCACAAAAACTGAATCCATTACATACCTGAAAACTTGTTCTTCTGAGGATGGCTGAAATAAATCCATTCATTTTGGTTAAAGCTATCATTTTTTGACTTGTAACAGCTAGGCACATTCTGTCTAAAAGCCTCATGAACAACACAATAAGACTAGTATCTTCCCTTGGTATTTTTATACTGAGGAATTCAAAAGGTACTTCAAGGGTATTAAAGTACCTTCAAATAAGGGTGAAATTGGTAGTCCTATAAATATAAAACTTGTAACATTTTTATTACCCTGTTTCAAAACAGAGCACCTTGAAGATGACAAGCAATGCTTTAAAACATGATGAACTGATATAAAAGCTTATCCTTACTTTACAAGGACAAGCCAAGTACAACCTACTACCTGCCTATCTGTTAGAAGAGCTTGGATTTATACTCAAACATCTGGCAACTCAATTTATAAAGCGGGAGTCTTCAAGTGCTTTTGTTGCTCTGAATGACAACATAAGAGCTCTGAAGTCTAATTCTGTTTCAGCTACAGATTGAGAAACTATGTACCATGGTATCTGAGGCTGCAGTGGTTAAGTCACAATATAAAAACGGAATATTTATTGGTCAAGTATAGAGAAGTTATAAGCTCTTTATAAGAAAAGGGGCAAATAAGCATTATTCTTACAAAATGGGTACAGCATAGAGGAACAAACTGCACTGGCCACTTGACTATGCTTTGCTGTGTTTGACGTATGGGCTGCTGTCTCCACTCCAGTCAAACAAATTACTTCTGTACAACACAACCATTACAACTGTATCTACTGCCACTTTTTGGTACTGGGAAAAAAAAAAAAAGCATGGAAACGGACGAACAGCTACATTTAAAAGATAGGTTATCAACCTGTACGCAGGCTTAGCAAGCCTACTTCTACTGCAGATAAGAGATGCAATCTGTGTCATTTTAAACGTCCCCTCGCATTCCTTAACTTATCTAATAAACTTAAGAGATGAGGATTGCAGCAATTGCTTAAATCTCCCCAGTCATCTGTCTTCAGGTAGAGAATCCAAACACCTGAGCTTACTGAAGTTCAGTTGTGGATTTGTTGTTGTTGTTGTTTGGTTTTTTTATTTGTTTGTTGGGGGGGGGGGGGGGGAGGGGCAGGACCTTTTGAGAGGTGGGTCAAAGGACTTGCACTATGCAATTCAACTTTATGTTCCATACAGCATTTACACTACACAACATTTCTCAAATGGTCACTCAAAGCCAACCTATTAGCAAGGGCTTTGAACTGATGCACACACATCTCTAAGCACAGGTGCCTCTTTCTGAATCCTATTCAATTTCGTACAGGGTGGGATGGAGAGAACTAGGATGAAGAGCGTAAGTCCATGACAGATCCTTAAGCCTACATTTCCCTCCTGATGGTTAAGAGGTATATAATGCCTCTGAAAAAACAGTGAAAGTTACTTGAAATTGGCCCACATAAAGAAACTAATTCTGACAAATGGTATCCTCCATTTTTTATTATAAAGAGATCCACAGTGAAGTTCCCCCAAGTCAAAGAATTTATAGACCAATTCAAACACCTTTTTCAGTAGAAGCCATACTCTATCCTGGACCAGACGCACTGTCAACTCAGCTTCAATTTCCAAAGCTGTAATCCTGAGCAGAAATGAATGCAATGGTTCACAATGTCGAGAGACCACACAACATGGTCAGTGTGGTATCACTTCTTACAGGGAGTCTTCTGCTGGCTAGCATGTATCCGATGATCTTAAATACTGAAAACAGTCCTCATGAGTATGGATGAACCTTACTGAACTTTATTGCTCCTTTCCTGATATTTTCCAGCTACCAGTTCTGTAATCATTGCACTGTTAGCAGCAGATGCAGCACAGCTCAGTTCTAATTCAAGATTTGAGTTACTGTGGCACTGCCACATTTAGGGAGTGGTAGATCACCTACAATGTTGTAAATCTATCTTCAACCAAAGCTCAGCAAAATACTTCAGCTGCTCAGCTGCAAGGTTAAGAAATTAACCCCAACCATTTTAAGTGGTCTTGAAAAGTATGAAGCATGACTGAATGTATTACCTGAAGTTCATCAGGCACTTAAAGAAAGAAGCTGACATACAAAGGTACTAAGTAAGTACAAGGAGTTTAAAGGAAAAAAAGAACAGTCCAGCAATGAAAGCACTACACCCTGTGACAACACGGCAGCCGGCAGCCATTGTGGATGGAAACTAGCAGACAGTAGTATCAATCCAGTCTTGCAATAAGAAACAAAAACCTAAACACAAGAGGCCTGTTACACCACTGCCAACCCTAAATTCTTTGATTAACATTTTTTGTCTGCATTTGAAACCATTACGCTGGAAGTGAAGAAGAAAAAAAAAAAAAAAAGAGGCTCTATAGCTACAGACTACGATGACTAACTGCTTGCTGTTTACCCGTAATATCCCATGACAAAAATTAAACTCTTTAGGAAGACAAGTCGAGCTATACTGAGCTATAAAGCTCAATCACGAAATAAAAGTGCACTGAACATAGAATACTGACATGCTAAGAAACCACCAATGACTATAACTAGATGTGTGAGTGCAAGGATATATTATTTATACAGCTGTAGAAAATAAGGAATGCAAGACAGCAATATTATCAGTAAGTGTCTTAATTAAATGTAAGCTGCTAGAACACAGCAAGCCACCCAGAGTAGCACTGCTTCAATAAAAATTTGGATTTACTGACAAGAGTGTTCTCTAATTCAAAGTGGTAAGCTGGCAGAAACACTATGTAAGTGGATACTAGATGACCGTTTCTAAGTGTAGTGATGCCATGTTTTACAGCAACATAAAAATGAAAGTGAGGAGGCTGTCTTGTTTTCTAGAAAAAAGGTCATATGATCCCCTGCCCACACTCATTAATAAGTCGTGCTAGTAAGATTTTGAACTATCGAAGCCTTTATCTGAAACTTAGTTCGAGTCTATTTACCTTGTGATCAGGAAGACTGTGGAAAAGCTAAAAGCAAAGCAATGTGGAAAAAAAACCAAAATCCACTACTCCTCTTGTTCATGTCATGCCTGTATTTTTAAGGCCACGTTAATTCTAGAATCACAGTCTCTATCACAGGGAGATGAGTGCAGCTAGATATTAATTTATGTCTAACTTTCTGTTCCTATGTAACACAAATAGTTTTTTATGAGCCTTCAGTGAGATCAAAAGATCAACCAAACATTTCTGTTCAAAAACTAGGGAAAGGGCAGGGAGGTAGGAGGACACAACAAGGAAACACAGAAGGGAGAGTCAGCCAAAGGAGTAGAAAACAGGAATTATATTAGTCCTCAAAGCTGTGACAGGAAAAAGGGTTCCTACAAAAATCCTTCTGCAAAAAATTTCATTTTCTCTAGCAGGTAGAATCACAGCTACCCGTAAATCCTACACACATTTCCAGATACAACTACCATACACTGAACCTTAAATATTTACAGTTCAGTAAAACTTAAAACAGTGAAGGGAAAATGCTCTTTAAAACAGCCCTAAATTTGAGGGAGCATCTACACGGGTATAAGAGTAGTTATAAATTATATAAGTTACCTACATAAAATGTAAGATATACATTAGTAAAATGAAAGTTCTTTATTGTGTTTGTGAAAGACAAGTTCTACATCTATCCATCACTTCTCACTACTGATTTGCATGTAAACTGAAGAGCTAGAGTGTAACTTAAAAAAGTAAAAGTCTGAAAAAGTCTTGTTTTCACAGCGCTTTCCTTTTGGTAATGGCAGCTTCAATTTAAGTGACACTGAAACTTCTGCATTTGAAATTTTGAGTGAAAGGACTTGTGAGTTTTAGGAACAACCATGTGAAAGCTTTAATCTTCAAGAAAAAGGAATGACACTGAATAAATCCACCTCAGGAATATACAGAATAAGGCTTGCAAGAATACAGATGAAAATAGCAGAGGTTTGGTATGAGTAGTTACAGAATTCCTCCTCTTCAGTTTTCAAAAACAACAGACAATACAAGATTTTAATTCTTAAATTTATTTTTAGCAGGATGTGTGTACTAATGGATGGTGACATCATTAGAAGATAGGTCCATGTCCACCACCTGTAACAGAAGCTGGACAGACGTTAAAGAAAACAATTTAAGAGATAAAGATGACACTACTTACCCAGAGCAGTCATTTACTACTAAGCAGCACAGTTAGCTTTTGATGCAGACATGACAGCTCATATTATTAATATTTATCTGTTTTCAAAATTTTCTGTCAAGATTTAATGCATACATTACCTTGATTTTCACAGGAATCATCCACTTCTGTTTAGAAATAAGTGTTAGAGAAACTCTTATTTTTAAAAAAGTACTAATGGAAGGACTGATTATTCAAAGTAAACTTACCTGTAAATTTTCTTCATAAGATAAAAGATCTGCAAATTTGGGTCTAAAGCTCCCATCTAAAGTTAAATTTAAGAAGAATTCACTGGGAATTGAAATTCTAATAACTGTTAAACCAGGTCAACAGTAGGTAACCTTTCTACATTCCACTAAGAATGTAACCACTTGTTTCTTACCATACCTGGGTGTTTGACAAAGCAATAACGTAGAATCTCAGCAATATACTCATTAATGGGTGACACTAATTCAGAAAGAAAAGAAGATTTGGTATGTTATAACCCAGAGATCACATTATATTAAAAACAACATCGATAGCCAGAAGCCTTAGCAAAGGAAACAAACTTGTCTAGAATGAACTAATTTCACCAAAAATCAAACTTTAGCCGCAAAACCTAGGGGGATAGTTCAGAAAAAAAATTCTCAAAGAATTAGGTGACAAGCCCTTTCCCAGTGCTATGAGAAGCCAAGAAGCAAGGCTCAATCTCAGGTATGGTATTTTCCAAGACTGAAAAGAGAGTCTTTGCTTCAGAAAACAAATACTTCAGAAAACAAATATATCTGGCTACAGTTGTATGGGATTTACATCAGAAGACAGCAGTTTCTTAAAATTAATAAATTAAAAAGAGAAATTATGTCAGCTAGGTCTATAGACAGTATCGTGAAGACATCCTGATCTTACATTTCACAACTTCAAAATGTTTATCAGCCTGAGCTTCCCAAAAGAAAAGGCATTACTGTTAGTGAGCATAAAGTCACTTCACTCATCTTAACACAAGTTTTGAAGCTTCTTGTTCCTTACTATCATTTGGCTCATAGTTCTTTATTAGTATCTTGGGCTGACACCATCTTGGCTCACGAGTCTTTATCAGTAACCTGCGTTTATACTGCACTGATCAGCCTAAAAACATTCTTATAGCACACCTCAGCATCCTCAGACTTCATCTGTTTAAGAGACTGCTACAGATACCGTAGACTGACTTCTGCTTTCTGATAAGACTTCTGAAACCATTCGAAGTGTGCTGTATTAGAATGAGATTCTTTAACAGTTTAAATAAGTCAGCCAAGAAACGCAGTTTTGAAGACCGTGACAGCCTGGGAATAAGTAATGCTTTCTCTTACAGCTATGAACTCTTTGATCTAGTAATATTGCAAAATTAAACTCATTTTCCATTTGTTGCAAACAACAAACAGGAATGAAATCTGTTCACAGCTGTGCTCCATCTGTAATTTCTGATTAACTGAGCTCTTTCGTTTTTGCAGAGGTATAAATTTGTCTGAAGGACTAAGTCATTGCCTTTTGAGCAACTAACTATCCCAGTGGTTTACTATACCTACACAGGGTCTAATTGCTGGTAATGATCTACCACTAGAAGAGAGCACCTCAAGACAATCAGTCCCATATTGGTACTGCAGGAATTTGTCATCATACACACAAAGAGGGAAGGCAGGGCAGGTAACTAAAAGCCTAAGGCTGCCTGTTCTTTCATCTTCCAGGTTCCAGCTGCTGCTGCAATTAGCACTACTATGCATACTATTTATCCTACATGAACTTGGTTGATATTCTTCCCACAGGATAAACACAGTGAAGTTGATAGGAAGAACCTTCATCAATTGCTTTTCTGTAAGGCAGAGAGCTGGTTTAACAGATTTAGAACACTAGAACCAAAAAAAGTTCTTGTCAAAAATGTGCTGGAAGCAAAGACCTGACAGTGGCAATTAGATATTTACCTTTGGAGAGAAAATTTGTTTAGGCAAACTAAAAACATTTGCAAGAACAAGTTTTAGTAAAGAATGGACCAAAACAAAACATTACGCACTTCCAGCTTATGTTCTTTCTCTGCAAGGAATTCTTTTTGACATCGGAGAAAGTCCGACAACATTCGAGTTAGCTGTTTTCTATCATCTATTTCAGCTGCCAACCTGCCATTGTAATCCGCCAGCAACATACATGCATCATCTACCATTTTGGAAAGTTGCTCTCCAGATTCCTTATCTAAAAAGCAAGCAGAAAAAAAACCAAGCAAAGCATGATTTCATTATATACTGTTAAGTTATCAGAACAGTATTTCAAGTAAGTGGCTCCCCAACCCTCACCTGTTATTCTGTCTAACAGGGACACATCTTGGACCTCTATAGGCAAAGAAGCTATTCTCTGATGAACTGCTGCATCCCCAGAGGCAGCGTTTTCTAGTTCTTGTAATGCTCTAATGAGATCTGTGGTCTGAAAAAAGCGTGCAAGATTGAGAACTATGTAAATAAACAGATCCTAATAAAAAAAAAAAAAACAGTATTTCACAATAAGCTTATAGCATCAATTTGATGGTAATTTTAAAAGCATTTACGGTATCAGCATCATAGCAACATTCTACAGCTTCTCAGACTGAAAACAAAACAAAACTAAGCCATTAAGTCTCAGAAAAACATTGCAGTGTTGCTAGTTTTAAAGACCACGCTCCTAAAATAGATTTTTCATTTCAATTCTTGGTATAAGACTATTTATAAATCTTTCATTTTTGACAGTAGTGCCTATTTTACAGTACCTTTGACTTTACTACATATTTTTGAAATTATTTTTCTTGTAGTTTAGCTTCACATCAGACTAAATGAGTGTACTTCTTTTCAAAGTAGAGCTGATGTTCATAGAAGCCCAATGTCTGTTACAGAGAAACATACTACATTGCGATTATTTGAGGACAGTCATTCCTAGCCACAATAAAATGCCTTCTGAGATGGGGCAGTATAATAACATAAAACCCACAAGAATTATGAGAGCCATAACAATGCAAGGTAGACAAAATTGAGAAATATTTTATTGGTAAGCTGATAACAGTCTTATTCTAATACATCTGTTACTGCTTACCGCCCTGGAAACCAAATGAAAACTCAAAATACTGCAGAAACTAATGTAGACAAAGTTGGATACATAGTTTAGGCACTAGGGTTTAGCGTCAAACTGACTGAAGTTACAGCATGCTCAACTTCTTAGCTCCACTTGTAACCTAAAGTACTGTGAAGAAACATTTTAGGTGTTGTCACACTTGCCCAGAAACAGCATCTCATTCAAAAGAATAAAGCATACCACAAAAACAAGAGCAACTGAAAATTTCTGTATCAAACCAAACACAAATACAGAATTTTATAAATATGCTTTTACCTGTGGAGGGTCAGTGGGAGAACCTCGAGGTGAACAATTATTTTCATCAACTTTTATCTGTTCATATGTACGCTTCCTCCCCTTTCTGTCTCCATCTAAACGAAAGCAAACAAAGGATTCAGACAAATAATATTTCAAACAAGAGACTGAGTCTTCATACACACACAAAATACTTACACAAAGCTTGCCTAAGCTGTTCTAATACATCACTTTCATAAACAGACCTTTCTTCCCAGATAGAGAGCACTCTGCCAAGGTGTTTCTTGCAACTCTCATCAGATTCACTGTTATGAGAAAAAAAAGCAAAAATCAGCACCATGTAAAAGAACAGCAGTGTCATATAATTATCTTATACAAAACGACCATGCCATACTTTACCAATATCAAAGTATCACAAGTCCAATACTCTCAGAAAATAACAAAATTCCGTTTTAAAGAAAAGATAGCCAAGACCAGTTCAAGATGTCTTAGTAAGCACATAAAAAAGCAGCCAATGCCCAGTTCCCTCTGTTCGCTTGCTCATTCCATACATTTGTAGGTCTGTAACCCTATCATGCGAACACTGCATTCTGTTGCTTCAACAGCTGTGCACCATGTGACAATAATTCTGTATCAAGACTCTAGCATTCTCATGCAATGAGATGAATGGCTGCTGGGAACAAACAAATCATGCAACAATAGTAATGAAACATAGTTAACTACTGCAACATATAAACATAGACTGAAAGCAAGACTTAATTTAAGGCATAGCTAACAGCTTTCTAAGGCAAAAGGGACTGAATGCAGATGTAATTACTATCTAATTTTATCCAACAGCAGTAAGACTATCCAAGAACACAAGAACATTGAATTAACAAGACTCCAAGTACAGAAATAGCACACAAGGATTAGCTGGGTCAGAAGAGATGAACTGAGGGCTTCTCAAAATCCCCCTCAAATACAGTATGATGAAGGATACTGTATGTAACAATTTACTATACCTTGAAACATGTTTAAAAGCCTCCACTATTACTGGAGCAAAGTCTTTTGTAAATTCTGGTCCTTTTCTTTTGCTGTTCTGTATGACATCATTGGCCAAGTACAGGAATGTCAGCTTCCTATTTGGTTTTGCTAATAAAGAATGATAAACAAGAATAATCAGAAATTTAAACTTCTCCAGCTAAAACCTATTTATCCACACTTAACATTAAACAAAAAAACCCAAATCAAATGTGGTTTTCATATTCGCATTACTGTTACAACATTTTGCTCTAATTTTGTAGTTAGACATGTAAAGAGACTTAGGTCACCCATTGGCTTTTCTCTCTTACATGCTGTAACTCTTTCTTCAGATTCTTCCTCCTTTATAATATGACAAAAGTTCCTGCTCATCCCATCTCCAAAAGCAAACACAAAAGCCCATGATATTCCAAAGCGTTCTTCAGCCCTCAACTGTTTTCAGGTTTTCCTGAGCCTGATGCAATCTGGTAGCTTTCATGGATTTCTTCCACATATTTCAGCTTCCCTTGGAGCCCACATAAAATTTCTTGCACCCATGAAGTCCTCTGACATGGAGTTTCACAGATCCACAATAATTCAAGCGAAGAAGCTGCTTTCCATTTGATTTTTGCTCTGTCTTATATAACCACCCCTTATTCTTGTATTTGAGCAAACAGTCAATCCTTAGTTAACCTCTCCATATCACTGTGATACTCCCTCCTTCATCTCCTAATGGTTAAAACACTCACGTGTTTCCAGCTGTAATACCAAGAAAACACTTTCAAAAGTCACTTTCAGGCTGCTGTGGTGTATGGCTTCTCTGAGTACCTTGAAGATTTTATGTCATTCCCATTAACATGCAATGGATTACAAGCTTCCAATTTACAAGCTGCTTTTGAAAATCTGTGTTTTCTACGTGTACCTATACAGGTGTTTTTATTTACCATTACACTCTGACTTTAGAGAGAGATTTCTCTTGAAAGATAAGGTTTATTTTTTCTTCTGCCCTCTTGAGGAAAGCAGCACTGTGGTAAAGCAAATCTAGGTTATCTTAAAATATGTAATTAGTTCCCAATACAATTTGGGTTTGTTAATTGCCACCCCAAATTCTCAAACACACAGAGCCACTGCTTTCACATACAAACATAAAATTCAATGTTAGTATGCTTTCATTGTATGCTTTCATTCTAAGGAAATGTTTGAGAATAATTTTTACACTATAGAAAGACTCTTCAGATTTGGATTTCTCCTTTTGCAGACATATCAACAAGTTAAGAGAGTTCTGGATTAAGTGGGAAAAAAATCCTACATTAAAAGTAAAAAAAGGTACCTATCTCTTCAAATCCAGGCAAACTAAAAAGTGGCAAAGTTTAGAAGTGCTGGACACAAGATGGATTCATTATAGTCTGCTCCAGACAGTGAAGTCACTACATGCCAACACTCAGGAAAGTAATCTATTTGGGTCAAAACCTGGACTAAACTAAAATGCAGATTTTATCAACTTATGCTACTTACTTTCTATACCAAAAACTGACTGACAATATAGCAACAAATCTCCTACATACTTTTCAGGTAAATCATACTTCTGACACAGAGAAAGCTTTTAATCATTCAAAAAGAGAATCTCAGAAAACACATCTTGTCTCACGGGAGCACCAAAACTAAGTAGCATTTAGCAAAGTTGATCCTGCCCACCCCAGCTTCACTTTTTAAATGAGCCCAGAACTAGGACTCAATCTAATGAGGCAGCCTGTTTCCCATACTACATTCTCTGAACTGCACGCAGGATAGTTTGTCCATTCATTTCACACACACACAAAAATAAAATTAAGAACCGATATTTTAATCCTCAGTAATGCAACACATTTGAGACAGACCTCAAATTCCCTGTTTCCAACAAGTAACCAAATCAATTGAGCTGGCAAAGACAGCAGATGTATGCAGTGCCATGAAATTTGGTTACGTTCATTCTCACAAAGCCTAGACTTTATCTATTCACTACAGTAAACAGATCAATATACTGTGTTTGGAAAAAGCATGTTAAAAATCTGAAAGTCATGTTCAAGTTCATTTCCTCTAGCATTATCTTTTAAGTTTCCTACTACAATTCAACAGAAAAAAAGCTGCATTTCATGAACAAAAATCCTTAAAATACTATTAAGATATCTACAGCTTTATTTAGAAATTCAACTAATATTGTACCCTTATATTCACAAAGAATATTGTCAAGTAAAATGTAATTCCTTTTGCTGTAAGAATGCTCTGCATAAAATTCTAAAGCTAAAAAGTGCCTAAAGGGGGCCCACAGGACTGCTAGGCAGACACTTTTTACACAGGCATGCAGTGATAAGACAAGGGATACAGGCTTTTAAGCTTAAAGAGGGGAGATTTGGACTAGATATTAGGAAGAAATTCTTCACCTTGAGGATGCTGAGGCACTGGCTAAGGTTGTGCAGAGAAGTTGTGGGTACCTCCTTCCTAGAAATCTTCAAGGCCAGGTTAGACAAGGCTTTGAGTAACCTGGTCTAGTGGAAGGTGCCCTTGCCCATGGCAGAGAGGTTAGAACTGGATAATCTCTAACGC
This sequence comes from Neomorphus geoffroyi, assembly GCA_033558235.1. NCBI lineage: Eukaryota > Metazoa > Chordata > Aves > Cuculiformes > Neomorphidae > Neomorphus > Neomorphus geoffroyi. The sequence goes on from JAUMJM010000002.1 coordinate 25,038,043, forward strand.
GAATCATTCTATGATTGTATCTACTCTCAAGAAGTGTTCCCTTTCACTTACCAAATCTTCAGGTGTTACATACTGGCCACAACTGGTAAATTAACTATTGTAGTCTTAAATATAAAATTAAATTCCAGACGAGATAGTTTGGGCTTTATTTCAGAACAGACCTGTTTAAAGCATCTCTCTTCAGTAGCAGTGACAGACTTTTCAGCCCTAAGCTTTGATATAACTCAGAACACTAAAATGGATGAAAGAACAGTTAGACTATTTAAATAAGTGTTCCCAAGACATGGCAAGGCTGTTAGCAAAAGCACTCTTACTGTCAGAAGAAAATCAAAGAAAAAAGGTATGATCTTACGTTGAAGAAGGATATGAAAGGCACAGACTGCCAGAGTGTTAAGTGTTAGAAGTAGCTATCCCACAGTATCTCTGGTACACTAACAGTACAGTCTGCAAATGCAAAACTGCTAAGAAAGCATCCATGTTGGACTAGTCATCTTTTCAGAAGCTCTGTGCAGTGTTCATGTTAACTCTTCTGCTTGTTTCAGTTAGATTTACCATTTACCCATGAAAGCAGTCACCAAAGCAGCTCCCTGAAGTGCTGGATTCTGAAACATTTTAACATGTCAACAGTGCTGGCTCTTATAATGGCCACATTCTACACATTACTTCTAAAGCATCCACAGGGAGATTAACTGGGACTCGCATTGTACAAATGAAACTAAATCTGTCCCAAAAATTAATACCACATATTTAAATCAAATTAATACTCTGCAGGTAGTCACGGAATTTCATCGGCAACTAGTTTAAGCAGGCATCTATGGTGGAGCATTTTCCTTTTTAAGTCTTAAGTTTTTGGCAATCTATACTTCTTAGAACACCTACTTGTTGGCCTGGCCTGGGTATTCCTGGTTCTCTATCGGTCTAATTTATGCACTGGGACACAGTACGGTTGATCCATAATACTTAGAGAACTCTAACAATGAAGAGTCACCACTTTAATGCAAGAAACTGTAGTAGTTTACCTTGGAAGGCAGTAAGCATGTTATTTTCACTGAGTTTACCTCTGGCAATCAAAACCATCAGAATCACCCATATCTATCCTCTCCAGATTTACATCTTGGAAGTGGAAATGGAGGTCTTCCCTAGAACTGAGAGTTACCTGACATCTTAGACATACAGGAAGAGGCTACTACAGAGAAACACCCAGGCATAAGGGATTTCACTTATAGCCCACTACAAGTGAATAGATTATTGGCCCATCTGAAAACATTACATCAGGTTTTAACCTTCTACAGGCTGGTTCTGCTATGTCAACTGACCTTGAATGCAAACATCATTTTACAAGAGGTTTTGAGAAAATGAGCATCAGTAGGTTAAAAACCCACAACAGTCATCAGGACTAAGCAGTTCCTCTGAAGTTCTCTAATATGGATTCAAATAAAGACTTGGCTCAATTGCTTTTGAATTAGGTTAGCAGAGTACACGAGTTTCAGCATCCCACTCAAAATCTCTGGGCCAGCTCCCCATCTCATAGCATGCTTCATATGGTAGCATAAGATACACGACATCTTTGTAAACATTTGATAAGCTTCCAAGCTTCTTATTACGATACCCAACTAATATTTAAGTCAAATAGCACCGAAACTTGAGCACAAGATCACTGATCCTTCCACACTGAAAGCTAACCTGAGTTTTTATGCAAGCTGATTAAACGTAACATCTTTGGTAACACGACTCTAAGTGTATCTGTAAGTCACTTGAGAGGCTACCTCCAGAAAGGACAATTAAAATGTAACATAAAAGGCATGTTGTACGAGCACTTAACCTTAAAGTTCATTAACCTTCTGTTATGAAAAAGTTAAACTAAGTGTTCAACATTGTGCAATCACCTGATATTCCTGGTGAATTTTACCAGGGTTTGAGAAATGCTGTGTCTCCTTTACAAAGAGCAGAATGAGATTGCCCACAGAATGTGCGTTCAAGGTTTGTAGGTCCAACTATCTTGACTTTGAGTTTGGAGGCCGGTAGTCAAAAAAGCACAGCATACAGCCACTGCTGCGAAAGAGGCCACCAGAATCAAATTACCATGGGGATGCGAGAAAGTTGGTGACCAACTAACTAAACCATTCCAACATAATTACTCTGCAGAATCTTCCAAGAGTACTTAGTGTACCTTGAATCACCTGCACACATTAAACAAGCCAATTCTTTTCATTGCCTGGCCTGGCCGATACAATGCCAAGATGTATATGAATCAACAACAGTTTTAAGATTAGAGAAGGCACTGAACATAGTAAGTATTCAGGACCAGAAGGATGAAAGACAGGCAGACACAGGTAAAACAACAGGACATGAGTGGTACAGCAATAAAAGAACATAGATTTGTATGCACTGCATTCTTTCAAGGCTAGTTACAGAGAGAGAAGTAGTTAAGCTGGATTGTACAATCCAGATGTGTTTATTTTAAGTTATTTTTATATTGCTAGTACTTTGCTCCTGAACTGTAGGCCATTTTATAAATCAAATATATAGCAAATGTGTTTCTCTAACTTCACTCAATGATAGTTTACCTTAAGAACTTCAACATCCCCAAACCAAAAATAAGTTCAAGGATAATAAACTGGAATAGACAGTAAACAGGTAGAGTCAAGTGCTAAAAATATGCCCCGCTGTAGCAGCCCAGATGTACCTACACAACTGTAGCTGTCTTAAAGATGATATAGCAGTGAAGATAATGATCAGTGTGATCTGCACAGGGTGACAGATGACAGCCAAAATAAGAGGTCAAGTGATTGGAGGGGAGGGCGGGGGGTGATGAGCGCATGTTGTTCAGCATGTTTCTGACACTGACTTATCTATGAGATCACATGTCAGGCTCTGAAGAAAGAGATACCCGAATCTGAAATTAGGTTTAAAGCTACAACACAAATATTAAAATATCACTAGGATATAAACATCTAACAAGTGACAGAGAGCTAACTGGAGCTTGAAATAAAAAGTCCCACGTTACCAAATGCAAACATTTAGCAACTATATTTTTTTCTCCCTTCTAAAAAGAACACAGTTTAAACTCAGTACAGCAAATCTCAAATGAAGTCTACTGAACAAGCACTTACTACTCACCCTTGAAGGCTGATTCTTTGAATTATCGAACTGAATTGTTTTTGTTTCAAAATAAAATGCACAAACAACAAACCTCTACAGCTGCAGAGAATCCTGAAACCAGGGAGCAAAAAAATGTATGCAACAAAATACATCTTATTTGCAAATAACAACTAATAAATCTCAACAGCCACCATCTCAGAGGAGCCTCCTCAAGGGGGTTCCTACAGATTATCTCAGTAGCCACTCAGTGGATGCAGGCTTACACAATAGAATTGTATATGTAACGCCACTATCTAGTTTAAAAAAATCCCTGTCAGTCAACCTCCTGATGGATACAAAAAATTAAATTGTTTTAACAGGCCCACCAGTTGCATTTTGGGAATGACTAACGTATTTACATTAGTGTTAATTAATTAGTACTACTTAAATACTGCATAAGCTTAAGACTACTAAGTAATTAACTATTCAACTTTGGGTGTTAGATTTCATAGATCTGAAATCTAGCTGAAGCAAGATCATTTTCCTCAGTGCACACTTTTCAAGACTTAACAATATTCTCCCTAACTCCTACTTAAAAGGTGTCTGTAAAATAATTAGGTTATGTGACATTATCATAAAAGTTAAAGCACACAAGTTACTCTGAAGCAAACATGAAACTGCCATGTAACAAGTACCAAGGAAAAAAGGCACTATTTTCTAGAATAAAAATCCAAGCTGCATGAGTCTCAGTAAGAAATTTACTACAAATGAACAAAAGAGCAGCCTCCCCACAAAATTATTTATTCCATAAATCAACTACGAAGTTCAAAGGATGGCAGACTCACGATCAACATAAGCCAGTGCTAACAGTCTCCTTTGTGCCAGCACCAGCTTTCCATCACAGAACTCATCTATTTCAAAACTAATTATTAGTTTTGCTGGATTTTCAGCAGCAGCCCAGCACAAGATACTATCAGCAAAAACAAGCATCAATAATATTTAAAGACATATTTAACCAACAGCAGAGTGGAAAAAGAGCTGTTCTGTTGTCATTGTAGATCTCTGCTCATCTGTCAAAACAGGAAAAATCTTTATTATTTCATTACAGTTGTCATTTAAGTTAAAGGCTTTCTATTAATTTTTGTCTCTCATCATTTTAGACATCAATGAGCAAAAAAAAAAAAAAATCAGTGAACTACAGAATCTATTCTCCATTATTATAGTAGTAGACAGTGAAAAACCACTATGTACACTAAGATGTGGAGTACCAAGAATAGGGCTGTCAAACTCATATCCTGCAAGCCAAATCTGGCATTCCACCTTGTTTTATAGGCCCAACACCTTGATTCTACCTGGTGGCAGTGCCAAGCTCCTTGTCCCTACGCTCCTGCCAGCGTGTTGGTGACACGTGCAGTGTGTGTGACACACATTACGTCGCAGGAGCAGGAGAACGGTGGGAGCCATGAGTCTGACACGCCTGACCTAGACTGACACCTGAGTGGTTTTGCACAGATGCAGAATCAGGGATACTTAACCCAGGCAGAGCACCAGCTCTGCCACAGCCCCACTCCAGAGACGCAGCTCATCCATGCATTTTTCATTAGCACGTATTTGAGGTCAGTCATGTTTCTATACTCAGTCTATTGAAGCATATGATGTGCAACTCATCTTCATTTCATAAAACTACGGGTTGTATTAAGAGAATATCCTTTCCTTAAGTATTTGTGACAGTTACTAGAGTGTCTCGACAATTCAGCATTATCAGTTCTTTCACAATATGGTCAATTCTAGAACACAACAGACTAGCTTTCCTTCAATTTTTGATTATTTCTAAGAATGACCCTATGAATTCTATATGCCAATACTTTAAAGAACTACATATAAAAGTTATGGCAATTATTAGGGAAAAAGCATGTATGCATACTCCTTCAGTACTCACAGTTAATCAATTGTCTTGATACAACTTTAGCAACACTGGAGTTCAAGATAAACTCAATGTTAAGTAACTGCTCCAAGTTATGACAAAGACATGCAAGTTTTGTCCTTTTTCCAAGTTACATCTAAGTGCAAGAATTCACCAAGAAAATCAATGAAAACTTTCAACCATAGAACTGTAGATGAAGGTGTATGGCATCATGTTCTGCAGAGATGCCCTAATGTGGGGCTTAAACACTTAACAATTAATTCAAGTAAACAGCAAGGGACTAAGATTTTATGTTGTCTATATTACATGCACACTTGAAAAGCTGTCTCTTCACCTCTACTCCAGCATGATACAAAGATTTAAAAATAGAAGAATCAGAATCAAACGTTTAGGAATAAAAGAGCTGTGATCTAGCACCTGTTTTTATTGAATAACTAAAGACATCTTTAGCAGAACTGATGCAAGACATCAAGCAGAACTGATGCAAGTGATCTTCCACCAAAACTGAAAGTATCCAGAAAAAAAAAAATGTAGAACACAATACAGTATGATACAAATCAGTTGGTTATACAACATTCCAGGAGCCTGAAAGGGTGTAGGCTGGAAGGCAAGTCTGGAGATCAGGGCGACAATAGAAAAGGTATCAATGACATGAAATAAAATTTAGGAAGGCAAGGTTCAATTTTCAGTTTCAACACACTACTGGCTAGCAACTATAGCGGACAATGTCAACAATTTTTGTGTCCGTATCCCCACATAGCAATCATTTTCTACTCAGGTAGGTAGGATGTAACATTTCTACAGCTTGGATGACACGACAAGTCAGGAGGAGCCTTAAATTTACTCTATTTATGGCTTCCTTGCCAGCATTCTGCTTTGCAATGTTTTGCGAAGTTTTACACAAGTCACTTCAAAGCATACCAGTTTGTTTTCTTTTTCATGTTTAACACGCCGTCTGCTTAGATGACTAAGTTCACTCTTTGGGGATTAGGGGCAGTCTTACAATTCTGTGCTGCAATTAGATAAAAGTTGGTACCAGGCCAATGGAAGCTAATATTTATAAAGCTCAAGTACTATTATCAGAGATGGAAAATTAAGATACATCCCATATATCTTAACTATGCCAGCTTCAAATTAAGTGGTAAAGAAACATATGAAAGAAGAAATATTTCACATAAGGCCTAAAAACCCAGAAGAAAAGGTGTGGGACCTTGAAAGCCACTAACCTACTCCTACCAGAGGTGGACTATCACATGCTTTCCACAGACCCTTGAAAGCTGGCTTCCCAAAAGAGGTCATAAAAAAATAAATATCTTACTTTGAAGCAGCAAAAGCCAAAAGACAATTTCAACAAACTGAAGACAAAACCAATTACAGCAGGTGTGCTCATCCGAAGCTCCTGAGCTACATCCTGAAAACAGGCTTAAAAGTACAAGCCAGACACTTGAAAGCTGAGAAAAAGCAAAGCATTCCCTTGAGTTCTTAAAAAGGTCATCATTACCCTTGCCTCACAATGACACTTCAAACTTGTAGCCCATGTTTCAAACATTTCATTTCTCCAATTAACTGAAGAGCACAAGAGGAAAAAGTTATGCATATACTAAAGCTAAGGACTGACCATAAATGTCAACCATTATTAAACTGGTATTGTGCATGTTAATTGAGACAACCAACCAAAACTCTGGGAGTGTGTCAATTAGTTTAAGATACCTTTCTGATATCATTCAGAACATCAAACATTCAAGTTGTTTGTTTAGAAGGCCCAGAAAAGCAAAATGTTTCAGATACAGCTGAGAGACCCATTCATTTGTTCTCAGCACAAGAAAGCAAGTTTGCAAAAAACATATAGTGAAAATGTTTATTTCTTAAGATAACCATGCAGCCAAATAAGTCTTTTGTTAGTCAACATAAAAAAAGAATTTAATTCATGCCTTAAAGTTCAAAACATAACTCTTTATACAAAAAGCGTATTTTAAACAAAAACACAGTAGCCATATGAAAACCTACAGAGTTTACAGGAAAATATTTCCATACTATAAAGTTTAGTATCACTTCATACTGAAGATTTTTATTTTAGTAGTGGTTCAATCCATTTGCTATGAGGTTATGCCCCCTAACCGAGAGGCAGCTGTAATCTAGCAGTGTACTTTTTGTATTCCATTAGACATAATTTCTACAAGTCAACTATTCCTCTTAGCTGAGCAAAACTAAAGGACTGTATTTTCCTTTGTAAGTCCTGTAATGGTTTTGTGGGCTTTTTTTCCCCCTCTCCATTCAAAAATCCAGCCTTCTACTTTTCTCATTAAAGGTCCACATATTAATGGGGCTCCAAAGGAAGCTATTGGAAGGCAGTAACATTTCCTAGAGCAAGGTGGAGTTCTAGCAAGTAATTTTTTTTCTTTTTTTTTTTTCCTTAAATGAGTTAACAACATCAAGTTATTTTCCAGTCAGGTGAAATAAACCTTCACATGCCATTTCTGTCTTTCAGTCCCTGAACTACTGGCTCTAGCTGCAAGTTCTTTCTTGTTAAAAGGAAAGCCACATAAGAATGTAAGTCTGCACACTTGATATGAAATACTTACTACAGCTAAAGAAAAACACACATCTGTATTATGCTAACATCAGTATCAGCCATCTGGCAAAAACAGGAAGTAAAAAACCACTCCAGACACATTAAGTTGCTCTTCCCACAGAGTATTTCCACCCTCACCTGCTCTACAAGAATAGCTGCTGGCATAACTGGACAAGACCACCGTGTGAGAAAAGTCAAATAGTATTACAACTATTATCATTATACATGATGAAAGACAGTATCTAGAGAGGGTCATCTTGGAGGTCACATTAAAACAAAAAGGCCTAAACCCCATGCTTGCTGTCCTCCTTCCCTTTTCCCACTTTCCTCTCTCCTTCCTCAAAAATGGGGAGGTAACACAGGAGAAGCAGCCTCCCCACTGAAGGATGTGGGACTGGGGGAGGGAAAACAGGAACCAGAGGACTGAAGGAAAAGAGAGGGAGGAGAAACACCTCAGCCCACAGTCCTCAAAATATAGACACGGGGTTTAACACTTGCTCCAGTAGCCCTGTTCTCCCCATGCACTGGGCAAGCCAACCGACCCTCCCTCTCTCCTTCCCTAGCTTGACAGGCCAAGGAGTCCTGCCATCCTTTACAAAGCAAGGGGGGAGATTTAGATTAGACATTAGCAAGACATTCTTCATTATGAGGGTGGTGAGGCACTCACACAGATTGCCCAGAGAAGCTGTTAATGCCCCCTCTCTTTAAGTGTTCAAGGCCAGGCTGGATGGGGTCTTGAGCAGCCTGATCTGGTGGGAGGTGTCCCTGCCCATGGCAGGGAGATGGAACTAGATGGGCTTTGAGGTCCCTTCCAACCCAGAGCCATTTTACGGCTCTGCGATCTCTGAGGTCCCTTCCAACCCAGATCATTCTATACCTGCAAGAAATCAATGCCAAGGTATATAAAATTCCCCAGAATGCAGCAGGCATATTCAGACTAGAAAAATACTATTTTACAAGATAGTGTTTACACAAGAGAAATGTAACTAGAATCCATCAAATAGAAGAAATGACAAAGTAGAAGAGATGTTAAACTGTAAGGAAAGCAGCCTGGTCTAGTGAGATGGGTCCCTGCCCATGGCAGAGGAGTTGGAATTGGATGATCCTGAAGGTCCCTTCCAGCCCAAACCATTCTGTGATCCTGAAGGTCCCTTCCAGCCCAAACCATTCTGTGATTCTAGGATCCTCCCCTGAGCAGCCGCACACTCGCAGGCTGTCTCCTCTACCTCCTCCCCCGGGAAAGGCCCCACCCGGCACCCCAGGGCGGGAAAAGGCCCAGTGGCGGCGGGAGCCACCGTGCCGGCCTCACCTTTCCGCAGCTCCCGTTCCCACACGCTGACGATGAGCGCCGAGTGCTTACGGTGGTGGATGAGCCACAGGCTCAGGGTCTGCACACTCTGCTGCGAGTTGCTCAGCTCCGACAGCTTCCGCTCCAGCGCCGCCTCCGAGAACGCCGACATCGCCGCGCCGCACTCAGGCCCACCAACCCAGGGCCCCAGACCACGCTCAGCCCCTGCCTCTTCTGCCCCAACCCTTCCCGCTACTACCGCGCGCCCCGGCTGCCTGGCAGCGCAACAAAATGGCGGCGACCGAACCTCCCAAAGAGCTGCGCGGCTCCGCCCCCTTTCTTCGTCTGCCCTCACTTCCGGTGCGGGGAGTGGCTCCTGGCGGGTTGTGCGGAGCGCCGTCCTAGGGGCGGGGAGGCAGTGGTTGCGGGGTTCTCAGCTGGTTGGCTGCTTCAAGGGTGCCTCGGCAGGTCCCGGGTGCCGTGGGTGTGGGCGGCCTTCATCCCGAACTCGCATATTCTTTGCAGCCGAGCATGCCCAGGGTGGCGATAACCTGGTCTCGTGCGAGGTGTTCCTGCCCGTGGTAGGGGGCTTGGAACTGGATGGGCTTTAAGGTCCCTTCCAACCCAAACCATTCCATGATTCTGTGATTCTGAGCTCGCTCAGGGTGGCAGTGCTCCTAGTCCATGTGTGTGAATGGTGCTCGAGCAAGAAGCTTTATGGGGATTTCCTAGTGAGCTCTCGGGGGCTGTTGAACCATAGAATCGTTTGTTTTGAAGAGACCTTTGGGGTTTTGCAGGGGCAAGTAGTGATAGGACAGGGTGGAACAGGTGTAAATTGGAAGGGGGAAGATTTATATTAGACATTGGGAAATTCTGTGCGATGAGGGTGATGAGGCACTGGCACAGGTTGCCTAGGGAAGCTGTGGATGCGCCCTTGTTGGAAGTAAAGTTTGAGTCCAGGTTGGATGGGGTCTTGAGCACCCTGGCCTGGTAGGAGGTATCCTCTGCGCATGGCAGGAGGTTGGAATTGAATGAACTTTAAGGTCCCTTCCAACCCAAAACATTCTGTGATTCTAACTGAGCTCGCCTAGGGTGGCAGTGCTCCCAGAATTCTGTGTGTGTCAATGGTGAGCAATCGTATGGCTTTGGAAGGGTTTCCTAATGAGCTCTAGGAGGCTGTTGGGTGTAGAATCATAGAATCATCTGGTTGGAAAAGACCTTAGACATTATCCAGTCCAACCATACCTGCCCGCTATTAAACCGTATCCCTGAGCACCTCATCTACCCGTCTTCTAAGTATCTTCAGGGATGGTAATTCAACCAGCTCACTGAGCAGCCTGTTTCACTGCCTGAGAACCCTTTCCATAAAGAAATTTTTCCTGTTATCTAATCTAAACCTTCCCTGGTGCAACTTGAGGCCATTTCCTTTCATCCTATGGCCTGTTACATGGGAGAAGAGACCAACACCCATGTCACTGCAACCTACTTTCAGGTAGTTGTAGACAATGATAAGGACCCCCTTCAGCCTTCTTTTTTCCAGGCTAAACAGTTCCCTCTACCACTTCTCATAAGGCTTGTTCTGCATGTAGCGCACTGAAACAGAGTTAGGGGTCCTTATCACAAGAGAGCAGATACTCCAGCATTTTCGTAGAATTGTGTAATGGTTTGGGTTGGAAATACCTTAAAAAATCATCTAGTTCCACGCTCACTGCCCTTGGCAGGGACACCTTCCACTAGGTCAGGTTGCTCAAAGCCTCATCCAACCTGATCTTGAACACCTCCAGGGACAGGACATCCACGACTTCCCTGGGCAACCTGTGCCAGTGCCTTACCACCCTCAAAGTAAAATATTTCTTCATAGTATCTAAACTAACTCTCCCCTCTTTCAGCTTAAAACCATTCCCTCTCATCCTATTGCTGCACTCCCTGATAAACAGCCCCTCCCCAGCTTTGCTGCAGACCCCTTTAAGTACTGGACGGCTACCATAACATCTCCTTCTCTTTTCTAGGCTGAACAATCCCAGCTCTCTCTGCCTGTCCACCAATGGGAGGTGCTCCAGCCCTGGGAATTACCATAACAAACCAGACGCAAGTAAGTCCCCAAAGCAACCTCGGCCTGCAAGTTTCTCCACTGAGCAGGTTAAGGAACTTAGTGTGATACTGAGAGGGTGGTGTTCTGTATTTGCACAAATGTGTCTGGTCTTATTTTTAAAAGCTATCTCTTTTTTAAATTTCTGGCATTGACAGTGATTGTGTCAGAATTGTACTGTTGAATGACAAGATGATGTGCAGGAGTTTTTCCTGTTAGTCATTTCAAACCTGTTCCCTTAAAGTTTTAAAGAATCTTTGCTATTCTGCTGCTGTGGAAGTAGTGGATAAAAATGGTTCTCTGTTCACTTTCCTTGCCTTCTTTCATAGATTTGATATGGTATTGTCTTTGGTGATTTTTCACACTGAAAGATCCAAATCAGTTCTCCATGCATGGAAGGTGCTCTAGGCTGCTGAACATGAGTAGCATTTCTAGTCTTAATGTGAGCATTAGTACCTTCCTGCTGCTCTTCTGAAAAACTCATCACTTCTTATTTTAAATATTACCAACTAATTGACACTTTCAGAGAACTATCCACCTTGACTTCTACAGGTCTATGCTGAATACCATTTCTGTAGTTAATAGTTATGACTGCAGATAATGTCTTTCTCAGATGGTATTTTTAGTATTTCTGTAAAATCATGTGTGTATTAATAAGAAAAATATGCATATACCTCACTCTTGGGACATCCTGGCAGTGGTTAAGTATCTACCCTTAAAACAGAATATTCCTATAACCTTTGACATATCCAGTTTGTTGTCATCAAACAGCAGAAAGCTAATTATGAAACAAAATCTGCAGAGTATTTTTAAAACTTTACAGGGTTTTATCCATTTTCATGTCTGGCATTCAGAGAATGTTTTCCTAATACTGGTTCTAGTGAAATCTTACCTTTAAACATAGAACATTGGTGAAGGTGAGAGTATTAGGAGGTTTTATTGTGAGTTCTATTTACAAAATCTTCTAAAATGTGAATGATTTTTTGCAGAACTAGAAAGAATTTTGAAAAATGCTTTGACAGAGAAATGTGAGAAGCTGCACAGATCTCTACAGAGTCTTATCTTCTATCGGTTCATTGCATTTTGATCATCATGAATGGAAGAACCTGTAATATATTGCTATTTTTGTTATGTACAGCAGAGGACACTCTGGGTTTAAGTACTTCTGGCCAGTGAAGTAAATGAAGACAGAGCTAACATGAAGCAAGCGTTAGTGTTTCAGTTTAAAGGAAAACTAAGTTGTGTATCTGAACTAGACAAGGGGCCTCTTTCCAAAAAAACCTACCACCACCTTTGAAATTAAGAGATTTTAGTCAGGAAAAAATGTACAGAGAAGGATAACAGTTCTTAACTACAAATATATATTAATATATAACTGAAACCAGAACAGAGCGCACAACAATACCGTAACCAAAACATTTAAACAAATTAAGTTCTATCCCTGCTCCTTTTGATGTAGTTATATTTACGGACAGCAGGACAGGATGTCGCACCTTGGGAGGCAGCAGGGCACTCTCTCCTTGTCCTTTTGTCTGAAAAGCTTTAACGGGGGTGGGGGTAGGGTAGTAACTCCTCTGCAGATGACATCGGGCCCCCAGGGAGTCTGCGGCAATTCCAGGTAGTGGTGACTGCTCTCTCTGAAGGACAGCACAGGGCGCGTGGAGTTGGGGCTGAGTCAAGGGAGCTCCCTCCAAGATGCTTCCACCAGCCCAGCAATAACGGTGGCTCCTGCTCACAGCAGAAGTGGCACCAACCGGAAGAAACTTCTCACCCCCCTCACTTCCGCCCAACCATCAAACTGAAACTTAAAGCAATCAGTCACCCCCTACCACTCATCCTGCCTCCCCAAACCCCCTGCATTGGCAAGGAAGAAAAAAATTCCCTGAAAGATTTTGAAACTGTAACAATTAGAAAAATGAAATATTAATGGTAATCTAGGAACTAACATTCAAATACTGTTTTCTGAAAGCCTATATTCTGATGTTGGTAGGAGAAACTTGTGGACAACTATGAAAAAAGAAACGTCTCTCACATATATGGCTAGAATAAAAAGTAGAAACAACCAATGAAAAAAAAAAAAAGGAAAAAGAGCAGGAAATTGGTAAAGAATTTTAGTAATGATTGTGGAAACATTTATTGCTGATCCCTCTGCGTCTTTCCTCTCAACTTTTCAGAACGTTTTACAAACAAGAAAAATCCTCTGTGGTACATATTTGTCCTGTAAATAAATATATTTAAATACCGACAGAGTGATTTATCATCTGTATATAATCTAATATACAGCAAAACTGAGATTTTACTTTCCTCATAGATCTTTATAGCAAATTTTAAGTTTTTAATAATAAATGTTTACTTCGGTAATCTAATTTTACAAGCTATGCTTATCCAGTCAGTGAATGGAAATATACCATGGGACTTACTCAAAGTGAAGTGACTCTCAAACAGGAGTGTTCACAATGGAGGCTTCATTTACTGTGGAGCTTTGAAACCCCCAGCTTTTCTTCAGAAACAATTCATGCATTATTCACCTGCCTTTAAAAAATCCACCGGCATCCACAGGGGCGGAGTTGCCACTGGATGGTAAGTTTTCTTCCACCCATTTCTGTGTTCATCTTTTCTCTGAATTCCTAAGGACAAAATTCTGCATTGCATCCCTTCAGTTCGACCACCATGGGTTAGTGGTGGTCCGCTGTGTTCTCCCACTCCTGGAGACAGGAGCTTTGTGCAACTGTAAGACAGTGACAATTACTTAGTTGGTATTTTTGTAGAACATGGGAGTGGGAAGCTCTAGGTAGTTCAAAGATGCAGTTATATTTCAAACTGCAGTGACCAAGAGGCTGTACGTCATCCTTACATTTCATGTGCTGGTTGCAGCTTCTCACATTTCTCTGTCAAAGCATTTTTCAAAATTCTTTCTAGTTCTGCAAAAAATCATTCACATTTTAGAAGATTTTGTAAATAGAACTCACAATAAAACCTCCTAATACTCTCACCTTCACCAATGTTCTACGTTTAAAGGTAAGATTTCACTAGAACCAGTATTGGGAAAACATTCTCTGAATGCCAGACATGAAAATGGATAAAACCCTGTAAAGTTTTAAAAATACTCTGCAGATTTTGTTTCATAATTAGCTTTCTGCTGTTTGATGACAACAAACTGGATATGTCAAAGGTTATAGGAATATTCTGTTTTAAGGGTAGATACTTAACCACTGCCAGGATGTCCCAAGAGTGAGGTATATGCATATTTTTCTTCACTGTTTCTCTTTTCCTCTTACCCAGAGCCATCCACATAAAACCTTTCATAAGAAGGGAATTTAACCCTAGTAACAGCTGAAAGATTTAACTTCTGTTCTCTTGAGGGAATCCTAGGAAGTGTTTAAGCACTAGAAGGGATGCTCTGTGTCTGAAATAACCAGTGCTTGGGGAGCACTGTGGGAAAGGTAAAAACAAACCAAACCCACATCAGTCCACATCTTTGTGGTTTTGTTTTGTTTTGTTTTGTTTTGTTTTCCAAATATCCAAGCATTTCTATTATCTAGTCTTAATTCAAAGAGAAGGCTTGATTCTACTGAGCTGCTGGAGCACCAAACAGCTTGACTCTACTAAAAAGCACCTGTTCCAATCTATAAGCCTGTATATGTACTCTTTCTCTGCCTGAACCACTCCGACTGATCATCAGAACATTGAACTCTTGTTTCTTGTAACACCCTTTAGCAAATATAGCTGGGCTTAGCTGCTGGTACTCTTGGAGTCATGATCAGAATGAAACTGCCACAAGCCAGGAGCATTAGTTTTTGTCAGTAAGCATTTTAAGGGTAAGGTAATGAAAGGTAATACAGGCACCAAAGGTTCCCTTACAGAATAGATATATAGGTCTGCAAGTGGAACCAAACCCAATTACTGAAAACACTCATAGCCTGGAAACGTTCCCCAGGCAAGAAAAAGAGAAGCCGTCAATAAAAACAGCTTCTGTTAAAAAGAAGAGGAGGGTTGTAGTTATTGGTGACTCCCTCCTTGGGGACACAGAGGGACCAATATGCAGACCTGACCCATTGAGGAAGGAGAATTAGGGTTATTTAACTTAGAGACAAGGAGGCTGAGGGGAGACCTCATCACTGTTTACCTAAAAGGAGGTTGTGGTGGGGTGGGTGCTGGTCTCTTCTCCCAAGTGACAAGTCATAGGATGAGAGGAAATGGCCACAAGTTGTGGCAGGGGAGGTTTAGACTGGACATTACAAAGGCATTGGAACAAGCTGCCCAGACAGATGGTGGAGTCACCATCCCTGGAGGTGTTTAAAAAATGGGTGGATGAGTTTCTTAGGGACATGGTTTACTAGGGAGACAGGCACGGGTGGGCTTGGTGATCTCAGAGGTTTCTTCCAACCTTATGATTCTGTGATTCTATGATCCTTCAACTATCAGCTACCACTCTAAGTTTTGCAGCTTAATAGCATGGTGCTGTGTGTGAAGGTAACCAAACAGATATTCTGAAAAGCTAGGTTGCACTTTTCTACTGATCTTCACAGGACACCTGGTACATTGTCCTTACCCTGATCAACCAAAGCAGTTAAGCATGTAACATGCAAGTAGTCTTTCAGGAACTTTGTGAAGTCACTAAAGTCATTGCTCACCCTTTTCCAACATCAGAAACATTTTCTTCTTCTTCCAATGAGGTATAATCTTTGTAGCCTATTTTAATGCAGATTTGTTGATGTCAGAAAGGCACTGTTACAGCTGTCTAATTTCTTATGAGACAGCGTCTGTAGATTTTTACTTAGTGAAGCATCTTAGTGAAGTGTTCACTGAGGAGCTCTCCCATTTCTGCAATGTCTTTGGAAAAAACAGAAGTCACCAGGCTTCTCTGTGAACTGCATGAAAATTCAAGGAAGCGTCCAATGTACATCTCTGTCTAGGTTTTCCTGTGATTTGAGTGAAAGAACGATCTTTTAATTGAAGTTATTATAACAAAGATTTGAACACTTGCACTCTAGGCTACTCAAGGCTTTTGTGTATAGGCTCAGGTAGTATCACAGTATAACAGTATCATAAGGTTGGAAAAGACCTTTGAGATCATCGAGTCCAACCTATGACCCAACACCTACACCTACTCCTACTTGTCAACTACACCATGTCACTAAGTGCCTCATCCAAATTCTCTTTGAATACCTCCAATGATGGTGACTGGACGACCTCCCTAGGCAGTGCATTCCAATGAACAATTACCCTCTCAGAGAAGAATTTCTTCCTAATGTCAATCCTAAACCTCCCCTGGCGAAGCTTGAGACCGTGTCCTCTCGTTCTGTCACTGGTCGCCTGAGAGAAGAGTCCAACTCCTGCCTCACCACAACCTCCCTTTAGGTAGTTGTAGAGAGCAATAAGGTCTCCCCTGAGCCTCCTCTTCTCCAGGCTGAACAACCCCAGCTCCCTCAGTCGCTCCTCACAGGGCTTGTGCTCCAGCCCCTTCACCATCCTCGTCGCCCTCCTCTGGACACACTCCAGCATCTCAACATCCTTCTTAAACTGAGGGGCCCAGAACTGGACACAGTACTCAAGGTGCGGCCTGACCAGTGCCGAGTATAAGGGGATGATGACCTCTCTAGTCCTGCTGGCCACACTGTTCCTGATGCAGGCCAAGATACCATTGGCCTTCTTTGCCACTTGAGCGCACTGCTGGCTCATGTAGAGTTTCCTGTCCACCAGCACTCCCAAGTCCCTTTCCGCCTGACTACTCTCCAGCCACTCTGCACCCAGTCTATAGCTCTGCATGGGGTTGTTGTGTCCAAAGTGTAGGACCCGGCATTTGGACTTGTTAAACCTCATGCTATTGGAGTTAGCCCATCTCTCCAGCCTGTCAAGGTCCCTCTGTAGGGCCCTCCTACCTTCTAGCAGATCGACACTTCCTCCCAGCTTGGTGTCATCTGCGAACTTGCTGATGAAGGACTCGATCCCCTCATCCAGATCATCAGTAAAGATATTAAACAGGACCGGGCCCAGCACCGATCCCTGGGGGACGCCACTAGTGGCCGGCCACCAGCTGAATGGGACACCATTCACCACCACCCTTTGGGCTCGGCCATCCAACCAATTCCTAACCCAGCACAGAACATTCCCGTCCAAGCCACGGGCCGCCAGCTTGTCCAGTAGTCTGCTATGGGAGACAGTGTCAAAGGCCTTGCTGAAGTCCAGGTACACCACATCCACAGCCTTCCCCTCATCCACCAGGCGAGTCACATGGTCGTAAAAAGAAATCAGGTTGGTCAGGCAGGACCTGCCTCTACACATGCTTCTCAAGAAGTATGTAAAAAATAACTTATTTTTAACCAAAACTGTAAATATAGTCACACATTCAAGTAGCATAGAAGTGGCACAGATACTCAGATGTACAGTACACATTTTTATCAGCTGAAGATCTCATGTAGTATGACATCACAATGGCTTCTGCTACAATCAAAACCACAGTGACGTCACAATGACCTCCTGCTGTCACCAGCCACCTGATTGGCTGCTGCTGGGAACCTAGATAACTGTGGCCAGTGCAGCTGGCCCAGAACTCACTGAGCATTGAGGCGTTCGGCTGATGAACATGCGTGGAAGCAAGAGGAGCTGGAGCAGTGAGGCGAGTGGCTGCTCACCTTTGAATCACTCAGCACTGGCGTTAGGACCACAGGAAGAGTGCATGGAGTCCAAGCCAGTCTCCCTGCCAAGGAGCAGCCAGGCAAGTGTCTGCTCGCCTTTGAAGCAAGGACAGTGGGCTTCGTGGGCAGAAGGGAGAAACATGGGACACAGGTGGGTGTACCTGTCAGAGAACAGATGGAGAAGCAAAGCAGGTGACTGCTCACTTTTCAAGCGACCACGGTCAGCTTCATGGCTAGAAGGGAGCAACAGGGACTCCAAGCAGGTGTCCCTGCCAGAGGAAAGCTGGAACAGCCGGGCAAGTGGCTGCTCATGCTTGAAGCGACCACGACGACAGTCGGCTTCACACTCAGGAGGGAGAAACATGGGACGCAGGCGGGTGTACCTGTCAGAGAACAGATGGAGAAGCAAAGAAGGTGACTGCTCACTTTTCAAGCGACCACGGTCAGCTTCATGGCTAGAAGGGAGCAACAGGGACTCCAAGCAGGTGTCCCTGCCAGAGGAAAGCTGGAACAGCCGGGCAAGTGGCTGCTCACCCTTGAAGCGACCACGACGACAGTCGGCTTCACACTCAGGAGGGAGAAACATGGGACGCAGGCGGGTGTACCTGTCAGAGAACAGATGGAGCAGCAAGGCAAGGGACTGCTCACCTTTCCAGCAACTGCGGTTGCCTTCATGCTCAAGAGGGAGAAACATGGGACACAGGCGGGTGTACCTGTCAGAGAACAGATGGAGCAGCAAGGCAAGTGACTGCTCACCTTTCCAGCAACCACGGTCAGCTTCATGGGAAGAAGGGAGCAACATGGACCCACCAGAGAACTGCCAGAGCAGCCAGGGAAGTGGCCGCTCAACTTTCAAGCGACCCCAGTTGTCTTCACATCTGGAAGGGAGAAACATGGACCCCAAGCAGATGTCCCTGCCAGAGAACAGCTGGAGTAGCCAGGCAAGTGGCTGCTTACCTTGCAAGCGACCATGGTTGACATCATGGGCAGAAAGAAGCAACATGGACCCCAAGCGGTTGTCCCCACTAGAGAACAGCTGGAGCAGCCAGGCAAGTGACTGCTCACCTTTGAAACAGGCAGCATTGGATTTAGGCCCAGCAGGTAATAGCAAGGAGCCCAAGCGTGTTGGGCAGCCAGGGAGTGGCCGGCACAGCCAGGAAGGCAGCTGCTTACCTTTACGTGAGACACTACAGAGTCACTTCCTGGAACCACGGAGAAGTAAGAGACCTCCTAGCAGCCTCCAGAAGGGGAATCAGCCAGAGAGGATGAACATCACCACGCAGCACGCCATGAGAGAAACTACTTGTGCTCGTGAGACTGACATTGCCCAGCACGCAGCTATGAACACACAGAGGAACAGACTGGAGTCCTTTCATGCCTTTGTGCTGAGGCACGGTGTGATTCCTGGGCAGGACCAACCACCAAAGGACAGCATGGAGCCCATGGAGGTGTATCCACCAGAGGATGGCATGGAGCTCATGAAGGTGAATCCACCAGAGGATGGCATGGAGCCCATGGAGGTGGATCCACCAGAGGACAGCATGGAGCCCATGGAGGTGGGTCCACCTCAATAAGAATCATCCATGGCAGTGCATCCATCTCCCACAGGGATCCCCTGACAGTACACCAGCCATCCAGGCTCTTTCGCATGCGATGGTGCCAACAGCCATGCAGGAGCACCCAAACAGATCCCCACCGGCAACTCATGACTGGACAGTAAAGAAGAGCAAAGAGAGGATAGAAGCGTTTTTATTCTTATTTGGCACTTTGCTAACAGCGTCTGCAGTCCTGTGTCCCTTCTTGGTCTCTGCCTTTGAGTAGGAGATTCTTTCTGGAAACTTTTGATTTCCATGCGGTGACAGATGTTTTCCAGCCCGCCTCCTTTTACCAAACTTTCCTCTGCGAAGAGGAATGGCTGAGAGAGCTGGGTCTGTTTGGCCTGGAGAAGAGAAGACTCGGGGCATCTCACAGTATCACAGTATCACAGTATCATAAGGTTGGAAAAGACCTTTGAGATCATTGAGTCCAACCTATGACCCAAAACCTACACCTACTCCTATTTGTCGACTACACCATGTCACTAAGAGCCTCATCCAATCTTGTTGGAAATTGGCTCAGAGAGCAAGGACACGGGTCTTTAGAGGAGCTGTGCAAGGCAGGGTCAGAAGATTATACGGCCGTGTAGGCCAGGGATAGAACTTGTCAAGGCAGCACAACTTGGCAAGTCGGCAAGGACAGTCTGTCCTTGAGAAGGAGATAAACAACTAAAGAGGAGCTGAGATCTGGGTATAAGAGAAAATAACATAGAAGCTGTAACCGCAAGTAGGAGTACATTAATGCTACCTTTAGAGCTTGGCCACTAAGATAATGACTAGTAGGCATAATTAACTGATTGTGTATATAAGTGTCTTAGTTTAGATGAAAACCAAGATATGTTATCAGATATTAAAGATCTTTAATCAGAAAAAAAAAATTGTAGAGCACGGTCAGCTTCATGGCTAGAAGGGAGCAACAGGGACTCCAAGCAGGTGTCCCTGCCAGAGGAAAGCTGGAACAGCCGGGCAAGTGGCTGCTCACCCTTGAAGCGACCACGACGACAGTCGGCTTCACACTCAGGAGGGAGAAACATGGGACGCAGGCGGGTGTACCTGTCAGAGAACAGATGGAGCAGCAAGGCAAGGGACTGCTCACCTTTCCAGCAACTGCGGTTGCCTTCATGCTCAAGAGGGAGAAACATGGGACACAGGCGGGTGTACCTGTCAGAGAACAGATGGAGCAGCAAGGCAAGTGACTGCTCACCTTTCAAGCGACGATGGTCAGCTTCATGGACAGAAGGGAGCAACATGGACTCCAAGCAGGTGTCCCTGCCAGAGAAAAGCTGGAACAGCCAGGCAAGTGGCTGCTCACCCTTCGAGCGATCACAGTCAGCTTCACACTCAGGAGGGAGAAACATTGGACACAGGCGGGTGTACCTGTCAGAGAACAGATGGAGCAGCAAGGCAAGGGACTGCTCACCTTTCCAGCAACCACGGTCAGCTTCATGGGAAGAAGGGAGCAACATGGACCCACCAGAGAACTGCCAGAGCAGCCAGGGAAGTGGCCGCTCAACTTTCAAGCGACCCCAGTTGTCTTCACATCTGGAAGGGAGAAACATGGACCCCAAGCAGATGTCCCTGCCAGAGAACAGCTGGAGTAGCCAGGCAAGTGGCCGCTTACCTTGCAAGCGACCACGGTTGACATCATGGGCAGAAAGAAGCAACATGGACCCCAAGCGGTTGTCCCCACTAGAGAACAGCTGGAGCAGCCAGGCAAGTGACTGCTCACCTTTGAAACAGGCAGCATTGGATTTAGGCCCAGCAGGTAATAGCAAGGAGCCCAAGCGTGTTGGGCAGCCAGGAAGTGGCCGGCACAGCCAGGAAGGCAGCTGCTTACCTTTACGTGAGACACTACAGAGTCACTTCCTGGAACCACGGAGAAGTAAGAGACCTCCTAGCAGCCTCCAGAAGGGGAATCAGCCAGAGAGGATGAACATCACCACGCAGCACGCCATGAGAGAAACTACTTGTGCTCGTGAGACTGACATTGCCCAGCACGCAGCTATGAACACACAGAGGAACAGACTGGAGTCCTTTCATGCCTTTGTGCTGAGGCACGGTGTGATTCCTGGGCAGGACCAACCACCAAAGGACAGCATGGAGCCCATGGAGGTGTATCCACCAGAGGATGGCATGGAGCTCATGAAGGTGAATCCACCAGAGGATGGCATGGAGCCCATGGAGGTGGATCCACCAGAGGACAGCATGGAGCCCATGGAGGTGGGTCCACCTCAATAAGAATCATCCATGGCAGTGCATCCATCTCCCACAGGGATCCCCTGACAGTACACCAGCCATCCAGGCTCTTTCGCATGCGATGGTGCCAACAGCCATGCAGGAGCACCCAAACAGATCCCCACCGGCAACTCATGACTGGACAGTAAAGAAGAGCAAAGAGAGGATAGAAGCGTTTTTATTCTTATTTGGCACTTTGCTAACAGCGTCTGCAGTCCTGTGTCCCTTCTTGGTCTCTGCCTTTGAGACGGGGATTCTTTCTGGAAACTTTTGATTTCCATGCGGTGACAGATGTTTTCCAGCCCGCCTCCTTTTACCAAACTTTCCTCTGCGAAGAGGAATGGCTGAGAGAGCTGGGTCTGTTTGGCCTGGAGAAGAGAAGACTCGGGGCATCTCACAGTATCACAGTATCACAGTATCATAAGGTTGGAAAAGACCTTTGAGATCATTGAGTCCAACCTATGACCCAAAACCTACACCTACTCCTATTTGTCGACTACACCATGTCACTAAGAGCCTCATCCAATCTTGTTGGAAATTGGCTCAGAGAGCAAGGACACGGGTCTTTAGAGGAGCTGTGCAAGGCAGGGTCAGAAGATTATACGGCCGTGTAGGCCAGGGATAGAACTTGTCAAGGCAGCACAACTTGGCAAGTCGGCAAGGACAGTCTGTCCTTGAGAAGGAGATAAACAACTAAAGAGGAGCTGAGATCTGGGTATAAGAGAAAATAACATAGAAGCTGTAACCGCAAGTAGGAGTACATTAATGCTACCTTTAGAGCTTGGCCACTAAGATAATGACTAGTAGGCATAATTAACTGATTGTGTATATAAGTGTCTTAGTTTAGATGAAAACCAAGATATGTTATCAGATATTAAAGATCTTTAATCAGAAAAAAAAAATTGTAGAGCACGGTCAGCTTCATGGCTAGAAGGGAGCAACAGGGACTCCAAGCAGGTGTCCCTGCCAGAGGAAAGCTGGAACAGCCGGGCAAGTGGCTGCTCACCCTTGAAGCGACCACGACGACAGTCGGCTTCACACTCAGGAGGGAGAAACATGGGACGCAGGCGGGTGTACCTGTCAGATGGAGCAGCAAGGCAAGGGACTGCTCACCTTTCCAGCAACTGCGGTTGCCTTCATGCTCAAGAGGGAGAAACATGGGACACAGGCGGGTGTACCTGTCAGAGAACAGATGGAGCAGCAAGGCAAGTGACTGCTCACCTTTCAAGCGACGATGGTCAGCTTCATGGACAGAAGGGAGCAACATGGACTCCAAGCAGGTGTCCCTGCCAGAGAAAAGCTGGAACAGCCAGGCAAGTGGCTGCTCACCCTTCGAGCGACCACAGTCAGCTTCACACTCAGGAGGGAGAAACATTGGACACAGGCGGGTGTACCTGTCAGAGAACAGATGGAGCAGCAAGGCAAGGGACTGCTCACCTTTCCAGCAACCACGGTCAGCTTCATGGGAAGAAGGGAGCAACATGGACCCACCAGAGAACTGCCAGAGCAGCCAGGGAAGTGGCCACTCAACTTTCAAGCGACCCCAGTTGTCTTCACATCTGGAAGGGAGAAACATGGACCCCAAGCAGATGTCCCTGCCAGAGAACAGCTGGAGTAGCCAGGCAAGTGGCCGCTTACCTTGCAAGCGACCACGGTTGACATCATGGGCAGAAAGAAGCAACATGGACCCCAAGCGGTTGTCCCCACTAGAGAACAGCTGGAGCAGCCAGGCAAGTGACTGCTCACCTTTGAAACAGGCAGCATTGGATTTAGGCCCAGCAGGTAATAGCAAGGAGCCCAAGCGTGTTGGGCAGCCAGGAAGTGGCCGGCACAGCCAGGAAGGCAGCTGCTTACCTTTACGTGAGACACTACAGAGTCACTTCCTGGAACCACGGAGAAGTAAGAGACCTCCTAGCAGCCTCCAGAAGGGGAATCAGCCAGAGAGGATGAACATCACCACGCAGCACGCCATGAGAGAAACTACTTGTGCTCGTGAGACTGACATTGCCCAGCACGCAGCTATGAACACACAGAGGAACAGACTGGAGTCCTTTCATGCCTTTGTGCTGAGGCACGGTGTGATTCCTGGGCAGGACCAACCACCAAAGGACAGCATGGAGCCCATGGAGGTGTATCCACCAGAGGATGGCATGGAGCTCATGAAGGTGAATCCACCAGAGGATGGCATGGAGCCCATGGAGGTGGATCCACCAGAGGACAGCATGGAGCCCATGGAGGTGGGTCCACCTCAATAAGAATCATCCATGGCAGTGCATCCATCTCCCACAGGGATCCCCTGACAGTACACCAGCCATCCAGGCTCTTTCGCATGCGATGGTGCCAACAGCCATGCAGGAGCACCCAAACAGATCCCCACCGGCAACTCATGACTGGACAGTAAAGAAGAGCAAAGAGAGGATAGAAGCGTTTTTATTCTTATTTGGCACTTTGCTAACAGCGTCTGCAGTCCTGTGTCCCTTCTTGGTCTCTGCCTTTGAGACGGGGATTCTTTCTGGAAACTTTTGATTTCCATGCGGTGACAGATGTTTTCCAGCCCGCCTCCTTTTACCAAACTTTCCTCTGCGAAGAGGAATGGCTGAGAGAGCTGGGTCTGTTTGGCCTGGAGAAGAGAAGACTCGGGGCATCTCACAGTATCACAGTATCACAGTATCATAAGGTTGGAAAAGACCTTTGAGATCATTGAGTCCAACCTATGACCCAAAACCTACACCTACTCCTATTTGTCGACTACACCATGTCACTAAGAGCCTCATCCAATCTTGTTGGAAATTGGCTCAGAGAGCAAGGACACGGGTCTTTAGAGGAGCTGTGCAAGGCAGGGTCAGAAGATTATACGGCCGTGTAGGCCAGGGATAGAACTTGTCAAGGCAGCACAACTTGGCAAGTCGGCAAGGACAGTCTGTCCTTGAGAAGGAGATAAACAACTAAAGAGGAGCTGAGATCTGGGTATAAGAGAAAATAACATAGAAGCTGTAACCGCAAGTAGGAGTACATTAATGCTACCTTTAGAGCTTGGCCACTAAGATAATGACTAGTAGGCATAATTAACTGATTGTGTATATAAGTGTCTTAGTTTAGATGAAAACCAAGATATGTTATCAGATATTAAAGATCTTTAATCAGAAAAAAAAAATTGTAGAGCACGGTCAGCTTCATGGCTAGAAGGGAGCAACAGGGACTCCAAGCAGGTGTCCCTGCCAGAGGAAAGCTGGAACAGCCGGGCAAGTGGCTGCTCACCCTTGAAGCGACCACGACGACAGTCGGCTTCACACTCAGGAGGGAGAAACATGGGACGCAGGCGGGTGTACCTGTCAGAGAACAGATGGAGCAGCAAGGCAAGGGACTGCTCACCTTTCCAGCAACTGCGGTTGCCTTCATGCTCAAGAGGGAGAAACATGGGACACAGGCGGGTGTACCTGTCAGAGAACAGATGGAGCAGCAAGGCAAGTGACTGCTCACCTTTCAAGCGACGATGGTCAGCTTCATGGACAGAAGGGAGCAACATGGACTCCAAGCAGGTGTCCCTGCCAGAGAAAAGCTGGAACAGCCAGGCAAGTGGCTGCTCACCCTTCGAGCGACCACAGTCAGCTTCACACTCAGGAGGGAGAAACATTGGACACAGGCGGGTGTACCTGTCAGAGAACAGATGGAGCAGCAAGGCAAGGGACTGCTCACCTTTCCAGCAACCACGGTCAGCTTCATGGGAAGAAGGGAGCAACATGGACCCACCAGAGAACTGCCAGAGCAGCCAGGGAAGTGGCCACTCAACTTTCAAGCGACCCCAGTTGTCTTCACATCTGGAAGGGAGAAACATGGACCCCAAGCAGATGTCCCTGCCAGAGAACAGCTGGAGTAGCCAGGCAAGTGGCCGCTTACCTTGCAAGCGACCACGGTTGACATCATGGGCAGAAAGAAGCAACATGGACCCCAAGCGGTTGTCCCCACTAGAGAACAGCTGGAGCAGCCAGGCAAGTGACTGCTCACCTTTGAAACAGGCAGCATTGGATTTAGGCCCAGCAGGTAATAGCAAGGAGCCCAAGCGTGTTGGGCAGCCAGGAAGTGGCCGGCACAGCCAGGAAGGCAGCTGCTTACCTTTACGTGAGACACTACAGAGTCACTTCCTGGAACCACGGAGAAGTAAGAGACCTCCTAGCAGCCTCCAGAAGGGGAATCAGCCAGAGAGGATGAACATCACCACGCAGCACGCCATGAGAGAAACTACTTGTGCTCGTGAGACTGACATTGCCCAGCACGCAGCTATGAACACACAGAGGAACAGACTGGAGTCCTTTCATGCCTTTGTGCTGAGGCACGGTGTGATTCCTGGGCAGGACCAACCACCAAAGGACAGCATGGAGCCCATGGAGGTGTATCCACCAGAGGATGGCATGGAGCTCATGAAGGTGAATCCACCAGAGGATGGCATGGAGCCCATGGAGGTGGATCCACCAGAGGACAGCATGGAGCCCATGGAGGTGGGTCCACCTCAATAAGAATCATCCATGGCAGTGCATCCATCTCCCACAGGGATCCCCTGACAGTACACCAGCCATCCAGGCTCTTTCGCATGCGATGGTGCCAACAGCCATGCAGGAGCACCCAAACAGATCCCCACCGGCAACTCATGACTGGACAGTAAAGAAGAGCAAAGAGAGGATAGAAGCGTTTTTATTCTTATTTGGCACTTTGCTAACAGCGTCTGCAGTCCTGTGTCCCTTCTTGGTCTCTGCCTTTGAGTAGGAGATTCTTTCTGGAAACTTTTGATTTCCATGCGGTGACAGATGTTTTCCAGCCCGCCTCCTTTTACCAAACTTTCCTCTGCGAAGAGGAATGGCTGAGAGAGCTGGGTCTGTTTGGCCTGGAGAAGAGAAGACTCGGGGCATCTCACAGTATCACAGTATCACAGTATCATAAGGTTGGAAAAGACCTTTGAGATCATTGAGTCCAACCTATGACCCAAAACCTACACCTACTCCTATTTGTCGACTACACCATGTCACTAAGAGCCTCATCCAATCTTGTTGGAAATTGGCTCAGAGAGCAAGGACACGGGTCTTTAGAGGAGCTGTGCAAGGCAGGGTCAGAAGATTATACGGCCGTGTAGGCCAGGGATAGAACTTGTCAAGGCAGCACAACTTGGCAAGTCGGCAAGGACAGTCTGTCCTTGAGAAGGAGATAAACAACTAAAGAGGAGCTGAGATCTGGGTATAAGAGAAAATAACATAGAAGCTGTAACCGCAAGTAGGAGTACATTAATGCTACCTTTAGAGCTTGGCCACTAAGATAATGACTAGTAGGCATAATTAACTGATTGTGTATATAAGTGTCTTAGTTTAGATGAAAACCAAGATATGTTATCAGATATTAAAGATCTTTAATCAGAAAAAAAAAATTGTAGAGCACGGTCAGCTTCATGGCTAGAAGGGAGCAACAGGGACTCCAAGCAGGTGTCCCTGCCAGAGGAAAGCTGGAACAGCCGGGCAAGTGGCTGCTCACCCTTGAAGCGACCACGACGACAGTCGGCTTCACACTCAGGAGGGAGAAACATGGGACGCAGGCGGGTGTACCTGTCAGAGAACAGATGGAGCAGCAAGGCAAGGGACTGCTCACCTTTCCAGCAACTGCGGTTGCCTTCATGCTCAAGAGGGAGAAACATGGGACACAGGCGGGTGTACCTGTCAGAGAACAGATGGAGCAGCAAGGCAAGTGACTGCTCACCTTTCAAGCGACGATGGTCAGCTTCATGGACAGAAGGGAGCAACATGGACTCCAAGCAGGTGTCCCTGCCAGAGAAAAGCTGGAACAGCCAGGCAAGTGGCTGCTCACCCTTCGAGCGACCACAGTCAGCTTCACACTCAGGAGGGAGAAACATTGGACACAGGCGGGTGTACCTGTCAGAGAACAGATGGAGCAGCAAGGCAAGGGACTGCTCACCTTTCCAGCAACCACGGTCAGCTTCATGGGAAGAAGGGAGCAACATGGACCCACCAGAGAACTGCCAGAGCAGCCAGGGAAGTGGCCGCTCAACTTTCAAGCGACCCCAGTTGTCTTCACATCTGGAAGGGAGAAACATGGACCCCAAGCAGATGTCCCTGCCAGAGAACAGCTGGAGTAGCCAGGCAAGTGGCCGCTTACCTTGCAAGCGACCACGGTTGACATCATGGGCAGAAAGAAGCAACATGGACCCCAAGCGGTTGTCCCCACTAGAGAACAGCTGGAGCAGCCAGGCAAGTGACTGCTCACCTTTGAAACAGGCAGCATTGGATTTAGGCCCAGCAGGTAATAGCAAGGAGCCCAAGCGTGTTGGGCAGCCAGGAAGTGGCCGGCACAGCCAGGAAGGCAGCTGCTTACCTTTACGTGAGACACTACAGAGTCACTTCCTGGAACCACGGAGAAGTAAGAGACCTCCTAGCAGCCTCCAGAAGGGGAATCAGCCAGAGAGGATGAACATCACCACGCAGCACGCCATGAGAGAAACTACTTGTGCTCGTGAGACTGACATTGCCCAGCACGCAGCTATGAACACACAGAGGAACAGACTGGAGTCCTTTCATGCCTTTGTGCTGAGGCACGGTGTGATTCCTGGGCAGGACCAACCACCAAAGGACAGCATGGAGCCCATGGAGGTGTATCCACCAGAGGATGGCATGGAGCTCATGAAGGTGAATCCACCAGAGGATGGCATGGAGCCCATGGAGGTGGATCCACCAGAGGACAGCATGGAGCCCATGGAGGTGGGTCCACCTCAATAAGAATCATCCATGGCAGTGCATCCATCTCCCACAGGGATCCCCTGACAGTACACCAGCCATCCAGGCTCTTTCGCATGCGATGGTGCCAACAGCCATGCAGGAGCACCCAAACAGATCCCCACCGGCAACTCATGACTGGACAGTAAAGAAGAGCAAAGAGAGGATAGAAGCGTTTTTATTCTTATTTGGCACTTTGCTAACAGCGTCTGCAGTCCTGTGTCCCTTCTTGGTCTCTGCCTTTGAGACGGGGATTCTTTCTGGAAACTTTTGATTTCCATGCGGTGACAGATGTTTTCCAGCCCGCCTCCTTTTACCAAACTTTCCTCTGCGAAGAGGAATGGCTGAGAGAGCTGGGTCTGTTTGGCCTGGAGAAGAGAAGACTCGGGGCATCTCACAGTATCACAGTATCACAGTATCATAAGGTTGGAAAAGACCTTTGAGATCATTGAGTCCAACCTATGACCCAAAACCTACACCTACTCCTATTTGTCGACTACACCATGTCACTAAGAGCCTCATCCAATCTTGTTGGAAATTGGCTCAGAGAGCAAGGACACGGGTCTTTAGAGGAGCTGTGCAAGGCAGGGTCAGAAGATTATACGGCCGTGTAGGCCAGGGATAGAACTTGTCAAGGCAGCACAACTTGGCAAGTCGGCAAGGACAGTCTGTCCTTGAGAAGGAGATAAACAACTAAAGAGGAGCTGAGATCTGGGTATAAGAGAAAATAACATAGAAGCTGTAACCGCAAGTAGGAGTACATTAATGCTACCTTTAGAGCTTGGCCACTAAGATAATGACTAGTAGGCATAATTAACTGATTGTGTATATAAGTGTCTTAGTTTAGATGAAAACCAAGATATGTTATCAGATATTAAAGATCTTTAATCAGAAAAAAAAAATTGTAGAGCACGGTCAGCTTCATGGCTAGAAGGGAGCAACAGGGACTCCAAGCAGGTGTCCCTGCCAGAGGAAAGCTGGAACAGCCGGGCAAGTGGCTGCTCACCCTTGAAGCGACCACGACGACAGTCGGCTTCACACTCAGGAGGGAGAAACATGGGACGCAGGCGGGTGTACCTGTCAGAGAACAGATGGAGCAGCAAGGCAAGGGACTGCTCACCTTTCCAGCAACTGCGGTTGCCTTCATGCTCAAGAGGGAGAAACATGGGACACAGGCGGGTGTACCTGTCAGAGAACAGATGGAGCAGCAAGGCAAGTGACTGCTCACCTTTCAAGCGACGATGGTCAGCTTCATGGACAGAAGGGAGCAACATGGACTCCAAGCAGGTGTCCCTGCCAGAGAAAAGCTGGAACAGCCAGGCAAGTGGCTGCTCACCCTTCGAGCGACCACAGTCAGCTTCACACTCAGGAGGGAGAAACATTGGACACAGGCGGGTGTACCTGTCAGAGAACAGATGGAGCAGCAAGGCAAGGGACTGCTCACCTTTCCAGCAACCACGGTCAGCTTCATGGGAAGAAGGGAGCAACATGGACCCACCAGAGAACTGCCAGAGCAGCCAGGGAAGTGGCCGCTCAACTTTCAAGCGACCCCAGTTGTCTTCACATCTGGAAGGGAGAAACATGGACCCCAAGCAGATGTCCCTGCCAGAGAACAGCTGGAGTAGCCAGGCAAGTGGCCGCTTACCTTGCAAGCGACCACGGTTGACATCATGGGCAGAAAGAAGCAACATGGACCCCAAGCGGTTGTCCCCACTAGAGAACAGCTGGAGCAGCCAGGCAAGTGACTGCTCACCTTTGAAACAGGCAGCATTGGATTTAGGCCCAGCAGGTAATAGCAAGGAGCCCAAGCGTGTTGGGCAGCCAGGAAGTGGCCGGCACAGCCAGGAAGGCAGCTGCTTACCTTTACGTGAGACACTACAGAGTCACTTCCTGGAACCACGGAGAAGTAAGAGACCTCCTAGCAGCCTCCAGAAGGGGAATCAGCCAGAGAGGATGAACATCACCACGCAGCACGCCATGAGAGAAACTACTTGTGCTCGTGAGACTGACATTGCCCAGCACGCAGCTATGAACACACAGAGGAACAGACTGGAGTCCTTTCATGCCTTTGTGCTGAGGCACGGTGTGATTCCTGGGCAGGACCAACCACCAAAGGACAGCATGGAGCCCATGGAGGTGTATCCACCAGAGGATGGCATGGAGCTCATGAAGGTGAATCCACCAGAGGATGGCATGGAGCCCATGGAGGTGGATCCACCAGAGGACAGCATGGAGCCCATGGAGGTGGGTCCACCTCAATAAGAATCATCCATGGCAGTGCATCCATCTCCCACAGGGATCCCCTGACAGTACACCAGCCATCCAGGCTCTTTCGCATGCGATGGTGCCAACAGCCATGCAGGAGCACCCAAACAGATCCCCACCGGCAACTCATGACTGGACAGTAAAGAAGAGCAAAGAGAGGATAGAAGCGTTTTTATTCTTATTTGGCACTTTGCTAACAGCGTCTGCAGTCCTGTGTCCCTTCTTGGTCTCTGCCTTTGAGTAGGAGATTCTTTCTGGAAACTTTTGATTTCCATGCGGTGACAGATGTTTTCCAGCCCGCCTCCTTTTACCAAACTTTCCTCTGCGAAGAGGAATGGCTGAGAGAGCTGGGTCTGTTTGGCCTGGAGAAGAGAAGACTCGGGGCATCTCACAGTATCACAGTATCACAGTATCATAAGGTTGGAAAAGACCTTTGAGATCATTGAGTCCAACCTATGACCCAAAACCTACACCTACTCCTATTTGTCGACTACACCATGTCACTAAGAGCCTCATCCAATCTTGTTGGAAATTGGCTCAGAGAGCAAGGACACGGGTCTTTAGAGGAGCTGTGCAAGGCAGGGTCAGAAGATTATACGGCCGTGTAGGCCAGGGATAGAACTTGTCAAGGCAGCACAACTTGGCAAGTCAGCAAGGACAGTCTGTCCTTGAGAAGGAGATAAACAACTAAAGAGGAGCTGAGATCTGGGTATAAGAGAAAATAACATAGAAGCTGTAACCGCAAGTAGGAGTACATTAATGCTACCTTTAGAGCTTGGCCACTAAGATAATGACTGGTAGGCATAATTAACTGATTGTGTATATAAGTGTCTTAGTTTAGATGAAAACCAAGATATGTTATCAGATATTAAAGATCTTTAATCAGAAAAAAAAAATTGTATAGAAGAGATAACAGTTCTTAGCTACAAATATATGTGTATACAAAACAGAATCAACACTAATCACAACTAAAACCTAAAAGTCTTAAGAAATAGATTGAGTCCTGTACCCAAAATCTTGTGATGCAGGTCTCTTTAAGAGCTTGCGAGCAGTCGCTGCCCTGCACTGGGAAGCGCGGCCCCCCCCGCAGTCGAGGAAAGGCGGGGGAGGGAGATGGAAAACTTAGTGCGAGTTCTGCCGGAGTTGTGGAAGATTCAGATGACCCGTGATCTTTCCTTCAGAGATTGCAAAACGCATGCACTCAGGGACTGCCGGTGCCGTTGCCACCACTGCCGTCCGAGAGGAAAACGGATGTCCGGTCACGACCTCTGTCCCGGTTACCCCGGAAACGTCCTCCCCCCATCCCCCCTTGCGTCTGCTGAAATTCCCTTTATTGGCAAAAGGAAGAAAAATTCCTCGAAAAAATCCCAAACCACAACATTATCCACCCCGAATTTTTCTTCCATGCCAACAATCAAACTTAAATTTATACATACATATTTTCAACTATATATATATACAGATAGGCACATAGAATATGAACAACTCATCCAAAGATAAGGTCCCCTTGAGGTATACATCGTGTTTTTCCATCTTCCTGCATCACCCACCAAGTGCAACCAGATCCTTGAGCAAAGACAATCCCACAAATGGGCTTGCCTTTGCTCGAGACAGGTTTAACCCAAACAGTTTTCCCTAACATACCTCTCAGGTGGATCACAGGGACTTTATCTCCATCTACAGTATGAAGGAATTCTGACTGGGCAGGGCCGGCTCGATTGACAGAGCCTCTAGTGTTGACCAGCCATGTAGCCTTTGCTAAATGTTGGTCCCAATGTTTGAAAGTCCCCCCACCCAATGCCTTCAAAGTGGTTTTCAACAGTCCATTACACCGTTCAACCTTCCCGGCAGCTGGTGCATTGTAGGGGATATGGTACACCCACTCAATGCCGTGCTCCTTTGCCCAGGTGGTAACTAAACTGTTCTTGAAATGAGTTCCATTATCTGACTCAATCCGTTCTGGAGTGCCATGTCGCCACAAGACTTGCTTTTCCAGACCTAGGATGGTGTTCCGAACAGTGGCGTGAGGAACAGGGTATGTCTCCAGCCATCCGGCAGTTGCTTCCACCATAGCGCTTACCTTGGCGGATCTGCGGCAGAGTGATATAATCAACCTGCCAGGCCTCTCCATATTTATACTTATCCCAACGTCCACCATACCATAAGGGTTTCACTCTCTTAGCCTGTTTGATGGCAGCACATGTCTCACAATCATGGATAACCTGGGAAATAATGTCCATGGTTAAACCCACCCCTCGGTCTCGTGCCCATCTATAAGTGGCATCTCTGCCCTGATGGCCTGAGGCATCATGGGCCCATCGAGCCAGGAACAACTCTCCTTTATGCTGCCAATCCAGATCTGTCGGTGACACCTTGACTTGTGCAGCTCGGTCTGCCTGTTCGTTGTTGCGATGTTCCTCGTTGGCTTGATCCTTGGGCATGTGTGCATCCACATGGCGGACTCTCACAATCAGCTTCTCCGCACGAGTGGCAATATCTTGCCATATGTCTGCAGCCCAGATGGGTTTCCCTCTGCATTCCCAGTTGGCTTTCTTCCATCGGTCTAACCATCCCCACAATGCATTGGCCACCATCCAAGAGTCAGTGTAGAGGTAAAGCTTCGGCCACTTCTCTCATTCAGCAATGTCCAGAGCCAATTGGACAGCTTTGAGTTCTGCAAATTGACTTGATCCACCTTTTCCCTCAATAGCTTCTGCAACTTGTCGTGTGGGGCTCCACATTGCTGCTTTCCATCTTCGATTTGTCCCCACAATGCGGCAGG
Organism: Neomorphus geoffroyi; assembly: GCA_033558235.1. Lineage (NCBI taxonomy): Eukaryota > Metazoa > Chordata > Aves > Cuculiformes > Neomorphidae > Neomorphus > Neomorphus geoffroyi. The sequence goes on from JAUMJM010000002.1 coordinate 25,071,282, forward strand.
AACCATCCGTAAAAAGGGCATAGCGTACTTCTTCTTTTGGCAACTGATTGTATGGTGGCGCTTCCTCTGCACGTGTTACCTGTTCTTCTTCCTCTTCATCTGCTAAACCAAAATTCTCACCTTCAGGCCAGTTCGTGATGATTTCCAGGATCCCAGGGCAATTTGGTTTTCCAATACGGGCGCGTTGTGTGATCAGTGCAGCCCATTTGCTCCAAGTAGCATCAGTAGCATGATGTGTGGGGGCAGCCCGTCCACTGGACATCCACCTTAGCACTGGTAATTGGGGTGCCAGGAGAGCTGAGTTTCTGTTCCAGTTACCTCTGAGGCAGCTTGAACTCCTTCATAAGCAGCTAAGATCTCTTTCTCTGTTGGATTGTATTTGGCTTCAGATCTCCTGTAGCCTCGACTCCAGAATCCAAGTGGTCGGCCTCCAGATTCACCAGGCATTTTCTGCCAAAGACTCCATGAAAGACCGTTATTCCCGGCTGAAGAGTAGAGCACGTTCTTCACGTCTGGTCCTGTTCTGACTGGTCCAAGGGCTACAGCATGATCAATCTCCCGCTTAATCTGCTCAAAAGCTTGCTGTTGTTCAGGGCCCCAGTGGAAATCATTCTTCTTGCGGGTTACCAAGTAGAGAGGGCTTACGATCTGACTGTATTCTGGGATATGCATCCTCCAGAAACCTATGGCACCCAAGAATGCTTGTGTTTCCTTCTTGCTGGTCGGTGGAGACATTGCTGTGATCTTGTTGATAACTTCTGTTGGAATCTGGTGACATCCGTCTTGCCACTTCACTCCCAGGAACTGTATTTCTTGGGCAGGTCCCTTAACTTTACTCTGTTTGATTGCAAACCCAGCTTCCAAGAGAATCTGGATGATCTTCTTTCCTTTCTCAAAAACCTCTTCTGCTGTGTCCCCCCACACAATGATGTCGTCGATATACTGCAGATGTTCTGGAGCCTCACCTTTCTCTAGTGCTTCTTGAATTAGTCCATGACAGATGGTGGGACTATGTTTCCACCCCTGGGGCAATCGGTTTCAGGTGTATTGCACGCCCCTCCAGGTGAAGGCGAACTGTAGCCTGCACTCTGCAGCTAGAGGAATGGAGAAGAACGCATTAGCAATATCAATAGTGGCGTACCACTTCGCTGCCTTGGATTCCAGTTCATACTGAAGTTCTAACATGTCTGGCACAGCGGCGCTCAGCGGTGGAGTAACCTCATTCAAGCCACGATAGTCCACAGTTAACCTCCATCTTCCATCAGACTTACGCACGGGCCAAATGGGGCTATTGAAGGGTGAGTGAGTCTTACTAATCACCCCTTGGTGCTCCAGTTCTCGGATCATCTTATGGATGGGAATCACAGAGTCACGGTTCATTCGGTATTGTCGACGATGCACTGTTGTGGTGGCAATTGGCACCTGTTGTTCCTCAACCTTCAACAATCCGACAGCAGAAGGACTCTCTGAGAGACCCAGCAGTGACTTTAGCTGTTTAATCTCTTCTGTCTCTACAGCAGCTATTCCAAAAGCCCATCTATGTCCCTTTGGATCCTTGAAATAACCATTTCTGAGGTAGTCAATTCCCAGGATACATGGGGCGGCCGGACCAGTAACAATGGGGTGTTTTCGCCAGTCTTTCCCGGTCAAGCTCACTTCAGCTTCCAACACAGTAAGCTCTTGAGATCCCCCAGTCACCCCAGAAATAGCAACAGTTTCCGGGCCCACATGTCCTGATGGCATTAACGTACATTGAGCACCAGTATCAACTAAAGCCTCGTATTTTTGTGGGTCTGATGTGCCAGGCCACCGGATCCACACAGTCCAATAGACACGGTTGTCCCGTGCCTCTACCTGGCCAGAGGCAGGGCCCCTCTAACAGCCATTGCAGTGACAACAACTCTTTAGTGATGGGTACATTTTAGAGGTTCCCTCTAATGGGTCAGATCCTTGGGAGACTGGCACTGCACTTACTTTTACTGATTTTCTTTTCTCGTTCTCCTTCAATTCTTGTACCCGGGCTGCCAGGGCATGGGTAGGTTTCCTGTCCCACCGTCTCGTATCTTCTCCATGGTCAACCAAGAAATACCATAGATCCATCCGTGAAGTCTGTTCTCTTCCCCTAGCCGGGAGGCGTCCAACTCTAGACCCAGAGGCTTTGATTCGCACTGGTGCCACTTGAAGATTTTGAAGAGTTTCCATGATCTCCTTTTGCTGCTTGTCCATCTTCTCATCTATTTTCTTATCCATCCTCTCAAGTGCTGTTTCTACCGCAGCGATACGTTCCTGCATCGGGCCATGGACCATTTTTGCATATGTCCTGAGTTTACCTGCTGCGACACCCACCAAATCTTGATCTGGCTCCGAATACATGGACGCCACATAATGGGAGAATGCACCTGGTGCACCACAGGAAAGCTTCCACCACATTTCTGGTGTGCATCTAACCTTGTCTGGGTCGGTGAGGGGTTGCCCATCTCTTCCATAAAGTATTTCTAGCAGTGCCATTTCCCTCAGGCGTAAAATCGCGTCTTCCACAGTCTTCCAAGCTGTCTTAAGATGATGTGCCTGCAGGATATCTTTGTGAGGGAACCTCTCTCTCACACTGCCTAGAACTCGTGCCCAGAATGAAAGGGGTCTTGATTCCCTCACAAATACCTGTTCAATACCTGTATCTCGGGCCAGAGCCTTTAAATACTTGGCTTCAGAACCATCAAGTTGCAAACTGTCACCCATAAGATCCCACACTCGGATCATCCAAGTCAGGATAGGCTCATCTGCATGTCGAGTAACGTCCTTTCGCAAGCCACGAAGGTTGTCATATGAGAGCGATTCAGTAACAATCTCTGGTTCTGGATCTGCAGTATGTGAAGGACCCGCTTCCGCTTCCCCATCATCATCAACTGGACGAACCGATTTGGTCTTGTATTTCCTTTTCTGGATAGGGGCAACTTTCATCGGCTCAGACTGTTCCTCTGGTTTAGCCACATCTTGAGCTACAACTTTCATCGGCTCAGACTCTTCCTCTGGTTTAGCCACATCTTGAGCTACAACTTTCATCGGCTCAGACTATTCCTCTGGTGTATCCACATCCTGAGCCACCATAGCATCAGGTGTCTTACTCTCTCTCTTCTTTTTTCTCTTTCCTTGCTTTTTGTTGCATTCCTGACCACCCCTATTCCTGGCTTCATATCCAAGATAAATTATAATGCAACCATGCAGACAAATCACCATAAGTATGATATAAAGTAGGAGATCCCTGGCATCTAGCGAGAGGTTAAGCTTACCAAAAGCTGCTGTAGGGAACCTAAAAGGTGCCTGAATAAAAGGTTGAGATGAAACACTCTCCTGTGTCCCTCCCTGAGGGTAAGTAACATTATCACTGTGTCCCCAGAGGTAACAGCCTGGACTGGTGCAGGAGTACAACCTTAAGAACACATTCCAAATGAAACCCATAGACACTGAATCCATAACACTATAGATCCAAAATAAGAACTTGATAATGATCACAGCTATCTGAGTTCTACTGGCTGCTGCACTCCGATGAATTAAGCCCGCCAGACCCTTTGGCATAGTTCTGTACCAACAGAAAGCAAATAGGTAATACAGCATGGTCCATATGGACTCGAAACTCACAACAAACGTCATGATGCCAGAACTGTTATCCTTCTTCACTCTCGGGCCCCACGTTGGGCGCCAAAATAAATGTCTTAGTTTAGATGAAAACCAAGATATGTTACCAGATATTAAAGATCTTTAATCAGAAAAAAAAAAATTGTATAGAAGAGATAACAGTTCTTAGCTACAAATATATGTGTATACAAAACAGAATCAACACTAATCACAACTAAAACCTAAAAGTCTTAAGAAATATATTGAGTCCTGTACTCAAAATCTTGTGATGCAGGTCTCTTTAAGAGCTGGCGAGCAGTCGCTGCCCTGCACGGGGAAGCGCGGCCCCCTCCGCAGCCAAGGAAGGGCGGGGGAGGGAGATGGAAAACTTAGTGCGAGTTCTGCTGGAGTTGTGGAAGATTCAGATGACCCGTGATCTTTCCTTCAGAGAAAAATGCATGCACGTTTCAAAACGCATGCACTCAGGGACTGCCGGTGCCGTTGCCACCACTGCCGTCCGAGAGGAAAACAGATGTCCGGTCACGACCTCTGTCCCGGTTACCCCGGAAACGTCCTCCCCCCATCCCCCCTCGCATCTGCTGAAATTCCCTTTATTGGCAAAAGGAAGAAAAATTCCTCGAAAAAATCCCAAACCACAACCACAAGTATATAAGTGATGGCTTGGAGCAATAAAGTGGAAGCTTGCTTTATCACTCATATTGAGTCGACTGCCTGCTTCCCCACGCCAATCTGTTAAAGGGTTACTCTTGGACTTAGCGGAGGGATCCCCTCTGAAAGTGGTGGCCGAACAAGGAACCCTTTCTCAGTGCGCGGAGAGGACAAGCACCAGTGCTGCAGCAGCTGCAGGGTGAGCGTTCGCCTAGACTGACCAAACGGGGTCGTCTGCACGGTCTGGAGAGCTACCAACGCGGAGAGACGCTGTCGTGGAAAGACACGGAAGCTGCCCATCAGCGTGGAGAGATGCGGACAGACGCGGAGAAACGTGGCGCGGAGAGACGCGGTGCGGAGAGACGCGGCGAGGCGCGGCAAAGTACGGAGAGACGCGGCACAGATAGACACGGAGATAAAAGCCTGAGTTGAACATGGATAAAGAGGTAGCTCTCAGTTTATTGCAACGCTTTTTACAAAAGCAGGGAGTTAATGGGGTTAAGCATGTATTGGGGCTGATAGCCTTTGGGACTGCACAAGGTTTTTTTATGAAACCTAACTCTTATTTTCAAGAAAGTGAATGGAGAGCATTTGGAGACCGATTATGGGACTTGGTTATAGATAAGACTGCTAAAAAACTAACAAAGTTGTGGCGAGCAGTTATCAATTGTTCAAAAAGATATAAACTAGAGCAGAATATAGCAGCCGTAGCGATGCAGGAGTTAGAGGGTCAAGCACAGAAAAAGGAGGGAGCTATCACTATAGGAGTGGATTATGTGCTGATTCCACCTACGGGGAATCCGGTACCCATGGGGAATAGGGCACCCCCAGTTGAAGAAAGCGAACCAAAAGAATTGAGAGATGTTCAGCCCACAGCACCGCAATTGCCAGAGATAATAGTGACAGCAGTACAAACGATACAGCAAGGGGGAGAGATAGCAGAAAATGAGGAAGAAATACTAGAACAATTAATACGAAGGGAACAGGGCGAAATGACGGAACATATGGAAAGAATGTCACTAGATCCACAAAGAGTGTCATCAAGGCCATCACCCCAAGTAATTCAAAGGGTGGACTGGGCTGTTGTAGCAAAGGATGCGACAGCCCAGAACGACTGTGAGTTATTAGAATCACTCACAGAGATGGCCTTCCCTGTAGTATTTCAACAAGGAGCCGCAGGATTACAAGAGGTACACGCGCCATTGGATTGGAAATTATTGTCGCAGTTAAGGGCCACAGTTAATGAGAGTGGGCTGCATGGTGAACCTGCAAAGCAATTGCTTAATTATATATGGGGTAACAGTATCTTGTGCGCAGAAGACATTAAAGGCATTGTGAGAATAATAATAATGACTCAGTCAAGCCAGCTGTTGTGGCAAGCTCATTGGCACCGTTTATGTGAGATAAGCGCCAATACGTCGCGGCCTCAAGGTTAACCCTTAGCTGGAGTTACTGTTGAGCAGCTAATGGGAACTGGGAGATTTGCTCCTATCGATATGCAAGTACAATTGGGGCCAGCAATTTGTATGGAAAGTATGAGAACAGCTAGAAGGGCAATGGACATGGTAAAAACTGCACCTCCTACCCCATCATATATGTTGCTGAAGCAGGGGTCCCATGAGCCCTTTGCATCATTTGTGGACAAAGTAACTGAGGCCATGAACAAGAGAGATGTACCAGAATGGATGAAAGGAGCCTTGCTTAGGCAGTGTGTGATGGGAAATAGCAATCCATCCACCAAAGCCATATTGGTTACACTGCCAAATGATGCTACTATAGAAATGATGTTAGAAAGGATGAGCCGAGTACCAGTAGGCCCTCAAGCATTTTTAGTAGATGTGATATGAGAATTAGAAAGAGGATTAGTGCAAGCACAGAATCAAGCATTTGCTGCCCTAGCACCATTAACCTCGATAAAAGAAGAAAAAAGATGGTTACCAGGGCAAACAGGACAGAAACCAAGGTGTTTTAGATGTGGGCAGGACAGACATTATAAGCGACAGTGCAGGGTAAGAGTATGGTGTCAGAATTGCAATTCGGGATCCCACGCCACTGTCGCCTGCCGAGCTTCGGGAAACAACCAGCCGAGCGCGAGGAGTCGCCACGCGTCAACAACAGTAGCTGCTCCCATGCAATATACGACTCCCGTCAGAGGCCAGCCTCCTATGACAACACCCATGCAGTCTCCGCACAACAACTTCAATCAGCCACCAGAGGGAGCCTTGGACTGGATGTGGAAATAGCAGTAGACATCACCTTAATTGATACCCGGCCTCAAAAGATCCCGACCACAGTTAAAGGACCGATAATGATATCTGACCAGCAACAAGGAGCGTTACTATTGGGCCGGTCATCAAGTGAACTTAAAGGACTTTTCGTATTACCTGGAGTTATTGATGCTGATTATACTGGAGTAATACAGATTGTAGTGCAGACGAACTTTCCGCCAATACATATCTCAAAAGGGAGCAAAATCACTCAGCTCGTCCCTGTAAACAACCTATTGGCTGACTCATCGGCTACGCCGCTCAAGGAGCGAGGGGACCAAGGTTTTGGGTCAACAGGAGGACTTGTTTTGCTCACGTTGCCATTGAATCAACGACCTGTTGTACCTGTTGTTTTTGGTAACAGACATCAGCAAATTCGCGTGTTAGCCTTACTAGATACTGGTGCGGATGTAACCATAGTGACTAATCACCTTTGACCGCGAGATTGGCCTCTTCAGCAGGCGGCCCAAGGTGTGGAGGGTGTGGGCGGCACGGCACCTGTCCAACACAGTGTGCAAAGAATTTTTGTTATTGTGGATGGAGGAAAGGCAACCACGATAGTAACTGTAATGCCGCTGCCCAGTGGTGTTAATGCCCTCATCGGACGTGACGTCTTAGGAGAAATGGGGTGATGATAACCACTCATGCAGCATCTTTTCCTTGACGGTCACTGCGTTGACTTTCCCAATTCAGCTAACATGGCTAACTGACAAGCCAGTGTGGATCGAGCAGTGGCCGTTGAAAAAGGAAAGTCTTGTGCAAGCAGTGGCATTGTTACAAGAGCAACTAGAACAGGGTCATCTTAAACCGTCTGTAAGCCCTTAGAACACTCCTATATTTGTAATAAGAAAGAAGTCAGGAAAATATCGACTGTTGCATGATTTACGAGCGGTAAATGATCAGATGCAAGCGATGGGAACGTTACAGCCTGGCCTTCCTAACCCTGCCATGATTCCAGAAGGATGGCACCTCGTAATAATTGATTTAAAGGACTGTTTCTTTACTATTGGCTTACACCCGAAAGTTACTGAACGTTTTGCCTTTACTGTGCCATCAGTTAATCGGGAAGCTCCTGTGGCACGATATGAATGGACTGTGTTGCCGCAAGGAATGAAAAACAGTCCTACATTATGTCAGCAGTTTGTAGATGCTGCACTAACACCTGTGCGTGAAGCCCGGCCAGCGGCAATTATTCATCATTACATGGATGATATATTAATAGCACAAGCTGAGCCATTTGTAGAGCAACTAGAACAGTTTTTAACACAGCAACTACAAAAAAGAGGGCTAGTAGTAGCCCTGGGAAAAATACAGAGAGAAGCGCCGTGGAAGTATTTGGGGTGGAAGATTTCTGACTCTCATATCCATCCACAAAAAATGACCTTACATACAAACTTAAAAACAGTTAATGACGCTCAGAAATTGTTAGGAGACCTCCGATGGCTTCAACCTGTTGTAGGTTTTAACAATGACGAATTAGAAATTCTGTGACCACTCTTAAAGGGCACAGATCCAGCAGCACCAGTGATGGTAACACCCGCTCAACAGGCCGCCATACAGCGACTTGGTGAGCAGATCGCTCACAGATGCGTGGATCGACAAGACCCTGATCTCCCTATTGACCTGACTATTATGATCGGCAAAGAGCAATTCATTGGTGCACTTACTCAGTGCAAAAGGAAAACAGGGGAGACACCAAGGGTCTTGGAATGGTTGTTCACATTGCTACAGCCAAAAACAACAATACAGACAAGAACGGCGAATTTAGCGGAACTAATAAGAAAAGGTCGCTCAAGAATCAGGCAAATAGCAGGAGAAGAACCAAGTACAATATACCTACCAATTAAACGAGGAGATTTAGAATGGATGATTCAACAGTCATCGGACCTTCAGCTGAGTCTACTCACAACAGGTGATAGTGAAATCGATGTGCGATCACTTGCGTCGCCAGTGTTAAAATGGATGGCTCAACAAAACTCGATGGTAATTCCAAAACTTAGTAGACGGCCTTTGCAAAATGCAGTAACTATCTTTACCGACACAGGACGCAAATCTCGAAGAGCAGCAGCAACGTGGCAGAACAATGGCGAATGGTGCCACAAAATTATTCCGGCAGCACCAGAAGACACTTTGCAAATGATGGAATTAGCTGTTATTTGGGCCTTTTTGGAATGAATAAATGAGCCACTGAATGTGGTAACGGACTCTCTGTATGTAGCCGGGATCATGGCCCGAGTGGAGGACGCGCGAGTCCGAGACCTGCAGAACAATAGACTGTATATGTCGCAATCTGCCATTGGTCAGAGGCAGCATCCGTAGGTGATAATACACATAAGAAGTCATAAATGGACAGAAGGCTTGAGTGAAGGAAATCAGAGGGCAGATGACTTAGTTACTCTCAGCGTTCCAGTGAATACATTTATGATGGCCAGAGAGGCACACGCTGATTTTCATCAAAATGCTAGAGGCCTTCATAAACAGTTTGGCGTTTATTTGGAAGATGCCAGTGGAATAGTGCGGGCATGTCCCGAGTGCAGCCATCAAGGCCCAGGATTAGGCATTGGAGTCAACCCTCGTGGGCTAGGCCCACAGGAAATTTGGCAAATGGACGTCACCCGTGTTCCTGAGTTTGGGAAACTTAGACATGTGCATGTTACAGTGGACACTTATAGCAAATTTTTGTGGGCAACAGCCCAGACAAGTGAAAAGGCCTTGCATATTCAAAGACATTTGACTGCATGTTTTGGTGTGATGGGAGTTCCAAAACAAATTAAGACAGATAATGGGCCTTCCTATAAGAGTGATAAAATCAAGAAATTTTTACAACAATGGGGTGTCCAACAGGTGACAGGAATCCCCAACTCACCTACTGGTCAGGGAATAGTAGAAAGAGCTAATCAAACCTTAAAGCAATGTTTGTTAGAGTATAAAGATGTGAGAGATGTTCAGGAGAGGTTGACAAAGACACTGTATGTGCTTAATCATTTGTGTTTGTTTGGGGACCAAGAAGAGGTGCCTGCTGGGGTGCATGGTAAAGTCCCTGCAAAACCACAACAAATGCTCTTTGTTCAGTATCGGGACCTGAAAACGGGAGTTTGGGCAGGACCTGCTGAGGTATTGTATTTAGGACACGGATATATGTGTGTTCTTGCTCCTACAGGCCTTTGTGGGTACCCGCTTGGTGGACAAAAGCTGCTGTGGTGGACCGTAATTTGGACTCTAATGATAACGACCAATAACGCTGTAATAACTATCAGACAGAGTCAGAATGTGTGGGTAACTTGGGCAAATCAAACAGGGCGACAAGACTTGCAATCTGCAACCGAGCCGTTTAAAACATGTTTAGTAAGAATACCTGGTTATGACGTACAACAGTTTAGTTGATATGTAATAAAAAAAAAAAAGGGGGGGGAGGGGGGGAATGGTGGATGAACCTCCAGAGGCACGTCTGAATAAGTTAACTTATGTATTGAGTTTCTTGCATATCACTGATGATCTACAGGAACTCCCAATTTTACGACATTTTGGGTCCAGGAGTGAAAGTGATGATGTGAGACTTACAGACAGGTCAGTGCTCGGCTCCCTGTGATTTGCTGACCTGGGGAAGAGGGTGTGCTTGTGGACCTCAATGGATACCGTCACGCAGTGTACGGCCAGTACTATCCTCATCCTGACTTGGGCCATGGCTGCAGCATTTTGGATGCCCGCAGAACAGAGAACAAATGTGTGGATCACCCTAGCCAACATGACGGGATGTCATGCTACAGCATCCCTGGAAAACCTCTTTCTACCTGCCTGATTGACCTGCCTGCAGACCGATGGCTCGTGCTGACATTGCTGCAGAAAGTGTTATTCCAGTGTCAATAATAGTGTTGTTAGGATTAATAAAATGGATGATTGTGTAGTGTTTAGTTATAAGGGGACAGAAAAATCTTTTGTGCAAAATCTAAGTTCATCTTTAGGGATATTTAGAAATAGTAATAAGTGGTCCAATAGTACAACAGCAAACATATCAAAATCAAACAATGCACCATTGGCTTTGCTATCAGGGGTATTCCTTTTTCATTTGTGGGGGCAAAGCATGAGGAGAATATTCCATTCAATATAAGGAAAGAGCCCTGCAGTTTATGCCCTACTAACCCTACTAACACTAATACTAACACTAAGCCTAACTTCACCTGTCATCACCATAATAGAAGCAAGCAAACAGCACATGTTTTATAATGGATGGAATATTCTTGGAAGATAGTTTAATGGTTTAAGAGTCTTGGTGAGATGCCCTTTTTGGGTTTATTAGTTTTTATATGTTTTGATATGTATGCTGTGTGTTATGCTGTGTGATACTTAATGATGAAGCACTCAATCCCCTCATCCAGATCATCAATGAAGATATTAAACAGGACCTGGCCCAACACCGATCCCTGGGGAACTCCACTAGTGATCGGCCGCCAGCTGGATGGGACACCATTCGCTACCACCCTTTGGGCTCAGACATCCAACCAATTCCTAATCCAGCACAGAACATTCCCGTGCAAGCCACGGGCTGACAGCTTCTCCAGTAGTCTACTGTGGGAGACAGTGTTAAAGGCCTTGCTGAAGTCCAGGAACACTACATCCACAGCTTTCCTCTCATCCACCAGGCGAGTTACACGGTCGTAAAAGGACCCCTCCTAAATCCATGCTGGCTGCCCCTCCTAAATCCATGCTGGCTGGGCCTGATCTTTCGGTCATTCTGCAGGTGCCGCATGATTGCACCCAGGATTATGAACTCCATAATTTTACCTGGAACTGAGGTCAGACTCACAGGTCTGTAGTTACCTGGATCATCTCTACGGCCCTTCTTGTGGATGGGCGTCACATTGGCCAACTTCCAGTCATCCGGGACCTCACCAGTGAGCCATGACTGCTGATAAATGATGGAAAGCGGCTTAGCAAGCTCATCCACCAGCTCTCTCATCACCCTAGGGTGGATCCCATCTGTCCCCATAGACTTATGAGGATCCAAGTGGCTCAGCAGGTCTCTAACTTCTTTCTCCTGGATGACAGGGGGGCTGTATTGCACCCTGTCCCCATCCATCACTTCAACAGACCAGTTGTCCAGTGAACAATTGGCCTTACTGTTGAAAACTGAGGTGAAGAAGGCATTAAGCACCTCAGCCTTTTCCTCATCTTCAGTTACTATATTTCCCTCAATGTCCGATAAGGATTGAAGATTGTTGCTGCCTTTCTTTCTGCCGTTAATATATTTGAAAAAGCACTTCTTATTGTTCTTGATACAAGTGGCCAATTTGAGCTCCAGCTGGGCTTTTGCCTCCCTAATTTCCTTCCTACACAACTTGACAATATTTTTGAACACAACCTGACTTACCTGCCCTTCTTTCCAAAGGCAATACACCCTCCTTTTCTCACTTAACTTCTTCTGAAGCTCCTTACTCAACCAGGCCGGCCGTCTGCCCCTGTGGCTCGTCTTAGAGCACATCAGGACAGCCTGCTCCTGCGCCTTAAAGACTTCATTCTTGAAGTACCTCCAGCCTTCCTGGACTCCCTTGCTTTTAAGAACTGTTTCCCAGGGTACTCTCCTTACTAGTTCCTTATATAATCTGAAATAAGCACGCCGAAGGTCCAGCGTGGTCATCCTGGGTTTGGTCTTCCTTGTTTCATTGTTAATGGAAAACTCGATTATCCCATGGTCGCTGCAGCCCAGACAGCCTCCGATCACAACATCACCCACCAGCCCTTTATTTGTAAACAGGAGGTCAAGGAGAGCCTCACCCCTGGTAAGCTCACTCACCAGCTGTGACAAAAAGCAGTCCTCGATACACTCCAAGAACCTTCTGGATTGCCTCCTCTTAGCTGTGTTAAGTTCCCAGCAGATATCTGGGAGATTAAAGTCTCCTAGAAGAACAAGGGCAGACGATCTTGAGGCAACTTCCAGCTGCTTAAACAATAAAAGATCCACCTCTTCCTCCTGGTCAGGCGGTCTGTAACATACTCCAACCAGGATATCAGTCTTTCTTGCCCTCTTACTCTTACCCATAGACACTCAATGTGGTCATCTCCAATCTCAACTTCTACGGCGTCAAGAGTTTCCTTAGTGTACAGGGCCACTCCTCCACCCCTTCTCTCATGCCTGTCTCTCCTGAAGAGTCTCATCAGTATACATGAATACCTGCAGGGAGGATGCAAAGAAGATGAAGCCAGACTCTTTCCAGTGTGCCCAGTGATGGGGCAAGAAGCAGCGGACAATAAACTGAAGCACAGGGGATGCTGTCTGAACATCAGGAATACCTGCACCCATGCAGTGACTGCAGCAGCAGGTGCACAATGCGATCCCAATAAATGTGACGTAAATGTCTGGGATTCTACAGATTCTGATGACACTGGCTCCCCAGATGAATCTGTAGAAGTGCGACCAGTAGTGAGATGAAAATTTAATGGAATGCTAATGGATAGCCAGTGAGAAGGGATGTGTTAGAGGGTTTTACTCAGCATGAGGTTAATGATCTTACTGAGCAATTTAAACAGAGACCAGGGGAGTCGCTGTTTCCCTGGCTGTTGCGTTTGCATGATCAGGGACCGTGCGTCAGGAGCTGCTTTGGATCCAGGGGATTCCCAGAAGTTTGTGATTCTGAGTTCAGACTCCTCTCTACAGAATGCATTTCAGAGTACCACTGCTCAAAACACAAACCTGTTGGCCTTGGCCACCCAGGGGTGCAATAACAAATACCCCTCCGAGAACGACTGGCCGGGTGGGGACCATCCATGGAACACCCTCTGAGGTTGCATGTAGCAGATAAAAGAGGAGGGAATGCAAGAAGCTATTGCACTGTTGCAGGAGACTTTGTCGGTCACTCATAGAAACTGACTGATTCGAACTGCTCCGCCAGCATGTAAACGTGTAATCATGAGTCTCTTGATTAGCGAGACTGGTGATCCCCTCCGAGAGGTAACTGAAAAAATACAGCCGTCAGGCGACCTTGGAGAATAGGGCCCCTGAGGAAGCACAGGAAACTGAGATAGAAAACCTGAAAACAGGGTGTCTTGAACAGAAATGTTTATAGCTTTGCTAAGAGATGACATGTCTCGTGACAAAATTAATGGTATCTCAACTCCTAAATGATGGAGAAGGTATAAACAAAGAAGGTTGCACAAACCCAATAAGAAAGCACCAACTTCTAAAGCAGAGAATGCGGGAACAACTCAGCCTACGGCACCTCCTCTGGAGCCTCAACAGGACTCCACATCTGCTCATGGAGGGCCCCTCACGAGTGGATCAGTTGTTCTAGGGGAGAAGAAGGATTGGGAACCATATTCTGATTTGTATCCTTGGATAGAGACCAGGGAAATAGTCGCGTTCCCGAATATATTGTAGGAATAGGCATTTTGAAGGGACTGACTTTCAATCTCCTGAATGGTCAGTACCAGTTTGGAGTTAAAAACTATATCAGCACTAGACCGATTTCGTAGGGAAAGTTTTCATGCCTCCTGTGCAGATTCCTGCTGCTACAGAATTAGTGACTATGAAACAATACAGAATCGTAGGGCAGCATGAGGAGGTATCACAAGCAATTAAAGATTTGGTAGGAACCAGAGTGTTAAAACCCACAGCTACCAGCCGGAATAAACCTGCACGGCCGGTCGGGAAAAGTGATGGGACCTGGCGAATGACTGTTGACTACAGGGAGTTAATCAAATACTCCTCGCTGCTGGCAGCTGTGGTACCAGACACCGTCCCTTCAATTGAAAGAGTGCAGTGGCATCCGGGCACCTGGTATGCAGTAGCTGATTTGGCCGGTGCTTTCTTGACAATACTCATTGCTGAGGAGCGCTGGAATCAGTTTGCCTTTACCCTTTTGCCCGCCTGCCTCAGGGGTGGATGCATAGCCCCAGTATTTGTCATGGGACAGTGGCTGAGCATTTGGATGAAATAAAACTGCCTCCCCGTACGCAGATAGTACATTATATTGATGACATTATGATTCAGGGTGAAACTGAGCGAGAGATGCAGGATCATTTGGAATTATTAATTCAGCATATGAAAAATAAAGGATGGGAGATTAACCCTACTAAATTTCCAGGACTGTCCCAAATGGTAAAATTTTTAGGAATTCAGTGGTGGTGTGGGCATCAGGAGATCTTACCCGAGGCTTGGCAAAAAGTTCTAGATTTTGTTGTACCTCTTAATAAGAAGGAGGCACTGAGGTTTATTGGATGCAGGAGTTCTGAAGTCAACCGCGAGAGCCTGGAACAATCCGGTTTGGCCTATCAGAAAAAAATGATTGATCCTGGTGAACGACCGTGTATTTTAGAGAACTAAATAAACACACCCCATTTAACTGTCTCGGTCAGTCAGCAACCTGAGAGGGTTCGAAATGATCCCAGGTTCAAAATTAAGACACAAACGAAGTCAAATGTCACACTCAAATATTATACTTTATTATAACCTATGCAGGAGAGAGAGAGAGAGTGGAGCTGCCACCACAGATCTGGAGGTCACAGTTTTAGAGGATACTGTATCTTGGGGCCTATGGCAGCAATGCGCACAGAGCCAAAGAGAACCAGTTGGGTTCTGATCTCATTCCTTGCGAGGAGCGGCCGCTAATTATACCCCATTAGAAAAACAGATTTTAGCAGCAGTTTGGGCCTTACAAGGCACAGAACTCATTAGTGGATGTGACCCTGTGAGTGTGCATACTCCAATTCCTGTTCAGACGTGGGTGTGTGATACAGCAGTGTGAGCACATGCTGGAACAGCACAGGCAGCCACCCAGTGGAAGTGGAAGCATTACCCCCAAGCTAGACTCCAAGGAGGGAAGAAGGGTTTAAGTATTCCACATGCCATCTTGCTTGGAGTGGTACAATTTGCTCAAATGCCCACTTTGTCTGAACTGGAAGGGTTGCCAAGTCCTGCTCCTCAGCGTGGCCTGTGCAAGAAGCACCCCCATGTGCCGATCTTGCAACTGAGGAGCGCACAGAGGCATGGTTTAATGATGGAAGTGCAGTCTATTCCTGGAATGGAGAGCGAGCGTGGTGAGCAGTAGCATACAATCCAGCCACAGAAACAGTGTGTTTTGCCTCAGGTACAGGGTACTTGGGTCAATGGGCTGAACCACCATCAGCCACCATTGCTTTAGATGAAGGGAATGGACTGTATTTGTATGAAGACAGCTCGGCTGTGTATCAAGGATTGCGCACACGGTTGCCCACCTGGGCTGCTCAGCAGTGGAAAATGCACAGTAAGGAATTACGGGGAAGTGTTTTATGGGAGCACTTGTGGGCCGTAGTGCAGGAAAGAACCATCTATAGACGCCATGTAGATGCACATAAAAAAATCAGAGTCATTACAAGCATCGATTAATGCTGCAGTAGATCAGATGGCCATACTTAGCGAAATGAAACAAGCTTCACTAGCACATAGAAAATCCGGCCATGGCGGGCCAGTGATAGCACCAGCTTGGGATGTGGCCCAGGCTAATCCATCTTTAGCCCTCCACCAGTGTAAATCTGCACGAGCAAATTGTGAAACATGTATGGCTGTAACTAAAGTGCCTTTATCCCAAGTGCCAGGACAATTAAAGCAAAGACAACAAGCACTGGCCGTGCGGCAAGTAGACTACATCAGACTTCTGCCTGCCTCTCGAGGACACCGGTATGTGTTAACTGCTGTAGACACTAACGCTGGCCTCGTTTATGCACATCCTGCTGCACATGCAGACCAGCGTACCACCATTTGTGGTCTACAGCATCTGATATATTTGTGTGGCATGCCTCAAGAATTCCAAAGCCATCAGGGATGACACTTTGCTGGTCATGCAGTGCAGGAGTGGACAAATGATTTAGGCATCCAGTGGTTATCACACATTCCATATCGTCATCAAGCCAGTGGGTTAATAGAGCGTACCAATGGGTTAATTAAAGAACAGATTTGAAAATGAACCCCGTCGGGTACATTAAAGGGGTGGAACAATGTGCTTCCCAAGGCAATATTCCTGTTGAACAATTGCCAACTGGGGCCATCCTCTCCGTATCAAAAGCTGCAAACACCTGTCTGCAACCTCCGTCCCAGTCGTTGCTGGGGCGCCCCCCGGGCAGATTGCGAGGTAATAAAACCCTCTTTTCTGACCTTGTACTGTGTTGTCTCTGCGTATTCCAACCTGACTGGGGGTGCAAAGCCCCCATCCCTTACCTCCTGTTTGCCGCGCTCAGGTTCGCTGCCTTGATAACTCTGGAGCCGCGCTCTTCTGGTGAGCCACACTCCAGTCGCTGGTGCTCCCAAGGAGATGTTTTAAATCTCCCGCAGCTGCTGCTGGGACAGCCCTCCTATGCCATCAGCTGCCCACGTGACAGCTGCTGCTTCCGGGGTTTATGAGAGTAGCCCTGCTGGGGTCCTCTCTTGAGCTTGCAACTCCTAGGGGATTCACCGTCCACCTCAAACAGGTACCCAGCTGCAGAACTTACCATTCCTGCTGCCAATCCCCACCGAGTTTGCCACTGGAAACAGCAAAAAGGGGGAGGGGAACAGCAGCCAAGCTCATAGAATTAAATATGGGGTTAACACCCCAGGACCTGAGGGGCACGATAGCCTAGGATCTCCAGCTAGATGGACAGTAAAAGAAGGGGCAACAGCAGCTCATCTGAATTGCATTTACAGTAATGCATGCAGCACAGGGAACAAACAGGATAAGCTGGAACCCGTGGTTAGGCAGGGCGACTATGATCTAATTGCCGTCGTGGAAACACGGTGGGATGACTTGCATGACTGGAGTGCTACCATAGAGGCTATAAGTTATTTAGGCGGGACAGACCAGGAAAGAGAGGTGGTGGGGTTGCTCTATATGTCAAAGAGTGTTCTGACTGTATAGAACTCAGTATTAGCGATGGTAAGGTAGAGTGTTTATGGGTTAAACTCAGTGGTGTGAGTGGAACCCAGACATTGTGGTGGGAGTTTGCTATCGGCCACCCAACCAGGATGAAGAGACTGATAAGCTCTTCTATAGACACCTAGGAGAAGTCTCACGAACCCATCCCGTAGTTCTCGTGGGGGATTTCAACCTTCCGGATGTCAGCTGGAAGTACAACACAGCAGAAAGGAAGCAGTCTAGGAGGTTCACAGAGTGTATGGATGATAACTTCCTAACACAACTGGTAAGTGAACCGACTAGAGAGGGTGCCCAACTGGACCTGCTGTTTGCGAACAGAGAGGGCCTTATGGGAGAGGTGACGGTTGGAGTACACCTGGGACACAGCAATCACGACATGGTACAATTCTCACTTTTTGGGGCAGTGAGGAGAGGGGTCAGCAAAACTGCCACCCTGGACTTCCGTAGGGCAGACTTTGAACTCTTCAGAAGGCTGCTTGATAAAGTCCACTGGGAGGTGGCTTTGAGGACAAAGGAGTGCAAGAGGGCTGGACGCTCCTCAAGAAAGAAATCCTGGTGGCGCAAGAGCAGGCCATCCCCATGTGCCGTAAAACAAGTCTGCAGGGAAGAGAAACAGGTTGGCTGAGTAGGGAGCTTTGTAGCAATCTCAGAAAAAAGAAGAATGTTTATGAGCTTTGGAAGAGGGGGCAGGTCTTCCAAGAGGACTAAAAGGGTGAGGTGAGATCGTGTAAGGAAAAAGTCAGAAGGGCCAAAGCCCAACTAGAACTTCAACTGGACACTTCAGTCAAAGACAATAAAAAGAACTTCTTTAAATATATCAGCAGCAACAGGAGGACCAAGGAGAGTCTCGCTCCCTTGCTGGGTGCAGAAGGGGCAGTAGCGATGAGGGACGAGGACAAGGCAGAGGTGCTCAACGCCTTCTTTGCCTCAGTCTAACTCCAAGGAGGAATGTCCTAGGGATGCTCAGCCCCCTCAGCCAGGAGATGAAGCTCCAGCTGTCTGTGAGAACTTGGTTAGTGACCTGCTTGGCTAATTAGACATACACAAGTCCATGGGGCCAGACGGGATCCATCCGAGTGTTTTAAGGGAACTGGCAGAGGCCCTCGTCAAACCCCTTTCCCTCATCTACCAGCAGTCCTGGCTGACTGGGGAAGTGCTGCTTGACTGGAAACTGGCAAATGTTACAGCCATTTACAAGAAGGGTTAAAGGGAAAATCCAAGGAACTACAGGCCTGTCAGTCTGACCTTGGTACCAGGGAAGGTCATGGAACAGACCATCTTGAGTGCTATCATACAGCACACGCGGGACAACCAAGTGATCAGGCCCAGTCAACACGGGTTCACGAAAGGCAGGTCCTGTCAGACCAACTTGATCTCCTTCTATGACAAGGTTACCCATTTAATGGATGAGGGAAAGGCTGTGGATGTGGTGCACCTGGACTTCAGTAAAGCCTTCGACACTGTTTCTCACAGTATCCTGCTGGAGAAACTGGCTGCCATCAGCGTAGACAGGCACACCCTCTGCTGGGTTAAAAACTGCCTGGATGGCTGGGCCCAAAGGGTTGTGGTAAATGGAATATAATCCAGTTGGAAACCAGTCACGAGTGGTGTTCCCTAGGGTTCAGTGCTGGGTCCAGGCCTGTTCAATATCTTTATCAATTATCTCAATCAAGGCATCGAGTTCACCCTTAGCAAGTTTGCAGGTGACACCAAGCTGGGTGCAAGTGTGGATCTGCTTGAAGGAAGGGAGGCTCTGCAGAGAGATCTGCCCAGGCTGGATCAATGGGCTGAGACCAACGGAATGAGGTTCAACAAGGCCAAGTGCAGGGTCCTCCATTTGGGTCACAACAACCCCATGCAGCGTTACAGGCTTGGGGAAGAGTGGCTGTTTAGCTTAGAGGAGGCTGAGAGGAGACCTCATCACTGTTTACAACTACCTGAAAGGAGTTTGTGATGGGATGGGTGCTGGTCTCTTCTCACAAGTGACAAGTAATAGGATGAGAGGAAATGGCCGCAAGTTGTGCCAGGGGAGGTTTAGACTGGACATTAGGAAGAATTTCTTTACTGAAAGAGTGGTCAGAGATTGGAACAGGCTGCCCAGAGAGGTGGTGGAGTCACCATCCCTGGAGGTGTTTAAAAAATGGGTGGATGATTTACTTGGGGTCATGGTTTACACATAGTACGGTTGGACTCAGTGATCTCAGAGGTCTCTTCCAACCTAGTGATTCTGTGTTTCTAGGTTTACAGATTTTCTGTGAAACTAGCAAGAAAAGGCAAAGTATAAAATGAGATCTACATTAGGGCAGATTTTCTATACTACATCTCTATCTCTCATCTTTCAGATAGGGCCAAAGGAGCGGCAAAGGCAGCAGTTTGTTGGTTAACACAGGGCCCAGAGAAATTAAATGGGCAAAGACTCAGTGAACCTGGCCATTTTCTGTACTCCGGTGATCATGTAGTCCAATGTAAATTAGCTGCTATTGCTTTACAGAATAGCACTCTACCTGCAAAATCCAAGAGGTATAGACTATATTAAAAATATACACCACCTGACTACTTTGCTGTTCGCAAAACTCATTGCGCTATGTAACTCATTACATTTTTTATTATATGAACATTTCTTAGAGTCAATTTTAACTTTGTTTCCTCTAGGGCATTCCATTCTGGAATTCCCCCCAAACAGCTGTCATTTTTAGAAGTAATTTTATCTTGATGACCAAAGATGTAACCGGATGATTCATTTATCCTTAGCAATGTTCTGTGCTTCACTAGAATTATTTAGGAATCCTTTTTTTTATACCACTACATAGAGCAGTAATACAGCCTATGTATATACTGGTATACTAAACATTGCTCATCAACCATGTGGGATTTGAGCTGAAACCCGTGCTTGCATTAGAACAGAGCAGATATTTCTCTGTATGGGGCTGACCTTTTATAGTTTTTTTTTTGTTTTGTAGCTGTTTCTCAAAGAGTCCCACCCAGGGATTTGTGATCTGGTTTTGTGTCTGAGAATTTGTGTTAGTCAGCATACCAGTTGCTACCTGGATCTCAGAAACCCCACAGTGGTATATTAGTTCTTTTTTATTATTCCAAGTGTCCAGTCCATCCAGTAAAACAATTTCTGAAGTTTCATACTTAAAAATATTTTTCTGTCTCTTTCAGTATGCTTCTGTGTGTCACAACCCAAGTCTGTGTAAATGATCCTATTTCCACATCCCAATAGGGCCATGAAAAATGGAGAAATGCAAAAAATAAGATCCTGAAACATAGCTGTTAAATGATTTCTGATTGAGAGATGCTAATCCATCTGGGTCATTTCTTCAGAAACATTAAACTACATTTGTTACCTGTGTAACAAGAGGGCATATCCCTGGCAGAAATAATAAATAAATAAATAAAAAAAAAATTGAGTTAATTAACGTGAAGTCCTGCAGATAGAGGACAAAAGAAACATTAAATGGAAGAAACCCATAGGAGTCACTTACAGGAGCTGCCTACTGGAGCCAAAAACCTCAGGGTGAATAATGGTTCTTTTACATGAGTTCCTGCCACTGAGCACTTCACTTTTTAATGTAATTCATTAAAGGCAGAAGTTATTTACTACTTAGGAGATTAGCAAAAACCACTTACTGAGATACATATATATGATCCAGCAAGGCATTCCAATATCTCATGCAGAAAGACAGATTGTACAATTGAAAAAAGTATCTCTAGCACTTCTGTGATTTCTTTGGCCCTCTGTGGAGATGTAAAGATGTTTGTAGAAAACCTTCCCTTTTTCCTAAGTGCAGCTACATACATCTCGCTTCTTCATCCTTATGCTATTAAGTGAAGTCATACTATGTAAACATACACTATGACTAATATATGGATGCAATCAAGTCCCAGTTTTCCTTAGTAGACAGAGTGCTGTAACTAGGCAAAAAAGCACTCCAGGATATGTATTAACTCAGGTGTGCAGAAAGGCTAAGTAATTTTAAGCATCTGAGCAATATATTAATGTATCACTAATATGTACTCAAGAGTCTATGTATCTTTTAGTCACAGCATAAAAGTAATAAAGCACATTCCTAACAATAAATAGTGTTATCTTTGCAAGGAAAATGAAAATTATGCCATGTGTTGATATACTATGTGAAGAACCTTCTTAAAATTTCTGAAAATGCAAATTAGAATTTTACTTTAAATCAAAGGAAATGGGCTAATTAACCTTTATGATCCTGTAGAGGACATGATGTCCCAGAAACTGTTCAACTGTAGGAAGCAGACTCTGTTGTTACTGTCTACTAAGCTCATGGTTTTGAAGGTGGTGGCTGCCAGCATACTGTGCGGTGCTACCACAGTCATAGCCAGAGTGTAGAGAGGAGCACTTATTCACCTTTATTCAGCAGTCATTAAACCACAGTGCATTCAGTTTTGGTCTCCCCTAGTACAGGAAAAATCTTTATACACTTGAACAAGATCAGCACAAAGCTACCAGATCAGACAGCTGGAGCACAGAACCCAGAAGGAGAAACAGAGAAAACTGTGCTTTTTTAACTTGGAGAAGGAAAAGCTTTGGGGCGTCCTAATGGCGGTTTCAAATACCTGTGAGGAGGTTGCTGGGAAAACAGAGCCATTCATGGACATGCATGACGAGAGGCTGAAGAACAATGGTCATAAACTGAAATGGAAGGTTCCAACTAGATAGAAAGAAAAGTTTTCACCACAAGGGCAGTCAGACAATGAACAGGTGCCCAGAAAGGTTGTGCAGTCTCCATCCGCACAGGTTTTCAAGACTTGCCTGGTTATAAAGCCCTGGCCATCCTGATCAGACCTCATATGCATCCCTGCTTTTAGCAAGAGGATGGTGGACTAGTGCTCTAGACTATGTCTATATACTATGCTATTTGCTGTACAACTTGGCTTGTACTTGTACAAGCAAGTACACTGTAGGGCTTAGCTTGCTTTGCTTGTATCAATTGGATTCACATAGCACAAGAGGCTGTCCATAACATTATACTCCGATCATGTAGAGCACTTCAGGTTAACTTGTGTGTCAGTGTGATCCTTCATATAGAGGGTGCATGTCTTCTGGAATGTCCTTACCCCTAAATTCCTAATAAGCCATGAGCAAGCCGAGCAAGCGAGCTGGGATGGAAAAGTCTACTGTTAGAATTGTTACTACACAGCCATCAGCCATGTCTTCTACATGTTAGCCATCAGTTATGTTGTCAATAACATCAATTATTTCAGTAGCTACAGTTTCTCCACATGTATGAGGAGTCCATAAATAAAGTCTATGCATATTTTGACACATACTAGCTCTTCTGTCTTCCTTACACTGAAAGCAAACCAGAGAATTTCCAGAGTGCTGGGTCGCTGTTCTCCAGAGATGTTTGTTTGTTCACCTTAAAACTCTATTTTTGATATTTTTGAGGAAGGAACGATAAATGAAGAAGGAACAATAAATGAGGAGAGGGTATGTAGAAAAGAAGATTGTGCAGGCAGTAGATGATCTTAGTTTGCTCTTCCAACATTTTCAGGAACATGACTCAAATACAGTTATCTTACCAGTTGTTGTTAGAAATATGGTCCTCTGCCATGCTTATTTTCTGTGGCCTAGTTTTGTCATGTTTCAAAATGTAGTCAGAGTTGGTGATGGATAAGCAGTTGTGTGTGGGAGTCAGCTACGAATGCAATGGGAAGTCCATGTTTCTTCGAGTGTCTGTTGACTATGAAGTGGTGACCCAGACACACTGTCATTTTCTGGTAGTGGTTCAGACCATCATATGTTTTGTCACTAGGAGACTCTCCTTTCCTGTCACAACTGGCCACAGCTGCTGCCCAGTTAGGGTAAATGCCCCTGATTTCTATGGAAGTGGGATTCTTATTTCTCTTGAGATGGTGAGCAGGAGGCAGGCAAGTTTGGAAGCAAATTAAGGATACTGCGGCTGAGAGTGCTCTATCAATCCTGGGATATTGTGGCTGGCCAAAGGCACTGTTGTCTGGCTGTCAGAACCTGTATGCTGTGTCACATCCCTTTGACTTTCTGTCCCCTAGGAACAGACTTTCCAAATCAACATGCTTGCCAGAGATTTACTCTTGTCCCAAAAAGGAGAGCACAACTGTTCCTGGATAGTTCTCCAGGACCCAGGATGGCCATTCGCTTTGCTTTTTTTGTAACTTGAACTGTGGCCAATGTGAGTGAAAGGAAGCTCACGGCCTTTGCAGTACGCTAATGTCTTTGGAGTCCTGTAAGCAGAGCAGCTCAAGCCAGACCTGACTCAATTGCAAGTCTTTTGCCCATGAGAGTAGGAGTTGCACATGAATAAGCTGCTTCTACTTCAAGTCTAAGTTTTCTCATCTGAGGAGCCAGATGGTAGCACCCCAGAGGTTGTCTGAGAGCACATCAACAGATACAGTGTGTGGACAATGAGGGAGTCAGTCCTTAATGAGAAATGAATGATTTAATCTGACAGCACAGACACAGACATGGAAACATCTCTAATACATCAGATCATTGGAGCCTTCTACCAAGAGGCCACACCTGAAAGCTCTGTGTTCTTTATCACAGCAGAAATTTAATTAATATATTTTTATTATCAGGATCTATTAGTTTGGGGTTATGCTATCCGCCACCGTCAGATTACTGAATCTGTAGCCTCATAAACACAATATGATGCATTTTTATAAGTTGTAGTTGTGGGTATTTTTCTTGGGAACTAGGGGGCACTAGTGGTTTAGAAATAGCAGATACAGTTTAATTCCTATCTCCTTTTTCCTGCAACTCATTTATAGCCTCTCAGACTTCTGTGTGGAACTCCAATAGAGCATGGAGCTGCCTCCTCTGTAACTGAAAACTGAAATTCAATCCTTCAGTAGCGTTCTTTTCATCAAGCCAAATAAATACAAGTCACCTTAACCATCCTGGTGTCCTTTTGGTAGACTTTCTCAGTATTTTGCTTTTCTCTCTCTACTGAGGAACATTTGTCCAGGCAAAGTCTCACAACTCCCAAGAAGAGGGCAAGAATCCCTTCCCTTGACCTAGTCATGGTGCAGTAATACTGCATGGTAGGGGATGATCGTTCATCATAATTTTGGCTCATTACTCATGTCTGTTTCACACCAGTACCTAAAAGTTCTTTCCTGCAGAGCTCCTCTTCAGCCAGCCCAGCCCCATGATTCTGCAGCACCTGCATTGCCTGAGAACTCTGCACTCTTCTCTCATGAGCTTCATGACTTTTCTAGCAGCCTATTGAGGCCCATTTGAATGGCTGCCCTGCCTTCCAGTGCATTGACTGCCTTCCCCCACTTCCCCATCTGCCCACCAATGTGCTGTCAGCTGTGAACTTGCTGAAGGTACAGGCTGTCTCCTTGCCTAAGTTTTTACTAGGCACTGCCTATCAGTTGGACTTTGTACCATTGATCAAACCTTGGCTCCTGCTAATCCAGCCATTGTTCTAACATGTAGTAGTTTGCTTCTCTATGTCTCACTGAGTTCTTAGAAATATACTACGAGATACTGCATGGTAGGCCTTCATGTGCCTCGATGTGGTTTCCAGAAGGATTTGCTCCATAAAATTACTGGAGACTGAGGTTTGACTGACTAGCAGGTATCTGCCCCATTTCCCCTTTCTTGCACATTTTGAAGGGATCTTGAGCCCTATCTTCTCATGGTAATCACAGCCAAGATTGTCACTGAGTATCACATCTTCAGCCAGAAGCACCTTATCCATGAGTAAGGAATCAAAGAGAGGCAATTCCGATGCTTGACCCATCCAACCTCTGTATTAAAGAATTTTATCTAAATTCCTGAAATTCCCTGGATTCTTGCACCAGACTGTGCTGCCGTTTCAGCAGATACTCAACAATAGCAGTACCGTATTGTGCTGAAAATAAAAAATGTCTTGTAATATGTTCTTATTTTCAAGGTAGGTTATCAAAGATCACTTGAAAGTCCAAATGTGGAAGAAATCCAGGACCTCCATAGTCCTTTTATGTATGGAAATAGTCAGGTAATCATTAGGTACTAGAATTCCTTCAGTGAGTTTCATAGTATAGGTAGAAACCTGCTTTTTTTAACAGTCCTCAAAGAAAATGTACAGATACAAAGAAGTGTACATAACAGTGCTATGGAATATTCTTCTGTATGGTCAAGGTGTGGGTGCACACTAATGATTCACACTCTTAAGATATATATAATCTAGTTTTTCTTTGCAGAAAGGAATTCCATTGCTATGAATTGCTTGCAGTAAACTTCTGTTACCTCACAACAACCTCTGCTATCACCTGGCTGTAGTAATATCCCTCTCACAGAGGTCTCAGGAGAAAATGGCAGAAGGAATGTTCCCCCAAGGAACTTTGTATCAGTGATGTCAATTTAAGCAGTTGCTCACATTTTCAGCTTGTACAAAGTGACAGTACTGATCATTAACTGTTCATAACTGCTTTCTGGATAGTCCTCCCATCTCTGTTCAGGGCTGGCATAAAAAAGGATAAAAATATTTAAAAGCATATTTAAATATCGTAGAAGTAATTCCTCATTATATAGTTCTTGGTTACTGCTTGGTATTTTGAATCAGACCCATTTAGCTGCAATCAAGGTTATTCCTGTTTCACGAATAAATTAATTAGTCAACTCTCTCACCTAGAAATCACTCGAAGCATTTTAATAAAGAAGGATATCAGCTATGTGTTTGAACACGGTCCTCCACAGGCACAGGTTGATAAGTTTTTTTGCAGATAAATACATATTCTAATGAGATGAAAAAAACCCTTCAGAGTGATATTGTTTTCAGAACACAACAATTGGTCGTATAAAGTAGATAATTTCTCCATGTTAAGACAGCTGTCATTTACTTGTACTCAACAGACCATCCCACCCTGGGTATTCCAAAAAGCTCAAGAAAGTCATCTGGGCGTTATGAATATGAAATGACATCAGGATAGGGAGGTATTGATTACCAGAACTGCCTGTATTGCTGTAAGGAAGGAGCCCCAGTAGACTTGAGCTGCATCGTCTCTATTGGTCTTGTAAGGTGCCAAGGCTATGCTAACAGACTTCATATATCATCAATAAATTTGGCTTAGCCCAAGCAGTCAGTGCTTTCTTCCAGTTGACTGTGTGATTTCTACTGAAAATGAACTATGTTTTTGAAATTTAAAGCTTATTATGTGTACTAATAGTAACCACACACCATGGACAGTTGTCCTGAATTGACTGTCTCTATATGGTAAACACCTCCTTTTACTGCGTACTATCTCTCAGAATTCAATGCGTGGCTGTCAAATGTTCTTATTGTGATGCATGTCTTTGCTATCTGCCAGCATGGCATGCATTCCTTACTGTTCTTCGCTTATAAACTCTACACTGGCGTAGCTTCAAGACTTAAAGAGCCTGTTAAAAATTCCTAAGGATCATGTCCCATTCAGCATCAAAAATACCAGAAAGTCAATGCTGTCCTCTCTGCTTACCCACAAATGCTGCCCTTTAAAGAGAAGAACATTTACCACCCTAGGACCAATTTGCTGTTTGGAGTGGGAATCACTCAGGCACTGAAACATGACTTGAAGTCTATTTTCACCCTAACACATAGGAATTATATTAATAGTTCAAAAAAGATGGACATTTTAGAGATCCCTGTGATGTTCAGATACATAGCCTAACGCTTTCAGTCTTAGTGACTTACTCTTGAGAGTAAGCCACTGAAAACAATATTTGACATCGAGAGGCCATCAGGCTTGTGGCAGAACAGGGAAGGTCTGCATTGTAAGCGAAATTTTAGTCTATTCTTAGCATAGCAAGGCCAGACTGAGGTCTCCTGTCCTTTTTGCTTCTTTTTTTAACTTGTAAAGTCAACACTTGCTTTTCTTGTTTACAACAAGGTGATTCTCTTCTCTTATACTGGTATCAATGAGGGTATACGCCATCATCAGTGACCTCAGTAGAACATCACCAGTGTATAGCAGTGCTACAGCAGTGTTTGGATTTCACCCCCAGTTTGTACAGCCCATGCCTCTCTCACAGATATCAGTGCGCAGTCAGTCACTGACAAGGGTACATATTAAATGCAAATCCTTGTCCATCAGATTTAAGATAAAATGGAATTCAACCAACATTGCAGAGACTTTCCCTACATTCAAGATTTTTATTCTGATCTGGACATGAACAGGCATGTAATTCTGTGAACACTGTAGTGCAATTGAGGCACACTTTTGCTTTTGTTAATGGCAGTACTTGCCAAGGGAGCAGGAACAAGCTTTTCACATGAGCTTTTATTTATTCAAGAGATTCTTTTTTGTGTGTTTTGCAATTGCATTGTGCATAATCTAAGAAATACTTTACAGAGGTTCAAATTACATACAACTAGCATTCACTAATAGGAGACGTTTACCTTTGGTCTTGGTTGCAAACTTCCCTCAATTTAAAATTTAGTTTTAATGTTTCAGTATATATATTGCCACTGTAATATTGCTAGCAATATATTTCTTCCAGAGTGCTGTAGAAAGATCGACTTAGTTCTATAGTCTCTCTTTGGACTACAAATACTGACGGAGTACTAAAAACCAGAAGGAATATCAATCAGCATGCCCCTAATTGTATTTGTGACACAGAATAGATTTTAAGCATCAACTTTGAAATTAAAAGTGATGTAAAGGTGAAAGAATTTCTGAAAAAAATGGACTGTGAAATTAATGAAAAAGTTGCACAGAAGTCAGAGCTGGTATTGTCTTATAAATGAAAAGAAAGACAGCAAAATGCATGCCAGGCAAAACAAGATTATGTTTTGCAATTGTTTTCCCAGCTGATAAGAATAAAATCTGTTTTCCTGTTAGGCTTTCAACAGTCTCCAGAATAAATCTTCCCATTTCTACTCTTATTTGTTTAATGAATGCTTTTTACTCTGTGAGTGTGTGTGGTAAATGAGAGGTTCTGGTAACACATATCAGACAAATGCTTTGTGTGCCACCAAGTGCTTCCTAAGTAGAACTTCTGATTGCAGCTCCAAGACATAATTTGATAAGTTATATATGGCCACTGGATTTTATTTTCATTAAGGAGTGTTGGATGGAAATTTCATTTCTATAGTAAGACTAGTTGGAATTTCACTTTGTTCTGCAAATACTAATTTATAGATTGTAAATGTTGCCTTTTATAATTTTTTTATTTTTTCCTTTAATAAGGAAATGGATCTTTTCTGGCTTGTAAGTCTTTTTCTATAATGTAATACTAGAGGAAAGTGGCATAGAAGAAAAAGCCGTCTGTTTTATTGTCTCCCAAATGAGTGTAAGAAATGAAGAAGACTGAGATTAAATCACTTAATTATCTTCCCCAGTACATTCTAGACCCTATCACAGCCCTCCCAAAGCTTTGCAGATCTTACAACGTGCCTGGAAAGTCAATTCTGAATGCCCTTTCAGTCCAAGAGGGAGGCAGGTGCCAAAACAAAGCATCGACCTCAAAGAAGCGAAGAAGTGAGCAACTCTTCAACTGTAGAGACAGATCACCTCTGCTGCCTGCAACTACCTGCAGTTACAGCTTTGCTATGGTTACAGCCTTCCCATTAATGACATCCTCTGAGATGAGCATTTGGTCACACCTTCTGGTGAAGATGTACTCTTGTTTCCTCTATCCCATTTTGGCTGTAGTCAACCGCACTGGCAGAGTGACTGGGTGTCACTTCTGTGTTGCACCTCAGAGACTCTCTTGACCTTTGTGTCTTGGGCAGAGCAATGCAAAATTATGATTTAAGAAACAGAAAATCTATCCTAGGGAAAAGCTTTCAGGGTGAAACAGTAGAATAGAGACACTGAAAGCAAGCTTTGGGCAAAGTATCCCAGAAGAAAACCAAGAGATTCCAAGCAAATCTCTTCCAAAGGCAACAGATTGATCAGCAAGCTTTTTCTATATTCTTTGACCAGGGCTGTAATAGCTGAAGATATGTAATGAATAATCATTCAGTTGAAAGCTTAGGTTATTGACTAACTATTCTACTTCTAGATTGTTTTCAGAATATTTTAAAGCCTTCTGTTTTAAACTTCTTCACTGAAATTGCACCTTGCAGTGGTCAGAGCTCCAAGAGCTACGCTGGTGAAAG
The DNA here is from genome assembly GCA_033558235.1 of Neomorphus geoffroyi. NCBI lineage: Eukaryota > Metazoa > Chordata > Aves > Cuculiformes > Neomorphidae > Neomorphus > Neomorphus geoffroyi. The sequence continues at coordinate 25,100,793 of JAUMJM010000002.1, forward strand.
GTAAAAATGTCTCCAAATTTGAGAGCTGCATGATGGGGCTGTTAATTTATTTTACCAGAAGAAACCAGTCAGATATATTAAAATCACAACAAAATAGCCTTGCTGGCAAAGATCACAGCAGGAAAACAACAAAGTTCATGTTCTGCCATGGACACCAACTGTCAACAGACTTGGTGGCATGTGAATACTGAAAGGACAGAAAATGTGAGGTTTTTTGATGTCTCTAATTTTGAGGAATGGTGAATGTAAATTTAAAATTAAGCTTTTTTATTCTTTCTTCCAACCCTGAAGCAGGAAAGCAGACCTTGTCTTTACTTAGCAGTGCAGCAGAGTTGCTGTGATTTTCTATCAGAGGAGCAGGTCTGCTGGCTGAGGATCAGGACCACACCTTGTGTTCTTTCCTGCCAACTTCTAGCCTCACCCTTTGCACTTCCCCCGGGAGAAAACCTTGCTCTTGCCAGAGGCAAATTTTCTCTGACAGAAAGATGGCCTCGTTAGACAGGCCATGTGTGAACTTCACTATTCTTTCGCTTCTCTACTCCTCAAGTGATTAAAGTGGTGCAGTTGGCTACAGCATGGTATTTAGTCTCCATTCCAGATGGAGCCTTCTCCTCCACCACTTCTCCAGCCATTTTCCTCCAAGTTTTCCTTCCTTCCTTCCTTCCTTCCTTCCTTCCTTCCTTCCTTCCTTCCTTCCTTCCTTCCTTCCTTCCTTCCTTCCTTCCTTCCTTCCTTCCTTCCTTCCTTCCTTCCTTCCTTCCTTCCTTCCTTCCTTCCTTCCTTCCTTCCTTCCTTCCTTCCTTCCTTCCTTCCTTCCTTCCTTCCTTCCTTCCTTCCTTCCTTCCTTCCTTCCTTCCTTTCTTTCTTTCTTCCTTTCTTCCTTTCTTTCCCTACAACAGGCTTCACGGCTTAGTTCTTTCTGGTCTGGATAAAAATTTTACCAGGAATTTTAATATAGAATGATTTTTAGAAGAAGAGCCATGCACTGTATGCCAGGAGAACAATTAAGGAGTCTTTGTTAGACTTCAGCTGAGTTTGATGCTGTGTACATGGACTGCATTTGATTTTGCATGTCTGCAGAACATCATTAATCATGGTGCTTCTGGCTCCTGCGGCCCTGTTCTGGTTGTATTTCTCCTCTGCGTCTTAGCAGTCTGTTTAGTAATGACTAGCTACAGTGCGAGAGGTTTGAAGTCTGAGAGGCTGAGATCAAGACCCTGTCAGGCCGTAGACTTTTATCATCTTGTCTGGAGATTCTTTTGTGACTGTGTCTGTCTCTCCTCTGCTGATTAAGTCAGGATGTAGGCACCTCACTTTTGACTACAGTTAGGAATGGTTCACTAGGACTTTCCCCGTGACATCAGTGTCATTATATTTCTTTTCCACTCTGATTTTCTTCAGTGTTCAAAAAAATCCAAACCAAAATAACCCACCTCTTTTTCCTTGTCTTTTAGTGGCTTTTACCCAGTTTAAAAATTTTTGGAAAAAACTCAAATTGCCAAAAATCCCGTCAAATCTCACACCAAACAAGAAGTAAGGAAACAGGGAATAAAATGGTAAAAATCAGGGAGAAAAAAGAATAAGTAATAAGCAAAAATGTAAAAAATGTAAAATGTAAAAAAAATGTAAAAAATGTAAAAAAGAAGACAGAGAAAAAGACCTGTCCCCAAATGTCAATTTTAAAAAAATCTTCTATTAGATATTAAAAATGGTGATGTATAAAAATGTACAATACAAAATTATCTATATCTAGTATGAAGCAATTTTAGGAACAGCTGTAATCTAGTCACAAACAGAAAATATTTTTTCTTTATTAAAATAGTGCGTACAAATACCATTTCAGTAACCAAATATTTCCTCTCTGACCTTATTACCTTGTGTTTGATCGAATTTCTTCCTTGAATTTTTCTAATTCCTTTCTAAGTACAATTTTACTTTGATGCCCACAATTGTCCTATAACAATGGATTCCAGAGTTTAATTTTACTGTTAGAACTTGCTTACTTTTATGTGTTTTTAAGTTGCTGATAACTTCAGTTAATTACCTCTATTTTTTTTGTATTGCAAGGAACCCTAAATAAGCACTTCCTACTCATTTTCTCTTTCCGTTGCTACTCACAAACTTCTGTTATCACCACTCTGTCATCACTTTTCCAGGCTGGAAAAGTGCATCTGGTACAGCAGGTTTTGTCATAAAAACTAAAATGATACTAAACTTCTGTAACCTAAATAACTCACATTGCACAAACCACCTGAAAGACTGGTTCCAACTCATTTACACTTGAGACCCTAAGTTATTTAAAATAAGTCACTCCCTTTAACAACTGCAGTTATTTAACCCCTCAAAATATGACTTCTTCTATTTAAAAAATTGCTAATGCCAACATTATCCAAGGCCTGTAGTTCATTCCCAAACAATAACTTCATTTTAGATGCTCACACTTGCTGCTGTGTTACTACGGTAGTACTCAAGGTTAATGTGATGTGCACTAGAAGACAAATCTGTCAGCTTGAAACCTGAAGGCAGAGAGTATACACTACTGTTATTGCAGACTATTCAGTTTGAGAGCTATATCTTGACCTCAGTCCTAAGGCTTTACATACCTGAGTGGATAAAAGTGTGACACAAAGAGCTTTTGCAGGATTGCCATTCCTAGGGAAGCTATATTATTCTTGGTGAATAAATTCTGCATTAGCTCTCAGCTGAAAACATATAATTTGCTAATGATGTGTTGAGCAATCATTCTTGTAAATATCATTAGCTGAATTTTTCTCTAGAAAAGCAAAAAGTAAAAATATCAGGGTTTTAAATGAACAAGAAAAAATCACACCGAATTTTAACACACTTTAAAAATTGTGACTGCTTCAAATTAAATACTGTGTTTTGACTGGGAGAATTAATCCTCTTGCTCTCTGATGCACAAGACATTCCTCCAAGTGGTACTGTAGTCAAAATATTCTATCATTTGCTTACATGCAATTTCCATTAATTTCAGTGAGACTACATGGAAGTGAGAAAGAGCTACCTTTTATGGAGGTAATTTTCTATTATATGCTCTGCTTTCACTGAGTACATTCTATCTTTCTCAAAGGCAGATGTATGCATGGGGTAGTTGCAGAATGTATTCTACTGATCTACACTACTCACACATTAATTTGGGTTTACCTTATAGAATACTGAGTGCCATATCCTGCTAAAGTTACTTATTTGAATTGTATTGCCTAGCTGTACAGGGAAAGCTGAGTTTAGCCCACTGTATTTTTAATACGCAAAAATATTCATCCACTCCCTTCTAATTTTATATCAATGTCAGGAAACACAATCAAAAAGGAATTAATTTCCATGAGTGTGAAAGAACAGATATTTTTAAGCTTTATTTCACTACCAGTGTTTCTTTGACATTTGAAGAAAAAGTCCTTTACATTCCACCTGTCACTCTACCTGGTTCTCCCAGCACATACCTAAGCCACTGGAGAGGGCAGATGTAGGTCAGGTCTTATTTAGCAGTGCTTTCAGGTAGGACTTGCCATGTGGTACCTATTTATGCTTCTTTATTTTTCTAGTGCAAACCAGAATTGTGTAATCAGTTAGAGCTGGACAGCTACTGTCCAGGCCTCCTTTCACCTGCATGCTTTTGGATAGAGATCAGGCAGTGACGCAGCTCCAAAGTAGCACTCTGGATGAGCTGGGATCCTGTCACATGCTGCTTACAACAGCTGCAGTTCTGCACACTGTTAATACTGATTGTTAGCTATTACACTGAGCTAGGTAAATAGGATGAATCATCGTGTACATGAAAAATGGTCTGGCAGAGTACATGTTGTCACAAAACGTTGTTAAATGGACAGTCAGACAGTTTGAAGCCATCTGCCAGGTTCATTGGCTCTGACTGATTTCAAAACATCACATCATTAGCCTATACAAAGTAATTTGCAGAAGGCATTGCACAAAATAAACAGGATTGTGTTGAAATTACTGAGATGTGTAATGCTTTTTATATAGTATACTGTTTAAAAATAAACATGTTTTCAGCTTCTCTGCCTTCCAATATATCAAAAGTATTATAATTATTCTTGGATGGGTTAGTGCTGGAATTTGGCTTATAAACCAGAATAGGACATTTTAAACAACTTTTCTCTTTAAAAGAATCACATTATTTTCATGCCTTGGCATGATTTCTCATGTAGTGACTTAGCCAGGTATTTCCAGTATAAAAGTCCAACTGATGAGCTGACAGAATATTATCATATCTTATTGGAGTCACACATAGCTTGCTGTTAGAGCTCTATGTTAACAGGAGTCCAAATCCTACAAGTGTTAGAAATACATTTATTATTTACAAGACGGAAAGAATATTACAAAGGTATTTGCACCAAAAGCCAGACTCGGGTTGTTTTGATTTCTAGACTGTTCTTTTTGCTTTTTTCCATGGACTTTTTGTCTTACACACTGTAATCAAAATTGTTTTGCTATGAATTCGTAACAGGAATAATGATAAATAACTGCTAACGTATTATTATAATGCACTTATATGAGTTTTCAGTTTGTCCTTATGGTATGCTACTGCCTGATGACCCTTCTAAAATGGCAGAACTCCAAAATCCTTTTGGCAATGAAAATGCATGATTACAGGCATTCCTGCTGCCACATATACATGTAGCTTTCTGAAATTTAACTTGATTTAATCCTGGTGTTCATTTATCTGGAAAAGCCTGGGTTTAACAGATGTAGTCCATACGTTTACTTTGGACTTAAATGACGAAATTAATAGGACTTTTCTTCATCTGTTTATCTGATTGTGGACCAACTCACAGTCATGCACAGTTGTATTTTTGCATAAGTTTAATAGAATAAGGCTCTCTGATTTCAAGCGCATCATGGAGTGAAATTCTTTCTCCATTGGAGCACATAATAATGCTTCCAGTGATTTCTGTAAGATTCATGGACTCATGGACTTCCCCTGTGTTTATTTTATTAGGCTTGACCAATATAATTCAGATCTGGTTCTGGATTTCAAACACTGCAAAATTTGAAGTCTAAATCCCAGGTTTGACAATCGCCCATATTGCATGAATCTTTACTAATTAAAAAAGGATATTTTTGGGACTGAGCACACACAGTACTATTTTTTTCATTAATGTCTGGTTGGGCAATTTTTTTCTTGGATAAGGACTATTCAGCTTACTGCTATATCTCTGTGATTTAAAGTAAGAGTATTGCAACACATCATCTAAACTCTTATGTCCTGCTGGCAAGCTACATGAAAGATACCATACCAGTTCCCTGTCAATTGCTCCAGCATCTTATTAACTTCTCTGCACATAGTAAGTTATAAATCATAGTATGATTCATACAGGTTCTCTGACCATTAAACATTACTACAGGGGTTGACATGAGCTTTGTCAAGAATTGAACATTTAGTCCTGACCTGGTTCAAATCATGGAAAAATAATTCTGCAAAATGTATTACCATTCTGAAGTTTCTTTGATTCTGAAGGCTTAAGAGTGGAGACTTTAGTTTTTCCATCCACATGTTTGTGACCTTTCAGAAAAGAATATTCAAATAGGGTTTTTTTCTTGTTTCTACTTTTTTTCCATTGAGTGTAAAAAATGAACAAAGTTCAAGGTTTATTTTGGGTTGGGGTTTTTTTTCAACTATTTTCTTCTTTGCTGTTCTACAACTATTCAGACCTTATCCAATTCTTAAAAAGTTATCAGATATGACTCACGTATTTTTCAAGAGATATGGAAGTGCTGAAAAATTCCCAGCAGAGCAAAGAAATGTGTATAAAAACAAAGGACCAGAGGGAAGACGGTAGGCAATGACTTCTTATTTTGTAGTGAGAAGTTTGATATCTTTGCTTTTGAGGCTGATAGTGGTGATTCACTATAACCTGGAGAGAGCTACCAGAACCCAAACCAAGCTTGACATCATAAAGCAAAATAAAATATCATAAAATAAAATAAATGTTATTAGTTTAATTTGGGGAGAGAGACTTTTCTACTAAAAAAATGCAAAAACTGGCACCTGCTGATAGGTAAATCGTACAGAAATGATTGCCCTGTTAGGAAACAGAAGACATCTGACCACACCGTTTCTCCAGAATTCCTTTGTCCTTTGAGAGAGAGATGGAGCTAAAGAGAGTGATCCCCACTTGCCTTCTCGAGGCAGCTAGTATTCTGCTTTGATTGCTACAATGGAACTTGAGAATACAGAGGAACTGTTTCAAAATTTAGTGGTTGTACTGAGAATAAGGAAAACTAACATCTCTTTTGGCTAGAAAATGTCCTCTCTGCATCTTGGATTATCTTGGATATCATTATAAGACAAGTTCAATAGCTGACCTGTGGTTACACCTGATATTATGCTAGAGCAAATCTAGAAAGTTCAAAATTACGTTCTTCTTTTACCAACTTAAGTATATGTCATTAATAATAACACAGCATTATTGTTCAAATAATTTATACATTTTTATTGGGTTGCATTAGAAGGATTAGGCAATGCAATAATTACATTAGTTGTTCCTCACACCTCTCTATAAAACCCTTTTCCAGGTGTACCTTGCTGTAACTTTTTCCAGATTCACATGGATACAGTGAAAAAGTTCAGCTTCTCAGTCCTGCTTCAGAACATCATCTTGGTGACGAGTGGTCTATAATTTAGACAATGGTAGAGATGAATGATTTATGACATTTGCTCAGCAGCTTTGAAGTTATTACAAAGTGATGTGTGGATTGTCAGCTGGGTAACCGGCTAGAATAACTCCATAATACTCCAGTCACTTAATTGCCTAATGAAACTCTCATAGTACAAGTTGTCCCAGAAGTCTGTGTCATAAAAGAAAGCAATGAGAGGATGTAGTGGCTTAAAGTCTTAATTTAGCGAGATAGTCAAGCATGTGGCCAGCATAAATCTAAACAGCTCCATCAAAATCTGTGAGACTTCAGGATCATTGCAGAATTACTCTTCCTCTGGAACAGCATGGATGCATCATGCAACAATGTGATAGGAATTCAGAAAGGAGGAAGAATGGAACAAATAATATCAAAGTATAAGTCTGCTGTAACAGTGTCCATTACTCGGGATGAAACGTATCAATGAATGGTAAGTAAGCTATATGGCTTAGTAAAAAGCAAGTGAGCTGTTTCCAAGGACGTACAAATCCAAATAAGATGATTTATTGTCTCAGATGCCCTTCAGAATATAATGTGAGACATTAATTTGCTTCTCTTGCACATTAATGATGTCTTGCACTACAGACATGAATGCTACGTGATAGAATATTCATGTGTCTTGCTTAGGCTGTTTCAGAGCCCGAAAAGGACAAGAAAGAATTAGAGGTTACTAAGATTGTTTGTTAAATCCCTCTATGTCCAGCCTTCATAATTAAGCTCCTCCAAAATTTCTTTAAATCCCCAAATTTTGAAACTAAACTAGTCAAGGGTCACCCTGCTTCCCAAAAATCAGCAATCAAATTCTCTCTTAACTATAGTCTAAACAAGAGCAGATTCTAAAATGTCCGCTCCTGATATGTTTAAGTAGAGACTTCAGTTATACATCTATATTTTCAGAGATACTCCTAAACATTCAGATTTTTTTCAGCTGACCCTAGAAGCTGGCACTGTACTTGAAATTGTTGCAAAGCTGTGATACCAGACAAAAAAGGGAATTCAAAGGGCTTTCAAACAAACAAGGAAAGGAGCAATAGGTAAAATCAGATATCAGTTCTGGAGAAATAAACTCACAATAGTATCTGGATTCTGCATCTGCCCAGCATGTGTAGTTTCTGGCAATGAGTAACCACTGTTGGAGGAGTAAATAAAGAAGAATGACAAAAAAATCAAGCTCAACACCACAGCTGTAAAAATCAGGCATGGCCGAGCTAATGATGAAATAACACTGATGGGCAAAGACCGTTACAGTTTTTTTTGTCTCTTCCTGTTTTTCAGAAATAGATTCAGTCCAGCACATGCTGAAAGACAGGGCTATGTCAAAAGCAGAGTTGTATTTTGGTCTACCAAAACTAATTTAGCATAGTGTGTCAAAAGAACACAGGTAACTTTCACTCTGCCAGCAAGTTGACATTTTAGGTTGTTCTTTTCATTCTGCAAAACAAAACAATGATATCTAGACTAAAATGCATACAGAAGCCAGACAGCGCCAGAGAACTGTTTGCATTTAACATGGAGATGCAGTTCTTTATCATGGGTGGACAATAAACACTCACTTAAAAAAGAAATGGAATAGAGAAATGCTGTCCTCCTGATTTATCATTTATAAAGCTCTTCTAAGGTTCATCTCAAAGATACATTTGGAGAATATCTTCTATTCTTTCAAGGCCCAGAAAGAGCGTTGTGGGATACTATAGAACAGTCACATCATGTTCTTCTAATGTCAGAGAGTCATTTTGGCCATTTAATACAAAGCCTTGTGTAAGGAGAAGGAAGAATTTCCTCATCACAGTGGAACAGTATCTGCTATCAGGCCCAGTCCTAACTCTCAGACTGCAAGAAGAGTACACCATTGTTTTCCAAGATACTTCCCAAGCGTTCAAACTGTTGTCCTTCCTGAGAGAAAATCAAATTAAAACAGTAAGGATGTTATAGTCTGGATTATAATGCCCCCTTTTTCTTCTTTAAGGGAATGATCTGCAGAAAATAGCTTCAGCATTTACTTTCTGGTGTACCTCACAAGTCAAATGGTTTTATAATTCCAGGGCAACACAACTGCCCTGGAAACTGATAGTCATAAACAGGGAGACAATACCTGAACTATCTACATCTTGAGTGATAGAAAGCTTTAAACGTTTAGGACAGACATCTTAAATGTGAGTCTGTTACATTGGAGGTTTCATATGGAGAAAGCAGTAATATGTTATTTTCCAAGCAACCTGTTCTGCTAGCAAAGTAGGCTGCCATAGCTCACACAGCACATGGGCCTCGTTGAGTTTCTAAGGCTTCATAGCAACCATGAATCATTATGGTTAGTTCTGACCCCAATAGGAAATGATGCAATATCTGGTGTAGATGTTGCGTAGTACATCTTGTAGATACTGTATCTGCTCTGCTCCTCCTGCATGACTGCTGTGGATCTGTGCCTGTGTGAGTATAGTCACTGTCTCTGCCGGCCTTGGTGTGATTCTTGGCTTCCAGCTCATCTTCTCTTATCTCACAAAGCAGGCCTGCAATGACAACCAGCTTCTGCTAACAGTCCAGATCACCAGGCAAGTTCATAGGGATGAGGTCAAGCTAGAAAGTCTGTGGTCGTTTTTCAGGACCTTCACATTTCTCTAGGATGTCTTAGAGAACATTCTTAAATGCCTGAATGACATAAGAAGAGATGAGAGCCGTTGGCCAGGCACTTCATAATGTTATCAGCCCTTATTAATCTCACCAAGCAGTCTCAGAGAGCCCTGGAATAAACTTAAACTTCAGATAGATTTATCAAATTCCCACAGCATCCCTGTGGTTTTTTAAATTTGTTTTTGCCTTTGTGCACCATCTTTTCCAAGATCATAAAAAGTCAGATGTTGTCCTAAACATGTTGTCCTAAACAGCTTCCAGGCACCCAGATCTGTGTTAATTTTTGTCATGTGAAACCTGTGGAACATGTTTCTAGCCAACATGTAGTCTGCAGCATCCTAGGAACTCTTTTTCTTTATCCCATTCTATTCCTAGCCATCAACTTGTAGTTACTGGGTCTTTGTGAATTCTAACACCCCAGACACCTGGGAGTACAGCCAGCATAGAACATATTTGGGAATTTGCCACCTATCCAACTGAGAAAGGCTCATTAAATGCTTGGAAATCAAGGCGGCAGATGAAAAGGTAATGTGATGTTACTTTTTTAGAAGTATTTTGATTTTAAACCAGTTTGATGGGGTTTTTAAGTGATCTAGGGGAGAAAGTGTTCTGAACTATGAATTTAGGGCTGACAAAGCTGGATGCAACACTTTCTATTCTAAATAAAACCAACATTAAAGCAAAGCAAAGACTGCTAAATCAATAGTCAGAAAATGCAAAGTGAAGTTTGAAAACTCTGCTTTAATTCCAACCCTTGTATTCATGCCTTAAAGTAAAGCTATGCTTTATGCATTTAAAAAAGATTTATCAAATAATAAGACTCACAATTCACTGCCACCTGGCATTGTTCATAGAATCTCACAAACAGCAGTTCTGAGTCCTATGGGCGACAGCTGTGCTCAGCTGTGAGCAAAAGCTCTTCAGTCTGAAAAAATGACATGTTGGGAAATCTCTGCATTTCCCATCCCAGGGCCTGCAAAATAAGGTGTTAAGTCATGACAGTCTGTTGGAAGAGAAACATTTATGTGCTTTCCTTAAAAACACCAAAAAAATCTATCCAGAATCCCCTTGAAAAATTGGGGGGTGGGGAGAGTATAAGGTGTTAAGTGTGTGGAAACGTTTATGAAACTGCATATTGATTTCACTCTCTCAGTTGGAATTTCTTTCAGTCTTCAGTGCACACAGCAGCAGGAGAAGTTACACTAAGCTCAGTAGAAGTCGTCATTCAGCTCATCATCTATGATGCCTTCAGTAGTCAACAGAGAAAGGTGAAAGGTCTTGCAGAGCATGGCATCGGTGGAACTCATTTTATGCACTCCAGGAACCTCTCTTTTCTCATAGACTGTAGACACCTAGGGAGTCCCTAGCCTACTGATTCTGGCATCTAAGGTGACTGCCTGGAACAGGGAGGTGTGATTATCGTCACAGAAAGGTTTCTATCCTGGAGGCTGGAGAAGGTTAATGGGGGCTAGGTCTTTTTGTGATGCACCATGTGGCCTCTTCTTTGCCGAGTTTCCAAGAACTGTTGTTTGTTCCCTGGAAGACAGTGTTACATTCTTCCCCTCCTTTGATTGGTTGACACGATCTGGGTGGGTGCCAGAGGATAAACCCTGCTGTTTGGAACCAGTAACTGGCTTCAAGGAGAAGCATCTTCGCATTTCCCTCATGCACTGGAGAACATGAAGAAACTTTACTCCACTGAACTCAGCTCTTAACCTAATTCTTATCTGCAAACTCTCAAACATCAAGAAAACAGGCGCTTGAGGTGTTTTATAATTTCTGATTGCACTTGGAATTTGGGAATTGTTTTTCAGCTAATTCCCAAGGGCTTCTGATGACTTTGAGCTTTTCCAGTGTCCATTAAGCTTTCTGACAACTTTGTAGGGTAGAAAAGGACACTCTTCATTTTGGAAAGCTACCCTTGTATAATCTTGTGTCTTTCCAATCTGTCATGGAGAAGTAGGAATACTGGGAAAGTCTCAGCGGAACATTTGCAGCCTTTGCTGTTTGCTTCGAAAGCCTCGCAGCAGACTTACAGGGAGACTGAAGAATACAGTGCTTGCTCTCTACCAATACCTCCTGACCAAATGCCTGAATTCACTGTGCAGGAGTTTTCTGTGCTGCTGTACCTTTCCAGGAAACTCTCTCAGATTCTTAAAGGCGCTTTTAGCAGATTGGACTCAAGTCTGCGTTCTGTGCTATGCTGATTACCCTCCAAATACAGAGGCACCATAAAGCCAATCAGCCGTCAGACAATGGGGCTTGCAATGACCAGGGCCAAGAGCACCCTGCATTTTTTATGGAATTTAACTATAGAAAACTGCAAAGGAATAGGCACAGTTATTAAAAATAATATTGTGTACACAGTATTTTCATGGCAATTTTGCTGTGGTTGAGGAGGGCTTGCACTGATATACTTCAGGCTTTGAGAGTCTGCAAACCAATATGGAGATGAGACTGAAGGTAAATCATTCCTAATTTTTATGCCTGCCCCCTTCTTATTTGAAATCTTGTTTCGAGGGAGTATTTTTCCTCCAGATAAAAGCCTCATCTGAGATTCAGACATATTTGGGTTTGAATTCCAGACACTGACTTGGAAAATCTTGCATTGCACATGGAAAAAGTGATACCAGATTCTAATGGTTCACTGTAGCTTTAGTATGCTCTCATCTAGTGGCAATGCTTTCTTAGCACACTGTGCTAAACAAAGTTCTCTTTAATGAGGGCCTGCAAATGATTTGCAAGCCTTGTAGAGAGAAGTCAGAAGTTTGCTTTACACGGTTGCTATCTGAGTTGAATTCTAACACGTTGTAGTATGAAAAACTGATTTTGTACGTATGTAGTGGTGTGCATATGTGTGAGTATAAAGACATCGCTTCCTAAACTCTGTGGATATTTCCAAGCAAGACTGCCTTTAAACCAGACTGCACTTTGTATAAACGTAAACTATCTACCTTACCACCTTGTGCTTTTTGTCACTTATCTACATATCTCCTGCCTGCTTGCCTGCTGATTTTCCGGTCTGGTTTCCTTCAGGCTTGCAGTGAGTCAACCATCTTCAGTTTGGACAAAAGAACTTGGAAATTGATGCATTTGCAGAAAATCACTTAGCAAAATTAGTGGCCCCTTAGTTTCATTGCCCTGTATGACTTTTTGGTTTTTCATCCTAGCCAATTAAATCAATAGGATTTTCAAATGTTCTTAGAAATTAATTAAAAGTATAAGGAATGGAGGTCATTTAAAACAGCATCTGGAGGACAAGAAATCATTAAATGAACACAAGCCTAAATTTTCAATTGCTGAGGCATTCTGTAGTGCAATTTTTGGCAAATGAAATTTCTACTGAAAAATGTAAACAAGGATTGTCAGGACTTCATTCTTTGGATGCTGTTTTTCAGAAGGAAGATTCTGCCAATATATCTCTCACATTGTTATGGAGATTTAAATCAACGTGTTCAATCTGGAATAGGGTGTTTTTATTTTTCAATGACTATTCCAGTAGATCAAATGAAAATTCTCTCCATAGTTCTTGGGCTGATGCTGTTTGAAAGGAAAAAAACTGTAAACTTTATTTGAAATTTGTCATTTTGATCAATCTCTTCCTGACAGAAAAGAATAGCTGTTGGCTCAGGTGTCTAATGCTGAGGCCAAATGAGAATAGGGAAGGTAATATTAGCTTGCGTATCCCAGAACAGTTCATGGTTCATGATAACCATTGAATAATCAGGGTCAAATCAGTGTTATGTTGCTATTAATTTACTAAAGAGCTCCCACAAAAAACTATTGTGCCGGGCCTGTGATAAGCCACGTGTCTCATGGGACAGCATTGCTAATGAGAGAAGCTTGAGAAACTTGTCTGTGCCTGAGTTTATATATCAGCTGTAGAGTCTTTCTATTATGGTGACTCACATTTGATAGTTTTCTTAGCTTTATTGGTGACTTTTCTTCCTGCAGCCAGTAATTTTGGTGTAGGTATTCGGAACTGTTATATGAAGTAAATCTGGTTATATGTACCTTTAGCACCTCTTTGAGTTAAGTGTTGTTTGATTATGGAACCAAATGCCACTTCAGCTTGAACAAAATGATACATTTGCTTTCACTTTGGAAAGAACAGTTGCTGTTTTGCTGTCCTGTCTTCAGATTGTGAAATGATAGCTAAGGCTCAACTGTTTAAAACAAAGTTCTGCCAAGGCTGTATTACCTATTTCTGGCTCTGCTTGATCTCTTCAATATGGCCCGGAGAATTCTTTGAACTTCTGTGCTTCATTACTTTTCATTTCTAAGCTGATGGTACTGAGTCATTGATTGCTTTTCATGGCTCTGAACTACGTTCCAGTTTAAGACATGATTGCAATTTCTTTCTCACACCTACTAAATATTGCTCACTTACAGATCAACTTGACTTCTTCTAGCCTTGACCTATTAATCTAGGCATGCAAATTCTCTAAATATGGCTGTTATGCTTCTTTTCACCATCCCTATGTAGGCTCATATCTGACAACAGCAGGCCGCCAAGAATGACTGCAGTACTTCTAGAAAACCTTTTCAAAACTACACTCTGATCCTTACTCCCATTGCTGTTTACTTGTATGCCCTACTCACTTTGCTCTTCAAATTTCATAGGTTAGTCCTTAATTTTTCCCCGCTATTGTTTGATAAAATGCCTGTTAACATACAGAGAAGTGAACTTGAACTCTCTATTCAATAGAAATATGTTCCTTCTTGATTTTTCAGAATAATCTAGGAAGGTGCTAAACTCCAAACAGCCCTTGTGATCTGTACCAAGACCCTGCAGACAGCACACTGGAAGATCAGCCATTGCATTTTATAGTTTTGATGTCATTTCAGTCAGCAAGTTTTGAATCCTGTGTTTAAGTCAAGACCCAAAAAGTAAAGATCTAAGTCCAGAAGGGATAATAAAAGCTCAATTAATGTAAATGCAAGTTTTTATTTGAAGGGTTTTACCACCAACACCTAATCTTATGGCTGCTTTTGCTTTTGTTGCTATTGTGCTAAAGCATCCAAGAGGGAACGTGGGAATTATGGACATATATGGTGCATCTATCTAAGAAATTTTAACTTATAAACTTATATAATGTATTTCATCAGCATAATCTAACTTTTTTGCTGTAACACACTAGTGATATATTCAGTTCAGTGTATTTCAGCTCACTCCTCTCTTCTCATCAGAAATGTAGTTTAGTGCTTTATAAAAGTGAAAGAACTCTGTAAGGTAGGAAGACGATCTCTTAGATGTATTTGTGGATATCAAATAGAGACAATGTTGGTAGTTGGGTTTTCCAAGATAACAAGGTATTTAAAGATTCAGAAAGACACTCTGCAGAATTCTTGAACACAGAGAGGCCCTTAGCTCCCCAAGATGCACGCGGGTATAAAGATTCATGCCCATGAAAAAACACGGGAACTATGGCATCTGATACATGAGTGCTCTCAAGAAGAACCCATAGTTCAAGATAGATGCTGGGACTATTCACACGTTGCACTGCGTTGGGAGCTTCAGGCTGAGAAAATAATGAAACTCATCAACAAAAGGCAGTCAGGCAGCGGAGAGTCTTCAGTCCGTCCTTTGATGGGCTGATCTCCTCTAATTTGGATTCATTACACTGCAGTCACTTGAAGACTGGTGTGTGAGGCCATACTTCAGAAAACCAGAAGAGAGAGTCACTCCTTTCTTTCAAATAAAGGTTATTAATTCAGCAGGTGGCTTTCTGGGCACCTGTGAAGCTTTCGTTTCAGAAACCTGAGCACTGACTGACTTTAACACGTAAATGCCTATTGAGAATTTTGAGAATCTACATTTTAGACTTGAGTGTCTAAGACCATCTTTACATGTCTAAGTCTTTTAAGGACCTAAACATAAGTCATATTTTTTGAAAATTCCCAAAGCTTTGAAGTTCTTAGGTGCTAATATATACCTTGGGGCAACAAAAGACTTTTGCAGTTCTGGGTATGGTTATTGTGCACAAACAAATACTGAGCTGGAGTAGGGATGTGAACCAAAGGCTTTTCTGATCTGAGTAGTTACACATGCAGTCTAGTTTTCATGAACGCTAATATGTTAGTGTATATGACCTCAAAAATTTGTTCCCACAAACGTAAGTGCTGCTAAAGCTCCATCACTTTTATGTTTCCAAAGAAATGAATGTAAAAGGAGTGTGAGATTGACCCATGCACCATTTAAAACTTTATATGGTTATTTACATTAAAAACGTGCAATATTTGTCCAACTGTAACTGTAAGTGCAGCTTTTAAAGTATCTGAGACTCTGGACTAGTTATTTATTGTTCTAGGAAATGACTTTTATGAGAACGGCACAGAAACTAGAGCCTTTTGATTCTAAGTCTAGACTAAAGCTCAGCAAAGTGTCCAGAGACAGTGACTTTCTGACTTTTTGCCTAATGTGGAAGAAATCTTCAGTGACAAAAGGGGTTACCTCAGATAAGAAAGCTGGCTGGCATCACTACGAGATTTATTCTCAGAGGCCATGAACGTACTGTAACGTGAAGCAAATTTTTCCGAGGGGACTGCTGCCAGATTTCCTGATTTGGTGGCCACTGTGTGCAGTACATTTGAAAATTATTTGCCAGAAATTTTGCTTTCATCCCACTTTTCAGGCTTTCAGCACTCTGAAATTAACAGGATCAAAAGATGTAACGCATCCACAAACAGGCAATGCTGATTGTTTTTCCAGTCCTTGAAAGAAATGGGGCGGGACATGATGTTGTGAAAAAAAGCAAACCAGAACTGGACACAGAAGACAGAGCGTGTAACTGGTGATAACAGCGTCTTTCTGCAAGAAGACTACCCTGAGGGTGCCCATCTGTGAAGTCAAGTAACAAAGGAACAGCTGTACCAGGGCAGATCAGAAATCTGTTTTCCAGTACCATGTCCCTGACAGTGGTCTACAGTGGATGCCGGGAGAAAGGAGCACAAGAGCAGGACAGCCATCTGATGCTACTTCCCAGCAAACCTTCTCCACCTCCACTGATTTACAGCTGACTGCCCTTTCTTTGTACTTCATAGCTTTCAATGGATCTTCTAACACAAATTTCTTCAGTGAGATTTTTGATCCTGTACAGCCTTTGGCATTCAGGATTTGGACCAACAAAAGAGCGAGTTGTGGCTCTCAAGTTCTGTGTCTGTTGTGGAGCAGGAACATGCTATCTGTTTAGAGCAGTACCCTTCAGCCTTGTTTGCTTTACATATTTTCTAGTGGAACTGCATTTTGCTGTATAGAAAATATAATCCTACTAATAATAGACTTACTGTTCTTAGTTACAGCTTAATTAACAACAGTCTGGGAATTCCCAGAAGTCTACTAACCCCTAGTTTTACTTTCTAATGTCCCTAGGACCTCTCTTAGAAAAAAGCCTGTTAGTCTATCGTGCAATTTTCTCAAAGAGATTTCTTATCATTACATCACTGGACCATTATGTTGGAACTATTCATGTTTCCAAAAGGCATTCCAGTTAAGTAATAATGTATTAATTACCAGTAGCATCATGTAATGTAATTATTCTTGAAAAAAAATTTCTGTCTTAAATTGAGTTTGTTAAAAATAATGAGCAAAACTTTTCAAAGCAATGTTCATTAAGAATATATATGAATTTTCCAAGTCAATCTCTGAGCAGGAAGAATGAAAAAAGTCATTAGATTAGTTTGAAAACCCTATATTTTATTTGTGATCTATAACACCAAAAGAACTGAGTTGTTCCTTTAAGTCTTAGTTTCCATATCCATAAATTTTATTTGGAAAGTATTTTGATATATGTATAAAAAGTCTTATATAAAGACTGAATTCTGTTCTGCTACTTAGTTGGCAAAGGCGTATTATATAAGCGTATCAAAATATAGATATATAAGAATTTCTATGGCAGCCTGAATCATAGCATGAAACTAATTTCTTGAGAAGGCCCCTTCCAGATACTTTAGAGAGAAATAAATTTCAAATGCAGTGGGCATAAAAGCCTACTCAGTGATCCATTGTTGATTTCTGAAGTACAGCACTTTTTCCTTCTAGTATGTGACTGGCTATAATACTGAATCCATCCTATTCCTTGAAGTTTCAGTAGTACATTACGACAGTGACTTCCACAGGTTAGTCAGGCATTGTGAAGGAGATGTGATTTTTGTCAAGGGTAAATGTGTTGCCTTACCACTCACTACTTTTCTTTACATTCTCAGGATGACAGAGTGGAAAGCTGGAGGCTTCCAGTGTACAAAGATTATTTATTAATTTCTAAATAGTATCTAACAATTACTTACTAGAGTTCTTTTATCTTCAAACTTGTTTGCAAAAAGAAGCCAAAACAAATATCCTGAATAGCAGTAATGTGTTCGGTTTGCTTCCGTAGCTGAAACCTTGTGTGGTTAAGATCTAAGCTCTGTGTAAATTGCCTGGAGAGTGGCTGGAGCAAAGCAACTTAAACTTCACATTGCTTACAGGAAAGCACTAAGATCTACACCAGAAAGGGTTTCTTTTTGATACTAAATAATCTATATACTATGGTGTTTCCCTTTTTCAAGACCTGGAAAGGGGAAAGTTACAGTCTTTGAGTGGGCCAGTGAAGGGGTGACTGCACCCTGGTAAGCGAAGAAGAGACAGTGAAAATGGAATAGAATAAAAAATGTACTAAACAAATGACTCACAATCACATCACTTATTGGAAAGCCCTCTTCATATCACCAGGCACACACACAGGCCAGATAAAACCTTCAGTGGAGGTAAATCAGCACATCCTTCCATTAACACGAATGACCTAATGATGATTTAATCAGTCTGAGGATCTGGCCCCGAGCATTCAGTTGCAGGTTAGATCTGGATTTGTCAGTTTTGTGGCCTAGTTTTCCTGCCAGGACAGTTGGAATGACGCTTCTCTAAGTACATAGTGTTGTCTGTGTCATAATTTTGAACCAGCCAGCGAGTTCTGCATGGCATCAAAACTAGTGCTGGAATGAGGTGCAAGCCAAAGATCCCAACTCAGACAAGCAAATGCTTCTGAACTCACGAGCTCATTGTCCAGAGCTTGTGCTAAAGAGCAAGGCTAAAACACCTGCCAAAAATCACAGAACACAGCTAGCAGGAAAAGAAAGAGAAAAGAAAAAAAAAAATCTAGGCCAAAATGAAACCCCAAATCTTAAAAGTGTGCTGAAAACATTAAACAGAATCACACCAGCTCCAGGCAATGAACAAGGATTTTTTTGTGTCTAAAATAGCATTTAGAACAAACCAACCCTCTACAATACTGTCTTCCATTCTGATCTCCTTTTCAGGGCCAAGGAGATTCAAGAAAATCATCAAATCAGACATGTGCATATGACTCAGCAATGAGTTGTTTCCAAAGTGAAAACTCAAGAGTATTTCATGATGGTAAATTCTTTTCATCTTATACAGAGACTTGGTGAGAACTTATGGGAGAGAAAACTATTCTCATCTTGGGCTATCTTTCCTCACCTTGAGCATGGTCATTTCAAGCTTATTTAGTTTACAGCAGCTAGAGGACTGTTGTAACAGTGTTTTGGGCAAGCAGCAGATGTTGTGGCATCCGGTCAAATCCATGGGTAGATGGGGAGCAATGCCCTTGGTTCCTCCCTCTACAGATGACTGTGCAACCATCAACGCTTTGGGGTCTTGTGAAAAGCAGAGGTTCTTGGCCTTTTGTCATGCAACACCAGCTTCAAACTCCTGTTGGGCATTATATAGAGAGTTATAATACACAAGCCCTCAATTAGGAAGCACTTTAATATGATACTAAATAGGAAAGTGAGCCTTTCTCCACAAAGTATCCTAGGCACTGTGACACCACAAATTATAGTGCTTAACAAGTGTTTCTCGGATGTTTAAATGTGTAACTCCTCTTTGACTACTCTCTGTGCAGTCCCTCCCAGCAGAGTCATTGCTGCATGGTAGAGAGAGGGGAGAACCTGTGATTATTCCCTGTAGGTGTGGACACTCTTTCAGGTGAGAGAATTGAGCAGTGAATAATTAAGGACAATTTCTATCTCCCCATGTAATGTAGAAATCTCCACAAAGTATTTGCCTGCTTCTACACTACAAAATACTGCTTTTTCCAATTCTAAAAGCTCTGTTAAACAACCCACAAGGTGAGAAACCACAACTTTTGCAAGAGAATTCACAATCTTGACCTAGACACTTCACCATACAATGGGAAAATACACCATTACGGAAAAGGGGAAAAAAAAGATAAGTCAGCTCCAAGGAAAAGGGAAGATCTGATCCTGGAAAGAGTCTTCTGATGGCAAGAGCCTAATTCATTCAGTAACCAAGAGCGAGACATTCTTTCATTTCAAATAACTTGTGCTGAGAATCTCTTTTTATACAGGACCACTCAGGACTAACTTTTGTCCTTGATGAGACTCAGGACACTCCACTGAGGGCTATGTACTTACCTGTTAAGTCATAAACTATGTACTACTGTCATGGCTGTTTCTCTTCCTAAAGGTGTTACGAAATGAATGGAATAATTATAAATTGAAGTTATCACAGACAAAGGCTTAGCAAAGGAGGCTGTTGAGTAGGGTATGCACCTCACTGGGGTCAGTATGGAAAATCAAAGCTAGCTTAGTTTCTAGACTTTATTACTAGGATGGCTTACTTGCACTCTTCTGAAGAACTAATTAAATATTTAAAACTACTAGTTTAAACAGGTATTTTGGGAATCAATTGTGATGTGTGGAAGACTGAATTCCACTACCTTGACAGCAAGGCAGGAGAAGTGAACCAACTCAGCAGGTTAATGGAGTCAATGTAGGAATGCTGTAGCTGTAGCAATTAAGGAATAGAAGAATGTTGCAAAAGAGCATTTGTGAAATAAATAAGAGAAAAGGTTGTCATGGTAAAATCTCAGATCAACAACCAAATCTCATAAAGGATTGTGGTTTATAAATTGGAATTTTTTTAGATCCTGATGGAATAATCCTGGCTTTCTGACACAGGCTTAAAAAAGAAGCAAGATGAATATATGAACAGTGATAGGATTATGTGTAATGGACAAGAGGTGCTGGAGAATACATGGATAAGCCATGTGAAATCCTTGAGATAATATGTGATATTCCTAGGAAACTTCTTGTGCAAGAAATGGAAAACATCTTTAGGCATGAAAGTTCAAAATCTGGAAAAGCTAGAGAACAGCAACCCTAAGCTAAATGATTGAGGCTTGTTTTGTGAAATTAGCAAATAGTGAAATAGACAAAAGATGTGAAAACTCAAAGAGCTATTGAAAACCTGTCACTAAATGTGGAGACAGGTCAATGAACAAAAGCCATTCAAAGGCTAACCATGACTGCAATAGACACAACTAGAGTTCATCAAGTAGCACCAAAAAAGCATGAAATTACAAGAAAAAAGCACACTGAAGCAAAATAAAAAAATCAGAAGTAAAAAAGATAAAACTCAGACCTGTATGTTTTGTAAGAAATTGTGATATTGATTAATGCCTTGCTTTTAGGTCATGTAACTATGGCAACAAAAACTGTGTCAAATCTCACCAAAAGAAAAATATAGGATGCTGAGGGGTGATACGGAGATTCTGATGGTGGTGTTTTACTTTTTAACTGAGAGGACTGCAGTATAACATAGCAAACCCAAACATTTTTAAAAACAGACTAGGCAAAGGGAGACAAGAACATAAAAATGAGTACACTATACAGCATAAGAAGGAAATGGAACTGTTGAAACAGGTTGAGAGGAGGCCACAAAGATGATCAGAGGGCTGGAGATGCTCTGCTATTAGGACAGGCTGAGAAAGTTGGGGCTGTTCAGTCTGGAGAAGAGAAGGCCCCAGGGAAAACTTGTAGTGGCTTTCCAGTACCTGAAGGGGCTACAGGAAAGCTGGGGAGAGGCTGTTTACAAGGGCAAGTAGTGAGAGGATGAGGGGGAATGGCTTTAAACTGGAAAAGGGAAGATTCAGATTACACATTAGGAAGAAATTCTTTATGCTGAGGGTGGTGAGACACTGGCACAGGTTGCCCAGGGAAGCTGTGGGTGCCCCCTTCCTGAAGTGTTCAAGGCCAGGTTGGATGGGACCTTGAGCAGCCTGGTCTGGTCAGAGGTGTCCCTGTCCATGGCAGGGGGGGTGGAACTGGATAGGTTTTAAGGTCCCTTTCGAACCAAACCAAACCATTCCATACCTAAAGAAATCAATGCTAAGGCACAAAATTTTCCCCAGAATGCAGCAGGCATGTACAGACTAGAAAAATACTATTTTGCAAGATAGTGTTTACGCAAGAGAAATGTGACTGGAACCCATCAAGTAGAAGAAACGATATAATGCAGAAAAGATAGTAAAATGTAAAGAAAGCACGGTCCAGAACTCACTGCCAATTGCCCAGAACATCTTCACTACGGTCTACTGAGGGTGGCAATGCCATAGCTCAGGAGCAGGGGACAGCTGAAAAAAATGTAAATGAAGATTTTATCCAAATAGCTTTGTGGCATGAAAATAAAGGGACAAGAAATGAGAATTGAAAGGAAAATGAGACTTGCAATGTAATAAAATCAGGATGTAATATAAAGTGCATAGCAAATGTCAATATAGGCCAGTTTCTGCACAGATGCTGGCAGGAACATTAGTGCAAACTACACAAAGTAGATTTAAAAGTGCTCCCATCCATCATATGAGGTGAGATCGTGTAGGGAAGAAATCAGAAGGGCTAAAGCCCAACTAGAACTTCAACTGGACACTTCAGTCAAAGATAATAAAAAGAACTTCTTTAAATATATCAGCAGCAACAGGAGGACAAAGGAGACTCTCCCTCCCTTGCTGCGTTCAAAAGGGGCAGTAGCGATGAGGGACGAGGACAAGGCAGAGGTCCTCAATGCCTTCTTTGCCTCGGTCTTTAAACCCAAGGAGGAATGTCCTAGGGATACTCAGCCCCCTCAGCCAGGAGATGGTGGGAATGAAGGTCCAGCTGTTCTGGAGGACTTGGTTAGAGATCTGCTAGACCAATTAGACATACACAAGTCCATGGGGCCAGATGGGATCCATCTGAGTGTTTTAAGGGAACTGGCAGAGGCCCTCATCAAAAACCTTTCCCTCATCTACCAGCAGTCCTGGCTGACTGGGGAAGTGCCGCTTGACTGGAAACTGGCAAATGTTACACCCATTTAGAAGAAGGGTCAAAGGGAAGATCCAAGGAACTACAGGCCTGTCAGTCTGACCTTGGTACCAGGGAAGGTCATGGAACAGATCATCTTGACTGCTATCATACAGCACACGCGGGACAACCAGGTGATCAGGCCCAGTCAACACAGGTTCACGAAAGGCAGGTCCTGCCAGATCAACTTGATCTCCTTCTATGACAAGGTTACCCATTTAATGGATGAGGGAAAGGCTGTGGATGTGGTGCACCTGGACTTCAGTAAAGCCTTCGACACTGTTTCTCACAGTATCCTGCTGGAGAAACTGGCTGCCATCGGCGTAGACAGGCACACCCTCTGCTGGGTTAAAAACTGCCTGGATGGCTGGGCCCAAAGGGTTGTGGTAAATGGAATATAATCCAGTTGGAAACCAGTCACGAGTGGTGTTCCCAGGGTTCAGTGCTGGGTCTGGTCTTGCTTAACATCTTTATCAGTGATCTCAATCAAGGCATTGAGTGCACCCTTAGCAAGTTCGCAGATGACACCAAGCTGGGTGCAAGTGTGGATCTGCTTGAAGGAAGGGAGGCTCTGCAGAGGGATCTGGACAGGCTGGATCAATCGGCTGAGACCAACGGAATAAGATTCAACAAGGCCAAGTGCAGAGTCCTCCATTTGGGTCACAACAACCCCATGCAGCGTTACAGGCTTGGGGAAGAGTGGCTGGAGAGCTGCCTGGCTTAAAAGGACCTGGGGGTGTTGGTTGACAGCCAGCTGAGCATGAGCCAGCAGTGTGCCCAGGTGGCCAAGAGGGCCAATGGCATCTTGGCCTGTATATGAAACAGGGTGGCCAGCAGGAGCAGGGAGGTGATTGTGCCCCTGTGCTCAGCGCTGGTGAGGCCGCACCTCGAGTGCTGTGTTCAGTTTTGGGCCCCTCACTACAGGAAGGACATTGAAGTGCTGGAGTGTGTGTAGAGAACGGCAACGAGGCTGGTGAGGGGGCTGGAGAATAAGCCCTATGAGGAGCGACTGAGAGAGCTGGGGTTGTTTAGCTTAGAGAAGAGGAGGCTGAGGGGAGACCTCATCACTGTTTAGAACTGCCTAAAAGGAGGTTGTGACGGGGTGGGTGCTGGTCTCTTCTCACAAGTGACAAGTGATAGGATGAGAGGAAATGGCTGTAAGTTGCACCAGGGGAGGTTTAAAGTGGACATTAGGAAGAATTTCTTTACTGAAAGAGTGGTTAGGGATTGGAACAGGCTGCCCAGGGAGGTGGTGGAGTCACCATCTCTGGAGA
Organism: Neomorphus geoffroyi; assembly: GCA_033558235.1. Lineage (NCBI taxonomy): Eukaryota > Metazoa > Chordata > Aves > Cuculiformes > Neomorphidae > Neomorphus > Neomorphus geoffroyi. Next base: position 25,124,507 of record JAUMJM010000002.1, read on the forward strand.
TGTTTAAAAAAATGGGTGGATGAGTTTCTTAGGGACATGGTTTAGTAGGGAGACAGGCATTGTTGGATTCGGTGATCACAGAGGTCTCTTCCAACCATTCTATGATTCTATGATTCTATATTGCCAGAACAGCCAGACAGCAGGAGGGAAGCCTTACCTACTACTTAAAGGTTACTGGACTCTTCAGAGAGTCTCCAGCATAGCATTGTATGTAGAAGCACTTGAGTAATCATACCCACTTGGGTAATCCTCTTCCTACATCACTGGGAAGAGGAATTAACAACAAAAAAACTTGTAAGCCAGCTCAGGAAGGGAGATTCCCACAAAAGCCAGATGCACTACCTACTCTCCAAGTGTAATCAAAGCTGACCAGGTTTATTAGTGGGGCAATGCAGACCAAGAGGCAGCAGAGAAAATCCAGACTGACACATCAGCACACCCAGTTTCCTCCTCCCTAGGATACACAGCCTTCATAGCTAGCTTTGAAGGAAAAGTGTGAAATCCTCACTGTAATGCACATATTCAAACTTTGGGGAGTCAGACAAACTGCCAGACTCTCCTGCAGCTACCACTAAAGAAAATACTAAAGTTTTTCAGCCACTAAAATAGCCCAAAATGTAGTACCCAGAGGAATGTCATTCCAGTGAAACTGTACAGTTTACCTGTGAATAGGAATTCAATCACATTGCATCACCAACCTACACAGACAGGCAAAAGGCCAAAGTGAACAGGCAGTTGTGATTGCTCCAATTCTGTTAATGAGTGCTGAAGAAAAATGTATCAGCAGCCTCTCCAGCGTGGAGAAGCATTCTCTCCCAAGTCGTTAGCAGCACTCTGATATAGCACATCATGTTAAGACATACATATGGCTTGATACTTATAGACCAGCACAAGTACACAGCTACAACCATAAGCAATGCAGTTAAAAACCTAATATCAGATCCTAATGCAACCAGCAAAAGAAAGACTCTAGAAAATATGAATATGGCTGTCCGAGTAATGATATTTTCCTAGGGTAAGCCGTGCAATTGAATGGCAAATGGCTATAAAATTACATAACTATTGTTAATATAATATGAGTGATATCATGTGTATTTCCCTGGAAACTCTACTCGGAAAATAGAAGAGCGCAGACAGAGAGAATGGTGAACCATATACTCCATTAAGCCTGGTTGGTGAGGTCTGGAAGGAATACAGCGTCTTGAGCCAACAGTAGATTCTCAAAAGAGTGCAGCAGGAAAACAGGGATAAAAAAGAAAACCTAACAAAAAAATCTTTCATCAGCACAAGAAGGACACAAACCCATGCCAAAATACTCTTTGGAAGATATGCATGATATTTTGTATGATATTGTGGTAAGTACTCCCCAGCAAATGAAGAACTAGTTAATGAAGTTTATTTTCAACTTCAGTACATCCAATTCCTAACAATATAAGATGTAGATTTTGAAATGGAATGTTAAATTTAATATACATGACCACCATAACCCACTCTCTCAGGTAAATACAGCAAAGGAAATGTGACACAGACAGGTTTCCAAAAGGGACTCTTGCCTGTGACTTTGAGAAACAGTAATTTTAGGAAGTACTGGATGAGAGGAGTGTGTTTGTGGAAGCACAGAGCCTGGGGGACAGCTATAGTGTTTTGCTCCCAGGGTTGGTGCCAGCTGAGTTGTGTTCACCTTGCTTTGGGCTCATATCCTTCAGAGGGGCTGTGTTCAAAGAGGGAGTTGAGAAGTAGGGAAATGTTGTGAAAGGGAACTGATGGGGAGCGAATGGAAGAAGGATGGAGGAAGAAGAAGTAGCATATGGAGAAAAAGTGTGACAGAGGGAAGCAATCTACTGAGCAGAAGTCTTGTAGCAAGGGAGAGAATAACAGTTTGGTCAGGGATGGGAGCTCAATATGCTGCAGAGCAGAGCAAATGGAGTTTAATGATCATAGTGTGGGCAGATGGCATATAATCGTACCCTGTTACTGTCATGAAACACAAAACAGGGATGCTTACATACTTTTTACCTATCTCCACAACCTTGAAGTGCCTGTTGTGGTCTGTGTACCAAGTCTGTGTATCCATATGCCTCATGCCTCCAGGTTGCCATGTGCCTGTTGCCTATTTATCCTAACTGAGCACCCCTGGTTACTTGTGTAATTACCATTAAGTGAATCCAGGCTCACAGACAGGCCATGTTGAATTGAGTGGAAAAGACCTGAGCTGCATAATGTGAACTACAAAGCATTAGGCATTTTGAAAATTATAAGAAAACAAAAGTAGCATCTACTCCCATTAATTTTCAGCTAGTTAAAATCTAACTGTGGAAAAGTTCAGAGAGTCTGCTTCTGACACAGAAAAGGGCAATTGTAGGAAACAGCCATTTTAGATCAAGAATAGACAGACCTTACTGTGGAATGTGACTTTTACAACCTGGTTTTGCTTTCTAGGACAAAAATTCTATTGTCTCAGTAACCTTTCCTTTTGTTTATTTAAAAATAAGATACCTTCATAGCAAATATGCATGTTTGTGTGTGTGCCGCTGCTGTTCTGCCTTTGAAGAAGTTTCCAGGTGGAGTAGCTTCTTTGCTGGATTGTCTAAAAGATGCTCCACAGAGGGACAAGTCAGTGTGTTTGATCAGAGTTTCCTAAGTAGTGTTTTTCTTGTTGCTTTATCTCCTATCCTTGGTTTCTGATGAAGTGTTATCCTCTCTCCTGCTTTCTCTCAAGGTGCTGTTCGTTCCCTAAGCTCTTGAGCCTAACAGGCTTTATCTGCTAAAATGTCTTGCTTGCTCACCACATGGGTTTTCCCAGGCTCTCTTTGTTCTAGTCAAAATATTTTCAGGAAAGCTGACTAGAGATCACTTCTAGCTCCCTTTTACCTTACATGACCTAAATTAGTACCTAGTTAAACTCTTCTTAGTGGTGTAATGTGGTGAAGGCAATTTATGTGCCATTTTCTAGCGTGTTTGGTTTCCATTAAGGAAACCAAGAGATGCTAAAAGATCTTCAATTAGAAACATATAATTTTACCAGGGAAAAGGCCAAGAATCCTTTAAATCACATGTGTACACGTAAGCTGGTGCATATGGATGCATTTAAGATTTTAGAGGGCTAGCCATTTCTTTACAATTCATGTGTTACTATGGTAACATCAGTACTCATTCTGGTTCCTTTTGACATTCTTGCTTTGATAGTCGAAAGCATATTGGGTGGGTTGCTGAGGTTTTTTTCCTTCTCCTTACATCTGTTTGCCTTGATAATAGTGATGAAAATAAAATACTGAGTAGGATTCTGTTCAGGTTTAGAGAGGTGCAAACTTGTTCTCAGCTGAAGGATTGCATAATGTGCTAGGTAGAAAATATCCTGTCTAAACTATGTTATTGGGAAATCTCTCCAGTGAAGATGAGGCCTTACCTTGCAAGCTTTCTGAAATGAGCAGTATCGGAGAAATAAAAAGTTCTTTAGCTTTGCCAGAAAGTAAAGCTCAACTCTGCTCTGTGTTCTTTGCAGAAAGGAAAGTAGTTTATGAATACTTGATTGAAAATAATGTTTGGTGTCATGATTAGATGTAATCATGTTTACCACTTTGTGGATTAGAACTTACGGATGTTCAGATGTTTAACTTAACATTTTGGGGAACAGTCAATTCTTGGCAGAACTTGATGATTAACCCAGTGAATAACTTTTTGCCCCTGAAATGATGTTGATGAAAGCAATTTGGCTGTGGTGTGGCATTCACAGAGAACAAAGAATAGGTTCTACAGAAATACTGTAACTTTTACCTGTATCTATTTTCACTGTTTGTGACAGATGTATGCAGCTATATTTCCCTTACAGTAAAAAGCACCCAAATAAAAAATATCTAATAATAATATAGAAAAAAAATCTGTAAATATATCAACACAATATCTGTGTATGTGATGTACTGTAATTTCAAGTCCTTTTATTGATAACACAGTAATTCTGTTCATGCTTCTGGTAAAGCTTTTAGAGTACATTACACAGTATAGAAAACAGGTGGGAGCGTGATTTAATATTCCCAGTCGCATACTTTAATATCAGAAGAGGCCACTGAGAGTCTTCAAGGAAGTCTCTGAAGAAGATCCATTTACTGAGATAATGTTTAGTGTCTACTGTATTTTGCATCAAATGATGTTTTTAAAGACCACTATAAAAGAGGAAAAAGCACCATATTTATTTGGAAATCTATCTGTAAAAAAAAAAAAATCCACCATCATCACGTTACCTAGGCACCAGTGAGGAAGTGTTCCAAGATCTGGGATAAGTTTACAGAATGGTAGGTAGATCATTTAGCCATGTAATTCACATTTACACTGGTGTCTGTCAAGTGGTACAGTCACCTACCAAGTAATTGGAAAATGACCTCTTAAATTCTAAAATTATATTGAAAATCTTAAGACAAGACATGGTAAATAATTAAACTGATGGATGAGGAGCTGGATGCCAAATTCCTGTTTAAAACAAGCATGTGTGATTCCCTGCTGTTGCAGTGGTGCCATTGTAACAAGAATGACTAAGAATCTAAATGATTCATAGGGTAAAATAATATATTTGAAGGTTATAAGGTATAGTTAGAAAACACATAAAAGCTTTCATATGTGGCTGTGTGGGACAACAACTACTGGTCAAGTCACGTGGACATGATTGCGTTGTCTGGCAGCCTTGTTTGCCTTCAAAAGACAATGTAACGCTGCCTTTCAAGGCAATATGCCTCCTTTCCCACCAGATGGTTTCCTCAATTTATGCTGCCATGTCTGTTCCTACACTAAAGGAAGACAGGGTAAAGCCTCATTAAGGACCAGGGCTTTTATGAAAGAAATACACTAGATGGTTCTGTTGGAAGGGAGTCTCCTTCACTTATGGTTCTACTGTGAGCAGCTTCGCAGATGAAAGATGTGATGGGATTCCTTTTTTATTGCACTTCATTTCCTTCGGATTCAAATATTTTCCATTTGCTTACTCAAAACTCTAATCAACCCTCTAACCATCAACCATGAAATATAGCTTCCCAGTCAACACCCCCCATTTAAAGAGGAAATAGGTCTGTCACAAACCCAGTAACAGGAGAACTGTGTCTGTGGTCTGTGCCAATTACTGTCCTTTTTTCCTTGATAAACAGGCATTTCTCTTGGTTTTGTCACCGAGCCTTGCATCAAACTGACAGCTAAAAAAAGCCTCTCAGTCTCCATCAAGATGGTACATACAGAGCTGCACAAGCCCAGTGATAAATGTGGCATTCAAGCATCGCTATTTGTCATCAACAATAAAAATTCTGTGACCAGTAACTAACCATCAATTGCCAATATTTCTGCTGCTGATTGATAGGCAAAAATTGATAGATTGTACCTCAGAACACCAAACCTGTGTTGCTTTTGCCAGATTAATAGGCCTGAAATCCCTCCTGCTATTAATCATTTGAAAAAAAAGTATCTGCTTATGTGAATGCATAAAATAATAAATTATGAAAGAGAGTAGTATTATTTTACTGGTTGCTCTTCAGCTTTGAGAGCACCTTTAAAAGACAATCAGCAGATGAACTTTATCTCCATGAAAAGCTTAATATTCACAAAATTAGGGCTAAGCTCACTCATTTTATTTAAGCTTTTTGGTGCTGTTGTCCAATCAGTTACAACAGATCTGCAGTATGTAACACTGGAGTATGATAGCCATCTCTCAAGCCATCTGTTATTGAAAATAATTTATTATTAAAAAATAAGTATATGTTTATGTTCCAGGAGATCTTAAAGAGTTTAAGGAGTCAGTAGTGAGATCCAGTGTGCATTATGTAGTTCTCAGGGATAATATTAACAAATTACTTTGGACAGTTAGTTCTTGACCATGCAAATCACAAACTTTTAGTGTCTATTTATGCCAAAAGAAGATTTAAAATAATCTGTTCAGTGATGTTCATAGAACAGAATCATAGAATGGTTAGGGTTGCAAGGACCTTAAAGATCATCCAGTTCCAGTTCCCCTGCCATGAGTGGAGACACTTTCCACTAAATTGGGCTGCTCAATAGGTCTTGAACACCTCCTGGGGTGGGGCATACATGACTTCTGGGGCAACCTCTTCCAGTGCCTCACCACCTTCACAGTAAAAAATTCCTTCCTAGTATCTAATCTAAATCTCCCCTCTTTCAGCTTAAAACCATTACCTCTTGTCCTATCACTGCACTCCCTATAGAAGGAGGAGGACTTTGTCGGAGGACTTTTTTTCTAGTCTGACCAAAAATGTTGGAGAAGGGAAGAAAAGAAAGTGACTTTATATCTAAATAAATTTTGAAATACATTGAGGTGTATGTGGATTTTTATCCATTTCCATACCTGTGGTGGAAGAGAAGTGGAATAAGGTACTTGGCCCTATATGGTTTCTAGCCTTACCCAAGAGTCAGAGCCCCACAGTTCTGGCATTTTTGGAAACAGGAAACTTAAATTGGTTCAGCTTCAGTAGGAGTTAATACAGATCCACTAACCTAACCACAGCACATAAAGAAGTGAGCTGCATACTCTATATATCACACTTAATCAGAATAAATGTGAGATGAGATATATCTACACGCTGTTCTCACTGATGATTGACAAGGCCAAACTCAAATTTCAGTCCAAGTGTGGCCAGAAATGAGAAAGAAGTTTTCTATTCCTAATCCATTTCAGCAAAATCTAAAGAATCAAAAGGCAGAAAGGCTAAATGCAAGAATACAGCACAGAATATGGGAAACAGAAACACTAAGCTCGTAAGAGCTCAAATGAACTTCTTGCACCATCAGAGATTGTATGAGTCAATGTCAAAATCTGTAGGCCCTGATGAAACAAATAAAAGTTTACAGCTAAAATAAGATCAGATGATGATGGCAGTCCTCTGTGCATTGTTGATTGATTTATGGATAAAGGATATAAGATGGAGCTGGCTGAGGGAAACTCTTCAGTTTTGTGGTGGCAGAAGCCTGGATCTCATTCAGGAGAGAGAAGAGAGGGAGGTGGTTGGCTAGTATCGATGGGGGGAGAATGGATGAGGTATGTGGAAAAGGGTGGTGAAATCCGAAGGGAGAGAGCATCTCTGAGACTGGTGAGGATAATGTCAATAAGGGGATGACAATTGTAAACATCATGCTTTCTCTGGCCTTCCCTCAGCTCAACATTTCTCAGTCATTCCCCTAAAAAGGACCCTGCCAGACTTTTAGGATTCAGCCCCCCACACCAAAAATGCTATAAAGTCTCTAGAGGCAACTCTGGAGTCTTCCTTCCTACCCAGTGCCTCTGTCTCTGAGCTGTGAAGGAAAGCATGAAATATGGCAAAATTACAGGGATCCCTAGATAAATGAAATTCTTTTCCTGTTGCTGGTTAGAGGAAATGGCAATCATTGCTACTGAAATTGTAGCCACCTTTTTGGAGGGGACAGAGTAGCAGGTTGTTAGGGCTAGAAGGATAGGTACGCTGCAGTGACCCACGGGCTTCTATACTCGACAGCAGCCTACCCTACTCATTTCTTGAGTCAACACTGGTTGCAAGGGAGGATAACACAGACTTTTCATTTCCATGTCTGCTAAGAAGGTTTTTTGGGGGCAATTTGGACCCACTCCACTTCATTAACATGAGAAACCATCAGAATGCATTTTAATACCACAAGCATTGACTCAATTGCCAGCTGGTGGCAAAGATACATATCTGGAAGCTTGTTTTTTCTGGAAAGTACTGTGTTTCTCAGACAAATCATATAAATATATGTGCACTGTCCACATCCAAAATTCTACGAGCTAGCCAAAACATCATCAGCTGGGATGTGGTCTGCACACAGGCCAGTGCACTAAGGGAACTGTAAAAATATGAAGATGTCTGTCAAACACCATTCATGAGTATGTTGTTGATCTGTATTAGTAACTAAGTTTATTCAACGGTGAAAGTCTGGATTTATACAAGTATTATCTGAGATATCCTTCCCAAATGCAGTAATTATAATAGGGGACAAACAACCAAAGCCTATAGAAACCTGCAGGGCTGACATCCTGGGTTCTGGGCAGAATGGGGGAAGACCCAGAGGGCAGGGGTGGTAGGGCCCACAGTGCCCTCTGGGCACAGACAATCTGATCCATATGAAGCAGCAGAGATCTCTGAATCCAGCCTCATGCACACAGTTCAGCAGCAGATTTGAGGAATTTCAGATTTAGACTGAAAACAAGGAGAAAAGTAAAAAAAAGTCTGAGGCAAATGTTCATTTTCAACACGATAGCCTCTCTTGCCAGACATGATATTCTAATGATGTTCTTTCACTGAACAATATGAAACATCAAACAAGTTACTTCACAATAACATGGGTGGATCTAACTGTCTCCATATGCACATTTTTAAAGCATCATTGTTCAATTAATACTTCATAAGGTAAAGAAAAGTAACAAAAATATTTCATCTGGAAGTATGATCAAAGATCAGTTCCTTGCTGCTGAATATTGTGAGAGTATATAATGCAGGACATAAGTCAACTTCTTTTCCAAATGTCTTTCGGTTTAATACTTTGGAAGTCTTAGGGCTTTTATTGCAAAGACTATATAAAACATCAGGGGAGGGGAAAATATGTATATGTATATATCAGATCATCCTGAAATTCTACAAAGAGGGAGGGGAAAAGTACAAAGTCATATTGCAGGATTTTTCTCAGTCTTAGGAATGAACTGAGCATGATGTCATACTGAATACTTTATAGGGTTACTGTAGTAAAAGAAAATATTATTTTAAAGGACAAACTCCTGGATTTCTTGACTTTCAGCTGTCAAAATTATAGCTTCCAGTAAAAAGTGGGAATATCATATCATCATAGTAATAATAAGCATGTATACTGGAAATACGAAAATGCATTGTTAACATGAATATTCAGTTATTTGTGTTAATATCTCAAAGAAGGAATATAGATCAGAATTATGGCAGAAAAACAACTTCTCTCCATGTAGCATTTCTTATTCTGTCACTTTTCGCATATGTTCAGAGTAACATCCGGCTAGAGAGTGATAAAGGTTATGGTTATCTATAATTCCCATACATACTGCAGCAGAGGCTCTGCGGTCTCGTTCCAAGTGCAACAGAGACTTTTTGGGTTAAAGGCTGCCCTGGGATTCCAGATTTCTGCATTCAATGCTTGACTCTGTCACCAATGTGATGTGTTCCATGGAGCCAATATGCTCCATACTTTGTAATCATGAGCTGAAAAATAGGATAAATATTTATCTGTGGTGGTCATTGTGGTGAAAAATAAAAACAAAATATATATCACCCATTGGGAAAATGAAGAGCAGAGAAATAGACGGACAGAATGTAACTGAACTTTAACTGAGCTCAAAGGTTATGCTCATCTTTAGATAGTTGCAAACATGGATAACTTGCAGCCTTCCTTACAGTTGCAGCTCCTGAAGGAGATCCTTTGGCATACATCGCTACCTAGGCAAATACATGTGTTTGCCTCACCCCACTGTTCACTCATACAGCTACTGGCTGTGCAACTGAGAGGCAGCAGTAGCTTGTGTCTGTTACACCTGTCTTTGCTGTCAGGGAAAGGTCCGAGGGTCCTCTCCTGTGCTGATGTAGGACAAAACTTGTCTGGGCTGGCAGAGTAGCACGTTGGACCTACCATCATCCCACCAATTCGTCTTTTCCAGGTAGGAAGAAGAATTGCTAGAGACATGTCTACTCAATGGATTCAGTAAATGAGACTTCTCCTTAACTTGAATGAGTTTCATCCACAGAGGGACAAAACTACATTTGAAATAAGGAAAAGACCATAGATTTCATGTTCCATTTTTTTTTCCCCTGGAAGTCCACACAGAGGGGAAAAATATGGTGGGCTCAACAATACTGAAATCAACAGAGCCGAATAAAGAGACTTTCTCCAGAAGTCTTACTATGGTGAAAATGAGTGAGGTAGATTAATGCTAGAAGTAAAATAAACAACCTCACAAATATAAATCTAACTTGTATCCTGTATTAAGGGATAAAGATCTTTTAGTATCCATATGCACAGAGTACATCATTACTTCCAGTTCTACTTGGTGTTTGTCCCTAGGGAAGATTTATGTTCTTCAGAATTTTCGTTTTGTTCTCTGTGGTTTTATAAATTTTATTTTTGCACTTTGGGGGTTTCATTTAATTCCCATTTATTTTGCTTAAGTCATAACTCTGAATTCCTTGTCACAAGGAGAAGTGGTTTTTTGATATGTTATCAAAAATGTAATGGGAAAAATTTTATGTTCTAACCACAAGCAAGATGCCAGACTTTTGTCTGCTGTGGACAAAAAGTATGGGTCTAAACAGACCTGAAGAAACATTTATTTTCTTCTTCTAGCAAGACTATGAAGTCAACTGCATATCATTTAAGGCAGCAGGATTGAGGTACCTGGTGAAATATCAGTTTCATGTCAGATGCCATGTTCAGTACAGAGACTGTGATGTACAATTACGAAGTCCTTTTACTGTGCTCTTTGGAATCTCAGTTCTAGACATCTCTAACACTGAAACAAGATCAGGGTGTCTAGAAACCTTGTGCATTCAGGATTTTTATAATATGTCACCCGAAAAGGACTCCTGCATCACAAAGGGATCAATGCTCTTTCATTTTCCATTTTAGCCTAAGGTTAGCTTGAAGCTAAAGCAGAAAAAAAAAAGTAATTTGGAATTATTTTTTTTTAGACTGAATAATAAGAATACATTTACCATGTCAAATATTTTCTAATACAACACTTCTCTTGAATAGTTCAGTCTAAACTGAAAATTTACTCCCCTTCCCCAAACCTCCTTGGGATGGCCAATTTACAGTACGATATGCACTCCTGGAAACATTTGGAAATGCAGACTATCTATCTCTATTCTTGGGCCACATTTTTCTGGCATACAAATCTGTGTTTCACCTGAGTAGACACTTTCCTCCCGCAGACGTCTGTCTGCATCTCCATTGCAGTAAAGCTGGCAGTGTAAATCACGTAAATGAATGTCACACATTTGATCAGCTTTTCAGCTGTGTATCCTCCAGCACATAATGAACAGAAAGGCCACAGGGAGGAAACTGCCAGCAGACTAGGGAAGAAGGAGAGGTGTATACCACTACAACAGGCAATATACTCTCGGCATCAGGTTAAAGCAGCCCTTCTAAATGTACCCAGGGAAGGGAGGCAGGTAAGTGAAAATGAAGGACCCCTACCGTCAGTGCTATTTCAGCCTTTCTTCCCCTTTAGTAGTCAGGGCTTACTTACTGAATTTTAAAAGTCTGAAAACTTTAACTATTAAACATCCAGAACGCAGCTAAGTATGCAAAGTTGTTCTTTATGGCATGCTAGTCTTTTAATTTCCAAGAAGCAGCAGCTAATACAAGTGTAGTTTAAGTTTTGCTGGTTTAAAGACTGAATACTGGGGGGTTGTACCATCATTGAAAAAAAAAAATATCAGGTCTCTGATGGGAACTGATGAGAGTGACACCTCGTGACTCATGGTGAATAATGACTTTAGGTATCTGTCTCTAATGGCAGAGTATGCTTGAGCTTCTCATACACCCTGAATGAATATAAATACATAGGGATTATCTGGCAGGCTTTGGAGGTGGCTGCTGCTGTTCGTCACTCCTTTTTTTCACACCTATGGCTTCAGATCAAGATTATAGAAAGCTTTTACAACACACTGTATAACAATCACAGAAGAAAACATAGTTTTCTAAGCAAATGTGATCTTAAAGAAAGTATGCTGTTTTGATAAAAATCCAAGCCACTCCAGTAAAAAAATGTAATTTTCAAAAAAAATAGAAGTAGACTTGCCATCAAGGCAAGTTCTTTTTAAAGATAACTGTGCAATGGAGTGACGGGGACCATCTGGGCTACTGGTGAAGTGATGAGGGCCACTTGAGAGATTCGATCTTTACTGACAATTTCACTGCTTGTTAGAATCAACCAATAATCTTTTCCTCCTCACATTATTCTCAACACTTAAAATCATGATATTTTCAGATTGATGTTTTTCTTTAGCACTTTTCAAATGAGCCTCCTTATGTGCTGACAGAGTAGAATGCCCTGTGATGGTCTTTACTGAATGTAGCAAAGGAATGTAGCAGTCGTATGGCCCACAATTTTGTCAAAGCAACTCTGAAAATGTTCTGGAAGGACATTTCTTGCAAATACTCCCTTCATCATGTTGCTGTGCAACTGACATCCAGACACCACTTGTCATAGCAGCAAAAATATTTGCCTATGAAGTCCAAATATTGTCATTCTAGCTCTTCCATCGGTGAGATGGCAGACAAGATGGTACATATGAAGGGCTGAGCCCTGAAGCAAGCGACTGGTTTTGAGAAAATTCTGTTCAGCAGAAAGGAAATATTGTTCTGCTGAGCAATTTAATTAATATTAAATTTAAATATGGTTCTCCAAGGCCAAGCTGGAACTCAGTAGGACCTTTCTTAGTCTGATATCCTGTTAAGGTGATTTCCAGTGCTGATCTACATACCCTATTTAGTTCAGACAAAACTATAATGATTATTATAAAATAAAAATAAAGACATAATCCACCTCTGAAAATATTTTTGATTTTACATCCTCTTTGAGTTATAGTAAGAGAATAAAGTTTTTAAAAAGTTAGATTTTGAGCATAGTGTCTTATGCTATTTGTTTTCAAACTTTTTCAGCTACAGCCTGTGCTACAGAATGAAGACTTATTTCTCTGTATCATTCACATGTAGTGGCATGTCTAAATTCTCAAGAATCAATCACCAGATGGGTAAAAAGCAATTTAAACCACTGGGAAAAAATCCAGAAGAATTATTGTGTTACTATGGAGTCTGATTCCAAACAGAAGCAAGGAAAATTGGAGGTGAGACTTTAAATCAGTTGTTTAGCCCTAAGTATATCAAAAGAAATAAGGACAAATTTCTGCTGTGATTTGGTGTTAATAGTCTTCTGTTTAACAGACCACATTCTTTGACATGCAGTTTGTCCTTTAGGATGACAAACCTCACAATATCCCTGACTGAAGCACTGTTTAGTAGTTAGTCAAATTGGACTGTGATTTTTGTGTATGAATTTTGTAGTCTTTTTTTATTGTTTGATCCTTTCTTCAGTTGTCTAACTGTCTTTGTTTCTTAAAGTAGCATTCAAAAGAGAAAAGTCTGAAAACAGGTTTCTGAGGTTTCTTTTGGACCATTCATCACATTGGTACACACATGAAGATTAAATACCAGAATCTAGCACGGTCATTGAATTATTTACAACTCTTCCCTACCTTTGGAGGTTTGAAACACACATGGAACCATGTGTATTTTTTTTTTCTGTAAAAGGCAAAGTCTGCCTGGTTTCTTAACATATCCTAACAAAAACTACTGTAGACCTACAGGTCATCTGTATACTTAGATAGGAGCCTATTTAAAGAGATGTTTACGTGCAGAACCAATACGTATCTAATTGTGCATGAGATGGACTTCAAACGAGTCTTGCAGATTTACAGCACAAAATAGGAGGTCCCATTTTGTGAAGTATATCTTCCCAGAGCTTCCACCAACCTTGTTACTTATGTGCTTTTCCTTGATGACGTTGCCCATGAGAAAAAAAAAAGGGGTTTTCTTAGTTCAAGGAAAGTAGTCTTTAGATAATTAGGGAAATGGACCGTTTTCATCTCTACAGTAAATATAAATATAATAAATGTTGGAACAAGTCTACAAGCAAGGCTAACAAAGATCTGGAAAAATGTGTTTGGGAGGCTGTGACTTCTCTGGAGACCTGAGAACAGGTTAGATACAGTTCAGCCAGGGATGGTTCCAGAAAGATTTGCTCTACTGTGGGGCAGAAGAATAGACAGGATGGCTCTGCATGGTTTTTCCTGTTTTCTAAGACTTTCAAATCTCATGTTTCCATAAATTTTAATCGGCGTTCTCTACAGTAACATAAAATTATCTGAGTTAGTTCTGCTGCACTCTGATTTACTGATCACACCACCAGCCTAGAACAGGGTATACAAACACAAAAATATTGAGTTGAAACTTCACAGATTTTTTTTGCTGATCAACTGCTCATTTGTTTTCACACTTCTGCAAAACAGTGCTTCAGGTGCCCTTGAAACTACAGCTCCACCTTTTTCTCCCCATTTAACTGTCAGTTACATGCAATGACTGCTACTCTCAGATCTGTGATGAAAGTATCACCAAGGTGCAAGCTTGTCAAGTGCTTACATCTCCTATTCCAAATTTTTTTAAGAAAGAAATCTCATTTTTCTCTTCAAATTCAGGATAAAGCACACAGGAGGTTTAAATGGGAGAGAGATATCTCAAAAGTGTTCTTCAGATAATTAAAGAAATGGTGCAAAAGATAGGAAGAACAAGTACGCTGAGGTATGCCTATTTTTCATCAGAGCTTTGAAGATATGATGCGCAAGTGCTGAGCAAGGTTCCAGAAACTGCTGGCAACATGCTGTGGTGTATTTATTTCCTTTGCATGGGCTTATTACCAATTTCGCACATAACTTGTGACCTGCTGTTTCCCTTCATGGCAAATGGCTAAAGGGAATGTAGATCCTTAATGAGAAACAATCCATTTTGCAAATGGATTTTCGAACAGCTTTTACAGGCAGCAGGACTGGAAGTGTTAATGCTGTGAAGATGCCCAGGAAACATGCCCTGACACATATTTTGGGTGTTAAGTACTTCAGAAAACAGAGACGTTTTTTCTATCATTAGGTATGAGCCATAATAAGGTCGTTTCTGCCATTTGTTGACAACATCATAAAGCTGAGTGAGATTATCTGCATAGCTCTGTCTTTAGAAAGCAGCTGTTCACCAGATGTTCTGCAACCCATACAGCAAACCTACAGGTAGTTATATTCCTATCTCTTTCAGCCACAGAGAAAGACTGATAGGTTTCAAATCTGTCTTCAACTATCCTCTTAATATTGCTTTCTATAAATAAATAGAAAAATAACATCTACAACATAGTATATATAAATTGCCACATACAAACATGTATGTAAACTACTTTAAAATATGTTATGATGTTGCCTTTCATGACGTACTAGCTACTGTGAATATGGAACTGATTAATCTATAAATCTTCTCCAGAAATATCTGCCTACAACATTAGGATTCATGCTCTTAAAACTGACTTCGACGTGTGAACTGCAAGACACTGTCTGCATATCTTTTTACCATACCATAACAGAAAAAAATATTGAAGATATGCAAGTTACCTGAACACTGTTACATGGGCTTGTTTAAAGCAAAGTAATGGTTTATGAGCAATCACAAAAATTATCAGAGCAATGATGCAGCACATAAAACTGAGAAGGGTTTTGTAGAAGACAAAAGCCTGGTTAAAGTGGTCACAGAGAGAAGGCTTTTCAGAAACAACAGCCACTCATCATGACTAAGCCAAGAAAACCTTACTCGGGACAATTTATAAGGAGTGTATATCACAGTGCGTTAGGAAAACATATTTGTTTGCTGTGAATACATTTTTCCCCCTTTTTAATTTCTCTTAAGATTATTGTTGCAAGGACAGACAGACCGACACCAGAAGGCAGTATCAGGCTGGCTGAAATTTCTAGCTCAGAAGTTTGCATAGCAGCCATGAAAACTACGTACCTGATGAAATACATCATTGCCTTCAAGAATCCTGCAGATGAATGTAAGGAGAAAGATGTGTTACAGTAGGAAAACTTGGTGTGGGAATTCAAGAAGAGCTCAGAAGATCTTTTGTCTTTGCAGGCTATTTTAAAGTGCTTAGCATAGAAAAAGCTTTTGGTCCAAGGAACTACTCACCTGGCACTGACTGACCTAGGTTGAGTGAGATGCCTACAGGGCCTGTTTCTCCATACTGCGTATCAGTAGCTGGGAATCCTTTAGCATCACAGACAGACTCTATGTGTGTGGGTGTATTTTTTCCAAGAGCTCTGCAAGAGCCAGTGCTGTATTGTGAAAAGGTATTTGACAAACATACCTGATTGATATAAGTCCCTCATTTCTACCTTGTTGAGGGAATAAACTGTAGCAAGGCCCCTTGCATGCAAGAAGGCTTTAGAATAAAGCAGAAGTGAAGTATGCAAAGGCCTAATTTTGACTCCAGGTAGGTACCTTGTAAGAGGAGTTACAGGACAGAACATGGTATCCGATACCGATATGCAGATATATGGGTCTATGGTTTTTCTCAGAAAAGGTTAAGAATGGAGCAGACAAAGCTTGAACATAGTTACAGGTACAATATAAAAACATGAGGTAGATGAATGTCTGTATGGCCAGATTTTTGTCATGGTAGAAATAGGGAAGAAGTCTGGCCATAAAAAAACCCTATAATATTCATCCTAGTGGGATGATACTGCATCAGCAATAGGATGGGTTGGTAACACTAGTGTGTGCGTGCACACATTTGTGTCTACACACATTTATTTGAGCATCTGCTTTAAACAAAACTCTCCTCTCTCTTCACAGTGCTAGAGCAACCTGGTTAAAATGGAACTGAAGAAAAGTATCAGGCATATGGATTTGTCAAGAAATTATATGTGTTGGAAAATAACATGTTGTTACCATCTCCTTACTGCCAAAAAAGAAAATATTGTAATATAGAGTGAATGAACTATAAGATGTAAGGGGAAAGCAGAGATTTGATTCACGTAAAACCCAACACAAGAGAATAGGCACATGTCCACATTTGCATCGTAAGTTTCAAAAAGAGGTCTGTTTTACCAGTAGTCATGGAGGAAGGATTTGTCCTTCTGTTGCTGAAGTTACATCCAATCTCAAAATACCAACTAACTTTATACGATAAATTAATTTCCTCACACAAATTACAAGTATCATTAAGTTGGATCATCCATGAATCTGTTTGCCATACCTCAGCTACCCTGTCTTCTTCAATGGTTGGCTCAGTTGTACTTTCTTCCAGAGCCTATGCCTGCAGCCACTGTTAGCATTATCCACACAAATAGGTGTATGTCTGTGACCTACTAACACAGCAGAAACCTGCTTATATGTTCATCAAGAGTCTCTGCCACTCAAAGAGTTAAATTAACAGTAGACACTGGAATTAAGGACAATCCTAGCTACAAAAGCAAGTCTGATGTAGACAGTTCAGTTTCAGAAAAGCCAGATTCTAGCAGAATAACTAAGAGGACATACATCTGTTTACTTGCTGAGGCGACTGCATGGAGATCATCCATCTGTCCTTTGAGGAAATTGCAAGGCCACTTTACAGGGCAGTTCTATAAACGCTGGAAAGCTAAATCAACTTTTACATTCATTTTCTGTTGTTGCTGTCAAAACAGCAGAAAAAGAACAGTACAATATAGCTGTACATTTGGAACTGTATATACGCACTCCAAATTTAATCATCTTTTTCCTTGGTATTTTTATTCCTCTAAATAAAACTTTTAATAACAGCCTTAGAAGGATAGGATAGAGTTTGCTGAAGATTAACAGTCCTCAGTCAAAGACTATCACAACACAACTGTAATTAAACAGGATTCCTGAAAAACCCCCAAACATGTAGTAGTCCCTAGATTCAGGCACTCGAGGTTCCCTGTATCTCTAGCATAAAACCAGAAGATAGCTGTAGACTTGCACTTGTTTTCTGCTCTGAACAGTAGCTAATCAAAGAACATTTTGTGAAGCACTTGCTTCCTTTCATAGTGATTGCAGTTGCAGAGATGCTCGGTATTTTTCTCTCAGGCTGGGCTCTGAGGTGCAGAATGAATTTTTTTTGTTCTTCTACATTGCTACTACAGGAATGAGTGCATTGCACTGGAGGAGAGGTTGCAGATGTGAAAATTGAAATTAGTCTAGGATACGTGTGATGTAGATCAGGGACCAGTGGCTGGCCTTTCTCCTAGCAATTGGGCAAAAAGAAGCAATTCTAGATTTTGGGCCTGATCAAATCTTTAAAAAGAAGGACAGAGGAAGGCTGTAGTTCTACCTTCAGGATCTCGTTAGATATCTTCATCAGCACAGTAGTGTCTCCTCCACAGCTTGTAATGAGGTAAGCAATGCTCACACATACACACACACCTATAGTGGGGGAGGTGTCAGGTGTCAAGATTTAATGCAAAGAGAACGTATGCTCAGAATGTCATAATGTCATGTACAACTAACAGTACAAGTGCAATTAAATACTTGTGCTAACCTGAATAACTTTTTGTGCTAACTAAAGGAACATGACAGAGGAATTATCATACAAAAAAGAGAAACCAGTAAATATTTCAACTTCCAGATTTTTATCTTATACATAGAAATGGCTTGTCTCTTATGTGCAGTTTAGCAGGAGGTTAAGGTGACAGTTTCCAGGCTGAACAGTCAAAAAGGAATCATATCAAGAGAGCTTTTTCAAAATTTAAAGTTTCAGAATTGTTATGCCACTTAATACTGTTGAAAACACACATAAAGGGACAACCACAGCTCAGAAACACATGGCCCTTGGGAGCTGAGTTCCTTAATAATTGGGAAACATAAGTTTACAAGTGCTGTAGGTGAACAATTTTAAGTTTGTATATCTAAGCAACTGTGAAAAAGAGGTGACAAATTTCCTGGAAAACCCCTTTTTCAGTGACAGGAGAGGAAGATCATGCAACTCATCTGGCTGCAAATGACCACATGAGGTTTACAGCATTGAAGTTGCAGAAACTCCTTCCATTTGCTGGTGCACTACAGATAAAACCCCAATCATCTTCGTTGCAAAAAGAGATTTACTAAAGGAAGGGGTAGAAAAGTGATATCAAAAGAAAGAATGTGCTTATAGGTCAAAGCAAATTAGAGATCTGTGTGAAGTTCCTTTAGCCGTGATAGAATAAAAAGAAGGCCCACAAATCATTAAAACCAGCAAAAAGTGCACATGTATCTGCTCATAGCAGTCCTTCTTTCTACATATGGGACCTTGTGGGTCTTGAGAACCCTCTCCAATAACCAGCTCTTCTCTGGAAAGAACAGCTCCTTTTGTTTTTGTCAGTTCTTGGGCTTTTGCCCTTCTAGACAAGACCAGTCCAATAGTCTCAGCAGGAAATCACGCCAGTGCTCTCAGAGCCAGTTGGTCTCGTATTATCCTGTTCCTCTGGAATGGTTTATCTTGAGTCATTGTTTCCTTACTGTCTCTTTTTAGACTTAATCAATGTACCCATACAGTGACTACCCTATAATAAGGTCAGCAGTGTATTTATATGTTGTTATGGCCCACTCAACATCCATCACGATAGATAACTTGTCTGATTTCCGTCATTGTAGAGATGACAGAAATTCATTTAATAGCTCTTGCCTTAAACCCATAACTTCTTGGCTGAACTAAAAAATATCTTTTAGAAAGATACCCAAAGCTTAAATAATTTTTGGAAAATATGATCAAATACTTCATAAAAACAAACATGTAATGAGGCAAAGTAATACAACCAGAAGAAGATGAAAGGCTGGGCAGTATTTTTTTTCTTCAAGAGATGGGAATGTGATATTTGAGACAATAAATAATTTTAGAAAACAATTTCGACAACAAAGTAATAAAAATGATCAGGAAGAATACCCTGGAGATCATCACAGTTTTATCTGGTTTCAACATCAATTCATGAGTGCACTGACATTACTCACTCCTGTCCTAAAGCTGCCCCCTCCAAACAAGACATGATTCTGTATAACCCAGTAATCCACCACATCCTCTCTCTGCTGATTAAATAGCTTAAAGACGTTTATTTAGTCTCTCTAGCTTTCAAGATGAAAGGCTTTTCCCTCAAATACTCATGGCTTGTAGATACAGAATTTTCAAGCTAAATTCTATATACTAGCCTGGAATATCCTCGGCCAATGACACCCTTAAAATACAATCACCAGTGCAATGGGAAGTGCTAGAATGAGAAGGGACAGGATGGGGCTTCTTATGTTGTCAATTCTTTAATCCAGGTCACAGTGTATTGCTCTTGAAATACAGACTTACAAAAATACTGAAGAAAAATAAAAAGGGAGAGGAAGGCAGAAGACAACCTTCTGCTTGGTTTGCCAGCTTCATCCAGAGTAAATCAATAAAGAATATTCAGTGTGAGTTGCCATCCTCAGGTGGCACAGCTAATTAGTGTTTCGATAAACTTCATGTAATAGTTACCAAAAAGCCAAAGGCTGTCACAGATTGGAAATAACCTTTATTGTGCATGGATATTGCTCCAGAAAGCACGAGGCTGCAGAATCTAACTCCCGAGATGTAAGGCTGTCTTTTTGCCATTATGGCAGTAAGATGGCCTTCAATCCCCTCTAGCAGCCATAGAAACACAGTGAGAACAGGCACTCTCCTCCCTGAGAGATATTTCTCAGGTCATATGAAGGAGGTGGGCACTGCCTCTGAGAGCAATGACCTGAAAAGCCCAATAGATGCTTAATGTATGGGAGGAGGGATCTGAAGTCAGCAGGTTGTTCCCAACATGGTAATAAGAAGTACACTTTGGGCATTCAGTGTAGTCAAAGGTAGGTGAGCCGGTTTCAGGGTTCCCAGTCTAGTGGTTAGAGGTGCTGATTTTCTACTCGGATGATTTTGAGCAAGTATGCAGATAGAATGGAGGGTACAAAAGCAATCAGCTTACAAGCCAATTTATTAAATCCTGCCCCAAAGTGGGTGCAGACCAGGTTGCCTAGTTTGCTGAGAAACCAAGGAATCCACTTTGTCTCAAGCATTTCAAACTGCAAAAGTGTTCACTCAGAAAATTCAGAACTGTAAAGGAGTTTCAAAGCAAGCAGTAGAGCCAAGAGATAGATAACTCGCAGCCCAGGAAGACACCAGAGCCCATTCCATGGTCCTCCCTCCCCAGAGAGATGGGTGTGTGAGTGGGCACTTCCACTTCAAGGGAAAGCATACTGATTGCCTCTGCCAACAGCCAAAAGCTAGGAACCAGTAAGAGAAGGGATGGAGGAAGTGAGTAATAAAAACCAGGAGATGACAGAAGGACGGGCTGGAACAGGAGAGCTTGGGTTTGCTTACGTAATGAGCAATGGGGCTTGGGGTCACGCAGTGGTCTGGAAGTACATTGGTGGTTGGTAGGTGAGCTCCCTGCCTCTGTGACTGTAGTTCAGGTGAACCATGTAGGTCTTGATTCAAATTTCTTGTCTGGGGGTTCTGGAGCAAGGAGCCCATTTGACCCAACTCTTGCTCAGTGGAAAGGGAGGAAGGCAGGAGGCAGCCACAGCTGCCGGCAGCAATTGCAGGGCACTGGCTGGAGCAGGATTCCTAGCCACCATTTCACATTTTTCCAGGCTTTTCAGAGTAGATGAAAATATGTCCTAGGGTTTCCTTATCTAGCTAGAAAAGTAGGATGTCTGAAGATATTTCCAGCTCAATAGGAAAAGAAGAAAAATTCCAAAACGCTTGTCTCATCTCTCTTAGAGATTATTTACAAATAAAGAGATCGCCAATGGCATATGAATACTAATGAGAAGTCTTATTAAAGAATTGTTATGAACAAGTGAGTAAAATAAAAATATTTCAGATTAAAGGTGCAATGGTGAAAGTTACATTCCAGGGTCTGAATCAGGTAGGTATAGAGCTCAAACATGAGGACTTCAACTTGTCCAGAGTTTCCTGGGCAGAAGAATATTTGGAGTATCAGTGGCCTGTCCTAGTACACATGAACTTCTGCATGGGCAAACCAGGGGTCTGTCCAATAGATTGGATCCAACAGAGTGCTCTTTCACTCAGTGCACAGAAGCAAAAGCTTTACTTTGGTGATAAGCTCTGCAGTGCCATTTTTCAGGAAAAAACCCAGCATCACTAATAGTGCATCTGCGATACAGGATTGGTACACAGGAATAGAAACTTTCTTTTAGCGTGATTTTAGCTTTCTTCTGTCACCAAGCAAGGGCCTTTAAAAACAATTCTACCATTCTACAAGGACCCAATGATACTTTATGCATCTTTTTAACTTTTGCTTCTCTCTCTGATTCACCTCTCAATTCAATAGAGTCACAAAACGTATTAATCTAATCAGTAGCCTTGCAGATTGACTGGAATGAAAAATAGGTAGATCCAGCATTCAGAAGAAGTGTGCTGTGATTACTGATGTTTTATAATTTTACATTTTGTCCACTAAGTCTCACAGTAGATAAGTACAGATTTTTTTTCAAGAACCTGGCCATGTTCATTATTTACAACTATGATTTTTTGGATGTTCGTTGCAACTGAATCCCTGCTTGCCCCTACAACTCTAACATTTTATAATTTTTGTTTCTAACTTTTGAACCTTTTAATGATAGATAAAAATATATTAAATCACTGTGATTGTAATGAGCTTATATATGGAGGGAGAGTATCTACATGTAATTTTATTTTTGGTATTTAATCCCAAAAATCTTGAAAGAGGGAAAAAAGTGACACAGAAAATTTACAGAGAAGACTGAATGAAAACTTTGAATTCTGTGAGGCTGTTGATAATTTGGTTTCTTGATTTTCCAAGGAAAGAAGATAATTCTTGGCTAAAACCCCATCATTCTTTTTAGGGGTAAAATGAAATAGGTAAGATGATAAATGTGAAATTGAAAAAAAAAAAATGATGGCAGAAACAGAAATGATGACTGGCAGAGCTATGAATATTAAGAAGAAATTTGCATATACTAGACATTAATCCTTGCAACAGGATAGCTCATTAGCAGTAAAACTGTTAACGATGTAATGTTGATGGAGGAAAGAAAGAAGCATGACTGTTCTACATTTGAAAGAAGCAGGACAAGGTACTCATTTCATAAGAGAAGAGTTTTTAACCAGTCTTCTAAGCAGTATTCAGTAAGGGAGAAACTGTGACAAAATCATCAGGCTTGAATATCTTGAATGCAAAAGTCCTGAAAGTTTTTGCTGGGTGATCTTTAGACGCGGGGAATGAACTTTTGATAATACTTTCAATATCAGCAGGACTGCAGAATGCAAACAGTGTGCAGGAGTCAGGGAGGACAAGGGGGATAACCTGGTGGAGTACAGCAGGCTCCTGTTAATCCCCCACAAAATTAATGGAAAAATTATTATGGTATTGCCCCAGCTGGAGGCATCTAAGGACAGTGCTATCATTAATATGTGCTTTTTTTCTAGGAAATAAGTTCATTTAAACAAACTACAGATCATTACTTGACAAGAAAACAAGATTAGATTAAAAAAGTAATGAAGCAGATATAATCTATATTAGGCATTCTGGAAGGCGTTTAACTCTTAAAAATGCATCCCATTTTATTTTAATACAAATGGATGCTATAAAGCATCAACAGAGCACTTCAAACGCATTAAGAACTGCTTTTTTCTGATGTGTTGTGTTCCATCAGACTAGGATAGCAATGCAGCAGTGATTGCCTCGTTAGTGGCAAAACAAACACACAGATCTACATGTGACATCACAGCACTAAAATGGCAGAGCTGTATCTGTGACCAGTGATACCTAGAGCCACTGTCCTACCCACTTCGCATGTGTACCCTTTGATATTCCTTACTAAATCAGGTAAATGTGCTGTTGTAACTGGAAGTGGATTGAACCATCCCATCACTGCTCCACATCCCGTAACTGTTTTCCTGGGCTCTCCTAGTACAATGAGGGCAGCTGTAGTCTCCTGATTTTTGGCTATCATTGAAGGCAAACACATTACCGTATTTTCAACTTCTCGAGGCAAGAACTGTCTCTGTCTTACTTACCTGTACAAGCCCCACATGCCATTGATGCCTGTTTCTAAAGTTGCTTTTATCCATGCAGATCATCTGCTGACACATTGCAGAGTTTGAAGAGGAGCAAAGAACAAAATTCCTTTATGCTAAACACTGATTACCTGTTCTGAGACTGATTCTCATGCTCTGAAGGCACTAGTTAAGCCCTCCCTTCAGCCACACAGCCTCTGCTTTCCTCAAGTTTTTGGAAGTTATTCGCATATACCCACAGCAGAATTCGGTCACCCGCTTGTCCCTGGCCAAAATATGACCTGCAGCATAAACAGAGTGCCACTCACTCAATAACAACCGCCTTTCAGCTTCATCAAAACCTTGCCTAATTGCTCTAGCTCTTCCCTATTGGGTGCTCTGCCAGATGATGTCTGGGTGATATGAGATGTCCTGCCACCTGTGTGATGTGTGGCAACAGCTCTGCTTTTTAGAGGCCGCCCTGATGAGAAGTTAATCACACATGCATTATACTGTGGTGTGAAATCACCCACGGTTCCAGGGAGAATTTTCAGCACCTTCTTCTAGACTTATTGGGTTTGTCAGGTTGGGTTGGGCTTGTTTGTTTTTTTTCATTTCAACTGTGCTGTATGAACATCTGGATAAACAGCTAGGTGCTCAAACAATCATTGGCATATGGTATTGAGATGCAGCTGGTCTACAATTAAATATGTATTCCCTTGTTTACACAGTGAAATTGTAGCAGTTGCAACTACTCCAACTGACAGATCAGCAGAAATCAGTCTATAACAATCAAAAAGACGTGTATTTTAGGTGGCAGGGATATTTTGTAGCCTCATACACAAAATTTAAAACTTCAGAGGTGATGATAGAGAATACTTTCATCATTTTTTAAAAAAAAAAGTCTCCAAAGTCTCATGGTTTACTTCAGCTCCAATTACCCTCTGGGCATAACTATATCCATGAGGTTTATCACAGCCAGAAACTTCAGCCAAAAGTTCTTTCCAAAGCTGCAGATAATGTAATTTCTGCCAAGTATAAGTAACGACTTTGAAAACACATGCCACAAGGCAGTTATCCTGCAGCCAGTCTTCTCAATTAAAGGATCTGAACTGGTTGGTTGCAACATTTGAAATGTTGACAAGGCCACTCTTAAGGATCATATATTTTTTTTTAAGAAGCCATTTGCTATGATGTGCAACAAGTCAAAACCTCTCTGAAAAGGATCTATTAGTGAGAAATTCACTTAAGAATAATGTAGGTTTTAATGACAGCCAGAAATTTTCTGATAACAGGCACTCAAGATTGCACCCACATTGTATAAAGGGAGCAAGCAAAGATCTTCTTTAAAAGCAAGGCTTCTCTTCCTCATTGATGTAGCAAAGTGCTGTTTTATACTGTAGTCATATTGAGTGCAAGCATCCTTCAGTCTGATTCCACATTGGGCTAAATAACCATGACTAAGTATTATATAAACAATTCTGTATCTAATGGTACTACAGTCCACCCTGAAATGCATTTACAGCTTCAATACACAGAAAGCAAAGATATCTAATGTGATTTAAAGCAGAAGGAAGAAATTCTCCATAATTTTCTGCTGTGAGGTCAAATTTCAATTTAAACCTGTAGCTCAAAAAAGCATAAGAAAATCTTATGATATCAGAAAAAAGAGTAGTAATTGAAATTCAAATTATATTTTCTGCTTATCTGCCAAGTCAACAGACCCAAGCATATACAATTGCTTACAAAATATAATCCATTGCCTATTCAAAAATTATATATCATTTACACAGTCAAAAAACTTTATGTCAGAGCTATCTGTTTTAAACTCTCCTTTTCTGAGACAGTTCTTGAACTCTTACCATGAGTATGGCTATTAGAAGTAGCATTGTGTGCTTTTTATGAAGCTCTAGTGTTACCTATAACTTTTCATATTGTATTAGTCTAAATGAAGAGATGACTTATGGTAGTCCTTGGCTTACTTGACTTTGCTGCTTGGTTTCAACTGCTGCAGTCTAATGAACATAGACTTCTAAATTTGACCTTTTTTCTTCCAATGTAATTTTTTTCTGGGTCACAAATTCTCAATGAAGATATGTCAATAAAATGTATATAACAAGCAATTATTCCTATACATGAGCAATTCACATTCTACTGTATCCTTACCTCAAGATTAGCCTGGGTCTCTAATCTGTCATCTCTATAAGATGACAGAGGGTGTATTTTCTGTCCCATTAATACTTATGAGGTATTAAAAGGGTCCCAGGGTCTCAGTTAGGACAAGGAAAGTAAAAAATTTCGAACATTTTGAAAATTAAAATCTCGATTGCTTTCCCAGATTCTTAACATTTTGGTTTATATTTATCAGAATTTCAGAACCAATCTATGTTTTGAACTTTAAAAATTTAAATTTTATTTGAAAATATAGAAACAGATTTTTTTAAATCGTCTACATTTTTTTTCTAGGAAGGTCACTGAGACTGACTACGTTTCCAAACAGTACTGGTTTTAGTTTTCTCATCATGAAATTCCAAATCGGTTCTGGCTACTTCAAATTCCCAGACGAGATTCCATAGTAACACCCCAACCCCCACCCCCTTAAAGTTTTATTTTCTGCCTTTTAACATTATGAGTTTTCTGTTGACTTTCACATTCAAGTTCTCCTTTGCAATGTCTCTATATTTGTCTGTTCCCCTAACCATAAAACCTAGTCAGAAAATTGTCTGCTTAACATGGCAAAGACCATCAGCTTATTTATCTTTCTCACTTGCTAGCAATAGTTTCTGTATTAGATGTCAAGCTAACATTAAAAAAATAGTAATTCAACTCAATGGCCTGTACCGGATTACTTATTTCTGGATCCCAGGAAGGAAGCACAGAAAGGGAGCACAGTGACAACAGTCGAGTAATTAATTGCGTGTTGTCAGGAGTCTTCTCCTAGGGGTCTGCTGTTGTTCCTAGGTCAGCACTGTGGTATCAGAGATCACACAAGGAAATTTATAGATGATGTGTAATGAATTCCTGGAACTTATTGCCAAGAAAAATTAACAGAAATAAAAAGGAAGGACAATTGATAACTGGAACCTTTATGGTGATCAAAGAGAAAGCCAAGCACTACCTATCTGGAGTAAGAAACATTTCTCAAGGACCTTTTTTATCTTTGTATTCTAACTTTGCAAGGAAGCTACCCTATATACTGTAAAGATGGCAGTGTTGTCAGGAACAATATACCTTCTGTAAGGTTTTTTTAGAGTTTCCTGCAAATTGTGGTCATTATATGCAGAAAACACAGGTTTTCTACATTGCAGTAAGCTAGCTTGCTCTCCAAAATTACACCCTTTTCATTGCCAAAGGGAAAGTTAAGCTGCTAGCAGTTTGACTGGGGAGACCACAGAGCTATTTGACTCTCATCTTCCTATTTCCTCTGATTGGTTTTGGCAGTTGGGGATGAATTGCATTAAACTTTGCCTGTATTTGCTGACCCAGACAGTTTATTAAGAGCAAATAACTTCATTAGCATGGACAGTGACTGACAAAGAAAACAATCCCAAGTTTAACCAAAGGTTCTCTCTGTGATGGAATCCCTGACTACAAGGGGAGTGACCAACTACACGTTTCAGTGAGCATCCAGTACTGCCAACATAATCCTACTCTAATTTCTGCTTGCTTAGGGGAGATACATATTTTCAAAATCCTCCCAGCTGATGACAGAAATACTGCTTACCAAGGTCTTGTGCAACATAAAGCACAGTGCAGCCATCTCCACAATATTCAACCCTTGGAATGAGAGAACTCTCTGCACTTTTTGGCTGGGGTTAAAAGGCTCTTTGGCATTTTGTCTGCTGCCTCCAACTTGCTCACATCAATTTTATTAGGATTGTATCAATGGGTAGAAAATACTATTTGAAGGTGCTCTAAGCCTACTTTATGTCAGGAAAAGGGGAGAGCATCCTTTACCAAGGAGAATTGCCATCCATTTCTGTGCCCACTGCTGCTTTAATATAGATGGAGAGAACAGGAAAGTCACAAGCCACAAAGATGCTGATGCTCACTCCAGCAAGAGTCATATACACTGAACGCTGTGGCTGACGAATCCAAGCTACTTCTGCCAAAGACAGAGGTGCTACATTGGCTGATTCACAGCTCACCCCGTGTACCCCAGTCTGGATTTTAATATAGCCCAACATGAGGTGATGCCCTTGCTGCCGTGCACTCAAGTAATTTGTGGTTCTCTGAAGGCAGTAAGGCCCAGAATGGCTCCTTTCTGTGACCCTTGCCTCATTTATATTTTTGGTGCCCACTGCAAAAGAGAACTCTGGGAAATAATCAAACTCTTTAAAAACAGATTTTAGATAACCTGTTTAAGGCAAATCCACTTAACACTCACAAAACATATACTGTCCCCTTTCTTATCATCTCTCTTTCTACACACTGCCCTTCTCTCCTTATAGTCACACAGGTCTTAATCCATCCCCTTCTTGTTTTCATAGAGCTTACTCGGTAAACAACTTCCCTGAAATTCAGCCTTTCTACCTTGCACATTCAGCTAAACATCCCCTTCCAAGCCCTCAAACTTACTACTGCATCGCGGCTTCACACAGTCCAACACTTGAAGTGTTGCTGCTAAAATTCTCGTTTGGTTTTCTTCACTGACTTCACCTGTGTATCAAAATAAGAATCTTGGTTAAGGCTTTCCCCTCACTTCTTTTTACCCTATACAGCTGATTTGGGTGTTGATGTTTCTTTCCCTTTTGTTACTCAAATTAGTTTACTCCTCCAGCCCTCTTTGGTGGAGTCTGAGATTTCACACGTGCCTCAGTGTAACTAAACCTTTACTGGAACCTTGTGAGTTTATGATGTCTAAACATGTAGGAGGCTGTGACTGTAGAAGTGAACACTAAGAATATGTAAGAGACGGGTAACTTAAACTGCTAATCATTCATCAGAGAATCCATGTCCCAGTCTACTGTCTTCTGCCTCATCATTTGTTGAAGAGTTCATGCTCTGAAAGAAACAAAGAGCAATAAGTCTTTCCATTTCCTGACATTGTCTATCTCACCAATATATACTTTGCACAAGTTAAACCACTCATATAATCATCTAATTGCCTTCCACCTTGTAAAATTATGTTCACAAGTCAAAATAACAAGTTGTCAGACTAAAAAATCCACTTGCAAATTCAAAAATCTTGTGATATGCCATAAGCATAAATATGCACACCTTGCTAAAACTTTATACACTGTTGCTGAGAGGCATTTGAAAAGATGAATATTTAGCTTTTAACAAACCTTAACGTAAAGCCTACTCTCAGATTATCTGATATCAAGTAATCACATTATAAACACCCTGAATACCTTTAGAAAGATTTATAGGATATTATTGTATGATAAGAAATTAACACATAAATCTCTATGCCAACTAACACAGTCCTACCATAGGAAAGAATAAAATCCTAAAGCTGGTGCAAGTTAATATTGCATGGAAGATGCAGATTTGGAGAAGGAACCCATACATTAAGCAAAATTGCATGGCAAGAATCTTATGTCAGTGGTTCTTAAAACCAATCTTAAACTTACCAGTTTCTAGTGACTCATCTAAAAGTATCTATATCAGTGAAGAATTTTGTAACAATGACGGAGTTTCTACTAAAATTTTATTTTCCTATGAGAAAATTTAATCTTTATGATGTTCCATAGTTTAAGAAAACCTAAAAAATGCCATTGACTGTTTCAGTTTGTTTTGTTTTCAGACTTTTCAGTGTTTTGGCTTTTAAAAATATGCAGAATTTCCAGACTATATAATGCTAGCTGTGTTTTGCCCCAAATGCTTGTAATCTGAACACATTCGAGATAATTGTTCTGGAAACAAGGATTCACTCTTGGTTTTCAGGCTATTATGTGCTATCTGGTTTTGATAGGGAATCCCCCAGTGCTATTGGTGAGGTTAAAATGATTTAGGGCATTTTTGTCAGAGAAACCACTACATTTTCCATCAAGTTTAACATTCTAATAGTTATCTTTGTGGACTTGATTAAATCTC
This sequence comes from Neomorphus geoffroyi, assembly GCA_033558235.1. Classification (NCBI taxonomy): domain Eukaryota; kingdom Metazoa; phylum Chordata; class Aves; order Cuculiformes; family Neomorphidae; genus Neomorphus; species Neomorphus geoffroyi. Next base: position 25,154,163 of record JAUMJM010000002.1, read on the forward strand.
ACTGAGTCCATCAGGTTCTTTCCATTGCCCACAGAGCCAATTGCTTCAGAGTTTCATTTGGCTTGGGTCGCTACTGCATGATATCCAATATACTTTCTTTGTCATTATACTCACAGCTAATTTTATGTAAATCATCACTGTGACACTGCGATTAATTCGTTTTTTTTATTAAACTGCACAGCTATTGTTCCATACAACTAATGCAGCATACTTAGGAAGTGTTTCAGACAAACCTATGTGATGGCAATCTAGTTTGTGTTCAAATACGTATCTTGGCATTTTGCAAGAAGTTTCTTTCTTTCTTGAGTTTGCTATGAGGTCAATAATTTTCCGTAAGTTTATGTGGGGAAAAAGTTTGTTGAAACGATATCCAGGGCCTCTTTTTAACAATAATTTTCCTTTACTATATCTTGCCAAGATTATTTAAGCCTCCTAGTGAATAATTTATAGGAAGTTTGGACAAGAATAGAAGGAGGATTCATTTTTTGAGCTGTCGTTCAAGAGTCTGAATGTTTCATTGCTTTATTAAAAGGAGAATTTTCACCCTTCTGCAGCTTTTGGCTACCTGCACAAAATGTGTTTTCACAGGTTACTCCAAGGTTTTTAATGCAAACTTTTATATCCAACGTGCAGTCATGACACATACCAAATAAACTCTCATGCCTTTGCGGTGATGGATACACTCCAGAACCTTTGCCACCTGTCAATCTCTCACCTGAGGCCTGCCTGACTCTGGAAGGGCTTTGTGCTCCCTGTACCAGGGAGAAGGTTTCAAACTACTGCTGTTAAGCAAATATGGAGCACTCCCAAGACAGGCTTGGCTAATGTTGTCTTGAGACAAATCCAGTAGGATGTTCACTGGAGGCTGTGACATGGCTTTGACCTCACCTTTGCCTTCAAGTTTGTCCAGTTATAAATGCTGTTGGATTTCACTGGTATTTTCTTTTACTTTGCTGCTTGTTAAGCGCTGGTCTTCTTGTATTACCTTAAGTATGGATCAAATAAAGGAAAATACATATAAAAGTTAAAACTGGTCATTTTGTCTGTTGTCTAGGCAGAGAGAGTCGAACACTCACTAAGAGAAGGCTATAAACTTATTTCTAAGATTTTACCACATGCTTAAAAGCAATGTTCATCATTACAGAAATAAGGGTGCAGGATGCACCTGGTGATCCTGGGAGTCCCATTTGGGCCACTGAAAGGGCACCCTCCAAAGTGCTGGTACATGTCTTTGGTGTTTTGACATGCTTCAATGTGTTTTCCAGGTAAATACACGAAAGGCTCTTGACCTGGCTCAAGCAAGAGAGCAAGTTTAGTGGAGTGGTGGGAGAAGGGGTGGGCACTGGGGAGAACACCTACCTCTGTCTCTTGGGATCTGAAAAGCAATACTATTGAGCAACATACCTCCACAGACACAAGTCTTGCTCAGAAACCATTCAGGAAAAGCTGGGAAGAGAGGCCCTCGTTCGCATGACACCTCACATAGACTGTATTCCTTTCAGGGTTTCCCAGCAGAGGTCTGTCTCATCAGATAGTTGACTAATGGAGTACAGCTGTCATTCTTCATTTCCTGCAAAGAAACTTGCAAGAGATAAAGCTTCAAGAATAGTCCTCTCTCTTTTCCAAACTGCATTCCTATTAGAACACTTGGAGAAAATTATAATAGGAAAAAAATTATTATTTTTGCTTTAGTTGTGTTCTCAAACTGTTCTGAAGGGTCTATAAACCAGGGCATGCAGCTGTGCAATGAATAATCTGCATACTTACTCGTTCCCTGACTACAGGCCAGAGGCTTCTCTGTGACAACATACGAGTTCTGACTGGGCACCAGGTCTGAAAACTATGTGTGCATTGTCACTGCACATCTGGAATTTAGAATTGCTAATGGATATGCTGTGATAGAAAAGTGTCTGGCCAATAAACTTGGTTTATATATTTATTTTAAAAAGCATTACCACATTTCTGGCTAGTAGCCTTTCATCTTCTAGACTTTACACCAGTGCATCTGGAATGTTAAGCAGCTCTTTCAGGGATGTAGCCATATCCCAAAAGGCACCTTTTTAATTTGAAATAACTTTAAAAACTAATTAAAAAGGAAGCAGGTGGTGTTTTTCCCTATGGAGGTGTACGTACCTAGCATTTTATATCAGCTCCTACTATCTCAGAAACCATAGGTGAAAATTCTCTCTTGGTTAACCTACTTTATCTACCAGGATGCTGCTATAAACGTGTAGCTGGGTTTGAATAACATATTTTGACCTTACTATGTGCACAACTCTAAAGAGCAATTACTTGTGAGTAGCTTGTTGCAGGCCTAGCAGTTGAAATCTGAGGAATTTGAATTTCTACATATCACTTGCACCCCCTTCTCACTATAGTCAACAAACCTGTGGGTAGAGCAGATGTAAGAGTCCCTGTGCTAAAGCTCACCCACCCTACAGCCAGGGATATCCCGTTTGTCAACTCGATCTCTCTAGAGTGATAGGAAATTGCATGAAAAGAAAGAATTGGACACCAGCAAATAGAGAAAACTGCAAGACCACTGACTGTCCAGTTGCACCCACAGGTGGCCACCAGAAAACTATATAGCACGATGGTGCAGGGAATGTATTTCAGCCATGTTAAGGCATGTGTCGTTTACTGGCCACCTTTAGTTATGAGGCCCTGGCAGACACGATGAGTGTTTCATGTCTTGATGCAGAAGCAATCTGAAATGCTCCCCTGCACACAAGTAGTCTTTGATTTTCTTTATATTTGTTTCTATAAATATCTTACCTTTAGCAACGTGCTCTGTGCATGTAGTATTTTTAAAACAGGAACCAGCTCTGAGTCAATGGCAGCAAGTAGAAACCCTGTATGTTTAGAGAGGATTTGTAGGGCTGGATTACTGAAATTGTTGAGAACTAGAGACACGTTTTCATTTTCTGCACTCAAGATTAGGAATTAGGCTCAAACTGTGAAACAAATAGTAAAAGATCAGCTTTTTATGATCAGACCACCCAGATGGTTTAATGGCAGTCGTTTTGTTGTCCTCATGGTGGCTTTGCAGGTACTTAGAGGATATGGGAAAAACCAACCCGTGACCTCTGCTTCCCACCCATTTCCAACCAAAGCTCCATGATTGGCTTCGTCAACAAAACCAGAACCAGGCCAGGCAGTGCTTTATAAAGCTTTATTGCAAGATGTGTTTATATAATGCTGTAGAAGTGAGCTTTTAAACTACTTATATCAAGAAATTTTGGACACAGGTCTGCGGTCGGTTTTCCATATTGGCTCTGCATGGCACAGGAAAAAAAAAAAGGTGTGATTCCATCTTTTCAAACAATAAAGTGGGGAGAGTAAGGGGGAGAAGAGGCAGATGAAGGGTGTGTTAAAAAGAAAATCCCCCTGGTTTACACTAAATGTGACAAAGCTTCTGAAGGATCAATACAAATGGTAGGTGAACTTTGTGTGTAATAAAATCTTAAAGAGTAATTCAAGTTCTTTATGAAAGAAAACTGAGACACAAAAAAATGCAGTTTCATGGACAATTAAATTTAACATAAAACAAATTTACCTAAAATAAGAAAACAACAAACAAAACCAAAAACTCAACCAAAAGGACCTGTAGATAACATCTCTGACCATGCATGGCTTGGTTTTTAAATTACAATTCACAGAATAACACTGCTGGAAAACCTATTTTACACTATACTACACAGAACACGAAAACACATGAGTAGTGACATTTACACAATTTTACAGTATTTCTCCTTCGTCTAAGAAACACGTCCTTTTCTACTTTACATTTTTTTACAATTCCCAGCTCACAAAAAAGGACACTATACGCGCAAAGACAGTCTTTAAAAAGGAGAAATGCACCCAATGCTACAAATAAACCTTTTCTTTCACAGAAGCCTCTGTATTAGATAGTGATTAAAGAAAATATATCTATCTGCCACTCAATGTGAAATGGACTAATTAGAAATAATTTTAATTTTTTTTTGAGTAAACATACAACTATACAACATCTCTGAAACTCCTTGAATTACTTGCTATATAACTATTAAACTGCTTGCCAAAAACCTCCCGGAATGACATCTGAAATGCCAATTGAACCAGTTGCTGCCCCAGTCAAAAAAAGGGAAGGTAGGCCTTACATGTTGTTCAAATGTTTCCAAATAATTCTCAACAGTTACTCATAACCAGACATTTTCTCTTTCAAAAATGTTTCAGTTTATTTTCTTTCAGAGCCTGTAAGTACCTGGCAGTTTTCCCTGTGGAAAAACGTCAACAGTCATAGTCCTTACAGCTTAAGCAAGTGTTTCTTGAATCCCAGTGCTGGAAGCGCAGAGCCGTCATCTGAACCTGGCACAGGGTCAGGCTGTGCACAGCCTGCATGCACAGCCCACCTTCACGTTAATGTGAGGAGTGGTACATGTGTACTGACCATACCGGAGTGAAAAAGAGAGAGGAATATGCTTGTGCTTGTGTCTGATGCTGTGCCCTTGCGCTTCCTCTAGATGAAGGCAGGCAGTGTGTACAGCTGCCTACGAGTTGCAATGTGGGGATAAAGGATGCAAAACTGGTAGGCTGCCACCTTGTCCCCACTTCACCTCAGTGAAACCAAAGCATTGTAAACCCAATAACCACACAGCGTACACGCACTTGAATGCAGACTACTCACATTGGTCAAATGGTTTCTAAAGCATTTTGGATTGACACTTGCTTTTGTCACAGTACTAGGGATGCCAGACAAAAATATTGCACCCACAGTGGCATCGTGCCCCGCAGGTCCGCAGTAGATGTCGCGGTCTTCACTTGCAACTTTTCAATGGCTTTCAGCGTTCTCCAAGGGATGTTCAGAGCACAGCACATCAGGGATTTATGGTGCTGTCCTGCCACATTATCCAGTACCTTGAGGGGGAATGGAGCACCTTGCAGGAGGCCCTTGCTGTCCAGTCACATCAAGACTCTGACTCCAAATTTCTGTTAAATCAAGGTATGAACTCTTATCTAGATGTTCTCATGTGACTTTCTATTAAGCTAAAGCCAAAGTCTTGTCTATCTACAAATCTGATGCCTTATTTTGCTGACAGAGTAAATCAGTATAGAGATTTACAATAAAAGCGGGTTGAGAGAAAAAGAAATATATTTTGAAAACTGCTTTTGATGCTGTTTCCAGTATTTATCGGAGCAAGAAAGACCCTCATTAAAACACCATCTATTTGTTGCTTTTGGATTATGGACAGGGATCTACCAAACAAAAGGGTCACATGTAGCAGCCAAGGGGCTATAAAACATCTGGAATCCATGATCCTGGTGCCTGGCCTTACTGAGAGGTGAAGAGCAATGAATGTAATTTTTGTGAGGGATCTTTCACTCTTGATTGGTGGCACACAGCATTCCCTGAGGGTGTTTCTTCACCACAGCCACAACTGCTACTGAAAGTTATCCCTCAGCTGGGAGAGAGGGAGTAGAAAGTATTTGTATGCAGTCTGCTTTTAAACACCAAGGGAGATGAAAGGAAATTAGGATAGCTTCCCTTTGGTGGCCATTTCATATGCTAAAATTTACCTCAGCGTCCGAATCAGGAAGGCATTATGGTGGTAGACAGACAGACAAGTTATTGGCAGCAGATGGGTGCTGAAATGAACACTAGCAGTGACTCTGAGAGCTTGGTGGTGATACAAAACTCTAGGCACTACGTTTGCAGCTGACTGGTACTATGACAAAGAGAAGAGAGGTAGTTATTCTGGCTGCAAGTATTTAAAAACAGCCTTCAGGGATGTCTGAGAAATGGGAACATGTGTTACTACACCCTGTTTCCAAGACCTTTACATTTGTCACAAATCCAATCCACATCTCACATATATTTTAAAACAACTGTTACATCCTTATGGTGGGCTCTTTGACGATGTAGGGGCAGGCAGCAATTAAGAACCTGAAGATTACAATCTGATTAGACAGACAGCCAAAGATGTGCAAATATGACCAGTTCCTCCATTTCGTATGGAATCCACTAGTTAGATGAAGTGGAACAAATATTATTCCCACAGTCAGGCCATGCTAGCAGATTCCACAGGAAACAGTGCCGCTTTACAGATTAGCACATGGGTCCGCTGGCCATTTTTATCAGGAACCAAAATGGACACCGTTTCTGCAGTTTTTGCATTGTTACTGTGTTTGATGATCTTGTTGCAATAAACATTGAGGACAGCAGAATAAATTGACTGTACACTATTGCATAAACAAGACCCAGTTATCCTTCAGAAAAATTCATATCTGTTTCACAGATAGAAAGCAGGAACAGAAAAACAATCATAATGGAAAAATAGACAAGGAATAATATGTTTCACATGTAAGACACTTGCATCCAGAGGATCTGAAACTGGCATTTTTTTCTGAACTTAATGTAATCCTTTTCCCTATATTTAATATTCTCCTTGATACAGAGCATATGAAGTTTTGCACATTTTTTTCCGCAATTCTTGGAAAATGCATATGCCTAACTATTAGTAATTCATCAGCTATGTCATATTTCAGATATAGCTGCTGTATTATGTCTAAATGAAACAAAAATTTGTTTCCTGCTAGCAATTGGTCATCAATAGCCATCTACTATGCATATCCAGCATATTTTAATTGAATCCAAACAAATATAGGACCTCTGTCAGCATAGAAACATTTTGTTATGTTCTTGCTTCTTTTGTCACTTAGCAAGTATCACAGTTCAACATAACCATTACATTCAGGGTGTTTTCCTCTTGTTTCAGACTTCAAAGACCTCCACAAACCCCCATTACCTAAATTTCTTTGTCCTAAGCATCCTTAAGAGAGATTTTAAAAGTCCATAATGGTGAGCAGCACATAAAGATCCACTTTAAAATCCAGATGCTCACAGCTCTTGCTTACTTTACAGTGAATTAACTATATGTCACTTTCTGTTTCCTAACCAGCTTCCTCCTTTCCATAGCTTTCAAGTACACAACATATTTTATTAAGTATACAGCTACTGCTTTCCGCCTACTTGTAAACTGACTTTTAAACAAGCTGAGGGGAAAACCACATCAAACTCAAATCCTGTCCTTAAGAACCTTTGCTCATTAGTGACTTTTTACTCAAAGACTTTGACATGTGAAGATCCAAGGCAACAGTAGATAAAGAATGAAATGTTCCAATCAAGAGGGTAGACAGCATAGATAGGATGTTCAACCGCACATCTCTTTGCATATTGTTAGCTAACTGATTCTCTCATCCATCGGATGCTGTGCTCAATGTGATGTGGTGGATGACTGAGGTTTCAAAGGTTTACCGTGTTTGGTTCAACTACCCTGAACAATCTTCAGCAATTATCCTATCTTCAATGAGAGCAGAGTAGAATAACTTGAAGTACCTGACCTAGCTTGGGTACCAGAAGCAACATAGCTATGGCATCAGGAGCCCAGCATAGACTACTAATTAACCTGAATTTTCAAGTGTGTTTTACAGACAAAATTGAACCCTGTTACCATGACTAAACTGCTGCAGTTCCCCAGTTAACTAGCTTGAAGGAAGCCTCAGCTGTAACTGCTGTGCAGACAACCCTTAATCTTAGAGGCTAAGGCAATGGAAAGAGATAAACTTGTGCATCCTTGAGGATCAAATGGCCATATGCAGACTTTGGCTTAAAAAGTTCGCTTTTATCGTTGTTTGCAGTTCCCTTCAAAATGCTTCAGCACTGGCTAGGGTGACTGGGTTCAATTCATCTTCACTGCTGTATATGTCCTCTATTTAAAGGCAGATGAGTTGACTAAAAGTTCTTCAAACATGCACGCTGAGGGCAGTTACAAAAGTCAGTTATAAAACAGCGAGATAAGGGCAAACATATTGGAGTGATCACTGTGGTACCCTCTCCACTTGCATCAAGGATAATCACAAAAAAAAGGAGTAAAGAACAGCAAAACCACAGCAGACTTTTAGCAGGGCCATTTCATATTCAGATCAATTATTTGAAATAAGATCACCATCACATTAATCTTGCAGCAGAGAAAAGCAGCATGAAGGGCACAGGCAAGTGAACAAAACTTCTTGATCTTAGCATCTGAATGCATTTATCGAGTATGTAAAATTGTTGGCATAGATCTCTCTGAAACTGTGTAAATGCACAGTACAGCCATAGCTCAACAAAAGGGAGGTATTGTGTCCTCTCCTCTACGTACATGCTGCTATGTACAGTATGAGTGTGTATTAATACACATGAATTCAGGATTCTAAAGTTTCCACTTGTATTGTAGGCCATCTTCTGCCTCACTGGGTGAATCCCATTGAATAACACTGAGTTCCTACAGAAAAACCACATTCTTTTCCTCCTGTCTAGGTGGTACAGTAAGGCCTCAGCATGAAAATCATGGTCCAGCTAGCTTCAGCAAGAGCATGATTTCACACCACGACTGTATGTGTATAGATACGTGCACACAAGTCCACACATTCATTCTGTACATATACAAAGGTACACATACATTTTTACATTCTTTGGTGGCAAAATAATAAAAAAAAATCCCAACAAACCATAAGGTTGCTTGGACTGTGAATCTTTGCCTAATGAATCTGCTTCAGGAAAACTGGGGCTGCTGTAATAGGAGTTATTTTGCCTATTTAAAGGACTGTTCCTTGCAATGACAAAATGCCACACATTTACAACGACTAAAACAGGGCACAAGGAAAGACAACGTAAACACAGCTCACATAATGACAGATAACTCAAGAGACAGCCCCCTCCTAACCATATCAACACACCATGAGAAGAAGCAGCCATACGCTTTCACCTAAAAGAACTCAAACGCTTCCCCAGTTACTGTCCAAATGCTGGGTGTGCTGCCGCACACCCTTCTTCTGCCCTGGCTGTGGGATTTTGCTTTTTGTTGCTTATTAAAATTGAACTAACAGAAGACGGGATGTTGAGAGCAGCAGAGGAGGCTGGCAGGTCAATGCCACACCGAAGGGTTGTCAGCCTGTGTGCTTCAAATGAACGGTTCTTCTTGTTGCCCCCTCTAGGATATCAAACTTGCATCTCAGAGGTGCTGATGAGGCCCAGTGCTTTGGCTTCTTCAGGTGTCAGTCCACTCTTTAGTGTCCTTCTCACTGAACGGTCATAAGTTCCAAAAGCAGGCAAAAAAAGAATAAACAAAGAAAATGCAAACGATTAGAAGCAATAATTACATAAGACTTTCGGCTCAAAAAAGCCCTGGTAAAATGTAAGCTGAGTCAAATCAAAAGTTTCTATGTACTGAGGGCCTCGGGTTCAGAAATACTGCATAATGCCCTATGCCAAATCCATGGGAACATCAAGTACCCGGTACCTGTAAACAGTCGGGCAAAAAGACATTTTTCATTTGACATTTAGTCACTAAAAACATTAAAGGAAAAATACCACAGCATTTTAAGGGTTTTTTTCTCTGAAATCGTATCAGTTCATTTTCAGTTCATAGAATGTATCATCTGCCCTAATATTTTATAGTTTCATAGAGATTTTTTAAAAGAGCTTTTGGATCTTTAGAGGGCTCAATTTAATTTATCATTATTAAATTCTGTGTGACCCTTTAAAGACATAAAAAATCCAACCCAAAAACTTAAAAGATAAAAATGTGTCTATTATATAATCAATTCAAATTATTAAAACTACCATCTTCACACATGCTACCCTTTCTTCTGTAACATTCTCCCATCCTAGCCCCATTTGCATCATCTTTGCCATTAATAGTCTGCAGCATTTTAGTTGAATTTAAATGGCCAAAACCTTTTTGCTTAATTTGCTATGAAGTGTGCTGAACACTAGCCCCGACATAAAAGTTGTAAAATTTGTGATGGCCATTTTTATTCAGAAACCATTCAGAAACAATGTAGTTGCACACCCTGAACATTAGTGTCTTAATTTTACTGGTGCCTTGATTTTCAGGTGAACGGGGCTTTAGCTCAAGACACAAATGGGGTGTTCACTCCACACTCAGATCTTCCTCAAGTACAAGACACACATTTAGAAGTTTAAGCTGCATGCAAAGCAGAAACCATGACTTTATGTTGAAAAAAAATATATTCAGACCCCCAATATAATGAAGTCTAGAGGAAACTCTTAGAGAAACCAACTGCAGGCAGTGGTTCAGGACTTCTTGCACAGCTATCATCTAGCAATATTCACACCATAACTTATTGAAACATTCAATCTGTGTAACTGAAACTGGGTGGTCAATTTAAAGGTCTAGCTGGAGTGAGAGGAGAGAATGGATTGGTACAGAAAACAAAGGAGATAAGAGAAAGGGAAAATACGGCATAATTGAACATTTGATACCATGCAGATAGGACAAATGTAATCTGTGTCTGACAGTTAAACTGCTTTCATCAGTCACTGAGGTTAATCAAATAAGCTGGGAGTGCCACATGTGTAATTGTTCCTTCATCATCAAAACCTTACTACAGGGTTTTTCTTCAAGGTTCCCTCCTTTCTCCTACAATATTTGCATACTTATTAAACACCACTAGGAATCTGCATGGCAGCCTTTTATGATGGCCTCTTCTACCTAAAATACTGACCAGCAACATCTTGCAAGTTTAACAATGCTTAGCCTAAAGGAGTGGAAGGTTAAATGTAGCCAGTAAAGCTAAGATTAAGAAAGAGTACCAGAAGAGCAACACACATTAAAAAATGCTCTGGTCCCATAGTGCAGAATACGCAACATGGACTTTTGAGTCAGTCCTCACCACGTACACCCTTTTAGACTTCTGAAATTTGGTATGCAAATGCCTATGGTGACAAATGTTAATTTCTAGGCAGGTGCTATGAGATACCTTAAGGTCTTAAGGTCTAAGCGAATGCCCCAGTGCTTTTTTCTGTGTCAAAATGAACTGTATGAGGAGCGCAAGAATCAAATCAAGAAAGCTGCAGCAGAAACATTTCTGTCTTATTAAGAGTAAAGACTTCCCTGTGCAGTTGACCTGCATAGCCAGCTGCACTGCCTCTCCCCAGAAAATGTTTTTTTGCTGTACCCTCTATAACATGCAGCCAAACCCAGACCAGCTTGGGCACCAGATCATAGAGTCATGTCAAAAAATATGCATACAGAAGACCAAACTTTCACAAGATGACTGTCTATATTGATATTACATCTTCCAGCTGAAGGCAAAAGTGAAGTGGAAAACCAAATGCAGACCAAATTTCCACATTTTAGACACTTCTGCATGAGTGTCAAACCAAATGTATTCATGACTGCTCTCACACATAACTCCAGCTCTCAGACTACTCTCACTCACTCACATTCACAAACTGAGCACAATAATCACTGTAAAACAAAGATATCTTTCTTGTCAGATGGCAAGACAGGAAGAGTGAGAGAGCATGCAATTGTTATTCCTGTTTGTAAACATTTAACAAAAACTGATGTGCTCTGCTAATGCTGGTCATGTACTTGAATAAGCAAAATTCTGGTCTTATTTATGACAATATAAATTACTTAATACATTAGACAATTAGTACTAGGACAATTAGACATTAGTACAATTACTACTGCACAAATAACTGTGCTGAGACTCTAACAACTGAAAGTGAAATGTGTGCCTCTGTAACTTTCACCAAGCAGAATACAGCTGTTTAAATTCCTCCATCAGCCTGAATGACAGGATTACTAGTTTACTAGGAAAAGCAAAATGGATTTTCAGTAACATATAGGTCTCCTTGAATAAAATTACAGGAGTTTATATTCAGAAATCATAATCAGGAGTTAAAATACTATGGTAGAAATGATCTTCATGGAAAAATAAGGAACAAAAATAAGGAATCTTGTTTACATAAGTAAGATTTCTCTCTGAATCTTCAGATGCCTACCTATCAAACATATTGAAGTCTCAGTCTAAGGACCTCACGTCCCTTGAATGACTAAAAAAGCAACACCGTATGCAGCATGTATGAAGGACAAGTGTCTGGTTCTGATTTTGCTGTATGACTCACATAACAGAGGCCAACCCCAAGTTTGTACTTTTTGCACCAATGCCGAACAAGTAGGAATGACAATACTCAATTGCTGGGACATACATGACTGTAATTAAACAAAACAATCACTTGCATCCCTCACTTGATTGTTCCAACTTATCTCAGCTCTCCTAGAATACAGAGAAAGATGACTTGGATTTAAGGTATTCCAGTGACCTAAACTTCATGGCCAGCAGCTCCAAACAGCAGAATACTTCTGCGGTCATAATGAGATTGTCAAGAAAATGCTTAATAAAAAAGTAAAGATGTGAAGAATCTTTTCAGTGACAGAATGGTTCCCATAAACACTGACAGCTGCTGACTCAGGTAAAGTAAGCATGTAGGGCCAAATACTGCAAAGTATTGTGACTACTGGCAAGATGAAAGCTGTTCACCATCAACAGGCAACCAGAAGTATAACAGCTGACAGAATCACAGTCCAGACTCATGAGTGAATTCTTGCGCTTACGATGAAACAGGCCAGTCTGACACAGATGCATCCACTTGTAGTCTTAAGTGTTTTATGCTTAGGGAGATGAAAGTGGCCTGATAAAGGGTTTTTATATAAAAATTATATCTAATATGAACACATTACTCACAGTACATTTCCTCATCTGAAGATACAGTAGATGGATGCAGTTTCAGTAGTAACACAAGAACAAGTTCCAGTCCCACTATTCCCTGCTGTGGCTTGTGGACTATGAAGGCTTGTGGGTAACAAAGCCAGGAGAAAGCTGAGTTATCTACAGGAGCAGGGACTACTCTGGGAGGTGGGTGAACCTTGTCTTGACATGCTGTTAAACAGCTGTCCTCAGACATTTGTCTGTTTCCTCATAAAGTGCTTGGTAGGGTTCCTCTACTTTAGGAAAGGTCATGAACATGTTCAGTCATCAAAACTGAATGCAGAGAGATATTTCTCTTCCATGTTTTATAGGCATCACAAAATTACATTTCTTTAACTAGATCTTCACTCTCCTCTCTTCACTGAACTATGTCATGTCTCTAACTGGACTAGACATAATATCTTGGCTTGTAAAACTCTTGGCCTTCTGCAGATCACATTAAACTGAGTTGTGGAATGTATTTTGGAGGCAGTGACAGTAAAAATAAGACTTTAAAATGACCTTTTAGGTTCTTTAAGCAATTTTTAAAACATTTGCTAAAGAAATATAACATGGAGGGAAAATAACTTTTACTCTTGTCACAAGAAAAGCCTGCTGAGATCCCATAACCAAGAAACTAAAAGTTGTTTTTCTGGGGTCGGAGGGTATGATATTCTTTGTTAACCAGAAAACCTGGATTTTTATTTGATATCCTGGCAGAATGCAAGCATGCTTATGTGAACTCAATGAATTTGAGTTCCTATTGGGTCAAATCTACACAGATACATAGCCCTCACAGTACAGTGCGAATGTTTTTTTAAAAAAAGAGTAATTCCCTAAGTGTAGCTTTGGTGGAGAACGTAATTATCTAGACATTGGTTGTTTTGTTTAAAGAACAAATTAACACTCCTAATTTCCGCTCCGCATATATTTTTTTTGTTTAAGATTCAACAAAGAGTGAAGATCTGTCACACTAGTGCCATTTATTCTTGCATTTACAATGGCTTTTGGCGTGTGTCTCTACGCTTGTATGCATAAGTCATGTGAAATTCAGAATAGACATGACCATTGGCCTGCTCACAAAGTCACAGAATTACTGTCACTCTTATTATAAAGATATAGGAGCTACAGAACTTTGTTTTGGTCACAGTTGCAAAGGTAATGCATCTTCTAGTTGCTGATTTGGGATAAGGAAAATTCCCAGTGACTGTAAATTACACTGAGACAACACCAAGACAGGGAGATTATAATAGGTAATACAGATCAGCTCCATCATCTCACTTTATGTAACATTTTCTTGGACTTTCCTCCAATAAGTCCAGCAATGGCAATTTGCAACTCACAAGTTCAAGTCAGACAGTGTTGCTCATATTCTTTTATTTTAATCCTTTTCTGCATTTGTGTATTTTTATGTAATTGTGTAGGTTATACTTATGCTTAATTATGCATATATCATTGCATAACATGAGCAGACTTAAATGCTAAATAAAAAACATAAAATATTACGTGTTGAGATTTTCTTACAGGGATTTGTAGGTGAATTTTTTTATTTTATCACACACTTCTCTGAAGAAATACGGCCAAGTGAAATGTAGTCTTTGTCTGGGTCAGCCACATAGAAAGCTCCAGGAAGCAATGTATTATTACTGCCCTGCAGCTTTGCTTTGAGTCCTGTCAGCACTTCATAGATAGCACAAGTCTCTCCTAACAAGAAATTCTGTAGTTCACAACCATCTTTGGGTGTAACTTATGGTGGCTGTGACAAAAAGAGGAGTCCAGCACTGGAAAAGGACAAAGCGGTAATTCTAAGGAAAGCTTAACTTGTGTTTTATCTACAGGTGGCTTACGTTATAGAGAACAAAAAAGGAAGATTGCTTTAGAGAACCTGGGCTATACAAACAACATAGGGGTTTTAAAGTAATATTTAATGTGTAGTCGAAACTGTTAAAGTTTCCAACTTTATGTATTTCACAGATCATCATTTATATAGTCCCAATAGTGGAGAAGAAAAGATATAACTCCTTCCCTGAAAGCCATCTATGACGCTCCCACCTCCTAATTTTTAGGACTTCTGCAAATACCACTGTAAAAAGTTACTACTAAAAGCAATCTTTTTGCTATCTCTTTCAAGATTTCTTCCATTGGTCAGAAGTGATTTCACTTTTCAGGACCAGACTATACATTAATAATGCACAGGACAAAAAATGCAGGAGATGGGATACAGAAAGTGAGACAACTAACACAGGTGCTTCAGGCATGCAGCCTTTACATTCCATCTGAAAATTTAAAATTACTTAAACTCTATTTTAAAGTGATCTATTATTAGATAACAGACTTTTACTAAGTGAGTAGCTCAGGCTTATGAACATGGAGCTTGACAGAGACATGTGACCATGTTTGACCACTTAAGTTTGTGGAATATAATTTAATTATCCCTACTAGAAATCCACACAGGGAAATAACACAGTAAAAAGCATAATTTCTACAAGCTTATCAGACTGAAAACACCTATAATAAAAAGTCTTGTAATTATGCTAACCAGGTGCTGTTATTCTGCCTAGACAAAGCCATATATATATTTTTGATATTTTGGGGGTAAGATCAATTCAAAGTAGTCTCGTGTGAATCATTTTTGTTCATCCTCTAGGCAAGATTTCCTTCCAAATACATTTGACGCTCGCATCCAAACATAGTCAAATTCCTGCCTTCACAGATCCTTGTGTTAGATTCCTTCATGGCAGCAGAGGGCTCTCTTTGGCAACCGTGGTACCTCGATGCTCTTACAGAAAGCCATATATGAAGAATGCTCTTTTGTAAGGCAGCTTTAAAAGCCACCCGGTACTTCCCTGTCTTTCTCTCAAATGAAGTGCTTTCCGTAACAAGTCTGTGATCTTGTCAGCCAGCAGCTCATGGATAATGCTTTCTTACTTGGATGCTGAAAATAATCATCATCTTTCAGGAAGGAAGGATGATATAAACAAGGAGCATATTGCTGACTAGGGGTAAATCTGAAAGTCACTTTAATACGGAAAAAACCCAAACAAAATCCATAGCCTATAAACTTCGGCCTAACAGTGTGCAACTCTATAAATAAATACTTTTTAATACTCAGAACTTATGTATCCTGATTTTGGGAATTAATCCTGTGGAAATAATTCAAAAATCTTGAAATATACCTTTAAAATACGCCAACTAAAAACAAAGCAGAGGGTAACATAAACTACTTCACTGAGGCTGTGAATGGCAAACTGGCAAAAGTGAAAACTATCTCTTGTAAGATGTAAACAACTGAAGTAAAAATATTTTTTCTACAAAACTACAATTGAAAAAGTACCAAAAGTGTATATCGTAAAAAAAGCATTTTTGTAGAAAATGTCAATGCCAGTCTTCTGAGACCTGGGAACATCAACAGCTTTATTTCCCACAGATATTGACAACACTTGCTTTTTACCAGCTGCTCATCTCCTGCCAGTTTCCCCAACATTACCTTCAGCTTATTCTTTTCTGCAATAAAGAAAGTGGCATCTGGCCAAGAAGAGATGGCCAGAGAAATTCCTGCACTTGTATATCCTCGTCTAGAAGCAGATGGGAAGCTGCAGAGCACTCCCTCATTTTGCCAGTGCTGGAGAAACAGCACAAGGATGTGCCAATGGTTGGCCTACGCTGTTAAGATCCTGCTGGGACACCGCTTCACCTGCCGTCAGGATGTACTCTTTGCTACGAGCAAAGTCTGAGCAGTGGCTGCCTCTTCCTCCACAGAGCAGCGTGTCTGGGTAGGCATTTCACCTCATGAAGTGACAGTCACTCTAAAGTTATCAGACACAACTCGTTACAGCAACAGTTTTCTCCTTGTACTTAAATCAAGTCCTCTGTGCTTGGGTAATATATAATAATATAGTTATACCAAAAATTATTAATAATAAAATAAATAATAATAATATATAATATAATAACAATAATTAGCATGTGAATGTCTGTGTAGTGTTCATTATCTGTCTTTTCCCTGCAAAGTGAAATAAATGGGGATAAAACATGTCTACTTTTTGTAAAAATTACATATTTAAGCATGATTTTCCAGATTAATGCAACAACCTCTCACATTTTTTAAGGAGTGTACTTAATCTTGCAGGGTGGTTAATTTTATATCTAATACCTTTATATAAAAAGGGAATTCCCTTCTGTTTCAAGCAGAAAATTTGAGGATATGAGCCCCCCAAAACAAGTAATTTGTATCAGAATAAAATTCATTGCAGAAATGACTCATAGATTCCTCTGAAACACTAACTGAAAAATTAATTTAAGCCTCTTTTACAAGTAGTTTTTTAACTAGATTTTTAAACCTGGTTTTCAAAACCCCTTTTGTTTTGAAGGCTACAAAACATAGAATTGTACAGAACGATGAGAATTTGACTTTCACAGTGCTAGGACCAGTACTCCTGAACAAAACTTCAGATATGAAAGATATCTGTTTGAAACTCACAGAGACTGCCAACAAAATACATAGGCACTATACATTTAAACAGTTGAAAAGCAGAATGTCTACCCATCTGTCAAGATCAGTTATTTTAAAAGAAAGATATAAAAAATAACTAATACACATTGTAAAGCTGAAAAACCCTGAATACTTCTAAATAAATACATTCATACTTAAAAATGGCATCAATATCAAGAACCAAAATTATATATGTCATCAACTACAAGTGGCAAACCTGAAAAACTGGAATCACCTATTCAGCCTCATGCTTCAAATAAATACCCTGATTTACAAGTCCTAAAACCCACGATGAGACCTACAGGTTGGTCAACTTATCCTACCTCTCCTGTTCGTTCTGCTACACCTGTTGGTGCCAGCCTCGGGCACAGATGAGATACGGGACTACATAAGCCTCACACTGATCATACACATCGATTTCTACAGCTTACTGTGTTCAGCTGTGTTTATTATTAATCGATTAATTATTATTAATATTTTTATTTACTGTTTGCACTTTATTGTAGATCAGAGTTTTGTTCTGTCATTTTTGCAAAAATCTTGCCATGCTAAGGATGAAAGAATGTATTACTTAAAAAGCATCCAAAAGACACTAGCTATCTTGGCATCTAATGGAGATAAGCTGCCAGAGTTTTAAGTGTTTTATTTCACATTCTGTTTTCATTCAATAATTAGATTTTTATTAACTGAGTATTGACCTTCTGAAGGCTTAGTACTTTGTGTGAGGACAAACAGACTTTGATACTGAATAACATCTGTGAAACATTTACTTTTTCTAAATGCAAAAACTGTTGCTAAATGTGCATCACTAAGTAGATTACTCTGCCTCCTCCTCTAACTCCTAATAGGTTCCAGTTACTGAAATCCTAAATAATTAGTTGCAAATTCTAAGTAACGTTGCTTGCCTTTAAAACCTTTTATATAGACTTCTTGTAAGTTGTTTTTTTTTTTTTAAAAAAGTATAATTTCCATTAACTTCTTCTTTTAGTCAAGCTATAAATACCAGAATAACAGTCTCCCTTCTGGTATTTTGGCACATCTCTATCTTTTCATAGCCAGAAAAAGTAAGCAGAGAGACATGAAAATTAAAAATAATGAAAAAAAAAGAAAAGAAGAAGAAAAAGTTAACTGAAGCACCCTATGATGCCAAACAAAAATTACGCACCCTTGCATTCAGGTAATTTCTTATCTACTATTTTGTTTGCTTACAAATATGTTTACTATGAAGCAGCACTGCACATGTTACTGAAGCTTGTCTAAAGCTTGTCTCCATGCCTACTCCTTTGGCAGAGCCCTTTCCCACATTTTGGTACCTGATGACAGTGTGCTACCTTCTATTTCACTTTTACTGAAGGTGGAATTTTGTATGAAATACCTGACCCGGGATGTGCTGTAGTTAAATTTAATTCCCTGTCCCTGAGCTTATTTGTCTAGGATTCAGATAATCTCTACTCAGTTCCTATCTCCTCCACAGTCCACCCGTACGAGTCTGACAGATTACTTGCGTGGTGTCTCAGATCCATTTCTCCATAATGACTCTTAAGAATTTTTTACTCCCCACAAGCCATTATACAAATAAATCAATAAATCCTTAGAAAGGTTTCCATATCTCAAGGATCAGTCACAGGTTATATTATTAGGCTAATACGTGATTCTAAAGCCTAATAAAAGAACAAGGCATTATCATGTTTCTTCTCTTTTTTTATACAGTACAAATAATTTTGATCAAGTCATCTCATCTGAATATTGGATTAAATTCTGATTCAATTATTATCTCTAACTCAAACCCAAAGCAGATTTTTAATTTTAACAACATCTAAGAGAAATGAGAGCATACCCACAGAGAGATCCTCTGAGTTAAATGGTGTAGGAGAAAACAAGCGTCTCGCTCTGCAATGTCCTTCAGATTAATCCAATACAACCTGTGCTACTCACTATCAAACATGAGTCACAGGCCCTACATTATGGTTCAACACGCAGGGTCAGCTGAAGATAAAGATGCACACAGTGATGTATAGTTGAGCCATCTTTAAAGAGCTGTTTTCTTGGGGTAGTTATCCGAAGTTATTTGTTGGCAAGACTGTGCTGGGGTCCCCACTCTTTGACAACTGCCTTGACTTTAGGGAGCCAGGAGACACATTTTCAAGCACGAAGGTTGCTAATACAAGCAATTCATAAAGAAGGAGTAAGATACTCGCAGGTTCCTGTATTAGCCTAATTCCCTTATGGTAATTGCTAGTCTGTTGGTCTGTCTTTGCTAGCCTCTGGCTTAATTAGCTTTTCTGCAAGGGAGTGAATCCTTACGACTTTCTCTTGGTCCTTTTTCAGAGCCCCGCCATGGTCATTCGCTGAGGTCAGAAATCCACCTGGCAGAATTATTGTAAATACCTTCTGTATGCTGATTCACGATTACTACACTGGAGTATGATCATCATGACGCTGACTCATGGGAACTATATCATACTCCTGAGACACATCCATTCAGTCTAATGGGACCAGCACACAGATGGCACCTCCATAGAAGTCTACTTCTGAAAGAATGATTTTATGTTGCAGGATAGATGTTTTAAATAAACTGCCAGGACAAGAAGGAGAACAGTATTATCTTCCTATTTGTCTATCGTGGAGTTTTTAGAGGTTCTATTATTTAAATTTATCTAAGCAGTTTTTATTTTATGGATGATACTGCTAGCTTTGAGGTGTCTTCTTTGCCTCAAAGCTGCTGTGGCTGTAAGACCTACTTTTCTTCTCCCTCAATTTGAAGCAATTGGCACAGCCTGGTTCACCATGGTGTGAAACTCTCATTTAGTAACAGGATTTTCTAAGCAATGCTATTCTTTATGTAAATCTCTTCTCTCACTTGAGATCTTCACAGTAAACTCTGCTTATCTACTTAATATTTTTTTTAATTCATCTCTCTTTGTATTAAAATATTAAATAACCTCCTTTTTTTGTCTCATACAGAGAGTTTAATTTTTATTTCCCCAATCCACTGGTGCAATGTCTGTAACACTGTTCTTCAAGCTGCTAAAATTAACTTCAGCAACTGAATTCATTGGAATTTGGACTATCAAATAGAGTGATTCTTAAAACTTCCTTATCCCAATTTTCCTTTGCACTCGTTGTTTGCTATGGAATCATTTGTGAAGGTCATCCTAACCTTATGGTAGAGCCACACAATCCTAATTATATTATTTTGTATTTCTTTGTTATGTTGAACAGTTCCTCATAATATTTTAAAAACCTTTCTCACAGAAAGCGGCCCACAATGGAATCATGTTTTCAACCTAATTTCTATTTTATACTTTTGAAATATGCTGAACTTTTACCTCCAAGGGTTAGGGTTTGTTGCTTACACACAGAATAAGGACATCAGAGAGAAAAAACACAGCAGAATCTTCACATGGCAACTTGCCTTTAAGCTACCTTTGAACAACCACCTTGAGGGGTGACACAGCATTTCAGTTTCTGTGGCTCATTTGATCCTGCAGCTTTCTGATGATGCATCTAATGAACAAATACAACTGTAACGTTGCTTTCTCAACCACACCACCAGTGTAGTAAATGTGATAGGCAGGTCACCAAGCACCCATCATGAAGCCATGACTTTCAGTTGGTTACTGTACTTCTAAAGGTAAATTTTTTTTTTAAAAAAACCTCCACTGTGTAAAGGTCTAGCACAGAATTACATTCTCTCTGTGCAGCTCACCACATGAACTCAAGTCGTTATGCACTTATCATGTACCTTAGCTTTTTGTAATCCATTTCAGCTCCCACTGAACAAACTCAGTCCCTATCAGGTCTTAGTCAGCTTCAGTCTTATCTAGATTTATCAGTGACCTGCCATATCTTCAACCAACAGATACAGACGTTTCCATCTGTCTTTTGTTGGATGACTCACTGCCGTATTCCTCCTACCAATTTATGGTTCTGCTGATTCCTTTGAGAGTTTAAACTTTTCTGCGTCATTAAGATCTAAGCTCTCTGCGTACCAGTCACACTGCCTAACAATTACAACAGGTGAAATCGTTTAAATGAACTTGTCAAAATGGCTTATTTTCCCACTACAACTCTTTATTGAATTTAACAACCTTCCTATAGCCCTGCTCTTATTTTCCTGTAGTTGTAAATGAACTGACTATCACTTGCTTTTTACTTCATATTTTTCTGTCTTCTTTATGGCAAAAAAATCCCTCACCCATGAGAACCTTCTACCTGAACCACAGGAAATGTTTACAGTGCAATGGCTTATAAATCTTTTGGTCTTCTAAATTTGCTCAAAAAACCAGATTTCAGCTCAGGTTCACTGAAAACTTTGCTGAATGTGAAGAGAGCCTGACAAGATTCCCAGTCCTGCATTGAAAGCAATGGAAGATATGCAATATGATGCACAGCGAAAATAATTCATTTCACCTGAGTTTTGCTTTGATGTCCATGAATAGATTGAGTAACCAAGCACATGATAAAAGCCAGAGGACACATATGGGAGCCTGAAGATTGATGGTGGTGAATCAGATGCATCAGATAATAGGACTTCTTTGCTCTGCAGACAACAAATATTGTAATCTGCTAATCTAAATCATTAGTGTTTGCCTAAAATCTCCTTTCTAACATGTTCGTGGACCACCTGTGTTATATTTCTACCTGGAAGTTTTTCTGCTCATTTAACTCACATCATGCATTGATAGGAATTGTCTCTCCTAATTTCCTGAAGGTGTCATATTATCAGTCCAGCCAAGTGTATTTTTGAGTTAAACCACGTCATTATTCATCGTTCAGGTACATTCACTATTTATCAGTGTGAAACAGTTAAGATATTCTCCTTTCATATTTTCTTTCAGCACTTCAGCTGAAAGGGACACTAAAGTACTGAAGTTTATGTTTGTTTTGAAACTGTCTATTCATCTACTTAAAAGTCTCATCCAGATCTTGAAGAATAAACAAGCAAAGAGCTGGATTCTATAATGATTAATTACAATGGAAATCAGTCCCAGCCTAAACATTCACTGAATGTTTAATCCCTGTTAATGTTTTTACTGAATATAAAAGCCAACTCCATGGAAATATATATAGTATTTTTATTATCATTACCCTGTTATTTTTTATTTCCTGTAGTAAGTGCTTCCTTGGGAAAAAGGTACTTATTAAAAAGCAGAAATAAGACTTTTAGGTGTGTGTGCATGAAGATAGTGTTCCTAACAGAGGACATATTTTAGCATGGGATAAACCATGGAAACAGGCAAACATACAGGAGGCTTATTTGATATGCACAAGCCAACTAAGGCAGTCAGAACACCAGAATTGTGTGGAGAAAGGTGTAGTAGCAGAAGGTGATACCACAAAGAGGTAAGGCAGAGTGTATGACAGAAGGTAAGACAGACAATCCAGTGTCAGCTCCTTTTCTTTGCTTAGTGTCTGACTCATCTAACCAGTGTCCATGTTGCTTTTGCTCTTGCCACATGCAGAAGTCCCTTTTTTAGCATGTTGGGGAAAGTGAATATGCTTTCAGCACATGCTAGTTTATAGCAATCACTGCTTATATGAAATGTTTTTGATCACCCACTATGTTAGAACAGTTCCACAAAAAACAAAAATCTGTGTGATTTTTTCACTCACTGTTGTTGTCTCCTCTTTGTCCTAACTTCCCAGAAATGCTAAAAAGATGGATGGAAAGGTAGTCAAAAAGCCACATATAGTGAATGACATTAAAGACTAAAATCTTATGTTCTTTGGGTACTTCTCACAGTAATCTCAGTAATCCCTGCACATAAAGAAAGGAAATAAGAACTGGAAAGGTCATCAGCCCTTAAAAATTGTATTTACTAAAGTGCAAAATCACACTGCTCAAACTCAAGTACCATAGTTCAGCCCTGTGGACACACTACCATTGACCAGATTATCAGTGTGCTACCTTTTCTTCCCAGTGGAAGTTAAACTCCTCTATAAGCACTTTGCAGCCAAGCAGCAGTAGACATTTTGTTTTCAGGGCTGTGGGAGGATGGTACACAGCACAAGAGAGAAAGATTTTAAGAGGTGACATCAAAATACCTTTTGCTTTATCAATAAATTCAGCTACAGATACAACTATTAACCTTCATGCCAGTTGACAGTACCTTCAGAGTCTCCATTTGAGATCTTGATTGTACTTCTCTAGTTGTAAGTACTGTCATCAGAGAAGCTCTAAAGCACCATAAACCAATCTTCTCTTACTTCTAAGGACATTTCAACTTCTGCAGAAGACAGAGTAATCCACTGTCCATCTGCACACAACTTTTAAACAATAGTGAAATGAATATATGCCAATCATAAGTATACACTCAAACTACTATTAACTACCAATCCCTACTAAAGGCCTGGTTCCTACACTAATATAAATCAATATCTGCACATTTGCTTATTTTGAGGAATTTAGTAGCCATATACTCACATGACTTCCTATTTGCTCGTGACCGCTTCCTCTCTCTAGGCACTGCTCGCTGGCTTGGCACTTGGGTGGCAGACTTTACAATGCGATCCATGATCTCATCTGCTGCATCATCCGTTGCATTAGGTGAATCATCATTGCCAGCGTTCCACGAGCCGATACGGCCTGGAAAAGTCCAGCAAATGAATTGAAGGGGAAAAAAAGACAGAAAGTCTCCTGCGTCACTTTGGTTTTGCAATTGGGTTTTTTGGGAATTACAGTAGGCAGATCAGTCATTGCTACTTCAAATTGGCCAAAGAAGAAGACTCTGCCTAATGGAGAATATTTTTAAATAATACACTAGACTCTTTGCTGTATCAGCAGAGAACAGAGAGCTCAAATGCAACTATAACTTTCTGTTCCCTTCAGCCTCAGAGTCTTACTCTTGACCATGCAACTGGCAAATGTCTGCTAGAGACTGTCTAGAAGCCAAGTATTGCTGGAGTGCTGTGTGACTGTGTTTCCCTCTGCTCCTATTACACAGAGACTAGAAGACATGGCACACGTTAGAAATTGATGAAAATCAGCAAGACTAGTTCTTTGTACAAAAAGAGCATCTGTATCACATCCTAGTGCAAAATAGACATGAAAAGGGCAAAAAGCGTGGTTTGACATCTGTTGTTGTCCCTATCACAATGAAGAATTCACCTTCTCATCACAAAGCTGTATGTGTCCTGGCACAACTGTATATGCTTTGTTATGAGCAGAAAAGCAAGAGTTGCTGGCAAGCTGAAAAGCTAAATAAGCAATTTTGCTTAAAACCACAAACAAATAAGTGAGCCATGTCTCTGTACCCAAGGTTCTGGCACTCCTTACTCCACAGAGCTGTGTCAGACACATCTTTGGGTTCCTCCACTACAGACTGCTGTTCCGTGTGCTTTTTGGTTTTGAATAATTTGAAGGCTAGTATGCAGCAAGAACACCAACAGCGAGCTTTGCAAGAGTGAGTGTGGTAGAACTGCAAGCAGATAAAATTCACTGGTGAGGCCACTCCATATCACATCCCCAATGTCAATAAACAGCTTTGTTTAGCAGTTTGGTCTGCTGCTTCACTCCTGGCTCTCGTCAAGAGTAGTTGTATTATGATAGTGCTCTTGACAAGCTTCTGTCTGGCTTGACCATCCTCTGCCTCTGCTGTTCTTCAAGGGAACACAAGCTGACTTTCACTATCAGCACACACTGCTCATTAGTATTCAATGGATTACTTCAGCTATTCAGCTTGTTGCAGTGCAGCTTGAATTATTTCATCTTTGTACTTTGGCTAGTTGACTTGCTTATTAAATTGGGACTGTGAAACCTCTAAATTAGACAGGATCATGGTTTCAAGTCTACACACAGAGACAGTGGATGCTCTAGATGTGCTATCAGCAGTCTTAAAAAAAGAATCAAGAAAGTGTAAGACATCCAGATGTGGGGGAAAATAAATATCAGAACACAAAACGGAAGACTTGAATCAACATTACTCCAAAACCATCTTCCAGGTACCACGTGTATGGGAGGGAGTGAGGAGAAGACAAAAGAAAATAAGCTGGTGAACCCAATGTCTGTAAAATGATTTAGTGTAAAGGAAGTGGTTTAGTAGCTGCTTAAATGAAGAGGTGTACCAGTGAATCATGTCTTGGACAAAAAACAAGGCTATTTCATTGCCAAGAATGGTTGTACCAGTGAGCTTTTCTGTCAGAGTATCAGGTGTTGGAATTGGTGGATTGGGTCAGATTTTCATTTCCTCCCTGTCAGCTTTCAAGTGTCAAAACTTGAGGCAAACTCTCCTATATACCTGTGCCCCAAATCACTACCTCCAGCGTGAAAACACCACTGAGGTCTACTCCTTCCCCTTCAGCCCTTTCTACCATAAGGACTATGCAAAGGGGCCGTGACCCGCATTTGGGCCATCATGCGGCTACCATGTCACAAGAAATGTGGTCAAAAGGAAAAGGCTGGTGCTTACTTACCTCGGCTGGCCCTGCTTCGAGTGCGGACCCCAAGGGCCGTGGTGCTTTCTCCACCAACAGAGGAGGTCTTCAGGACGGCCTTCATGTTTTCGTGCTCTGCAGCGTCCTCAGTGTACTGCAGCCCCTGGGGCTGGCTCTGACAGGGGGGCGAGCTGCTGGAGAACTTGCCAGACTGTGGGAGCAAAACAAATTTGTTGTTTTAACGGAAGACAACATAGAGAACAGGCCAGAGTCTCAAGCATGAATTATAAGGAGAGAAATGTCCTCTTGGGCTGATTTGAAGTGCAGATATTCCTAAAAGAGCCAGGTAACAGTTGCTTTTCCCCCAGAGCATGCACCCTGAGCAGAAATGAACTGGAAAGAGGGCAACAGCAGTGAGCAGCAGTAAAACTCAGAGGAAAACCAGATGCATTAGCTTAAGTCCTATGATTTTGACCTCTCTGAGAGTATAAGGTACAAAGCTTGCTTTGAAATCTTTGACGCAGGCTGAGCCCTGTCTGGGGTCAGGTATGACACTGAGGTAGACAGCATGAGATTGGACACAAATAAGAAATCGTGTTTTCCTGTCCCATCACCTTTCAATAACAAGGCAAAACTTAGCGAGTAGTCTAGGACAAGACACCATTCCCTCTTGCCTCTCTGCATCGTTGCACAGAAAACCGTCAAACTGGTCTAAACCCCAAATACTTACAAGTAACTTTAAAATCCATTAGCAGTAATGGTGAAAAAATTCCTTGTCTCAAACCACCAAGCCAAATTATTTCATGGCCAAAACACAAAAATTGCAGTCAGCAGTTAGAAGAACAAACAAAACCTTACAAGATGTTTAGGAATCTGCCCTCTGCTTCCTTCTCTTCCCCCATCAACCACCATCCCCCCCCCCCTCCCCCTGATTTCCCTGTCACCACGACTACATTAACAACAGTGGCTACATCAGCTGGGCTTGCATAGTGAGTGGATGCAGCAGCTCCACCAGTTATTGAAAGCAGCCCTCTAGAAATGGATGAAAATGGCAGAAATGGATACTTTCTAAGGAGGAGAGCTTGCATTGCTGGGTTATTCTCCCTTCCCAACCTCTGACTACAAAGGGCTGTAATGCTGGTATTCACTGCACTGCTCTTATCTATAGAAAAGCTAAAGTACATTTAAAATACAGTCCTGGTTGCAGAAAAGACAGGCTCTGTCAACAGCAAACAGGCTTCAACAGGTAATAATATCCCTCTGTATTTTCAGTAATATCAGTCCAGCATCAGAAAGTGAAATCTGTTTTCTTTTTCCTTTTAATCTTTTTTTACTTCTACCAATTCAGCACAGATGAAAGAAGGTCTGCTGCATTCTCTTCTTTCTTTGCATAATAACAAGCATTAATCATTCACTTGATGGTATCGAGACAGTCAGTTAAAGGGATGCAAATCTGCAGGGCCTTTCTGTCAGAGAATGGTAAACTGGAAGAATAGTCTAAGCC
Source organism: Neomorphus geoffroyi (assembly GCA_033558235.1). Taxonomy (NCBI): domain Eukaryota; kingdom Metazoa; phylum Chordata; class Aves; order Cuculiformes; family Neomorphidae; genus Neomorphus; species Neomorphus geoffroyi. The sequence continues at coordinate 25,181,117 of JAUMJM010000002.1, forward strand.
CTACTTTCAGAGCTTTGAATGAGTCCCTGGGGCTGTCAAGACTGCAAACTTAAGATATTTAATCTGGAAATTAATGACAGGATGATTCTATTTTAACATAATGACTTTTTGGGGTAGGATAGCAAGTTAACTGAGTAGCAAAACAATAATCCCTACAAGGCACTGAGCTAAATATATCAATGTGAAATTTATTTTTGATAGTGAGAAGTTTGTTTTTTTGTTAAAATATGAGCTTGCAACATTTATATGTGGAAAGTGTGCAAGTGCTAGAACATCACATGTGAAATCAGAAGACAGAAAAACACAAGAGAGAAACTTCTGTGAAAGTGCATGCCATTTTTGCATGAAAAATACTCTTTTATTTTCATTGGCTTGTAAAGCTGATCAATACCGTCTCAGGAAAAAACAGAACGATTAAGTGTTCACATAACTGTTAGCTACTATTCACACAGGTTAATTAAATGTTGGCATAAAAAGGCTAATTCATGTAATTTTCTTTCTGCAGCCCAAGCTATACAGCACAAATCATCCCTGAAAAACTCCGTAAGCCAGAAGTTTTATTTCACTTTCTTAATTTTCACATGTTGCCATAGATTAATGCCCAAACCCCAGCCTCTTGAGCAAGTGGCTGCCATTACGGCACAGTGGGCATTAAGCTACATTGTTTATGCTCAGCAAACTGAAGAAATCTCTAATGCCAAACAAAAATGGATTGCACAATACATGCAATAAACTGATTTATTATTAATTTAGCTAGCACATTACAGTTCTTAAATTACTTATTCACGGCTTTTTTAATTTTCTATATCACCTTCAGGTGGTGATTTACTTTACGATAAATACATTAACTACTCCATGGCCTACCTCTGTGGTGACTAAAGTATCTTATTCGTAATTCATACAGCAAGGAGAACCATTACAATTTGCTTTGGATCCCTATATCCTGATGCTTTTGAATTACTTTATTATAAAGTAATACCACTTTGACTTACATAGCTTGATAATGAGTATGAAATTATCACGGTAATTCATAGCTCAGTGTAACTGAGGATCCCCACAACATTCAGATCACTGATGTTTTGGAAACCAGGGATACTTTGCAGTTTAGTAAACAGACATCAAAGAAAAGAAATGAGGAAACTTAAAATTATTAAGGTCTCGGGTGAGGATATCCTTATTCAAGACAGCAGGCATGCATATGGTTAAAGCTGTCTGTAAAAATGTATTCTTATGATTGAGCCAAAAAAGCTATGAGAAGAATGTCATGGTTCATAATTCCAGTTGAGCAGATGGAGTTGAACAGTCATACTATCTGAGTTAGAAATTAGATGTCACAGCACACGGGGGACATGGGAATGACATGCTCTTTCAGAGAACCATACCTCAGCATCTTCTTCTTCATCGGTTTGCCACTGGAAACAGAGGACAAGGTGGAGAAGGACAAACAGCAAGATTTAGGAAAGACAGTATGGTGAAACCACAACAGAGTAAGAGGTAACCATGGTACTGTTTATGCAATTATAGGAGGACATAAAAATACAAAGCGTAGAAGGAATTAATTCCGTAGTCAATCAGCTTGCTTGGGGTTTTTTTTAGTGAAATGTACATAGAACAGACTGTCTCTGTACGTAGGGTATATAAAATCCTTCTTATTTTTCTTATAGAAATTATGAACCAAAATTACTTCTCTCCCTTGAGTCATGCAGTTGATTGCCCACTTTTTGCCCTGTGGAAACTGAGAGCACTAGAAGGACTCTCTCTCCCTTTTCCAGCTCTGTTCAGCACAGGGAGGTCCTGGCTGCTCTTTCTCCCAGTGCAGAGATCGGCTTCTTAGCAACATCTTTTCTCTACACTTAAGTGCTTGTTTTAATTCCTTTTTAAGTTGGGGCTTTTCAACTTCTAATTTAGCAGAGCACTCAAATCAAATGCTGAGTAGTCTTTGAATAAATGCTTAAAGTTCTTCAGTGGCTGCCCAGTATCAGGTTCTGGAAAATTAGAGAGATGCAATTAACCTTTGTTGTTCAGGGCTTTCACCCTCTGTGACAGCAGGCATGTAAAACTATCTAGACAATTACACTACAGTAAATGCAACAGGCATATCAAAATATTGTGTCATATCGAATGTTCTTCAATTTTGGGGATTTGCAGGGAATTAGTAAACTATTTAGAGCTGTGTTCCTAAATGCCTAGGGAATTCTTCATCAGGTTTTAAGATGCCGCACATGGAAGTTTCCCAAAGTAAAACAAAGTTTCTCAAATATCTGAGCTCCTTGTTCTCATATTTTTTAGTTTGATTACTTATAAAGTGCAAACATAGCCCAGAAACTCGATGCATTTTTTTGTGGGGTTTGTTTTGTTTTTTAGAAGAAGCATTCTAGCAATTCTATACCCCTTCCTAGTGTTACTAATACATATTTTTGACCTTATCTCCATCTCAGCTATGATTTCTGTCTGGGATTGATACATTCTGTTCCAGAAACATTCATCATCAAAAATGAAAGCCTGATTTACTTTGGCCCTCAGCTTAGTTTCAGCATAATCTCCATAAGAAGATTAGCTGCGAGACTGCTGAGCAGCACATTAACATTACTTTTTAAGGGTATGTTTTATTCCAAGAGTGAGATGCTTATTTTTCTTTGGACACAGTGGCACTGACAGAAACACAGGCAGATGTTTTGCAGAGGGACTTCAGCAGGTATGTTCCCTTTACATTAAAAAGATCAATTTGTTTTCTTTCCATCCCCCCAGGGGCAGAGTCACACTGTAAGGCAGTTCTGAAGAAGACCACTGTTCACTTTTTGGCACGAATAAGAAACAGCAAAGAGAAGAATAGGAAGCAAGAACGTACTCGTATTCTAATCCATATGTACATCTATCTAATAAATAAAAGGCAGGAGGAGAGAAAAGTAAGCTAAAACAATATGCAAAATGCACTCAGGGAGAGCACAAAAGTGTTATTACACTATTACTTGATATCAAGTTAGATTTTACAGGGAAAGTCCCAGCTGCTTACATTCCTGTCCATTTAATCTACTTAAAAGTGATTTGCTGTGAACTTACTTTAAGGGCAATGTACTTCTCTCCATTTGCCTTTGCACATCTCCAGCATCTGAGCCATTAGCATTTTGTTTCCTCCTGCTTTGGGTGGAGAGGGCTTACACTTAGAACCGCTGGCCTTCTATACCCAAGACTACTTCAGTGTACAGGAGGAGCAGTTCAACATCCCCATCATGTTTCCACATCTGGAGAGCCATTTGCCCACAGTAGAGAATGATAAAAGGAGTCAAAGTAGCAGAATAAATAAACCAAACTGTTGTTTTACAAGGGAATCTGCACTCACCTAGGTGCGTACATTTATTTTGTTTGTCATTTCATCATTATAAATATACTGAGAAATATTAATAAATTAGGAAATGTTTAACATGTAATATTACCAAAAAGCACTGAAAGAATACTGCTAAGATGGCACAAGATGTTAATTTTAAGAAGACTGCTGTATTCTTCTGTCATCCAATATTGGATGTTGCAGGACAGTCCTTTCCTCCCTGCCTTCCTCCCTCCCTGCTATTTTTCCTTTAGGCTAGCATTTCTATGTGGTGGATTTGTCATTTCAAAATATTATTTCTATTACATAGCAATTTTGGAATTGAAACTCTTAAGTATTGTAAAAAGCAGAGCTTCATAAATCTGGGAGACATATGCTTACGTTACCTACTATTATTATAAATCATTAAAAAGCTCAGACTTGTATCTGTAATTGCATTTCTTGCCTGTTTTGCTCTCTTGTTATTTTTAGTGTGCCTGAAATGAGTGCTGTCATTGGCTAAAGCCAGATATAAGGTTACAGAGACTAGGCAATTTTCCCTGTGAAACTGTGGCAACTCAATGGTTTTTTTTTCCTTAACCCTCCTCTTCGTTCTCTCTCTTGTAGACAATGTTTGCCAAGATTTAAACTGACAGTGCCCAGTCCACTTCAGCTATTAAAGAACATATAAACATAAAGATCGCTGTTGTAAAAGGAGAGAAAGTAAATTTCCAGAATTGTAAATTTCCAGAAAGACTGGAAATATTCTCTATCATGTTTCTCAGCCCTACTCCATGTGATTAGTTGCTGAAGCTGATGCAAGTTCTCCACACAAAGAGCCAGCAGACTCCCTGCAAAGAGCCAGCACCTCTCTGTCTTCCAAGTCTGCAGGGGGGACCAAGGTTTAAGAGATACGTGCCTTCTCATTAATAATTGGGATTTTTTGGTTTACTTCATTCCCATTTTTGCTAAAGTCCTTCTTCTTCTGCCTAAAAGCAATGTAATGTAAGGTGATAAAAATTAGAACCTGAGGAAACTTTCTAAAGGATAGGGAGGTAAACATGAAATAACTGCATAATCCTCCTAGGTCACCAAAAGCAGAAATTAGAATTCCACATGACTGCACCTTATTCAAATTACTTGCTTCAAAGAGGTTCTTATCAATGTTAAGATCTAAACTTTCTTCTATCAGTGTTTTGTAACTAGTTGAATGTACGGTTAGTGCATTACTGATGCATCTCCTCTTTCCAATTTGTTCAAGTATAAAACACTATGAAAATCAAGACCAGATACAAGGCACAGCCAACATTAAGACTACAATAAAACTCCCTCTTTTCGCCATTCTTCACACATAAATATTCTATGAAAATAGTAACTCCTTCATGTCTCAGTATTGTTTAAACTAGTAAAGTACTGAAGCTATCTGAGGAAATGAAAACTTTAATTTACCAATCTCTTCGGTTAATGCTATCTTTTAGCTCCTCTAAAATACGGCAGGAAAACTGAGAAGCAATTGAAGAAAGTGATCTCAGTTTCCCAGTGGTAGTTCTGAAAATTTGTATGACTCTATTACACCCTTTGCACAAAACCAGACCCTCTTCCTTAACCCGAGGCTAGGCCAAATGCAAAGTCTGTGGAGATAATAATACAGGTTGAACATTTTCTCTAGATGGGGCAGATTTCCAAATTTAAAAAGGATATCGCCAGGAAAGATCTAAAAGTGACTGTGAGTCAATGACTTAAATAAAATCTCAATTTATATCAGTCTCAATACATACATATATTTTGACCTATCTTGCCTAAATCACAAAACTGTAATCAGCTTACAGCTTTTCATGCCAAAGGCAGGGGTAGCTTCACATGAAATGAACCACTTGCATCTAATCGAGACTCCAGATTTGGATTTTTAGACAGCTGGAAACTTTTATTAAGTACTGGCACTTCTTAAAACTTTATTTGGATGGAGTCAAACTACATCAACTTAAAAAAAAATCATGGGGGTTTTAAAGCTTACTATGCTGAGAAAACCTATCTTATGTTAATTTATTCTATCAGTATGCAATCATGCAGTCAAGGTTTGAAGGGTAACATCTACCACGAACATAAATTTTTCTGTTTTTTCAGATCCTCAAAGTAGTTTGTTCCCATAAAATTGGCTGTTCTGTGCTTTAAAGTTAAGAAGAAAATTGCTGTGCGTGTGCATGCACATATATATATATACACACATAAAAGTAGCTATAACACTAAGATTAAAGTCTATATTAGAATATTTAAAGATGGAGGGAAAAATCCTTTTCAATTCAGTTGTAACCACTTAAATGGCTACAATACAATATTTCATCATTTAAATAATGTCCTCAATTAGCAGCCTAATTTCTCATTTTCTTCCTTTTTTTATATTCTTGATTGATTAGGTAAACACACCTCCTGGTGTCTCCTAGATACTTTGGTCACTGTCTGTGCAACATACAGAGATGCTCCTTTGGGATGCTTAATTTAAGTTTATTCAGATTCTATAAATTGGCATGAAACAAAAAACATACACAATCAAGGCCTTGCAAGTTTTGTCTTCCAAGAGAACAGAGTTCATTACTTGCAGTAGAGAAACTTCTTAGGAATAAAAACAGAAAATCAACACTTCATATATGACATTCAATGAAAGAAAGTTTTAAAAAGCCATGCTGTGGGAGATACATTTTGCCACTTACATCTGTTATCATTTTCCCTCTGGTCTTGTTTCTTTCCCTGTGGTTAGCTCGTTTCTGTTTTTGCTGCAAAACTCGTTCCCTTGTGGTGCGGTATTCCAGAGCAAATTCACTAATAATTTTGCAGAACTTATTGATGTTGACTTCACGTATCGCATAGGGAGGATGGCCCATAAATAACAAAAATGAGTGAAACCTGAAAAACAGTAAGTTCATAATTGCAAAGGGAAAAAATCTTTCTTGATGCATTTCTAGGAAAAAAAGCCCATTTTAGTGAATCCGTTTATTACTTTATTAGCTCCCATAATTTCTTTCGTGCTACAGAATTTTCATGGATGCTTTGCATAACACTGGCCTGTTTTATAATTAAAACCATGAAAGTCTAGTCTATGATAACTTCATCCTAGTCCACTTTCCCAGGCTGATGCAGGAGATAAGATGTTTATGGAACTCTGTCTACTTTATATGAGTAATTTGGCATGTGAATGACCAATTTCATTTCAGTTATAGAAAAAAAATATTTATTAAGTTTCAATCATATTTATTTGTATTAAGCAACTTCAAAGAGGCTGTTAGGATGTTGGGGAAAGTCTAGACAAGAAGAATGCAGATTTACAGGCTAACAAACACAAGAAGGAAAGAATTTCTGGTTCACAAAAGTGACCATAAAATTATATTATCTACCAAGTACTTTAGTTTGGGATACTCTCAGTTCACAGTTTTACTCTTCTGTAGAATTCAGAGTTTTCACACTATTTGCAACTTTTGCTATTACTTCTATAGTACATGACTTAAAATAGCTCACTGAATGTTTAAAAATATATGGGAATTCCTTTTACCAGCATCTACATCCTGGATGATAAAAAGTCTTCCCAATCCTAGAAGGATGCAAGTTCATGGATAAAGTTTTTGAGGAGTCTATAGTAGTAGCTGCAGGGTATAATAAGAAAAGGTAATATTTTTCTTATTTGTACAATGCATATGAAGAACACAACTGGAAACCAGTGAAGTCACTGCCCTGCTACTGCAATTGGGATTTCTCCTTACTCGTGGAATGAAAAATAAGTCATCATGAAAACAAAAGAAGAGTTGCATCAACTTCTTAAATGTATGTCCTCAAATCTGGGATCATTTGGAATCCATATCCTAATTTTTATCATGGCAATTACGAAAGTCTCTCAAAATCTCACTAATAAACAGCACAAACACAGATAAATTAAAAGTCAAATGAGTTAAACTTATACAGCCACAATTGTGAATCTGAAAAAAAAGTGTTGAGGTTTATCGTGGAATTATCATGAATATGTACATTTCAGAGCACCGCAGTCTCTGTTAACTTCATTGGATTAAATTAATCCAACAGTAGATTGTATTTCCTAAGGAGAGGAATCTTCTGTCTTCTGCTGTGTAGGCATAAAACACATGGTAGTAGGTCCTGCAAATAAGACTGGTGCTGCTTATATAAAGGATTCATTGTACCAGACTCGTTTCAACTTCTGCATTTGTCATTAGAACTTCATATTTTTTGATGCAGCCTGTGCTTGTTTATCTGCTAGTAAGCCAACCCCCCTCAAAAGTATTTAGGGAAGGACAGAAAATATAGTAACATAACCAGAAAGCTGCTAGCTTTTGGGCACTAGGAATTCAAAGACCCAGTTACTGCACCTTGGGAATAAATGACTGCATAGATCAGCGCTTCTTTTCCCACTTTCTGGAGTGGGGATATTTCTTAAATGCCATCTTTAACAAAGTACGCACCACATACATCCTGGTAACATTACTTCCTGGACTGTGGATAAAAAATTTATTTATAATAAATACAAAAAATACATTTATGATCTGATAATTTGCATTTTAGAAAGTAATTTATCATTTATTTATTACTGTTGCCTCTGATCTAATTCTGTACCTGTTAATTATTCTTCTATGAACAATCTTCAGGATTATGATTCTTTCTGCACAGTCTTTAAGGAACTCAGACATTTTTTGCTTTAGACTCGGCTTCATTTCATGCTTTGCTATAGCCTTAAGGTGATCCCATGATGCTTTACACCGTCTTTCCATCTGACACAAGTTTTCCTGGAGCTGTTCAAAGTCAACCTGAAAAAAAATAAAATAAAATACAGCACTTTAAGTGAAATCACTGTGGTAGTGTATGCATTATATAAGAAAAGGTCAATATAATGGTAGCGCGACATTAATTAACATTACTAATTACTACTAAATAAATAAGAAATTGCTTTCTTTGTCACACTGTGTCTAGACTTGAAATGTCAGTAGGGAAAACTAATAGCAATGAAACACCCATGCACATATACATTTGGGTTCAGTCTTGGAGCCCTCACATTCAAAGAAAGTACAATAAAATACTGTGATAACTTCATGGCTAAGGCAAGCAACTCCATGACTCAGGTATTTCTGAGGTAATACAGAACTTCCTCTTTTTCTTAATCCTTTTCTCTACTACTCATAGCTTTTTATACACTGACTGCTGCTCATTGTTGTATCCAGGCAACACTTCTCCAATTTAGGAAGCACTTGGATCTATTCCCTAGTCAGGCACTGACTTAATAGATGATCTACTTCTAATCACAGCATTCATGGGCTAGTATTTCTCAAAACTCTACTGAAAGTAAGCGTTATTTAGTATTCTCAGCACTTTCATCCCTTGATACACAGTACACATTTGCTGGCTTGTAACAAGATCACATAATGGCTTTCGAAGTCTCTCAAGACAGTTAAAATAAATGACTGCATCCTAGAGTAACATTCATCAGGACAGAATCCAACACATTCGACAGAACAAGAGAGCACTTCTCCTTTACTCATCAACCAAAAAAGGTGTTCAAATTGCGATGGTCTATGTAAGGCAGTACGCATGCATTGCTAACAAATGGACAAAGTGCATTAATGACCCAGTCACAGCACACAAATATATGAACACAACAGATGAAAAAAAGTAAAACTACCAAATATGTTCTTGAATCTTGAAGAAAGGAAAAAAATATAATACCACTTCACAGTTCAGATGAACTCAAGCTATAAAATACAGATTTGGCCCTCAGATTCAAAACATGTCAATGTTTAGGATGTTATAGTCTGCTAGTCCAGTTAGTTCCTTAATGTTAAATGAAAACCAGTGTCAGAGGCAGGTTTTAGTTCAACCGTCTTAGCTATGCGAAGTACCCACTGCTGAGATCTATATTGAGGATAGCCATATGAAATGCATTATTATTAAAAAGCTCCTGGTATTGATTTGATTTGTTTTTGCTGTGATTTATAAAGTGATGAATTTTTCCTCTTCACAAGGAAATAAAAACATCCTTTGATCCATTCTGCTATTCAGAAAAGCCCTGCAGGCGGAGCAGCTGTGGGGGTTTTGTTTTCTTTATATGCATATCAATGCATATGTTTTTTTTTTTAAAATCCAAGTCCTTTCCAGGTCAGTATTTTCACTGTTGATCATAAACACATTGCTGCTCTCCACAGAAGGTATATCTAACACACACGGGGAAAAACACAGGCATTCCTATTAAGAAAAAATTAAAAGCCAAAAGGAGATATTTCTAGGTCTTACTAGTAAGAATTATCCAACTTGGTGGGGGAAATCTCTCAGCCCCTGAAGTGTGGATTGCACCTTTTTATTTATGTGTTTATTTTCAACACTTTACTGAAAGAATTATTGCCGCATAATTCCAGAAAGATGTAATTCCTTTCCTTTTTCCCTTCTTTCTTTCCTGAAAGGGAAGATGCAACAACTCTTGCCCACAGCTAGAATGCCATGCTGGGACTAAGAAGGAATTCAGGTGAGTTCCACATCACATTGTGGCTCCAGACCACCTCAGTGTGGGAGATGCTTGGACAAGAACCATTGTGGTGTTATTTTACAATAATTCCTCCAAATAAAGGAAGCAGTATCTGAGGTGGTCATTACAGATTTCTCCCTGGATAGGTGTTGTGCCCAGCCCCAGGTTTAGGAGGAAAATGGAAACATACATTCTTCTTCTTCCTCCTTAACCCAGTACCTGTATGGGCAGAAGACACGCAGCTTGCTGGTCCTGTTTATTGTGACTTTCTGCTACCATTTTTAAAATGCTTCCCTTTCTTTTTCATAATGCAAAATAATGAGCGGACTTAGCCTGTTACGCAAAATTAAAACAGCTTTTCTTTTAGGCTCTATGTAATGTTTATTTGCATTTGTAAACCAATTTAGAAAAAGCAACTTTCTAAATGCTCCTGGGATATATTTGAGATGTTCCTCATTTCTCTTGCCCAGTTCTTCTCCATTCACAACCACACTAGCTGAAAAAAGAGTCAGAACTACTTGTTATTTATCTGCGAAATCTCTTGCTAGGCCCATGTTCAGTCTTTTGAAAAGTGCCTTAGTAGACACTGTTGCATCAGAGTGGAGTAGCTGGAGACAGTCTATCCAAATAAGATTTAAAGACTAGTTTACATGACACAAGTCATGCAGGGATAGCCTCATTCAGGAAACCATTACCGTAAGTCGCTAATGGGCAAATTTTAAAAATATAAATACAAAAATGCAAAGACAACAACAAAATCTATTTTTCCAATTTAATGCACAAATGATACTCAGACCAAGAATAAAATCTTCCAACCACAAGACAGAAACACTAGGACTCATTTTAATCCCTTTATATCATCATTTATTGCTTGCTACCATAATAAAAGATGACTGATGCCATAAATAACAACACAAAAAATAATTCTACCAGGTTTCTCACTTCATTGGGCTCAGAATTTGATATCGCACGATACACCTACTGCTCAAATGAATTCCGTCCTCACTGGTTTTCATCTGACTCAAAAACTACCACCACCATCAAACGGCTCAGTGTTTACTTCCCTGCCCATTCAGGTTCCATGAACACTGGTCCTTTAAAAGGCCTATTTTTTTTCAACTTCTGCTCCATGCCATGTATCAAATATCACCTGCTGCATATACAAGTTTGGAACTTTCTAACTCATGAAATACTAGAGCATGCCCCAGTCATTCAGGCAAGACACATATCAGGGAGCCTTTCTGGTCTTTGCGTTGGGATGTTATTTCTCTGTATGGCCACAAATATCTCATGGCAGTGCAGGAATCGGACTCTTATTATTTGTTGGGAGAGCAAGAAAGAGCTGCTTTGAGGTGACATTGGGAATTAAACACATTGGCTCAAAACTGAAATGCCTTCCACTTTATATTCCCTAGGGCAGCAATTACAATTCCAGGTATGCATTGCCATGCACAGCAAACAACTGTAGCCACTGTGAGATAACAGCTCATTTTTCTTCAGCATTCCCTTATTTGGAATATTCTTTACACAAATGTTTCCTATTCCAGCTAGATCTCCACTAGTCTCTGTGCTAAGCTCCACTGCTACTGCGAGTAAAAGACTATCCTAAAATCAAAGATCCTGCACCTGATTACACTCATGTTTCCTGCATCTTGTATTTATATTCCGCCCTTGAACAGGGTCAAAAAGGTCACAACTGGGTTGAAATAAAAAAAACCTCCGAAAAACAAATGAAAACAAACTGGTGAAGTTGAGGTTTCGGCTTAAAATGCATTTCTTTTCAAAATCACTGTAATTACCCAAAGTTTTGTTCTGAAGGCAAGTGAATAACTTGTTATTTAGCTTCAGTATCCTTATATAAGTTTTCTGCTGATTCATACAATATTGGTTGTTTACAGCTACAGCTTGCATTAACTAGAAGACTGATACTTTCAGAATGACAAATTTTGCCTTAAATACATAATAAAATGAAATAGATTTTATTGCACATCAAAGAAAGATGTACATAATCACAGACAAAATCTTTTTCTATTCAAAGTTCAAATAGTTTCTGCAGCAGACCACAGCCTAGTCCGAGCTGTTTGCAATTTAGGGTCAGATCGTTTCTTCTCACATTATTACAGGGGTGTGTTCTGTCAGGGAACATGAAATCTTCCTGTCTTCCTGAGCTGTTTCAGCGCCAATAAAAATTCTGAGAATTGTTCCTTGCAAACACACTGTCATCTAAGTGCAGTAACCTTCTGTGGCGTACATTCAAAACTGTCTCCTCCAGTATTTACACACTAGCTTGCTTCTCTAAATGTCACAAGAACTATCCCAAGACCAATGTCAGTCTGACATGCACACTGTTGGTCACACGTTCTAAGTGAAGTAGATGGCAGCTCTCAAAAGCAAGCAAAATATAAAGGAGGTTCTGTCCAGAAATTTCTAATTCTAGGGTAGTAGGTGGCGTTCTGCCAAAATAATTTTGGAAATGTGAACACTTGCATCAATTTATTAATTGAAATGACCAGATGAGCTTATCCCATTATATACACATCTCCAGTGAACACACTAATACAGAATCTTTTTGCAGATTCTATATGACTGTTCCCACTGTCTGGGATGAATAGAAGCAATACAAGTCAGTGGTGATGGAGGTCACTACAGTTGGTGTCCCAGCACCTGCAACACTACCTGCAGTCATTTCACCTGGGATGTTGTTACGACACTGTAGTGCTGTCAGGTACATGTGCTAAACTTCATTTGCTCTCTTTCAGACAAAACCTTGAAGTCTCACTTGCCACTGAAGCTCCTTCACCCTTGCCCGAGTCTGCCCTGCAACCAGCAATCTCTGCCTTGTCCTGCTCTGTCTTCCCCTTTGCTCTTACCAGCCCGTGCCGGGAATAGGGGCAGCTGCAGCAGCCCTTGCAGTTGGCACCACAAGGAATGATACAACTGTAAGAAACCTTGTACACACACAACCCCTTTTGTCCATGGAAAATATTTTTACTTTTGGCATCTATTTTGCTTGAAATAATGTAGGAAAAGAATATCTGTATGCTATTTGCACACAAATACTTCATGTCAAGCGAGACAAGAGAAACCCCATGGAAGCAGCACAGGAGGCAGCACGACCTTCTTTACCTTTTTTTTACTTTTCTCCTCTCTCTGCTTTCCAGCGTATCAAGCAGAAGACACAGCATGCCAGAATGACAATTCTGTTTGAGCCACCTCCTTTCTCCCCAGATCTCCTTGCCAAGTCCCTTGGAGGGCAGCTGCAGGCTTACTTCTTGCCCATCTGCATCTTAGTCTCATTTTAAGTTATTTGCAACCAGCAATCCTTTTCCTTTCTCCAGAATTATTAATATTTCCTACTGCTTACTTTTAAAAGTTGCCTGCTTCTCCATTCCCTAGTATCAGTAACTAATTCAAATGTCTTGCTGCAGGGGTTGAAAACCAGGCAGAATTCTGGCATTTTGTAAGTAAGTTAAAATTAGGGGCAGAAAAGGACAATTACTAATTTGCTCTACAGAGCTGGCCAGCTTTCAGATGCATGGGGAAAAACACTTATGGGGATGAGTGTTGAGATGAACATTTTTAATCAGAATACATTTTTTATTCACTAAGAGACAAGATATTAGTGCTTATTCAACCTATCCTTGCTGTACTGGTAAGGAAAAATTTAGGAACAATACTGAGTTCAGCTGCAGAAATCTGGAGGCCTGCTTCAGTATTCGGTAGATTAGCTCTGGTACAACATAGTGAATAAACAAAACATGTTAAAAAAAAGAGCAAGTGCCTTTAATCATGGGATATTAAACAATCAGTGGCCCTGCATAATCTTATATATTTTTATAGAATTATGAATGCTTTTATTTATCTAGAATTCTATTTTTTTGGTAATTTTTTCATTTGTGTTTCCCTTTTTTTTCTGCCATTTATGTCTTCAGTTCTTCAACAAAAAGCCACAAGTTTTGCAATAACTATACCACTTTGTTTCTTGTCTTTCTAACTCCTTTCTGGTGAGGCAGCCTGTTTTCTTTATGTTTTGGGGTTTTTTTGAATGATTAAGGCTCAGGAAATTCTCATATGATGTGCATCTCAGGGGAAGAGGCATCTCTGTTTATCTACAGGATGGAAATTGTTTAGCCTTTGTGGTTTCTGAAAGATGTTTCTAGACAAAATGGAGCTCAAAATATATCCTAATCCACAGTGAAATATTAGTTCTCCTTTCCTGTCAGTGTTCCTAAACCAAGATTTCGCCTCGTCTGTGAACATTCCCTTGAAGAGGGCAGTTTGGATGGTTTCCATGTCCTAACTCTTTGATTTGTGGCAGCTAAGATCAAGTGGGAATAGGGCTTGTTACAGTAATCCATCAGTGGTATAACACATGCAGGAACATCCCAAGGAGGGAGACCTTGGGCGTCACGCGGAAGGTTAAGGCTATAATTTCTCTTAATGTGATTTTGTCTGGCCTTTTCAGAATTTTGTCCGCTTTGGGCAGGGCCACTGGATCAGCAAACCACAGACTGAAAGACTGCTTAATTTTATGTGCTCTTAGACCTAAAAATTTTTTAGAAGTGACAGCACTGGGTTAAACTATCATCCACTTTCTAAAACTGACAAAGAGAAGATTCACTTGAGAATACAGCATACATGCTATTGTGGATTTTGGAAAACAAGGACTCTTTCATGGTAATTTTCATTCTAGTGATTAACTTGGTCACAATCTAAAAACAGTTAAAGAACTTCTTCACAAAGAGAAGAAGCAGGAAACAAGAAACCAATATATCTAAATGTTAAGAGATAAAGAATCACTCAAAGAAAAAAAACATAAAAAGATGAGACCTTTTCAAACATGAGAAACCAACCTCAGTGATGACAATAAACCAGAGCCTAAACATAGGCTGTACAAGAGAAAAACAATAGAGATAGAATCCAAAAAGCAATTATCTATTGATATGAAACAAAAGCCACAAATTCCACAAATTTATGGTAGGGAAGAAAGATGACCTTTTCTCATTCAACTTCATCACAGAGGGTATCAGGCAGAAACTTATCGTGATACCTTCTTTATTTTTCTGTGTTTTATTTTTTAGTAGAGGTGAACTAATAGCAAGGTTTGAATACTTGCTAGCAGAAGCAAATGTGTTGGAGGGAGAGCCTATAAATCAGTAAACAAGCTTATAAAGCAGTAAACAAGCAGAAGACAAGAATTCTGATAGCAATTCAAATAAAGAAATTAAGCCACTGGCTAAAATTAGTATGCTTTCATTAAACTTAGTAACTTAAAAGAATCAGAGAATAGGAAAAATTTTACCTAACTTTACAAAAGAACCAATGTTGATTCAGTACTCCAAGCTTTGTTACTATACCTGGTAACCTAGCTGAAAGGATGAATAAAAGGAAATTAAATATATCAAAATAATCACTAGATTTTGAATATGTTTATAAAATAGTGGATAGATAAGTGCAAGTAAAGAAAATTAGAATTTCAAAATCTTTAAAAAAGCCTCACAGGTGACCTATGAAGTGTGAGGCTAAGATAGCAAAAGAAAAGAAATAATACACATTATCATCTGATGACAGGGTTAACAGCAGGTGTCTCATGGTTTGTATTTCAAAATTATCTGGAAACAAGAAAGAACACTCAGAGAGTAAAATCTACAGATGGCAAGAAATCATCCAGATTAGTCCTGATTTAAGATTATTAGGGGTTTGAGAGATAAGCAGTAAATCTGCTTCAGCAGATCATGGTTATTACTGTAGATCCCAATGAAGTGCACACTGCAGGCAGTATTTGACTGCTCTGTCCTGAGTTCTGAATTGCCTGATCAGCTCAGGAGAGTGCGTGGATGTCATTGTGAACTGCCCAAAGACAACTGGTGTCAAAAGGATAGCAAAATCTGCAACAAAAACTTTAGGACATCTAACAAAAGCTAGCACAAGTAGAACGGATGAACATAGTAGGTATATAACATTTAAAAGGAGAGGCTGGAATACTGTGTTTTCTATGATTTAACCCATTCTAAAAGGTAAGATGGAGAAAAAGTGAGGAAATGGTCTTTTAAAAAAGGATGTAGAAGGACTGAGGCTTGGACAAGGATCCGAGTAGCTTGGTTTGTTTTGGTCTTGCAGTGAAAAAGGTTGATGGACCAGATGACCTTCAGAGATCCTTTCCAACTTATTATATGAAATAGAGAGCCAAAAAACGTTTTGACTGTTCAATATATTCAGACAGTAAATCCTGAAGCTGGAAAATTCAACAGCAGGCAAAATTAGATTATGAATTCATTGTCAGAACAACTGCACTAGTAGCCACAATAAGATTTGAGTTTTGCAGGTTTTTCTAAAAATTGTGCTATACATTTCCCATTCCTCCCTAAATATCCAAACAAGGTGGTTTCTGGAAAAGAAATCAGTCCTCCATGTGTTGCCTATAATGTGTATTATGGCTCAGGAAATATTTTCTTCTAGCGGAGATCCTCCTCCTTCAGAACTTCTTGTGCTCTTCTCTCAAGCAGCTGGTATTGGCCACTGTCTAAATCAAGACATTGGACTAGATAGATATTAGTATTATCTGCTGTACTGTTTTTAAGCATCACCCATGAAAACTCACATTTTTAAGAGCTTCAAAAGTGAGGTTACAGTGTTTCTATCATGCCAGCTAGTAGAAGTGACAAATAATCTGCATACCAAATTTAGCCATTGACCAGCTATGCATTAGCTAAGGGATTATCAATTTCTGAAAAGAAGTGCTGCCAAAAGTTTCCTTTATTTCTATTTATCTTCCCTAACTCATATTCATTAGAATGTTTGCCAGGAGGAGGACAGAACAGCATTTAAACAAAATATTTCAAGGACATTTTCATTCCAGAAGCAATTTTATCACCAAAAAAGTTCATTCCTTCCATTGCCCTTAAAATGCAATCAGAGAAGCAAGCATCTGCCTTCAAAAAGAGATTACTTTAAGCCACAGAATAAATATATTTGGTGATACTGGTCAAATGAAGTTTTAACCTGACAATAGTTCCTAACAGTTCTATACATCAATAATGTATATAACATTAAAAATGTTATCATAATATGGCTGCCTTTCAGACCATTGATGAGGAAACCACTTGACAGACAGATAGAGTGAGTACTGGCATCTCAGAAATTCAATGGGAATGACACAACGAATTCACATTCATAAAAAGTGCTCTGATCAGGAAGAAAATTGAAGAACAAAATAAAATCTTAGCTATTTAACTTGAAAGAGGGTTTAAAAAAACCATATATATTTTTACCCACTTGCCATACCTTGGCTGATCTAGTGATGGCCCCAATCTCTGAATAAAGATCAGTGCTGTCTGGGAACTTTTCCACCACCATAGTGCAGACGTGGTGCAGCAGGGACTGTTTATGCACTGTGTCCTTTACTTCTGGAACCTTCTCGAGGTAGCTCAACTCAAAAGCTTTGGCCTGTAAGGGGGAAAGAAGGCAGGAACTAAAAGATAAAAATATTTACTCCTTCCCATGCAGATTAGTAGACAAAAACGATGACCAAGCAGGGACAGAGGTGAAAGAAGACAAACAATCCTACAGCAGAAGAAATTTATTGCTTTTATTTATTTTTAACTTGCTGAACTGTAGGCTTGAAGTCCTTCCATCTGCAGTGAAATGACTCATGACACAGTTGTTACAATTTGAATGGGAAGAATAAACAGTACCCACAAGGGAGCTGCATCAGAAGAGTATCTAGCTCTATCTCTCCTTCAGGTTATGCTGAAAGAGGCAAGGAGTAGCCTTTGACACAGAATAAAAAGTAGATTCTGCTTGCTAAATTATATTTCTGGTAAAAAAATAAATACATGGTTGCAGCTGTAAAAAGAGTTTGATTTTGGGTTTTTTTTTTGGAAGGAAAAAGCTGCAGGGGAATTGCTGGGACATTAGGCTTACATTGGTTCCATTCAGAAAGTTCCCAATGGCTAGTAGAGTAGAAAGGATAAATCCCAAAGTTTTATTGTGCTCCAATTGGTCCATTCCTTCCTTCAGGTCTAGAAGTGGTTCTGCAACTTCCTGCAATGGGAACAGAAACAAGAAAGTGAAGGCCGCGGTTGGCTATAACTGCTTCTAGTTTTTACTCTTGTGGTTTAGATTAATTACTGCAAAAAGTTCCTGAACTGGCGTCTTGCAGAGTGTAAACTGGCCATGTGTGCTGGCTTTCTTCCATGTTCCAGCTAATAAATCACATGCAAGGACAGCAAAGAAATACATAAAATAGTTTCCTAATGTTGCTCCTTTATGTATGCAGTTGCCTTACTTGTCCTGGGGATTATTCTGTGATTCCAAACAGAGAGTAACAGAGAAGGGGCTGCTGCATTTGACTTAGATGCATGAACATCTTCCTGCCCCAACTGATAAAAAAGCTGCTCATGACTACTTTTTCTAACCTTTGAAAAACAAACAAAAAAAATTAGAACCCTGGCTGACTTGACATTTGTAGCCTGACCCTAAAGCTTTCTTCAAATGATGGCCACCTCTGAGTTTTAGATATGGTTTGGTGCTTTGTGTGACTTTAAGACTGAACAGCCCCCAACCCCCTGTAAACATCAAGCTTTACAAGTGTTCTCATTTTAATCATTTAACTTAATGCATCTTCCATCCACATGTGTTATCTGAGTATAGGTATGTAAACTGATAAGACTTAAAAACATAAATTCTGTTCCATTACCTCAGGAAGTGAACTATGCCAGAGAGTTCAAAGGAAGGGAGCGAGGGTAATTGAGTTGCTGGAGCTTATTTCTGTCTTTGTGTGAGGCCCAGAGTTATTTATTTTGTATGCAAAATAAGAGTTCACATTGTTTCTATCTCCCAATGCCATCCTAGGCATCCATGAGCAGATTCTTTTCCCAAATTATTACACTTTATGAGGCAAGAAGCCAAAATTAAGTTGTTATTTTAGACCAAGAGGCAAAATAACTGAGAAATTCACTTACTCGGGGAAATGCAATGGGTCTTTCAATAACTGTACTGATATTTTACCTTAAATAAGAGTGCAAAGATGAAGAAAACACACCTTTCTGGTCACTACAGTACAATTCATCTCTTGAAAAGAGAAGAATATGTCTAATTCAAGACAAATTAAGAGATGGCATGGTGAGCAAAGTAATTTATACATCAGAAGAGAGGTGCTAAATAATCCAAGACTTTATCAAGTTAAACTAAAATCAGTAAACTACCGCAGAGAATTCTTTAAAATGCTTTACAAGTCAGGGTTGATTTAGTTTCTCTGGTAGCATTACGAGGATGAATCAAAGTGCTTTGCATCTGCTGTAAACACAGGCTTTTGAACTATTTCACTTGCATAAATTTGCAACCTGTTTAAAAGTAATTCCTAAAGGGTTAATTTAAAACATTCTGAAGGTGGATAAAAAGGTAGCATAAAGGCTTCCAAGCAGGCCATGCTGTATCACTCCATTTACCTATTTACATGCCATTGTTCAATTGCCCAAGCTTAGACTTTCTTGCATATCACAGTATCACAGTATCATAAGGTTGGAAAAGACCTTTGAGATCATCGAGTCCAACCTATGACCCAACACCTACACCTACTTGTCAAGTACACCATGGCACTAAGTGCCTCATCCAAATTCTCTTTGAACACCTTCAGGGATGGTGACTCGACCACTTCCCTAGGCAGCGCATTCCAATGAACAATTACCCTCTCAGTGAAGAATTTCTTCCTAATGTCAATCCTAAACCTTCCCTGGCGAAGCTTGAGACCCATGTCCTCTCGTTCTGTCACCGGTCGCCTGAGAGAAGAGTCCAACTCCTGCCTCACTACAACCTCCCTTTAGGTAGTTGTAGAGAGCAATAACGTCTCCCCTGAGCCTCCTCTTCTCCAGGCTGAACAACCCCAGCTCCCTCAGTCGCTCCTCATAGGGCTTGTGCTCCAGCCCCTTCACCATTCTCGTCGCCCTCCTCTGGACACACTCCAGCATCTCAACATCCTTCTTAAACTGAGGGGCCCAGAACTGGACACAGCACTCAAGGTGCGGCCTGACCAGTGCCCAGTATAAGGGGATGATGACCTCTCTAGTCCTGCTGGCCACACTGTTCCTGATGCAGGCATGTTTATAATTACTCTTCATTTTCTATTTTATTGTAGCATTAAAAAAACATTTTAACAGTTAAAACTCCCATCTTCACTCCCTATAAAACTCATAATCTACCTAAAGAGGGCAGATACATAATGCAGAGCTACCTCATGCCCTTAGTTACCACGTATCCATATTTATCATGTTTTTATTTTTCACCTAGAAATTATGCTTTGACAA
This sequence comes from Neomorphus geoffroyi, assembly GCA_033558235.1. Lineage (NCBI taxonomy): Eukaryota > Metazoa > Chordata > Aves > Cuculiformes > Neomorphidae > Neomorphus > Neomorphus geoffroyi. Next base: position 25,201,236 of record JAUMJM010000002.1, read on the forward strand.
AACTTGAGAATTTGTCGCAGGTTTCTGGCTGTGCAACATCTGACAATGCCAGACAAACATTTGACAGGCATGCACAAATGAACTCAACTATATGTAAGCAATGAATTCAATGGTTCTCAGACAGGAAGGATGTAGCACACGTGTTCTGTAGAGCTGATCTGGCACATGCATTGATACCGATTTGCTACACTGGTAACAGCCTTAGCTTACTGCTTCTACGCAAGTTAATGTACATGCTTTTCTGGGAAAGGTAAAAACTTGGTTGGGATGGGAACTTTGAGATTATGTAAATGTAATTTGCCACGTTTGCATTTAATCAAGACTAATCTGCAAGTATCACGTCCTTTTAAAGCAACAGAAAGTATCAGGATCATACTGTAAAACTTGAAAAGCTCTAATGAGTTTTTAACATTTTCAGACAGTTTACACATCAGTCAAAATTACAATCTTTTTGAACATTTATTTCTCTAGCACACTGTCTTCAGGGAGACTACAGTCAGGTGTAATCTTTCTGCTCAGAAGAGAAACTGCAGCAAGCCCTTTTATTTACCAACTCTACTTTTCTCATTTCTACACTTGTTTATATTTATTTATGATTCTTTAAAGTTGTCAGCAATAAGGATATATTTGCCCACAGTGACCTTAAGAAAAAAAACTATTTGATTTAGGAAAATTAAAGATTTTACTTCTTTTGCTAAGACCTTTAAATTCCCTTTGAAATAATGAAATTTGACATCATCTGCATCATCAATAGTTCAGTACAAAGAACTAGCAGTTACAGTGTGACTTTTCAGACTGTTCACAACCCTGAAAATGAAGATTAATTTAAAGTTGAAACTACCTTTTTTTGTCTACATCTTTAAAATAATATACCTAAAAGAAAGGTGAAAAAAAATATTGTACCACTGATGACCTTCAGTAGGCATACAGTACCTTAGATACATGTTAATATTTCAAAATATATACACATGATCAAACAGACCATTTGGAAAGAGTTTTCCTTTTTCATTTTCACATGCATATAACCATTTCACAAGCATATAACCAATGCATTGATGCATGCTTCACAGCTCACAGCAAAATCTGTAACTGTGCTATACCTGCCTGTAAAGAGCAAAGAATAAGTACCCATTCATCCAGTTCAGCCTCTCACAGTCTGATGTTGCTCCCTACCAAGGTACTCCGACTTGCTTTAGTTAATTAAATTCAGCCCAAGAAAGATGATTTCCTTCATTATGCCTGAAAAGCTTTTCCACAAACATAAACAATATCTCACTTAAACTTGTTCTTGATGAACTTCATGCCTTTTTCTTCCAATGTGAAACTCTGTTCTGGACTCAGGAGCAAACGAGCCTCATGAATGAGAAGCCTAGCCTTTTGTCAACAACTCAGATATTTGAAATGGCTGATATTATGGACCATCTAAAACTTCCAGCATGATGGAAATAATAGTAAAGCTCATTCATTTCTTACATAATATATGTGTGACTTGATAAATAATACGAGTACATTCTGAACTGTTATCAATTTTCCTTATTTTAAAATGAGTAAACTAAAAAAAATCAATCAAATGCTGGACAAACCATGGACAATTAAGTTTGAGAAAGGGTTTACCCATCTGCAGATGGGTGCACAAAAAGTGGTTTCAAGAACAGAACATTAGCAGGTTATAGGACTCTATAATCATAATCACTAATGCAAACTACTTAATTTTTTAACAGAATATGCTCCTGGTATCTTAAACTCAGTTTAAAGAAGGCTTATATTTATTGGTTACCTGGAACTTAAACTATGACTTTAACCTTTTTGTTAATTGGAGAGACCCAAATGCTCACTCACTCTTGTATATCTGATCTCTGTTACCATACCTTCCTCTCCATCCAACCTAAGACCGAAGCTGGCTGTCATATCTGTTCTGGTCTGCTAGGCTGCTTATCACATGCTGCTTTTATTTTATCATAGTTACCACCTTTCAACAGGGATAAAAATCTTCGTCCTATCTTCACTCAAGCTATAACTTCTTTGAGTAATTTAGGTATTTCAGATATTTTACACTAGCATCAATTCTACATAGATTTTAGCTAGCAATTCATTAACTTTGTGGCATAACATTATAGGATCAGCAACAGGAAAACTATCCTAGGCCTTTAGCAGTGCTTCAAATATTACTTTTTAATTGAGAGGAAGCTAGAAATTCTAGGAATAGGCACAGATTAACAGCTACAGCTAACTCAGCTCACATGAAAAGAACAATTTTGACTTGTGGTCACTTCAAAGCAGAATAAATAGCTGTTCCAGAGGGAAAAAAATCTAGCAAAAAAGCATTCAGGCCAGATACATGTATTTTGTGGTTTACAAGTCAGAAATGAAAATGTCTATGACTAGGAAGTCACAATTAAAAAATCCTGAATATTAGTGTAGACTGCATTTTTTAAAATATAAGAAAATTACATAGAGGCTAAGTAATCTTGACAGTATCATCTGCAAATCAATCCACTATTGTGTAACTTGTTAAGTGACCATAAGACATTTCAGAAGTATGTACCACTTCTCAGAATCCATATCGCATAAAGTTATAATGGTTTTTTGATATGCACACAGATACATATCCAAAATCAATATAATATATACAGGAGAGAGCTGCTTGAAGAGCAATGCATGGGCTATGTACCAGAAGTGCAGCCAGAAGAAGATTCCTCTGCTGAGATTCCTCAAAGATCTGGTGAAAGTCAGCAAGTAGTTGAAATTGCCTGCACAGTTTCATTGTTTCACCTGTGTACTGAAATTATACAGTCGTTTTGAAATTTTTGTCTGTGATTCATCACTCATGACAGACAACCCAATTATAGTGTTCTCTAAATAAATGCCATCCATGAAGGTGGCAACAACTGTCTGTGACTGAACTCAAAAGGCACCCCTGAAGGATTCCTTATCTTTTGTTTATAACTTTGAAAGAGAGTTATAAACAGAATTAACTTTAATGGATGTTGTTTTCCTTAGTTCAAATGGATGTAAGATCAATACTCTCATTTTACGTTGTAAGGCTAAATACTGTAGTCCTCATTCAATCTTTATCCAAAGAAAAATTCTTACTGCTCTGAAGTAAGAATTTCCTGAATAACAACATCTGGAAAAGATGTGGTAAAGACTTAGCCCTCTTCTTTGTTCCAATATCATTGCAGCCTAATTAAAGGAAGGAAGACATAATCTCTAATTTTCTTTTGTAAAAGGAAGAGATTATGAAGGATCATTTTAGTTGTTTCCTGGTTGGCCACCGAAACAAAAGTGACCCATTTATCATTTCCTCAAAATATATGCTCATATAATAGTAAGGTCAGGGAAAGATTAAGCAAAGCCTCGGAAGAGTCTCCACCCCTGCCTCCCTGCTTTCCCCGCACCTTTTCCAGTATCTCGTAGTCCATTTTGAAAGCCCAGAGCTGGAGCCTGGCAGAGAGTTCACTGATGGAGGAGAGGGTGAGCAGGAACTGCTCGGCGCTGCCCAGGGGGACATCAGGATTTGCCAGCTGTGCCTCCTGGATTTTTTGCTTCTCCTCCTCGGTTGGGATCATGGTAAGGATTTTCTGTGAAGGGAAACAAAAGGCAGGTGTCAGGAGTGGGGCCAAGAAGCTTGCAAGGGCTGGACCTTGGGTGACTTCAAGCAGCAACAGCAGAACTATTCAAGCCCCTCACTGGTAAAATAGGACAGCACTGTAGTAATCAAGAACTAACCCACTGCACAGGAGAGCAAAACAAGGCCTGCAATCTCAAACATGTTTGTTGAAAAACACATCTGTATTAAAATACTGGATTTTTTTAATCCAGTATATATGGTTAATCACGGGATGAAACACTGTAGAAGATGCAGGGAGACTGGTTAGGACTGTTCTCCTCAGCTTTCATATGTTTAAGTCAAAACTGGTCATGTTTCTACCAATTACATACAGAAGTCAGGGTAGAAGGAGTGCAATTTTGTGACCTGTGATTTACAGCAAGCCAGACTATTTATTAAGGTCCTTTTTAGCCTCAATATCTACAAATCTTCCAGTGCACTTGTAGCTACACAGAAATAACTTGAGTACTCCTTTCTCTAGTTGTCCTCATAATTTATTATTTTTTGTTCAGTCACTCCCTAAAATTTTACCCAAAATAAGTATAACTTCCCAAGGAACATGCACTGAACTTGAAGTTGAATCATACATCATACGATCTTTTTCTCTTTTGATCTGAAAACTCTAAAATATTGATGAAAAAGGAACTCAATATTTTCAGCTTCCGTTGTCTGTATGGCTTAAAACATTTATATTTTCCCTTTAATTATTGGATTTTACATGCTTTTTACATATGGCAGCTTTCCTTCTCAAAGTATTGCTCTCTAAGGTATTCCTTCTTAATCAGTTTTTAATAAAATAAATGCATTTTAAAATGAAAAAGACAAGCAAAACAACATAAAGGCATCAGATAAGTTGAGGTCTTTACCCTGCTGATCAATGCCTCATTAAAACAAAGCAGTAGGTTTTCAACACAACATATGTTTAATCATCTGAGGAATTACATGTTTTTGCTGTAGCCTTCTGTAACGATAGAAGCTGTTTTGGAGGGCAGGAGACAATAATAAAAATACAGCCAAAGAGCTATCAGACCTGCCAATCCAAACTGCAGCCTTGTTCCAGTGCTGGACGTAGCAAATTCATCAAAGTAGCACAACTGTCCCCTTCTAGTAGAGATAATTCAGCTGGCTCCTCGTACTGCACTTGAGCTGAGTGTGGAGAGCGAGGGACTTTTCTTGGTCAATCAGGCGAAGAAGAAGAGTTAAGCAAGGAAATATGTTCAATTTCTTGAACTGGGACTTATTTAATTTCAGCCACAGCATTTGTATTGCTGTCCAAATTCTTATACTGACTTCCATAAACATAAATTAAGAAGCGTTTCTGTTAATGTCAGCTCTGCATTTCAGTTAAAAAAAAAAAAAGCCTCCTTGCTTGGATATTGAAAGCTTCTACCTTAATAAATTAATATCCTAAGGAAAAAAGGAGGAAATCCCTCAATATAATCTGGTGCTTTTCTTTCCCCTGTCAATGACTGTTTGGAAAATATTCTGATGTATACTTGTTCCAATTGACTCCATTTGTGCATTGACTTTGAGATGCGTTATCCATTCATTCATACATACACCCATACATGCTGAAATCTGTGATTTAAGTCACACCTAACATCAAACTAGATTTATAAGTAGTTGCTTCAGGGCATTTTTCAATGCTTAACAAACATTTACCTAAAAAGTTCATAAAGAACACAGACTGAGTCTGAATCTCATAAGAAGGGTTGTTTGCAGAGTGCCTACTCCTCTCTTTATCAACAAAAAGCCAACACTCCCTCAGCTGAGCCAGGGCAGCTTGCAAATAGGATCATGTGAACATCCGTACATGGAGAGTTTAGCAATAGCCATGGGATGGATGTAAAAATGCTTCTGATGCATTTTTGAAGACTAACACTTCAGCAGTATTCTCAATTGTCTCCTACAAATAACTAGGGCTTTTGGCAGCAACCCAGGGATCCCACAAGTATTTTGTGGTGGTGCAGGGCCTTCACTCCAGAGATCTTGCACTGCTTTCGGGCATTTTAAAGAGAGCAATGAAACAGTAAGCTTTATTTCCAAAGGGACTCTCCCCCTGCTTGAGCTTTATGTAAACACCACAAGCCAGATGGAGCTGACAAAAAGCATTCATGTCCAAGTACTGCAAGACTGCTGTGCTGCGTAGTGTCATTGTGAAACAGAAAATGCCAAGCGAAAGAGCCTGTACTTGTGGTGCCAGATTCCGAGGATCACCTCTGCTGCTGAAAGCCCTTCCTCGATGGGACCAGAGCTGCTGGCAGTTCTCACATCATCCAGGGTGCAACTGTTTCCACAACAATGAAGTTTGGGTAACAAACAAGAGGAGCTCGAAGTCCTGGCCTGGCAGGAGAGCTATGATATAGTTGCTGTCACAGAAACGTGGTGGAATGACTCTCACAACTGGAGTGCTGTCAAGGAAGGCTACAAACTCTTCAGGAGAGACAGGTGTGAGAGAAGGGGTGGAGGGGTGGCTCTGTACACTATGGAAACTCTTGATGCTGTAGAAGTTGAGATTGGAGATGACCAGATTGAGTGCTTATAGGTAAGAGTCAGAAGGGCAAGCAAGACTGACATCCTGGTTGGAGTATGTTACAGACCGCCCAATCAGGAGGAAGAGGTGGATCTATTGTTTAAGCAGCTGGAAGTTGCCTCAAGATTGGCTGCCCTTGTTCTTTTAGGAGGTTTTAATCTCCCAGATATCTGCTGGGAACTTAAAACAGCCGAGAGGAGGCAGTCCAGAAGGTTCTTAGAATGCGTTGAGGATTGCTTTCTGTCACAGCTGGTGAGTAAGCCTACCAGCGGTGAGGCTCTCCTTGACCTGTTTACAAATAAAGGGCTGGTGGGTGATGTTGTGGTTGGAGGCTGTTTGGGGTGCAGCGAACATGAGATAATTGAGTCCTCCATAAGAGATGCTGGAGTGTGTCCAGAGGAGAGCGACGATGGTGAAGGGGCTGGAGCAGAAGCCCTATGAGGAGCGACTGAGGAAGCTGGGGTTGTTTAGCCTGGAGAAGAGGAGGCTCAGGGGAGACCTTATTGCTCTCTACAACTACCTAAATGAGGTTGTAGTCGGGCAGGGGTTGGTCTCTTCTCTCAGGTGACCGGTGACAGAACAAGAGGACACGGTCTCAAGCTTCGTCAGGGGAAGTTTAAGCTCGATATTAGGAAAAAATTCTTCACTGAAAGGGTGATTGGCCATTGGAATGCGCTGCCCAGGGAGGTGGCGGAGTCACCGTCCCTGGAGGTGTTTATGGTTTAGATGACAAGTACGTGTAGGTGTTGGGTCATAGGCTGGACTCAATGATCTCAAAGGTATTTTCCAGCCTTGTAATACTGTGATACTTACTCACTGGCATTTCTAATCTGCTCAAGCAAATAATTCTGACCCTGCTGGTCACCATCCTTAGTGTGCCCCTAAATGGTAAAGTGCTCCTATTCTTGATTTCCACTCTATGACTAATTCAAACCATATGTTCAATACTGGAAACTGATGAGTACAGCATCTGCCACTTTATTATTGTTTTTATTATTACTATTCTTTTTTAAACATCACTGACAGTAAAAGTAGCATAAAAACACAACAGGGCAAAAGGTAACTGGGATTTAACCCAACCATTAAACGATAAGTACCTTTGAATCTAATCATTAGTTTATAATGCTCTCCCAGGTATGGCACTCTCCAGCTAGATTAAAGAACTGATTATCAACAAGCCCTATGCTCCTATATTCTCATATGTGTGATACACATTTCACCTCCATGCATTCTCACACCACCATTCAGGCCAGAGACTAAAATCCTGAGGAAAAACAGTGCTCAAATCTTTTAATGGAGAAAAATAAGTAAGTTTTGCAGGTCTTGTTTGCATGAGATAATTTATCCTAATTGTTTTGCTTCTGGACTGCTGGACCTAGCCACTTGCTTGAACTTTCAGCAAAGGCAGCAAACTATTCATTTCCTGGACTCAGCCATCTCTGACATAGGATTTCCAAAAATTTCTAATAAGAAAGGGCTCATAGGGCATAATTTGTAACTCCCATCTGCCTGAGGGTTATGGGCCTCAGTGTGGCACACAAGGAAGCACCTAACTGCGACTAGCCTGAAGTCTCTGCTGAAATTTGGTGCTTATATTATCTCTTTCAATAGCCCATGGGGCTTCACAGTGATCATGAGTTTGCAGAGTAGCCTTGTCTTTCTTATGTAGTTTCAGTTGATTTTACCAGGTGAATAGGAGCCTGAAAAAAATCAGTAAACTAAATATCTGGTGGTTGAGTCCAAAGCTTCCCATGGCTGAAGGTCCACAAACTCATAAGCTGCATAACCAAATGTACGTTAGTGGGTATTTCAGTGGATGTTTGACAGGCCTTAACAGACAATTCAGCTCCAAAAAGGCTCTGACATTTCAGCTTTCCAGGCAGCTATTAATGAGATACATCGTGGTTTGTATTACCTGCAGAAACTCTAACAAAATATAAAAGCATATGAAGGTCAGGACTCAATAGTAAATGAGGCTGCCTCCACTTGTTCTATTTCAATTGATCCAATATCAATCTGATTTGGAGAAGGGACTGCAACTAAAATGCCTGATAGCCATCCCTGTAAATCGGGAACTGACAGCTGCTGCCTTGGTCCGACTCCTTCACTGCCTCAGCGCTCTACTGAGACACACAAAGACACCATTGCCGGTCACAGAAATTGTAGAAGATGCTTTGGCTTGCTGCAAGGAGTGCAAGTGCAGGTTTTTTTCACTTATATAAAGTCTGAAACTTGTTAGGGCAGTGATATGCTGGCAAGCAAGGCGCCACTGAGTTCATTCTCACTTCTGTCTAGACTTGTGAAAAGAGGTGTTCTTTCAGGCCAGGCAAGCTAGCATAATTTGAAACATCCCATCACACTTTTACAAAGCATTAGATGAACAAATTGGAAACCACAAATGTCAACATACTGTGGCAACTATCAGAACCAAAACTTAAATACCTTGATCGTTTCTGAAAATCAAGTTTTTGGGTTTTTTTAATACATTTCACTATTCACTTTTTTAACACCAGGCACTCTTTTCTTCCCCCTTCTTCTTACAGCTCAGGCCTACCTGGCCAATACAGACAAAGTACTTAACAAACGTGGGTATGGAAAGCTTTTTATTTCAAATAGTTTTACTAAAAGTTATTTACTATTTTTCAAATAGTTATACCAATGCAATGCACTATGTGTAGCATCTTACCTCAATTTTCTCACAGCACTACCCCAATTTTGCTCTACTAAATTAATCATACTCCTTGGTGTAATTTGATTTTAATCCACATTCCCTTACTGAGTAGAACTTTACAGAGAGACTCCCTCAGTTCCTTTACTAAAGACAAGAACCAATGACTCGTTTGGTGGATTCAATTCTTGCAGTTCCCCATGATACACTATTAAAATTAGGTGCTGGGATTTTAAGCTGGCCTCTTTTGCTTAGCTCACAGAAAGCCCTCATCCATGCTAAACAGGCAGTTCTTTATCCTGCAGTGAGCTCCGCGTTGTTTGAACACAATGAATGCCAGGTTTTCAAAGAAAGGAAAACACAACCACTTTGGCATACATAAGGTGGCAACATTTTTTTTTTAGTTGGATTGATGCATGCTTGCAGACACACATTGTGCCTTCCTTTGAAAATACGTCTCTAACAGTGCCTGCTCTGCATACTAAATGCACTTCATTTGCCTTTCTTGCACCGTGCCCCATGTTTTGCCCTTTTTCACAGCTTAGGAGTACCTAACCAGTTCAAACACATGGCCTAAAATATGCAACGTACTTATGTATAGAAGGCTTTAAAATACCCGGAGAATTTTTTCTGCTATGTAAGTCACATATTTTAAGTCAAAAAGCAAAGTATGGATTGCTAATGAGAGTTAAATAGCACAAGCAAAGCAGCATTCAGCAGAACACAGGACAGTAGCAGAGGGTTTACTGCATCACTATTATCTTGATGATGAGCTGGGCTATCACAAAGTTATAGTTTGCATCCCACTGCATCACTGCCTTGTTGCTAATACTAGTGTCAGGAGTATTATAGCCCACTGTCCTTAAGGGAATGGGTAAAGTCTGTTTTAAGATACCATTTGATCTCAAGTAATCCACCAAAGAGCAGAACTAAAGCCACACACACACACTAACATGAGAGTGACAACGCTCCTCAGCGAATGACATAGCACAGAGCTCATAGCCAAGGCAAAGGATGGCTTAGGTGACTTTTTACACTAATGATGCCCTGCCCTTTATTGGATCCACTAAAAGCTGAAAATGACCCCAAATTATAGGTTCTTTGAAATTTTAGCAGTGAATGTTACGTCCTCACTACACACATTACAACTCTTCTCCTGCTTTCTTTACATTTCTCTCTTCTGCTTGCTAGCTGTGACATCTCTTCTAGACGATTAACTATACAGAAAGGCTTTTGAGTACTCACTGTGATGCAGATTTTTAATTAGTCCAACTTCATAATTCTTTTTTCTACACCAGTCCTGCCTCATTCAACCCACAGACTAGCTATAAAGTATATGATATAGCAAATAACTAGCTTTTTTCTTTGTGCTTTTATATAAATGAAGCTGATGTTTACACTATTACTGATTCATTCAACATCACTACCAATAATTTCCTAATATTTAGGAACTGTTAGATATGAACTAGAAAACTTTCTAAAAATCTAGACTGAAAAGACAAGCCCAGTTTCCTCTAAGCTAACCCTAAGGCTAAAGCCAATGAACAGATGGATACAGAGAAGAGAAACAGGGAACAAAGCTTGTCTACAATGTAGATCAACATACAGTTGGGGGCAGTATGGAAAACTGAGGCAGGGTTCTAGTGAAAACAGTGGGACTCGCTATGATGCATTTTCTGTATCTCTCTATGCATGTCTTGGCCAATTTTGCATAACTTAACCCAGCCCTGCATCTCACTATAAACATCTATCCAATTCGAAAACAATGTGCTATAAGAATCTATGACTTACGGACTGGGGAAGGGAATTTGAATTCAGTGCAGGGTTTTACTTGATAAGATGTAGATAAATGTGGAAAATGGAGAAAAAAAGCTCCTTTCTTCATGAACATCAGCCTTCCCAACTAATGAAGGCTTCAACCCTTGAGGTGTAAAGTACCTGGGTTCTGCTCCACTTACCTTTTCCTTTTGATTTTAAATATCTGAATGATCACATTAGGATTACTCACATCTCTATCTTCACGCTATGGACTCAGAACCCAGAAATCCTATTTTCTTTAGCACTGGTCAAGTACACCTACAGTGTATCATTTCCTGGTTTCTGAATTCTTCAATTTGAAAGCTACCTGCATATATATTTTCTATGAAATTATGGGTTTCTGGCAGCTAATGGAAAGGGCACCCAAAGGAGGGTGTGGTGGTAGAAGGTACTTGTAATTGTGAACACCACAGGTGGTTGGCAGATGGACAGCCACCTACAAATGTTGGCAAAGGATAGGGTGAGCTGTGCAGAGGACCTGAACTACTCTGAAGCATGTCAGAGAAGGACACAATTTAAAGGAGATGCTACATGGAAGAAAATAAAGATGTGTGCTTTATCAGCCAATTTATGTTGGACTTTGTATGGAAACACTGCCTACAGCACTGAGGTGTAACCAGTGGTCTGTGAGTTGAACTTGGCCTCTCTCTAACAGTCTAAAGCTTAGTAATGAAAAATAAGTGGCTGGTATATGGGTTGGGTCATGAAAAATACTTTTTTAGCCTGATTTGTCATCTTCACAACATGAGTAAGGTATGTATATAGCAAATAAGCAGCATAGTTTGGGAAGAAACTATCTTCTAGTAGGAATAAATCAGGCTTTGTCTTTTATCTAGAATGGCCTTTTGCATGTAACTCCATTTCCATTCCATCCAGCTTTACTTGATTTCTTCTGCAGTCAGCACAGTGAAGGTGAAAAGGGGGAAATCATGAAACACAGTGCCAAATCTCTGAAAGGTGACTGTGAATCAATACATCACCTCTGCAGCTCAGCTACTGGTTAAGATTTGTAGTCGTGCAGATTACTTTTACTAGATGATATAGGTTTATTAAAAAAATAATGAAATTGAAATAAATACAACCACCACCACAACAACAAAAAACGGAGGAGCAGCAGCCTTCTTTTACACTTCACAGAAGAAAAATATTTTGATAAAAAAAATAATAAGCAGAGCTCATCTTGGATCTCAGTAAGAATATCTGCAAAGTCACACATGTAATGGTAAAAATTACATCATCTGTAATCTTTATACCAACTGCTTTTCTTCAAACAACAGAAACACAGAAATGCTATTTTGAGCAGAACTAGTCACTGTATTTGTTTTCCAATAGATATGCAATCTAGAATGACTCCAACAGCTAGCTGGGCATGAACTTTATTAAACTCTGTACCACTTCCGTCAACTCTAGTAACTCACTGCCTCTTCTTGCTGCTCACAATATTTCGGTCAAGAACCAGAGGCACAGATAACACTCTGAAAATAACAGGAGTGAACACTATCAACCATTAACTTAGTCACAAACAAAGCAAAGAAATCCATGTTTACTGAGCATGCTCAACCTCAGGGGAACACTATCTGCTTCTGAGCACATTACATTGATTTGACAAGTTTCAACTTTCATTCCTGATAAAAAGTCTGGCCTGTACCATGTGCAACATCAAAAAAACCCCAAACATTGAAAATGCCAACTTGAAGACATCAGCTACTCTTTTCTTACCTCTATTCCTTCCTTGTTTAAGGCATATTCGTCAAAGTTCAAAATAGCAGTCTTGATAGTCCGGGGAGGGGGCAACACAGTCAAGCCAATATTAATAGCGTTACTTCGTTTTGAGTCCAATACAATGATCTCCTGTCGCTTCCCATCTGCAGCAGTTTTCTTGGTAAAGAAGAGAACAAGAATATTACTCCTTCAGCCTATTTTATAAAGTCACTCCTTTCACTAATGACTTCCTCTACTCAAGGGTGCTCACACTGAAGATAAACCTAATGCATTTATGGTCATCCAAAAAGCCGAATTCTTCTACCACGTCCTTGCTGGTATCAGCATAAGCTGCCATGATTTAACCAGAGAGCCGAACACAGTCTCAGATGCCGTGCAAAGCTGAGCTACCCTGAGACACAGAAGTCCCCGCAAGGGCTGGGAGTGCTGCCGTTTGGGGCAGGAATCAGTATGAAAAAAGCATGAAGCCATCTCTGCCGGATGAGAGTTCTATTGTGTGGCAGGACTGGCCAGCACAGGGCCAGCGGGGCAGTCAATGGGCTCTGGGACTTGATTCTCCTTGGATGCGTCAACTTGGAGTGGTGAGTGGTCACTGGCCCACTCTCACCTGTGTGGCTGGCTGGGAAACAGGCTGGTTCCCACTTGCCTGCCAGCATTCTCCTATATTATAAAACCACCCTGAGCACCAGCAAAAGAGCAGGCCAACTGCAGAAGCCTTTCTGGAGACACTGGAGTGGTATTCTAAACTTTGGCTGCCAGAGGAAGGGTATTCTACTTTGCTGCTCATGATAGGTCCATCGAGTCCTTTACAGGTGCAGAACAATTTCAGCTCTTCTGCTTTTTTCAGTTTTATTTGAAGATTTTTGGATCTTACCTCTAGTATGCACTACAGTATAAATAAAAATGAAAGCACAAAAAGCCAACAACATAAACTTTAGATTCTATTCTGAACAAGACCCAATAAGGTTTTTCCTCTCTCTGCCCATCCTCACAGTTGCAAAATGCAAACCAACTAGGCAAGGTGACTCACAAATCATTTATAAGGCATAATGCAGTAGTGAACATGGTCTTTTATGACCTAGCATGCCTCTCTCTCTCTCTCATTATTCCATGCTAGAAAGTGTCTTTTGGCAACTACATATGTGATATTCCAGGCAACTGCAAGAGGAGAGGACTCTGCTTTTTTTCCCTCCCTCTCCATACACATGGATTTTGGTAACATTTTCTCTATTTCCTCTTCCTTTGCCCTATTAGAGATGAGCAGAGGAATGCTGTCAAGGACAGGAATGTAGGGAGAAGACCAACACGTTGATGTATGCAAGCACAGAGATGCTTCAACGTATATAAACCTGTGTTTCAGCACAGCAAGGGCTGCAGAGATGGGACCATGACCTGGACTCCAGTTAATAGCTCTGGTAGCAGCAGTCTTAGCACAGATGCACCTCAAAGGGGCAAAGAAAGAGACTGAGCAATCCCTCTTTTTAGACTGCAATGTGGTAGTACCATACAAGTGTTCAGAACAGGGAACAGTGGTCTACAGCAGTAGTGTCTCTTGCATCTCTTCTGGATTTTGGGGAAGCCTAGGAGGAGACTCACTGCCTGAGTCTCAATCTGTGCTCTGGATTGCATTTCAGATCACAAAGCTCTTTTTTCCTTTGGGTCTGCAGCACAGCCACTGAGTCAAAAAGTACCCTACTGCTGGGTCTAAACGTTGTTTTCACTTTGGAAGAACTGTCTTAAGTTAGTAAATATGATTTTATAAAAGCGCCTCACACTGTGGGTCAGCCCAAAATGGGACTGCAGTTGTATTATTACAAAGATGCCTTTTTCTGGAATAGCTCAGTTCTTTCCTTGCACGAGAACAGATATGCTCACTGGTCCCAGCTGCCTGCCCACGATTAACATGCTATGATGCAACCTCTGTGTGCAGATGAGACTGAAGGTTAGTGCAGTTTATAGGAGCTGAGGACTACTACATGTGTATGGTCTGTGAGAAACAAGACTTATGCTGTAAACAGAGTAACTTTTAGGAGAGAAAAGGTAACATTTGTTTTCAGTTTTCATATGTTCGTTCTGTCAGAACTGTTCCCTTCTTAATGTCTTAAAAGCATCCCTGAACCCTTCCTTGAAGTTTCCCTTCCTTGAGTAAGAGAGTCCTCTTTTTCTTGGGGAGCCATCTGAAGGATCTGAAATGCAGCTTCTCCTTTAAAGAAGTAATTTTTACTTCCAGTGCCATTAATTACATTTTCAGGACCACAATTAGTGGCCAAGACCACATAAAAACAAGCAGGGTTAACCAGAGACTGCTTCCTCTTGAGCCTATATTGCACTAAGCATTTTTTTAAACCACTGCTTTTTACCTTGTTCTTCACAGCACAGAATTACACAGCTCTAAAAAAAATTATGCAAAAGGGAAAAGGCTGGAGGAAAGGAGTTAAATTTAGGCTTGCCACATGCGGTATGGGTAAGCAAGCTTCAGATCTGCAGCTCTGTTTTTAGGCTCCGAAGTTTGACAAGAGAGACATATTCATTTGGGGGATATATGACGTTAACCGCTGGGATGTCTGCAATTGCAACAGTGCACTTGCACTAAGCAAGGAGATATGAACGACAAATGGACTGTACAGGGGATGTATGCACATAGGTATTTTGCAGAGGTATAACTGCATATGGGGTATAAAATTTTGGGGTAAGTTACTCTCTTCAAAAACAGGGGAAGAAGAGATTTTAAATCCATTCTGGGGACGACGGCTGAGTTACAGAGAAATCCTTTACAAATAAGTAAAAGGATGAAGAAAATCAAGATTTTATTATTATGAACTTTCTTACCCTACCACTAGGAGAACTGCTTTTTGTCTGCAATGAAATTGCACCTGTGTAAATGTCTGATTGTAAATGTCTGATCGTTAAAATAAGCTACAACTACTAATTTCTATTACAATACTTGGTGACCTCAGACTGTGCTTTGTAAGTTCATTAATAGAGAATGACTTCAGGTGCTTAAGGGAACAGTGCACAAGTACACTTGATTTTATGTTTTAATGTGTCATAATGTAATGTAAGCCCTGATCTTTTGAATATTAAATGTAAATAAAAATAATCATAAAATACAAATATAACAGATGGTATAATTTGTGGGAAGCAAATGTTCCTGCAATGTATTAACGAATACAGTGAATTTAGATCTTTACAAGACCTAACTGGTGAGACACTGTCACCTCTATTGAAGGCTGGGTAATCCAGATAGGTTATTTCAAAAGAGTTATCATCTCACAGAAGGTGATTTGTGGTCTGATAAGCATATAGTCCAAAACATGCCTCTTTGCTTTAATTAATACAGGAAATAGAAAGGTTCAAATGACTCTTCCAGTGTTCATACCAATAAGTAATTATATATGAGCATCAAATCAGAAATATCTTCTGCCATTAAATTTGCTTAACAATCTGCACCAGTAGTATAGAAAAAAACTAGTAATCCCTTAATACCGAGATGACTTTTTTTTATTTCTATCTCAGTTAGCAACAATTTACCACTGGGGATTTAAAATGGAATCACTCAGCTACCATTGAATTTGTCCAGGATATAGTCACATAATTTTTTTCAGAAATTCTGGTCCACATTTATGACTTATCTTGGCATCTATTGAAATTGCAACAAACATTTTCAAAAGGAGTATGTGCCTAGGCATGTTTATACACATATACATGAAAACACGTACCACCATTTTTCCTCCTACCAGCTTATACGTCTGTGAGCATGTGATGGATCACTGTATCCCACATGGTATAGATCAGGGGTGCCAAGCTCACAGCTCCTGCCGTTCTCCTGTTCCAGCAGCGTAACGTATGTCACACACTGCACAAGTGACCAGCGTGTTGGCAGGAGCGTAGGGGCAAGGAGTTTGGTGCTGCTGACAGGTAGGAACAAGGTGCCAGCTGGATAAAACAAGGTGGAGGGCCAGATTTGGCCCATGGGCTGTGAGTTTGACACTCCTGGTATAGATGAATCAGCAAAATAATACTTTCAAATGACAGACAGAATCAAGTGGATGGCAGAAGGGCTGAACAACACATTTGATTCAGTAATGTTTGTGTGTTTTCATTTCTTTTCACAGAAGAATAAACATGCTAAAGTACTTTGCCAAAATACCTGCTTTGTATGGCAGAGGGAGAAGGAAAGAAATTCTAGACAGGCTTGGAGGACATACCTGACCACTCTCCATTCACAAACATAATGTTATGTCCTCTATTCTAGAAAACAAACATTCTGCAACTAAAGGTGCTCTACTAACTGTAAACAATATGCAAGTTGTCAAGTTGTCCAGTGTGGCATAAGTTTCCTAAAATCAAGAATCTCCCCTCCCAGAAGCTCTCCTCTCCCCCATCCCCCAAATTCCATATTATACCCCACAATTTAAAATCTACTTTAATTTATTGAAGTCTGCTGTGTTTAATGAAAAACCCAGGACACAGCTGTTTATATCTGTGTGGTTTTGAAATCACAGTGAAGGATTAGAAACTGGATTAAAATTGGTTACAGCTGTATGAAACAGCATATACACAAGATAGAAACAAGGTACCTTCCTGTCTTAGTTTAGACCCCTGTACACCTTGACTTCACTTTTCCTCTCATCCTTCTGGACTGTTCCTTTGCTATGCACCTGCTTCCATCTATTACTATGAAACCTGGAGACTTTTGATTTGTTGCTCTGTGCTCTTTTTTTAAGCTGAACCAACTGAGCCATGAGTCAGACTTTACGATATTATAGAATAAACCTGTTTTGGATTGCAGCCATTGGACAGGAGAAATGAGACACAACGGGGAATGTACTCCCTGGAAACAAACCAAGCAGTCTGGAAAAAGCGAGAGCTATCCTAATTTGAGCGCAATCTTCATACCAAACCTCAAGTCTTTTACGAATTCAGTGGTCTGCTTAATTATTCTTACTCTCATTTGATCTAAGAATCATCTCCTACTCTGGAAGATTTGCTGGATTCACTAAAGCCAGACAGGAGACTCCGAAGTGTCTCAGAAGGTGGACTTTCACTACGGTACTCCTCGGTCACTATTGTCTTCTCTACAGAGATAATGAGACTTCTATGTGTGTGTCATGGGACACGGTAGAAAGAGAGCCAAAAGTATGAAGTCTCATGCCGAGAACAGTTATTAGTCTCCAAGAGGAAAGCAGTTACCTAAATCATTCTTCAGACTTGCATTAATTTCAAATAAACCTGCTCGCTCATCTTCCAGCCAGAAGCCAAAAGTTGTGCCAAAGCATCAGGCAGGTTTGGGAAACAAGTGTGAGGGAGGGAAAACGGCCAAAGGTAGTTTGAGAACGTGCATCGTGAATGACTGGAAAAGTAAACACGTCAAAATTTCAACAATTCAACATTTTATCAAAATTTCAGGTGATAATAAAAGTCTAAGAATCAGCCACAGTGATCCATTACAATATTGGCATTTAGCACAAAGCTAAAGTTTGGAAATGGCAAATATGTCATCATTCCACATTCAATTCAAGGAATTAAATTTTTTATGGAGCTAAGAAAATGCTCTCATTCCTTCCATCTAAAAGCCATCTGAGGCAGATTTGTGTTTACAGGGAGAGAGATGAGGAGTAACACGCCATGACGTCAGCAGCATTCCTTCCTCAGCAGAAAAGGAATTAGAGACAGAAATTAGTCTCAGCATCAGCCAAATGAATGATCAGCTGAATGTGTTTTTAGAGCTGCTATGCCTTCCATTTCATATTTAACTGTATTTGTGTCACAAAAAATTTGAAGAACAGGGACGGCAGGATCTAAGCAAGCCATCTATTTATGCACCTGTTGTTTGCTAGTCACTTATTGAGGGACTTTATTGTCCAAATTGCAATGTTTCTACTTGGCCAAGAAGCTCAAGAATGAGCATTAGAAAACTTTTGAAGAACTTTTACTGTGAGATATCTCATCTCTCCAGATTAAGAACAAACAATAACATACATATAACAACTTTTGCCAGCCTAAGAGAAGTAAAACTGAATACAGGTGCTGAGTGGTTTTTATATTACTATAGTCATAAAGAGAAAACATACAAGCGATTTATTTATTTTAGGTAAGAGAGATGGACATCTTTTACCAGCATTTTAACTGGAAAAACCCCTTTGTTTCACTGATACCTATTATTTGGCTTAGAAGAAAAAGAGTTCACGTAGCCATGAAAAACAAATGTTCTAGCTAATAGCTTTTTAATGCTACTTCAAATTCCTATTAAATGTAACTATAAAAGACTTCCTTTTGTTGTTGACTCTAATGTTAAACAGCCATGTCACCAGCCGTCATGAATTTATAACAATACTAAGGAAGAGGGAATCCTAGCTACAGAAGTATTTCCTCTGCCAGCTTCTATCCTAAAATTTAGATAGCCACATTGTACAAATTAAGGATTTAAAATAGATCTGGTCACCAGTATAAAAGAATAAAACCAACACCCCTGCAGCGTTTAGCTGTAAACTTGGCCCAGCTGATAAATCGATCTTTCAGAACAAAGCACACATGTAGGCTCTTTGCAGCAGATCCAGTGTGACATTCTAACCTTTCCACATAATGATTGGGAAAATATTACCAAGTGGAAAACTGTCAAATACGCCGTTATGAATCACCACGCTATGACTTCTATATGAATGTTACAGAAAATAGTTCAGATTTCAATACCTAGTTTGGCACTCAGCTATGAAAAAGGTAATGTAAAATTTGTTGGTACTTTCTACCCGAAGTGATATCCCAAAACTGGTAGACCTGAGACAGGAAGGCAACTTGGCATGTACACCACACTAGGTTCATCTACTAGTTTCAGGCCACGGAATATCTTCTGTCATAGGCCAAGCTAGAAACACATCCAGTAATTTCCACTGTTTTCATATAAACAACATAAATCACCTAGATCTAAGTCAGAATGAATACCGATACTATCGTAAAATAATAGCAAGCTGAATATGAGCTGTACCTTCGTGACAGGCAGTTCCTTGGATTTAGACTCAAAGAGGTGCTCCAGTTTGGAAGTGTCCACCTTAATGGGTTCCAGTTTCGACCACAGGAATTCTCTGCAGCGTTTGTTGTTTTTACACTGCCACTCAAATGGCCGTACCTCATTCCAAAACAGACGGATGGTTTTCTTCTTCTTTATAAATGCTGGCTGACCCCTAGAAACCTGGGGTGACCCTAAACCCTGAGGAGTGCTGAACAGCGGAGGAGGAGCCAATAAATTAGCAGAGGGCGGAGGTGGAGGCGGACATCCAAACAGGGGAGGAGGTGGTGGAGGAGGCATACCCAGAAAAGAAGGTGGAGGTGGAGGAGGGGGAACAAGGGAGTCCCCAGGACCCATATCCATGTCCAACACATCTACATCATCCTCCTCCCCCAAGTCTGTAAAATCCATGTCTTTGATTTTCAGTTCTCTAGGATTAGCCATGAGCTGATCCCAGATGTAGTCAGATTCTTTCTTTGGCTGTGCTGGTGCTTTCTCAGGGACCTGTTCACTGATTTCATCTTCAGGCACGGCTGTCCCCTTGGCCAGCTCACCACTGTTGAATTTTTCTGCAAAGGCTTTCACACTGCCTTGGTTGTCCAGATTTCCAATCTCCATCTTTTTGACACTTTCATCTTTGGCCTGCTTTGTGGCCTGAAGGATAGAGATCCTACTGGCTAGGCTAGTGAGTGACTCCTCGCTTTCCTCCGTCTCCTTCTTTTCCTCCTTCGCCTCCAGCTCCTTTTCCTCTTCATCCTTGGGCTTTTTGTTATGCGCATACAACATGTCCAGCATAAACCGCTTGTTGTTGAGGATGTTGCTGCACTGCTCATTCACACCAGCATCCTGAATGGTCTGTGACCATGGACCTGTAATCACACACACACAGACGGGAATAGTGAAGGGAAGGGAGCCAGAGCACCAAGAACACTCTTCAATGCACCAAAAATAATTTGGGGGACTCATGCATAATTAGTCTGAGACTGGGCAAGCAGTAACTTTGAAAATATTGAAATAAGTGACAGTGCTGACATGTAGCCCAGTCTTGATGGGCTATTTCTTGATGAAGGTAATTCTTAGAAAAGGAATGGGAGCAAAAAATAATCACTGTAGTTTAGGAGGGACTACGTAACTGTCGGGATTTCAAGGTTCACATTTCTCCTGAAACCTGTTGAGTTTCACTTTTTTACTTACTACCCCAGCTCATTTTATACAGTACATAAATGCTCAGAACCTTTAGTAATCCAGAATGGGGGCTTAAATATCACAACAAGGGCACAAAATAGGTTATCAATGTACCTTTTCCCTGGCCATAAAATGGAACCACCCCAGGAAAATTTCCTTATAAAAGTGATCAACACCCTGCCTGATTTGAAGGTCAATATGTAACTGCTTACTCTTTCTCCTCCCTCTCTGCTGGCTGGGGGAGAATACGTCTCTCACCTGGCTGCTCCTCAGACCTCCTGACTTGGTACTTGGGCCATCTTTACAACACAGACTATATGAATCCCAGAGTAGGCTGCATGCATGGGACACAGCTCTCAAGGCAACTTGGTGAGTGTAAGCATAAGCATGACTTTAAAAATTATTTCTAGGAATATGAGCCCCTTTATAAAAGATTTTTGAAAATGCTGCTCATCAACTGCTGTTACACTCCCTGCACTATATGATGGCATTGAAAGTCTAATGGCCTTCTTCCCACATCATAATCATTTAACGTGTCACTGTAATGAAGACTACTGCTTTTCTCAACAATAATCCGCAAAATACCATGTTTGAGACAGCACCGTAAATAACAAACTGTAGTGGTCAAATTGTAAAAATAAATTATGTAAGTGTCTCTTTGACTACATTTCCTTGAATATAATACTCCTAACCAATGTGGATAATGTGTATAAAATTTATGGTGCTTCTTTTTCCAGTGGGCATCAAATGAAGTGATTAAACATGGACAAAGACAGCTTTTCACACTTACTATATTTCCTGTACAGGATTCCTTCAGTACACATTTTATCAATATATATTTTATAAACTCTATTTCTTAAACACATTTTACTTTGACTGCTGGCCTGCCTTCCTTTTGGCCCATTGTGGTTACAGATTTTGTTTTATACCTGTCTGTTGCCCTTTCTCTTAAACTTCCATTTTATCTCAATTTCTGCCCTTGTGCTCCCCCCTTTTTCAACATTTTAGAGTTTTAAACATCTATTACAGCTTCCTTCACCAACACAGTTGCTTTTTTACCATGACATCTAGCCCTGTGCTCTGAGAAGGTATCCCCTTGGTGAGGTCCACACCCAGGGCCCCGCAACTCCTCCCCATCCCTTTAAAATAACACCACATTAAAATGTAGGACAGATCTCACAACACAACGCATATGGACAGCAATGACTCACCTCTATTCAGAGTAACCTTTGAATTAAATTTTAAAAGTCCAGAGGTTTATCCCCAGATAAAAGAAAGACGTTTTTTTAGCAATGGATGCAACCTTCAAAATTGTTTCCTTCTACTTTCCTGCAGGAGACTTGACTGGTTCCATTTCCTATTAATTTTTCTTCAGACTTTATCTATGGGATTGCTTTCTTCCCAAGATTTGTCACCTGATGTAGTCTTTTAGATTTGCCTCTGAGACAGTTTCACTAGATAATGTGACTAGACAACTCCTTCCCCACACCACAGATTTCACCCAGCTAAGCCCCCACAGAGCATTTTTCCCTACTCCCAGTTGTTCCTTCAAACATCACCATATTCCTCCCAGGATCTCTCGGACAAATCCCACATTACCTACACTCTCAGTTTCACCAGCTGGGATCCTCCAGGATCTAATCCTTTTACAAAAATGCTCATCAGTATTCCCCCAGACACAAGCTCTAATTTGGGCTCCCCAATTCTGCCTCCATCTGCCAAAGCTGATCAAAGATTATTGCTATGAAGACTCTTGCTGTCTCAGGGGCCTCTTCTGCCCTCCTCTCCACAGGTAAAGCTTTGAAATAACATCACAGAAACAAGACTTGCTGGAAGCAGGATGGCTAATGAAGGAGGAGCCAGGACCAAAGGCTTTATTTCTTTGTCCTTAATACATCTTGGCAAAACCAATGGGGCATCTCATAAATGGCAACCTGCTTGTTAGGAATATGAGAACTGCTGGAGATAGTGCTCTCATTTGCTTTCCAAATCTCCTCACCCACAAGAGAGCAACCAACTCACTATATGAGACCTCCTACAAAGCACAATCTAATAAATGTTTGTTTTACTGATAATGTAGGTCAATTTTAAGATGTTGATTGTTTGATAACAGGGTACATTTTCTTAGCTTTTAACAGAAAGTACAGAAGCACTTAATTAGAGTGGGAATAGCTTGGTAACAGACAAGATAAGGAGAAAAAGGCTGCAACCTGTTCTCCCTTGCTTGCACTTGGACTATCTTGGACTATGCCACAGTGTAACGACATTCTTCATCCATCATACCTCCCTTTCCTACATATATATTCATCTACATTCTTTAAGATTACAATAGGATTCTAAGTAACTTAATCTTGGTGCCAGTTGAAAAGAAGATAGCTCTTAAATTAGTGCTTCCCAGTGAAAAAAACAAAAACAGTGATGCAAACATAAAAAATATAATCTGACAGTTTGTGAGGTAATCCTTGTGATCACAGCTGTCCCTCCTCTTTCAGGAAAGGGCAAGTCTATTTCATACTGTGAAGCAGTTCTTGTTTTCTTTAGAACACATAGGACAACATGTTCAGCCCTAAGAAAACTTGGGAATCAAATGCCCTAATTATGTTACCTGACTTTACATCCCTATAAAAAGGCAAAAAGAATAATTAATCACCAAAGGTCAACATCTGCCTTTTACTCCCTCCTTGCTTGGGCTGCACGACAAGCTCTGTCTCTCCAGATAGAGAACTGGTTCTTAAGTGTTTTCCAGGATGAGCCTTTACAGGTCCCTGGGGGCATATCTGACTGTAGTCACTGGTCACTACAGAACTGGTCTTTTCCAGACAAGGTCTATTTCACGTGCCTTCTCCACATGAGGTAAAGATGGTCACAGCCCAGACCTATCTTAACAGCTCCTATGTATCTCTCTCTGCTTTCTGAAGCCTAACCAAGACAGGAGAACTGGACAGAAGGAACAAACATCCCAGCCCTCATTGCACTTCCACTAAGAGGATAAGAAAAGGTATCTGGAATCTCGTGACAAATCACGTCAGCACAGCTTCTAATGTCACTGTTTTATGTGTAGAAAACCCAAATAAATTCTCTCGGAGATAAGGGATGCAAGTGACCGCAACACAATGACTCAACGGTTAATGTATTAATCTCAGGGGAAGAATATAGTTTCAAATCGAAGAAAACCTCATTTCATCAAGGCCTTACTGTCACTCAATACAGAAACCCCATAGAAGTCTGTGGATTTCCAAGCAGAGAGTAGACCAGAGCTGGCCACGGTGAAGAAAGTCTCAGATAGGCACAAATGATTTGTTGGCTAATTAACACAAAAGAGTTGCTAATTTAACATCTTTTTCCACCAGAAACCCTTCATTATTGAAAAAGCTTCACTTTACCAGTTTCATTGTCACTGGTTAACTTGTCCTCTCTCTCTTCCCTCTCTAAAGTGCTGCTTGCTGAGGATATGCTGGATGCAGAGCAGTTGTCTTTTTCATTCACTTCCTCATTCTGCCTCTCTTTTTCACTGAGTATTGCACTTTCTTCTGGCTCTCTCTCTGGTCCTTGCTCCACCTCACTCTCTGGTCCCACCTCTGTAGTCTCTATTTCCTTGGATGTCTCCGTTCCCTGCTCGGCCTCAGCCTCCTGCTCTGGTTCTGGTTCTGTCTCTGTCTCTGGTTCAGGTTCACTGGCACTCACTGGTGGAGAAAACAATGGGAGAAAGAGATTCACTTAACAATGGAGTCAACTCAGGCTCACTCCTCTAAACAAGAGCGACGTGAAAGTTGTACAAGTGCCTTATGGAAAGAAAACAAAAAGCAAGTCCATGGCATGCTGAACATTAGGAGCAACAGACTGATGAATGTTGTGCGACAACAGCATTGCATGTGAGAGTGGTCTGGCAAGCCCCCTCGCTTGCTGTCTGGGGCCAGTCCACTGTTTTTATATATACTTCCACAGCTGGACTGTTGGACTCGAATAAGGATTTCAACAAACCAGCAGAAGATGGGCATTCCACCTGAGCACGACATTGACAACTCAGTGTCCGAACAGAGCCAAGAAGGAAGAGATCTTTTAAAAAGCAAAAAGGAAGAAGGTTGTGGCTTTTGGTTTTCTTTGGGTTCTGGAAGAATTCTTTTTTCACCTGATGAGGAACAATTCAATGAAAAAATACAAATATTAGTTTTATTAACACATTTGAATGGCACAATCTGGTAATGGCACTGTCACACATTTGGCTGACAAAACCCATATATTTACTTCAGAATAGCCACATCAAAACCAAAGTTTCCAATTGCTTGGCATATGGCACAAATTTAGTTTCCAATTGGTCGGCATATGGCATATATTCAGCTTTTTTATCAGTTGGTACACAGCAAATACTGTTGATAGTACACTTAGTTTCTTCTTCCCTGTTTTATCACTGACAGTGAAATAAAGACACTTTTAGGGTTTTCAGCTATAACAGCAAATTTTCACATGCAAATATTTTCTGCATGCTGCAAAGAAACTGAAGAGCATCCACACATATTCAAATCAAGCAGCTCACAATTTTCTGAAAACTGAAATGGCCATGCAAGAGTGATGAATATGGGCATGCATGTTAGTTCTGCATACTTCCCAGATTCCCTCTGTACTAAATCTTGTGTCGAGTGGCTGAACTACAATAATCATACTTGGTTTTTCCCCCTGTTAACTATTTTTCATTACAATATTACAAAAGAGCCTTTTGGACTTGTCATGGTCTTTGGATCGCATGATATATGATGAGATTTTCTTCAATAACTACATGAACCTTTGAAAAAAAAAAAAAAGAGAAGTATCACACTGGAATGTAATTTAAACATTTTAGTCTTTTAGGGAGCAGGTCAAAAGATTTATCCTGAGAAAGTATAAGCCAAAATAATGAGGGTCACAATGTTTTCCTAAGACTGTTTCATGTTGCGTGCCTATCCTAAAAAGCATACCCCAAAAAGTATAACAAAAAAAGCATAACAGTTTCTAACAATGCCTGTGTCTATCTTTAGAGTAAAACATACGTTTTAAAGTAGCTTTCAGCAATGCACCTTCAGTACAACACTATTCCACCTCATTTCATATAATTTAAGTGTACAAAACTAAAATTATTTTTTGCCACTGATTTAATTGGAGCTAAGCTTCTACACTTTCACAATTGATTTTAACTGTGTAGTTAGTTAAATAACCAGACATGCGTTTATTATACATTCATATAAAATAAATGTACACATATGTTTAATATACAGTTTGTGCTCACTCAAATTTCTCTAAGATGTTTCAAAACACTCCCAATTAGAAGATTATCTTTTTCCTTCTTCTACATAAAGAGCATATAAAAGTCTAATATTAGATATGTGAGCATCTCTGCATGTGCCTTGTCTCTTTAAATGTACCTTACCTCTGACTTAACCTTGGACACTGCCTACTAAAGAATCAAAATTATAGAGAGATGGCAAGAAGTTGGCAGACACCCTGAATCCCAGCAATGTGTTTCTGACTGCAGCTGTTAGTGTGTAGGTATAGCATAAGGGGATTTTAAAGTCAAGCTGACATTTGAATATAACTGATATGAAAGCTTGGGAATCCTTCAGGAGGTCCTAGAACTAAAATGGGACTGTAGCATGAAAGACTGAGCTTGCCATGTGGCAATGGTCCATATATATAAATGTCATCGATTCATCCTTGAATAATCAAAGTTTTGTATGAATTTTAGATGATTCTCTATAAAAACAAAGCTGTCATGCAATAACCAAACAAGTCAACTCCAACAGCTCAGGTAGAGAGAGAGAAGCTGAGTAAAATGTGGCCAGGACTGCTAATGCTTATTGCACCTTTGTCATCATGAAGCTACATTGAAGACTCAATAGGATAAAGTCAAGGGATTCATAAGAAACGTCTGAGAAAATAATAGAATCATTTGGTTGGAAAAGACCTCTGAGATCATGAAGTCCAACCGTACCTGGCCCCTTACTAAACCATGCCCCTCAGAAACTCATCTAATCATCTTTTAAACCCCTCCAGGGATGGCAACTCAACCACTTCCTTGGGCAGCTGTTCCAATGCCTGACCACCCTTTCAGTGAAGAAATTTTTCCTGATGTCTAGTCTGAACCTGCCCTGGCGCAACTTGTGACCATTTCCTTTTGTCCTATTGCTTGTCGCTTGAGAGAAGAGACCAGCATTCACCTCACCACAACCTCCTTTCAGGTAGTTGTAGACAGTGATGTGAATGCTCAAAAGAATTCTGGGTACTCATCATAAAAAGGAATACTCAACACATACCAGAAAGATGCAGTATCTTCACAGAATCTAATATATAGCAGAGAGTAAAAAGCAATATACTGACATAGGCTGCTCTTTTGAGTTCAAGGAGTATCAAAATCTAAGCACTTGTAGAACAAAACAAGGATATGCTGACGCTCATTTTGACAGTCTCTCTTTAGGGATCATATCAAATAATCCATCTATAACCAAAATAACTTACAAATAGTGAACTAAGTCCAGTAGCACTTCCCTTAAAAAGCAGTTCAAAAATCAGATCTGTCAGCAAACCCTACCACGAAAAAACCACCAGCAAGCTAGATGTGTGTCTACCACTTGCAGCTCTATTGTGTAATAAATTGTGCTGATATTGGTGAGAACTGCTAAAGATGTTGAAAAAAACAATTATTAGTGAATGCTTGGTTGTGGTCTGAAATCTACTGTCTACTGGATCCATCATCACACAGCAAAGAAGGCACTCGAGACATTGCGATGTCTTTATAAGAGACAGATATATATTTTTTTAAACTTCAATTCTTACACATAAACAGTTCCTAAGACCTAAACTGTGATTGCCAGATTCAGTAGTGGAGGTAATCTCTTTTCACTTCCATTTGCTACTTTTCAGAGTTTTCTCAAGGCTTCCTGCTCTCATTAAAATGAGTGAGTTGAGGTCTTTCAATGAACAGAAGTTTTACTTGCAACTGGATTAATTAGAAGGAGGAAAACTGAATGTGGCTTTGAGGACTATTTTTTGCATCATATGCCCACTACTTTTTCTACCAGAACTTAATCTCTAAAATGGTATTATTGGGAAAAAACGTGAAGACTTCTTAGAAGAATGAAATCTCCCAAAGAAGCTGTGTAACCTCATCACTAAAAGAGATGGTAGCAAGGTCCCTCAATCAATGTGTAAAGATTTTGTCATTTTGAGAGATGGAGTAATTTGCACCTTCTGATATTTTCAAGACATGTTCACGTAAAGCCCTAGCAAACTGATTTGCTATAATCTGATCAGATATTGGTGACAGTTCTCTTTTGAGTGAGAGGTTAGAAAGAAGAGTAAGCTGATCTGATAAACATGGCTATGAACTTAGAATGCTATACAGGGACATGGACGGAAATGACTCACCTTTTGATACTCAACTATAAATGAACTCTGAAGCAGACACAAGATGTTGTATCCTTAGTACCTGCTGATAAGGCCTCAGCCCCCGAGTCCTACAAGCCTTCAGACAGAATAAATATCCTTCCAGGCCCACATCTAATCCCCTGAAGTCTGAAGATGGCTATACCTACTCAAGCCCTCTTGTTTCAGTTGTCTGGGCATGGCTTAAAGCCTTGGTGGTTCCCTCCCTCCTGTTTGTCCAGCACGGGATTCCTCTTGCTGTGAATTCAGCAGGGATTCTCACTCTTTCTCCACTGCCACCCCACTATTTTCTTCCCAGTCCTTGTGTTGGTAAAAACTAGAACTGAGTGACCTCCAGTAGGGAACTGGCTCTTTCTTCATCGAGTCAGAAATGACCTTTCTTCGTCCCTCACTCCAGTTCCTCCTCTGACTTTCTGCACCATGGGTCTGCAACTGGGGCTGCAATGGCCTCACTGCACCCTCATGCTCTGGTGCTTCTTCATCTGCTGAAGTGCTTTCACTAATCATATTTTAGGCAGTGTTTGACCCTTGCCCAACTACTAATATATGTTCAGAAGGTTTCCTACTGTCCACAACGTGCACTGCGGTTGCCCTGCTTACTGCCTCAAGTGCTAAAAAAGCTGCTCCTCTAAAAAAAGGCTTCATCCCCAGTTCCTTTGTGCACTGACTCCAGAGATGTCTTGGTTATTGTTGCTCTCCTTTACTGCACGTGTGCATTTCATAAAATAATCTCCAATGAAATTACAAAAGAGGAAGTACCTGCTCTGAAAAAAAAATATAAAGTTCCACTTCGCAGTTACGGGACTGCCTTCATTTCCTCCAAATGCCATACCCCAAGTTTTACAAGAGTAAGTCTTACAAGACTTGATTACTTTAGTGGAGCCAATTGT
Source organism: Neomorphus geoffroyi (assembly GCA_033558235.1). Classification (NCBI taxonomy): domain Eukaryota; kingdom Metazoa; phylum Chordata; class Aves; order Cuculiformes; family Neomorphidae; genus Neomorphus; species Neomorphus geoffroyi. Next base: position 25,230,081 of record JAUMJM010000002.1, read on the forward strand.
TTTAATATAAGGAAACACTTCAGCTCAGTAAGTCCAGATTTTTATACGGGTAATGATACTGAGATGCTTCACAGCGTGGGACAAAGTTCCACAGACAAAATCCATTTCCGTCTTAAGTCCAGTATATACTGGGTGGTCAAAGGATACTTCAGCCCAAATGGCATAAAATAAATCTGTCTCTGAAAATCATTTGTTGTTTTTCTGTTTGACTGTATGTTCTAAATTCTGCAGACCAATATCACACATCATTAACGTTGTTCTTGCAGAGCCTTTGGACGATCCTATGCACAGAATTGAGGAAATGTTTTCCTTCTTCAGTTTCATCCTTACTTTGGAAAATGGTGACTCCCATGTTCAAAGCAAATGCTTGAGGTGCAAGCAATCTGGGTTTTGTCCATGGGTTTACTTCAGTTTTTCTACTTAAAGAAAGTTAATGCCTCAGTTTCTGTTTCTATTGAGATTCACAACATTTCCTAATGGCAGTAAATGTTGAGACTGTAATTCCTTATGGATCATAAAGAATTCAGATAATAGTCTAAACGCCATAGCAAAACATACATATAAGCATGCCAGGTATTGGCTGATAGCCAACAATCTGGGCACCTCCAAATGAGAAATCTGCCCTGCTCACATGCTCATTACTTCATATGACTTTTCCCATGCTTGTGCTAAGTCTGAAACAGCAGTTGTTCATCATACTCAGCTCACACTGAACTAGGCAGACTTCAGGCTCCTGTTCTGGTGCTCTCCTTGACATCTGTCTGCAGCTGCCTGTGGCTGAAGGCTTAACCTGCCCCATCCATATGTTCTTTCCTCACAGTCTATTTGCCAGGCTTCCAAGTGATGCCTTCTGATACTGCCAGGAGTTTTTGTAGAGATGTCCTACCTACCCGCTGATTGATAGCTATGCCATATTCTGGCTGCCTGAAGTTGCCCTGTACACCTGCTATAAATGTATTCTCCAAATGGATTGTGCTCCTCCATTTCACGTCACAATATTTTTTTTAATGCTTCCAGGAGGAATATGTTAAAATAATCATCATAAAAGCGATACTTGCTTCCTATCCAGCTCTAATGGTGGAAAAATCTAGCTTATTTGCTCTAAAAGCAATATTGCACTTAAAAAAAAGGCATCTGGATGTTTGTGAATACCAGTGTTACAAAAAAATATCCATATTTCTTAAGTTCAAATGATTCCCCTGAGACTTCTAAGGTGCCAGACAAAAAAATCTGGGAATATACTTGGGAAAATATATAAACTTAAATTAAATAAACTTCACCTGCTTAGTACGATGAGGATAAATATATGCAAAATTCAGTATTTGTAACTTTTTTCTTAAATAGCCTTGCTTTATAGCATGCTACCAGCCACAACACTCAATAAAACCAAGCAGTGCAAGTTACAAATGTATTAATCATCAATAGCATGTAGCAGGAAATCAAATCAAATAAAAATAACTGATGGCAATAATTAACCCTCAACATGCATTCTAGCTCCCAATGTTAATGCAACATCGTGTGGTGGGTGTTTTTTCAGGACTGAAGGAGGGGTACATGATGCCAGTGGCAGAATGACGTGCACACAGAAAAAATATTGCTCTGCACACCAATAAATTATACGACAGCAAACCAACCATGCAAACGTTAATTATACTTTCCTTTTTACTAATTTTCTGTGGTCTCTTTTAAGTCCTTTACTACTTGTACTACAATTTTAAGAGATTTTGTTGGTGTTAAAAATAACCAACACACCCTCCCTGCCTTCAATTCAAGACCTTTTCTGTTTGTCTCATTCAGCCTGTACTCTGCTAGAAGGTTATTATAAACTTGGCATTCATCTGTTGCATTTCTTTCAGAGAATCCACATAAGCAAAATCTGTTGGCAGGAATATAGTTGGTTTAGTATTCAGTAACTTCTAAAATACAAGGAACATGATGCTGAAATTAAGACCCTCTGTGTGCTGTATTTTCCAATTATTCCATTCTAAAAGCAATAGACAGTGATGATATAAATAACAGCAGCAGTTAGCAGTGTATTCTTTGCTTCACTAGACTAGCAGACATCCAAATCTATGCAGAAAAAAGGAGAAAATTTAAGAAGAAAGCATGAAACAATATAAGACAACCACTTACTTTGGCACCTCAGAGGTTATATTCTTGCACTCATGCATCAAAAAGCACTGCTAGCCCAAGAGAAACTGTGATAAAACCACTGCTCTTCCCCCTGTCCTCCTTTTCACTTACCTTCTGAGGGCTGAGGGGTCCCACAAGGGGTGGAAGGGGTCTTCAGCTCTTCCTGGGACTCTATGGATGCTGGGCTGATGCACTTGGGTACAGGTGAGGATGGGGCTGAAGGAGATCTCAGGTTCAAGGACAGCTCACTTCTGCCTCGGCTTACGCTCCGACTCTTCAGCTCCTTCTCATACTCCTCCGCTGCCAACCTCTCCAAGTATTTGTATCTGAAAGTTAAATTCCAGAGGGTTTCCGTAAAGAAAAAGAAGTCTGTGGCTGATGCTTGTTTATGGATGAAACACCTGCAGAGAATGATCTGACTTCCTGACACAAAGGATACAGCACTAAACTGCCTGCCTGCTCAATCTGAAAAAAACCGCTCACCAAAGCAAAGACTGTTGCCCTGAAAAATGTTAAATTGCTCATGACAAAACAAAACCAAAAACTTGCAGAGTTACAGAGATTTTTGATACAGTATTGTGTCTGCACAGTGCTTCTTCTGGAAGCATTTGTCTGTCCTCCTTTTCACCCTCCTCCTCCTCCCCTCAGCCCTCCCTCTCCCAAAACAAAAACTGGAGGGAGAAAAAAAACAACAGAAAAAAAAACCCTCTGAAGCCAGAGCCCCTTAATACTGATGCAAGTAGCCAAAGTCTGAGACTTGCTGCAAGGAGAGGAAAATGGTTCAGTGCAGCAGACAAAACCAGATCTCTCTGAAAATAATACCAATAATAAATGTTTGGATTGACTATCTAAAGTCTCGGAACCTGCTTCTATTTGCTCTGAGAGCAATGCACTGGAATTCACTTTGTTCTCTCCAGAGTCTACAATGGAAAGTTTTCTTTTTTTTTTATTCTAAAAAATTTCTCCGCCGGACTCAGACATCCAATAGCTTGGACCTGACGTCACATGTAGTTTATTCATCAAAGTCACTTTAAAAGAACAAAGATACATCTGTTTTGCATTTTAGGCAGGCAGAACTCACTAACTGTTTATTAAGACCAGCTACCAATCATATTCTTCATAGTGTGCTTTATACATTTCAACCAAAATAACTTTGAAATATGTGCCCCTTCCAGATGTCTGCTAATTTTATCCACCATTATTTCCTAAGGAATAAATTCACGAATACAGCTGGATCAGGCTTTAGACTGTTTGTATTACCCACAAGCGAACTGTTAAACAGGTTAACCAAGACTACTGCTTGCGTCCCCGAAACTCCATGGTCACCCTCCTATAACCCATCATTGTAAACACTTCCTAACAGGGAACACCTCTCCTCCCACCTTTTGCCTCCCTGACAACCCAAATTAGCGTACGAAGGTGCATACACAGCAGGAAGGGTAAAGAAGTCAACCACACATTCTAACAAACATGTTTAGTACACGTGGTAGCTGCACACACATGCACATTTGCAAACATCCATATATAGAGAGCACAGAAACGTGTCTTTGAAGAGCAGTCCTTGTGTTTTCAGAGGCAATTTGCTTTATGGCAAACAGCAATAACAAAGAACAAACTCATTTGCTTTTATACCTCCAGAGGTATGCACAGGTTTTGAACAAATTCTGCAAGAAAAAAGAACCCCTACGGATTCTGGATGAAAATAAAACAAGCCACATATTTGTATGGTTATAAAATAGGAACTGTTTACAGCTCTAACATGAAGCCAATTCCCAAGAATGATTTTTGCCTTTTCAATACAGGAGAAAGCCTTCTCCTAGCATTAACATAATGTTTTGTTACAGTTCATGAAGCCAGCCTTTCTTTTAACATTGGTCACATATATCGTGCCTGTCACCTCCTCACAAGTTGAGCAGATGGGACTTTAGACTCATTCAATCTATCGCTTAGCTCAAGCAGGTACAGCCCAGCTGGCTGCTGCCGAGGAAGGTTCTGCAGTTTGCCAACAGACTACAACAAAGATCTGGCTGGATCCCTCTATGGGGGGACCTACAGTGTTTTATTGTCCTTAGCTCTTTTTCAGCTGCTTTAACATTTAAGGTTCTGTAGCTGTGCGCTGCACAGCCAACCAGCAAAGCTGAGAGGACTATCATCAAGATATGCCTTCTCAAAATACATCTGTTCATTATACTGAAAGAAAAAAAGGGAACCAAAACAGCAACTCTCATGGCAGCACATCAGCATAACTAGTTTTTGCTAATTAGAGTGAAAGGAACAGCAATTTAACGAGAAATAAAAATAATTCAAAAATCCGTTCTTAACACTTCACACTTGATAAATGACATTTATTTAGGTTATTTTTTTATTTCTGCCCAATGCCTTAACAATGAATGAATGTCAGCATCAAATAAACAAAATCTCATGAAGACCAAATTCTGAAGGAGTTGAAAGGATGAGCTACCTTGACTTCTTCTACAATTAGTTCCTCCACTACAGGATTGACATATTGCCTCTGTATATACTGCCTTATTCCTTTAAAACATAGAAACCTGCAGACATCACTGCGCCTATGCAGACTCTTCTCTAAAGACAAGGAGCCAAAAGTCTGTGGGCTATCCATTTGGTATACCACATGAACATGACCTTCCACTTAGCTTCAAGTAGGTGAAAATACATTCTCTGAGTCTCTGAGCAATGCCCTGAGGGGAACTTAAATGTTTATGTACCAACAAAGTCATGGGGTGGAGAGCATTTGAGCTGTAAATCACACTAAAGAGGGCTCAGGAACCTCACTTTTCTTGTGTTTATTTTTAAATTACCACTGGAAAACACCCAACCAAGCAAAGTAAAACTGGCCTTAAATCATCGAAAAGGAAGAACATGGTTAAACAAATGGTGCCAACTTACACTCAGACCCCTTGAAACTGCAGGACCCTTCTTCCCTCACACTGAGGCCACCCCAGGGCAACTGGAATAGTGGGTGCCTGTATTCTGGAGCTCCAGGGTAACATGACACAATGCTCCGAAGAACTGACAGTATTTAGACAAACCTGTGCTTTTAACAGACCCTTGCCTGCATACTCAATATTATCTCCTACTTTTCCAAACTGCTATGGAGGAAACATACAATCCAGATTTTTACAAGGATTTTAGCACCTTGGCTACAGCATTTTCTTACAGTTCATGCATTCTCTTAAAACAGATCAACATGCAACTTGCTATAGGAAATGAAATTTCATTTGTGCAAAGGTGTTTGTTAAAAAAAATTAGTTATAAAAGACCAACGTAAAGGACTATTGGTGCAAGACCTCACTTGCAGAAGTTTTCTCCAATATATATGTGCTGTCAAAGCAAATGTCTTTCCTCTTTATAAGGAAGCACTGATTGTTTAACATTTCATTCAGAGCCCTAAGGATACAGACACATTCCTAATGACCAATGAAACTGTCTCAGATTGCACTGCAGTGATGTCCTGCTGGTGAACACTTCACTAAAAATACTCCCTTCTACCTGACACATCCCCTTTCAACTTGAAAATGTTGAAGAGTTTGCTTTGAATTTGTTTCAAATCTTGCTGACACGCATGCTTTCTGTAAAAGGTTTTACTAAGGTAAGATCAGTGTGTGATGCTTATTGCACTGAGATGCATTTCACTTCAGAAAATGCTTAAAACTATTTGTAATTTTTCTGGCTAGAAGGACAAAGCAAAAGCCATCTGCCTTTTCTTATTCTTAGAGTTGTCAAAATATTTTTTTAATATTAGCTACTTCAGGAAAAATAGATCAGACTTTGTAGTGCAGAAACAAACTGTCTCCTGTATGATGGTTCTGTGAAAAAGAAACCCCAAATGAAAATGGAACAACACAAAGATTTCTGAGATGACTGCTCTCATACTTTGATAAAGTGATTCCAATTCTTAACAATCCAAAAGCATCTCCAGAGAGTAAGATCTAGAGGACCATAAAAGCAAAACTGAAGCAATCTGGATGATTTTCTACCTATTATTTGTTCAGTAATGTGTATATTTTCGAGGTAAAAACAAGAGCCCCCTCCAGGGAGTAATTACTAGTGGAGGTAGAGATGAAGCTACTGAAAGGCAAAGGTCTTTAGTCATGTATTGCCTGAAAAATGTTCTTTCATAAGCACATAGCTCCCAGACAAGCTTAGAGTTTCTAAGCTACTTAATTGAATTTAAAAATAAAAAAAAGGAAAATCTATCTCAGTCCATTTAAATACGGTATTTAAATAAAACTAAAACAATGCCCTAATGATAAACTCTACTAAGCTTTGTAATTTACTTACTGATGTTTAGAAAGATCAGCAGAGAAAACTTGGCCCTGGAGGGTAAAAATACTCTAGAAGTGGGTCAAATCATTTCCACCAGCCCGTAAATGCAGTTTTGCAATGCCTGTGACAACAATTTCCTTTATCCTCAGTTGCCTTTTCTGACCCTTCAGAAAGCTTGGGACCCACTGGGTGAGAAAGACAGGCCTATTAAATTTATAACTATACTACATTTGAGCAAGATTCTGAGGCAAATGGTGTGAGCTTATGCCCCACACAAACAGATAAAAGATAGATCATCAATCATTCTTATGCATTCCAGTCCCACTGCTCTTCATTTATTGCTGTGCTTACAGCTGGACTTCATTCTCCTCTTCAATGAAACAACAGCCTTTTGGAATAAAAGTGTTCTGGGCATGCAGAATTAAAAATGTAAAAACACAACAGCTCCACAGTGAAAAATATTGGAAGTGCAAACAACCAAAAAGAAGGATGGATGCGTTATATACAAACCTTTCTCCTCGTGCTTGTCTTAGTTCTTCTCTTTTGTCTAAATAATCGCGGCTAAAAAGAGAATTGCAGTAAATTGCAGAGGAAGCCAGAAGAATAAGGTAAGTAACAGTATAAGTACAGTAAGGTAACCAAGAGCAGTACAAACAAGCAGACCAGAGACAATAATGAAAGTTGTTGTCAACAAAAGTTATTAGTTTGTTTTTATAAAAAAGGCTGAAAAGCCTGTGTACGCTTATCTACGCATACACCATAGGTATGTGTACATCAAATACGTATTTCAGAAGGTCATTACAGATTATAAAAAAATTCAAAAAGTGAAGAACATGAAGTACATTTTGAAACCTGGTATCTGAAATTAGTTTTAATGAACCAGATCCATCCAAAATAAGGAAGCGTAATAGTGGCTATTAAACCATTCCTCCTTTGCTCCATCCAGAATGCCCCAAAGCAGTGACTGTGACACCTGGCAGGTTAGACCAAAGCAGTGAGCATACTGCATTGGCTCCCTTTCTAATATACCTTTCCTCAGTGTGTTTTAGTCGCCACAGTTGGAAATGGGGCAGAGGAATGGCATTACTGAGTAGGACAATTCTTCGCTCTTACAATATGCAGGCAGGATCACTGGACAGGTAACAAATTTTCACTTCCGTACTATTCACCCTGAGTTTTAGACACAAATCTTACTCTATTTCAGCTGTCCCTCCCACAGTTCCTCAAGCAACTCATGTATTTAGCTTTTGCCAAGTCAACTCTGGTGGATGCCTCAGCACTGTGATTTCAGAGAGGTCTGTCACATCTACCAATGTGGATGCAAATTTAACTTGGAGCACAGAGAAAACAGTGAATGTCCAGCTTGCCTCACTATCACAGCAAGATAGTTCCTTACAATATATTTTTAATTTTTAGTGAGTCTGGTGGACAAAACTGATGAGACTTTTGTCTTATCTGTTAGATTTTTACACAGTGTACCAGAGAAATTTTCAGAACTATTCAAATTTATGAATGAACCACTATATTTTTCTCTTTACATTGTGTCATCAAAGGAATTATCATGAACTACTGTACCAAAAGCTATCAAACACCTGCCTGCAAGATCTCTTCAAAAACACAGATCACACATTACCATTTTAGGTTCTCTCCATATCCTTTGAATCCATAAACCCATTATACTTTTTATCATATTTTCAGAGTATGCTTTGGAATTACAATAGCTATGGGAATAACTTCAAGGGAAAAAAAAAAAATAAGAACTTTTCAGCAGGCAAATTTTAACATTACAGTTTCCCTGCTTATCCATAAAGCACGCCGTAGTAAAACTGTTCTTTTTGTTCACTCTCACTTTCATCCTTCCCTACAGCTGAAGAATAACCCTTGTATTTTAGGACATATTATTATTGTTCTATATAGCTTCTGAAGGTTTTTAACACCTCTCCTAAAACCAAGTTCTTTCGCAAGTGGTGATGCTCTCCTTTAAATAATCTTCAATTTGTCAATAATGATGCCAAAACTTAGTGCAATGTTCTCATGGCAGAATTGGAAAGAATGAGATAACAAATGAGTAATGAGGGTAAATCCAGTACTGCTAAAGAGTTTAAAGGCTGTGAATTGCAAGTGCTATTTTTAATCAAAAATACATCTTCAGAGGCTGGGTTTCTAGCCAGACTGATGACACGATAATGTAATACCAAGAAATCTTACGAAACTGTCCATAACTGTTTGCTGTGGCTTTGTCCTCCTCCTGCACAGTTTAATCAGCTGTGGGATGCTGTCTGTCTGAGAAGTTTGGTGGCTTTGAAGACCCTCTACTTACACAAGTTATAACTTTTGGGTGACAAGGGAACTCAAATCTAGAAGAGGAAAACACTGGGCATTGAAAAACTGCCATCTTAAATATGCAACACAACCATGACGTTTAGTTTCTGACTCCGCAGTAATGGGATGAAAACATATATTTAAAAAAATTGGTTTTCTGACTTTAAGGACACTCTTTAGTGACAGAACAACTACTGTAGCCAACGTCTATTGAAATGTGCAGATCTGTTATTCGAACAGGCCAAGCTGCCAAAAGTCCTGGTGGCTTTTCTGGTCTGGGAGTTTCCTTTCTGAAAGATCATGTTGGCTGTCCAGGGCAGCCTACTGCAGCCTGATGATACCACTTAGAGGGAGAGTTTTTGGAAGAGGCTTGAAGTCCAAGACCTGATTGTTTCTGTTTCAGGAGAACTTGGGCAGCTGTTGGCTGCCAAAGATCCTATTATGGTGCTCTTCCACCTTCCCTCCACCTCTCATTTTCTCGTAAACTAGCTATCTTCTGGAGTCACGAGAATATCTCCTTCAACCAATCAATCACCCACCCACTAGTAAGTTACTCCTCTTTCCAAATTCAGTATGATGCAGACCATTTCCAGTTCTTACTGAGGATATGATTGTAGTGAAAACAATCCTGCATACTAATAAACAAACTCACATGAAACCCAGTACCATCTCTTCCATAAATATCAGCACTGAGGCTATGAAACATTTATCCTACCACTCTTCAGATGATGACATTATGTCTTCTAACTACTAAAAATGTTTACTTTTCGCTCCTGTTTATGAGGAAAGAAAATTGGTTTCTTAACGTACACTCTTCAGACAGTAGGCAAACCACTTCAGGGGTAGGTTCCTTATCTACCCTAAGTACACTGCAGTCTTTCCTAATACCTGTGCTGCAATAATCAGACGTAGATTTAAGAGGAGGAGAGGGCTTGTATCTTACTATCCTCAGGCAGCCCACCCTGGGATCCCACAGCACACAACGTGTTCTCATATGTGAAAACGGAGAGTCCTATATTCAGCTAGGGCCTCTGTCTGGCCACAGTTTCAGCAATAATTTTCATAATTAATTTCTGCTACTTGCTGTTTCCAGGAGGAAGAGACACATGTTCAAAAAAGCAGGAAAAAGTAGTTCAAAAACACTACCATAAATACTGAAACAGCAAAACACTTCTAGTTTGCAGAACATAAAAGCAAAAAGATGTCTTGGTGCCATTTTGTCCTCTCTGCCAAAATTCATCATCAGGTATTTAATATCTCAGTTCTTAAGATACTTACATCAAGAAAGGTATCTAAAGAGACACACAAACTATTCATCAATTCAATTATTGCAATTCATTGCAATTGAATGCCTTGGTGATTTACAAATCCATCACAGCAAGACACAGAAAAAATTTGGTACCTACTTGAATTTGTTTCTTTCTTCACGTTCTATCCTTTGCAATCTTTCTTCTCTCTCCTGACGTCGTCTTTCTCTTTCTGCTGCCAAGGACTCCTGGTGCTGCCGAAAAGATGATGTAAGGAGACCACCCAACGCTGGCCTGCAAAGAAGGAAGATCACGTTTCTCAGTGTCACTTTTATTGATTATACTGGCAAAAAATGAGTAGCGATCATTCAGTGAGTAACATTATCCCAACCAAGAGAAGGACATGGCAATATTTAGGTATGGATGCTTCAAAGCACTGGCTAAGTGTCTTCTTGCTAAATTAGTTTTTGTTACTGTGATTAGCTTAAGAATGACAGTTAGGGTAAGATTTTTAAAATGACAAATTTCTGAAGCACTAATAAAGTATGTGTAAGAATTCTTCAGTCTCTTTCAACTGCAATACTGTCTAAATATTTTTTTTTTTACTGTATAATCCCATTGATTGCAAAAAGTGACTCCTGTAAAGGATTTCTGAAAATTCAAAGAAAAAAAAAAAAGCTGGAATATTTTACCAGCACTTTCAAATGTGTTATGCGATGGTGTTAAAAACAAATGTGTCATAAACAGCTGAGAATCCTGTATACAGAAAACCGAAAGATAAAAGAAGATGTCAGAACTGGCTTTCAGAATTTGAACGCTCTTTTAAGTAGGGACACATTTTTTCTTTGTACATTAACAAATTTTATTATCATGATTTCCTAGCTACATGTACTGCAAGTGCAAAATGAATTTTATAGGAACATATCAGCAAAATACACAAGGACAGCACAGCTAGTTATAATAATCATTAAGTGGCATCAAAATTGTTATTAAAAAAACAGAGGAAACAGGTGGAGAACAGATTATCCATTTTCATCTCCTTGCCCACAGCAGAATTTAGTCTTCTCAAACCACTCTTGAAAACTATTTGTTTGACCTGCCTCAAAACTCCTTAATGATGGTCATACCACACCCATGTAGAGTTCACCTACCCCTGACAGCAAAAATGCTTCTCTGTGGTCTAGCCTAAATTTCCGATTTTGCCATTTAGACCCATTTGCTCTTGTTCTGTCCAGAGTGAACAAAAAGAACAGTTTTACTACGGCCTGCTTTATGGATAAGCAAGAATTAGTCCGAAAGAAGCCTTTCTCTGCAGTCCTCTACTCATAACTACAAACCTACCTCCATGGCAGGTTACTGTTACGAAGAAGGCTCAATGTCCCCACCAGCAATGCGTACAAAACTACTTCTAGCTGCTGTTCAGGAGGTGGTTAAGATGCATGAAATAAGGTGAGTAAAAACCCAGTAAAAAAATGAGACTTTTTTGTCAGAAAAGGCAGCCTCTACAATAAACAGTTTTCATGATTTTTTCTTTGAGATGCAATAGATTCACATTGCATATGCACTTTTAAAAAGCTTCAGTTGTAAATTTGGTCTTGACACAGATCACTGGCTCCTCTCACACATCCTTCCCCCAGCATGGTGGTATGGCTACCACTGTCCTCTCATGTAGCAGAGTGACCTCAGAGTAAACATGTTTTTCTTTTTGTCTCTTAGGCGGGAAAAATCTGTATTGTGCAGGGGAGTTTTACACAGATGTAAATGTATCCACACTGATTGAATTAGACTGATAAAATCAACACGACATAACTCATGTAGAATGTTTTCTGTGCATTGTTGTAACATGAGTTTTGCAATGAAAGGATTAATGATAGAAATAGATGTTGCCTTTTCTGAAAAGAAACTAAACCCTGTCTAAAGGAAGGATCTCAAACTAGCAATGCAAACCTGAATAATTTTTTTGTTATTTTTAAGAAATAAAACCCTTTCCCATTTTTATTTACATGTCTATGGCTGCACAAGGTAGACATTTAATGTAATGACACCAGTTTACCACTGAAAATAAGTGCAGGAGAAGACAAAACCATTAATGCAAACCTGTCTTTCCAAGTGTCTATGTCTGTGCAAGAAGGAATGCCACCAAACATAGTCATTTCAGCTTCACTGGCAGCAGGGCAGTATTAATATAATTTAAATAATTTCAATAAATTGAATTTCAGTATGTCATATCCCACCCACATAAACATTACATAAGATAGTATAAAATTTGATATTCTGTAAGCCTCCCTGCTGGCTCTTTTTCAGAGTTACAGTATCAATGCTGGATCACACTCAAAACCATAAAAATCTCTAATATGCCTCAGCACTAAGAAAAGGGGAAAAAAAATCCTCAAACTGACAGTCAGGTACATGCGGTAAATTTTTCCTTGAACATATTTTAAATTTATTTTAACCTTTGACCTTTTAGTGCATGTTGCAGAAACAATAGCACCATTGTACTAAGATTCCAAAGGCAGAGCTTCATCCCTGAGGCAGCATGAAAAAGCATGGCAATATGGTTGGATATATAATCGGAATTTGCCCTTGAAAGGGGAAAACTGGACACATGAAGACATCTGTAAATAAGCTGGAAGAGATGGCAAAAAGATGGGCCTTATCAAGACTGTGCTCCTATCTGTTCTGTGTATTTAGCTTACTATCCTATCTCGTTCCATCTCATCCAGCTGCCCTGAAGTTTGCAAACTCCATTTGCAGTCAAAGGAAGTTACAACTTCATAAAACTTGAAGGAAAATTATGGAGCAGGATGGGGTGATGCTGAGAGACCAAAACAGTGATTGTAGAGCTGCATAACATCTAGTAGGCTGGAAACCTTCACCTCTGACTAAGCTCTTTGGGGTTCCACTGTAAATATATATTTCTATCCATGGGATTACAGGGGAATCACATGGAGATGTGCAGCTTAGTCCTGCAGATGGGATTCTAACCTGACTCTTGTAGTAAAATGTCTACACATGCCAAAACACCTTGTTTGGAAGTCTGATGTAGCACAGTTTGGCCTGCATTGTTCACTCACCTAAAAATTGTAGATGTGTAAACAGCAACATCACAATCTAAATAAAAGATCCACAGCCATATACTCAGGAAGAAACCCAAGGTCTAAGAAACTGAAAATTAATATCCATGGGCCATATTAGTTTGTCACCTTTTTGGAAACTAATCAAATTGATAATAACTAGCCAAAGTTTGGTATTTCATAGTGGTTATTTTCTATGTTCGTACTTCAGCTGAGTTACAAGCTACAGTACATCATCCACTCACATACCTGAGTCAATTCATTAGTCCCAAACAAAGTCAGTTCTAGACTACAATACTGCATACAGCAGGTTATTGCATATAATGGTCAAAACTAACAGTCAAAGCTGTGAGAACATTCTGCTGAAACAGGTCATAATAGGTCCTGTCAACACACACTCCTTTTGTGGCACTGACTTCTTAAAATACAAATAGTTAGGTCTGGGTTTCAGTCACATTTAGAAAAAGACAGAAAATAAACCGCACTGTTATTGCTGAGTTAGTTAGTGCTTGCTTAGAGGTTAGCCCACTCAACTGGACACTTCTCCATCTGGTGAAAGACAACACCTCGCACCGAACACTGAGACCATTTGAAACCTCATAAACTCACAGCTTCACTGTTGTTATCAGACACTGTAATGCAACTGGTATTTGAGTGTATTAATCCTCTTTTTCATCTAAACTGCAAATGTAAATTAGCAGATTTTAGCATCTAGTAAACTCCATCCTTACTTTTCTGCTTGTGCATAAACTAAACTTGGAGGAAATAGGTGTTGCTTTCAGGGTGTACAAACCCATAAGACAGGTAGAAGAAAAAACAAGAGGTAAGAGGTATTCCTCAAATATTCTAAATAATTTGAAAAGGGATTTATCTATGTTTGCTTGGTCCACAATTTGTTTTGTTTTGTTTCTGTATTCCCCTGGCAATAACACTTAAAGTAAAGCTTCCCTTCCATTGAACCTATACTTGAAATGCACATGGAGGAGAGAACGGCAAAAACAGCCAGCAGGAAGGCTTGGGCTCAGTCTTCAGGTAATTTTGGTGCTTTCATGTTGTTTAAAGGATGACAGTACCTTCAGGCCTCAGGAATATTTAAGTCTTACTGCCGCAGGCTGCATTTTAAAAATGGGTGAGCAAGGAAAAGGCTAAAAAAATATCTGGCATTGAATCAAAGGTAATAAGAGATTTTAACAGAAAAGTGTATGTGAATACTCAGTGAAAGCATAATAGAGTGATCACTCACAAAACGAGGTAATAGCCAATATATGCCAGCATTTTAATGCTGGTGTCATATGTTACCAGCTGGTAATATCAACCATTTGTTCAATTCCACGAATACAAACCAGAAGGATTCTTACTCTGACTACTATTTTTAGTCCTGTAGAGAAGACAAAGATATTAAGAATAGACTGTAAATACAAAAATACTAAGAAAAGCTTTTCTCTGCCTGGTTTTAAAACCAGTAAAAGCTAAATAAGTTATGTTATTACACTCTCACTCCAAAAGGAAAACACACAGCAAGAATACATCTAAGTCTGGGGATTTGAGAAGATAGCTCCACACCATGGATTTAGGACCTGGGGCCAAAGAGTTCACTAATTATTTATCTTGTTGGAAGAAGACAGAAAAGAGCAAAAAATAGAAAAAAAAATAAGGAAAAAGCCCCCACTAAAATATACAGAGGGCAGAGGATATGAAGCCAAAACACTGATTGTAGGCCAAAACTCTTCTAAATAAACATTCAGCTAACCTGACCTACTGCATTTAGCATAGCACTGAATGATTAATATTAAAACCAGAAGCTCAGGGAGGCATAAGATATCTCACACTTCTCTGCAAGTACTTGGAAGTTTTCTGACAATACCCCATCACAGACTATATATTCTGAAAGGGAATACATGAACTGAATTACTCTAATCTTGCTGAAAATTGAAGAAAATATTTTTGTCTTACTCTCAGCCACTTTGTCACAGCAAAACTGCAATTATCAACTTCAGATGTTCTTCTTTCATGTTAACACTGAAATACTCTTCTTTTGTGGCTGTGTTTGCTTCCATTAGTTGAATTTTTAGAATTTGCTAAATGGAAATGGATATCTATTTCAAGAATACAAAATACAAATTTGTATTTGTTAGGAGCTTAAAAAAATAACAGATTACTTACGAGAGGAAATCCCTTTAGGTCATAAGGTTAATAGTGAGGATTTTCTTTAATATAACAAGGGTCAGATTAATAACTTCAATAAGGAAGCACTGATTACCATTTTTCCAAAATGGTCCTGCTCCAGCACTCGTGAGAATGCTACAGAAAGGGAACAACCGTCGCCAGCTCCTACTAAGGCCTTAAGCAACTCTAAATGTCTCTTGGCTTTAACAAAACAAATCCACTTTCCAGCTTAGAAAGAGACAAAAGAGGCAGCAAAGCTGCCAAGAGCCATATTGCTTTTCACAGTTAAAGAAACTCTCTGTGTGTTATGTCTCCCTGCATGACACGGCAAATTCAAAAGCATGTTGATATAAGATTTTGCAAACAGACTAAACATTACTTGAGGAATCTTTACAGAACTTCTCTCAAAAATAAACACAAAATTGAGAGATAAAACTACTGACTAATGCTGCCTTTGAGAAAGAAACTTGAGAATGACCAAGAGAAGAACAGATTAAAGTCAGACTTTTAATTGGCCTGAGAGGCTAAAATAAAGCTACAGCGGGGCAGAGCTGTGAGAGCAGGGGCAATGCATGAGGACTTTGTATATACACATTCCTGCCACAGCTTGAAATGTACAGGTCTTACACTGTGTTTCTGTCTGTGTGGCTTCTCATTCTCATGTGAGCCACAAATTACCTGGGAACAGATTGCAGAGTCCCCACGTATATCCAGGCTACTGTACATGTTCCCTGAGCGTGAGCAGTGCACACTGAGTGTGCACCCAGCAACACACTGTAGTTTGAAACCATAACCTGGCTCATGCTTTCTGTCTAAACATATGTCCTGTGATGAAGCCTACAAAGCTGCAATCAGGAATACTGCTTACACAGTAGTCTGACGAGCAGCTAAGCCAGTGTAAGCCACCACTGCTTCCCAAACTGTAAATCATCAAGTAACTTTTGGTTGCTTTTCCTCTTAAAATTTAAGCAATAAAGCTGAGGCTTTTGCCCTGGGCCACTATTATCAACTACCAAGCTATCCCTTCCTCATTATGTTATTCAGTGAAAGATGTGTTTGGCATTTACCACGAGAGAAAATAGCCATGGTCTCTGCTCCGAGAGCCCAAAAGTATGTATTAAGACACATAGAAAATGTCAGAAGCAGAAAGAACAGAAAGCCAAGGAAAGAGGAGCTGTTCTTGGGAGAGCAGCAGCTTTGTAGGGTATATTTTATATGTGTATATAGGGTTTTGTATATACCTATACAGGGTGTAACTCCAGAGTGCAGATAGATGGCTAACGAAAAAAAAAGGAATAAAGAGAACCTGCCAAGAAGCTTCATCCAGCAGCACCTCCTTGGTGTTGTTAATTACAGGGACCTTTAATTCTAGTAGAAAGTCTAACTGAAAAGCTTTTAAGGATTCTCAAACAGCTTCATTTTGTTTTGTTTTGTTTGTAAGAGACACAAATTTGAAAAAAAAGCACAAGATTGCTAGAAAATCACTGTTTCAGGCACCTGAAGAGGGAATAAAACTCAAAAGAAGAGTATTTGCAGACTTTTGCTTCACTTCATGTTACACTTCAGGTATGGTCTTTAAAGTGTCTTCAAAACTAGTAGAAAAAAAAATCACATATCTAGCCATGCTCTCCTCAGCATCTGTGTGTACCTGTCGTAGAAATAAATGCTTGAAGGTACATTTCCTTTAAAAGATGTACAAGGACATGGAAATGAACAGTCAGCATTCAAGGCCCTGCATCATGGGAGCTCAAGGTAACGTATTGCTGTAGATCATAAAGGAAATAATACAGAAAACAGATTAAGGGATGTGAAACATATTTCATCTTTCTTAATTCTACTTTCTAATGGTCTGGAAAAGTTGGAGCATGCATCAAACAGGGATAATTTGCAAACACCATAGCAGGCCCTTACCAAGCATGGAGATTTGGAAGAACTTCAGAGGCACCAGCACAGGTGGAGACTAAGTTCACAGTGACTGGCCAAAAAGATCCAGAAGTGAAGGTTTGCAAGTTGAACCTTCTGGCATTTGATTTAACAGATAGAGGGAAGAGAATGGGGACCATGAACTCCTGCTCCCTCAGCACACACTGCCCTGAGAAGAAGGCTTTTTGAGCTAGACTAATTGCACTACTGTTTCACTATCAAGCCCAGTGGGAATTGTCTCCTGGCAAGTGCATCAGAAGAAACCTACCTTGGCAAATACACCAGGAGGATACTTTTCTGGCAATGGAATGAAGAAAGGCTGGTGCTGAATTCAGGAGCTGTTGCTTTAGAAGTTAGACTCCTTCAGGGTCTCCTCTAACTATGGCCATGATCCAGAATACACACACTTCATCACCAAAATCATACTACGAAGGGGTGTGAAGCTTTGCAAGTAATGAATTTGCTGTCCAGCTACAGATTCCAGGCTGTGGCTTTCAATATGAATGACCGTCTTAGATTCAGAGCCTAAGAAGACAGTCTTTGGATAAACAGAAATAGCTGAGGTGTGAGCACAAGGCATGGAAGTACAGAAGAGCCTTACAACAACTTTTCCCCCAGGCAGTGCAGCAACTTGGAGGCACAAAAAACCTGCAAATTGAGGTAGATTTTTTTTTTTTTCCTTTAGGAACTCAGGAGAGAGTTAATTGGTGATTTAAGTTGTGAAGAGTGGGAACAGTACATTTATGGAGCAAAGAAGTCTGGCAGTTGAAAACAGAAGAACTGGGTTATAATTCTTATGCAGTAGGAGCAACTTTTACAAGCAGAGGGAAATGGCAGAACTAATACAGCCTTCCTACCAATACACCCTTTCTTCTCTCACAATAAAGGGCTGAACAGAAAGTGCCCTGCAATTTGCCCTCCTTCAGAAGGATTCCCATGGCTGCAATAGGCACTTCAGAAACACGGCTCTCCACAGGGGACACAGAGAAATGAGAGAGAACAATAGTATTGCAAGAAGTTGGCAAAAGGCTGCAGCTGAATTTAGAAATCAAGAAACAGTCAAGTAAGCCTTTTCTTCTGCTGTACAATCATAAATATATAAATTATGTGGATTTTAAAGAACAAAATCTAGTTACTTTTGCACTGAATTATACTGCTCTTCTGGATTCCCTAGTGGTCTTAGCCAAAAGGGGGTTTAAAAGTATGAATGTCAAAATGTCAACCACACTGCTTCTTTCCACCTAAGCTGTAGCTCTTGTTTACATAAGCAAAATGCAGCCAAGGGTTTGAAAGGCCTGTCAGGGTAACTGAATAGAGCATGAATAATTTCACTGGGCACTGCTCTAAATGTTGCTTCTTCCTTCCTCTTCATTCTTGAAGGTCAGATAAACAGTACAAGGAACTGCATCTGAAGCTCTTCCTTGCATGACAAAAGACGAGGATTTTGTGGAGGCTTTGGACAACAGTAATCGTAAGCTGAAAGCAGAAACTCACCTTGGAGCTAACCATAGATAGGCATCTGCTTCTTACCAAGCGTCTTCCTCTCCCCCCTTCATCTTTTAACTTTTTTTTTGTGTTTGAATTCATGTAAATTCTTACCATCAGGAGGTAGGAAATAATGTTTACATAATCTAAGGCCAACACCATTGATAGAAGACTGCAAAATCTTCCATAGTATTTTCCACTTACTAATTAGCGCTGAATGTTGTGTCATGCACTACACAGCCTGCTCTCAGTGAGAAAATTATATCTGTCGATCTCTGCACAGGCCTTTTTGCAACTCATGTCTTTCTGGACTATGAAATGAAAGCAGACTTCTGCCCTTCTTTGAAACAGTCACTCCATTAGAGCCTGCTGAGACATACATCTGCACTGGCAGCACACTCAAAAAGAACAAGACTTGATGCAAAATGGCATCTAATCTTATAAATTTAATTATCTTTCAAGAAAAACCTGTATCTATTTTGCAGGCAACATGCAGCTGTGGTGTACACACATTTTTCTCTCTTCTGAGAGACTAATATACAGAAAGCATCAGGCTGTAACATCCCTCAAACACAAAAAAGCAGAAATCCTAGTGAGTTCAACTACCACAAATAGCCAGCTGCAAATTTAAACAAAAGTAAATAGCTTTTTATCATATAAGGGGGAAACTGGTAAACATAACCTGAAGGAAAAATGGAGAAGCAACTCTGAGCACCATGTTCAGACACTTAAAACATGTAAGAGAGATCAGAGTGCAGAGCACTTTACAGCTTCACAGAGAAAAGTGGGATGAGGTGTAATGGCTGGAAGACACTGCTAAGACAAACTGGCTTCAAAATATGAAATATTTCCCTAGCAGCAATGATAAATTCTGGAACGATTTCCAGAAGAAGTCATGCACTGCCACTTGAAAACACATGAAGGCACAGGGGTCTCTCATTTAGCTTCTGTGAGACCCGTGACAGGTCACAACAGATGATTACAGGGATCCCCTCTGGCCTGACTCTGCATGAATCTGTGAGTTTTACAGCTTCATCCTGTGGGGCCAAGGCATTTTGGCTCCAAACCAGTAATGCACTTACGCACATGCTGCAATGAAAGCTTGCTTCCATTACTGGAGCCAAGCCAGTACCATCAGCCTCTTGCAGGACAGGTCCAACAATCTTTAGCCATCTCAGTTTTTGACCACTTCGGGGTTTGTCCACTGCAGTAGCAATCCAAAGGTTAAACAGCAGGGGCCTGGAAATCTAAAACTTCAAAAGCAGCAGGATACTTTTAAATCTTACTTATCTTGCGTCTATTTTACTGAGGTAAAAAGGGATGAAAATGCTGGTTTAGAGTTTTTTATTGTGGATTGACTCAGCAATAATTTATTTCAGGTCAGGAAAGACAAATCGAGGCAAGTTACTTTAGGAAGATGAGCAAATGAAAAATGATGCCTTTCTCTACAGATAAACTTAATGTAATTACTCACTTGAAAAAAAGGATTAAATCAGTACCTCACGGCTAGAAATACATGCATGCTGGAAAAATCTAACTTGAACCATTCTAAGTGGTAGACTGGAAAGACTGTGAGGTGTTAGGTAGGTTCAAACATGTATACATACAGATACAACCATATATATGTATTTCTATACACACACAGAAATATCCAAAAAAAAAAAAAGTAACTGGAATACAGGCAAAGGATCCTGAAAAAAACCTTTGGTTCAAAAATACTGTTAGGAGACTGGATTTTTATGATTAGATGCCAATTTGGCAACAAACAACCCAAGGTCCATCTGGCTTAATTGGAAATTATTTAATTAAATTATTATATGATTTCATTAAAGCAATTAAAACCTTGTACCTTTTCTCCTTAAAATCAGCATGACAACCTTTGAAGCTGTCATTTACTTTCAGGTTGTAACAATCAGTTAATTTCTGGTAGTCCAGATCTCTTGCCAAGAATTTCTTTCATGTATCCATAACATTTTCCCATCTTTCTTCTTTTTTCTTCCCCTAGTATCTTACACGATTCGAAAGAGCATCTTGATTGTTCAAAATACTGCCTTTTTATTGCTGGTGAGGGTTTTTTTCACTTGGTTGTGTTTTTTGTTTGTTTAAGTGAGCTGATATCTGGTAGGTTATTATGAGTTTGCATTACGTATAGCAAGGAACATTTTGCCCTTGATGATATACAATGAGATGTATCATGTCGTTTCAAGGAAGGACAAAATTATGGCCTAGGAAATTCTAAGCTAACCACATTTTCAAGATTTTATAGTTGATTCAAGGTGATAGAAGTGAAAATAGACCTGTTCGGATTTATTTTAAAAAATGGAAAGAAATAAGATCATAGAAGCATAGAATCATAAGGCTGGAAGAAACCCCTCAGATCACCGACAGTGCCTGTCTCCCTACTAAACCATGTCCTTAAGAAACTCATCCACCCATTTTTTAAACACCTCCAGGGATAGTGATTCTACCACCTCCCTGGGCAGCCTGTTCTAATCCCTGACTACTCTCTCAGTTCAGAAATTATTCCTAATGTCCAGTCCTCCCCTGGCAAAACTTGCAGCTATTTCCTCTTGTCCTATCACTTGTCACTTGAGAGAAGAGCCCAGCACCCACCCCATCACAACCTCCTTTCAGGCAGTTGTAAACAGTGATGAGGTCTCCCCTCAGCCTCCTCTTCTCCAAGCTAAACAACCCTAATTCCCTCAGCCACTCCTCATAGGGCTTATTCTCCAAGCCCCCTCACCAGCCTCGTTGCCCTTCTCTGGACGCGCTCCAGCACCTCAATGTCCTTCCTGTAGGGAGGGGCCCAAAACTGAACACAGCACTCGAGGTGCAGCCTCACCAGTGCTGAGCACAGGGGCACAATCCCCTCCCTGCTCCTGATGGCCACGCTGTGTCTGATACAGGCCAAGATGCCATTGGCCCTCTTGGCCACCTGGGCACACTGCTGGCTCATGTTCTGCCGGCTGTCAACCAACACCCCCAGGTCCTTCTCTGCCAGACAGCTCTCCAGTCACTCTTCCCCAAGCCTGTGCTTTAATTCATCTTTTAATACTTACAAAAGCATATGTGTGAGACAGCTCTGTTTTATCCATTTAAGTGGAAGAAGCAGAAGTGGGATGGAAATATATCCAGACATTAGCACCAAGTCAGAGAAAGCTTTGAGAATGAGTGGGAAATTAACACGTCTAGATTTTTGTCCATTTTCCTTCCATCTTTAGAAAAGATCTGGCTAGAAAATATTTCCAGTATCCATTCAGAACAGCTTACATTTACCTCCTTCGTCCTGTGTACAAAGGAAGTGTTGTCAAAACATTGATTAATTTACATACCTGTCAGATTTGGCCTCTTGAGGGGGTGAGAGAGTTGTCCCATAACGAGAAGTGGGTGTTGTAGGGGCACTTACACCACAGTAAGGTCTCAGAGATGAGTAAGAGCTGCTGCCATAGCTATTGTATCTGTAGAAGAAAGGGAGAAACAATCAGGAAGCAGGCATGAAACAGTATATACCCTTGTTTATGAGGTGGTGGTGATCCCATGACCTAGAACTTCCCAGCCATCCAACTTCTGAAAATATTGCTCTAATCCTAGCCTCGAAATATGGATCCTATCATCTCATTTTAATATTAACCATGTCATGAACATATTTTATTCTAATAGTGAGCTATTGGTATGGAAAATAATGAGAAATTAGAATGGCACTCCAAAGTTACAACTCAGAGCAGGAATACTTAAATCACTGTTCAGTTACTCAAAATTATTAGCTGTTTTGGAAGCTGATATCCAGCTATTAGAAAAGGTATCAAACCAGTCCAAGCCAGCAATATTCATATCTAGTGAACTTAAGGGAAACAAGTGTTCCTGAGCCACGACCTGAACGTGGATATCCACGATTTGTGAATGTTTGCATTATAAATGGAAAGCATCCACATTCTTTTCAATTAAAGCAGGCATTATTTTCTTTCCCGTTTTCCAACATATGTCATCGTTTATGTGCCATTTCTTACAATGTCTGTAAAAATTCTTCACCATGGTTAAAAAGACATGTCTCTGGAAGCATGGCTTTAGAAACTTCTATCAGCCATTTCCCTCCATTTAAAGCCCCAAATGTAAGTTTGATGATCAAAGAGAAAGTGTTTCCAGGACTCCTGGAACAGCCGTGTCCCCAGAGTCCCTTGTATCAATGTTTTCATCCTGGCTCCCACATTGAATAGAAAAGGCAGTTGTGTTGCTTTGCCATGCCTTTTAAACCACCACACTTAAAAAGCACTTTAAGGAGAGATTCCTGATTTGGGAAAATGTTAACTTTTCTGTTGAAAGACAATACCATTCACACATACGGAAAGTGTAAGATGCTCTGTAGGTGGGTACTCTGAAAGGCCAACTCATCCAAATAACAAAATTCACTTCAGGTGAAAGGGCACCATAATTTTCCATATTATAATATATATTCTCCTTCATCATATCTGTTCTCTGTTGCTTCTTCTCCCACACACATCAGCACTCAGTAACTTCACTCAGCAATTTTATTTGAACGGGCTGGTTGGTTTCCTTCAGCTCCATTAAGCACACTCATCTAGCCATGCAAAATTTCATTCAAAGTTTCAAGCTTCATTCCTTGGGGTCCAACAGCACTGCTGCCTGCCAAGGCCCATGTTAAAATCAGAACAGATTTCGGTTAACGGGTTTTATAATGGAAAGGATCATGCTTTGGAGAACATGCCCCCTTTGGCAACAATTCCAGGTTTATCTTTTATAAAACACTCCCATCTCCCATCTGTTTTTGAGACACCATGCAGACTGCCCAGGAATAGGGGAATACATTGGGGAAAAAAAATGTTAATGTATAGGTTTCTGAGCTACAAAAGGATTTTTTTCAGGAAATAATTGCCTTCCTGGCACTCCAGCCCTGGAAGAATATTAACTATAACTTGAGACAGTGGCCCAGTGAAGGGCTGTAGTTGGACAGCGTGGGGCTTTCCTAGTAGCACATGCCTTGCATGGGTCTTCTCTCCAGCAGGCTCAGCTAAGAAAATGTGTGCCTGTGCCTGTACTGAATGAGCAATGGGAACACTCCACTGTCCTGACAGAAACTCTGAGCTCATTCAGTATGTTACTGACACAAACAGAAACCTCCATTTCCATTCCAATCAAGTGAAGCTGATCTTATATTCCATTATACTTAGATAGAATACCCAGTATACTTCCATTATACTATATGCTTCTTATCAACCATTATATTTGCTTTTCTTCTCCTCTGCCCAACAAAAAAGCTGACACAGCACAGGACTTTTTGTCAGACCAAGGAATTTCAATTAGTACAAAGATAATTCTCATTAAAATGGAGAGAACACAACTTCTATGGAGTCAGACCTACAAACAGTAACAAAATCAAATACAGAGGGACTGGCCTGGATATGGGATCTCTATACATCAAATATAGAGGGAAACAGATGTTGGAAGAGTAGCAAGGCAAAACCAGCACACCAGTCTGTATCCTATCCTTCTCTGATAATAGCTATTACTTCCATTTTCCCTTCTTGTCTCATATACCAATGCAGATGCAATAGCCTTGTCCCAGGAGCCTTCACTCTCAGGAAGCCCTAGACATTTGCCTCTTTCATGAACACATTACTGTTCAAATAATGCAAGCTTTGCCCTCCTTTTTCTCCAAATAAATCCAGTACAATCCTCCCCCACACCGTGCCCTTAATCCTATGTGGTAACTAGAAACACAAGGATGGACAGAGGAAAAAAGTATCACTGCAGAAATACTAAATATTGTAGGAACAGGAGGTAGTGCAGGAACAGGATGTATTTAGAAATCTACTGTCTACAAAATATAACTCTAACAGCAGCAGTAAGGAGAAAGCAACAAATGAGTGTGAGGCCTAAAGGAAAATTGCACCTATGCAGGAAAATGTAAATTTAGAGGAATCCCAGTGTTCAAGCTGCAGGTAAGGAAAGATAGGTGAACCAAGTTCCTTGTCAACAGCTACTTGGATTCCCAGGCTTTTCAGAGCAACAAAAGACATCCAGCTATTAGAAGAGAAAGGTCGAAAATTAAAAGGATCAAAGGAATCAAAATATTTGTTCACATGCAGAAATTCAGAAGGACTGTTGGAGAAAGGAAGACATAAGCATACTCACAATATATGTGCACATTTTCAGCACCTGATTCAAAGAATATTGACCTCTGGGAGAGAAAGCTAAAAATCATCGACCTGTTTTCAAGATGATTCTTTAGCATGGTTTTTAGTGCTACGTATTGTCAATCTGTTTTATCTGAAAACAGATTAAGACAAAACAATTTGGGCTTGGTTTTAAATGGGTGGGATGGGGATATTACAAATTAAAATTAAAAATTAAGAGAAATGCAAGAGGAGCAACTGAACTGAGCAGACGTGGAAGGAAAACTGTCTATTCTGAATGCTATACCCTCTTCATAGGGTTTAATCTAATTCTGATATTAAAAACATGAGTTGAAATTGCACGAGAGGGATATACACTGTAATCTAACAAAAAATTCAGGATTTGGCAGTTCAGACTTTGAAGCCAGGATTTCAACCCCGAATTCCAAGTGTTGATGTGATCTCTCTTGGTTTTATACCAGAAGAGCTCCATTAACTTTCAAGAAAGCATGTCTGCAAATTACGTTGTTGTAAAGGACAGCAAAATGGTGCTTCGTTCTGTGATCTCCCAAGTCTCAGATTATTCATCTACTCCCTGTATAGAAAATGCCAGGACATTTATTAACTATAGACCTTGAAAATGCGTAAGATGAAATGAAGGCAAAAATGGCAAGGGGAAAATATAAATCAAATGAAAATACAGGCCTACAGAACTAAAACTAATACAGTATGTTCTGGAAACAATACAAACCAGATAGTGCATTATTACCAGTATAAAACTCTTGAAATGTCTTCTTAATTTATCTAAAAATTAATATCAGCTGTATAAAATCTACCTGTTTTCCCTCATCGCTTCTGCTTCCTTTTCTTTCACAGATCCTGGAGACTCTTCAAAGTCGTACGAGAAGAGGTGAAAAGGGGTATGTGGTACATAAGGTAATTTCTCCACCGTTGGAGATGCCTTTGGAGTAATGGATGCAGATGAATTTTGGGAAGAGCTTAGCAATGCTGTTGCAGGTGAAGATGGTGATGAAAGGACAGAATTATGATGACAGACAGATGAGTCAGGCACAGAAGAGGAGCTGCTAGAAGAACTCTTTGCTCTAGTGCAGGAGAGAGCCCTCTCAGCTGGAGAAATGGCATTGGAGACAGCTGAAGAATCAGAAAGGTTTTCATTCACAGCCTCCTGTGCACCTGGGACCCCACTGTAGGAGGAAAACATCATGAGGTAGGGAAGGGAAGGAGAGAAAAATGGGGAAAAGAGAGATCAGTAGATGGTACTGCTTGAAGGAAAAAAACATAAAGTCAAGGAGGGTCAGAAAAACAAGATCTTTCCATCATCTTTTTTTTTTAAATAAATAAGAGAAGTCACATCTTTGTATACCAGTGGGATTCTTCTTGGAGTTGGCATTACTGAGGAATGGAAGGGACAGCTTAAAGGAAAGGAAAGCATTTAAGCCCCAGGCTTCAGAACTAATTTTCAGGAACCTTTACATAACCATTTTCTGAACAATTTTCAAGCATTTCAAGTTGGGTTTTAAGCACTGTCAGAGAAGTACAAAGCAGTCTCAACATACATGGTCCACAGAGTATAGGTGCTTCAAGAGACAATCTGCACGACTGTCTCTTCCAAAACCAATACCTTAATAGATGATTTGTCTCAGTATGAAGGCTCTAATTTCTGCATCCCACGATGGTATATAGACACACGTGCAGTTGCATCAAGTGCAACAGAAAGCACATCTACTTTGCTCTATTGAAGGCAGGGAAAACACATGTACTTTGCTCTACTGAAGGCAGGTACTGATGAGTGACAGAAGCAGCAGGGCAGGTGAAAAGCCATGGGATCTGCAGTCTAAAATATCTGTATTCACTAGTGTCTCCATCATAAAACACTGTGCGTGAGATTTGGGCTGTATCACTTGGCAGGTGGCTGATTTGATTCTTCTGAGACCATCTCTGCAATCCACCTACTGGCATGCTTATCTGAGGAGTGTGGGTTGGCACAGTGTACGCAACAAAATCAGTATACGTTATATATGTTAGGATGCTACAAAGTTAATCACCTGATATATACCAGGTAATTGTTTTTACAACAGAAGCACAGTGGGTAATTTGGAAACCTTCATCTATTGCACCCACTGGGTGTGACAGGAGTCCCTGAACCAGGCTAGTCCTATCCTTCCGGACAGCATCTCACACAAATGACCAAGGTACAGATCACTTTTGTTATGCTACAGTGACAGTGAAAGGAGGTATTGAGAAAAGTCATGACAATTTCACCCAGCCACTCACAGTGACTATTATTTTAAAAGACCAATGACCTAGAAGCACATTATACCCTTTACATGACTCTTCCTCATTTTTTTAAACAGTATTTTAGTACACTCATGCGATTTACTAATAATTTGTGTCTTAGCTTTGACTTTTAAGAACTGGATTTGAGGAAATTATCACTTAATTTTGAAATTTCAGGCAGCTATTGGCAAGATTTTCAGACTGGAAGATATTAATAACAACAGTACAGTATTTTCTTTGGAATTTGCACATTAAACAGTTTCCTTTCTTCCTTCCATGCTATACAGCGTCTGCATGAATGTGGTTTATTTAAAAAGAAAAATCCAATGTCATTTGCCGAGTTGCAAAGCCAAACAATTTAACCTAAATCAAATGGTTGTCTGGAAGAAAGAACATATTTTCTTCCTTCCAGTTTACTAGGATAAAGTTGCCAGATGCCAAATCCATATATATATCAGAAGTAAGTGGAAAATTTTACATTAGAATACTGTTTTGATAGGTGGTTTGTTTATACCTATGTATACACAGATGAGCAGGTATGTATAAAACAGTATATACCTACCAGCTTTGCCTCTAAGTAGTTATTTCCCATTAAAACATGAACAAACTTTATATAAATCATAGACGGCAATCAAAAAACGTTGATATTCATTGCAACAGCTATTGCTAATAGGGTAGTACCATGAAAACAGGGATAAAAACCTAAGAAATGAAGCAACATCCTCAGCAATGAGCTGCAATGTTTCACCATTGCGTTAACTAAAAAGATCAACCTAACCCATGCTTAGAAATTATGCTAAATGTTTTAAGTTTTGTGAGAGTTACTCTGTACAAAGCGAGTTAGTGCAGATAGTTCTTAGCGCAGTGAGCCTATGTAATTAAGCGTGCTTCCATTAACACACACACACCCTCACAAAGCTTTTAAATGCAAAAAGATTTCTTTGAGGCGTGTCTCTAACAAGTGATCTAGGAATGTGAGTCAAAAGGCAGATGCTGCTGCACACTGTGCTTGTGAGTTCATGCCAGATTCTGAGGAAAAGGTGGAGGGACAATGCTGAATCCTGGTACCTGGCTTGGACCTGCCTACTGGCCTCTTCCTCCCCCTCATCCTCAGTATTGGGCTCTGTGACAGGCTGCTCTTCTTCTTCCTCTTGATAATCTTCCTCCTCTCTGAGGTCAGACCAGGGAAAGAGGCATGCAGTGGGATGGAAAGAGAGAAGGCAGGAGAGAAAATGATATGAGTCCCCAGCAAAAGAAATGCAATGAAGTTAGAAATGGAAGGAAAACATTAAAGTGTAGGAAGGAGTTATGGCCCCTCAATGTTAGACAAAAAACCCCCTGAAATTCCCCACTAAGTATGTGTTGGCACAAATGTAGCTATCAATACAGAATTTTTACCCTCTCCCCTATTTATATTTTTTACTACTAATTTTTAAGACCCCAGAGATGCCATTGTTTTTTCTTGAAGTTGGTTTTCCATTTGCTGCCATCCTACCTGTAGAGGCATTAATGGAAAACATTCATGACAATACCAATATTCAACTCGTTAGTCATTAAGCTGTGTCTGTTTGGCTTAAAAGGACAGAAAACGCTGTGCTGGCACAGGACAGCTGGCACTGGACTTCACACTTTCTAAATTAACATAAATAAAACATTCCTGTTAAGCAACTGTTAGCTCAATTTGAAAATAGAACACAGTGAACCATTAACTTAGAAATAACAGATAGATCAAATCAGTTCAGGTCTATTTGCAAATAGCAATATTTAAGTTATTGGATGCCAGTACATGAAATATTTCAGTAAAGAGTCATTAGTACAGTCAATGCAGGCTTCGGTTCAGAAGTAATTCTGGCAGAGGAGAATTGTAACTCATGCATAAAGCCTCCATAACCTACAAACCACATAAGTAATGAGGGAAACTATATTAAACAAAACAAAAAAGGCTACATCATGTGCCTCCTCTCCCTCTCATTTATGCTTTTCCTCCCCAAACCAACAGACTCATGGAAGACAGAAAATATTCTCTCTTTGAACTTCTACATTCGTAGTTGATCCAGTTCTCCACTTGATTTAACAATGTATACCTTAGGTTATGTCCCACGCAAAAAAAACCCCAAAATAAACCAACATACAAACAGTAATAAAAATTGTAAGACGCTAATATTCCTTGCATTTTCCTGAAAGCTGGTTTTGTGTTCTATAATTCTGAAGGGATGCTCTGTGCATTTTTTTTTCCATTTAGAATTAGTCTCCAATGTCATAAGAATAATGAATATTTACAGTGTGAGGTCACAAACTCATTGAGTGCTGTGCAAAGGGTCAATCCAAGATTTGTTGTATTTGGAGTTAGTTATAGAATAATCAGGAAAATGGCAGCACCTGTACATTTCAATACTTTGGCAAACATCTGCATGGTAAACACTTTCAACCATTCCTAAGATATCACAGTGACATAAGCATCTCAGTTGTCATCTCTCCATCTCCCGATCCTCTCCTCAAATATGTATCTCCCCTACAGAGACACCTCATGACTTCCACCCATATATATATTGATATACCAACCAAAAAAGAAAAGAAAGGATTTGACCAGGGAGTCAATACAATCCCTTCTTCTTACTAGTGAGCAGTTCAAGTCTAGCTTTGCTTTTACCTCCTGTGAAGGGCAAATGTCTGCATCTGTCAGTCCTACAGCAATCACATTTGGGAAATAAGTCATGAAGCTCTCTGGGATTACTGTTCTCTGATAAGAGCACAATGCATCCTATACTGCCGATAGCATGGTTATTGTTTATATGAACAAGAGTGGCCCTGTTATTACTGTGTTTTAAGCTCCCACCAGGTGTCCACATTGATCATGTCAAATTCCTCAGTCCCCTTGACTGTCTCAAAATGCCCCAAAATCATAAGTGAAATACTCATCTGATATTGTGGATCTTATAAATTTGAAAAGGTTCTGTGAGAATTTATTCATTCACAGGAGTGCATGGTAGTAAGGAAAGGAGTTTATACAGTATGGGTTGAACTGGGAACCACTGAGTTATAATTGCACTGAACAGAAAGAGAAGCTGAAAAGAAGAAAGTATCCAGAACCGAGAGGGTTAGCTCAAATTTAAGGACCACTTTGTAGCACAAGATCATAATACAGGTCCCTAAACTAACACTTGCCAGCTAGACAACATGTCCTAGGTATTTCCCCTGAGATCCCGCCCTCCTCTTTTCACATCTTTTGTTTATAACCCTGAACCTACTGTATAAAGTCTTGATATCAAGACTCTTCTACCTGTCTTTTAAACAACTCCAGGGATAGTGACTCAACCACCTCCCTGGGCAGCCGTTCCAATGCTTGACCACCCTTTCAGTAAAGACATTTTTCCTCATGTCTAGTCTAATGATTCTAAAGTAAACCTAAATATATAAATATAAATATATATCTATATATATAAAAAATAACCTTCATAAAATTAGGATATATGACCTGTCCCTTCCAAAAAAATTCACTGCACCTTACCCTGGAAGGCCCAATTGTCTGCAATAGAGATTCAGAAAACCAAACAGTTTTTAGAATTGCAATATAAATGTTCATAAGCATTAGCATTTACTTAAACACATTACTAAAACTGAAAACAATCTTCAGAATATATATAAGATAGCTATGCTTACAGCTTAAGATTTTTACATACATGCTTCTTTTTGGTAAGTCGTGCCATACATCCATGTGATGAAGTGTAAGTTATAAACCAGCAAATTATTTATACCTTTAAGTCAGTTACCGAAAACCATTATCACATAAAGACCAGTTTGGGACTGCAAGGTTTTGGGTTCAGTCTATAGGAAGAGAAACACTCCTGCCTACAATAAACAGAACTTGAATCAGCAGGTGGTATGACCTACACAGAGCTGAAGGCACTGTTTAGCCCCACTCCTCCTTCATGATGGGTTGTGAACTATTAATAATATCACACGAGGGAAATACTTCTGTCTGCTGTGATGTTTATCTGCAATTTTGTCAAAAGCCCACTTCTCAGATGTTATGACTTGCTGTACTCATAAGGAGCAGACCAAGAGTAATAGCCCCTTAACTTGTATATTATTTAAGAATATCATATTTCAAAAAGGATTATGCATGTACAGCAAACCTTTGTGGCACACTTGCTTTTACAGTTTATAATCAGACATTAGCACATCCTAATGGGTACTGTTTCCAAGCTGAATATTTTGTTGGAAGATAATTTCTCATTTAATTTTGCACATATATCTGAACTGTCCATAATAACAAAGAAAACTTAATTAACTGGATGGGCTCTAAGAAGTGAGCATGTAAAAAACATACACACCCCATCTGCTCAGAGCTTATGGAGTACACTAAGCATGTTTTACATGCCTATTAGAGCAACAGGCTTGGTGGACTGGCACTTCCAAGGCTGCTGACAACAGACAGCAGTGCCTGCTCCTCAAGAGCCAGCTGCTGAGATTTGATACGAACAAAATCAGGAAAATGAGTTTATTTACTCCTAATCCAAAAAGTGGACCTCTATAATCTCCTGACTCAGCTTTTCTTAGGGTGAAAGTTACCCAGCATCTTTCCTTCCCTCCAGCTGTCTAGGAATAGTAAAGTGGCTCTGTGGGGCCATTGCCATATTTTAACTGTTGAATTAATTTTAGAGATTCCAGCGATATCACTCTTCTGTCAGGCCAAGGACTCTTTTATCTAATCTGCTTGACTTTGAGACTGAAAGCTTAGAAGAAGCTTTGATTTGAAAGCTCTCTTCCTCTGCTAACGTTAACTCTAGGAGGACAGCAGGTATGTGGCAAATGGTTGGAAAAGTCACCTCTGTGTGTATTGGCTGCAGAGATTGGTGGCGTGCATAGAGGCAGGCACACTCCCCAGCCTGGGCGAGCTAATATGGTCAAGCAAAACTCGCACAGTGGAAATAAGTGTGTGCTTAGGAGAGCAGTTCAACACTTCAAAAGACCCTTTCCAGCAACTGCACTCACAGTTTCAGATCCCTGGACCATCCCCAGAAAGAGGATCACATTCAGATCAGAGGACAAGGGTAAGCTCACAGGCAGGAATCAAATGTGTTCTTCTTTCAGCTAAAGAAATAGCATATTTGTTTCATAGTATTGTTAGAGAACAGATATTCCATCTATGAAAACAGGTAGTACCTGCTAACAATCTTTCCTAAAAGGTAGAAAATAAAAATTTCCACTTGAATATTTATTAAAATGGGAAAACACCAACTACAGACAGATGACATTCTTGAAAAGCTAAGATCATCAGACAGTCAGATGCTCAAATAGAATAGCAGACAAATTTGTGAATTCATCAGGGTTATGTGTCCATTTTTGGACAATACCAAAGAGATAATGTGGAACAGCTCACTTTCTCTCCCACATACACACGCAAATTTAAATCAATGCAATAGTAGAATTAAATCAAGAAAAATTATTCATAAGGAGGTTTTCATTTAAACTGGGTTGCAGAAGCCAGCATTTTATTCAGTAGCAGAGGAACCTATTTTGTTCAATGAAAGGCAAACATTTATGCTGCACCAGTGAGGAAGGGGTTCTGCTAATCTTGAATGATCAGCTATACTCAACTAACCTTAAGGCTATTGCTGGGTTAATTCTGTTGCATGATAACCATACCGGATTAGAAGAATTTAAACAAAAGCTTTATACCAGCGAAAATAAATTTCAAAGCAATCACTGTGTTTATTTTAACGTATAAAACGGAGTACTGCTACAGAACAACACCCCCATGAAACAAACAAACACAACCCTAAAACCTTACATATCTTTATAAAGTATATCAACAATCATGGCAACTAACAGTCATCTACTCAGGTACAGGTTTTGCTCAGTTGTTTAAACTAAAGCTTGACATGAAAGTATTTATAGCCTCTTAAAATATGTGCATGTTTAAAAAGACTATGAAAGCATATTTTATGAATAGAGAACCACTACAGCATCAAAACAAAACCTAGGCAAAGGCTTTAGAACTAATGGATTAGCCTTTCTCCTTTTTTAAATAAATAATTTTTTAAAAAGAAATAAAAAGAGTGCCAATCAAGCTTGCCCTGCTGATATTAAATATCTACTCTAAGTCACAGAGATAAAATATTAACAAACACAGATTGATGGAAGAAAATTATAATCAAGGGATTCATCCACAAGTTTAGCTGAAGGCAGAGGCAAAGACTGTAAGATGCCAGGCATCATACCTAACGCACACTTAACCGAGTCACAGCTAGATGATTTTAAAAGTAAGCCATCACTCTGAAGACAGCAACTCTCACTCCACAAGAACTCAAAGCACCAAAAACTGGTCTCAGCCTTACTGGTTCCTACAGCTTAACAATGTGTACAAGGTTATGTAGTCTCTGTCCTCTTCAGAAAGAAAAACAAAGCCAGAAAATAAGCACGGGCACAGAAACACATTCTGCTCTGCTTTGTATCAAAGGACATATTTAAAGTGTAAGGTGTGCTTTTAAATAATTTTAATTCAGGAAGTATTTGACCACTAATGTTTGAATATAGAATGATAGAAAAAATGATGGTTTTGCCATAATTAGGCCATCAACATTTTGGTCTGCACGTACAACATAAAAGTTAACTCATGAGATAACAGCCCACTAAAAATCTCCCTTTTGCTATATGATTCCAATTTGTGTAGGGCTCATTTAACTTTTCCTAAAATCTTACTAAACATTTCTTTTTTAATTTTCCATGTTATTAGACAAGGCCCTAAGTGTACTTCTGAGTCTTTTGCGACCACCCACAGAATTACACAGAAATTCCCAAGACACACAAACACTGGCCTTCATGAAAAAAAGGGGTCTTAAGAGTTACGAAGCAACCCACAGAAGAAAGGACTGGGGAACTGTAAAGCTATCAGCCATTATTCGCACACTTTCTGAAAATCACCCTATGTGACAGTGATTCCTGATTAGGAATTTTCTCTCTCCCTTTGTTCTTGTAATTAAGTCAAGTGCTTTTCAGTTGAGCTTCTTTAAATGACTTTCATTGAAACTTCCACTGCTTTTCAGAGGAGCAGCTCTCAACTAGGACTACAGGCCACGTTCAGTGATGTAATACCACCATTAGCCATTCCACAGTATTATTGTAAGTGAAATACTACAGCTGATCTCACAGTTTTTTCTTTCAAGGCTGTTTCCGAGTCCCCTTTCAGACGTCTGACCTGTTTTTCCTCTTGCACAGCACTTTGAAAAATTCTTCCCTGAACCCCTCACAGGTGAACAAATAGAAAATGAAAAATGTTCCATCAAGGAAAGATCTTTATAAGTCACAGTGGAAATAATTTTATTTTCTCTTGCAATCACTTGCCATTGTCCTCAATTTATGAGTAAAATTCCACTTTCACAGGCTAGACAGCACAATTCATAGCCAAATTCCCAAGTCCTTGTAAAGCAAACAAATGCTTTGTACACTTCTTCTGCTTCTCTTTCTCCTATCCAGGCTGCCCAAACAGATGCAATAGTGTTTTATATGAAAGCAGCAAGTGGTAATAATTTAAATTTATCATGTATTACTATGTATAAAGATATGGCAATATACTTTTCTACTCCATTAAAAACAAAACTAAAGAAACTACCTATTAATCCCCCTACCCATTTCCATTCCCATGCTACATGTGATAGATGGCTGCAGCTGGTGCAACGAAGATGAAAAACACATGAAATCATATGGATAATACCTTACTTGCGAAGTCTCAATACGTGGCCTTCTTCATGGAAAGAAAACTAAGATGTATAATTACAAAGGTTAAAAGGAAAATTATCCTAGTATTTCTACCAAAATAAAGAAAACTTTTCAGAAAAACAAAGGTGAGAATATGACAAATAATGTGAAGTATATTTATACATTATGACTTCATATGATGCTGTTCTTTATATTTAGGTTACTGTTATTTTCTTATCCCTAAAATGTGATAAGTAAACAACTTTTCACACCTAAATAATACGTAGGTACTGCCTCGACACTTGTTTGCAGTTGGTTTATATAGGACATATCAAAGCAGAGCAAGACAGCGGAGTCTTGCTTAAGATACTAGCAGGGCTTTGCAAAGACTTCAAGAGTACGAACTCTCTGATAATTGAAGAGCATTGCTGTATTTGCTTCTATATGAGCAGAGAGGTAAAGAAACAAGATCATGCCAATAAATACTGAAACATATACAGAAGGAGAGTAGAAATGGTCTTTTCCGAACTTGGAACTGCATATTGGTTAACACTTGAAGGCCACCGTTTTTGTCCTTTAACTTCAAAGGGACAGATCTGGAAATGGCATCCTGCCAAACTGCCGTCTTTTCTAGCTCCCATCTCATTGTATGAGTAAAAAAAACTTTCTTGGCCTCAGAAGATCATGTTTACAAATACTGGGAACACACTATGGAGATGCACTCTAAGGCATGTATAGTTCAGTGCATAAGATAGTACCCTACACGTCCAGAAAAATGCATTCACATCTTGGTTTGGCATTACATTTTCTCATGTATTTCACCCAAGCTTAAGACACATTGGGAAAAGAATAAAAACCCCAAAACCAAACAGGCTAAGTCACACTGTGCTCTCATTTGCCATGCAGCTATAATCTCATTTACGTTTCAATGCTTTCTTCAAACAAAGAAAATCTACCATTATCTTTACAGCAAAGTACAGTGCTGCCAACTGTTCTCTCCAAGAATAAAATATTTCCTTTCAGCAAGACCCACCACCAGCAAACTGCATCCCTATGCAAAACCTGTCATTTCTACAGACATCAACCTCAGACTGTAACAGGAACTGTACTTGAGATTCTTATCAAGTTGTAACTTTTACTTTTTAAAAAAATTTGTACTCATGCGCTAGTGAGTCAATCCCAATCTATACATCAGTGGAGTCTTTTGTTTATGGTATGGCTTTGAAAGAAACTTTTTCTTAACCCATCTCACGTCTCTTCCTCTACTGCATTCCTTACAGGAACTTCCACAATATTCTTACAAAGAACAAGATCAAAAATTTCACATTTTTATTCTCCTTTCAAAGCTGCTTGACTCGATACTTCAAATAATGCTTCCTGCATGAAAGAAACAAAAGTGTCCTCCCCACCCCAGGCCTAAAAAAGCAGATCAAATTTCATAGATAAATCTTATTTCCAAAACCATGTCCCATTTCCATTTTCACCCATACCAACATAACTGTGAAAAAAGTTAATATTTCCCCCATAACTGATCATATGTCTATGTGTTAAAGAGATCCTTAACTTATCCACAGGACTGTGTGTTTATCCTGTAGATGTTTTCCTTGCCTAGACTCATGCCTCAGATGCATTAAATGTCCAAACCCAGGGAACAGATAAGCATCTAGAAAAAAGAATACATTTATTTCCTTCCATTACATCAATAAAAAGAAATCAGTTTCTTTTCTCTTCCTGGCTTTTAATAAACCATATCACAGCCACATCCTGATCTAAATGCTGATGTTGTCTCCCCATTTTGCTGTCCCATACCTATCATGTCACTCACTGCATTTGTCACAGACAGTAACTCTAAGAGATGTGGAATGTACTCATCCTAACTAAACTAAAATAAACCCCACATACCACTGTAACCAGCTATTTTGTTTTATAGTCATATATATTTATATAATCAAAAAGTTTCCCATAGTGTGGTGGAAAATCACCAGAATTTGAAATATTGTGACAAAACGCAGAATTTTGACATAGTAAGTTCCAGAGAAAAATCAAAGATTAATTATGGTTTAGGATGTCTGAAAACATGGAAAATCATCATAATAATTAAAAAAATAAGTCTCACCTGCAGTCTCAAACCACCCTGCAGGCCTGGTTTTACATGAAACATATTGAATAATCAGTTAATGGGACATAATAGGCAAGCTAAGGTCTATGCTGTTGGTTGGAAACTCAACAGGAATCCAATGTTACACAGAAAAAATGCTTAGCATCAGGGGCTCAGCTGTGTTCATTGTTTTCTGGTAAAACCAAAATATCGTCATGATCTCTTTCTGCATTTTGGCAACCCTCAAGCATCAGAAACATGCATTCTCTAACAAACAGATCCTTATGACTTCTCAGCACAGTTTTCCTTTATTTAGACAACAATTTTCCAATTTTTTTCTAGGACTGTAATAGACGTGAACGTCATACTGTGCAATGGTGATGTGTCCCATTA
This sequence comes from Neomorphus geoffroyi, assembly GCA_033558235.1. Taxonomy (NCBI): domain Eukaryota; kingdom Metazoa; phylum Chordata; class Aves; order Cuculiformes; family Neomorphidae; genus Neomorphus; species Neomorphus geoffroyi. Next base: position 25,267,339 of record JAUMJM010000002.1, read on the forward strand.
GCCCAGACATTTGCATGAAACTTCAGAATTCCCTGTGCTACCCTTTCCTCAGAGGAAGGGTCATAACAGCCTTCCAGGCAGGACCCTAAGAAAAGCACAGTTCATGGGTACATCATTCCCTGTTTGGTCCTTTGCTGTGTTTTCCTTATCAATTACCGTTCTTCTGAAGGCCAATTTTCTTCAGACTGAAGAATCTGGAAGCCTTAGGAGAACCTGAACAGTGGGTCTTCCTCACACCTTTTTAGCCCCATGGTCTAAAGAAGATTGCTTGTTAAATCCAGCTTTAGTCCTGATTCAGGATGCAGGATCTGCTCTGATGGGTTCTTAAGATGGCATTTAGCTCTTCTGCTTGTTAGGTTTCAAACACAGGAATACTGACAAGAAAGTCCTAATGAAGGCCTAGTTATCTCTAGATGAACGTATATAGTGTAATATGATCAATATTAGCAATTCTTTTGCTATTTTTGATGAGATAAAACAAATCAAAGCTATGAAAAAGAAGAAGAAAGCAGAGAGTACAGTAAAGTGAGGTAAATATCTAAACCTAGCTATGGACAATTTTATAACCTCAGCCTTTGATTGTAACTGAACTGATGGTAAGGAGTGACAGTGTAAAGCTCATAAAAGCTCCTCTGAGTACATTTGCTAAGTCTGGTTGACACAGCTCTGATGGGACATCCAAGGAGAGAGACAGGGACGGTTGCTGTGCCGTGCTGAAGAAAGAGAAATTTGCAGTAAAATGTGGAACATATCAATTCAAAAAGCTGGAGTTAGTACTTCTTTCTGGTTTGCATGTACACGGCTCCTGCAGAGCATCTGTTCACGGCTCCAGACAGCACTGAGAATTTCTGAACTACCTGCCTTCTACACCCTGAATGTCAGACGTGATAAGACTGAAAGACAGAGACAGCAATTTGTTTTTTAATGTTTATATAGCCAGAAAGCACTGCATACAACACCAATCTAGTGCAAGCTCCATGCCACTTCTCACGTTTTTCCCTGACTCTACCCATTATGTGGTTGGAAAATGCTTCATTTTAAAAAGAAAACAAAAAAAACCCCAAACCACGGAAGAATTTGTTTAAAAGTCCACTGCTTAAGAAACAGCATACTGGAGTACAGATTGAGAGCACTCACACTTGGTCCAGGGCACAAAATCTTAGGAGATGCCCTCAACAAAGCATTTAAAATGTCATGTTGACAGGACAGAAGTTCCCCCAGGCTTTTTGGGAATCTATGCCATCATGGTAAAAGAAAAAGTTTTGAGCAAAGTAAACCTGATGGTGTTCAGGACTGGCATTTTAAACTACACCGCAGCAGCTACATATCCTTAAACCAACCTTCAGCCTTTCTTAGTAGCTGTTATCAACTTATTTATTTATTTATTTAGTAACAGTCACATTAGTCTGGAGTTCACTCTCTATGAAAAATATTTTAACACAAAGCAGATTTAGGTCTTTATTTGTTTTGAAACACAAGTAAAAAAAGAAATACATTTAATTCGGAAGAAGGTTGCCAAATGGATGGAAAAGGCCTGCAAGTTTTCCTTTTGGTTGCCCTTAGCATTTACGGTCAACTTTTCCCAGCTCAAAACCCAAAGCCTGCTCTCAATTACACTGGCGTAAATCAGAGCAACTCCAGCGACTTCAGACAGCTTTTGTGGATATAGAGCATCATGAGACAGAACAGAATTTGGCCAATATTGTCTTTTTTTGTTTTACCGGCACGATTGATTTTTCTCTTTTTGGAAGACTTATCAGTTGACAAAAGGCAGATGACTGTGGACAACCTGTTTGATGTGGTAAACAAAAGCAAAGTAACTGCCAAACCAGCAGATGGAGTTAGAAAGAAAAGAAACATGAACACTGTGGGAAGGAGAATGCAGAGGAAGAACTTAAACCTTCTACTGATTTTGGTAGTGAAGTCCAAAAATAATCAAGAATATTGCCCAAAATAAAATCTAGTACTGTGTAAAAATGTGTCTTTAATATCTAACCATGTCCATCAGAATCAATTCCTCTTGGCTTGATCGTACTAATCCACTGTAAAACCAGACACAGACATCTGCAACCACACACAAAGTTTAGATACCAGCAGGAGCAACACAATAAGATTATCATTAATATTGCTACATGTTCCAGGTTGGTAAAGAAAATGCAGTAAGGAATAAAGAGACTGAAACCTATTTTGCACACTAGTTTTCAGAAAATGCAGCACTGCAAAACTTATTGCAAACTGTTTTCCTTTCTCAAGAGACATCATGATTATAAACCAAAAGAAGGCCATGAGCAGTAGGCTGATCTTTCCTAAATGAACAAAAGTTCATCCATTTGTACGGATTCCTCCCTACATTAACGACAAAAGCAGAAAGAACACAATAAGCTTTTCTTTTGACAAGAACAGGTGATGCCTCCATCATATTTTAACGTATGATTTTTAAATTTCACTACAAATTTCAGCAAGGCCTAAACTTGTGACGCTCTGTTAAAATCCTTTAAACCAATAAATATTTCATCAGAGACCATTTGCTGAAATTTGAAAACTGGATTCCAGTAGGAACAATGCAAGAAGAAAAAACTTCTTTCCTCTTAAGTTTAATTCAAATTTTATAAATGTGTAAAAACTTTGCACGAGTCATTGAACTTCACAATTTTTCTGTTAAAATGTTCATGAATAGAAGCCGTGAAGCTTTTACTTCATTTTTTTTTTTTGTCCTAGTATAGCTATCAGGTGTAGAGACAGCGTTGCTTCATCTGGACTATTTCACTGAAAGTTGAGAGACTCACTAGGATATGACGAAGCAGAAATGTTGGGTTTTCTCTTCCTACCACAAGTACAGATTTGGGCAGATGATGAAGCTAAAAATGCGAAGGACAGAATCTGATTTTCGGAAACTCTTGCTTACCAGAAACCTAGCAGGATTTATAGACAAACCAGCAGTTGACTGGCTCCTTTTTATGATGACTTTAAAAATTTCACTGAGCACAGAATTTGCATCTCTGGGTACCAGAACATATTCTGTGGTCTGTAATGTCCAATAGGGGAAAAAAGAATTTGCTGGCTAGAAGTAATACTCCCCGTCTTTACCTACTAAAAGAGTTGGAGAATGGGGGGGAGTGAAAAGGATTTTTATTTAATGAATATGTGAACTACTGATCAGTGTTCCATACTTTCAGAACTGAATATCTCTTTCCTTACAGAGGTCGATGAACAAGTTAGAAATTCCAAATAGAGAGGAACAGAATTATTTGCCTAAAGAAGATTCTAAGGGCAACTGCAACATGTAATTAAATCTGACTGCCTAAATGAAGATTTCTCTCCAGGTTTTAAACTTAAATTATGCTTTAAATTATGTTACTGTAAAAGTTGGTGTGGAGTAGAACTGGGTAAGTTTTTTCAACAAAGTAGGATAATTATTTAAATTATGCTATGTTGGTGAAAATGTATTTCAAAAAACTTACAAAACTAATCTGCCCCGTTTTTCTCAATACTAAAAATCAGCTCAAACACAAATTCATTAGGAGTTACTAAAGACTGCAAAATAAAGCTAGCAAGCAAACATTAATAGTGAGAAAACTTATTGATAGACACCTTGCATGACTTGTATTTGTTTAATTACAACAAGAGAATCATCAATTTCTGTAAATTTGAAGCATCTCCTTATTTCCAATTAAAATGCATCCGTTTAAAAAAAATCAGTTATAACTCCTGTATATCCATGGACAGGGATTCCCAGTCATATTGGTAAATCATGAAGCAAGGCCCAAGATCATGCACGAGACATCCCATGCAGAGCAGCTGAAGCCCCGAGCTGTACTCACGCTGAAGATGCTTTAAATTCAGCTTCAAATGCACTGTCATTCTTGTCATCAGCCTGTACGGCCATGGCGCTCTCGGCCACCAGCCCACTACAGACCCAGCCAATAGAATGCAGTGGAAAACAAACATGAATGTGTTGCCAAATGCAGGAAGGAAAAAAAAAAAAATGAAAGAAAGAAAAAAAAAAAAAGAAAAAAAAGAGCCATCATGTAGCATACAACATGCAACTACTGTTTAAATTATCTGGAGTCTTGTATTTATACTGCCTGACATCAGTAACCTTTACTCAACTTAGTTTACCTTGCAAGAAGGGCTGCTTTACACATAACACAGGATTTTAAGGCTCTAAGTTCTCATTCAGTGCTAACTAACAGAAACCTCTAAAGAACTTCCCAAATGGTAAAATCAACACAAGATACGGTCTTCATGAAGCATGCTTCGGTTTTGCAAATATCACCTTCAGCCATGGGATGACAGTGTCCGGCTTTAGCTATCTGCAGTATATGTATCTTCATCTGAGCTAGTCAGTCAGATTCCCTTTATAGTCAACAGAGAGAAACAGCCAGTTTCAGAGCATGATTAATCTTTGCTGAAATTTCAGACATGTAGAATACGTTAGATAACTGAAGGTCTACCAGTGCTTGCTGCAATCCACTGACATCAAAGAGAGGAAAGATCATCAGACATCTAACTTAAGCAAAATTAATTCCAGCCCTCTTGTGCAGGAGTCAGCCATGCTGAGGATTTGCAGCTCCCTTTTTCTCCTAAGTATGCATAGCCCAAGCCAACCGTTAAGGGACTTGCAGTGACACTAGCTTTGACTGACTCCAGTGTTGCAGTCTGCTGCTCAACTAGTCATTACTGTCTCTCTCTTACTAATTGTGAAACATTAGATATATTCACCACTACAGTGTAGCCTCAAAGGAAACTATTTAAGCTGGAATGCTGGTTGCAAAGGGGGGTGGGGAAATAACTGTAACATATACAAGGACAAATAGCTCTGCATTAATGTGACAATGCGCTTGTTACAATCTTCTGCTATGTGGTTATATTGAATATAAAATCTGTCAGTGGATGAAATTAAGCTTGTTTAGTTCACGTATCAAATGCTCTTCCTCATGTGGTTTGGGTACATTTACTTAGGGCAGATGGTTCCAAAGAACTTAGCTATGTACATAGGTCACCACAAATCCTTTTTCTTTTTTTGTTGTTTTTTTTTTTTCTTGTTTAACTTTAAAAATGGATTTTTGAATTAAATGGAAACAGGGAAATAAAAGTCTGTCAGATTAATAAAGTGGAACGAACATAATGGAATGTAATAGAGGAGAAGAAAGGAGTATTCCCCAGCTCCTGCACATACCTCTCACTGACATCTTCAACGCGCTGTCCGTGGCCTAGCATGAAGTTAGGGTTTGACTGACTGCATGGACTTGCAGGGGCTGATAAAGTGCTTTTGACATTCTGTACTGAGTGCCTGCGGCTCCGTCGGCGCTCTAACCCCCTTCGCTCAGTAGCACCAAGACTGGCCCTTCTCCGGTCCTTGCGCCCACTGGGAGGGGGGTCAGCACTCTCATCTCCATCCTCATGTCGCAGTGTCATCTGAGAAAGAAAGGAAGAAAGCTGAGGCTTTTGACATGGTTCTTTTAGGTATTGCAGGTCTTCACACCTAAGCTTTAAAAATTAACCAAGCTTGACGTGATTAACTCCCATTAGTGTCATCATTTCTACAGCTATCTCTGTAAGCTGCTGTCTATCCGTTAGTGTGATGTAGCAGCTCTAGTAATGGAATTATAAACTGACTTCTTGTATAGAACACTGTAGGACTTGAAACAACACATTTATATATCTCTACGGGTTTTTTGAGGGTTTTGGGGTTTCTTTGGTTTTGGCTTGTTTTGTTTTGTTTCTTTTCACGTAAGACTTAATTTTCAAGGAAGCTGTGTGGTGTTGGACACTTAGCTCTCTTAATTTCCTTCTAAAATATTTAGTCTTAGGTCTAGTGAAATGAACAGAAAAAACTCTCAAGCACTGACTGACTGAACATCTCCTCATGTTCAGACATAACACTTGTAATGATCCAGTGGAAGTTACACTTTACAACTTCAGAAAGTATTTCAGAATAGTGGCATTGTATCTTCCCAGCCAAGGAAGAGATTAGCAGATGTATATATAACTGCATTCCTCTTAAAAATCTCCATTTTGACAGATCTCCCTGCAAAGTAAACAAAGGAATAAAACCTAACAAATAAAACTATTTCTCTGAACTGGTATCACAATGGATTAAAAGAAAAAAACCACAGACCACACACCTCCTCTAAGCCTACCAATTTTTAGGTTAGCATAATTACTTTCACGTATGCCTTTCATGGAAAATTCAGTACTTCTTGCCAGTTCAGAAGCGCTGTCAATACAGAGAAGCAGATGTATAATATCAGCAAAGAATGATGCTGAAAATAGCATGGCCACAATGATATTTGACAGAAGCTTTTTACACAGCTTGGGAGCTCAGCTGGAAATAGTAGAGAAATAAAATGGGGGTGCAACACCTAGTATCTTGAACTACAGCATGCTGTTGACATGCCCGTGTCAACGAAACTAAGCAAGATGTCTAACGAAAACTAAGCAAGAACTACCTCAGGGTACATGAGGAGAGAGATCACTGGCAGAAACAACAGATACTGCTGGATCTCATCTGAAATGCAGCATAACATTTGACTAATCTTCATATGAGAAAGACCCATTTGAATAGGCAGAGGTACAGAAGAGGGTGATGTGGGTGATCAGAAGAATGCAAATCTTCTGGTTTCTATTAGTCTTGTTATTCTGCTAGCTGTTACCAGAAATAACTTCAACAAAACAAATGTAGGGGGAAGTGTGATTTCAGTAGGGAAGAATATATTTTTCAGATAAAGAACACTGGCAGAAAAAAAAAACCAACATGCATAGGCATGTCTGAATTTAGTCTGGTCATCAGGAGAAAGACGGCACCCAACTAAACCAACTGCTAAATTTGCAATCAAGCCTTTCAGTAACCATAGAATGCGCAATATCCTTCCCCCTTCTCTTGATTTTAAGATTAGTAATCATCTTCTAAAAAGAATTTTATAAGCCTCTGACAATAAAAAAAGAAAGAATATAGAGCCCTATCATTCCCATGTTCCTATTTTGGCATAACTTTTCCTGCAAGTTGCTATATAATAAAACTTAACTCTGCTAATGTCAGTGAAGTGATATGTGTGTAGAGTTGATGAAGAAAATGGATAATCAAACCTACCAAAGCCTTTGCTGAACTTATATGGAAATAAAGTCATTTCACTTCATAACACCAGAATATGAATTCATGTTTACACCACATTAATGTCAACCTAAATCTCCCTACTCCAACACTTCCTGAAGTCTGAAAAGACTGAAAAGGCTAATAATTAAGAAACTGGATATCCTGCCCTTATATATAAATACTTCAGAAGTAGTTACTTTATACCTAGGTGGTGCATGTGGAGTCATCCGTTACTCCATTGCTGCAAACCGTATAGGATTTGGCTCAGTGTAAACTCATAAACAAGGACTTGCTGGTTATTCAGCTGCAGAACAAGTGGTGTTTCTGAAGCTGAGTTCAGCCAAACCTTTTTCATGAGCTGAATACTTTTGCATCTGGAAAGAACTTCTACTTACTACAGAATGCATAACTAGCAGTCTAAGAAAGTTTTAATTGCAGACAGAACTGCCTCTAAGGAGGTTAGTAAATGTGTTGGTTTGCCTTGGAGTCTGCCCCAGCTTCACTATGAAATGCATTTGCATTAAACACAGCTATGTACCACAGCAGGTCACATTCAAAAATGTGCGTAATACTTCTAGTAACCAGATGTTTTTCTTTTAAAATAAAATAGATAACCAAATTTCACCCAGGTTACATTCCCTCCCCCCTACTCCTCTCGGCTTTGAAGTTTGCGCAAGTTGTAAGATGCATAAAACAGGGCATGTTATGTTACCTCATAAATGTTAAATTGCTCAACTAAGTCCAAGTCTGTTCCTTTCTTGTTCAAGTGTCTCCGTGAAATAGCTTCAATGCCTAGCTCTTCCAGACAGTCCACCACATCGTAGAAAGAGTCTTGATCTGGCAGCCCCGACAGGGTCTAAGAATCAAAGGAAAAACATTTAAATCTGTTTGTTTTGAAAAGAATTAAACAAAGGTTTTTAAAAGCGGGTGGCAAGTGGTGCTATGTATGATTTCAATAAAGTAAATTGGGGACTAGAGACACCGCTAGAAAATAAAAAGCAAGTGGCACAGCTTTTAACAAACAACTTTATGCACTGTGTAGAGAAATGAATAATTGGCAAAACAAATCAATGTTGTTATTTCATACAAAAAAGTACGGAAAATGTGGGTCTTTAAAATACACAGTTGGGTTCCTCCTGGCTTCATTCAAGCACAGATTTAAAGAACAGAGAATGTTAAACCATCAAACACAGGGATAAAAGCAAAGAGAAAGAAAAAATGCTTTAGCTAAAAACAGTGAAGCTGATTTCCTACTGATTCCCGTAATTTTGGCCATAAGTAGAAAAAGTCCAATGCACAGCTGTGTGATGTCAGGACAGCAGGAAATATCCTGCACCATGTGCCTTCTGTCCTCCACACCTGCAGCAGGGGTCATCCTCCCAGTGCACACATTGTTTTATATCACAGAGATATTGACTCCTTAACTTTCTTCCTCCTTTTCCGCTTCAAAATTCTTATTAAAGGTAGACTGACTCCTTAACTCCTATAATGTGTTAAGACTTACTAAGTCCTGATTATGGGGTAAATTGTTACCAGTGACACTGGAGAGGAGCTTTTCTGCACTAGAAAATAAAGAATGCCAATAATAACAGCCCTTGCAAATCAACTCATTGAGTTCAGAACTTTCTATGGCATCTGCTCTGCCACGAGAGAACACTTTTCTTACCATAGTAATTTCCCATTTCATTTTGTGAATTCAGAAAAATGAGAAAAGGAAGGTAGTTTTCTGCAGTTTACCATGTATACCATAGTATGCCACTGCAGTGTGTGGGACTGAACTAAGTCACTCACAGCTTGACTGCAGAGTGTTCCATGGGAAGAAGACACAGGCACTGGACAACTTTGTTCAGAGCACATGTGAAGTTCATTCACCAGTTCTGCAGACATTTACAAAGACAACACAAAACACCACTGTTCCGGTTTTCCATCAATTTCTACTCAGCTTGTGCTGATTTTTTCACTGCTCCTTATGGATGATGCAGAAAAATGAGTGTAATCCTGTGCATGTTGAGCAGAAACTACTGTAACCTACCTGCAGACCAACATACACCTCAACACAAGAATCACTTTATGCAGAGTTTTCTACAAACTACATGAGACTGGAAGCAACAGTTATTCCAGATTAGCTCACCTGAAACATGTTTACTCTGAAGTATTTTCTTCTCTCCTATTTACTCTGCTAAAAATTATGTATACTACCAGTAGAGGTGAGAAAGAGCAAGAGATAGAGACAGCACACGTGAAAACAAGGCCCTTTCCAGAAAGTTTCCTCTTCTCATGCCTGCGAATGGATGAACTGTGCTCTGAGAATATTGGTTTCCTGGAGCTCAGCTTTTTTTTTTTTGTCTCTTAGCAGTAGAGCGCAGAAGAGAGCATATCCCTATAACAAGGAGCTTTACATTCAGAAAAATCATTCTGAATGATGAAAATAATGATAGGTGGTATACCCTGCCCCATTAAAGCATCTCTTTCCTGTTAAATGAGGTACTGCAAAATATGCATCTCCAAGCTACTTTTTATTTTATTCTATTTTTAAAGTAAACATGATACAGCAACATTTTCTTCAGTCATCACAGGACTATTATCTGATGTCTGGTGAGGTCCACCGCAACAGGAACACCTAGCACAAACACTAATGAAGTGTTAGCTTTATATGTGCAGGGTTATATGTTCATGCTCTAATTAAGAATTTGTTTCTGTGCAGGACAGTGTTTAAGCGTCTTTTTAAAACCCACTGAAGACCATAAAACTAGATCTTCCTTAACAGTGCTGGAAAGGGATACCATGTACATTTTGTTCTTCCCTAAGCTGACATCTAGCACTGAGTAGAAATCTGAGGATTCAGCAAACAAAGCTATCACACTGTAAAATCAATGGAGCTTTAACATGGATATGGAAATAAGCAGAACACAACATCTATCAGGCTTTCTCTTGTTTATGAAAGAAGCAGACAGCAGCTATGCAGACCTGAGTGTCTTCAGGCACAATTAGACATGATGTCTTATGTGTAAAAGGGTCGACAGTCAGGTCTGTACAGATCTTCTGAGCATTTACTTTTTAACTTGTCAGGAAATGGTCTTAATGTTGATATGCAGATCACCTGCCTTCAAGTATACCTTTTCTAAAATCTGATTGAGGCAGGCTTTCAGCAGGGAAAACAGCAGCATAAAGTAGTATTTACTGGCAACCCTGCTTTTGTCAGCAGTCTTTTATTGGTTAATATAATTTTAAATCATGCAGCCCTGGAAATTCAATTTACACTGCGTGCTACTGGCCAGAACTGGGCAACTGAACTCCTAAGCACACAAATCAAATATTTTTCCTTTGCACAGTTTGTCATTAAACTCACAGATCCATTTTTGGAGCCTAATGCTTATTAAATTCAATTTTTAGCATCATAAAATTAGATGTAAAAGGGCACTACTAGTGTCACAACAAGATCAGTCCCGTCTAACTCAGGAGGAAGATTTTTGCAGTAACTAACACAAGGGACAAGAGGTGCATGCATAAATGACTAATTCATTCTAGCTTGTGACATTAGAAAACAAGAGTAGGCCCACATTTTCTTGATGACTTTAGAAAGGAAACAAAAACTGCAGCCAACAGAGCAGAAGCCATAAAATGGGCAGGTCCTTCCAAAGTCCTTGCTTCTTCCTAAGTACTTGGTGAAGTTCAAAATGACACTCTCATATCCAAATACACATGCAAGTCTCAAATATTTCCTCCTGCTCTGAAAACTGAATCCTACAAAATGAAAACCTGTCTATAGAATTAAAATTTAGCCACTCGGAGAAGCATGTTTAAATCATACTCTGTGAGTTTACTTGCTGAATTTTGTTACATTCTCGCCAGCTTAGACCAAACCTGGGATTTCAAATCTGAAACTCTTCAGAACTCAGGTGTACAAAGGGACCATAAATATGAAGGTCAAGGCTCATTCCTATGCCTTTATCCAGTTTTGGTTTGAGGAAACACCCCTGAATTGAGATTTTTATTTAATTATTGTGTGATTGCAGGAAAGAAAGCCTGCGCAGCTTTGAGCTCTTCCCTCTCAAGTGGCTGCTTTTGGAACGGTGAACTAATTAAAACCAAAACCTTAGTCTGAGAGGTTTGAGCTTGACACATCTTCTTAACACCATTTTTACTAAAGGCTAAACAATACATTTTACCTACCACTGATTCTAACAGCCACAATGCAAAAAAGGCAAGAAAATGAAGTTGTATCAAGAGGTTAAAAAAAAAAAAAAGTTTTATGGGAGTGTAAAAGCCAAATGTTTTCCTACATGATAAAACCTATTAGACAACGTACTCAACCGGTAATACCATGATACTCTTATCACTACATATCCTCAGTTCCAGTTCTGAACAAAACATGACATAAATTAGTCCCAGGCTATGCCTGACTTCAGACTGAAAGGCTTTCTCTACTTGCAGTTTTTAAAATATGTAGGCCTGGATGGTACTAGCTAGTAAAGCTTATAAGTACAGTGCCTTTTGTCATTTACAAAACAATCACAGTATAAAGCAGTGGTGCACGGAGAACATGGACAACAGAAAGTCTATTTTGCGTGCAATGCTTTACATGCAAGACCCAGCAATGTGAGTACTGTTCTAATTCCTACCCATCCAATAGACTGGGCTTCACAAGAGGGCCTGTGCATTAGAGTGACATTAGCTAAATCTTACACACTACAGTGAAAAGCAGTACAAGGTAAATAAACATGCTTAAGGGCATCAGTGAAGTTTTCAATTGCATTGAGATGGGAAGAAGCATCTCTCATGGACGTGCTTTCCGAGGAACCAAAATTTCTTCTAAAATAACACGTACAACCAACATCAGACACAGGATGCAAGATGATCATTGTTCCATTGTGGCAGTTGTGATGTTCTTAAGGCAGCTACCTGAAAATCAACAGGCCACATTGGCCTGAAACAGCACTTTTTCAACAATAGCTAATGGACCACAGGTCAGTGGGGCACTCTTAAGATCCCACTAGTAAACACTGGCCTGGAAGCTGGTGCTTACTTTCTAGTCTTATAGCAGACCTGCTAAAAAACATTCAGATTAATTCAGATTAAGATCTGACTATACCAAAAATGGATTAATTTTTACATACCTCAAATTATTTTATCTATCTATTTCTTTAAAATATATTGTATGATATGAGAGAACAATCAGTATTAAGTATGGGTAAAAAGTAATCTTGAAAGTACAAAGCTTCAGTGTAATCTGAATAAGTAAGAGCTTTTATAGCAAGTGTTTACTCAAGCGAATTGAATACAACATAGAATTTTCTTTCTACATTTCATCTGTAGAGGTTTTTTAATATATAAAAGAAACACAAAAGCTTTAATGTATCCAGTAATAAAAATGAAGAAAGCAGAGATTAGAACAAGATCTAAGAGATCATAAGAACTAACTAAAGGAAGATAACAAAGGTTACATGGGAACTATACATAACCGGAAGTATCTGGATTGGGATCAATCTCTTTTAAGAGATTCATTAATGTCTCAATCCCCCCAAATTAAGAGAGGGTTAATGAAATGTCAGCAAAAAGTGAAGCATCAACAAAAGAGAGGGAGAGGATAAAAGGACTGGAGCAATTCTTATGTCTGGGCAGATGTGTTTTGTGCTCCTGAGCAGGAAGGAACACAGTCTGTAAATCTATACATGAAGAAAGAAAAAGGAGTAGAAGTATGCTTCCTTAATACAACCCCTTGTAAGGACTCTGCCTGCAGTCAAAACTTTGACATTTACTCGCCTAGAGAAGCTGAAACCATCTGAGCTGCCTTTGTATTCTCTGCGGGGGAAAAAAATTACAACTGTGACATGCTGCTTGCTGTTTTCTCTATAATCAGGAAAAAAATCCCATTAAAAACATCATAAAGCTGTCCATAAGCCAGGTCATAATTATAAGTCTAGCATTGTGGGATTCCTCTCTTCCTTGATCTTCATAACTGCCTTGCTCCTTTGACAGCAAGATGGGGGTTTTTTGTGTGTGTGTGTTTTTAAAGAAATACCTCCTCCTAAAAATAACTTTAAATGCAGTGGAAAAAGCTCAGAATAAAGGAATCAACCATAAGACGATAAAAGAGTCAACATAAAACAAAATTCTTGAAGTCAAACACCAGGTAGTTTATAACTGTGCAAATGATGAAAAGAATTGTCTCAGAAGAAGGAATTGGTAAAAGAAAAAATGAGGTGTAACCAGAGACATTAAAAACTAGTCACCTCAGCTCTAATAGCAGCTACAGACAGAAATATATAGAGCTGGTGATGTCTTTCAGAAAGAATACAGCAATGAGTTAAGGTGGTCTTTTAAAGTCAAGAGGATCCTTACTACTACGAAAGCAGGAAAATGACAGTGATATTGTGATGTCACCAGGAGAGTTTTGTCCCTCTCGGGCATCATTTCTGTCATTAAGAAATTAATTTATCAAAAACACCCAAAGCAACTCACTGCTCCAAACGTGGTCACGAGCCAAATAAGCTGGCAGCCCTCATAGCACAAGTGAGTACTTTGGAAAACATGTGATTTTACTGCAAATCTACTATTTGTAACACAGGACATAGAAAATACAAATAAAGAAGAAAAAAAATGCAACATCATTTTTTTAAGCAGAAACATTCTTACTAGCACTCAGACCTGTTAAATTCATCATATTTGGTTTGCAGCTAAAAAAAATTTAAATGACCTGGAACTAGAAAATTGTGCACAATGCAAGCCTTTGTGAGCATGTCATCTTTTCAGCAGCACTTGCTTTCATTTTCTCTTTGGATAACGTGTTGAGCTAGTTTGTTGAGTTTTGTTTTGCACTGCGTTTGCAGCATTGGGAGATGAGCCATGTCACAACACGTTTCTGCACAGGAGCTAGCAAAACAGCAATCCTGCTCGGCAACACAAGTAACAAGAGTGTGCTGATTGATTACAGCTTGTCCTGGAACTTCTCTGGGACAAACCTTCCTTTGCCATATATTCTCAACAGGGAAGATAATTACACAATTGAAAATACTAATATTATCTCCACCAAATTAAGCTAACAAAGTAAACAAACCTTGTTAACCAAGGTCATTGCGTAAACCAGTAGTTCGGTATCAACCCCATCTTTCTCCTCCAGGATCTCCATGATGTTGGACCACGGCTTGGCTCCTAGAGGAAAAGCAGAAACCACTGGTGATGGTGATCCAAATGGAAAGCTATAGCATTAACATTTATCCAAGAGGTGGCAAAAGTAGGAATGATGTAACCAGGTGGAAGATCAAGCAGAAAAACAGTTATCTCCAGCTTCCTCTACAGTTTGCCCTGCTTCACGGAGAATGAAGTTAATACAGTCAGTGAAAGTTATGGTGCGTCTTAATGCAGAGATCTAAAATATGTCAGGTGGACTTTCTACAGGGGTATCAGTTCCCCTCCCTTGATGATGAAGGAAATTTTGTTAGCCCAGTTTGATTGACACTGAACTTCTAAAACTAGGAAGGAGGAATTTTACCGCACCCATGATAGATTCATATAGGCTTAGATAAATCTTCAACAAAAATCTATATGCTATTCAGAGCATTTGATGCTAACATTCTTAGCAGTACTACTGAGTTACGCTGCACCAAGTCCTACTAATAAAATACTGCGGCAGAGAAACACAGTTTTCTCAAATTACAGGCTGTGTCTTGGATATAAGAAATGATCAATTAGGGGAAAAGATTTTTGCTGTGGTTCTTACTCAAATTATTTTAATAAGAAACCTCTCTACAGAACTTGCAGATATGTTTCTCTCATTTTTCCACTAAGTTAGGTCAAAATTTGTGCTTCTAGTTCTGACTTCTTTGCTTGATTTGCATGTTGATTTGCATTTGAATGACTATCTGATGCCAAAACCCAAGCAACTTAGTGAGTTATTGTGCCAAAAATATCAGACAGGAAACACCAGCCAGACTCAAGATAACCTTGTGTAGAAGGTACCTTGTAAAACCATCCCATTTCATTTGGCTAAAAGACAGATGGTTGCATTTACCAAATCAAAAACGTACATAACTATTTTACCCAGGAAATGTAAGTAAATAATGACAGACTATAATTCAGGGTTTTGGTTGGAGTAAAGTTAAGGGTAAGAAGGACAAAGTAGAAAGTTATCCCTAACTTATAGATACTCAATTCAACTACATAAGCATAACTGCGTGTCTTTGAATTTCAGAAGGAAAAATGTAGATTATTCTAACAGCCCACATACCTTAAACTCAATATAGGGATGATGATAGTTTGAGGATAATCAGGCTCTAAAATGCAGATGTTTCATCACCACAACCTGTTGATGACTGATCAGTGACCCCAGGGTTAAAACTCTGCATTACTCTCACAGTGATAATGGCCTTTGTTTATTCCTGCTGATATTATATATATCTCCTGCTACACAGAGAAAAAATCTCTGCTGAACAATTTCAAGGCAATGGCCTTTTCTTTTCTACTGTGTGGAAAAACTTATTAATGAACAGAGACAGAAAGATTTCTCTTATTTTCCCTTTCTTTTTGAGACTTTCAGATCTTTACTACTGAATAATAAATCAGAGCTTCCTTATCTCAAGCAAAATCAAAAGGAGCAGGGATTCACTCTTGCCTCTCCAAATGTATTTATGTGCATTACTAATTAAATACTAATTCAAATACAAGGCTGTAATGAAAATACACTAGACACCTCTTTACCAGATTCTCTATACTATTATTTTCTGTAGTACACTTCCAAAAGACATGTGGAACAAATTCACCCAGCTCACAAATGATATATGATCAGCAGGAATGATATCCTCACTACAAAAATGTCTTCCTGTAGTTTCCAGTGAAAAATAAAAATGAAAAAAAAATAAGAAAGAGAAACAAAATGGGGTAACCATGCAAGTCTGACTTACAACAACTAAGACAGACTTGTTGTCTGACAACAAGTTGACAAGATAAAACATTAATTATTTAATCTATACTGCATTATTCAGTGAGAGTTCTTCGAGGGAAATATGCTTTTATTTTTCAGGCGGGCTTTAGTCTTACTGGAACAATCCTGTTCAGTTTTTTAAAGAGTATCCTGTATTTGATTCTTTTTGCCTGAAAGTGTCTATATTCTCCATTATCATAAAAGAGTATTTTCAGGATCATCTTGCTGTTTTCATGCAAGGATGATATATAATTTTCTTCTACCTGTGCTATTTCTCTTCTTCAGAATACAATTTTAAAAAATTGTTAATCAGGTACATTTACTAGTAAGGCAGGCCCGTAATAGCTTATCCATCCTTCTAAGGCTTTAAATAAGGCTACGAACCTTAGGCAATTTCAAAAATTTACGCTTAAATTTGAAATTCTTCATCTATTCCCTAACATCAAGAGGTAGCATTACTATCAATTATTTTGATAGAGCTACTCCAACCTGTATCAGATTAAACTTTGCTTTTCAAATGCTGTTTTCTTCATTATGATCTCAAGTTGAAAAGCAAAGAAGTGGATACGGAAATAGCTGAAAAAGCCATAAGGCCACCCCATCCATCTGGGGACAAGGCAGTTCTGGTGTGGAAGTTTTAGCATGAACTTACTGCATTGCTATACTTGGGTTAATATTGCTTGCAAATAGATAAGAGAGCTTATTGTTTCCAACCTATGACCCAGACAGCATGGGATATGAGCAGATCTAGAGCAGGCGTCTGCTCTCATCCAGTCTCCTGCCCTGAGCCTGGATTTCCAAATACATTGCTCCTGAAGAGTCACCACTTAAAGACAAGACCAAAAGCTGGAGTCTACATGAAAAAATTAATGTTCAAGGCAATATTTTTGTAACGATAGGTTAATATTGAAAGAACTCCTTCTTCCAAGATGTACAGCAAAACTTCATGAAAGATATCTCGGAAAATCATACACTAAAACAATTGGTGACTTTTCTAAACTTATTGGTTGCTGTAGTAAAACATTGACACTCATACAAGAGAGATGAAAAACATGACGTGCATTTTCTCTTTTCCTTTAAAAGACTATTTGTATTGTGGAGAATATTAAAAGCTCTCCCTTTGTAAATTGAGAGGAACTTTTGGGGAAACTGTAATGCAGAGCTAAAAGCTACAGCTTCTGTTTTCTGTGTAATGGTCAGAATACAACAAATTCTGAAAAACAAACTCCAACCTAAATTTGGCAATGCAAGTATATTTCTACTAAAAATGGAAATCCATTTAATGTTTGTATGTTACGGAGTTCATTTTTTATAAACAGTAACTGTAATCATTTACGCTTGCCAAGTCTCAAGAAGGCTTACTTTCCAGTCGGTCTCCTCCACCTGACTGTGATGTGAAAGAATGATGATGTTAAAGAATGATGATGTAGGATCCCAGCAGTTCTGCTGGGAGCAAACTGGGATGCTGGGTTAACTATGTAGGATAACCATAAGGTTATGACTTCCATGCAGGACTCACAGCAAAATTGATGGGAGCGATGAAACAGGCTCACTGAAGTAAAACAGCAGAGGTCGAGTTTTGTGTGTGTTCTCCTGCCTTCTAATGGGTAAAATGAGAACTGCTCAACCGCCTTTCAGAGGCTTCTCACTGGTAACAGCACATTACCATGGCTACTCTGACAGTAAGGCTGGAGCCTCAACCCTGATGATTTGACAGCATTCTGAATAGTCACAAACAGTGCATAAACACATGGAGAACTACAGGGTTGCAACAAGTTAGTATAGTCTATTGAATAATGTTGCCCATTGTTTTAAGTCTGTCTTTTCTCAGTTTTGCCCTTAAGTATTTTCACTTATGAATCTCAAAAAAAAAAGAGAAAATAATTTAATGCTGTCATTCACGCCTGAAACAAAATATTGACATTATAAGTACACAGGATGCGCACATTAAGTATAAAGCATAAAAAAACTTGCATCAGGCCAAGACCACACACGTGGACTGGCATCAATTTATAGAATACCTATGTCTAGTAGCCATAGGATGGAAAGATAGCAACAGTTTTGGAAAGACCTCCATACCTCACACTCCTGGCTATTCAAATAAGAGGAAACATAGAGTCTTCCACCATACCTACAGTATGGGCATTAATTTAGTGGATATCTATATATATGTGTGAAATGGCAGTAAAAGTGAAGAACTGATAATGCAGGCCATTTACAAATAATATAACAAGAAGTCAGGCAGCAGAAACTTAATTCACAAAGAGTATGTGACAGTGTCCAGGCCACTGACTCTGTCCTAAAAACCACTCGTGATAAAGCAGCCGCAGACAGCAGAATGCAATGGCAGTTCCACTTTTCAGAACCCGCACAGTCCCGTTATGTTTAAACTGAAAATACATCAAATTCCTCTGGGGCTCTGAAACCAGTAAAGGCAGGGAGAAGGGGAAGCTAGATAAAAGTATAACTAGAAGCTACTTCCTATATGATGAGGGCCATGCAGTTTTTCACTTATGGTCTGCTTGTATCCTAGAGTAAAGCCGTCACTTCTGTGGATCTCTGTAATTCAGATTGCATATGGATGTATTCTTGCACAGAAACCACAGATGGGATCACTTTGAAACCAGGCTGAGTTAATACGGGGTTCTTTATATTAATCATGTGTGGTACACATGTTGAGGAATTATGTCATATCTCATCACCTTGTATGTACATGAAACATGGGGCTTTTTTCAAAGCATTGCTAAGCTTAATTATATACCTGTAAGATTTATGACAATGTTTCAAGAAAAGGAACATCACTTTTTCTTCCTTTGTATTTCTCTTCCATTAAATCAGTCATTAAAGGCAGCTACTCCTCAATTATACGCCAATAATTTCAAAACAAAATTTAAAACACAGCATAGGGCTTTGATGATCTAAAAAGGAACTAAATATGAAACAAGAAAAAAATCTCTCGTAGCTAAGCATAACTGCTTAATAATAATACTAGTAAAAATAATAATAAAACAAAAAAAGGAAGAAAGGAAAACTGTGTACTTGGGGTGAAGTTATTTGCAAGGATTCGTGAGACAGTCTGCCAACCCACAGGTATGAGAATTCCTATAAACCCTCTCCTCATGCTTCTAACAAGTATTCATCTAATGACACGCATCAATTTTTCTCACGTTTTTTGTTGTTACAGAAGTTGTTTTATTACTTTGGGGCATGCAAATGTCTGCCTCAGGCTGTTTTACACATAGAGAAGGGAATACAAAGTACATAGTAGTGTGTTTAGGGTCCTCCTTTCTCTCTCCTTTTTCTATAATGAGGCTTACTAGCATGTGAACAGATGGCAATTTGAAAATGTTGAGAATATCAGTAAGGTCTGAGAGAGGAGGAAATACTAAGGATGACTAAAAATAAATCACAACACTCAATTTCATGAATATTGTAATTGCATTCCTGCTTATGGCACAGTAAGGTTTTTATCACTTTTAATTTCAAACAGAAAGCCAACCAGAAGAGTCCACTGTTTAAAGTGTTATACCGGCTTTGAGTTGCCCCTGCCTGCTCCCCCTTCATACGAGAAAATTTGGGAGGTTTATGGGGGTGTCTTTTCAGCACATTCATGCTGATAGCTGAAAGCAAAACTTGGATACTTTCTCCTAGTCTGGCACCACCTTTCTCCCCATCCCCCAACTTTTTTTGTTTCACTTGTACCTTAACAAGTCGATCAAACAAGTTCAGCATGGAGGCAGTTGCTCCACAGAGGGGATCTTGCTTTCAACCTCCATGTGTTCGAGACCACAACAATGGCTCTCCCAACCTCAAAACCTCTCCTTGAGGCAAAGGAATGGTTTGCATCAAGAGAGAATGCCCTGGGAACTTAGCAATGGCTTTGTGGGAAGAACAAGAAAGAATTATTTTTGTTCTATTTATTTGTAAAAAATACAGTATACATATTCAAGTATTTTTCACAAGCCTGAAGGGTAACAGATTTCATAGTATAATATCTGCTCAAGGGCTTTATTTTAATGTAACAACAGATGGTTTTGCTTTGACTATAAAGCCTGTACTATTACTGACCTCGTCTTTCTCTTCAAAGGTATTACACTGATTAGATATCATTTCTCTTCTAAATCAGACTGCTGTTACTCAGAAGGAAGTGGAAAGACAGCCTGGCTCGAAGGAAGATGCGATGGGGCTCAGTTTGCAAGTAGGTGCAGGCAAGGGGTAATGACTGCAGCTCTCAAAGAGGCAGCCACGTTCCCTGGCTTGTCACTCTTCACTTTCCTTCTGTAATTCATTCCTCAAAACAAATTTAAATTACACGAATAATTGAAATATGCTTTTAATCAAGAAACGAAGGGTATATCACATAAAGCAGGCATTGTGACAGTAACCCTAGACCATTTGAAATCGATGATGAAATGCCACCTTGATCTTAGAAATTGCTAGGATTTTGTTCAAATAAGGCTACTCACCTCTCTTTTCATCAACGGTGGACACTGCCTGGATTAAAAGTGGTGCATTGGATTCAGTATACTCCACAAAGACCAGCAGCAGCTTCAGCGCTGTCTTTACCACCAGGCGGAACTGGAAGGAAAGAGTGCGACTTGTCATTTGGCAAATCACAACATTTCCAGATGTGTTACATGACACTGGGCAAGATGCAAGCGCAGCAATCCAGATCTAGTAACAATGCACTAATGGAAGAGTTTAAGCTGTGTTATGACCAAAAAACCAAAAGGTAGACAGTTGGCTGAAAATTTCATTCACTGGACAGTGCTCTCACATGGACATCTTGATAGTCAATGAATCCAAATGAAAGCTTAACTCTGCCACGTGTAATAAAAGGTTGAACATCCCACCTACACATGCACCTATGCACATCCTCAACATGTGTCCAAAGCCCGATGTACACAGGATCTACTGAGCTAAGAACACATATATCTCTCTTTTTTCCCCCAAAACATTTATGTCCCTCTT
Source organism: Neomorphus geoffroyi (assembly GCA_033558235.1). NCBI lineage: Eukaryota > Metazoa > Chordata > Aves > Cuculiformes > Neomorphidae > Neomorphus > Neomorphus geoffroyi. Next base: position 25,288,326 of record JAUMJM010000002.1, read on the forward strand.
TTACTGTGACCTTTTAGTGCTGTCAAATCGCAGTATGATGAGATGATTTTCTCTTCAGACTTTTTTTTCTTATAATGTCAAAATTTAAAGTGTAAATAATTAAATACATCGATATTTACTATTTACACAGCTTGGAAGAAGGTGTGGTTAATCTCCAGCTACCCTATCTTGTCACAGAATGTGTGATTTACTGGAACTGAGCTTTCTGCCTGAAAGTTTTGAAACTAATCTTTGAAAATTCCCAGGAGCACGAGTTCTGCAAAGACTCAACATGAACATAACAGACCCTACTGGGGTCAATAGCTACTCTTTTATCAGTTTCATCACAGATCTCACATTTCCAAAGAGGATAATTTGACTGTTAGATAATTTTTGAAGTCCTGAGTAAGAATTTTAAGGGACTTGCTTGGCATAGTCAGAATCATAGAATCGTTAAGGTTGGAAAAGACATCTAAGATTATCAAGTCTAACCATCAACAAAACACCACCGTGCCTCCTAAAACATGTCTCAAAGCGTCACATCTATACATTTTTTGAACATCTCCAGGGATGGAGGTTCCACCACTTCCCTGGACAGTCTGTTCCAGTGCTCCACCACTCTTTCAGTAAAGAATTTTTTCCTAATATCCAATCGAAATCTTCTCTGGTGCAACTTGAGGCCATTTCCTTTTGGCCCATCAGTTGTTACTTTGGATAAGGTGGTACGTAAAAGTCTCCCCGCCTTTACTTAAGAAGAGTTTTTACTAAAACAAGATGTGGGAAACGAGGGTTTTTTAATAGGCAGGGCTCTACTTGCCCAGCTGAGGGGACTTTCACTAGAAGAACTGATTCTAGGTCAAATCTGTTACAGCCTCAATCTAAATCATGGATTTAAATGCAAATAAAAGGTGATAAACCACTGGTCCCCAAAACACAATACCATTTCCCATCTACTGTGACTGACTAAGGTTTTAGAAAACCAGATATTAGTAAGTTTATTGTATTTTTTTACTATCTTGTTCTGCAACAAATCTGTCCAACATTATTTAAGATTTTTAACAAGATATTTATAGCATTGTGGTCATTACTCTCTCCTTTGCCATTGACAGATTTTTAAAATCTGTTTTAGGATGCATTCATGTAAAGATAAGCCATGCTCCAGAAAATCCCTGACTTTGTCTTATTACATTAAGTTGATAGGTAGCCTGAGACAAAACCACCTGGTCATTAAAATGTCTCATGCAGAGAGAAGGGGAAAAAAAAAAAAAATCATTATCCTGTATTGCTAAACAGTTTCAGGGAAATATATTTTTTTTCCTTTTTTTTTTTTTCTGTCAGTACTACCTCATTCCCATTCCCTCAGTTTTCCAACTCCTCATAATATAATTCTTAGAGGGTAAAGAATAACTATTATCATTTCATAGATGCATCCAAAGACAGCAACTTTGTCTATCTATAGTTTAAAAAATACTGAGTGCAGCAGACTTGGACTCAAGCTACAGCATTCACATTGCCACTCACAGAGAAATACGTGAGCTAAAGTGTAGTTTACAGCTTACTGCTATAAACACAGAGCTTGGTGTGAACAGTGACCCAGGTATTTCCTAGCTTCTTGGGTTTTATCCCGATGCAGAATTGAGTTTAATGCATTGCAATGATACAACTTAGCAAAGCAAAATCTTCTGTTGTTGAATCTAGACTCTTTCAGACTTGGAAGTATCATCAAATCAGTTATTTCTCGGGCTGACAGCCAGGAAATCCCAGTGACAAACCTGACCAGGTCCCTTAAGATGCCTGGTTAGTCTAATCTGCAGTTGTACTGAAACAATGATACTTCAGAAGATATATGGGGTAGTCAAATTAAAGGAAATTGAAATCTGATGGCATATAGCATAATCATTCCTTGTAAAGGCACTGTTTATACACCAACAAATCACTTCCTCAAGATAGCACAGGACATCTCTGTATTTGCCTGGCAGGTCAATACCACACTGTTTCTGTTCCATAATGACAGGTCACTTAGCAATCAGGTTCAATTGTTTAGTAGACATATCATTAAAATTCCCAACATTTCCACTTTTTTTTTGTAAAGTTACTTCATAAAACAGAAGTTAAAGATTACAGTAGACAACTCGAGCATTAACATACTTCTCAGATAACCACCTACGCACTACCTACTATTCTGACCCGGATGTTTTTCCTAGAAAGGAAATCTTGGGTATTACTTTTGATGGTCCTTAAAACATCAAGGCTTGAACACATGGTGACAATGGGATGCATTTACACATAAATTCTCAATGGCAAAGTCCCAATATGTTTCCATTTGAGCGCAGTCAGTGGGGGACACAGTGGTCTTCAGCCTATTTTTTTTGCAAATCTCATTTTCTTCCAGAAAGGGTTTTTGCAATTCCTTTGCTCTAACTCATGCCTACAGGCCATGGCTGGTACAGTAAGAAAGAGCTAGTCCCTACACACCTTCTATCCATGCTAGAACCCTTGCAAAGCCCCAGGGCAGCCCTCTGTAGTTGCACCTGACAAAGGCTCAAGCCAGCTGATTATTCGGGTGCTGTCTGCAGGTGTCAACCTCCTGTGCTTAACAAGCTAACAGGTGACAGCACAAGGACTAAATGGCATCCAGAAGCAGTCCCAGAGAACAGGAGTGATTAGAAAATGTTACTGTAAGTTCAGTTCCTCAACCTGCAAATTTTCAGGGCTTATCCAACTCCTTGCAAAATAGTCTATCAGCCCTGGGAACTGGAGGTGTCTCCAGGTGAAGGTACACACCACAGCAGCTTTCTGCTGGTAATCAACATGGCCCCTAGCTCTGAGAAAAAATGCAGCTGGTTGGAAAAGACCTCTGAGATCATCAAGTCCAACCGTACCTGTCCCCTTACTAAACCATGTCCCTAAGAAACTCTTCTGCCTTTTAAACACCTCCAGGGATGGCAACTCCACCACCTCCCTGGGCAGCCTGTTCCAATCCCTAAACACTCTTTCAGTAAAGAAATTCTTCCTAATGTCCAGTCTAAACCTTCCCTGGCACAACTTGCAGCCATTTCCTCTTGTCCTATCACTTGTCACTTGTGAGAAGAGACCAGCACCCACCCCATCACAACCTCCTTTCAGGCACTTGTAGACAGTGATGAGGTCTCGCCTCAGCCTCCTCTTCTCTAAGCTGAACAACCCCAGCTTCCTCAGCTGCTCAAGCCCCCTCACCAGCCTCATTGCCCTTCTCTGCACACGCTCCAGCACCTCAATGTCCTTCATGTAGTGAGGGGCTGAAAACTGAACACAGAACTCTAGAAGCTGCCTCACCAGTGCCGAGTACAGGGACACAATCACTTCCCTGCTCCTGCTGGCCACGCTGTCTGATACAGGCCAAGATGTCATTGGCCCTCTTGGCCACCTGGGCACACTGCTGGCTCATGTTCAGCCGGCTGTGAATCAACATCCCCAGGTGCTTCTCTGCCAGGCAGCTCTCCAGCCCCAAGTCTGTAACACCACAGTCCCTCCCAGTCCCTCCTCTTTAGTGCCTCCAAGACATCTGATAGATTGTCACTCCAGACACAAGCACAGTCCAGAACCTGACATGCTCACATTAACTCTATCTTCTATGGCACCAAGACGTCTCTGAAAGATCTCTTTGAGACATATTTGCTGCCAAGAGCCATGTGAAGCACGGCACATTTTCTTACGTGGCCTCTAGTGTGATGCCCTACCTGTTAAATGATCCCTTCATGACCCTCTGTGGGGCTGACCTGCCTGCAGCACCTCATGCATGCTGATGCTGCAACATTGTCGGGTATCACAACAGGAAGGGTTTTAACCAAGATCCAGAGTGATTGTTTCACAACTTTAAAAACACTAGAGCTATTCAGAAAATTTCCATTTGTGGTTAACTATTATGACTGTCAAAGTGGGAGAACCTCAAATCTTCATGAGTGAATTATAAAATGTGTTTGCAGGGTGCCTTAAGTAGTAGACAGCTACATTGCAAATAAAATAACTATAAATCTCAAAATGGGGAGATTGCGTAACAGATCACTGACTTCCTTGTTTCCCTTTGTGAAGCCACAGGAGTTTTTGCCAGTCACTGGTTTTATTTCACATGATGTACCCAGATGGCACAGCAATGGGAGCAATAGAAACAAGCTTCATATTTCTTTCAAGAGTAGATAAATTGCTATTCATTTGAATCACTGTTAAAACCTTCATGAAGGCTTTTAAAGCTGTTTGTGGGATTTACCAGGTTCTCATTTACTATTGAAGATGGACGACAACTGCTTTCTCAATCAGCTTCAAGAGAGTCAAATTCTGTTAAAATCCATGGGGCAATAGCAATATTACTTCAAACAGGACAAAGTGTCAGCAGAACAGTAACCAGGATATGCTGTGCTAGCTCAAAAAAAGTCCTGGTATCATCACTTCATTGCAATTAATTCCAAATTTCCACCCTATTATTATCGCTTAGATAAAAAAGAAGGCTCACTGAGGCAATATATGCACCCGCTGGCTGAGTCAAGCAATGGTTTAACAGCTCTGAGATTAAATCAGAATTCTTGAATGTCAAAACACTGAAGTATCAAAACTCCTATAAACTTTGAAAAGAAAGTCGTATTCTGGTTTTGTGTCATGTGCAAACCAATTTATATAGGCGAAATTACGTTAGCATCTTCTGGCTAAAGATAAGACATAGCCAGCAATATAAAAGGAAGAAGAAAAATGATAAACCTTTTCCCCCTGACTCACTTTACGTTATACAGTGGAGTTTGGCAGACTCTTTCCGTTTTATCTCTTTATATTTAGACAATCGGAAATGTGTTACAGACTCAGCCAAACAGACCACACAACAAGCTGCAAAACTCATGTCTCATGGAAGGGCTTGTCCCAGTTGTTAATCACTTGCCAGGAAAGGCTTAAGCCTTTACAAGGAATGTTGTCAGAAACTTCATTGACTTAGAGACCAAAGCAATATTTACAAAGTTCAGATTTAAAAATTTCAGATTTTTTTTAAAAAAAAAAGAAAGAAAGAAAAAAAAAAAAAAGCAAACCTCCACTATTTGATTTAGGGAAGGTAGATGCTTTGGATGTACACTATTCAAATCTAAAGGAGAAACTGGCATTGGATTTTTAACTAAAGATTTACTACGACCAAAGTCTCTGAGGCTTAATCCAAGAGTAGATATGGCCTTGTACTCATCCTGTTGATATGACACGGTCAGGCAGAGCTGCAATGAAAGAAACATGCAGTGTAACGAGCATCCAACCCGCCGCCGAGAGGTGCACAGAAAAGCTGAAACCTTTCTTTCTTCTGGGGTGCAAAGTGACCCCTTACTTGAGGTCTGGTGCTGTAGGCATCACCAGTACCTGCAATGCTGCTCAGTTTCACTATTCAGAAAGGGATAAAGCCCCTTTGGTTCACAAGAGGAGGAAAGATCTTCCTGGATTAGGAAGATTACATATATTAAATATACATATAAACATATATTATATATTTTAAGAATATATAATATTATAGTATCCAATACAATATTTTCTGTTTTCCTTTGTAGTAAGCAAGGAAAAGGAGAAGTAAATACTGAGCTTGAGAGATTCTTAGAATAATTAAAATTGGAAGGGTCCTACCACCACTTTACTTCTAATCTCAGGTAAACAAACTCATTTCCCTTCTCCTCATAAATCATGTGCCCTAGCCCCATAACCATAGCGGTGAACTCCATTGAACTTGTTCCAGCAGGTAAACATCTTTCTCGTACAGAGGAGCCAAAAGTAGGACTCTTGAACTTCTGATGCAATCTTATCAGCACCAAATGGGAAGAAGCAGAATTTGTATCCACCCCTTTAGTTTCTTCTCATATTTGTTATATTTGTTGTTGCAAATAGTTCAAACAGCTCCTTCAGTACCTGGTAAAACTACTGATTTGTATAACCACACATACACAATTCCACATACACAGAGAGACCAGTACATATATTGAAGGAATATATGTAGTAGAAGAAAACCTTGTTTTCTCTATCTACTTGTTTACTACCACCTTACTATTTTACTGTTGGTTTACACGGTACTAGAAGCCTCAGGGCTGAGCTTCAAATTTAGCATTACTGGATATGGGAAATGAGAGCTGTCTGGACTGCATGAAAGAAGTTTTGCCTCTAATGACTAAATAACACAATCTTAGATATCTATCTTGCTAATGCTCTGGTATAAGCTGTCTATATTTTGTGGTTGTTCCTAGAACTGTGCCAGTTTCTTTGTTTGCTTTCTTTCCTTGGATAGATAAAAATGCACCGGGAATATGCCTGTCCTTTTTCTCAGAGAAACACTTAATCTTGAAAAATCAGATTGAAATTAGAAACCTAATACTGAAAACTGACGATGATGTGGTACAACTGGATAATCTTATGTTGGCACCCCTTTGCATAGCACAGCTTCAGTAGAAATTAAGGTATAATATTTACAGCCCATAAGCCAGGAGGCATACAAACTGGGAGGCTGATCTTATTTCTCAACCAGGTAGTCAGTGCCAGGTATGTGCATGCATGACATACAGAAGCCCTTTGCCAAGGATGAATACGTGTAGTGCATCTTTTAGAAACATAATCTACCTGATACTTACCAGAAAATATTGGGATGTTATATGTATTAATTTTCTCAAACTCCTGGAACAACATAATTTCAGTGTTTCACAAGCTGTTCACCCGTATTTATGTAACAAGGATGTCTCTGCTGCAGCCAGCACCTTACTACGCATTTGCTCACAGTTCCCACACCTACACAGCAGAAAGTCAGCCAATAACTCCAGGACAAGGTGCACAAGCAGGGAGAGCCGCCTCTGATACTATGACTAAAGATCATCTATCTCAGAAGTGCGCAGGACTGGCTATATATGGGAAAGAAACGTAACCCCTAACAGCTACAGCAAGAGCAAATAGCTTTGTAAATATGTTGTACAGTGTGTTTATGGAACCCAGACAAAAATATACCAGTATGGGGGTGCAGGAGTGTCAACAAGCAAGAGGAAAGACATTAAGGGGTAAAACATTTGGAAACCCCTATTAGTAGAATTTGCAAATGCCTTGCAGAACAAAGAAACAAAACAAATTATTTCTATTCTCTGACTCTCTTCTCCAAAAATGAAATTTGAGGTCAATTATTTCATTCCAAGAAAGGGCGATGACTCTATTTAGAAATCTGGGTCCATTCTATTCATAGCTCCTCAATGAAAGAATGTTCAGAAGATGCATCCTTCTGCGTCACCTGAGCCAAGCATTTCTAGTCAGCGTAGTTTTCCATCTAAACTTAAAAGCAGCCTCTTTTAAGAAGAATGATGAAAAATTTAAAAGTATAAATAAACTTCAGAATACCACAAAACTCCTCAGATAAGTGTATTCACCCTTTTCTAGATCGGAGAAAGAGTTCATACATTAGAAGCTGCTATTGAAGCTGCAATGAGGATATGCCAGTTCTTCCACTTTCTTATCAGAGAGGCATTAACTGTCCAAGTCACAGGGTGCACAGGGGACATGAAAGTATCACGAAGCTGAGGCGCATGAGAAGCAACAGTTAAATACAGTATACATAAAGAATGTGAATAACCCCATTCTAGGTACTGAAAATTGTGTACATTAAGGCATTTTATTTTATTAGGATGTGACTATGTACCCATAGGCTAACATACCAGCAATACAAATAAGAAGGTGCATGATGACGTGTCTATCTTAAGCACTGGAATTTTTATTAGTTGGCCTATATTAAAATAATGCTAGACTGCATTTTAATATTCAGACATTTTCACTCAAATGTTCAAAGAAGGAAGCTTAAATAAGGAAAATTAACTGTTGTTAAGTGCTTTGAAGTCTTGGGACTGAAGGTGAAGACATTGCTGAAAAGTTAGTTAGATCAAGATGCAAAACTCTATATGCTTAGACGTGAGATGCTAAAAGATTATCAGTTAATCAATAGCTTTTTAATTCTGAATGTTCCTTTAAGCTTTATTCTCTGCAGAGCATGGAATGGTGGGGATGGTAGAGAAATGTGTGCATTTACTATTCTTAAAATTTCTCAGAACTTTGTAAATGTACTGGGTAATGATTATAAGGTCTGTGCACTGTTACATATGTGGTGTGTATCTGTCATTTATCTGTGGTGAGATTACTGACATGACAAGAAAGAAGGTCATTAAAAAGAAATTCATCTGGCTTACCAACAAAATACAGGGATGAACAAGTAGTGATTAGTGACTGGTCAACAGGAAAAAAAAAAAAAAAGGCTTATGCCTGGAAATTATTATTTACATTATCAATCATGGTCCAGAAGCAGAAGGGGGAAAAAATGAAAAAAAATCTGTACACAGAGGCAGACAATTCACACGACGAACCAAAACATATCATAGCTCAAATCCGTTCTCAGATGAATACATGCAATACTGATGGGAGCTTTAAAAGAATATGTTGGGGGTAGAAAATGGTTATGGTATTAAGCCATTTGTAATGAACTCATAATGTAGCTACATTTCTCATGCAGAGATCACTCCGTCAAAGTGACACTGCTTAAAACCAGAAGGATTTCAATTTCTATAAAATTTTTAACTTTTCCATTGCAAAACACAAAACAAAGATATTTCACTGGAAATTTGCCATCAGCCCGTGTCCAGAAAAAAGAATTATACTTCACTTGTAAAGATTTACACTGAGATGTGCTTTTCTTTCTCTCTTCAAATTGTGCAGTTTCATCATAATTCAACCTGTTGAAGATTTTATTAACCCTTCTCAAACAGTAGTGTTTTCTAGGACTGCAGCCAAACGAACACAATCAGTACATCTAGACCTGCCTCCCGTGTCTGGGCAAGGACTGCGATTATATTATCTTAGATAAGGTAAAAACCACATAGCTTGAAAGAAATAACAGTAACGTGAGAAGCAATTTCTGCAAAAACTCATGCTAGCATGTAATATGCTATCGAACAGTTTTTGATAAAGAACAGACATTTTTCTACTCTTTCTTCTTCTACAAACATGCACCTCAAATTGTTTATATATAGCAAGGGTTTTCAAGTATTTTCATGTTATGGATCATAGAATAAGATTGTCTGATAGAGTCTGTTCCTTTCATTAGATAACATAACCTTTGTTGGGCACATATGAAACTAACTCTCTGCAAAAATATAAAAAAAATAGTATGACATTTATAATGTCATCCTAATGCAACTAAACATCTCAAAAGAGACTGTCTGACTAAATGAGTTTTCAGTAGTTACTGCAAATCCATGACCCAAAGGTCTATAGGTCACAGTCAAAGTAGGAGTACGTCCCACGTTTTAAACAAGAGTGGTCTTTAGGAACCAGTCACACATCTATTAAATAAAACTTACATTTCTGATGAGCAGAATGAATGAAAAATAACCTTGTTTCCTATGAACACTACCCTGATTATCTGTGCAGCAACAGAGACAATTGTGGTTGATAAGAAGATAAGTAGATAATCAGCAACAAGAAACCACAGGTAATTAGAATACCACATAATAGATGAATTTGTAAACTAAAATTCATCCACTGGGAATTGTTAAGATTGATCACAAGAACTGGGTGTGTGCCTATGTAGAAGAAACGTGATTAAAGCTGTTTGGCATGCATGGCTTTTTTTTTTTTTTTCTTGTAATGAAGGAAGAGTTGCATGCCAAGCCTTCCCACCAGTCCTCTACATTGATGTATGATATTAGCCTTGAACTACACTGTCCTCAACAGATGGTCACTGGGCTGAACCTCTGGCAACAGGAAAAGTTTGGGAGAATGGCAGTTTCAGCAACTTCTTTTCCTTGGGCAGGGTCAAGGCTGATATTCCCCTAGCTATGTTCCAAAAGAACTGGGAGAGGAAAAGAGGTTTTATGAACTTAATTGCAGACAGGACTTTCTCATCACTCCCGTCTCCAAAATCCCCTTCATATCACACTGTTTAGCTTTCTTTATGCGGCTGAGTGACATCTTGATTTGTGATGGCATCTAATGTAATACAATGTCACTGTATTTAAGACAAAAGGCAATCAGTTTTAAAGAGAGAGGGGATTAGATAACCTGTTACTAAGGTAAGTTACTGATATGTTACTTATATCATGCAATGCATTTGAGGAACTGAAAGCCGTTTACAATTAATCAAGTCATGAAACAGTTCAATCACATGCTGTGATTCACCAAATTTTACAGAACTGTGAACCATAAAGGCAAACAGAATATGTAATGTTGCATCTTATTTTCTTTTTGTAAGCCTCCAAGTAAATAGTTGACTAATGTGTGTTTTCAGAAGTATTTTAAATTCCAAATGCAGGCTCTAGATTTAAGATTAAATCACTACTGTGTTATTTAAAATGAATGATTAAAAACTATGTAGAGGGAAATTTCCTTGCTCCACATCAATTTTCCATATGAAATCACTTTCTTCTGAGACCCATCTCATATTATAGCCAGACTTCCCATTTATATAGGCTGGCCTGTAGGTGATGCCAAAAAGATTGTCCTCATTACACCAGCAAAGTGCTTCAGAAGCTTCAGAACCGTAGTGTGTTTGACATGGGAACTGTGCACAAAGCGGCATCTCAAAACTCCAGCATCTTCATGAAGTTAGTTTTCCTCCTGGCCAAGGCACAGAGTTGCTCAAGGGGAGCTCAGAGGTGACTCTGTCCCTGCCTCTGAAAGTCGTTGCCAATAAAATGTGTGGCTCTGGTGAGTTATGGTCAAAACCAGAGGAAAACAGAGAAAAAAAGGGAACTATCACAGCACCTTTTCTCAGAGCCGTCTCACAAAATTAAACCTACTCAAACACACGACAGTCATGAGAAGCACTCTATTTTCAGCCTTGTTTCCTTAGACACCTGTGCTGTCCCTCCCACTGTCCCACTGAATTCAGTCATATTTGACAGTTATTGAGTTATTCCTACTGAAATTGGAAACTGCATTGCAAAAGACTCCCAAGTCAGCATTCTTATAGGAGAAAAGGAAGTTTCTAGCCATTTTGAAAGGCAGTCAGGTAGAAAATTAGTCCTCATGTAGCCTTCCACCAGCCACACCGCAGGCTGCCATCTGTACCAAAGACATGCACAGGGCACATGGCAGAACTGATGGTACTGAGAGCATGTGGGATGGGAAGGAAAAGGCAAGGAAGGAAGAGAACAACGATAACAAATTGCTTCATTAGTTCTACTGCTCATGAAACAACTTGCTAGAGTTAGTGGCCTTGGAGACCTCCTGTTTAAATAATATCGAGGTTAAGTTCAAGGGCCCAAGGGGGGAAAAAACTATTTGAGTCTGCAAGTACAGTGGAAAACTACTCCGTTATTATTCTGTGGTTTTATGCAAGTGAAATTTGTTCTTTCAACAGTTCCATTAAAAAGTACTCATATTAAATACCAAACCTATGGCTAGGTTTGAGTAACTTCACCTGAAAACTCCTGTAAATTTAATGATATGGTTAGCAGTCCTTTCCTGACACTGTACAATCTCATAGACAACATTTCAGCAGCAAAACTGTGGAAGTGCTTGAAGGCAGAGTGTTAACAGAGAGGCCACACTATAATATATTATCGATTGCAACATCTTAAGCAAACAATTGTTAACAGGTTATACCTTTTAGGCATCCTAAGAAGCAACATACTAGTGGTTTGAACTACTGATATAATAAAAATGTTGAAAGAATAAATACCATACATAAAATCATGGACCAAAGTCACCACAAACTCCTCTTGAAAGAATAACTAATAAATTAAAACTAGAGAAAGGATATATACATATTCACTTATTACTAGAATAGTAAGATTACTACTATTTCATGGTTTGTATAGACTAGAAGATTTTTCTATATTCTCAAACTTTTGAGTATTATCAGGCATAAAAAAGTAAAACAGAAGCAGTGGTTTAACTGCAAAACCAGACCCATTTATTTACCTTTGGTCAACTTGTCAAATCAAGTTATTTATTAAAGCTTCTTTCTGAGAAGCATCTAAATATAGTGGAAACAGTCACATTTCTCCATTAATCTGTTTCTCATAGCTTACCCCAGTCTGGAAAAGTGGCTGTCCTCAAATCCAGTTCACATCATCAGTACAGTACAGGTGCTTTTTTCTAAATCCACTGGACTCCATGATGAAAACAAAAATTTAACTGAGCCCAGACACATTCACAGCTTCTCACATGGTGGGTTTCTGAGCTGAGTGATAGCATCTTCCACACAGCCAGCATTTAGAAACCCGATTTATGGGGCACGGGACACTGCCTATCAGCTAAGGCACTGCTGAATTACACAATCCTGGCAATTTCATATTATTCTAACTCCCTACTTCAGTGAAAGAAGACAGACATGGAGAGATTTTAAATTTTGGTTTCCATAAACGCTAGCAGGTACACAACTTCTGCACACAGCTGGAGAATGGCAAAATTATATGATGCTACTATAGAAGGCAACAATATTCTCATATCATAGTGCTAAATAACTATTTTGGAAGAGATACAATGCTCAGTGTTCAAGGAGATAATGAAATTCCTGTATCTCAAGGTGCCTTCTTCCTTTGACTTGTATCAACCAAATTCATCACATTCACTCTCAACTTTACAGCTAATCAAATAAACATACAAACTGAAAAGATGTGTGCTTGGTTTTCAATCACAGAAAGGAGAAAGAGGGGCAAAGAGACCTCTCACTCAGACTCCTGCTTGAATAATAAAAATGGAAGTGTTTCCGTATAGCACTCCTCCTGGTAATGCCGGAGTGGCTTCTCAAGGCCAAACCAGGATTAACTCTAATCACACTCCTATTGACTTGAGTTTCAAAGGTACAAAGGTTAGATAATGTCAACTTCAACTTCATCAACATCTCTGAGAGGACTCTGATTTACAGATTTATCACCTCATCCAGATCCCAAATCTAGTTTGACTAAAAGTAAATTTTGTCATTACAACTCATACAAGAGATCTGGTTTTTTACTATTTTCTTCATAGGATAAGGCAGATGTATGTGGGTACCATGACAGCAAAAAAAAAAAGGAGGAACCTTGGGTGATTCACAGAAACACAGAATGTTTGAGGTTGGAAGGGATCTCTAGAGGTCATTTTGTCCAACTCCCTGCAGTTACCTAGAGCTAGTTGTTCAAGACCACGTCTAAATGGTTAAATGTGAAAGCTGTATCAAGAACATGAATAACAAAATGGAGATATCTGCACTTTTATTTTAAAAGACTTTTTATTTTTTGAAGCCTGGCATCTGCAACTTATTTTCTGTCTGTGTCTCACACACCCATGCCACCTCCCCAAACCACTTACAGTGGTAGGGACATCAAGGTGCAAAAAGATCCATAACATATTTCATTTTCACCAGATGACAGTTGTCACCTAATTTCAGTATAACAGAGCAGTCCTACTTGCATTAAGATTCGGAGGCCCATCCATATACCCCAAATGTATTTTTCCGTTCACAAATCACCTGAAGACAAGACCTTTCATGCAATGAGATTCTGGCAGTTCACTGCACACCGGGTGTGGTCTGGGATTACAGCAAATACCTGTGATATTATAACTTAAGTGAATTAATTTTTCCCAAGCATTTAAGAGAACACTGAGCGGTTTGCTAATGAACCTCTTATGACTCACATACTTTGCGTTTCAGTTCCTTGCCAGTACCACAGTGACAGGAATCCTTACTTTCTGTCTAGTTTGACAGCTGAAAAGGTTAGAAACATGTTTTCTATACAGCAGACTCAGAACATGGCTATGACAAGTATTTAAGGCTCCGAAACTCAAATTCAAAATTGACAGGTCTAGCAGGGCTTCATTGCTAACACGTGTGTGCGTACAACTCTTCCTACAGCCTGCTTTCCGCTGCATGTGCGGCTCAAAGAGCCTGGACCAGGTTTCTTATCTCCACAGTAAGATAATAGAGGCTCAGAAGTACCACAGAGCATCCTTCAGACTCACTTGAAATGTGAACATTCTTGCCATAAGTCTAAAAATACCAAACAGCAACATAATGATAACTGAAATCAAATATATGGCTGTATATTCCTGAGAGGCTGTAGGTACTAAGCTACCGGTAGGTTTGCAGCAGTGGTTACCAGGATAGGGGAGAAGATAGCAGATATGTAGAGCCCAGATTTCTCTTAATTTGACCCTTCTCAGCACGCAACTCTGAACCTGGGTACTAAACACATTTGATCACGCCACTGCACAGTCAGTTGTGCCTTTTCGTGACATTATTTAACATACATTTCAGTTCCATTACTGTCAGAATGAAACGTATTTGAGATGTAGTATTTGAGAATTATTCAGCATCTGGGACTAGTATAGTTTTTAGTCAAGTAATTGCCATGGTCATTCAAAGAGCTGAACCCACAGACGCATGAGATCATAATCAGCAGTGATTTGACTTGCATCATAGATCAATTTTAGGCTGTTGTTTCAGTTCTTTGGGAGCAGTACAGATGGAAAGAGGGAGAGGGAGAAGGAAAAAAACCTAGATTTTTTTTTCCTTAAGTAACCACAACAGATTGCTTCCACTTTCTTCTGAAGTCAAGAGTAACTGCAGGCAAAATCAGTAAATACAGTGATACTGTAATGAGGGCAGCAGTTCACAAAAACAGCAAAAGAAACTGCTACAGAACTTAATCCTTTGTATCCCAGAAAGCTCAGCTGAAATTCACTGTGGTAGCTGTGTAACGTCTGACAAGAATGGTTCCTGTGGATTTAGCCAAAATCAAATGTAATTGAGATTTGAACGTTTCAACTCAGTAGAGCACAATTTTGTAAGAGGTGAGTTTATTGAGAATACTAAAATCATACTGAACTCTTTCATTTAGTGTTATTTTTCATGCTTTTAGAAAATGTTTCTTGGTAGGCTCACAGCACTTCACAAGGAATGTTAACTTAAACATCTAAATAGTTCCCTAAAAGAGATTAGAAGTGTCATGGAACTATTGTGTGAAGGGAATGAAAGTTATTTGCACTGTGATTATGGCAATGCCAGAAAAAAAGAGTATATTTTCAAATTTTCCAAGGTATTACATAGGCACATTTCATACAATTCCAGAATGATCTGGTTTGCAGGAAACCTTAAAGATCATCCAGTTCCAACCCCTCTGCCATGGGCAGGGACACCTCCCACCAGACCAGGCTGCTCCAGGCCCCATCCAACCCAGCCCTGAACACTGCCAGGGAGGGGGCATCCACAGCTTCCCTGGGCAACCTGTGCCAGTGTCTCACCACCCTCACTGTGAAGAATTTCTTCCTAATGTCTAATCTAAATCTTCCCCCTTCCAATTTCCTTGTCCTATCACTACAAACCCTTGTAAAAAGTCTCTCCCCAGCTTTCCTGTAGCCCCTTCAGGTACTGGAAGGCTGCTATAAGGTCTCCCCAGAGCCTTCTCCAGGCTGAATGAACCCAACTCTCTCAGCCTGTCCTCATAGCAGAGGTGCTCCAGCCCTCTGATCATCTTCACGGCCTCCTCTGGACCTCTTTCAACAGTTCTTATGTCGGGGAGTCCAGAACTGGACACAATACTCCAGATGGGGTTTCCTATCATAAAAGTAAAATGCCTTACAATATCTGAAATAATATTTTAGGTGTCCACATATATGGACATATATAGTCATGTAGTTATTGGATAATGATAATGATGATGATGATGATGATGATGATAATAATAATAATAATAATAATAATAATAATAATAATAATAATAATAATAATAATAATAATAATGTTTTTCCAATGCTACAGAGCAAATTAGTTTTGATATTCAGTCCCCTGCTTTAACCAGGAAAATAAGATCTGAGAACCTGGAAGGGACTGGATTTCAGTCTTTCTGCCAGAGACCTCTCTGTACTGTTTCAGAGTAGTAAAGTACATCTGCCTACATGCATAATACCAAACCAAAAACCTTTGCAAGTACAAAGTCCTACAACTCCTCCTCATTACAGAGACGTGTTGTTTCCAACACATACATCCACAGTACAATTCACAGGAAGACCAGTGCTGCTCTAGTTCAGCAGTTCAGTGTAACCAACTACAACTTGTGCTCTGAAATCACTTCTTTAATTGCAGCCTTGACTACTTCCTTTGAGCTCCTAGACAGCCTCCTACAAGTGGGCATTGCCAGATCCTTTCATACTCATCTGTTTAGGATGGCAGGGTGAAGGCTGAAAGGCAATTTAAGGTACAGAGATGAGCAAAATGAATCAAGTAACAAAGAAAAGGCCATAGGCTGAAATCTGCTACAGTTTCACAAATAAATACTTCACCTTTGCAGCTCAAAAGCAAATGTGTGCAACTACTTTAAAAAATGGAGGAAGCTAGCAGCTACTGCTTACCTATTTTCTACCATGTCTTCCCCAGCTGTGAGGAGCGGACCAAGCTGTGGTCACCAGGCTCTTTGAAATCCAAGCTCTGGCAGTATTCCTTAGCAGGGTGCTGGGCTATTTCCCCCTGGCACCTTAGACTAATGCAGTGAAGAACACAAAGAAATCGCAAGATGATTGAGAATGTTGCCACTCTGATTAAGCTAGGTGCATTAAAAAATACATGAGGTCAAAACGTACAACTCCAGAGTACGAAGAAACCCCCCAAAACTGAAGCTGTGTTTCACCAAATATGCTGTTGTCAGGGTACGAATATAAGATGCTGAATGGTAAGAGCTCATGAGGGAAGGACAGCACAACAGAGCTCACACCAAACCCCTTTGGAACAGCTTTTTTGAAGCAAACAGCCCTGCTCAACATTGTATTTTCCCAATAGAATTTTGCTCATCTGTTTATTCATATCCATCTGCGTCTGCTAGATGGTGCTGTGGGATGGCTTTTCTAAGGCAGAAAAGGTAGCTTGCCTTTTTTTTTTTTTTAACCCTTTTTTATTTTATTCCTTCTGCATGAGAACAGCTGCGGTGTTTTCTGCATCTTGGTCACACAAGATGCATCCTGTCTGGCCTCCTTTCTTGTTCTTTATATGCTTTAAGCATGTGATGGACAACACCGATATTGCTGCTTCTCCAGAGCAGTCAGAGAAAATGGGCATGTGTTCATCTGCATGCATCCATCCATACCCATGCAGGAAAGCAGGAACCTCAGATGGAGGCAAAAAGAATCAATAGCTACTCTAAAGATTTCCAAATTTTCATTTTCCTTTGATTCTAAAGCTACAATACATTTAAGAAAGCCATTATTATTGACAAAGCAGGATTTAAAATTAAATCAGACACGTAAAATAATAGCATAATTTCGAAGAAAGAGGGAAGTCTAAAGTCTCCTGAATCGCCAACGAGTGAAATATTTCCCTTTTTTCCCCTCTGAAACTGCAACTTATTTCCATGAGGAAAGCCTATTGCAAACAACCCTCTGAAAGGAGAGGTAATGGGAAGGATGCTATTTTTAGGCTTAATTTTTTTGTTCTGGAACTAGAGTTTAACTAAAATGCCAGAATGCTATGGATGCTTTAACATTAGTAGTATCATAAATGGTGCAGACTGAGAGTGAACTATTCAGACCTGTCAAAACGTGTTGTGCTAATGACCTGTAGGTAAAAGCAGTCCGGTGATGTCCATCTGGTCCACATAACTTCACGTCAGTTTAACCAAAGAAGATGAGTAATACCAACCCACCCTTCTGAGCAAAAGGGAAGAAAACCAAAACAAGCCTCCAGATGAGTAATTGCAGTATTACTAACACCAGGTGATGATGTCAGGAAAATCTTGTGCTCACGTTTCAGATCCTGTCCCATGGCCCAACGCTGTGGGACTCCCTCTGAGAACTTGCTGCTGCTATACAAAACCCACCCTAGTAAATGGCAAGGCATTTTGACTTACACTGCAATTTCTGCTTAGTGAATTGACATTTAAAACTTGGGTATTCACACTGTATCTCCTCATCAGAAGGGGATGGCAAGGAAACAAGAAAGGACATCATGCAGCCCAGCAATGAAATTGATGTATACCATGATTCTAAGCCACTTTGGCACAAATGTCACTGTCAGATCCACAGCTAGTACAAACATCTGTCCAAGTAAATCACTAGGCAGTGCAAACCTGGAAGCAAACCTATCTTCAGGTTGTCTATCATGCCTTTCCCCCTACAGCCACAACGCGTCCTTACTATAGAGGGCTCTACAGTTCTCCTGTTCATTGAAGAGTGGTCCAACAAACATCAAACATAAGGATAGCAAGTAAATGGGGAAGCTAGACTGCAATTAGGAAGACAAAAAGAAGCAGCAACCTGAGCACAGAGCCCTGCAAACCACAAAGAGTGACAGTGACATAGAGAAGGAAAAAAAATTGAAAAGTAAACAGGGTGAACAAGAAACTCAACCCACATCGGATTAACAGTTTTGAGGTAATCCCATAGATTAACACTTGTGGAGGTCTCTTGTCTCATTTTACTCTTTCCTTTTACACCATGCAAGAAAGGCTGTCATATGCAAAGTTTGACTGGGGAAGCATTCAAACTGCAAGTTAGCAGAGGGTTGTATTTACCTCCAAAATCATAAGACTAGGGTTCTTAGACAACCACACAGTGAAAGTTTAAGTGTCGTGGAGAAAAAATGTTTTCTGAAGAGGATACTTTCATTTTCTTACTAAACTAAGGAAGGAAGCAGCTACACACTGCTGGAAACAAACAAACAAAAAGTATACATTTGCTACAGTTCTCTGTCTTTTAATGAGAGGAAATCCAAAAATAAAAGGGACCAATCTATAAAAATTCCATGCTGGCTAAGGCATTAACAGTATTTTTTTATATTGAACACCACATTCTTGTTTTTCATTAATGTGGTTCTCAAAAAAGAAAATAGTAGAGAGATAGAGGGGGGCAAACCAGGAAGCATCTGAACTCTTTATTCGATTGCTGTGATCAAAGAGGATCAGAATATGGAAAGAGAGCACACAGCATGTCCAGATGAGACTCATTTCAGTGTATTGTGGGAGCCAGCTAGAGAACCTGCTGGCATGCTGGAAATTATTCTGAAAAGACTTTATATGGTATGAACTACTACTAGAGGACTGTGGAGGAAAAAAAAAGTGAAAGAAAATGTATCAAAGAATTTCTATTTGATCTTGATCTTATGAAAAGTAATCAAAGTCTACACATTTTATCAGACATCTTCCTTCCTAAGGACTAGTCCCGTAACTGAGGAGACCAACATAAAATCTACGAGGTTACCATGATGAGTCCTAGAGCAATAAGCCAGAGAGGTAACTTCAGGGACCTGAGCTTGTTGCAACTCAAATGCTCCTTGGAGTGCACTACATGCTGAATATAAAGCTATCGTGTATCTTTTAGTGGTTTCCATTTTTGATACAGTATATTTTTTACTGTTATCTAAGTACCTTCAGGTAGTAGCTGTTGCTTTGAAGAACGACTATATCTAAATAATGGAAGAAGAAGCAATTGTGAGAGATGCCAGAAGGACAGATATGGCAACAATTAGTATTAGATTCAACTTTCATCTATGTATCTATCTTCAATACATATAATTTGCCCTTCCACTCCCTCATGCTCTTCGTCCAGGGCTATAAAATACAAATATCGATTTTCCAGATGAGAGCCCAGGGCACAAAGGGATTCGGAAACTGATTCAAGAATGTGCCTGGAAGCTGGATTCAGCCTGGGTCTCCCAATGTATGGAATCCCTCCCTAGCAGGGTCATTCTTCCAGGCTAAGCTACAAGCAAAACACTGGTATATTAACTGCTGTGTTGGCTGAACTGTCTCGGAACTGTTTTACATGACACTGCAAAAAATATTAGCTACCACCTTCTTTCCTGCAGGCAGGATTCCACTACTGCACTATATATATAGCAACTGGGGCAGAGATTAATTTAAGAAAATTAAGACGAATTTAAGAAGAAAATTAAAGACAGTGCTATATTGACAAGCTCTGTTTCTACCTCAAGGAGTTCCCCAAAAGATAGGACATTCAGAAAAAAAAAAAAATCAAGAGAGAAGATTAAGCAACACAATTCTGCAGAAAAAGATAGATTCCGTATGACCCACAGCAGACAGAGTGCACAGAGAAGTATGAGATTCTTGCACAACCAAAAATTTGAACAGATTGTCTGTGGAATTTGTGCTGTGTTTTCCTTATAAACTGTACTTGCATTTCAGCAAAATCCTGTAAAAAGGATCCCCACCAGCATTGCAGTTCTACTCAAAAATCCGTAATAACAATTCGATAATCATCAAAATACAGGTGAGAGGAAGAACCAACTTGGTAACAAAGTCTGAGTCTTCAAAAGTTTACTATGAACAGTGAGAAAAATGAAGCGATTAACAAAAGTATCCTACCAATATCCTATAAATTAATTAAACTATGCTTTCCACAGAAATAATGTCATAGGGTATTGTGTTAAATACGTAAGGTAAGCCCAAAGCTTTGTTAATATAAGGAAAGACTCTTCAAATCTGAGGGAATAAGTCAAAACTAACCATAATGACCTTTAACAGTTATAAAATGACAGAACATTAATACACCTTGACAAATTAAAAGGGTTGATCATCTCCTTTCTTCCTACAAAACTGCAGGACTCATCTCAGCACCACCCTACCACCATCACTCACATCTTCTGCTAGCAGAAAACAGTAGCTCTATCAAAACACCCAAAAGCTCCATCTGAAACTCAGAACGTTTAATTAAGCCTCAGGAGATCTGGATGCCAAGTTTGTTTCTTATACTGGTCCTACTGTGCCAAGGGAAGAAGAACCATATGGCAATTTGGAAATAAACTCAGGTGAGTTACTGGTGTTCATCACTCTCAGGAAACACACCCATTCACTACAATCTGCTTTCTTATTTTTCCTACTGATCTGTCTCACGTACCACATGTAGAACTGACATGGGCCCCACTCCCCATGATTCAAAGCCTCATTGCATAAAAGTGCAATACATCTGCTGATCACACCTGGCGGGAACGAGGAGTGCTTGCTGAAATGAGGCATGGGAGCTCATGCGGATACAACGACACAGCACAAAACATATTTGCTCCTGACAAGAGCCTAGAACTTTAAGTACAAACGACAATCAGTTATATCTGATAGACCGCCAGAACAGCTAGTTTAACATACAGACATGTTTCATAATGCACGAGGTTATTTCAGACTGAAAATTACTTCCAAAATCTTCTTCCAATGTCAGATGCTGTCAAGTTTGGCAGCACAAAGCACTACTCTTGGAGAACAGGCCTCAAAGGGGAGAGGAAGGATTTCCAAGCAGCTTCCCACAAGGAAGCATACACTCAGGCCACCTGTAAGTGTCTGCATGAAGAGGCGTCTGTGCACTTCACATTCCAGTTCCGCAACAGTGCTGAAGACATCATGTAACTGGATATCAACATGACTGAGTGTACCAGACCAAAAGAAAACAGTTATGATAAAAAAAAACATGGCAAAATTGAGAGGCAGTACTTCATTTTGAAGCACTAACTGAGCTTTTTGCATACACTTACCTCAACTATTCAATAGGGTAAAAAAACTACATCACTTCACCTTTGCTAAAGGTCCAAGCTCATAAATTTGAGTTTGGTGACATTTCAACAACTGTCTTTTGCATCATAAGAGCTTTTCCTGCTCTTCACCAAAACTTTCTAATACCTCACATGCCCTTTCCTAATCACCACAGTCACTGCCAGGTAAGAAATATTCCTGTATCACCTAGGAGCAACAGAGACCAGAAAACAGGCAACCATGCAACCTGAAGCATTATGCATCTGAGTTCATGAAACTGTACTTCCAGAAAAAGATCAGCTATAACTGCTTATTTTAATTTTAAAATGCAGCATTTCTCCTTAAAACGCAGCTTACTAAACTTCTGACTTAGGACTAATGACATTTCTACCCTGAAAAACAATAACTTAGCTATCCCAGAAGGTTTTGCATAATGACAACAATGTGTTTTATATTGGCCAAGTAGATTTCTGTGTTCAGATACGCATAAAAATATCAGGTGTGTACTATAAACCTGGATTATAACCAGCTGCTTTTTATCCTTGGAGCAACTCTTTCATATTTCTACACTCTCTTCCACCTGACAACTTATGGCTGAAAATTTCTTGTTTTTCTTGTGCAAGCAATTGATTTTGTAGTCAAGAACCTTTCACACCCGTGGCTTTAAGCATGCTGGAAAGACAAGTAGGCTCCATTTCTTTAGTCTCATCCCTCAATACAGACAAACCTCCCAACTGCACCTTTCACTTTCACAGGAATGTTGGACTTAAAGTTTGCTAGAAAACAGAGGTAGCTAATAGAAAATAGCAAAATAGCTCACAAATCATAACAAAGCTGTGACACTGAACCACTGTAGCATGACAGACCAAAGTAATTCTAAAAGCTAGCACTGATTTTCATGTTGTTTTTCAGTTTTTTTCCTTACCTATTCTGGTATAACACTTTTTTCCGTCTTCCTTCGTGCCTTTCCTTTACAACAAGAAACTTGTGCATTTGCCTAGATGCATGGTATTTTCTGAAAACATGTGGATGTATTTCACTTGTCTCTAATAAGACATTTTCTCAGACAGATTTAAACAGATGAGACCGAATGAGAAGCTGGGCCTGAACATTTACCATGTTGTTGGCACTTAATCATTACATTTTCTCATTCTCCACTTGAAACGTGCTAAAATCAGATCTCTGACATTATGTGGGGAACTGCATGTGCTTTCTAGTATCGTCTTAATCTACAAGAGCTCATTATGAACACAGAAAAATTCATCCCTTCAAAATACTCCAAAGTGACTGTAACAGCCAGAGCTACAGGAATAGATATTGCTGCAGGACTCGACTAATGCATTTGATGGAATGACTTTGAACCCGCATACAAATAAAGTTGGTAAAGGAAAGCAGCACTTGTAGCAGTCTGACTGATGAGTTGGACAGACCAAAGCAAGCACCTAACATAGTCTGCACTGGCTGGTGTATCCTATTCCAAGTTTATTACAACATCCTGATCCTTATCTTCAAACATCAATTAAATACAATTCAAAATAAACTTAGTTCATGCAACAGTGCTGTTACATTTTCTGAGTGAAAGATCGAGGGAAGTTCTCTGCTGATCTGTGTGAGCATTGGTTCAAGTCATTGTGAGGCAGGAGATGGGAAAGTTAGGTTGCTATAGATTCATGATTTTGTTTCTCCCTCACACAACTATATTTATAACAACAGTTCATGGCCAAAGGCAAGGCAGATTAAATTCAAATGAGTGAGAATGCACTGATTTTAGGGTGTGAGGGGTGATCTCAGCTTTCCTCTGAATCCTTGCAGGAAGCAAAGGAGACTGACACCTAACGGACATTTCTACCTAAACCTGAAGACAGAACAAAAGCACAGGCTCATTAGAGTCGTGGCTCTGAAACAGTGCAATCCATGCTGTGCTAGCTGTATTTGAGGTGTCATTTGTCAGAGGCTGCAAGACAGTTTGTTAACCATCAACACAGCAGCTGACTGGGAAGAAGACAATATTATATTAATCATAGTAGGTCCCCAAGCTGTGTATTTTTTCCTGGATGCTTTATACTTTTAGCTAGCCAGCTTTACTTGATCATCTCACAAACATGTCAAAAATAAAGTACAGGACCATTCTACAGCACAACCTCCTGGTCACAAAGATCAGGCATATTCACACGTACGTTCACTCTCATGATCCAGGCAATGTTAACTCGGAATAGGTCTTTCATACACACAATGATTTCCAAAATACATCACTAGAAAAATTAATGAGATGCTAATACATCCTATTTTGAGACCCTCAACAAGAGAGTACACCATCCAGTTTTAGTGGTGATTTATTTCAATGGGCTTTAGTACTACTAACAGTACTGTTTTAGTCTTATTCATATCTGTTAAGACCCCTATATTTGTAACACTTTCTTCATGAACAGAAACCAGGTTTTGATACATATTTGTAGACCCACTTTAACAGCTATTTGCATAAGATTTGGTGAGAAACTTCCTGAGGAAAAAGGAAGAATTTCGAGTTATATGATATTCTGTACTCTGCGTATGACTTCAGTTGAGCACACTCATAAATGACTTGGGAAACAGAGACTGATTTAATCAAGCTCTTAAACTGAGTATTTACCTCTACATGCCTTAAATGATTCACTTGTAAAAACAACTCTGGTTCTTTTTGTGACTAAGAATATGATTTCTCTCAAAATTCTCATGAAATGACTCCCCAGCTGTATGTATGTGTTTATATGTCACTGGCACTGTGCATGAAAAGCAGCTGTACTGGACTTTCCTTTTGAAATCAACAAATTCACCCACTACAAACACATTCTGTTTGAATGTTTTGGTTTTTTTTTTTCTCCTTTTGGATTGAATTACATCTAAAACATTCAGAAAGTTATCAGTTTAATACCAGTGGAAGAAAAGCTTCACACAAGGCACAGGGAACAACTTGCTAGTTAAAGTTTGTATTTAAACTTGCAATCTAGGACCCAGACAGAAGAAAAGTAGAAAAAGAAATTAAAACAAGATGTGAGATAGGAATCTTTAATCAACTTCGTTGTATCAGCCTGGGCCCAGCATTCCATCCAGTCTTCTGAGGTTACCCAGCACCACTTTGAAAATGGATTACTTTCCACTGAAAGCAATGCCAAAAAGGGGCTTTAGCTCCCCTGAGGGAAATTAGAACAGCCTGGATCATCAAATGGGAAAAAATAATCATTATCAGTAGCAGTCAGAAATGAAGGGAAAGAAAAGGTGAAACTAGACTCAGGTTTCGGACCACTTCGTGCCTTAGACATGCCTTTGAAGATTGAGGTGGAGTGGGTTTGTGGTGCAAAGGAACTTTTGGTTCTCTAGGGGACAATATAAACACCTGGTTATTTTCCAAAATGTTTGGTTCAGAAACATACTTTTTATAAACACTCAGTAGCTACCCCTGGAGAGGGTAAGGAACTGACATGGTATGGAGAGATAATATATATATATATATAAAACCTCATATATGCTAACAGATGAAAAATACATTATAAGGACTTCTAGTGCATGCATGTCTTTAATCTGGTGTCCCTTGGCTTGGGTAAGAGAAGTTTTCCAACGGCCCTCACCATCACCATCAAATCAAGACTCTACCTGCAGGTGGACCACCACAGAGCTCCTGGGAAGACAGCTGCCAGCATGAACAAATGCCTCAAGTGCCTTCAGAACCAGCCTAAATATAACTTGGAATATGATGCATACATTTAATTCCAATTTCAGCAACAGCAACATACAGCTAGAAGAAACACCAAGAAAGCTGGGAAGTATCATTTTCCTGATGCTGTGAGGTTGAACCATGCGGGTTATGGCACATAGTCAGTTAAGGCAACATCCACGATAGGTTATTCTAGCCATTTATAAAAAAAAAAATAAAAATGAAGGAGTATTTCTGAAAGCACTGTTAACTAACACACATTGACTCCTAGTTTTGTCTTTTAAAAAGGAAACTATCTTGGCATGAATGTTCCATGTTACCAGTTAATGCTAAAAGAAAATTTTGTTGACATAGACATTTCCTATTTACACAACTTCTAGCTTATATCAGATGGTCAGAGCCTTGGCCCTGCTATAGCCCTCTTTTACACTACTACAGCAGCTCACTGTTGACCTTAGTTATGTATTAAAGATCCCTGGAAGCCAACAGCATGTAACCATACACCTATAATTAAGTACATACTTGAATGCTTTGTTAAACAGGGAAAGACAGATGAATTGCTGCCTATGTAACTAATGATGAAACAGTAGTAATGTACATTTAAATTGGGATTATGCCGTTAATGTTTTATGCCAGTGATACATCAGCCATTGAGGACTGGAAAGCGGTCTACAGCCTGCATGTGACAGGCCACTAGCGCACATTTGCCTGGTCACATATGGTTGGATGTCTCTTGCAAAGGACCAGCACTGGCTTTAAGAGCACAGGATTTCATGATAATGCTCTTCTCTGTAAATAGCATGGCAGAAGAAAAGCACTACCAACTTGAGATTTCCAGTCTAACACATATATAATACAAAATTGAAACAGGAGGCTCTTTCTCCCCACTAACAAATGAGACATCTAAGATTAACTTTCTACCTGTTTTTCAGTTCCTCACCATGACACCACTGATGCCTCTTACCCAGCATAAGGGCAGCACCACTAGCGCAGTCACACTGCTGGAATTTTAATTGGCTCTCCAGTAGCTTTGTTCAGAGAAAATTTAGACCACAGCACTAAATTTTTCAGCAAATTCTAATAATCCATCTATATAAGCATCTATTGATGTTTAAAGGGGTAAAACTACAGCAAAACTAGCAATAGAATGGAATATAATGACAACAATCTAGACAGGCTATCAGCAAATTGCTTATAGTCCTTCTTTCTCACCAATTTCAAATTTTATTTCCTGCCCCATACGGAGGTATCGCTGAGTGCCTGAAGCAAACTTGAAGCTGGGTGCCAAAACTATAGCTGTTGCAGTGCTGAGTGTGACAGACGCTAAGGTCCTCCCCTGAACATGTGTCCTGCAGTGGACAAGCATAAGCAATAACACATTACTTAATGTGAGCAAGGGCCACAGAGCCAGCAGCTCTAGGAAAACAGAGAAGAGCATGTAACAGTAAAGGGTCAAAGCTCTTATAGAATCTGACACACAAAAAAAACAGTGGAAAAGATTCAACCACCTGCACTGCTGAGTATATTAAATCTGGTCAGAGCTTTTGAGAAGGCAAGAAACCGTGTGTCGCAGCTGTGGCAGCTGTATGACTTTATTCCTCCTGCATCCTATTAGAGGGATTTGGCAATTTTGCTATTCCTTTTTCTTCTCCAGTGTTAATGTATTTTTTGCTGCCTTTGCTGTGGAGAAGGCACCAGCATAGCAGGGCTGCAAATTAGACTGTAGGTGCATTGCAAATTCCAGGGGTTCATTTTTCACAGCAAGTCAAAGCCACCTTTAAGCGCACGAAGCAGCTGTCCCACCATACTCTGACAGTAAGCCTAACACCCCTTTGGTCAACTTCTGGCACACAAACAAGGACTTAGATATCTTCCAAGACAGTCAAAGAATAATGTAAAGCAACTTTGATGCTACCTGAAACCAAACTATTCAAAGCACATTGCCTGCATTCCTTGGCTGCAGGCACTGAGCCAGGACACGGAGATAATCATTGTGGCTGGTGATGGGGGAGGGAGAAAGAAGCTTAAGGACCTGAGAGCTGAAGTACTCTGGTCAAGAAAATCTAGATGGAATTTAATTTGCAAGGTAGCAATACAGTCATGTTTCTCACTTCTCCCATTCCCATTAGGTGCATTACAAAATTTAAATAATCATGGACATGTTAATATTTTTTTGTTTTTCTCTTTCATCTGTTTCACAGAAAACAAAGAATCATACCAAGGAAACCAATTCTCTCTCATCTGGCATCACTTTTTCCTACCATGGCTTATGTTCTCTGTTTCAAGAGACAAAACTGCCCAGTATTTACACCCAGACAACAGTGGAAAAGTTTCTCCTTATGTTCTCCCAATCACGAATATGCCTAAGATCTGACAAACATAATTATCACAGTTTTACATATCTATCAATGTAAGTACATCAAGTCAAAATAAATCAGTTCTTTCAATACTGCAGCATCTGTTCTTTGACTTGATAACCTCTGCAGCAGTGAAATTTACACACTGTAGAAAAAATTCTGTGGTGGGTAAGAAACAGCCCCTGGGACACCGAGCACATTTTCTCCCTGTGTTATGAAAGCTATAGGGGAAAGGGGGAGAGCAGTATCTCTGTGTCACTACAGTATCCAACAGCAACTTTCTGCAACTCAGTTACTTGAAGAAAATTTCCTGGAAATTTCTTAGCAATTCTAAATATGGTTTCAACTCCACAAATTAAGCACCTTTTGATTTGTTGAAAATGGCTAATATACCCTGTTCCAGCTATTGTGTCATACATACCCGTCCCAAGCAGGTCTACATGGCAAGAGCAGCAGGCCGTAATAAACTTTCTAAAGCTGCAGAGCCAATAGAGCATAGAATTACGTATCTGTGGCCTTATCTGCCCTAGGACCCTTTAGGATGGTGCTCCAGAAGAGTCTGTTCTGCTTCCTTTTCAACTTCCAGCAGAGATGGCCTCAAAAGTTGGTTTTGCACTACATAAATCACTACTCCACTGGAAAGGATCAATCCAAGCAGCGTGTATTCTGGCCTTCGGCTATTGCCTCCTTGTAAGCAGGGACCAACAAAGAATTCTCTGTAGGTAGGTACCAGAATTTGTCTTTTAGGGCTCTTCAGGCACAAGAAGACTGGACATTTGGAAACATTTCTTTACTGAGAACATGGTCAAACACTGGAACAGACTTCCTAGAGAGGTGGTCGATGCATCAAGGCTGTCAGTGTTTAACAGGCATTCGGATAATATCCTTCACAATATGCCTTAACTTTCAGGTAGACCTGAACTGGTCAGGCTGTTGGACTAGATGATCGTTGCAGCTCCCTTCTAACTGAACTACTCTACTCTAACCCACTCTATTTTATTCTATTCTACCGAAGAAATTAACTCTCAAATGCCCTCCCTCAAGGCTCAGCAAAGTTGAGCGTTATAGAATAGTGAAACTGTAGAAAAGCATTTGCATTCACAGAACAGAAAAAAACACCTTAGAGAGTGGTTCCAAAGAATGACTTGGGAACTGCTAAAGATTCTTCTTCACAGTCAGCTGCAATGGCAGCGCTGACAGTAGCAAGAACATCTGTGGTATCTTTTCTGTTAAAAGAAGAGTATGTTCAAAGAGCACAAAAGATTTAAAAAACTCTAGTAAAGAAATAATAGTTCAGTGTTCCATGGTTTCTATGTAGAGTGTGATGTACTTATTTGGAACCTAGCACACATTCTATTTATATCGTAAATGCATACATAATACATAAAAAACACATTTAAAGAACACCAAAAACGTGTAAAATGAGAATTTTGGAGAATGCCTTACCTTTGAACCAATAAGTGTGTACAGCCATTGGATGGTTTCATTATGATTTATTACGCCATTCATGCCATCGACATAGAGCATTATCTGGCCCAAAGCTATTGTAAAGAAAAGAGATAAAATATAATCAGACCCAGTGTACACTTTTTATAATCCTAAACATTGTTGGTAATTTACTGTAAGCAGGGTTTCCAGAGATGCAGGGAGCTCAATTAAAAAAAGATATATTGGAGAAGATTTTGCTGGACAAAATCCTGGGCAACTGCAGTAACTTTACTGCCTTCATCTGAATGATATAAGTGTGAATTACACCCAGGGATAAGCACATCTTTCCCGGAAAATGCCGCATTTTATTGTCCCCAAACCTGCAAAGTAGTAGTCTACACACTGCTTACTGTCACAATGGTTCCACCAGCTACAATGCTTTACATTTTGTAAGTCAAGACTTTTACCATTCATTTCACCACCAGATAATGTTTGGAATTAGTATATTTGAATTGAGTGTTTCGGTGATTTCCAATAATACGAAAGTAAAGCAGGGTGATTAACAGCAAATATTAACCATTGCACAGTGGTCTCTTGCAAATGAGTTCTGCTCTCTAGTAAGAAAATACAACAAAGCACTATTAACAAAGAAGCATCTTTATTCATTCTATTCTAAAGCACTTAGAATAACACTTCAAAACATGCTAGTAAAATATTTCATAACAGTAATTCCATAGTTCGCAATCCTGATGATATGAGACTTTCTACAGACAACAGCTATTAAATCTTTTCTGACTGATAAGGACAGACATTTTCTGTAAGGATTATGAAAAGTGGATTAGAAAAATACATCTATCATCTTCAAAAGTTTCCACTGTTAGATCTTCTGCTTTATAGCAGGAGATCAAAGGACAGTGGGATGAAAAAGAAATCACTGATGTAACACCTTTCAGAACAGCCTGTTGGCATAACAACTCAATTATCTAACGCACAACCTGACGAGCCCCTAGTAGACCACTTTGGGGGGAAGGAGGGGGAAGGAAAAAACCCACAGGGTGAGGAGAATTATGGTGTTACTAACCTCCTAAACACATTCTGAATGTTTGCTAAGTTTTGCACAGGCTGTGTGTAGTGCAGTAATGTTTGCCTCAAGGGCAGATTTTCAAAGACATGCATATTAGGCAAGCACTTAAGGTTAGCTAAGCAGCTAACTTTCATTTTTATATGAAGTTTCCTCCTTTTCTCTTTGCTCTAGTTTGTCTACCTAAAAAAAAAACAAAACCAAACCAACACGATACTTTTAGGCATTTATAATCCTCATATAATCTGTTACACCAAGCTAGAAGCAAAGTCACCCTACACGGTCAATAAAGACAGAGAAGAAGTGAGCAAGAGGACCACGGCAAGGAGGTAACTCAGACCTTAGGCAGGCTGCATCACACCTGAAGAATGCCCATCTCTCTCTGTTACTCCTCTCCAGGAAGCAATCATTCACCACGCTCCAAAGACATGCACCTCAGGTGGATAAAATCAGGTGGGAGGGACACAGGTCCAAGTGTTAAGGTAAAAAAAATTATGTAAGCCATTCAGTGAAAGAGATAAGAATTGTACTGCCTGAATAAATGGCTGCTTTGTAGCATTTCTTTGCAGATACAGGAAAGAGAACAGTGTTATCACAGTGGTTATCAGAGAAAGTTCTTAATTCCTGTTTTTACTTCCTTTCAATGCTAAAAGATTTGGCCCTCAATCAGGATGATATCCAGTCATGATAAGGTCATCAATCTCAGTTTTTTCCCCCTTGCAAATTCTTCCGTTGGGGGTGAAGGGATTTCATTTGAATTTGAAACAAATGTGAAAGAAATTTTACTCTTAGCGCATGCTTTCCAAATTAATATAGAAATTGAAGAGAGCAAGAAGTCTCCTTTTAAAGGGAAAACACACATATAATGCAAAATTACTCCACTGCTTATACTTAGGACAATTTTCATCTGCCTGATTTTTCCTCACCCCTAATCTAGACCCCTCCACTCCCCCAAACCCTCGCACCATCTTTTTTTGTCTTTACCAATGCTAACCCAAGTATGTGATATTATCTGTATCTTTCCAGCAACAGAATCACTCTTTTGGATATAGGTGAAAAATAAGTAACACACTGAAAAAACAGTACTGCTGTCACTTGAACAAGCAGCCAGTAAGTTTCACAGGACAAAGACTTAGAAAAACCACCATGAAATGGCTAAGACAAAAGACAGGTTTGCTGTGGAATCATGCCGTCCACATAAAAGTCATTACTCCAGTAATTATTAGCATCTGTCACACACCAAGTTATCAGCTGCTGACAGACCTTGGCATGGAGCCTTGTAGTGCTATTTCCTGTCTTCAAGGGACAGAAAAATGAAAGTGAGACACGATAAGCAGGGTTGTGGAGATACCGACTTTCATTAAAAGGAAGAGTAAGTTAAGGAGAATCTGTATGTACTTTTTACAAAGTTGATGCCTTACAAATTCTTAGGAAAACAAGACCACAAGAAGAGTTAACAAAAGGAGAGTGCTGGCTTTCTTATCATGTCAAGTGTCTGTGGTGAAGAAGAAAAGGTAACACCAAGCAACCATGCAACACAGTAGCAAAATGGAAGAGACCACCAAAAACTCTAGTGTAGGAGTAGGCTGGTGGGCTAGAGGTTCTCAGGCTATCCCAGGGTTCCATTCCAGCTGAGTGGGGCATAACAGTTTTGAACTAGGGCACGGACTGGTCACAGAGCACTCTGCACTGTTTTATATTCTTTGTACCTTTTCTACCCACTGATAGCTTACTCCCCATGCCCACTGTCCTGTATGTGCATGTCTGCATGCACACTAATTTGCAAGGAAATCTGAGGTTATTTGGAAGACCAATCAAGTCCAAAATCATTGAAGTTCACATTTGTACCTGCCTTCAACCAAACTCCTCTTTTTTTCCCACTGAAAAATGAGGAGTCTATTTAATCTATTTAATCCCATCTCTCAACTATCTGGAATTCTTTTTGAAAGTATATCAACAACCTACTTGCATTAGAAAAGCTTACTATTGTGCAACAGGGCGCTGGGAGAGGGGGGTTTAAATACAAAGCAGACTTAATTTGGAATTTCTTTGTTCCCACTACCCTTGTCAAACCCTTAATCTTATGTGAAAGTAGTGTGTGACTTCACCCATAGCTATTTTCAAGTGGAAAATTGCTGGATTTCTTAGGAAAGGCTTAGGCTAGAAAAGGACAGATAAGCCAGAAATTTCATAGATTTCTGTGAAATGAGATTTAAGAAAGCCTCTAAAAATTTGCCAGTATTGGCACTGATGCTCTCCTGGGATCTTTCCTATATATAGTAAACAGGACCAAAGATCATCACAATGTACACCACTTTAACAAAGGTCTATTTTTCCCACCCAGAGTGTCAGAAGTTGTTCCTTGCCCACATACCTGCTTCTCCGATCTGCTCTACAGTTTTACATTTTAGCACAAGAATAACTTAGAGAAAACCACTGCAGTGAATGAGTAGAAACACTATTTTATTACAGTTTTCTGTGAGTCAAACCCCCCATTCACGTCAAGAATTATAAAGTTTATGCATCTTGTGATTGCATTTTTTTCCATCAGAATAAGCAAAGATATAGGGTAAGCAGGCCAAAACCAGACCCTGTTGCTTCAGGTTTCAGTTCCCGATGAAGCTTCTGGCCCAAGCTCATCAGGCACTTCAAAACCAGTAGGCGTGTTGCATGTGACACGGTGTATACAGCATGAATGATAGACAGAACTGTGATAAGGAATAACCAGCTGCAAAAAGTCATCTTTCTCACTGCTAGTTAAAATCTTTTCATCACCAATGAGAAGTGTCTGTTTGATTGCCTTCATTCCGTTTGAGAACAGATTACTAGCTCATATATATTATCTTAGGCACCGAAAGAGGTAAACTCTATCATTGTAAGTGTCCCGATGCGAAACAAAACTTCAGTATCTGTCTTGTGAGAGATTCCAAGAGGGAGAGGATACAGTTATCTAGCATTCTATTACAAAGCACTAGGTGATAATTCTGAAAAAAAAAAAAACCCAACCAACCAACCAAAAAACTATCTCAAACTTCTTTCTCCTTGCTTCCTCACTACAGAATGGCACTAGAGACATGCTGGATGTTGAGAGCTTCTCCTTTGCTTGTAGCACATTCCTACCAACGGTGCTTGCATATGCACCCTCAGGAAGAGCACATTGTTTCCATACCATCAAAGGATATTGGATAGTGTTTTACCTGATCAGAAATCATTATTAAGTACAACTTTTCTATCATCCAGCTACTCGAAATTCAACAAATCACAACAGAGTTCCTTGCTTCTAAAACGTGACATCAGGTAAAAGAGATGACTTGGCCTCTCCACTGCTTCTGAAAATGATCTTAAAAAAGCAGGACTGTACCAAACCTTAAGACTCACATTCAGATCCACAAGGCTAGGACCAGCCAAATTTTTAGGTTTGAGGGTTTGTTTGGGTTTTTTTTTTCCTCTTACTATTCATATGGGTTGGTTTTAGCTTCAGTGCAAAATCTGCTGTTTATATACTTATTCCTATTTCTTCACTCTTGTTGAAGATATCTGTAATGTCATCTAGGAAGATAAAAACAATCTTATTCCTGGCCACAAATGCATGAATATTTAATTTCTTATCAAGGTTTCTTTAAATCCCAGTTCTTTTCTTAATCTTATCTTTTTACCCTCTGTTCACTGTTCTTTCCATTATCATACACATCATCGTTGCAAAATGCTAAGGAATTAATTTTCAGAACCTCCCATATTAACCATGTAGTGAACTTGTAATAACTGTATTAACCAAGATCTAATTTTCTCACCAAAGAAAAATCACAAAATATGTTATAGACTAAAACTGCAAAGACAGTTCTGTACAGCTGTAAATGTATTGTTACCAGTATAAATCAAAAGCTCTTGTGCAAGCTAACACTATTTAAAGTTAAGCTTTTAGTTTTACACAGTACTTTGATACCTTGATTAAGTATTTGTAACTTCTGCAAGCCAGTTTCAGACTTCAAGTTTTTTCAAAGTTCAGATCTTCTGCAGAGACAAAGGAGTTCCACATCAAACTCAATTGTTGTCCTATCTACTTTAATGGGAAAATATACAAAGATACAATAAACCATCTTTTTTTAATGCTGAAAACGAGCGACTAAAGTGTCACCCAGGATCTTCCCCTGGATTACAGGCTCAAGGGAAGCTGCCATCCAGAGGTCATCCCTGGATAAACTCACACCAACCAGGAAGAGTGGATACAGCACTCTCCTGTCAAATCAACATGGCTTTCTCCAGTATACTTGAGCTTTGCAATGTACATTGCTGGCTGTGGTTATAACCAAGTGGATGTAACAGGAGCACACTGTAACTTGCCCTTAAAAGTTTATTTCAAAAAAAGTTTTATTTCAAAAACAAGGTCAAGCTCATCAAGAAACAAAAATCCTTTCCTTAACTTGCAGGTAAAACCAATGCTTTGCCATTATTTTAATTCTAAAGAGATGGCATGTGTATTTTGACACTTAGTTTAATCAGTCTGTTAAAACTCCATGTTTAACACTATGTTCTTAAATGGCACAGCTTAGTAATAGTTTACACCATCCATAAAAGCCCACAGGAAATACTGGATGATATTTATATCCCTGACATTCCTAGCATAATGGAGAGACCTTTAGATCTGTGTTAGTGTTATTATTATTCTATTCTACCTAATTGTCTTTAATAAGAGCCTTAGTTTTTGATGAACCTCAGAGGTCACTAGTAAAGAAACGTGATTTCATTGCTGATTACTACTTGAAAACCAAGGATAACAGGCTGCCAACTCCAATTTTGGAGCAGAGCTTCAGTTGACCAACAGCCTGGGAAAATGTGTCAAAGTTTTAAAGTCCTGATGACATCTATAGTCATTTGTGCTGCAGGCACTCAGAAGTCATCCATAAAAAACACAGACAAACATTTTTGGTCCTCAGAAATGGACCACACCTTGGGAATAAAGCAGGCATAAGGACCACAGAGCATCACCAAGCCTGAATATTCACTTTGAAAGAAGGTTGTGACTGACGTGTTGGGAAGGGAAGGGAAGGGAAGTAAGTAGTGTGCTCTCTTCCCTTGTGTTTTGCAGAGGAAGGTACACATTAGTAGTCAGTGCCTCTGTAAATCTGTATTCTGAGGCTCCTTAACTAGAAGGACTCTAGTTACCTTTTCAACCTCATGCACACAAATTTCCCCCGTCTGAAGCCTACTTCCCAATGGTTCTCAGTGTCCCCAAGGTTCAAGTGAAGAGAAACTCAGCCCTTCCTCAAGGGATGGCCAACATATGGCAAGTCCTGGACTGCAGAAACCTCTTACAAAGGAGTTTTCTCCTCTTCATGTTTTCTCTGCTACCCTTTTCTTATGGTGTTTTTCCCTTTAAAAAATGGCATACACCAAGGTCAAAGGACATTATGCAGCCTGAATCTGCTCAAGTGTCTCCGCAAAAGCTGGTCCTATATACCTACATACCACACAACACCTGTGGTAGTGCACAAGCCCCACCAAAGCCAAAGAAGCAAATCAGAATCGCTCCTCTTCCTACATTTCTTTTGTGATGTTTCTTACGATTTATCTGATTGAAAAGAAAAAACAGACTCTCACTTGACACTGTCAGCAGATGATTTTACCTTTTGCTATATAACCTTTACTCAGCTTATTGTACATTGGCAAGTGTTACTAACCACGTAAACCATGCTGGAGTGTAGTCTATTTAAAAGGTGAAGACTGCAACATAAAATGATGATTAAAACAATTATGATTAATCATGCAAAGCTTTCATAATGTTTTAATCATCATTTTATGTTGCAGCCCTTGCCTTTTAAATGGACTATACTACAGCATGCTCATTTCCTCATTAAATAGAAATATCTAATTAAAATGCCATATTAAAAATAAGCAAATCTACTCCAGCATTAGACCACTATTTTGTGAGCTGACTAAAAGTATGCAAATACAAAGAAAAACGAAAGAAAGAAAAAAAGTAAAGAATTAAGGAAGACGGGAAGATGGGAGGAGGGAAGAAGACAAAAGAGAAAAGAAAATAAAAGGTTAACTATATGATTTTAAAAGATAACCGTTCAACCTTGGTGCCTTATGAGGCAAAACTCCCACAGAAAAAGAGAACTTGTGCTAGCACTGAATTAAGATAACATATATGTTATAATGCATGTATATATAAAGCTGAATTAAGGTAGTTGCTTTGTACCTGAATCAACACAGTCTTTAACCCTGAATAATGTTCTTCCAAAACATATACGAAGTTACATAATTTTCTTAAGAATTTAGATTACTGGAGTTTCAGGAGTTTTTTCTGAAACTTCCACATTGGTGCGCAAAACTTAATTTCTCAAAGAGCAGGATGCGATAGTGAGATTGTCAGAGAGATTTTCTTGCAAAGTTTAGTATTCTGCAAAAGCATCAGGCAAGTGCAGAACGCTACCTGTGGAAATGTAAAGAATTAGCTCCAAGTGGAATACACCCAAGTTACAGCTATGACTTATTGCACCGAGTACTGATGCTGCAGCAAAAGAGAAGTGGTTTGAGTTCAGTTTTTAAGGATGAGGTGTCTCTTCTCATCTCCAATGCAATGTATCAATTTCAGAGAAGACTCATCTTTATGTTTGATAACAAATTTATCCTGCTTAGGCATCTGAGTGCTTTACAACAGCAGTAGAATCAAATCAGAGCATCACAGACTGCCTAAAGTTGGACAGCACTTCTGGAGACTGTCTCATCCAATCTCCTGCTCAAATCAGGGCCTGCCAGAGCAGGTTCTTCAGGACGCTGTCCAGTTGAGTGTTGAAAGTCTCTAGGAGTGGAGACCACACGATCTCTTTGGGCAGCCTGTGCCAGTGCTCAGTTACTGTCACAGTGATTTTTTTTTAAGTTTAAATTGAATTTCCTTGTATTTCAGCTAGTGCAAATATCTTGCTTCTGTCCTTTCATTATGCACCACTGAAGCCTGACTCTGGTTTCTTTACTCTCTCCAGTCATATATTTAGTCCCTGCCATAGTATTTAAATTGATTTAAAATTAATTTAAATTGAAGATTAATCCATAGCCAAGAAATTATAAACTGAGCTAGAAGCCAGAAAAGAAAAATTACCTTAAATTTAGCATTAAACTAGGGAAATTTAGCAATACTCCAGAGTTAAAAAGCGATACCTTAGCCCTTGTATTTGGGAGCCAATTGAGTAATTTAGTCTGGCAATGTGCTAGATGTGATGGTTCCAAGGTCTTTCCATCCCCATTAATCACCATGAACGTAAGCCTTCTGTCTTTGTAAACAATACTAATCCTGACTTTGAAGGTACAAAGAAGGAAACACAAACCAACGTGTGCAGAATAGAAAAGATAATTTCTGCAGCTCCCTTTCTTGAACTCCTCAGACACCTATTTACCCTGCACAAAAAAAGGTCCCACAGGTGCTAGCTGTCTTTTATCAATCATTATCAATTACATACAGCATGTCAGATTGGAATTCCAGCACCAGGAATTCACAGGCCAAAATGGTAAGCCTTGAGAACGAACACAGCATTCGGACTGGGAAACACTGCAGAGTCAGATACAAGTTCAGAAGAAAATGACACTGAGATTCATTCTTAGCATAACCACTTATTTTGGTTGTCAGACTCTGTGTGCCTTTGCACCTGGGGCAGAGAATACTCTGAGGGAATACATGAAACATTTTTTTTTTCCTGTTATATTGCAATAAGATCTTTGTTGACTGCAGTCAGGCACTTTTGCAGTGACTGACAAAAACAAAAAGCACACAGTCTTAGGGTTCCTGCCCTGTGTGGAAAGCAAGAGAATCATGGGGCAACACAGCTAGGCTGTTTAACAAATGGGTTAATCCTAGAGCAGAAAAAGAACATACAGTAGGGTAGAAGTATTCACATACCAAGCATTTTAAGTAATCAACAGTATTTCTTGTTAGTACAAAGGTAAACCTTCCAGGATGAAGCCTGTCAGTTTTGAAATGAACAAGAACAGATTCTCTCTGACTGCTTGCTTTTCTTCTTTTTCTGTTTTTCTTGAAAAAAAAAAAAGCCACATTTCCTGATATTTACATTTTTCCGAAACAAAAAGGAAGATTCTCTGGAAGCAGAAAGTAGAAACACAAGACTTTCCAGCATTATTGCATTGTAAGAGGAATAAAAGAAAAAAAAGAGAAATTCCGGCATCAGCTGAAACACCAAACATTGCTCTACCCCATACACTTCAGCACAGCCTTTGTAAAGCACAAACATTGATCAATGATCTTTTGTTGTCATGTAGTGACGTGTTGTTGCTATCACGAGCGCTAATATTTCCCAAGACTGCAGTTCCTTATTTTTTAAGCTTAACTTCATTCTATAAGGTGTTACGCTGGACAGGTAAACATGGGCCCAGTTTAAGATCCTGAAATAACAGCATTGGAATTGGTAAGGTAGCTAAATACACTTAAAGTAGACTTTGGCAGAGAGGCTTACAGTGAGTCAAAACTATTTCAATGGACATATAAAGTTACTCTTGC
The DNA here is from genome assembly GCA_033558235.1 of Neomorphus geoffroyi. Classification (NCBI taxonomy): domain Eukaryota; kingdom Metazoa; phylum Chordata; class Aves; order Cuculiformes; family Neomorphidae; genus Neomorphus; species Neomorphus geoffroyi. The sequence goes on from JAUMJM010000002.1 coordinate 25,326,832, forward strand.
TACTCAAAAGCCAAAAGCCAGTCTCCAAAATTCATATATTGTGGCATATGCTTAATAAACATGGACCTCTAAAAATGATACACACTACGTTCCTGAAAAACAGAAAAGCAACAAAAGAAAGATGAATGACAGTCACTGAAAACATTAATTCTACCACTGGTGTTTCATGTCACTTCCCACTGAGAGTTTTGTAGGAAACAAAGCATGCTGCCAAAAGTGACACTTATGTAGCCTTCTGATTTGCAGTAAAATTCACACACAGTTTATTCTAGCTGGTAGCATAAGGTGTGCTTCGGGAATACCACGGAAGAGCTACAATGAGAACAAAAAAATAAAAGAAAATTTCTACAGTCATATTCTTTCTGTATTAAGATGGTTTTTAATTCTTTCATAGTTTCTTCATGTGGCAACATATTCCAAATGGTGTTCCATCTTCTCCTAAAATAAGGGACTGTGTGTGAAAGTTTCAGAATAGAACAAGAAATATTATTTGAAGAAGCACTACAAACTCCCTTAGGTAGGCACTTCTAACATTTCTTAATACTTGTTGCTAACTTGACATGAGCTACAGGATTTTAGACAAGTCTGTAAGTTCCTATGAAGGGATGCATCTGCTTTTTTAATCTCAACAGACAGAAATGCAATGAGTGAGCAGAGAGCACAGAAATATTAAGATTGTTCTAGGACACCTGAGTAGCAAAGATAATACTCGAAATAAGACATCTTCACCATGGTATGCTGGCTACAGAAAATTCAAACTGAAAAGCCTGAAAATAAAAGCTGATGGAATAAAGATCTCTGTGGTTTTGTCCATTGAGGAATGCATCCCAACAACAAGTGATCTTAAGAAAAAAAATGCATCTGTCCCCTTTTGTTCACTGAGCTGCCATAAAAACCAACAGTGAGTATATCCTTCTAATTTTCTTCATCATAATGACCCTGTGACAGATGCCAAAACTAAATTCCTGATATACTTTTCATAAATTTATTGTTCAGCACGCTCAGCCGGTCTCTTAACATTTTGGATAGACTCCACCCTGCAGTAATGTGCGTGCCATTAAAGAATTCACTTTCATCTCTTGAATTTATGCTTGTTAGGACAAATTAATGAAAGACTCTATTCTTTAAGAACTGACTAAACAAAGCCAAAGTCAGCACTAGAAAGCAAAGTGATACAACACTTCATTAAATGTGCTTTTTATTCTTTTCGTTTCAAGAATATCTGCTGCTATGTGAAATTTAGGGTTATACAGCCTCTTTTCCAATCTCACAGTAAAGAATGTGCTCAAGTCACTAGATCATACCTCTCCTATGAAGCGGACTTCCCATGAGAAAAAGGTGCAGGGAAGAGACATCATTACAAGTCCCTTTAAAGTACAGAGCTCAGACTTCTCCAAAATATTGATAGAAATGCTTGTTTGTGTCTCTGCTAATTCATCTCAGACAATGAGCAAAGATGCCTTCCAAATTAACTATAATTCTCTTCTAATCCCTCTATTCTTTTTTTTCTTCAGCTAAGTGACAGTGAGAACGCCTTTGAATGTTGGATCCCATCTTATTACAGCAATTCTTACAAAGAAACATAGCGAAATCGTCTCTGTCAGTGTCATGCTCAGACTTTTCTCCTCTCTGACTGATTTTAGATGGGTGAACAGCTAATCAGAATGCACAGTAATTTTTTACCCTTCTCAAAATTCTCAGTATATATACTGTATTGAATTCTAACTCCTCATTGACAGAAAGACAGTTTATAGAAAAGATTGCTTTTCCCTTTATTTCCTTACCATATAAAAAGAATAAAATAGATACCCAACAAAAGAAAGATATTGAGAGCATAAACTTCATTTTGACCTTACAATGTGAGGTCTGTCATTGGTGTTGTTGCCTGTGTGGTGGCAGAGAAGAGAAAATCATGTACTTGCTAAGCATGACAATGAAGGTAGTAGATTTACCAAAGTCTAAATTTCTTATTTACCAGTAGCTATGTAAATGAGAAATGGAGATGTACAATCACATTTTATTTTCAAAGATACTTTGGGGTGATTTTATCCCATTCTGTTGATTTTATTACAATTCGGTGACCATGGCATCATTGATAATCCTCAGTATAAATGCAAGCGTGTCTCTACGTCTGTATTAGTAGTGTTCAGAACCTCATTAGTGGAAGTCACACAGGCCCGGGATCCCTGGGTAACATTAACACTAAAGAAGATGGTGTAGAGGCAACTTGGACACAGGGGAGTTTAACAGCTCCTTGTGTTAGACAGTTCAGAGCAAGGTTGCCAAGGTCTGCTCTGTGAGCAATAACCTTGGGCTCCGCGTGGAAACAGCTAAATTACTTCCAGACTCAAACCAGTCCTGTAGGTATCACAGACACTTTGGTGCAACACTCCTTTAGTAAATGATGTGGAGTGAACCCAAACCATCTGTGCATAACTGGCGTAGAAAACTATGCATCTATGGCATAGTTAGTCCATGATCGAGACAAATCCATCATGGGTAATTAGCAGTTTCTGGGTGCTTATAAAGAAGTTAAAAGAACCTTAGGTGTACAAAACTGAAGCACTTCAAATTAAAGAAATGACAGAATTAAGATTAGTGCAGAAAACTTAATCCCGCCTACTTTGTGCACAAACTTAACTACGTCAAAATCAATTTCAAGAAACATTATTTCTGAGCTTTGGAGTACTACCTCGTTCAAAGTGAGTGCTGGAAAATACTGCCTAAAAAGCACTTCTTTAATGTGTGGTCCTAGGAATGTTTTAGTGCAAACCTACTGTGAAGACAGAATATTTCATTTCCTGCAGAGCTTTCTATATTCATCAATAGAGTGAGTGCTTCACAGGTCTGAACACATTTCAGTATAGCATGACAATGAAGTAAAGAAATGATTCTGTTCTGTTGTACAGAGAAGTCAGAGCTTCTACTAGCTCTGGCTGTCACATCTAAGATACCTGACCATCTGATTTTTGAGAATAACTTTCGATATATTAGTACTCCAAGTAACCGCAGAAGAGCTGCAACTGAGTTTAGGTTCAGCTCTGTGCAATATGGTAGCCCCTCAGAAACCAACACACACAGGTAAGCAGGGAACATAATGATACTTTCTTCCAAGTTGAACATTACATACTAATACTATGGCAGAGTATCTCCCCTCATGTCAAGAACTTTAAAATGAGTAACATCACCACCCTATCTTCCCTCTGAATTCTGAGGACTGGCAATCTTATTTACAGTGTCTGGAAAACCTGAGTTTACAAACATTATGCTTGTTTAATTTTTTAAAAAAGGGGGGAAGGGTGTTAAAACAATCCCACATTAAGCCCAAATGTAATGAAACTGCTAGATTTAAAAAGATCAGGCCCTCATTGCAACAATACTTGGAGATTGAGGAAGCAGGAGTAATTTCAGATGGACAATTTGAGTTGATACATCCAGAGGCACATCACAGATCAGAGTCTTGACATCCCTGAGCTACTTCCTACGTTCCAAAAAACTCTATTTTCCATTTTTGAGATAACTCCTCTTTATCCTTTTTTCCTGGATAGCGGCACTAATAAAATATCACCAAACTCCAAAGCTTTCTCATGACCCTACTGAATTCGTAGAGAATGAAGAGCATCCCACAGTTCTTCACACCAAAATCTGGCAAGTGAAGATGATGAGCTGGGGAGAGACAACAGACCTCTAATCTGCTCCAGGCCGCTACTCCTGTAGCTTTCCAGTTGCCCTGGAAGGGCATCTTTAGCTCCAAGAATCTGTTCAAGAAACATCTCATCCTTTTGCGGGACTGGTATCTTTAGGTCTGTGAGAATGCAGCAAACAGGAATTGCCAACTCTTTGATCATCACTGCCATCCAGAACAAATTCTGCTTGTAAAATGAAAGGTTGCCAAACAAAATGGGGTAAATTATTTATTAGTGTCCACATACAAATGAACTATGAAGTGGTTGTTTATTGTCTTCAGTAGAAAGAGTCCTTGCTCTTCACAAAATTAATACTACAATCTCTAGGGCTCTTAATTTTGTTTCACAGTTGTAACTGGGGATAAATTTTCACTAATTTCACCCTTTCTGATTGCTCAAGGCAGAAGTACGGATAATGGAAAAGTTAAACGCTACATAAAATACCACCTGAGCTGCTTTATTGGTGAGGAAAATAAAGTGGAACCAAAATATACTGATTTAGACTCTCTGCTCAATCCAAACAAATTTATGTTAGCACAGTGCAAAAGCAACAGAAAATCCTGAAAGCCAGTAATTCACGTTTTGTGGTCAAACTGTAGAAAAAACAAACGTAAACAGTAGTTAGTTAAATAAGGACAGCTGCTTGCTACTGTGTAAAAAAATCCCAGAGCTTTACAAAATCAACACTGCAGTACTATGCCTGATATAAACCTGTAAAAAATTATTTCACAACCATTACATAATAAATGTTACTAATCTGTTTTATATCTTCTTGAGAAAGTCTTGAGACTTTGAAATATTGTTCTTTGTGAACTACCAAGAGTTCCATTTTTCCATATCAGCTTGTGAGAGAGCTTTTAACTTGGTTACATAAATAAGTTACCTAAAATGCATCCAATCCATGTGACTTTACAAAAAGAAATAAAATACAAAGTGGTGAGAGAAAGAAACAATATTGCTGGTACAAGCATTATAAAAATAAAGTCTATTCTTTCCCGCCTTCTTTAATCTCATTTCAAATTTAACATACAAAAAGGCCCAGAGCCAGAATGCTTATCCAAACCACATAAATGTCTAGACAAACTCTCCAGACTATGCGGCCCTGTCCCCAAAAAACCTGCGATTTCTTCCTAATGCTGCTTTTCAGCAGGAATGGCTAGTAGAATGCTATCTTTTCCCACCAAATCTTTGATCAATCTTTTCCTACCACATCTTCCCATAGAAGAATCACTGTCCTTCCTTGCAATGTGATTATTAAATGAAATAGGAATGGAAACCAACCCCCAAACGTGCAATGACCCTACAGCAACAAGGCACACCACATTGCTGCTGTGATAGCCTCTGAGAAACACCAAACTAATTCCCTTATTCCCTTCCTGAATTCCTGAATGGGGTCAGAGGGAGGGAACAGCATTTACCACCGTGCAACCTAGTTCATGCAGCTGGCCCAGCTTATAATGTAAACATGGTAACACCTTGGGAAGGTCACTCGGAGCAATGGTAGCATTAGCAGAGCAATTAATTTCAGGTTGACTACATGCATACCGCCCTCTTGCTTTACCTTCCTCCCTACCTTGTAGAGAGAAACAGAAGGAGGAGGCTTTACTCATTCTCTGAACAGAAATTCTGAGAAGGTGAGAGATGAGATTTTTTTGAACACTGAGAACATCTTTTTGTTTTGGGACAATTTCCAGCTTTTCATTTTATTTATCCGTTGCCAAAAGAAACACTTTATAGTTTTCTCATTAGTCAAAGGGCTTTATGAACATGCTTGAAGGAAATTATCTAACTAACTAAACAAGCAAGACTTTTCCAGGCACTTCACATGCTTGATGAAAAATTGGCCGCTACATGGAAACAGCACCTGTAGAGCTAACTGTTCAAACTGAAGTGTGTTTACAATCTCCTTAAAAATTCTTATTTACAAATGCATATGGAAAATTTTCAGATCCTCTATGCCTTTCTGATCACTAAAAAGAGAAATTAAAGGAAAAGGGAGACAGAAATTACATTTTTAAACTCCTGAGACCTTTCACTTTTTTAAGGGTTTAATTACATGACATTTCATAAAGCTGGAGAGTAAAATGTAAAACAGAGACACAGCAAGGTACTGGAATCCCAGGTGGATTTCCAAGGTCACACCGAGCTTCCCTCAGAGCCCTTGATGACTACAAAGCTGAAATCAGATACTGCTGCATTTACCTCCTCTGTCTTCTTTCATCACCATTTTTCTTAAATCTAGACTGTCAACTTTAACAAGTCTTCTGTATACAGTATACACTGCACACATTCTTCATCTAATTTACATGAAAAATATAATTTATAGAAGAAAGAACTCAAATGCCAGCTATATTTTATTCTTTATATGATGGGCTGTCACAGTGCTTTCCTCTTCCATCTTTTCTACTGTGCGTTTCCTTGCACAATCCGTCACAAGCACTGTGGATCTAGCAAGGCCAGTCAAGACCTCTGCAAAGAATTGTACCTTTCAAACAGGGTAATACATTTCCTTATAATTTTCCAAACCCATCTACAGTGGCACTTACAGTTACAATCAAGCAAATAAATTTCAGAGAGCTGGAAGTTCAGCAGATTCCCAAATGGAGAATAAATGTATCATTAGAGTGTAAATTACTTCTTCCAAGTCATTTCTATAGTCCAGTGACAGTTTTTTTCTCCTTGCATCTTGTAATAACATGCATTTGTTTTGGGGTATGTTTGTGCGAATATTTTTGCTTTTAAATATACACCACATATACAGATACATGTCTGCAGATACACAAATCTAACTATACATATCTGCATTTACACATCCTTCTTCCAAATTTCAAGTCTTACTGTATCATAAAAAAAATATAGCCACTTCATGATAAATGTTTTCATGTGTGTCTAATTAGTTTTAAAAAAGGATTGCTGTTTATTTGTACAAGATCTTTCAAATCATGTTTTCTAATCCCAGACCTTCATAGTGGTTTCAGAATCCTATTTTTATGACAAAATGAATGCTACAAACAACAGATGATGTTGCCTTGTTTAAGGTCAAGGACAATAATACACATGGAGAGAAAAGTTTCTGTTTCATACTATTTTCCTCACTGATTCTTACTAGAATATCATTTCAGCAGCTGCAGAGGGATATCTCAGAAAGCTCAAGAAAAATAATTTTCTAAACCTAGCTTTCGCCCACCAATCTATAAATGTTTTCCTCTTTTTTCCTTCCCACTTCAGTAAAGTCTGCCAAAGTGAAATTTTAAATCATTGTTTATTACAACTTAATAGTATTTAGTGGAAGAACAACGGTTCTGCAGCTTTCATTTTCAGAGTTTCAATGCGAAGTGACTTTACAGCCTGAATTTTGAAGAGCAGAATGTCAGTCTACTGTCATCACTCTTCGAAAGCAAACAAAAGAGGAACTGCCACAAGAAGTTTCTGAAGCCAAATGAAGAAATATGAAAACATGCAAGCAAAATCTGTGATTTTTTTACTTTAAATAGGCCTGAATGATATATTTTACCACACAACTATTCTGTAAGCAGAAGAACTCAGTTTGCAATGATCTCATAAGAACAAGAAGGTATGATGTGCATACTTGAAGAGCAGGAAAACTAAAGAATAAGAGAAATATTGAAACTCTGAGTATTTCCATTGGTAATAGGTACATGCATACAGAAACAGAAGAGGCTCTATGGAAGACGATACCAATTTATAAGGATGTTTGATTCTAGTGGCTAAAGTAAACACTTGACTATTGGATTAATCATTACAGAAACAACAGTGAGCAAAAACATAAAGTACTCCACATAAACTCTCTGTTCCTGACTTCTGAATGACTTAAAGAACAGCTATAAAAAGCCATAACGGCAATGTCAAAAGTGTAAACAGTATGAGTCTACTGTTTCCTATTAAGTTGAAGTACCTTCTCGTTAAGTTTTATTTTCAGGAGAAAGAACTACAGTAGCAGAGCCATACAGACAACCTAATTTACCTAAATTATGGCAGTCTCTGTTAGCATAGCAGAAAACAGATTTCCTGCTGAAGAGAGACAGGCCCTTCCTTTGGACAATTTCCAGCAATTATTAGCTTATGGCCACTTTTCCCCTCTGACCTTCACACATGTCAAGGAAGCAGCTTCTTCTGTAGAAAGTCACAGCCAGGGTTCTAAATTTCCTTCTCCCTTCCATGAGACAGAAGCTTCATTGATTAAGAACAAAAATTAACTGGAAAACCAGAAAAGGCAGTCATTACAAGAAACCTTACTTAAGTACACGCAAATAAATTTCACTGACAGTACTGACAAAAAAGGGCACTGTCACACCTTCATAGGCCTGGTAAGCATGCACTGGTTTTTCAGGTCAAGACTATAATGAACAATCCCAATTTATTAACATTAATTTCAGAAAACAGCTTCACAAAGACCAGTTCTCTTCTTCTTGTTGGTTTTACTAATGAAAGGGACAATCTAGTTAATTAAGTCTGATTTTCACTTAAGTACTCCAGATGCCACTTGAATCTGTTGTTAGTCTCCTGACATAAGATATCAAGCGATGGTTGCTTTTTGCTGTCTATATGACTTATTAGCACTCAGTGCTGGAAAGCAGAATTACATGCTATATGTCCTGTCTCACCAGAAGTCGGGCAGAATAGAGGGTGAGATGAAAACAGCACTAATCAACACAATTTTAATTTCAAGGTAATTTAGTCTAGGGATTTTGTTTTTAAGTGCAATATGAAAGAAAAATATGAAGTAGAGAGTCAGCTGCCATTTTTCTAAGTTAACTGGGTTTTTTAAGGGAAGAAAAGATTGCTACAGTAAGTGCTTTAGTTTGAGGCCTAAAATACATTACTTCTGACACAGAGAACGCCAGTCATACATATAAACTTGAAGAAATGTTTCACAGTTCCCCAGCCAATACAGTGCTAGCTGCACCATGCTCTGAAACAAAACTACACTGCAACAGGGCAGGAACCAATGGCCCCCTCCACTGTAATAGAAATTCCAAGAGACAAGAAAACCTCTATTTCTTAGCAGACCAACTAAGCACAGGTAGAAACTGTCTGAAAGGACAGGATGGGTTAAGCATGGTAACGAGGACAGCAGGAAAGTAATTTTGCCTTCTTTCCCAGCCAACATCTGTAATGTATTAGAGAGCTTCACCCTCCTTGTATTTTGCATCTCAAACACCTGAGTAAAACTGGATCCAAAGAAAGGATGTCAATTTTCCTTTATCTTCAACACTGAGATTAAATTCAAATAACATTGCCACTGAATAAATTACATAGAAAAGAGTAAATGGCAAAGAAAATGGAACCTCATTGTAATCTGTGTCTCATAACACATGGTGATAACTTTTGGACTGTTGCATTTTATTCTGATACAGGAAAGCAACCCTGTAACAAAGTTAATCTGAGTACTTAGAAAAAGGTATATGAATTTCTGTGGATATCCACTCCACCCCAGCCCTCTGATGCACCATGATACAAATATTATGCTTATTATGTATTGTGCTATTATTCTGAAAGCATTTACAGGTTCTTCGGCATGCTTTACAGGAATTCCACACTTTGCTCCCAGCACTTGTCTCTTTCACTATCAGCTGGCTTTACGTACCCAAGTGATTATTTGGCTAGGCTCCTAAAGTACATCAATAAAAGCATGGCTTTGCTCTGCAGGGTTCTCTTGAGAAGTGTGTCTCTGTCAATAATCCAGTGGCACTGAAGAAATTAGCTTCTTAATTTCACCAAGTTAGGTGTATAATGTTTAATAACACAAACACTTAATTTCTTCTCCTTTCTTCCAAAAATAAAGAGAAGAAAAACATTAACTTAGATTTTCTCCCATCTTTCCCTTACTAGACTCTAATAGAAATGGCGACATCTTCTAAGTAATAATTTAAGAACCATACTGATAGCATATACATCCATTATGTGAGCACTTTCCTAAGGCATCAGACTAGTAGGGTAGCCAAACAGCCACAGTCTGCTGTTGCCCTGTGCTAAAAGAGACAGGTTGGTTCAGACTGTTGCAACAACACGGTGGAAAGGGTGGTAGCTATTACTGAATATGTGTTCAAGCAGTAACAACCACTTGATGCTCCCAACCATCTCTTTTGGAGTAGTAGCAAATAGAGTTCTAGGTCACTTACCAGCTTTCTGCAACTCAGCCCACTCCAATAGAAAGGCCCCTGGTGCTTCTGCCCCAAGCAGCATAATCCAATTTAGATCACAACAGGAAGAAGCCTCACACCTTCTCCATGCATGCTCAAGAAAGCACCGTAAACACATAATTTTGCCAACAAACTAAAAAGAAAACCCACAAAAAGTTAAAAACAGTAAATAGCACAAGATTGTACAGGTGGTCATGTAACTGGAGTCAAAACTGCCTTTGCAAGGTCAATCCACAGGCCAGCAACAGCAAGAAGAAAACAAAGATGTTTCAGCCCAGTCACTGGAGCAAGGATTTCACTCACATGTTGAAAAAGCCAGCGCCATCACCGGAAGATCATGGCACTCTCCTGCTCAAGGGAGATGCTTACCCTTTTGCTGCTGCAGCCATTAACACGTGCCGATGAATAACTGGATCAAGAACTGAAAGAAGTCCAACTGACCCATCAGTGAATTTAACCAGGACCAGCTCCATATTCCAGACCAATGGAGTGGATGTTACGGGTTAAGTAAGCAAACAGCAGTAGTGCAGGAATCATATAATCATAGAATGTCCTATGTTGGAAGGGACTCACAAGGATCATTTTGTTCTGCATTTTGGAACAGGAAAGTAATGTTTTCCCTAACTTCCTCCAGCTAGAATTGAGGTAACAGAAGCTATCTTTCCATTTACAGATATACATAATACCATAGTACCGCAAAGTCATACCAAAGAAATGCTTAGTCTTTCACAGTGGGAATATTGCTTTGTAAAAGTAAGGATGTCTGTAAAACTTTTTTTGCAAACAGTAATGGTATAAAGAAGATGTGAATCATCAAGGAGAAGAAATAATCAAAATTTTATTTTCTTTAACTGAAAGCCCTCTTAATTTCATTTGAATGGAAAAATAAGACAAAAAAGAAATAATTTCCAAAAATGTAACATGCAATGTTCTTCATTAGCAGCAAGAATAACCCAGATTTAAAATTCTTTCAAATTATTAGAGCATATAAAAAAGCCCTCAAACACAATACGGTTCTTGTTGAAAACATAAAAGTTGGGCGAAGAGTAGAAATGCCAATAAAAATTACTATATTTAGATAAAACAAAGTCCTACATATTCTATATGAAGTGTATAGCAAGACACCTACTGGCATTTCATGATGTATAGTAATGTGTTTGCAGTTGTCATGGAATAACCCACTAATTAGGATGCTTTAATTTTACAACTTTTGTATAAATCTTCTGAATAAACACAAAAGAACATTATGGAAAAATGAGAGCTTCAGCTGAAGCAGCACTGCATTATCCTGATTATTTTTAATGAACTTTTCCAAAGATTGCATTTACAAAAAAGGAAGCTCTTGTTTTTCAAGGGAACGATCATGGTGCCTTTGATGCAAAATGCCAGTAAATGTCAATACAACCAAGACAGGAAACTGGACAGGAAACACAACATGAGCCAGAAGTGTGCCCAAGCGGCAAAGGCGGCCAATGGTATCTTGGCCTGCATCAGGAGTAATGTGGCCAGCGGGACTAGGGAAGATATCATCCCCTTATACTGGGCACTGGTCAGGCCGCACCTCGAGTACTGTGTCCAGTTCTGGGCCCCTCAGTTTGAGAAAGATGTCAAGATGCTGGAGTGCATCCAGAGGAGAGCGACGAGGATGGTGAAGGGGCTGGAGCACAAGCCCTATGAGGAGCGACTGAGGGAGCTGAGGTTGTTTAGCCTGGAGAAGAGGAGGCTCAGGGGAGACCTTATAGCTCTCTACAACTGCCTAAAAGGAGGTTGTAGTCAGGCAGAGATTGGTCTCTTCTCTTAGACGACCAGCGTCAGAACAGGAGGACACAGTCTCAAGCTTCACCAGGGGAGGTTTAGGCTTGACATTAGGAAGAAGTTCTTTACTGAGAGGGTGATTGGCCATTGGAATGCGCTGCCCGGGGAGGTGGTGGAGTCACCATCCCTGGAGGTGTTTAAAGCGAGATTGGATGAAGCACATAGTGACATGGTGTAGTTGACGAGTAGTTGTAGGTGTAGGTGTTGGGTCATAGGTTGGACTCGATCTCAAAGGTCTTTTCCAACCTTATGATACTGTGATACTGTGAAGATAGATCTTTTAGTACTGTAGGAAAAACAAAGCTAATTTTTTCCACGCTAGCATAATTTTTAGGATGACTGTGGTTTTGTTTGTTAGGACATTACAACATGATGGGCAAATAATTATGAAAAGGAGTTATCACAGTATTTTTCATTATTTAAGACTCCTGGTCCCAATTTCTGTATTTCAAACTTGGCAAGGGTTAACTCCTATTAATGTCAGTAGGATAAACAAAAGCGCAATCAAGCCCATCAGGTCTTAACCTAGTTTGAAATAAACCTTGCAAATTCCTGCTGGTAAGAATCATATTAGTTTAAAATATTTAAAGACAGAAACGTGCCCACTGGATCATGATGTGCACACATCGTGCCTATATGCAGGAGTGTTCCAAAGGATTGCAGTCAGAAGGAAGAATATTTCTAATACCATTACCTGAAAAGGAGCAGTTCCTGTAACATCACAACAATCTGTTTTAACTACAACCTCGGGTCTGGAATGATGTTACTAGCTGAGAATCTCCTCCAGGCTTCTTAGTCTTTTGACTGCGGAGTAAATCTTAAAAATATTATGCCTCTTATATGTTCAAATCTGTCTGAAACACAAAGAAGCCAGTCTGGTTTACTTCTAATAATTCAATATTCTTTAAGCAAGTCTTTCAACTTCAGAGCACTGGTATTGGTCATGTTCTCCCTCTCCTCTGCAGCCAGAAAACTGCTGCTGAATACACATGCTGAATCAATGTATTCCTGAACATCTAGGTAATGCACTGATATACAGACAAGAAAATTTAAAAATTAACTTTTTATTCATAGAATCCAAACCGTAAATAGAATTATTGCAGTAAACGCAAAAGAACAAGATACAGGAGTGCAGGAAAACCCCATCAACCTAGCTTTAAATAAGTTTCCCAGGAAATTGTTACTTCTACCCTAATTCGCCCATGCGTTTAGTTCAAAGCCCAACATCATCACTATCTTTCCATGACTCCCCCATTCCACCCCAGGCTTCCAGAGCCCATACAATGATTAAGATGCTCAATCATGAATCATTCCTCCTGGGTCCAATATGACTTGCTTCATGGCTCTCCACGACGTCATGCACAAAGGACAGTGTAGCCACAACATTCCTCTGATTCCTGACAATCACAAGTGCAGCTTGGGGAAAGGACACATAAATCAAGGACAGAACATCAGTTGCCTTATTCACACTGAAAACATGCCAAGAAACTAGATTCTTGAGAATAAACCATCAGTAGTTCTTCAAGTACTTTACATTTCAGAAAAGCAATATCCCCATAGTATAACAGGAATAGTCTTCAGTTCCTCCTGTTAGTTTATATGCAGCTTTCTTGACCTAAAGATATCATTTTCTTTGTACCTGGTCTTGTCTGAAGCAAGATGATGTCAACTACCATTAGTGAGATATTGCAGGATAGAAAAAAACTAACCACCTATTTTTTTGCCAATAATTTTGTAGGGGCATGCTTTTATTGTAACAATCACCTATGGGTAACCACAGCCACACAGCAGTCTGAATACTATGGTTGTAACAAAGCAATAAATTTGGATACACATTGTGAAGAAGCATGTCAATGTCCAGCTGCAAGTTAGCTCACATGAAATTAAAAAACCACTCGAGGACAGTGCTCCTTAGCATCACAGCATCACTGTATTAAAATAAATTATCATATAAAGAGTGCAGGCCATGATTTCTGGAAATTCATTTGACATAAAACGGCATTAGAAAGGGTTTTCTAGGCAGAAAGCAGGAAACGCTCTGAAAGAGGACTCCACGAATACCTCCAGTGCTTTCTCAAAGTTTCATGCAGAAGTAGTCTTCTTTGTCTATCAGACAGCATTCTAAGGGCCTTGAACAGATCTGGACCAAACACAATTGCAAGTGACTGAATCTGGAATGTCCATGAGAAAGAACTTATGAGGGCTTATCTAGTTTACATGCAAGTAATAATTGCTGATTTTGCACCAAATATGCAGGCTTACAAAATCACTTCTAACAATGTTATTGAGCTCCAAGCCCTATGCAGACTCTCCCTGAGCCGCCCCTGTCCATGGTACTCGCCCAACCACCTCCATGGTGACAGGCCACGACGTGGATCAACTTTGGTTCTAGGTGCCACATCCAACCACACAGTCGTTATAATCAGGTTTCAAAGAACACACACTATAGTTCTGTTGGCCAAAAGCTGGCTCTGCTGGCCTGGATTAGTGAATAGGATTCTGGCTTGCTTTCCTTATTTTGGACATCTTGAGTCTTTCTACTCAAGTATTTGTTCAACTGAGGCAATGAGACTAAAACTCTTTGAAATGACTATTCTGTCATCCATAAATGCCAGCAATGGAAAGTGATTAAGTCCAGCCTTTTAAAATACTGGACTTGTGGGTATCATCCAGTTCCAGTGGAATCAACTATAGAACTTAAGTGTTTTTCTGAGTCTGTGGTACAGGCAGAGTCCCGTCCTCATCAGCTTGGCAGTCCAAACCATGCCAGGACACTTGTATGTAGTCATAAGAGATCCAGTCCTCTGAATTTACAGGTGGTTCAAATGTCCTTTTCAACTTGTTCTTTTAGAATCAGCATGGGTAAATGGCAGTCATTCACAGGGGTTTTGTTTCTACAGCACATATTGTATGGGTATAAAAAATTACAATGCTGGCTACTAATCTTATGTTACCTCATTTCCTACTCATCTGTAGAGGTTTAGGGAAAAGTGACATTCACAGTACATAAGTTCAGACACCAAATTACGAATCCAGTTTTTCCAAGCTGCCCTTAAAATCAAAGAGAGAGACTTGGTCTTTTACTAGGTGATCCAGGGAACCATTAAACCCACTAAACATGTAACAGTGCCATGGCTTTTTATCATAAGCATTAACTATGGCTACAACACCAGGATTCCCAAAACCTGAAATGGTGATTTCTAGATGTTTACCCTCTCTGAACCTTGAGTTCAGCAGTAGATTGACAGGGGCTTTTCTATTTTCTTCCTCATATCAACCTTCAACATGTACATACCAAGTGCAATGAAAAACACTGAAGGACAAATACTTTTCATAAAGCTAACTATAAGACAGCTTATTCAACCTCTTCAAAGACAGACAAACTAAACTCATTGCTTGAGGGAAATGACCACAGATATTCAGATTGAAACTCTGTATCACCAATGACTTTCTTGTCATAATTGAGACAGCTTTTGGTCCTAGCTTCAGTATACAAGTTTGAAGAAGTTTCTCCCCAGTTCCCTCTACTGTTCTTGAGGAACTCATTCAGATTAAAATGAATCAAACTACATCAAATAGTCAAGCCCTTTCTAGGTTGAACTGAAGGTGCAGACACACACTGATGCCCTCAAACAGAAAACTGAAAGAAACGAAAGATAACAGCAGATACGGAACAATTGCTAATCAGGGAGCAAATCCAGTCCAGTCATAAAGGAGTGTTGTGTTCTCTCTTAGTTAGGCAGTTTAGCTGACTACCTGAGACAAGGTAACTAGAATTCGGCGAGAGGATACTTACTACATATTTAACTGCCTTAATATGCACTGGAGGATTGATATAATAGCAAGATCCCAAGAGACATTTCTGATAAACATTTACTTCTCAATCAGGTCATGCTCTGTTAATTAATTCATGATGAAAATGTTACACAAAACTCAACATCAGAACACTTCTTTAAATATCAGATTTTTAGATCAATTCTTTGCATGCAAAATCCAAACAATTACACTCTGAGTATAACTGGTTTAGCAATCATCCCATCAATTCATATTACTACAGCTAAAGACCAGAATAAAGCAATACGAGTAATTTTATAACACACTACTTGCCTATGTATTTTCAGTATTTAAAGTCAGCCATCAACCTTATGAAACAAAAACTGGGGGTTCATTACATATGGGACAAGTATTGCTGCTTGTTACTAAAACTGCTTGATAGTTCCCATGAAAGCAGTCATGGGTCTAGTTGTTTCCTCAAGTTTTGAGTTTGGACTGAGACTTTCTGTGAAAACTCAGAAAAAACATAATCTGATGTAAGTGAAAAAGCTCATATAGACCATATTGCATTATGTCCAAACTTTGTAAAGTTGTTTTGAAATAACGTATGCAATCAGCTAAAATCTCTGAACACTCTATGACTGGAGCTCAAAAGCTCCCAGTTGTTGCCTATCAAGGTAGGATATGGCACTCAAAATAAGAGCTGAAAGCTTGTGATTTGCTTTTTTGGTTTTGTTGTAGAGGAAATGCATGCTTACTCAGGTGGTGGGGAATTCTAATCTGAACGCCAAAGGAAACAAAACTTAAATCCAGAGGGGTTCCAAGAAATGAAAGTGTTACTGGAGGAACTCTAACAGAATTTTTGATGCATGTTTGAGGGTTATGAAAAGACATGAAGTGACTGGGATAAATAAGGGAAACAATGGGAAAGAATAAAGTCTATTTGGCTGGAGGGAACATAGGGATTAGGACTAATGTGAGCAATGTTGAGGAAAAAAATGGTTAAGAGATAAGACACTGAAGTTGCAACTACATACTAGATAGTGGTACATCAACACTGTCCCTTATTGGTTTATCTCAGTCTAAAATCTAGGTTTTGCTGGGACAGGTGTTTGTGTCCCACCTCAGAGAACTGGACTGGGTAATTCAACAGTACTAAAAAAAAATTCCAAAACAACACCAAGATATCCACCTTTTCACACTCATTTTTCAGATGAACACATTCCTCTGTCAAATGCATTATATTGTCACACAAACATAGCTGTGGTACCAGAAACCAGGACAGAGCGCAGAGGTGGGAAGAGGCAAAGGAAAGAAAATGTTTGTCAGGTTAAACATGTGAAAAAATTAATATAAATTAATTGATGAATATTGATTAATAGATTATTGATGTAAATGACTCAATAAACTGATGAAGGTGAAAGGAAGTTCATGTGGGAAGGGGAAAATGTATCTACAAATCACAGAAAGACAACTAGCAAAGGCTTGACAAAAGTCTATGTGGGAAATGAAGTCCTAAGAGTGAAAATTGAAAAGCCAGAAAGTACCATATCAGGTTCGGAAAAGCAGCCCAAGGACAAGTCCAAAACCAGCAGTTAGGCTTAAGGAATCTTTCTAAATTCATAATATGTCTGTTCTCAAGTGCCTTATTTCCTTATCTGAAACACAAAGACAATGCGACTCATTCAGTTCTTGCATAACATTTAGTGACAAAATAGAAAAATCCATGAGGAAAACAAACCTTTTGTAACAGAACGTTCATGGCACAAAATAAATCCCAAAGCCTTGGGAAGCACTGATGGTAAGACAAGCTATTTAAAAGGTGTTCCTTAAGTGCACAGGTGCAATGGTGCTCATGAACTGAAGCAGAGCAGCTGTGGAAAAAGTCAGACTACTGTGCGATGAAAGCCTGGATCAGATTCCATACAGAGGGCATGCATGCCTGCAAAGTAGGATCATAGAGGTATTTCTTAATTTTCAAGAGTTTTATTAACCAGCTTTAACGTATTCTTAGTGCATTTGTCTATAATCATCTTAGAGGACACAAGAAACCTTTATCAAAAGCACATATAAAGAGAATATTCTAAGCAACCTATATATCTAGTTAATACATAAAACAATCAAGGTTTCCATCACAAATATTAACTGAAACACTAAAAGCAAGCTTATCATAACTCACTATTGAATTTCGAGAGAAGTTGGAAACTACGTCTCAGTGTTGCTCCATTAAAAGTAAAATTTTGGCCTGCCGTGGTACCTGGGGGAGAAAACAGTGCCTGCTCCCTGCGACCGCCCTCTGCATGCAGGGGCAGGCTACCAAGATTGGGAGTATCCAGGGTGAAAGTCTGCGGACAGTATCTTGTTATTTCAGATACTTGAAGCTCATCAAGAATAAGTGCTGCACAATCCCACTTTACTTAAAGTCAATTTGAGGTGTAACTTTAAAAATGATGGAGTTCTTTTTGAAGCTGGGATTTGGAGTATAAAATCAGAAAGCCAGGGCATCAGGGTACAGGGACAGAGATGAAGGAAGCTGAGATCCTTGTCTAGGCAGGCGATAACTTACAGGGGGAGGGGTTTAAGCAGGAGGATATTGCACAATATTGACAGAAGCCCTTAAGACCCCATCTATCATTTAAATAAACTCATTTAAAACATATTATAGATTTGCTAAATCCTGAGTATCATTTCCAAGATTAAAGTTATTGTGTTGTAACAGCAAAACTATCTGACAGCATTCCTGGCAAACAGGAGTATTTTTAAAGTTTCTTCATTTCAGGAAACGGTGAAATGTCAAAAGATAAAATAGTAAACTCCAAAAGAAAGTTTGTCTCTCCATCCCAGCCCTTCACTACAGGTAACCCTTAGGATCTGCCCTTGATTTCCCAGCCACGGGGATCTTCCTTTACAGAAACCCTCTCAGTATCTCGTATATCATTTTCCTTTCTTTAACGTGTCCTTTTGGGCCTGATATGATGGGAAGCCACCGATGTGAAAACCTTAAACTCCTCTTCTCTATACTCTCTCTCATGCAGAGATTTTTAATTTACTGAGTGAGTTCAGCATCAGTAAATTGCTGCACTCCTAGAATTTCTCAATGCTTTTTGGAAATATCTACCTCTGAGACTGAAAGATTCCTGTCTTGGTCTTAAGTTCACAGGCCTACAATCCTTCCCGCTCCTGTACATCCTGAATATCCCATTCTTTTTTGTTATTACTTTCACGATCTCCAGGTGGGGGGGAGCGGGGGGGGGGAAGAAAAACAAAACCAAAACCCCCAAACCAAAGTATTTATACAGTTGGGAGGGCAAGAATACTGGTTTTCTTGCTATCAATAAATCAAAGAGTGATAGGAAAAAATGATAAATTTTGCATGGCACCTACATCTGTCTTCACTAAAAACTCTGGGAAGAAACTTAACAGTGATAAATTATTGAAAAACTCATCCTAAACAACAGAGGTAATGTATTTTCAGCAGCTAGTGCAAGCTGGCGCTCCTGTATTGCCATGGGGCAGAAGGTGGTCCCAGGCTCCTATTCTGGCTTGACAGCATCAGCTTCAGGGATTTAAATGGGGAAAAAATTAAATGTCTCAAACACTGAAAACAGGAAATACTCCTTCTTGCACAGAATTATGGTGAGAAAGAAATCATGTTACAATTAATAAATTCATAGTTTAACAATCCTTACTTTTTGTCAAGAAGATACCCTCCACAGCAGCAAACAGAAAGGTTAACTATTCCCATGTGCTCACTAAGATCATTCCTCACTGTCATCAGCCTATGAATATTGTACACTTTTTCTTAGACACCTATGTATGAACACAGCAGTTATTTATTGGCTAATAATCAATACTATGCTAATACATGCAAGTCTACTGGCTTAGTTTTTAAATTCTTTAATTGTCTATGCTTTTTTAATATATTGATACAGTAGCAACCAGAGGCGTAAAGCCCAAAGTAATGAAAATAAGTATTTTAAGAGTTCACAGTCTATTATACTCGTTTTCCGTTTGCACCTATGAGAACATGACTGATAGAAATGCATATACATTCACATTTGCAAAACATTCACACAGGGCTAAAATGTAACTTAAAATCAATCAAACATATCTGGATATGGAAATCAACTCTGAAGTCATTTAAAGAATCTCTTTTTTGACACATCCCTATGTCACACAATAATCACCTTCATAGTAACAGTCAGCACTTTCTAATTATCCTACACAGTTCACCCTACCTCTCTCCATTCTCCTTTAAAATGTCTCTAATTGTCCCTGCTTCTGTATAAGGATTGAGCACTCTGTGTGGCAGCTTCAGTCACCATCACAAATAGCTCTGGAAGTATCTAATCTTGAAATGGGAATAATCAAAAACTATTTCCCAAATGCATTTTACTGTGTTTTATGTGCATATATTCAATGTAAGTAATCCACAGTGAAAATTCCCAGCAGCTGCTTACTTTGAGCAAGCGTTCATGTCTGTGCTGGATTATGAATGTCTTTATTTTATGCACATTTTCTCCTTCTCTAATGAATGAGGCTTCGGATACTTTCAGGCTAAAAGATTACAAAAAGGCAGAAATACTCTGTAGTAAGTTCCTACCAGTTGGAATCAGTACATTGTTTTCAAGGCTCATTTATGAAGTTTGACTTGTTAAATCATCTAACATCCACAATGGCTTTAAAGGCCCCTGGGACTGCCTCCCAAGTACTTATTCTTTCCTTAGTAGCTAAGGACGTGCATTTTTCATTATTCAGTTCCTCGTTTTTCACAGGGTCTGCACAGCCTGAAGTGTCAAATTTCATGCGAATTTCATAAAGCACAAAAAAAATTACACAAAACCTGAAGATTCATTTTCATGGAGATAGAAAGCAACCCAAAGTCTCCCAGACTCTGTCAGCTTTAAAAACAAGGGAAATCCATAATTTTATGGTGGTGTTATTGCTGAATTCCATGTAGACCAAAAGAACCCTATATCCTCCTCATGAGCAGTCCCAACATGAAAGGCCATTTCATATAATGCACAGAGCAAGGAACAGCTCTGTTTATTTGTAGATGTGTAAATTACTATAGGGTGGTTAAACTTTTGAACTCAAATTTGCTTTGGTGCCAATTCCCATCCCAGACTGGGAGGACTCGTACTGTATGCTCCGTGTGAGGATCATCTGGTTTTGCCTCCAGATGAATCACAGATCAGAATCACATCCAGGGAGAAGGGAGGGAGGAGAAGGAGGCAGGAAGGAGAGGGCAGGGCTTCCTCCACAAACTAATGGAACACTTAAAGTTGTATTTGGCAGGAAACTCAGTGTAATGCCTGCATAGATTGAGTCTAATTAATATAATTTCAAAATATACAGATGAGAAATTAAAAACGGAAATGCTAAAAGCATTCAGAGGAAAGCAAAGCGGATGTTTTCCCTCTTTTTAAATTGCATAGTTTCCAAGGTCAAGGTCTCTTAACTACCCTTGTACAAGCAAATAAATGCATTTAGACTTAAAAGAGATATCTGCAGAAGGGAAAGAGGATTCAGCACCCAAGCCAAGGAGGTTTAATGTATATATTACTAATCATGGAGACAGCATAATGTGCTCTCTTTTCTAGTACAACGAAGAGCACTGTAATCTCATTCTTTCTAATCTAAAGAGTTCATGAACCAAGATGCCAAACCCATTCGTATTTTTTTCTTTCCATTGTTTTTCAAGACACAAGAGGCACAACTTGAGGTGTCTGCACTCGTGTGGCAGGAAGATGTACTGAGCCAGGTCTGATTTTTCTGGGGCTGTTTCTTTTGATATGAACTACACCAAATGGCACCTACAAAGCTCACTGATGGAAAGCTGGCAACGTAATCAATTTCACAAAGTGAGATGGCATGGCTGCATCACAGTGATGCCATACTTAAACTCAGCAGTAACGCTCATTGGCAGGTCTTATTAGCACAGGTGCTCTAATTTGCTACTACTTTGCTAACATAGTTGCGGTTTGTTTGGCTTGGTGTGTTTTGTTTAGGATTTTTGTGGTAGTGGTGGTGGTGGTGGGGAACCTACATTGCAACTCCATGCAGAGCTCCTCCATACTATGTGGGCATAACAGCTGCCAGGTGGAGTTGCCATTTGTTGGTATGGTTTCATGGGACTGCAGTCTGATATCCAGCATAAAATGAATTATACCAGTGTTCAAATCCCCACAGGATGCGTGTTCAACTCTGATATGATTTTTTATGAACTCCGAACAAAGATCAAAGAAATTAATTTACAGAGAGACTGAGCCAGCAAATCCCTCTCATAAGCAACACTCCTTAGTAATCAAGCCTTAGGCATTTGATTTCTCTTTAAAGCACAGGTTCCTATAGGTATTTTGAAATCAACTAAGATGTTTACATAATTTTAAAGGACTGCACCGAAGAACTCAACGAATATGTAGAGATATGTGAAAGCACTTCACAGTTGCATATGGTTACCTGTACACTGAAAGTTAAGAGAAAAAAGTCAGGAAAGTTTTCATACTTGGCTTCAGGAAAAGTAAGAAATGCAAAGGTAAGCCTAATCGCAGACTGTCTTTTCCTGGTTACTTTTCTACAGCTGGAATACTTTCCACAGTTCTCCGGTTTACATTGAAACAGGAATAACGCAAAGGTATGCATGATACACAGTATTAGCTCCTTTTTCACTGCTAAACTTATATTACTACCATCTGTTCTACCACTGTGGTACCAACCCACCAAGACACCAGGTTTAGGATAAACATAGCTTGTTACTGACCTTAATTCTAGCGTTTTTTTGATTTTTACCAAAACCCTGCTGATGATACAATTCTTCACGTACGTTTACTGCAGAAGAATGTGCTTCCCTAGTGGTAAATGCTTTGTAATACCTAACCTTTAATGCAAAAGGCTAAAGCGACATAATTTATCAGAGTGAGGGAGAAAAACTCAAGAGCACTGGAAGCATTTGTGTCCTTGTAATAATGAGGGGTCTTTTTGATAAAACCAGCCAGCCCATTCCTGGAAATGGATCAACCCCCCGTTACAGAGAGCACACTTACAAACCCCAAGCATTCCTAGTAGTAGTTGGCTCAATGCAGAAATGCCACCAGTTTGCTGATAACTTCATGTCTGGCTTTTAGAACAAAAGGGTTATCAGTAGCAGCTTCCACTGCCTGCTTGCAAAACCTCACCCTCACCTTCGACTTCCTCTCACTCCTTGACATCTTTGGGCACAGAGTGTCCTGGTGACAGACAGTAACCAGATGGTCTTTTCCCATACAGCACTGAATCGCTTCAGGAATTTAATCTGATTTCTCAGAATGCACAGCACAGCTCTTCATTCTAAAGTTGGCGTGCAGGTGGGATCACATGCCTCTAGCTTTATAAATAGGCCTAATTGTCAGTGGCTTTGGTACACATCTATGATTGAGCCATTTGACTGTTGTTTTAGAAAACCTGACCCCCTGCCTGGGCATTCATCAGTGATTCTGACCCACTCCAGTGGATTCTGTGCACATTCGAACACATTGTAAAACAGCTCAGCATCTCCTAATTCGAACAGGAAAACTGGTAAATCTTACCGCAATTTCTTTCCACTTGTCAGCTATACTATACTGATAAATTAAAAGCACATACAAAATACAGATTTAGAATTACCTTGCTGCAGTAGGAAGAAGAGGTTATTAAAAGGGTAACTACCCAACCACACCCTTTCCCTCCATCTATACCTCTGCAAAGCTGGCTCCCATTTACGAAACAGAAAGGTGAGGAATCGAAAGGTGAGGAATCGAAAGATTCCCCCATCCATATGTCCCAGTGTGGGATCAGGAAGTTTCAGGCTCCTCAGTTCCCACTCCTGTACTTTGGGAAGTCAATGCTCATCTGCCACTGGCAGTTCAAAACTGTGCACATTACAAATATCAGGCTTGAAGGGAATTTTTAATGGTTTCCTACATAATTTAAACACTTAGTAAAGATCAAAATGTGCCTCAGAGTTATTTTTCACTCATTATTTCAGTGGTTTAAGATACTTAGTTATTTCTTATTTACATTTTAAGACTCAGATAGGACTTTTTTGGTAAAAGTTCCCAATCAGATTAATTAAAAGTCCTGAAAGGCCTTGCAAAATGAAGAAAGAAAAAAAAAATAAGAGCACTGTTACATACTCTACATATATGCACAAAAGATAAAAGCATGCTTGTACAAATGCAATTCCAGAACAAATCACATTTAATACTTAAAAGGAAAAAAAAAAACAGGACATAATAATAAAGCTGTTGTTCTATCACACTGAAGATGCTGTTGACTTTGTGTATGAACCTACAAACCTTTAATTCTCTTAAATAATATGTCATTATCGCTCAGAGTATGTCACATCTCTCACCCCAGACAAGCGCTTTCATATTCTGTGCCTGCATCAGTATCTGTGGAGACCAACAGGACTTTACCACTTAATTAGGAGTGCAGTGGGCTAGTGACAGGAAAAAAACACAGCTAGTTCTACTGCAACCTAGTCTTCTGCCTAGGTTATTGAACTAAGTACAGATCATTGAAATTTTGTCTATAATGCCCATGGGGGTATTTAAAAGACATGTAGACATGATGCTTGGGGACTTGGTTTAGGGGTGGATTTGGTAGTGTTAGGTTGATAGTTGGACTTGATGATCTTACGGCTCTTTTCCAACTTAAAATATTCTATGATTCTATGTATCTTTAATTTTAGATTATAATAATAGTTTGGGGTTTTCAGGTAGAGGATTTAACTTAAAGCACAAATATTGTCTCAAATCATAACTCTCGGGCTCCTTCCACGCACTTGTTTTCCTTTATTTCTTCTTTTAAGAAAGCCACTACAAATCCAACACCGCCAAACTAAATTAAAGCCATCTCTCATTCAGACTTGAAACCCACATTCTTATTTGGATAAAAGCACACAGCTATCACTAAATCAGAGAGCTGCATCCAGAAGCTGAATTTGATTCAAACGTGGTCAAGTATGTCCCATTTTTCCCTTAGCCTTAGTTCTTCAAAATTTGGTGCTGTGGCAAGGTCAAGGCCTCTTCCTGCTTGGACTGGACACCTGGCTCGTGCTTTCAGATCAAAAGAATAAACTCTAGCTTTCATCTAATTACGGACACCTCTAAATACTGATTTGAATCCACAAGAAGGGAATTAGGGATCCAAGTACACAAATACACTCTGCAAAAAGGCTTTTGAAAACCTCCTCACTGTATGTGAGGGACAAATGAGACAGGATCCCACAAGGCAGAGCTTCTCATATCATGGTGTCAGCAGAACCCTCATATCTAACTTATTCAGTATATTTTTAAAACAATTAAGCTTTGGTCTACACAAGCTGCTTTTCTTTAAAAAGGGTAGAAAGGAGGACTGGGAATTACTGACGTGTTAGCCTCACCTCTGTGCCTGGGCACATCATGGAACAGAGCCTCCTAGAAGCAATGTTAAAGCAAATGGAGGACAGGGAGGTGATTCACCATGGGCAAGGTCTGCCTGACCAACCTAGTGTTCTTCTCTGATGGAGTAACTACATCAGTGGTCAAAGGAAGAGCTATGAATATCAGCTATCTGGACTTCTGTAAAGCCTTTGACACAGTCCCTGACATCAGCCTTCTCTCAAATTTGGAGAGATATGGATTTGATGGGTAGACTGTTCAGTGGATAAGGAATTGGTTGGACAATTGCATTCAGAGAGTGGTGGTCAACAACTCGATGGCCAGATGGAGACTCGTGACAAGTGGTGCCCTTCAGGCAGTGGGACCAGTGCTGTTTTCATTAATGATATAGACAGCATGGTATAGTTTGCAGATGACATCAAGCTGAGTGGGCAGTTATCACACCAGAAGGACGAGATGTCATTCAGAGCAACCTGGACTAGTTGAGAAGTGGGTCCGTATGAACCTCATGAGGTTCAACAAGGCCAGGTGCAAGGTCCTGCACCTGGGTCGTGGCAATCCATGGTTTCAATACAGGATGGGAGAAAATGTGATGGAGAGCAGCCCTGCAGAGAAGGTCTTAGGGGTGCTGGCTGATGAGGGGCTCAACATGAGTTGGCAACGTGTGCTTGCAGCCCAGAAGGCCAACTGTGTCGTGGGCTGCATCAAATGAAGCGTGGCCAGCAGGTCGAGGGAGGCGATTCTCCCCCTCTACTCCAGTCTTGCGAGACCCCACCTGGAGTATATTGTCCGGTTCTGGAATCCTCAGCATAAGAAGGGTATGGAACTGTTGGAACAGGTCCAGAGGAGGCCATGAAGATGATCAAAAGGTTGGAGCACCTCTGCTATGAGGACAGGCTGAGAGAGTTGGGCTTGTTCAGCCTGGAGAAGAGAAGGCTCTGGGGAGACCTTATAGTGGCCTTCCAGTGCCTGAAGGGGCTACAAGAAAGCTGGGGAGGGACTTTTTCCAAATGCAAGTAGTGATAAGACGATGGAGTACAGCTTTAAAATGGAAGGGGGAAGATTATATTAGACATTAGGAAGAAATTCTTCACAATGAGGGTGGTGAGCCACTGGCACAGGTCGCCCAGGGAAGCTGTGGATGCCCCCTCACTGGAAGTGTTCAAGGCCAGGTTGGATGGGGCCTTGAGCAGCCTGGTCTGGTGGGAGGTGTCCCTGCCCATGGCAGGGGGGTTGGAACTTGATGATCTTTAAGGTCCCTTCCAACCCAAACCATTCTATGAGTTTATGATCATTGTGGATCGTTGTCTCCATATGGGAAAAAAAAAAGGAAGGGGCAGGGCAGGAGGGAGGAAAGAAAACCTCTTTCTGCGGACGAAAGAATCTCTCAAGGTTCAAAGTTTCTTTAGATATCCATAATAATTAAATGTATATGAAGAATAAATTTCCACTAAAGAACTAATAAGTAATGAGGAACAGAAGCTGTTTCTAAAGTAGTCTTTCAACACCTTAACTCATCAGAGAAGCCTTACCTAATGGTTGTTTAGGACTGATAGGCTATAGACAGAAAAAAAGATACACTTTGGGAGAGGCATGGTCAAACAACCCTAGTTCAGGGGATTCGAGCAGAAATAAACAGTCAGTCCTTAGCACTCAACAATAAACTGTCTGGATTTCTCACTATTGTATACAGAAGTCACACATCTTCTCTTTATTTACCCATTACAGTAACTAAAATTCTCGTGACTCATTTTTAGTCATTTTTTTTGGCAGCTTAGTCTGGCTTGAACCAAGTCAAAACCACTAAGTAGAAATTCACAACCAGGAAACATGAGAGTGAAACAATGCAGACATTTGGAAAAGGAAAGCAAAGTCCTCAATAAAAAAATTGTACCTGGGAACCCACTGAATCACCTACAACCTTATCTGTATTTCCAGTCTCTTTTCCCTCCCAGGTCCAAAGTTGTTTCTTGGAGTGTGCAGACAAACAAGTTCACAGGAAACACTTGGAAACACCCGTCAAGAGGACAGGCAGCCCTGCTTGGGCAAGCCCTGGGGGCCGAGGAGGCAATGTGGTGCCTTAGGTTGCTGTTTACTGTCATGAGCCTTGCAAACTGGTGTAGGATCAGAAGAGGAAAACAGTGAATTACACCAAAGGTGCTGGAGAAAAGGAGCCAGAATATGGAACTAAGGAGAAACATCATGCCTTTATGATTCAGGTTAAATGCAGTGAAAATAAGAAAGATATAGTCCATGTCCAAAAGATCTGCAGAACTAGGACAACACAGCATTAAGATACAAAAATTCTAGACAAAGACGACTGGTTTTGGTTTTTGTTTTTTTGTGGGTTTTTTTTCTGTTTGTTTTGGTCTTTTAAAAAATCTCTGTAACTTCACACTGAATTTAAAGCTCATGGGTCCACCTCAGTGCTAACTATGATGTATCTTAAGTCAAATTTATTCACCTATTCACCAGTACTCTGGGTTTAGTAAAATGCAGCACTGTAATAATACACAACTCTCACAAAAAATCCAACCAATTGCTATGGTCTTCCAAAAATAATATACCAGAAACACTCTTACATGACGTATTTAATGTGTCTTTTCAGCACCCATCTCAATGTATTTGGATAAGATTGTGTGGTTACACTGTACTTCCAAACCTATCTTTATCTCATTGCACATGCAGACCTATTCAGAAAGTACATGCTGGCTCCTGGAACTGCAAACCAGCTGACTTAATCTTGGAACTGTAACAAGCTTTGAACTTCCTGAAAGACAATCAAGACCAATTTAGTTTCTGAAATAAAATCCACAATACACAGAAAAATCATATTAGCGTAAGGCATGCTACCCAAAGCAAAATTTTAGCTTCACACACCAGCAAAATAAGGGAAAAAAAGACCTGATTTCAGAAAGTACCAATCCCTAAAAGCATCTTATTCCTTATTTTTAGCTTTATGGCATACTTCTACGTGGTTAGTTTTTGTTGTTGCTGTGTTGTTTGTTTGTTTTACATTTATTTTGAATAAACTGTGATCACTTGTTAATAATGCAACAAGATGAGTTTGCAGTTTCTTTAGTATGATGATGTGGACACTGGCACTAAGGCTCTGTTTTATCATTAATTGAAATCACTGGAAAATCTCTAACTTCAGGCCATGGACACCAAGCTCTTGAGAGCTAGAGACTGCTGTGACCTCCCTGAACTCTGGATGCATTAGGATATACTGTAGTAATATAGACAACATTTCATTCCTCTTAAGGAAAAGGAGAAAGGAAAAAGGAAAAGAAAAAAGGAATCATCATTGTGGAAAATAGTTTTAATTCTTCTCAATTCATATCCGGATAATGGCAAATGAGAACTCAAAAGGAAGAAGGTACATGTAATACTGTGTGCAGTCACTGAGATGTGACTGATTTCTCTGGTATCAGCAGATCATTCTGTCACCTGTGAGGCTCACTGTCCTCAACCTTATTTGACATTGGAGCAGGAGAGCTGCAGGGCTATCCAGTGTTTGGACTATAAGGCCACTTACACTTTACACTGGTCAGGTAGTGTAAACACCTATCAGGTTTCCTTGTTTTGAATTTTCAATATTTGGCCACAAAATCCGCTGAAGGGAGGGCAACAACCTTCAGCCACACTCAGTCAATGGCGAGTTGATAGAGAAGTAAGCCCCTAGATTGAGGGCCAGACTGTCCTCGAAAGCATCTTTATTTTGTTTCCAGTCTGAATTTTCTGAAGACATCTATGGCCAGTCTTCTCCCAGAAACTTTTTATTTCAGCTGTAAAGAAAGTATTTTTTTTTTTTTTTTAATTTTCACATGTTTCTGTGTCCTTGTCTAGTTTCATTGTGGTTAATAGTCTTTTAAATACAGACAGTCTACTACTCAAGTAAGTTTATATCACTGCACAACTACTGACAGAGAACATAATCTCTGTGGTACTGGTTTGGTTTCTTTTATACCCCTAAAAGCTGGTATTTGTGCAGTCTAATCTTTAGGTTCTTTGCCTAAAGCTACATTTACTATTTGCATCCTTGCTTTCTGTAACTTAGCATTTCTGGTTCTTACAAAATCCTTGTCCTTACTTTTGTATTTGTTTTAGTCTTCAATTTGCAGTTTGAGTTTTGGCAGCTAAATACATCCAAGTGACATTTTTAAAGACAGCTATATACGTCAGTCTAAGAAAATTCAAATGGGCAGTCCACCACAACTATGCATTCATTAACTCTCTTTATTTACTATGAGATTATCCAGCAGCAAAGAGCTCTTGGTGTGACTGTTCTCCCCTCACTCAAACCCCCTCAAAATACTGAAGGAACCCTCTCTATTTGCAGCCTGGCTTTCCTGGTTAGACAAAAATCACACACATTCATCTGGACCACAACAGAGTAAATCAGATTTCTAATCCAGTAAACACACCTTTTCCACATCACTTTCCAAACCCTACCGTTGCCATTTACCTTTTAAGTGAAAAGAACACAATGTAAACCTCTGATTACCTCTTTAACTCTGAAATATCAGGTAGCTAAAAATTCTTTCCATCCAACTGACCTTAGGATGTGACTGTCTCACTGTATATTCCATAGCTACTAATCACACTCCAAGAAGTTATTTTGCATGGTGCTCTTTGACATTTACAATTATAAGGTGAAAGGCTTCAGAATGCCTTTTCTTTCTTGGAATTATGGATTTTCACTATAATCTAAACTAAATGTTGGAGAGATCATCAATACTTGAATTTTCCAATTTATCCTGCTCAGCAGTGAATATTAATTCTCCCTTTAACTGTCCTGCATAACATGCAAGAATTGGGACCAAACTGAAAAACAAGTTCTAAGACACGTATCACGGCAAGTTGCAGCAGACCTGTGAGGGCTCCAGAGCAATAAAACCAACTTTGGGATGCACTTCCTTTACCTCTGAGGATGTAGTTCTGATAATTCTGGTCGGCCTCTGCTCCCACTTTGATTAAGCAAGTCAGACCTTCAGCAACAACGAACTCATGAACCAAGTCCTTGTCATCCTGCCATGGGGGAAAGGAAAAGCTGCGTTAGAATTTTGAAAGAAAAGAACCCAGAATATATCATGATGTAAAACCAAATACATTCCTGCAACATTGACTTTATGTTCCAGATGATGTAGGGAAGTTGATATGAAAGTTGTTATGTAGAAGACCAGAAGCAGAATTCTGAATTTTAAAATCTGAATTAAATATATCAACGAAAAGTAAGAAACAACAAGCTTTTCCTTTTGAGTAAACTACAGAAGATTAGTCTCTGTCAAAGATGACTTTTGATTTTTCATTAGGGCTTGCAGACATTCTACCTGATACTAAAATTTCATCATATCACATAAGGAGACATTCTTAAAGCCTTTAAGCGTCTGTACCAACAAGAGCAGGTCATTAGTAGACCTTAGCACAATTCTCATTTCAGTGACTGAAAGGCACACAAGAAAACTTTTAAAATTGTTGTTTATTGCAACGTAATATTACATTCATTATTTTAACATTTTAATTCATTGTATTAGAAAAGTATAGTGCTGGATATAAGAACACGAGTAGATAATACTCCCACATTATGACAGGAAATGCAACCAATGTAAGAGAAAATATTCTTTAGTATTTGATGGAAGTAAAACTTGTTAAGAGAGACTCCTTTTTTTTTAATCATTAGTCTTTCGTACAATGACCCCATATCACATACCAGAGAGAGAAGGGCTTTACTGGGTGCTACGTGCATAACACTATGCCAAGTGACTACAGAGCACCATATCTAAATCTCGCCTTCTGCTCGTACAAAAGGCTTATGTAGAAACATAAAATACAAAAATTTGATTAAATAACAGTTAATTAACCATACAAATTGGGCACAAAACCAATTTAAAATATTAATGGAATAGAAGTACTCTGTGGACAAAATCATCAAAGTTGCCAAGTTCCTCCTTCAGATGATTGTTAATGTATGTTTTCATACACACCACTGTATGTATTAGATAGAAATTTCAGCTTTTCAAAAACACAGCCTTGAGAAGCCAAGATACAGACAGTAGATAGTTTTGTTGAGAGTGACTTGCTGAGAGTGACAGAAAACTGGCAAGGGAATATAATTACATACCTTTTAGTGTGACAATTCACATATTGCAAAGCTCATTCAACCTGATTTCCTTCTTTCACTGGAGCTAAGTTACATAATTCTCAAAGGTTGACCAAATAGGATATTTAAAATCATAAAGTGATCTAGCAATTTATGAGAAATTTAGAAACTAGGAGGGAAATCTGTTTAACTTTTCAGGCAAAAGTCAAATTTGTTTAAACAATTTATTTATATATATATATAAAATAGTCACACATATATACACACAGGCTCGTTACATGATAAAGGTGATTTATCCTTTTAAAAGTATAAAAAGACGGAGGATACTATCATTCCCCACATCTTTGCAAAAGTGTACCATAAAAAAACAAAATATAGTAGATAAAATGCACCTCTGTGCACAATTGAGCTAAAACTTACTTATTTCCTAGTCTTGGTGTTTTATTTTGGGTATTTTTTTTTTCTTTAGATAGATACAAACTTTGACAATATTTTCTGAAAAGCGAAGAGGTTTGCATACTTCCATTTCAGACCAGGGCACTACAGACTTAAACACCCAATTTTATGAAGATGACCAATTTCATAGAATAGTAGAAACATAAGGTTGGACGAGACCTCTGAGATCATCGAGTCCAACCATGCCTGACTCCCCTACTAAACCACATCCCTAAGAAACTCATCCACCCATCTTTTAAACACCTCCAGGGATGGCGACTCCATCACCTCCTTGGGCAGACTGTTCCAAGCCCTGATCACCCTCTATCTATCTATCTATCTATCTATCTATCTATCTATCTATCTACCCATCTATCCATTTGCCATATTCAAAACAGGAGTAATAACTCGTCTACAGGTTCTGACACTTGTTAATAGACCTTAACACGCCCATTTTGGAAAAACAAGAGGCCTTCAAAAGATACAAAAATGATTGCCCCATTGGCTAGAGAAGCTAAAAGCAGTTCAGCTTGAGAGATCTTCAGGTTGAATGCAAGAACAAAAGAAAAATGTTAATAACACAGAGTCATTTAGAGCTTTTGACATTCAGTGAAAGATCAAAAATGAGATACCCACTATAACTTTTAAGATGTTGCCCATAATGTTTAACAGTAAATGCACATTAGAATATCACCTGGGTAAAAGATAGCATTCAATTCTCAAAATACCTCATGTTAAAGATCTGGCTTATATTGGTGACATTTTTTTAAAAAAAAACAAGGACCTTTCCAAAGCAAATTGTGAGATCCACCTTCTGGAACTTTTTCAAAGTGGCCAAAGGAGTGAAAAAAGGAGGAAACCACTACAGCACTGAGTCATCTTTGACTGAAAGGAGATATATTGCAGGGGAACAGCAAAGGAAATGAAAGAGATGAGGGACTCTAACCAGACTGGTTTTGGAAAGCACTGAGTAAACAAATCAAACCTGAATTAAAAAAGGGCTTTTAAGGTACTTCTTTCCCAAATAAAAGGGAAAAAGAAGATGTAATGAAGCGGAGTACAAACACATCATGCTCTAGACATAAATCTGAACTCGGTACATTATCTATCCCATCATGTATATACGATGAGAGGAAAGAAGCAAACATCTGGAATGTGCAGAAAGAGATGAAAGGCATCCAAGACCATACGTTCTACATTGAAAGGAGAATGTTTACATCAATTTCGGTCTAGGATAATCTTTTCAGACCCATTAACTCACTCATTTGCCAAGTCAGATGACCTCAAGAGCAAAGGCTACTCTCTAGCAGTGGTAAGAGGTTCAGATTTCCAGGAAGAGAGTATTCATTGTACAGAATATATGGTGTGTGTGACAATGATATGTACAAGTAGCTGCCGCACGTCTGTGATAACAGTTAGAAGGAAGCAGGGAAAGGTTGTCATTTGCTATGGCAATGGACTCCTCCACTAATATCGCAAAGATTTATGACCCCTTAATCAGCAGGCATTAAAGCACTGATGAGAAAAGCAGCAAAACACAGGCAGAGCTCTCTAAGCTTCTTGCTAAGCTCTTGCATTCATAAAAACTGTGCAGTGACACAAAGGCTAGCTACTTAAAGTTTTCATGAAAAGACACCATTGGTCTTATCAGATAACTATATTTCACACGTTCATTCACAGACTTGGAACAGAGCACGTCCCTTTCTTTAGGCATCTCAGAAGGAAGAAAAAACAAGATAATGTATGTTGCTTTTTAATAGAGTATTATTTTTGTCCAATATATAAAGAAAAAGACATTATATATATTCAAACTGGTGAGCTCAAAGCTTGCTTTGGCAAAACGTACAACTCATACTTTCATGTAATTCAACCTAGCTATTAAAAAGAATGCACACACTCTGTGATCAAGCAGTCTGTATAGTACACTCATGTGCCACTAGCAGAATAAGAAGTGTAGGCATGACTCCCTTCTTACCGTACCCATTCTCCTGTTTGTGCACCATTTGATCTATTCCCTAATGCAGTTTTGTGGGGTCTTATCTGTCAGTGGAGACCGAAGACTTTATTTCAAGGAACAGCACTTCACAAGAATGTCTTATCTGATGTGCAGCTTCCACGTGCAAAGCAAAATTATTTACATACAGTTAAAGATAAAACTTTCTGAAGCCTATTATTTCTGCAGACCATAGAATTGAAAACTTTTACCCAAAGTGTGGTTAATTTTGTGTCACAAGAAAGATGCTTTGCTTCCTAAAAAGAATAAAGGTTTTGAAACACAGATTCTCATGGGGATTTTTGTTTTGGTGGGTTTTTTTATGCTAACAAGTACTGCTGAAATCTCCATTCCAAGTATTTTGGGAAGCTGGATTAGTAATTGAATATTCACATTTGGATATGCACATACATATTTCTCTCTTATGTGGCTAACAGCTGTCCAGAGTACTGTCTTTCCAAGGAATTATAACAAGATGCTTGTCTATGAGATTTCCATGAAAAACCACCTCATTTTCACAGTTGTTTTTTTCCTTTCCTGTCCTAAGCTAGTCCATTGTTTCTGGTTGCTTAAGCATTCCCATATTTAATCTTATGTTCTACAGTTCTCTTCTGTTTCTGTTACAAAGTTAAACATTGCACATTTTATAATGTTCAATGCTTTAAAAAAGGAATGACGGGGTTCCCCAGCCTGAGCTCTCCACATGACATGTTACTGATTGATCCAGCAATCACATTCCATACCAATGAAATTTTCCAAATTGCAGCCTACAAGTGAAAGGGCAGCCTGGGTACCAGCCATAGTCATGAAAATCTTCTGGCTAAGGTTTGCCTACAAGTTTACAGGAGGGGACTACACTTGCACTGAGCTCCAGCAGTTGACATACTTCATCCTCTGTATGAGGAAGGGATTCCCTCTCTGCTCTGTCACCCTACAACACCCCTATTAGGAGCGGTTTAAACTCTGATTCTCAGGTCAGCTCTGATTCTGTTCGCAGACTGAAACTGGTAACTGCACAAAGATACACTGCATTAGTATTTTAATGTTGCAATAATTCACACGGGCAAAAGATAAGACGGATATTGCTAATTCACTGTGCAACATAGCACAATAGGAGAAATATAAACCCTACCAGATTTAAAAAGGAGAAGAAACCTCTTCTGCTGTCTGAAGTCTTGTGGGACAAGATGCTGACAGTACACCAATACAGAGTCCTACAAGCAGAGAGGTCATGGCTCATTTAGACACTGCTTTGCTCCAGAAATAAAAATCACTACTTTTGAAAAGAGAGGAGCTGGGGAAATGTCTATTAATTGCAATGTTCACCTATTAAATAGTATGCTGGGAAAGTAACTGTCCCCACTCTACATTTAACACATGGGAGCAAGGTCTCCTTGGAAACTCCTCCTCCTCAGATGCCCCTGCTGGGAATATACGCTGCATGGCAAAGAGACAGAATGAAACAGAAACCGCAGATGATTACCTTCAATGTGAAAAAAACAAAATAACAAGGAAAAATACATAGAAAACTAAAATGCCAGCCAACTCACAGAAAGTCTCCCCCCAAAATATAAATGATCATCACCATTTTTAGAAGTGGAAAGACATTTTTTCACCAGCTTTTTTTTTTAAATCTCCTACAAAGTCAAGATAGGATCACAAAGTTCAGCCGGTTTTAGAGGATTAAGTGTTAGGGATTAGGCTTCATTCATTTGGGGATGTAAATTAGCATCAGGGGGACAGCAGCTGACTGTTGAGGAAAGGGAGGAAGGAGGAGGCAGGTCAAAGAGCAAAGCATGTGCAACTGCAGGCTTTTGCTGGCATAAATCTCAAATGACAATACATCTGGTACTCCATCACAAGAAAGTAAAATGTGGCACTATTGCTCAATATATTTGAAAAGCCTTCTCTGTTAGCAAATCAATAACAGCAGAATGATAAAAACTGGGTTTCTGTTTGTTAGCAATAGCATCAGTGATGTTAAGTCCTTATTCCACCCTTCCTATTCCTAATGATTCAATCATTTAGTTTGGAAAAGAACTTTAAGATCATCAAGTCCAACCATAAACCTAACACTGTCAAAATGAAAAGTTTCCCGAAACAATTAATTTTGCTGTCAGTTCCAGCTATTCTTCTCCTTTAATATTAGCTAAGATACTAAAGTAGTCCTGGAAAGACTACTAACAGTGCAATGAGAATAGAAATTTACTGATCTTCTTCCCTAAATGTTCCTCTGGCTCTGGCAGACCCTCATGTACACACCCCCCCCCCCGAAACCAACCCCATAACTTGCTTCTAACCTGACTGCTCTGGGCAGCAGTAGCAATGTAGCAGTGCAGGGCTAGGACCAGAATGCACTTCCATTACTCGAATGCCTTCACGTCCACAGATTCTCCATATAATCTCAAATGCTTATATGGTGCTCTGCCCTAGTAGCAATAAGAAATGGACAGTTCCTCTTGGCCTCCCTTGGCCAAGCTACCAAGGCAACCCCAGAGTCGACTTTAGAAATATACCACAATATAGTCTTGACAAGAAATTTTTAACTTTTGCTACCTGCCTTCAGTATGCATCACATCTGCTAAAATTACCAGCAAAATAATCAGTCCCATTGAGAAAACTACAATGTGTAGTAATAAAAGAGTTATGCTGTGCTCTATTAAAAACAGAAATCTCAGATCATTTATGGAGTCCAGCCTTTTTATTGGCTAAGCAACAGGTTGCATTTCATAGATGAAGACTGGCTTGCAACACTTGTAGTTAGAAAAGCTCATTTTGGCTTAAAAACTGAGTAAACATAGGAAGTGATTGAAGGAGCATGGACCGCCAAGACATAATTTATAGTTACTTTCCCACACTTGAAACTATAGTTCTGTTCTTTGGAATCCAAAATCACTGATATAATTAAAATGTTAGATTACCAATCCAGAAGTACTTGATAACATTTAATTCAATTGTCACTGTTCATTTCAGTTCATTTTAAAAGCCAAGTCATCTATTGCAAACGAACCTGGAAAGAAATCATGCCACAAAACATACCTACATGCAAATATATAAACACATACATATATAAACTTAAGTCCTATGAGTCCCTCAAGACTGTATTGCCACTTCAATCTAAATTACTTAAGCAGCGACAAAGCAATTCTACACATGGACCAGATGATAAGCTAGTGCTTAACTAGGCAGGTCTTGTATTAAACCATGAAACCTCTGCTCTACCTTGAGTCAGGACACTACTTTTAGAAGATGAACCAAACACAGTTCTCAGAGGCAGCAGAGTCTTCTGTCAACCCAAGGAGTCA
The DNA here is from genome assembly GCA_033558235.1 of Neomorphus geoffroyi. Lineage (NCBI taxonomy): Eukaryota > Metazoa > Chordata > Aves > Cuculiformes > Neomorphidae > Neomorphus > Neomorphus geoffroyi. Next base: position 25,363,508 of record JAUMJM010000002.1, read on the forward strand.
ATCTCTAAGGCAAAGTATTTTCACTCCCTGATGCTCAGCAACTCAGAAACTACCCTAAGATGAGGATGCTAGGCCAAGTTCAGTTGATGTCTTCCTTCCCCCACACTCCCACCAGCACCTTCAGAAGAAAAGTCCCTTGAGAACAATGGTGTCCTGGACCGGGATGTCCCAAAACTGTAGTCAGCTGTGAGGTAACTGAGGCAGTGACAGAAGCTTTACCAAAGTAGAGAAGCTGCAACACTTATTATTTCACATCTTGTTTACACAGGGACACGTTTTCAACTGTATGCCTTTCTGTACTTTCTTTTGGATAGCTGAAAGAGTATATGGGGGCAAAAGAAATGTTTTGCTAGTTAACATTAATTTACAAACTAAAATGTGTGAAAACATATTGAATATTTAATACTTTGAAAAAAATGCAGATTTTTTTTTTCTCTCTTACAGTCAGAATTTCTACAAGTCTGATGTTACTGGGAAATACTCTGGTGCAAAAATAAAAAAATCAAAGATCTTTGGATTTTTTTCATCTTTCCAATTTTTTAAAAATACAAAAAACTTGAAACCAAACGTTTGTATGAATAACTTCTCAGTAATGCTAAGACTTCTCAAAATCTGTCTCAAATTTGTCAAATTTCTCAAATGATAGGTATGGAAATACTGAAGATATCCAACATTAGCCATGCAGCTATCACAGTTGCAGCCCTGAAGCATATGAAAAAAACATCTTAAGGAAATAAGAAACAGATAAGAATCAAGTTACGCTTTATTAGATTTGTTGAGACTCCTCAGAGTCAAATCAGCATTTATTAGACACAGTTAAAGTATGTTTAGAGCATCAAGTTCCAGCCAACAAAAACAGAAGAAAAAGTATGATAGCTGGTAGACAACAAACATTGCATAAATTTATGAAAATATCTAAACGTTTAAAACTTTCTTAGCAACATCTTCTTTTTTCCTTTTTTAGTGAAAGTATTTTTTTCTAGTGAAATTAAAGTAATTTCTTAGGATAACTGTTCTTTCCCACTGCATGTCCAAGAAAAAAAAGGATACATTTAAAACCTGCAAACTTTCACCTCATATTTCTATTATTTTATCAAGATCCAATACATCATTTATTACCGCTCATTCCTCATTAATTCATCACTTTCTCTTCCTTAGTAAGATGTATCCCATTTGTCTAAGAATGAAAAATTGGTCCTTTAAGATTTTGGGCTTCCCTTCATAGTTTTTCCCATTTGGATACATACAACAAATTCTTAGAAGATCAAGAAGAAAAAACTGCCGACAGTCTTTCATGCTTAAACTTTTCTGAGAGATAATAATTCTATAAAAGATACACATTGGCATTTACACTTAGGGAAGGAAAGAGAAGTTTGCACTGCTAAGATGAAAACAGAGATGTCCTCGGTGGATGTAACTGACATCCCCAAAGAATCACTCACATCTTAAGCTGATTAAAGACAAATTAAAATTTAGAGAGGGAAGGGTGCTTGGTCTGCACAGTAAAATTGCTCCTATGCTACACTTATGCTCTTAATTCAAGAGTGCTTTCTTCAGTTACCAAGATCAAATTATTGTGATGCTGCCCAATCTTCAACAACATTTTCTGTTGTTGAACCATCTTCTGAGGCTGGTGAGGGGGCTGGAGAACAAGTCCTGTGATGAGCGGCTCAGGGAATTGGGGTTGTTTAGCTTGGAGAAAAGAAGGCTGAGGGGAGACCTCATCACTGTCTACAACTGCCTGAAAGGAGGTTGTGGCGAGGTGGATTCTGTTTTTTTCTCACAAGTGACAGGATGAGAGGAAATGGCCGCAAGCTGGGCCAGGGGAGGTTTAGACTGGACATTAGGAAAAATTTCTTCACTGAAAGGGTGGTCAGGCACTGGAACAGCTGCCCAGGGAGGTGGCCAAGTTGCCATCCCTGGAGGTGTTTAAAAGACGGGTAGATGAGTTTCTTAGGGACATGGTTTAGTAAGGGGACAGGTACGGTGGGACTCCATGATCTCAGAGGTCTTTTTCCAATCAGATGATTTTACAGTTCTATGATTCTCCAAGAAAGTTCTGTTTCTCCTTCACCCGGAACATGGTATTTTGCTTCTTTAACATTGTTGGTCATTAACTTAATTGCTTTCACATAACTTGCCTGATTCCTTTATCAGATGGGGAGCTGCAGGCAGAAAGTCATCTTACTGTAATGCTTGCTTCTAACGTTCTCACAATCTTGCAGTTACATGAGGCCACTTTCACCTGACAAAGACCCCAGAGTTAACATCAAGTTCTACCACTGAAAATAGTGAGCTACCTGTTTGGGTTTTACAGAGCAACCAACGGATGCATTCCATCTTTCAGGAGAGGCAACTGAACTGTACCACAATTCGTAAAAGAGGCTGAAAGAACAAACCTGGAAAAAAACTCCTCTCTACTACTATTTCACCAAGTCAAACCATTTGGAAGTAACTTTTTGCTTTCAATATATGATTATTTCAGTTAATGAAGACATAGATAATTCCAGAATGTTTTTCCTCAGGTAACTTTTTTCCCCTGTCACTGTAAGAAGCAAGAAAGCAAAAATAAGTCACATATCTGCATCAGATTAATTTATATACACTTATTAGCCAGAAAAGCTCTGATTGCTTCCCCCTACAAAGACAAAATATTTAGCAGGAAATGAACAAAAAAAAGTCCTACTGTCACTGCCTCTGTTTGTCTACCACAGTCCACCTACCTGCACATACTCAACCACCAGGTAAAAAAACCACTGAAACATTTTATGCCACTGACTTGATAGGGACAGAATGTCACCCTTTGCAGCTTGAGTAGACAGCAGATACATCAAAAAAATACATTGGTTCTTCTTTTCCTTCCAGCAAATAGCAAAATTAAAAATTATTAGAAAAGTCACTGAGACTGGACACCACCGGGGGTACTCTTCATGGCAGCAAAGCAACAGATCAAACAGCATTCATACATTGTATTACGTAGCTAAGGAAGCTAAAGTACATCGTCTCCATAGAAAACAAGGTTCTTTGGTTTTCCTTGTGGAGGAAGTAGTTTACATTTTTTAATCCCATTAAGAATGGTTCAGATCTCAGCCCACAAGATTATCTAGGCATGAAGAAGACACTCTTTGCCAATGAAACTGAGAAATCCATTCTGTCATTTAATGTGTCCTATCTATTTTATTTATAAACTCTAAACAGTAATGAGACATATCCTTTTTAAAATAGGCTTAAACGTTATGTAAATTGTCTCAGAGAACTACAGTGAATTTGATTTGGGAAGGAAATGAAGGTTTCTCTCTTTTTCATGACTTAATCAAGAACTCTTCCAACAGGGACCTTAAAGGGGAAGGATGGCAGCCTGCCTCAAAAGTGATGACAGCAGCCTCTAAATCAAGTGTCACACAACTTCAAACCCCAAGGAGTCATCAGTCATGCTTGCAAGAGGAGAATGAGCAGCCTCCTTCCTTGAGATCAATGATGCAAATACAGAATACTCCTTTTGCTCTCCTAAGGATGATTGATGACTCCTTAGCAGCTGAAGTGTGTGACATTTGATTTCACTCACTGATAAGATTGTGTCTACCCAAACACCTCCTAGTTAATGTTTGCAGGGCCCCTACATAGCTGTTCTTTGTGACCTTTTGCACAAAGCTCAATTGTTCAATGATTAATGAATTTCTTAATAATAGAAGAAAATTCTGTAAGAGAATTTTGTGACTGTGTTGCCTGATATTCTGATCACAACACAAAATGGCAATCTAGGCTACTCAAGAAAAATAGTGGGTGATCTCCCTGCATTTGTCAAATGACAGTTACGGGGGACAACAGCCCTGAAAGAAAACTGGCTTTTTTCCTTACCACTTTAAAATAAGCTTTAAGGTCTGCCTTCCAGAAACCCTATGCATCGATTGACTAAAAATACTTTCCAAAACTTTAAGAAGCAGATTTACACACAAGTATGGATTTAACTAGACTTGAAACATGCTTTGCAGCGTTCTTATTTTTCTTACAACACCATATTCTTATCCAGTTATTTCATACTTTGAAATGATACAATCACCACGATTTGAAACTATGCTTTGTAACCACAAAGCACACTTTTGCTTATAGGTTCTAAACCGTGCCTGCTTTGTATTACATCTAGTCACGTCAGAGGTCTTGTTCAATATAGTTTTTAATAGTATGTAAATTGCACAGCATTATTTACATATATTATAGCGCATACCCATTTTTTTTTGCTTTTAAGATTGATATCGAATTAAAGATTTTAAGCAGTTGTATTTTTGTCTCTCTTACAACATCACAATCAGGAAATGCAAGAATGTTTTTCTACTCTGATTCTAGGAGTGCCATGTTCAGTTGGCTTCTGCCCCAGATGCCTTTGGGAATTTTAGCACTTCGCACAAAATTCATGGATCTCCGATTAACGGAAGAACCAGGCAACACACAAGTCTACCAGAAAACACATTCAAAGGGAGCTAAACTGTGCTTTAATAGGTTATCAATTGTATCTGTATATATTTTTTTCAGTTTTTTAAGGTCAAGTGCTTCAGATACTTCTAATCTGAACATTACTTCCCTTATTCCATAAGTTTGATTGTCAAAAAGCACATTGGCAAATCAGAAGAACACTGCAATATAGTCAAACAAAAGATGATGACTGTGGCTATCTTAACCCTTCAGAATGAATGACAGGAACAAAATGGCATTACTGTCAAAGAAAAACGCTTCACATAACCTTTATAATTTTGCCAAAACCAGCCCACCAGAAGAAACCAAAGAGAAATTCCAAGTTTGGACTGACAAATGAATCTTTGATTTAAAATTTGAAACATAGGCATTGTTTTTGCCAAACATTGCTAAGCTTTTCTGAGGCCTTGCATGAAAAAACAAGAGCTCCAACTATTTGGAATTCATATTTGATACAAACTTGGGCTCGTTCCTACTTAATGTAAATAAGAGACTGCACGTGACCTTGAAGCTCTTTAAATTAAAAATGACACTGACAAAGAACTGTGCCAAATTAACTCAGCTATGATGAAATTCTTTTATGAATTGTCTTGGAACTTAAAGACATGATGAAGTCTCCATAACACTCTAAAAATTTGTTAAAATGAAAATAAAGTCTGATTTTGAAGTCAACATTTTATTTCCAAAATATTATACTCTTTAAGGAATATAAAATTCTAAAGAGATATAAAATCAAACATATTTATCTTGAAAAATGTACTTCTAAAAAATTTTTAACATAATGATAACTTTCAAGGGATAACATACTTTAATGTCATAGACTAAAAAAATATATTAGGTATGACCTTTTGGACAATAGCGTTCATATATAATATATCCTTAGAATATTAACTTATGTTTTTCTTCACTAAATTTTGAAACAGCTTTTCTTTCTAAAAGAGATATAAAAATCATCTTACATTCTCTTTCATGGTTCATTATGAGATAAAATAAAATCATGTTCAAAAGATACCCTTAGCAGTGCCAGTAACTGTTGTTAAGAACAGTGAAGTTTACAGGTAAGCAGTTTACATCACACAGGGTTTAATTTTCCAGTTTGAAGTGTACTCCATCAAATGCTTGAGCATAAGACATGGATACTCTGCAGCTTGAGGAAGACTCCTCAATTATCCACTAAAGACAACCTGTATTTTGAGAGTATATGAAGATTTTTTGAAAGGTATGTTTGTTTGATGAACAGCCACAGTTGTACCACTAGTAGTTACTTAAAGACATGACAGATAATTCCCAAACTCTTTTCTGTATCACATATTTTAGGAAGGAGAGAAGATGAATTCTTCAAGGAAAATTACATTCTGAAACTGTCAGATAGACTTAATTTAAAAACTAAATTCATTACTCTTCAACTCAGTCAACTCTGATTAAATTTATCAGGACAAATACTTAAACATTTCCATGAAAACAGCTGATCATCTGGAAGACAGATTTTACTGGTGTGTTCACTAAAACCACTGAGCTCTATATTCTCAGAAATACTTACTTGGCTTTAAATAACCTACATGGAAGAGAACATTTATGAACACAGAAACTTGAAAAAGTCATAATGGGAGGTACAGGAGATATAGCATGGGTGGGAAGAGAGGCTCGGCACTCACTGCTAAACATGTGTGAGTGTCCAGATTAACCTGTGGAATACAGAAATTCAGAGAAATAGAGAAAAAGTTGGGGCTAACAAAAAGAGACAAAATCAGAGAAGCGTTTTGGAAACCTGCCTAATTTCCTTTGAGCAGTCAGTCCACCCACTTGGAAAGCTCATAGGGAAATCCAGCTTGCATCATTGTGATTCTCAAACAGTTTCTCCTGGGAATACCTCGAAGAGACACTGGATTTCCCACTCTGTGGCGGCCAGCAGATGACCGGACTGTTTTGTAGCTGGAACTCCTTCTTTGTCCAAAAATTTCAAAATACAGGGACTTTTTTTCTGACAGAAATCACATCTTCAACTACGAACATTTTCCATTAAGTGGAAGACCCTTCACCATCTAACTCCGATTGTTTGGAGTTCATTCTGGCATTTTCTAAATTCTGAATTCTTAACTTCGAAATTTGCAAAAAGCATTCTGTTTTGGAAATTTCCAATTCTCTAGTCTGACAGAATTGTTAAACTTCGTTATCTTTCTTAGTATAAATGTCTGTTTAAAAGAAAGCAAAAAAGTGCTAAACTAACAGCTCAAACCCCTTGCATCTATCTATTGTAGCCAAAAACCATTATAGGTTGTCATCTTCCATTCATTAGTCATCTTCCATTCCATTAGTGAAAGAGGAGAGGCGCTTTTCTATTGTTTTCACTCACATTTACAGATAGAAATGGAATGTGTTACTGTGAGTTCCATTTTAGGATCACATTGTCAGTATGTTCTAGTTCTGACCACTATTTTGCTTTCACTTTTCTCTACAACATGTTTCCTCCAGTCCTGCAACTTTCCCAAGTACTTTTCCTTATGCAGGAAAACTAATCTGAGATCCAAGCTTTTATTCCAATTTATTTCCTTATCAACCGCACCACTTGTCTATCACATCGGCTACTTCCCCTAAGACCTAAAATCCTGCTGACTTCAGATCTTGTTGATGATGAATACTCAAATTAGAATCCACCTCTTCCTATAAACAAACTGATCAATCACTACCATACCCCTTGCAGGTCTATGAGGTATCTTTTCAGCTAACCAATAAATCCTTTCCTCATCCTAAATTCTAACTCCTTCTGAGCTCTCTCACTACGTCTTGGTTCTGCATCAGATCTGTCCCACGCCTCTCATATCCTTTTTCAGGTTTTGATGTGGCTTAAGCCTAGTCTATTTGTCACTACTCCTATCTATGGTTTCCTAGCTTCTCTTTTCACCTCTCCCTCCCAGTCTGCCCAACACAGAACTATGTCATTGTCTAACAAGCAGCCTCAGTTTCCATCTAAGATTCCCAGTTTTCTCCTCTCATTTCCTGGCAGGTTTCAACAACTAACTCCGCCATTATTGCACATTTGGTCTTGCCTTCTTGCAGACTCAAGGATCAAAGGAAGGTTTGAAGACCCTAAGAAGAAATCGGCTAATTGTAGATTACAAATGTAATCTTAAAATTATATTTTGCAAGAAACTGTAAGTTATTCCCTGCATTAAAAAAGAATTGCAATTAACGTTCAAATCATGGAATGGACAGCCATTATTTCCTTACCTGAAATATTTGTTTCAAGGAGAAAAGTGCCCGTCTCAGCTCCCGTCCATTGGAATTGTAAAGTTTTTCTGAAAAAAGAGACAACATAAAGAAGTTCAGCATAAATAAAAATGACAAGATGGCAAAAACATAATGCAGATTTCAAAAGAGTTAGAATGGAATGAGTGTAAGAGTAATAGCACTCATCTCCCATTAGGCAGACTGCTGTAACAGCAAGCAGCTTTGATTTTAATATATACAGGATTCATAAAAAAAAGTGCAAGTAAAACCAGGGTTTAGTAGTCCATAACTTTAGATGGCATCTCCCAGGTAAATTCACAATAGCTTCAATAGGAGCAGTGAGAAACAATGCTCTAAGGAGTTTTTGGAACTGCCTAGAAATACTGCACTTTCTGCATTAAGGTAAATTTACCGCATTAGTCTCAAAAGACTCAACTAAGAGCACTCTTCACTTTTGTTATCAAAGCTAGAGCCACTGAATCCTATCCTTGACTGCCTTCCCTCTAGACATTCCTTTCTTATGTTCTCATCTTTCTATTGTTAAATCCTTTCTGCAATGGCAATGAACGTTAATACCAGAAATAGTCGTACAGTCTGTTCTAAGCATAATTCAAAACAGTATTTTATTCTCATGAAAACTGATCTTGATCTTTTTCTAAATGAAGCAAAAGCCTTCTTTTCATCATCCAACAATGAAATATATTACTTCATTTATTCCTATACTAATGCATACTCATAGAAATAATTTAAAGAAGACAAAAGCAACTCCTCTGCTATCTTTCTGAACCCTGCCACAATGTTTGTGCCTATTGAAGAAGTCTTATTACTGTGTATTTGGAAGTGATTTGTGACTATGCACGGATAGAGCAGAAAGTACACTCTTCAGGTCTTCCTGGTGTACTACATTTGGAATATTTGATAGAGAGAAACTACATGCAGCACTTCTAGAGTCATAAATTGAATATTATTACACTAATGCAATCTGAGGTCAATTACAATGGAAAATTAATCTTCATGGTCACGTTCCCTAACACACTTTGCCTCACTCATAGATCATGATGGAAGAACATCCTCTGCAACGGACAATGCCCAGCAAGCCATGAGAACAAAACTGTAATGCCCACAGAGTGGGAATATTCTTATGAGAAAATGAAATATCAAACCACAAAGTTTTTTTTCTTACTTCCCCTTGTCTATTTCTCTTTTAAATATTACTTTACACGACAAAATCAAATTAATTTTTATTTCACTTTCTCAGGAAGTTACTAAAAACACCAAGCATTTGAAGATTCAATGAATTTATAACTCAGCAATCATTTGTTACTTCAATCAAAGAAGGCAGGTTTTAATTTTAGAAAAACATTTCTTATTCCCACCAGTCATCTTCAACCAAAGGAAAAATATGAAATAAAACATCAGCAAAACTTACACTTTTTTTGTAAGCTTTGAAAGTAGTTTTGTTCATCACTAATTGCCTCTGATTTCAAAGGCAGAATGTGTAGAATTGGCAAAACTATTGTTGTTATAAGTTGTCTCCATCCTTGCACTGTTTATAGATTTCTGACAAAACATTGGAGGAATGGATTTCACTTCAAGCCATAAACTTAGAGGCATACTTTAATTACTCTTGCTCAAAAATGCACTGGCATGTGAAACTACATTTCTTGGCAGGATAAAGAGTAATTTTGTCAGGAAAGCTTAAAGAATAATAAAGGTCTTTTAAGACCCGGTCTGTCAACTTTACATGCCACATTAAACAAAATATTCCTCTATGAAAGATGCCTCCATCTGGCATTTGTTATTACTAATTTCCCTCTATTCATAATTCACCAGCATCATTACAAGCAGAATCTCTCAAAAAAAGCAGTATATTATCATCTTAATTAAGAGAGGCACCACTTCTTAAAGTGCTGGCAACTTCGTACATAAATATTCACATCCTAACAAATGCCATCTGTTGGTCTTGGTCTAAAACAGGAACAATCATCATCCTGGCCTGGGGTAAAGTCCTAACGAATCATTGTTATGATACCATAACACTGGTTGCTTTCATTGGTGCGTGCAGATTTTTGGTACGTCTCAGAGGAACAATGCCGAATATTTTTCTTCTTGGTCTTTACACAAAACATAACATCATCCTTGGCAATCAGCAAAAACAATGTTCTCCCTGCTTGCTTGTAGCAAACAGGACAGAAATTGTTAACTGAAGCTCAAAAAGTGGTCTATCATTAGAGCTGAAGAATCAATAACTACTGGAAGTACCAAATTGGGCGACAGCAATTGCAACAAGGCAGCAACATGTAGTACAAATGTTTGAGCTGATCTGACATCCCTTTCAGGAGCAACAGTTCAGACAAGTCATCTCATTTCTAACATCTACTATCAGGGCACAGCAATCTACACAGGAACAATATACATCCACAGATCCCTCCTCACGTGGAGCTAATCTTGTTGAATTAGCTCAGGAATACAAGTTCCTAACCTCTTGATATTCTTACACACTGTCAAAGTAAGTCTTAGCATCCACTTCTTATAGTGCTGGCAGCCTTGGCAGCCATCAGAAACATCAATGGAGCATAATCCAAGGAGGAAAGTGAGATGGTCACTCCTTGGAGTCATGTGACATCAGAAGATGTTTTGCTTTAGAAAACTGCAGTCCAGAGCACATCTCACTCAGGGTACGAAAACCTGCATAAGCCAAGGTATCGTATGGATCACCTTATAAAAGCTTGTAATTTTATGGTATTTCTGTTTGCTATTTTTCAGAAAACAAGAAATACCCTTTGGTAAAACACATCTCCCATCCTTACCCAAGTCAGGTAGAGGCTGGAGACATACTACACTCACACAATTCAAGACTAGAGAAGATAAAATAGGTCAGGGAATTTGAGGTATCTGACTGTATCTACCTATTAATGACTGCAGTTCTGGCAGTTATGTCCTGATAAGCTATGTTATTGTAGATCTATTTCACTGATTTTCTTCAGTAGCTATGAAATAGGTTTAATTGTAGGTACTTTGATGATAAAATTCTCCTGGTGGTTCCCTCTGATGTTAACTAGCACTAGAGGGCACTGCCTATTCCTTTATTTTAGGACAGAAAAAGGCACTCTGTCCCTCCATGGGCTTTCCGCTGACTGAGCAATACTGTTTGGGATGTTGACTTGCCCAATCTTTTTATCCTTAGGCTGTAGGCCATTCTGAGAAATTAAAAAGGATCTGCAATACCAACCTCAAATAATCAAAATCAGAGAGAGTTCTTTTGAAACTATCTGATAGAAACCGAAGTACTGGTAAGGGCTTGAATTTTATTTTCTGTAATAAGCAAGAGTTGCATTTTTTAAATTATTCTTCACATCACAATGGGTAGGTGTATATCCTTGAAAGAAAAACAGATTCCCTTAGCTGACCACTTCTTTCTATAGGCAGAGAGTCAAAAATAACCGGGCCTGTGATACAGATAGACATGTGCAAGTGGTAGCAATCTGCAAGTGCTTATTTTCTTGCAATGGCAGCAATTTGGTTGAAAGAAGGTTTCACACTCTAAAAAAACCCCATTATTTATTAGTCTGGTTTTGTTTGGTTTTACTTTTGTAAAAATTACTCTCCTAGAGAGGAAAGGAAAACAAGCATGTAAGGTGAAAAGGGATTTCTCTAGCTGAATTTGGTATAAACATGGTGGTTGAGGGGGAGCAGTTTGCTTTGCAATAGGCATCTTTTCAGAACACAAGAGAAGTTTTTAAAGATCTTTATTTTGTCAGGCCACTGGCAGCTTTCAAAGGGCATTCTGTGTTTTCAGTGACGACCATCAGAGGCTCGAATTTCATTGGGTATTCAACTCTTTCTAGTACATGGGAAAAGAGACTTTCTAAAGAACATAATAATTGGTCTTTATATTCTTAATGAAAGTATTAACTTTTCTTCTGCTTTCTATGGAAAAATGAGTGTTTTAAATCCACAATAATAAAAGAAAAAACAGAACTGGCTGAATATTGCTTGGTTCAGTCCCATGTGTTACACCTGACCTCTGACCGACAGGGTACCATCCTCCTCCCTTCCTCTTCCATCACACCCATTGAATTAGTCCCTGGGATATAGTAATTTATGTAGCATCAGCCTTTTGAGCTATTGGCAAAGGCTTGTGAACATCTGGCTGAGCACAAATGGGAGTTGCTCTGCTTCACTTGCTGCTGCCTGAATGACCTCCAAGTCTCCCATCCATGCCTCTTTTCTCTAAACTATAATTTCAAGATGAAGCTCCTTTCCTTACAAAAACATAAAAGGGAGATTAACTCCACGTTTGATTACATTAGCAGGGTACCTGGTGCAGATCTAATTAAATGACACTGGAAACATTTCCTGCTATTCAATTCTAAAGTCTTTGCATGGGACAGAAGTAGCAATATTCTCTGGCTTCCACTAGTCACTTGTAAATTGCCTAGTACTTAGAAACTAAAACTTAATTCTCATCCCTGCAACAATGAATATAACATTACTTTAAGTGCTCACTAGGAAGAAGTATTAGTGATAGAAGTAATAGCAATAGTCTTTTAGAATTTAAATGAACTGCCTAGGTTTCCACCAGCACTGATGGAGGAAAAATTAAAAAAAAAAAAACAAAGGAAAATGTTCATAACAATAAAACCCCCTCTTTGTGTGAATGCCAAATACACACTTCCAAATTAATTAGTACACTATCCCAATTTTAAATGGGTGTTATTGTATCTGAATGAAATTACACAATTAAAACAGTAGGTAAAAACTTGAGCAGCACAGCAAGAAGCCAGGCATACAGGTCCAATTCTTTGAACAGGCTACAGGAGGCAGCCTGGTAGACCTCATTGGGTTACTTGAGTAGACCCACGGGTACATATAGTGCTGCAGATCTATAAAACAACTGTATATAAAACTAATTTGTGCAGTGTGCCAGTCTTTCACTGTATGTCAAACAAATTAAAGCAGCCCTCTAAGAAAAGATCTGGTCCTGTGACAAGAATAAGCTCTCTTTCCAGTTTTGCTTTTGCCCACAAAAGCTCGTCATAAATGTGTTGGCCAGACAAGGTACTCTCATTTTTCTTCCTGGACCCCCTTAGAAAATACACAGAAAAGGTATTCATTCACAGGCACATTGCCCACGATCGCATTAACACAATTGCTGCTTCTGCTGAGATTACTTCATTTTGCATATTACACGCAAATGTAAATGTTCAGTTTTTCTCCAAATCTGATCTTATTTTCTCTCTATAAATAGTTTGTTAGGCATTAATTAGTGCAACACTTCACATGTGAACTCAAGCTATATATTTGCCACTGATCCAGGGACAAATGATTAGCATTTCCCGAGGAGCAGGAGTTTTCCCACAATAAATGACCTGAAGCCAAGCAAGCGGCTGTGTATATTTTAGGATGCCTGGCTGTGCAATGCCAACCCCTTGTCACCGTCAGCGCCGACTGCTTTGGAGGAATCTGCAGGCTGTCTCCAAGGAATGCTGCCCCAGCTCCCTGTTAGAGCTAAACCTCCCTTCCCTCCTTTTCATTCAGACACAGCAGCTGCTTAGCTAATTATCTGGGACAGTGGGTTCCCTCAGTGAGCAGAGTCCTTTGCCCCCGCTGGGAGAGGGGGGTCCTTTGTGGGGAGAGGATCCTATTACGCCTGCATATGAGAAGAGCTCCTCTTCAAGCCTGCATCCTTATTCCCTTTCTCTGTAAAGGACCTGCAGGTGCGGAGTGGGAGGAAGGAAAGACGCAAAATAGCCTTGGACATCTTTGCCTATTGCATACCCTGAAGCCACGCTGACACAGGCTTAAAGCAGAGGGTGCAGAGCTATCTGCAAACCCCAGGGGAGCCTGTGGGTTTTGACAGGCAAGCAGGGAAAACTCTATGGTGGGATCTCCACTGGTAATGAAAAATACACGACACAGCCACCACTCCACAGGAATTCTGTACACTCCTACAGTTTCTTGCCTCTTCAAGGGCAGAAATCTACTTCCCTGCTGCTGTAAGAAGCAACCATTCCCCGGATTTCCAGGAAGAGTACATAGGACAGAAACCCTGTAGAAGGATTGGAGCTAACATTTTTGGAACATTTCTCTGAAGCACCAGACGTCCTAACTTTTCACAAAGGAATTAACATAAAATTGTCAGTACAAGAACACTTATACATTTAAATTCAGTGAAAAATGTATCCACTCTTCCAGGTGCAAGTGTCCTCCTCATGAAGGATTCCCTGATTCTTGCTCCTTTATTCCCAAGATATATTCAGTCATTTGCAGGAAAAGGAGTAACAATAAGAAAACTCCCAAGGGCTGAAGAGAATAACAATGACCCTGAGGATGAGGAATCAGAGACATGTGATGAGAAACAATGCAAAGAGAAGTATAGAAGAGCAGAGGGGAGTCAGTAAGAGGGATAACAGACAGCAGGAGAGGTGAAGGTCTGGAGTGCCACTAACAAGAAAACAATAATTCCTTAAGAAAGCAATAATGCTTAAATGATCACCTACAGAGAACTAAACTTAAGAATTAGGTAGCATGGAAAGACTGAGTGAGAAACCAAATCTTTTGTGTAAAACAGAGAAAGATAAATCGTCCTTTTAGAGTAGGTCCTTTCCTTTCTGAACATATAGTTCCTGAAGATCCTAGAGGCTCCCTCACTCTTGGTTCCAAGTTTTAGTTAATGCTTGAGGTTCATTATCAACATACAGTCAAACTACAGCAACAACTAAGTAATTTCCTGCTCACTTCAGGGCCAGTGGACTAAATGACCTTTAATGGTCGCTTTCAACCCAAACCACTCTATGATTCTATGATAATTCAGTGAGGTTTAAAAGAAGGAGATTTTTACACGTACAGATCGTAGAAGGGACTTCCCAGTCTTCATCACACTTCAGTCTTCGAGCCTAACAGGTCTAAACTGATCTCTTCTGTCAACGATTTACACCAAACTTCTGTTTATTCTTCTTGGCTTCAAGCTAACCATGTGTCATGGATAAACCATTAGCCACAGTTTCCCCTTCACAAAGCTCAAAATTCCTACCCCTTTGCTCCCACATACCCATCCACGTGCACAAGGAACTAAGAAGAAAATTTGTCACACTATCTGTACACACTATGGCAAAAAATGTAATGATTTATTCTAAAGGCAGACGCTGACACACGGTAAGTGTTTATATAGTGAAGTACAAAAGAAATCCTTAGTTTTCATCTGCTGGACCCTAGGTGTTACAGCTATGGAGGCTGGTACTCTCTGGATGTTGCAATGTATTGGTAAGATCTTAAAAATTGATGAGGTAAAAACATCCTTTCACTAGTTAGAAAACTAGTTAGAAAACTTACTTAGTGTATTAAGGTCCCACTTAAAAGCAAGTGAAAAAAAGACACATAAGCTCATGAGGGCTGAGAGCAGGGTGAAGCCAGCTGCCAGAAAGGGCTAGTAATTTTTCCCTCAGTTTTATACTTCTGTGTTTGCCACTGTTTTCCTAACTCTATATGACTGAAACCTGTCTCAGTTGTCTTTTACTGCTGCTATGGAAAAAAGGACATAAGCAATAAAAAAGCGCAACAGCAAGAGAGCACAACAGCAGGTTTTACTTATATTAGTAAGCAAAAATTAGAATGGCACATTAAAACTCAGAGTAAACAAACACGGCACTGAAAGCAGCAGCAAGAACCCCAAGACACCTGAATGGTTCAAGCATTTCAATGATTAAAAAAACCCCAGGCTTTATAAATTAGTTGTCTCTGGAGAGATAAAGAAAATGCAGCGGGTGTTATTGTAAAACAATCTTCTGTAGAACTGACTTTTGTGGTCAGGCTGCAGCCGGAGAAATTATTGCCAGGCCAATGCCACAAAAAGTATTTGTTGCCCTCTGTGAGCTGAAAGCTATGAACAAACCAGAACAGCACACCATCTTTCAATCCACTTCTCACTTGAATATCACCATAGCTTTTCTTTCCATTTCCAAATTACTTGTCTCACATGTATCCTTTCTGATTCTGCAAGTGAGAATACAGAATTCCCCTACACATTTACATTTCCCATCTGGTCTCATACCCACAGATAACTTGGGACACGTGGGAAAAGTCTGATGTTGAATACAACAGCACTAAAATAATTATACTGTGTAGGCCCATGGACACAGGACCAATAAAGAATAAATTGCTCAAGCAGTTTGGTCTTCCTTCCATTCTTGAAATAAAAAGCATCACTAGTCAGGCACATTTGCAAGTTACAGCCTTGCCAACATATTAACATAATAAAGATCCTCTGCCTCTTCAGCCTATTCATTCCAGCTACAGAACAGTCACCGTAGCGTACTTCCCTGCAATGATTTATTTATACAGGTCCTGTCCACTTGAATGCAAAAGGCTCTAATATGCTTTCTAGTTCTGAAGTGCAGGAAACAGCACTTGGAGTTGATAACTTCAAAGGAGGGCACTTCTTCATGTCCAAAAAATGCTGTGACTGCTCTTCTGTAAAAGCCAAAGGGTTACAGAAAGGAAAAGGCTGCGTAACAAGGTCAAATATTACAGCACCGTATTACAACAAGTGGTGATGGAAAAGACTTAAGAGGTCATCTTGTTCATCCCCCTACTAATGCAAAATTGTTCCCTAGAGAGTAATACAGTAGGAAAGTAGTTGTTATACTAAAACATAGGTTACATAATTCAAGAGAACGGGGCCAGGGAACATTGCTAGAAAAGAAAATAATATAGAAGAACTTACTGCTTTCTTTAGAGATTACTGTAACCAATCTGAGGCTAAAAAATAATAATAAAAAAATGTATGTTGAGGCCAACCTTCAATGTTTGTTTCAGTTTATAACTAGGTCTTTAAATTGCTGACCTGCATGCTTGTGCTTGAACAAGCACATCAGTGCCTCTTGAATTACAAGTACTTAAAAACAACATGCTAGTCATGATTTGAGTTTTCTGGTTTTATTCTATTTTAAACACAGTGCAAACACGCTGTTCTGCATGCTCAATCATAATTACTAAACAAAAAACAAGAAACAAATTATAGCAACCTATCACCACAAAAAGATAAAATATTTAGGCACACACCCATTATCCCTAGAATTACAGATGCCTTGTCTGTGCTGACAGCTTGACAAAACATCTGCATGCAAAGACATCACAAGTTTGTGCCAAGAAGGTGAGTGAGCTCCTGAGTTTCAAGTTTAGACCAGGTTTTACTGTTGCGTAAAACATGCCAAAATTCGTCAGAAGTTATCTTGAAGACTAGATTGTTTCAGTAATCCCAGTCCATCTTCAAGAAGTCCAGCAGGATTTACAAGCCTTCAGACCTCAGAGGATGCAGGCGCCTAATTAACTGCATGCGTTCAACCCCAATAGAGGTTGTTGAAAATTTTAGACAGCAAGTATGAACCACTCATCTGATAGCAAGGCAACAGGCAAAAGAGCAGCAGCAGCAGCTGATGGAGAAAATCTGATGAAGTGCTTCTCCTCAGACTGCAGCTAGTGATGGCAATGGTGTGTGCATCTTTAAATACTTGAGCCTGCACTGCCTACACATGTGAGACTTTCCAATCTCACAGCCATGTTGCTGTGGGGAATAGGTTCCAACTCTATGTTGGAGGGGTTTTGACCATTTGGAGTGGCCAAGATCAAGCATCTATCACAAAATCCTCACACTCAAAACCCAGCAGTGAGACACAAAATATATATTAAGGATCAATATTTATTTGTACTTCAGCACCACACAGAAGCAACAACCACACAGTCATGAAGGTCCCTTCTGGAAAACCTCTAGAGCAGAGATGTCAAATTCAATGGCCTGCAAGCCAAATCTGGCCCTCCACCTTGTTTTATACAGCCTGGCACCTTGTTTCTACCTGGTAGCAGCTCTGAGCTCCTTGCCCCTACGCTCCTGCCAGCGCACTGGTCACGTGTGCAACGTGTGTGACGTGCGTTACGCTGCAGCAGCAGGAGAATGGTGGGAGCCATGAGTTTGACACCACTGCTCTAGAAGGGGCACTTGACTCCACTGGAGCTTCATCTATAGGATTTTTCCCCAAAATCAACTAAAAAACAGAATAAGAAAAGAATTCCAACAGAAATGCCACAGCATCTCCAGGATACTTATTTCAATATTTCACTACATTTACAGATGATAATACTGATTTCTAAACCATCTTTTTAAAATTTAATTTTCAGACCTCCCCAGTCTTAAAACTATTGCAAAGTGTCCATGTAACAACCTTCCTTACATTAAACAACTTTAATTGTGGCTCAATTTTCCTAAGTCTCTGATAGTACTTTTTGTTCTTGTGTACATCTTCTAATGAATTCACATCTTTAAATGCTCAAATCCAGATACAGCAACTTAGCTGAAGGTTTACTGATTTTTGAGAGGAGAAAGAGCTTTTCAAAAGACTTGGTTTTGCTTTAGTATTATGGAGTCACATAGCAAAGAACAGTTCCTTAAGTAATAGTCTCATAGTTCCTAGCAGACTGATCTCAGTCAAAAACATTAGGCTAGTTAACCAGCTTTGTCCAAATAACTTGATCTGTCTTTGTCCAAATAACTTGATCTGTCTTTGTCCATGTGTCTTTATGAGTTTTAGAGCTCTTGAAGGATGCTTCTTTAGGATCCTTGAAGGATATAGGTAAATTAAGAGAAATTAAGTTAGCAAAGGCTGGTTTGCAACAGAGAAGGAATGAAAAACTATCAGATGTGCAGAATGACAGAGTGCAGCACAAATACTTTTAGCAGATGTCAAAGTAATTTAGAATCAGCAAGTTTTCCATCATTCTGAACTTGCTAGGACACATGAAAAAAATTCACCATTTTGGAAGCTGAAAGGAAAAGAACTCCATGAATAAACTGGAACAACCCCATTAAGATCTCAAGCTAAATCCATGCCAATGCATGAATCTCATCTGAAGTGGATGCCAGGTCAAGCACGTAGCCAGTTCTTATGCAGTAGCCTAAGGAGGCTCAGAGGTCCCCACTATATGCTGGACTCCTCACCTCCCAGCACTTCTACTGCTGTTGTTCCATGAGCCTCACAATCTCCTGGTTCACAATGGCATGCATTGGGTGCAGGTGGCTGGCACTTCGCTGCTGCATCTGTCATGACGTGCCTTATAGCAAGAGGGATGTAAGCAGGCATCCCAGGAACGCAGCACAGGCACCGAGATAAGCTTAACACACTAGGAAGGGAGGTAACACCCTGGGGGAGCCAAGATTTTCAAGCTTCACATGCCGCACCAACAGCCCTGCAAGACTGCACTGCAGGTGCAGTCCTTTACTCCTGTGCAATTTATTTTTCCTTCAATTGTTATTTTTATTACTACTCAGATTTTTGTGAATATAAGGACCTGTACATCAGTCTGCAAAGACTGAACAGTGGAAGCACTTAGGTACTTCACATCTTTATAAAATGAGGTAAAAACAGGATGCTGCATCAGTCTCCCAGTACCATGATTAGGATTAAGGGAGGTGCCCAAAGCCACACATACTAAAATCGGGCAATTACTGATAAAGGACAATGTTCATCAAGTAGAAACTTCACTTGTGAAATATCTGCCCCATTTTCACAGGTGAAAAATATTCCAGATTTTGTAGAAACAAGATGCGCGATACTGATAGGCTGCACAATGGTATGGTTGGATATAAGACTGAGAGAAAATACAAAGCAATTATTCAAGCAATCAATTCACCTCCATTAACAAACACAACAAATTAAAACCTCTGTGCTAAATGCTTCTCTCAGTTGCACTTGGAAACTAATGAGTTTTCTTAAGCGCCACACAGTTCCTACATAGCAGCATGAGAGAAGTTTATACACCAAAACAATCACTGTGCTGGCAAATTTTCCCTTCTGAAATAAAAGCTGCCTTCACAAGCAACGATGCGCTAGCCATTGGGGCTCCACGTCTTCACTTCTCTCACTCTCTGTAGAGATGGGGGACAGTCGCTGGAATGCTCCTATCCTCACTTAGGCTGATTTTCCACTTAAATTTTCTCTTGAATCCCTCTATATGAACAGTTTTTTTAATAACTATAATTTAAACAAAAAGTCACTCAAGATATAGGGTTCCTTTCCATATGGCTTAGTCCCATGCTGGTTCAGGGTAGTTTCCAGGCAATTTTGCAATGGGCATGAAATACGGTTTGCAGCTTAACAGTGAACAACCCAAACAATTCTCAGTATCATCAAATCTGTACATGTGTATTGGTTAAAACACAGTAACAACCAAGAAAAAAAGCTATTTTTGAAGGATGTAAGAAGAGCTTTCCTTTTACCCTCCCAAAAGGAAAGACTATCCTCCCAGCACTTTCCACATACCCCCTATCATCCATTTATATTTTCAAACATTCCTGAAGTGCAATTTCTGTTTACCATACTGTGTAGTACTTGGTCTGAACTTGTTTAACACATGTTCGCATTATTTATCCAAACTCATTCATCACAGTTGTAAAACATCTGACAGTGTATGGAGGTTTTCCAATATGTATCAGGCCTCTCGCTTAATTCAACCGCTGATTATTTCCACCTCTAAGTAATTTGACCAAAGCCACACAAAAGTATTCAGCTATACTAAATTTTCCCCTGTTCATTATTAATTCAGTCGCTGGCTGTGAAAAGATCTACCTCTACTTATATAATTAATCAGAAGAATATCAACTATATACACAAACACACAATATACACAATGCACACATAATATATACACACATTAGTAATATATAATATTACATATGTTTATATATACATTTATGTTACATGTATTAGTATACACATTATACACATATAAATACAATAAGGTTTTTTTAGGAGGATCCACGTGATAAGACAGGCTTCAGTACCATATGGATGGGAAATTTTAATTCATAATATAAATACAGCCAGCTGTTATGCAAAGTGTTTCTCTACGCAAAACATAAGGTCTTTCCACGTTGGTGTCTCCCTTTCCTTCATGTTTATGATGAATCGGAAGAGCATAGTGACCCTTGAGGCCATGGCTCTGGTCCTTCTGCTCTGTTAACCTAATCTAGGGTTATATCAATTTCCAAAAAAATCTTATGCCAGTTATAAGCAACTGAAAGCTACAACTAAATCTTCAGAAATGCCAGATTTTGTGTTCCTGCTCTTTCCGCTTTACTATCTTTCTCAGCTAGTCACCATCATTTCCATTGTCCAAACTGTGTGGTAGCTCAAAGACTACAAATGGGATGATTAGGGCTGGCTCTAACGATCATCAAGAAAAAGAAAGGCAGGTGCTAAAGTTATTCATACACCAGCATGTTGTTCAATCTTTTACAATGTGCTCCATCAAGTGATTCAACTGATCTTGTATCACCTAAAATTACATACTCTCTTCTCTACCCCTTCTGTCTGCTGCTACATAATTTTTCTTGGGAGGCACCTCAATGAAAACAGCAACGTACAGTGAAGTAAAAGCCAGTCTCCCATTTGTGGGTGCTCTGTTAAACCATGAATCATCTCCAATTTCCTGCTGTAGGCTAAAAGCTTGTAGCCATGGGCAGCAACGTGTTACCATTTACTGTGGCAGGAAAAGCTCTTGTGATAAGAAGTCATATCAAAAAAGTCAACCACTCACTCTGTCAGCTGGCTGAATACTCACGTTTCCTTATCCATATCCCTAAGCAACTGGTCAACACTCCTCAAGCAGATGAAGAAGCGGAAATTGTCACCCCGACTGATACCTGCTGATCAGGCCTTCCAAATTCTGTTCTCTCTCACAGAATGGACACTTCTGTCTTAGCTACAAAACTAAACAGCTCCCTGCTAAATCTTAAGCTCGTGAAGCTACAGGTCCTATTTCAGCCGCAACATTACACAGCATTAGCTACTTATCATCATGTACAAATACAATCAACCCTGAACAACAACGCTGACTTGGCAAAATACACATGGAGTAGTTGGCACCATGAACACTAGTTGCTCAGGATTCACCCTTCACAAGCACTCATGGATTTGTGTAGCACTCATGACTTCACCAAGGAAACAACACTAAAGATTCAATATGACTTTTACATAAACTAATTTATGACAATGGTATGCATGAAGGTACTGTTTCTTTTCCTCAGCTAACACATAATTTTCTTGTTTCTTATCAAATGTAAGGAATGGCCTTAAATTGCGCCACGGGAGGTTTAGATTGGATATTAGGAAAAATTTTTTACTGAAAGAATGGGGAAGCACTGGAACAGGCAGCCCAGAGAAGTGGTGGAGTCACCATCCCTGGAGGTGTTCAAGAAACCTGTAGATGTGGCATGGGACATGGTTTAGTAGGCATGTTGGTATTGCGTTGATGGTTGGACTTGATGACCTTAGAGACATTTTCCAACCCTAACAATTCTATGATTCTAAGAATATATTTTGTGTATAAATTAAAACAATGAACCAGTTCAGAAATCTTTATTTTTAAAGGTATTCAATACCTGACTGGACAGTCTCGAACAACCTGCTCTGTCCATCTGGTCCAGCTCAGAGCAGGGGAGCTGGATTAGACAATCGCCAGGGGTGACATCCAATCTCAACAATTGTGTGAAAAATCTTCAAACAACTCTGCATAGTTTCTTGTCCAGTTGACAGAGCTGATGAATGCACATACTGCAGCACACATGCTACACACATCCAGCTACTTAACTTTGAAATTTTTAAATTCCCAACCACAGGAAAACATAGTAATACAAAATCAATAAATTCACAAATTCACTTAGTGCAAGCACCATGTGCACTGTCAATGTAATTTGGAATCAGATCCTGCAACTAGAAAGCAAATATTATTCTGTTTTCTGTGATTACTGAGCACAAGTACCATATTGGCTGTTTATTTCTTGCCTCTTGCAGAAAGAAGATCTTTCATTGTTCCTTTTTTTTGCATAC
Source organism: Neomorphus geoffroyi (assembly GCA_033558235.1). NCBI lineage: Eukaryota > Metazoa > Chordata > Aves > Cuculiformes > Neomorphidae > Neomorphus > Neomorphus geoffroyi. Next base: position 25,386,088 of record JAUMJM010000002.1, read on the forward strand.
TTCGCATTGCTCATTAATCATACTAACATAAGTCTATAACCACCCAACCAGAAGCAAGTGAATTTCTAGGATCAACAAGAACATTAAAGGATCAGATCCTCCTTTCAGGGTTTTTAATAGGCTTTCCATATTCAAAAAAATGTAGTTCAAAAAGTATTCAGGTGCTACAAGAATTCAAAGTCTATTCACTGCTCCCGACAAACGCCCAGCTGTTTGCTGCATGATATGGCTGTCTTGTATGTTGTTTTCCTTGAAGAACTGTGTAAAACAACATTATGAGCTATATCATCACATTTTCACTTGAAAGCACAGGCTGTTTAGTGGAAACCTTGGAATAAACAGATCCCCATCCATTCCCACTCAGGAATCCTATACGAACATATTTGTTTGAAACTGAGTCCAAAAGGAATACTATGTCACTATTTTCAATATAAAATATTTAGCTTTGTACTGTTGCAAGTTCACACTGTGTTGATGTTACTTGGTGGCCAAGAAACATACAGATCAAATTATACATTAATTTGCAGACTCTTGAAAGAACAGAAGGGTCCTGGGAGAGCAAGGCCCAGGGAGAAACAAGGGCAATAAATTGAGAGCGAAAATTCTGTTTCTCTTAAGTCAACTGCATCTTTGCCATTGCCGTTCAGAATCTTTACCTCCCAAGGGCTAGTACAAATCTGACTCATTTGCCTCTCTCCACCCCCTATCCTGTAATTATTTTTAAATTCCATACAGAGACACTGGAAAACAAAGATGATGACAGGGATGAGTAGAGAAGGCAGCTCTAGTGAGAAAACAATAGGGTTTGTACATCTGATTGTATTTTATTACATTCAGAAAACATGAAAATATGTTTTCTTAGAAGAAACACAGGACATATTATTATTACTGTCTTCAGAAGGAAAACCATGAAGAAATAATTAGTTGCTCAAGGCTGCTTCAGTGGCAGTCGTTGGTCTGCAACCAGTTCTAATCCATACAGAAAGCAGGCAGTGAAGCTGAAGGGACAAGATACCATAATAATAATAATTTTTTAAAAAAGCGCTTTTTTTTGGACTGAAGAACTATTTCTTACTGTATATTTATTTTTTTATTGCTCTTGTCTGGGTTTTCTTATGTAAATCAGTGCCCTACAACCTTCTGCCATGTGCATGTATGAGGCAACCTCTCCAGTGTGCACAGAAAACATCACTTGAAGCACAATTTGGCAACTTGCTTGTTAAGTGGCGTTTTAGTTCATGAGCATATAAATCCATGATGCACAACCTCCTTGGGCAGCCTGCTAGTTTTAAGATGTTAGTCTAGACCTATGAAGCCCCAAATGTCTTGGGACCTATTTATTCAGGAATCAAGGGTTTTTTTGGAAGTTTTCCAATTAAACCAAATTATAATCAGAAAATATTGTTCATTGAGTTGGAAAAACTGCATTCAAAGTCTATTGCAGCCAACAAACCACCATAGGATCCCTCCAAGGAGATTTGCTTATATTCCCTACAGCTGAGGACCCAGGGAGCATATAGTCCTAAGATGGTGCTGTGGGAAACTGCGGGGCTTCCACCATGGCAAGACAAACTGGAAGCGAACAAACTGCAGGACTTACAGATTGCACAGTCCAGCCTGTGCTGCAGGAATCCCAGAGAGCCCAATCTGCAGCCAAAGTGCCAAGAAAATGATAAATACGCATTTCAGCTGCAAATTTAAGAAAGGAGAAACTAATTTGCACTCAAAGTACCTTTACTTCAATATTATTTTTCTGCAGAGGTATTAGGATGGCATTTCCTGGGCAGTTTCCAAGCTGTGCCACTGAATATTGGGTATGCTTGTGAAATCTCTGTCACTCCTTGCTCCTTGGAACTTCAGGGGTTTGTATGTCTGGAACAATCTTTATTTTTTTCCGGTGTTTTATTAGCAGCTCCTTTCTGAGAAATGCCAGGTGGCATCATGCCCAGAATTGCTTGCCAGCTAATCTCATGGAATTGGGCATTATGCCATTTGGATTAAAAGAGCTCAGCTCTAAACTCACTGATAACGTTTAGGAATCAAACCGATAAAATGGAGAAACAAAATGAATATGAATAATTTCTGCATGCACACAGATGATAGCTTTTACTGAAAATGTATACAGTTACGGAGAAAGAAAGGAAAGAAAGGAAAGAAAGGAAAGAAAGGAAGGAAGGAAAGGAAGGAAAGGAAGGAAAGGAAGGAAAGGAAGGAAAGGAAGGAAAGGAAGGAAAGGAAGGAAAGGAAGGAAAGGAAGGAAAGGAAGGAAGGAAGGAAGGAAGGAAGGAAGGAAGGAAGGAAGGAAGGAAGGAAGGAAGGAAGGAAGGAAGGAAGGAAGGAAGGAAGGAAGGAAGGAAGGAAGGAAGGAAAGAGAAAGAAAGAAAGAAAGAGAAAGAAAGAAAGAAAGAGAAAGAAAGAAAGAAAGAAAGAAAGAAAGAAAGAAAGAAAGAAAGAAAGAAAGAAAGAAAGAAAGAAAGAAAGAAAGAAAGAAAGAAAGAAAGAAAGAAAGAAAGAAAGAAAGAAAGAAAGAAAGAAAGAAAGAAAGAAAGAAAGAAAGAAAGAAAGAAAGAAAGAAAGAAAGAAAGAAAGAAAGAAAGAAAGAAAGAAAGAAAGAAAGAAAGAAAATAGCAGCGTTTTTTTATTCCAACACAAAAACAGGGTTCAAGTGAGAACAATCTGCCATGATTCCATCAGTTTCTGAGAATGGCAAGAAGAAAACAAGGAATTTGCACATTTAACTACAAAGGTAATGTCACAAGGATTCCTGCAACAGAGGGCTCCAACTTCAGGCAAGCTGTGCTACACCATTCACTCCACAGAGTCAGAGGAGAAAAAGGGAGAAAAGAATTTGCATCTGAAGGGAACACTGGAGTTTTCTGCTCAGTCCCTTCATTCTGGCACTTTGAAATGTCCTTCCTAAAATAAAGATGACATTTAATTTATGAAGACCAGTAAAATCATAAATAGCCAGTTAAAAAATCTTCATAATCCTCTCTAACATTGTCCACATTAACAATAACATGGGATACTTCAGCTTGGGCACGTAGATGAGGGCAAGAACACAGACAATGATTCTATAAATTACAAAATGTTTTTCTATCATAAGTTTTTAGGTTTTATAGGCTACAAATTTCCACGTACAACACAGCCCACAGGAGGGGTATGGGAAGGAAAAACATGAGGCTAATAAGGATGTAACTATTAGGAAATAAAACAATTCAAAACCATTTCCTATAATGCAATTAAAGAAAAATATGGGAGGCAACTTTGGCTTACTCTGCTGTCTTTATAAAGCATATCTGCATTATTTACATCTTCTCTATTCTTTCAGAGACCACGAATCAGCAGAAGACAGCTATTTTTCCTTTCACTTGCTCATGCACACCTTGGAAGGTCAGCCAGTCTCCCTCTGGGAATTATTTAAAAGTTTAATTAACAGAGACAGTGGCTAATCAAATTAAATAAAACATACAGAGAAAACTGTCTTTTTCCTGTGACATAAGAACATCTAGGCATTTTTTTTCAGGAACAGTCACTGAAAAATAACAGCTGAGAGAAGAACTAGCACATCTCTCTTACAAGCAAGGCGTGCTCCGCAGAGTGAAGCACTTTTAACTCTGGTTAGAACTATCCCACTCCACACAGATAGATGGAAGCCTGTAAAAGTCACTTGGTTTTGGCAAAGTAAGGATGTTATCCTTCAAGAATCATTCAAACAGAGGTGGACATTCCAGAGGTCACATAAACCTTGTGTGAGCCGCTTGCCCTCTCCCTGCCTTCACCCCTGTGCCTGTGAAGATCCCCAACGTGTCCCGCTGCCTGAGGGGCTGTGGGGACCTGCTCACCTTGCCCCCCGCCTCAGGCAGAGCGGGGACAGCCAAGCATCTACTGGAGCTGTGCTAGTAAAAAGGGAGCCTACAGGCAGGGAGCTCTGCTCCTACTCACCACGCTGTGCTCCACGTCAGCCCTGAGGTACCCTTGCCAGCTCACTCAGTGTCCCAGCTCATGGCTTGCAGTGGAGACGAGGGCAATGCTCCCACAGCCCCCCACGGATCTGCTGAACTGCCGAGGGTTGGTCCTGCCCCAGAGCATCAGCACCTGCTGTCAAACACGCTGCCCTCACCAGGGAGAGGTCTGCAGCTGCCCAAGAGACAACCACTCCTACACGGTAACAACCACAGGAAAAACAAGTGAAAAAGCAGAAACACTATTCAAACACTGAATTTCATATGTAGTCTTTTAATTCCAAAACACGTATTTCTTCCACTGAGGATCATAACTGACTTGCTATTGACCCAGATGGGAATTCAGAGGGAAAGGGACTAGCTTCTGAGGTGCTATCCAAAAAGTTGTTTACTACCTAATTTACTAGCTACTAAACATTCATACTTTTACTTTCTGGGGTACTTCTTCAATCCTTAGCAAATCTTGCTTGTGACAAGATAGGCAACGAAGCAAATGCAGAACTAAACCCTGCTCCAATGAGAACAGAGAAGATTGAACCTAGAAATTAATGAAGTACAGCAAGCACAATTATAGATAATATTTGGGCAAGGTCATTTCCCATAGACCAGAGGTATGTTTTTATACTGATCTTTTAGGTGTTGTATGACTGGATTAATTGCAATGCTTATGTTGTCAGAGACAGTGAGATTTTAAAATACTACTATACATCCTATAGTTTTCAAGGTCTTAACACACCTTACAGAAGCCCTCAGGACATCAAATGCTATGTATAGGAAGGAACGACCCAGATGTTCTCTTTCTTATCCCAAATCCATCATCAATACTAAGAAATCATAAGATTAATTTACAAGAAATCTTGGGGGAATGATTAACATATACACACACAAATATCTTATATCTTTCTGGTGTCTTTATATTAGTCATACTTTTGATCAAAATACACTGTTCATTTCCTCTACCAATAATATGGCTGGTAATTTAGCAATACTTGAATATCAAAAGAGACATTTAATCGAAAAATTACATGCCCTGAAAAATGTAAAGCAATAGCCAGTGCAATTGCTTTTACTTTGGCATGCTGGCCTTCTTTCCAGCATGAACGGATGTGACAAAAGACAGATTACAGATTATAAGTAAAGTACCCTGGATAAACAAGTTGGCTAGTTATACATGATCAGAAAATCAACTCACTTCAAAATTTTTGAAGCTAGAAAATACTAATGAAAAAAAAAGAAGAAAAAAATCAAAGTTCCTTTGAGAAGCGACCCAGGACCTGAACTTCAGATTCAATTACTCCCTGAGCTCTGGACTCATAGATGAGCCTGAACATGGTAAACGTGCTCTTTTACAGACTATCAAAACAAATGAGACTTTATTATGCAATTAAAATCAAGCACCATTTTTCTGTCATTACATCAGAATTTGCCTAAAGAAATCAACATTCCTGAAACTGGAACACTGTAACCATGCTACATATGCTGTCTGAGGCAGGTTAAATCAGTCAGGAATGCTACCTGCCTAGTATCTGGCTTCAATTTTCCCTGGCAGTTACTTACTTAATGTTACACTACAGTAAATCAATACACTGCATGGAGCATTCCCTTTTCCTTTTGAGATGCTGTCCGATGAAAATCCTAAGTAAAAGAAATCTTCTGCAGGTAGATGGAAATTGTTCCCCAGGCTACAGTCTGCAGAGCATCGCCGCACTACCTACCCACAAAAAAACTTTTTCCACTAGATAAATCTGTGCACCTCCTGGTCACATTTTTGTCTTCTCTCAGATTGCTTTCTGAAGGGCAAAGCAAAAGAGTGTGAATACTTCTGCATTAGTGTTTTGGCATAGGAATGGTTTCACACGACAGGCTTTCCCTACCATTCCAGTGGGGTAGCACAGCACTGGTACAGCAGCACAAACTGACATCATGCCAGTTTGCACCGTCTGCAGGCAAACTGCTCTTCCTTTTCCTATACACCAAGCCTGCAGAATTCACAGGCAAAATTCTGCCTAAATCTGCAGAGATTCGGGGCAAAAACCTTTTTTTTTTTTTTCAATCTACAAAACAAGCACAAAACCCACCAAAAAGCTAATGTGAATATAATAAAGCTGGAGAGATACAGCACGGACACACACAGTTTGCACTTTCCTCTTTATCTAACTTCTGAGTCACAAGTAGCTTTCATGACTAGCCCTTGGCTGAAAACCTTGAATCTTCTACTCATTTGGCTCACTTAGATGAAAACCCACAACATAAAAACTTTTGTTTTCATGCCATTCCTACCAAGCAGAACTGAAGCAAAGACTTGACAGCTTTTTTATGTTTGAAATATTGGCTTCAAAGCAAGGGGGACAGCACAGTGTGGGTGGGCCTGACACTACAGCTGTCTTAAAACAAAGAGCCTATATATCTCAAAAAAATTCACAAGAGACAGGATTTACCCAGAAAGAATTAAATCCAACAGAAATGAAGATGAGGAAGACAGCATGTATGCATGTGCGTTGATAAAAAGCAGGAGGAGAAAAGTAATGATGCACAGATTTTTTTTTCTTTTAAAGATATCTAAGACTGTCGTATCCAATTCCAGCCCTGTTTAGGCAGAAATTATTCTTTAAAATCTTTCTCACTGCATTACAGTATCTGAGCAATACCATGTAAAATGGGAATAGGTATTTCAGCTACTAACGGGGCAAAACTGCCAAAAGGGAGTCACTTTAATCACACGTCTGTATTCAAATAAGACATCAGATGCTTCTACAAACTAGTTTGGAATAAAAAAGACCATCCTATTAGCAAATTAATATGTCGATGAGGTGGCTAAAGTTTAGGTCATGCTGTCCATCTGCATAATCCATTGCAATGGATTCAGGGTGGTTTTGCTGTTCAAACAATGACAAACAGCAAACATATTGAAATATCACACCCGTACTATTCTTGTTAGCCTGTATTATCACAATAACAGAAAGCCTAATTTTATAAACAAGCGAAACAGATATAGATTATGGAGGGGAAATCATTGCCACAATTCTCAGTGTCTGAGTTTGCAAATGGAGTTGATGACAAGTGAATATTTTGACTGCATAATTAGTTTGAAACATTTGACAGGTTTTCAGTTGTTGGGAGATGTTGCTTCCCAGAGCCTTCTCTCCTTACTTCGTTTAGTCTGCTAAAGCCAGCGTGTTTGCACACAGCAGCATTACCTTCCTATGCCTGTCCCAGTAAAAAAAATTATCAAGAAGCAGATCAGTGTGGGCAGATATGTTCCTTCTTCCTGCATTCACATGGGAAAACGTAAAACAGCTGGACAGAGCCACCTCACCTGTGAAGGATCTACTTTGCAAATGAAAGATGATGAAAATTCACCTGCTGTTTTGGAAAGGACACCACTGTGCCACAATCCATGCACTGAGCTTGAAAATAGCATTTAATCAGCATCTCAGAGATGAGCTGGTTCACCTTTTGGACAAAGGCATTGCAGATTTGAGATGAGAAGCACAGACGATGAAGGCGTACACCCAAGTGACACTGAAGTCAATAACCTGAAACCCCCTCGGAAAGGACACGGTATTCCAGGTTGTGCTGAAATGTGCCAGACAACACAAGGAGCCTCTCCCTGGGAGCTGGGAGCTTGATGAGCCCACACCAAAAGTACCCACTGCTCTCAACAGCCTGAGTTATGGTTTGGGGGTCAGAGGATCCATGCTGCCAGCAACAAGTAATATCACGAGAGCAGGGAGGAACATTCATTTAGAGAAAATCAGGATACCTCAATATTGTAAATCTCCTTCCTCTAACACACATGCATGCACAAAACTTGCCATTCGCTACCTTCTTATCAGAGTTGATTTGTGTGCAGAAGCCGGGACCCCTCCACAAAGAATAAGCATTTGAGATGGGCAGAGAGAGCTACTCGATACCTATAGAGAAAGGACACATGTGGCTCCATTTGCTCGCAACAGGGCATTTCAAATCAGAGGCCCCCACGTAGATGAAAGCTCAACATGTCTTTTGCAAAGCTCCCTTTGTTTTGTTTTTCTTCTTTGCCAACTATGACAGCCCTAGAGCCACTGATAACAAAAGCAGATGTTTACAGCCACATGGGAGGCTTCTCTGTATACAGTGGCTACTGCATTACATCACATTAGTCACTGTGTGACATCTACTATATGTATCACATTGATCAGCAGGCATATTAAATCCCATTGACAGTGGTGGGATTAGATGTGCACAAATATTAAAACGTAAACTTCTTCCCCATAATGGTAAAAACAGTTCTCTGAAACTCTAGTTTCCTTCAGGATTCTCGTTCCCCCAACTAGAAAGTATGTGGCTGGTTGAGTATCTTGTGAAGAAACAACAATTATATTTTTCTAGCGCTTCATGTGACAGCAGGATCTATGATAAAATCTTCACACCATCCGCGATACATTCTAGAAAGCAGAACTCATCTTCTATTTTGTATATTTTTGAAGACAGTGAAAACAGCTCTGTCATTCAACACAACAGACACTAAAGGTAGACTCCTCTATTTTTTAAAAAGCAGCAATAGGCTTCTGGAAGAAGAAACAAACCCCTTCAAAATGATTCCTTGATATATTCAAATCACTGATACCTGGTCCTGGCTGGGGAAGATCAATCTGTGAATTGCATTCTGTCATCTAGTTAATTTTGGATTTGTTTTTTTTCCTCCAATTGAGCATGGATTAGCTCATTGGTCTGATTCACTGATTCAGCCTTCCATCTGACACCAAACTTGTCCACTCTGGTCATCAGATTTTCTTTCATCTGAGCTGAATCCAGTGCTGGGGTGCTCTGATCTCCTGTCAGCTCCATAATTGCTATTACAACTAAAAAATGTTAGTGCCAACACAATTGTTAAGCCACTTAAAGATTTATGGGTACAATTTACCGACCAAGCATTTCCCTGAAATTGCAAGTATGGCTTTAAATTACGAAGTCACACATACATCACTGTATTAAATGGAACAGAATTATTCATCAGTTGGGATCAAGACATCCACAAGAAAGCTGTACTATATATCCATGCACTGCAGAACCTGAATAGTCTGTGCTGATGGAGGCACAGATTTTGACTATCATATGAGGACAGGCATAACACGTAAAACATTCCTGTTGAGATAACGTACAAAGGAGACTTGGTAGGCAACGTTGTCTGGGATTTGGCATTGTTACAATAAAATCTTGAGGAGATGGCTTATAAGAAAGTGTATTTTATAAACATCTGCTGTTACTGCAATGCAGATGCCAGTGACTCAGTTGCAAAGGAAGGTGTAGCAGGGATAAAACAAGTTCTGTGGTCCTGCCTTCCCATCCCACAGCTGTTTCCTACGCTAGACAGAAATGTGAAATTTCTTATTATTATATGCGTGTAACTTTTTGGGGTGCTGGGATTTAGCCATTGTAACTAGAGAAGTCCATTTTTAGTGTTCATTTACTGTCATGATGGGAACAAGCTGTTGTCTTTAAGAAGGCTAATCACATACTCAGCATGGCCTGCCATGATACATTCATTCACTGAGGAATGATAAAAGTAGATAAAATTATCAGATAATATCCCTGACCTTTCCTATGAAGACACCTGAGGAGTTACAAAAATGCATACAATTTTCATCAAATTCTAGGTAACAAACTGGACTGCTCAGTCCATTTTGAGCATTACAGCATGCACAGCCAGCTGGGTCTTCTACCCATTTGCCTGAGGATCCAAGCTCTCATGTGAGACAAATACAACAGTTCCTGCTCAGCCGCCACCATGGTTTAAGACTTTCAGACTTTCATGGTGGCAGGGCTCTGAGAGACTTTGCACCACATTGGGGACCTGGTGGAACCAAATTCTCCTGGCAAGGTTAGCAGTAGCTATGTCATTTCTGCATAGGGGTAACAGACAGGAGGAGTCTGTCCACATGCTTTCCCTGCCGTCCACAGCCCAAATGGGCCAAAAAAGCATGAATTTTGCAAATAAATAGGTATAGTGATAGATTTTTCTTATCAAACTTCTCCAGATCTGAGCTCTTCTTCAGTATACTCATGAATGGTCTTAGGGTCAACTCAAGCTTTTTTGGTAGGCTGAATCTAACTAACAGTCACTAACAGTCCCTAAACTGATAAGCAGCCTCAAAGGTTTATCTCCCCCAATACCCCTTTCTCTTAGCTTTATGCAAAGCCATTGTTGGGACTATACAAATTCAAGGTTGTGTTTCAATTGATATTCCACTTCTTAGCCTGTGCCATACAAAGTAGCAAGTATCATGTTACTGGTACTAAATTTAACCACCGCTCTCTAGAAAGATGGGAAAACAGAGAAATTGCAGTCAAGAATGTTTTATCTATTCTGGTGCTTCATAAAAGAAAGCAACGGCAGCTGACACAACTGCCAAGTATGCCAATACACTCTAGATATGTTTTGATTGGACATCAAAGTTCTTGTTAAGTATCATTGGGATCTTCCCATTGAGCATCCCCACTGATAGCTTCTGCCAGCCACAAGCTAATTCTGTCAAGGTAAGCATCTGCTTAAGTTTTCAGGTGAGAGATGTAGGAGATACCTCTGCATGCAGACATTCGTCTTTTTGTTTCTCCTTACATATCAACTGTTGCTTCCCTGGCTTACATTTTTACCATAAGTACCTTCAGTCCTTTCTCCCAGACTAGAAATCATAATGAAGAAAGCAATCTTGGAGCTGAAGAACTGGTTTGCACGTGGATAACTCCAACACAATCTTACACCTGCAAGTGGGCTTTGCATTGACCTAATAAATTCCTCAGCGCTTGTTAATTGTGAATGAAGCCCGTAAGTAAAAAATACCATTTATGTACAAATATGAAGTATTAGTCGAGCAAAATCTTTGCTTAGCTATTTATTGCTTTATTTCTCATATTCAACATGGGGCAGAATAGTATTTTCAGAGTTAATTGAAATTCAGACATGCCCTTGGAGGAGGCTACTAAGTTGGTTAATGACAGATGTATAAGCACAAGTCAAACATAAATAGATTCCTTAATGGATGCAGGACAGCACCAAACATTTGTTACACTCAGAACAGATTAGTTTTAATTTAAAAGGAGCAGAGGCAAATCTGACACATCCTACACAATTATGTAAAATGTCAATCTCCAGCCTGAGAGGTATGTGAGTTGTTGCTACACGCTGCTTACACCTGGGCTTTCAAACAGCTGGTTTTGTTGAGTCAAACCACTTCACAAATTTTGTTCCACTTGGAACTCAGCTGCACGGCTGGCACCTTTCTTGCTATTCAGACACAGATCAGAGACCTGAATGGCGTCTTGCTTTATTACTCAGCAGATTTTAGTCTTGAAAATCATTTTAGAGTAGCAAGGGAGGCGGAGGTGCAGGGGGAGTTGTCAAGATGCTTTAGCTCCCTTGGTCTATGATCTAGGATTTCAAACTACTTTTAAAACAGCACGATTCCTGCACAAGTCCAGCATGAGAAGCTGAGCTCAGTCGTTCAGTGGCACCACTCCTTCCCTGGCAGCAGACGCTTGGAAACTGCAGAAGGTGCAAAACCCAACTGACTCTGAGTTCTCCTAAACATTAGAAAAACACGAATTTTAAGCTTGCAGCTGCATTATATCACATATAAATAGACCAAACTCAAAACGGATCCAGACCTGAACTTTTCACCTTGCATCCCTCTGTGATGAAAATGTATCTCATTTTGTTAGTCAGACCAAAAATTCTTTAAAAGACTTGTATTACATTTCTAGCTAAGGAATGACACTCTTACCAAAACCCTACTGTGCTATGGTGCCTAAAATAGTTAGCTCACTAATGCTGTCCAGGTTTGGAGGTTACATTTTGAACAACATGTTTTGACTGAGTAAGGTTTCTTTAATAATCTTTTCAGCTTTCCCCCATCATTTATCTTCTTGAAGCATACGCCACTCTGAGCCTGGGCTGGTTTCAAATACCAGTGAAGAGAACACTGCTCTCCTGTGGGCACTACCGGAAGACTATTAAGAGAGGAAGAGATGTTCAGGAGGATATCACAAGTCTTCTGTCTGGTCTTCAGCATATCATATGCCTTGGAATGTCTCTCATTAATTCTTGGATAAATGTATCCCATAACGCATAATAAAATTACTGATGACTGATCAACTACCCTACTCTATCAGGCACTGTCTTTCATTAGAAAAAGAAATTTTCACAGTCCCTCAGTGATTCTTTCCCCAAATGTAATCCCTTTCAAAAGCATAACTTGTAAAATTTGTGGCACCGTGAAAAAAAAATTATATATGTACAAAACACAGGTGAATTGCATGCACTGAACACAAACACTATTATTGTTCAGGTTTTGTGCAGTTTTTTTAGACCACATAAGTTGTGATTTTAGATTTAAGTAGCATATTTTGCTGGAATGAACTCTCCACTAGTTGGCCTAGTGTGGAATGAGGGAGACACTGATTTCCCTGTTGAAGAACAAATATGGATAATGTTACAGCTTTCCAAGTTTTATTTCAGCTCAGACAACTTTGTACCACAGTTGCCATTGCATTCAGTGTCAAGTTAACAAAAAAAGACAGAGATGTCTGCTGCCTGAGCTATCATGTCCCACTTGAATGAAGCCAGCCTGTATGGGGCCAGCCTAGGGATCTCCAAGCTGGTAAAACAATCCGATTTATTTGCTTATATAATAAAGAAAGGTGATTTTTATCTGTTTTTCTCAATAAATATTTATAGGCAGATATCAGCTTTTCAAATGTATTCTGATGCCTAAATGAACTCAAAGCATCTCCAGGCAACTTCAAAATGCTGAAGGTCAATACCTCCTTGACATATGACAGATAGGTATGTCAATACAAAGGTAGTGCAAACAAAAGCCAGCACCAGAGCTTGCTATAGCCACTACTGGCTGCTTACTGCATTTCAATGGAAGGTGGGCCATGTTGCTCAATCACTCTAAATGGGGCAACTTTCTTTAATATCAGTGGAAGTTACGAGTGGAAACCAGGATTCTGAACCCCTTTCTTTCCCACTGTGTCTGAAAATCTATCTGATTCAAAGCTTAATTTTTCATCATTTAGTTCTGTGGAAACAGATGACCAAGTTTCCCAAGAAGTATCAGTCTCGACTCTTAGGAGTCAACTGAAACAAGATTGCTTTTAAATAAAATCACATTTTCCTAGACCAATTCTGGAAAGCATCTGCTGTGCCACTCATTCACTCATACTCTGATATTTTTTTTTTCCTCAACTTGAATTCATTACGAGCTTCTTTTTCTTGTTTTGGCAGTCATGGGAGTCATTCCTACCAAAAGTCCATTTTTCTTTATTACTGACCTTGCAAGTTTTGATAGTGATAAACTCCTGTTTGAAACGAACACATCTACAAATAATCAGTGCTCTGCTCTATAGCCATACAAAAATACAGCAAGCCTAACTCATGAAAATGAATAGGCAAGTTCTCAAATGAGCTGTGGTATGCCTACAGGGTGCAGTCACTGGAAAGAAGAAATTGTAAAGGAATTAATTTTTCCATCAATGAACCTGAAGAATTCAGATTTCCTGTGTTCTTCAATTACTCGAAATATCAGCTCCTTGTCCATCATACCAAGGCTCCACTTCTGCAGTTGTGTACCCCAAAACAGCTTCTTACTCAGTTCTCAAATTTACAGTATCTGCAGAAGGGGTGCAGAACTCAGCTGTGCAAAACACTATTCTCAGTATATCAGAAGAGGTTTCCTGATCCCCGATCCAACCCTCTTGCAAACTAAATTAAGAATGACTCTGACATCATGCTCACAGGTCCTGGTTTGGAGAACCTACTCTCTTGTGAGTCCATTAATATGCAACACAAAGAACACGGGACTAAAACTTCTCCATTGTATGGGTTTCTGTAAGTCACAAGATGAACCACTGATAACTGAGAAACTAGTCCTTTGCAGAGGTTGTCTCTTGAGCACAGTTCTGTGCTGCTACAGGTGCAAAAGTAGCGGGTCCTGCTGAGGATCAGAGGAAAAGAAGGGAGCAGCAGATCTACATTTATGCTGTATAGAGAGAAGTGGACTCATAACAATAGTCAGCTGTGTCAGCCAAGAGCTCCTGTAATTTTCATCCATCTCTTGAAGTACTTTAATTACAAAGTGCCATGGTTTTATTTTATCATAGCTGCTATGAGCAACCAAGATGTAAGCATGCTTCTACACCCGTCTTGGAAAAAAAAAATGCAGAAAATTGTAGAATCACAAATAATTTAGGTTGGAAGGGAAATTAAGGACACCTGGTCCAATCTGCCACTCAAAGCAGGACTCTCAAAAGCTACAGGTGAACTAGCTGTTGCACTGTATATAATAAAACCAGAAAATGCCAAGATGCCCGATTCCTGCATTCCCTTTAATGGGACCACAGTTATCTACGTAACTGTGAATTCTCCACTGCCCTAAAGAAAACTATCAGATCCTCTTTGTTCCAGTGAATAGATCTCAAATGCAAAGGACATATTATTCAAGGGCTGTTTTTTCTGTCATGCATTGCACCCAAGAATCTGCAGCTGTTAGAATTACTTGGGCTCCCACACTGAAATAGCTCTGCCTGACTATTCAGAAACACTGTGCTTAGAAGCAAAGGGTGAGACGCTACAGAGAGTGGTTAAAGGGAGCCCAAATTTAAAGAGGAGGTAAAACAATACTTGCACTAAGAATCATCTTACTTGAGCTGACAGTTGAACAGAAAAGGACCAAAAATACACTTTTGCAAACAAGAGAATAAATGTAGAAAGTGCTCAGATTATGGGTGAAAATAAGTAAAGAGGGGGAGAAAGCAAGAAGTCATTAATGATTGAGCTATTTTTGTTTCTAGACTTTGAAAGCATTTGAATAAATAGTAAAAAATCGGGAGACTTCAGAGATAAATGGTTTCCATTTAATCTGTTTGTCTTTCTTACTACATGAGTTTCTGTTTCTCTGTCCTATAAGAATATTTGAGTTCTGCATGAACCCTGGTAGTTATTTCATTACTGTATTGCCAATACTTTGTTAACCGTACATCTCTTTGGATCTCAAAATAGCTTCATGGAAATAAAGTAATCTGTAATCGTTGCTTATTACACCAATCAGACTTTGTGATTTCCCTCTACAGATGCTTTCCTAAGGTATCTCTTAGACAAACCATATAATTACAGTAAATGTATGGTTCCCTTTACCACAGCCCAGACTTATTTCCTGATGTCTCTCTCACTATTCAAGTGTCTTCTCTAATGGCAGCAACAGACCTTCAGCCAAGGGCTGCTATGCTGGCACAAAGCACTAGGGATAGCTTCCAAGCAGGGGATGATACGGGCTGTAAATGAAACAAAAAGCCCACGTCCACCTGTTGTGCTGCTGGATTCTGTGGTCTCCAGTCAGTGGGACAGGATATTTCACGCATAAAACCAAAACGCCAATTGTGTGATTCCTTACAGAAAATAAGCCTCTGGTCACTCAGATTTAGCCCTACCAAACAGCTGCTGGTGTATTAAAAATAACCTGACACTCCTGCAGAGCATGGAACGGTGAACACAATCACACCACACTGGATATTAAGCACCATCAGATTAAGTGAAACCAGAAATGCTGCATTAACACCTTTGTTGAAAGGGTACATTCAGCCATAACTAAGCACTGAAACAGAATGCTGCTATTTAGCTGTTGTTTAAAATATCACATATTTAAAACGCCCACTTTTGAAAGGTCTCCTCGGGGCATGATAAGAGGAGATCAAATATCTCACAATGAGGTTGCAATTTGGACGGATAAAAGAAGAAACACATGACTATCTGCACTCAGATATTTATTCACATCCATCAGTCCCATCACACAACTGATATCACCTCTTTTCAGTAAGTAAGGATATTGTTTAATTGAGCGCAGCCTATGAAGAAAATTTCTGTTTTACCTGAGTAAGCATAGCTGGATCCATGATAACAGTAAAAAAATCCAAACTCAGAAGTCTTGACAAAGTAAAATGTTTAAGTGTAGAACCTCGTATATACTATGATCTGTTCCACTTGTGACATCTTTTCAAAGTAAGTCATTAAGATTTAATGTGATAAAACAAACAGCTTGCATCGGAACTTATTTATAACCAAGCTTTCCCAAAATCTTGGTTACTTACAAATTTCAGATCAAAGTATTATTCAAACTCCACTGGTGAAAATTCACTTACGACAATTTCATGTTTAATGAGAATGTGAACTCCTTCAAAGGACATTTATTTTATATGGGCATATGCATCTAAATATTCCAATAAGTGGGTAATCAAGATTAACCTGCTATGGCTTACCGTGACAGTAATTTGACTACAGCTCTTAAAGTCTTAAATTATAATTACTGTCATATTGCCATAAAGGCAACACAAGCCAGGATTGCAACTTTCCCAAATCTGAAATAACTTGTCTACGTTTACCAGCGGAAGTTGTTGCTTCATTTTCTAATCCTGCAGAAAATTACAGAACTCCATCCTGTAAATTTGAACTATTTTAACTTTTTTTTGGCTTTTTTGCTCCCCTCTCCCTTGAGTCCTTATATGCTTTTACAGAGATAACAGATTAACACAGATTTAAAACAGAGAGTTCAGAAGCTATTTTGAAAAATGTTTTCATATAACTCGGCACTGAGAGCAATAATGCAGACTGAAAGGTGTAGCTCTCACAAACCAAAAGTAAGTTTTCACAAATGTTTTAACTTTCTTTCTGCTGTAATACTTCTGTTGAAAACAAGAGAGACCTCACTGCAGCACAAGCATCCTACAGTTGAGGAGCTGAACTGTGCCTCCTTAGTGAGCTATGAATGTCACCCAGACATTTCAGGTGACTCAGTTCTTGATGACAGTGAGACACACGCTGCATTTGCTCTTGCATTTCTGCTGATATCCAAGTAACTGTACAAGTATGTGAGCTATGCTGCGTGCAATTTCCACGCTTGAAGTTCTGCTAACGCTGATCAGCATTCAGTGCGCATGCCTAATGACATAGTTTTAGGTCTATTGAGAGCCTTACCACAACCCTGTTCTCCTCTGCTAGCCATAACATGGTGCCACGAATACTTTTGGCAATTGGCAGTGCTTTCTATGCCTCGTAAATACTTGCTTCTGATCTCAAAGCAGGCTATTCTATAAGCACTTTTCTGTCCAAACAGGCAAAAGATATTATGGGTGTAACGCTATCTTTCTGGGCAAATATCCTAGACATAATTTAACTTTTTCTTTTTGTAATCATCTGAACAAGAACAGCAGCCTGAAGACTCAATATTGTATTGCACCAAACTTTTCAGTGTTACTTCTTTAATCTTGGCATATTCTGTATTCTTTAGGCAAATTCCACAGCAGGGCTAAGCATATGATTTGTTCTCATCGCCTTTTAGGGCCCAAAAGTTATCTGCAGATCCAGATCCAATTTCAGTTATAGTCTCCTCTAAAATCACTGCATATCTGTAATTGGCCTTAGGTTTGAAATATGGTCTGAGACCCCCCTCAGATGCAAAAGACTGACAGGGAAATACTGGGAAACTACCCAAGCACAAACCACTACTGGAAAGTAATCAATCTTCTTATTCTTGACCCGTTTATTCCAGCCCTGTTATACATAGCCTTTTGTCTTCTCCACCGCCCGCAGCAGAACAAAGCCCGGGCACAGTCTGACAGCCTTCCCCAGAAGAGGGCCTAGGAAGTGCACAGCTATAATCGGTCCATTGTTTGGAGAAACCTGTCTTGTAGTCATCATTAAAACATAACATCTAACAAGGCCAAAAAGCATCAGCCTGAAAAATTAACTGAAATACATCTGCCAGTAAACTGGCAAGGTATCCCAAGATGGGTATTGTTGATTATATTCCTGTATTCTCCAGGTATGGAAATAAAAACCAGACATCTCTCTTTTATTTAGTAAAACAAGAGACTACACCAAGAAAAGTTTTACCTCAGGGCTATAAATTATAAAAAGAGATTCTGCACAGCCTGGAAAAACGCTTCAGACTGACAATGCTTTCTTCGGTGCTATGAAACAGCGGACTGAGAAGATAGCCAAGGGGGCTGAGGGTGAGAGGATTTACAAAAATACAAATATTTGCAACTCCACTTTCCCACATCTTTTCCAGCTCTAAGATTAACAATACATTGTGACAAATTTACTATTATAGAAAAGAACAAGGAGCTGTGTTATTCAGAAGGCCACAGGCTAAAGAGCTATCTATGCCAACTCAAGCACTGATCAGGAGGGACCAAGGGGAATGGGCTATTTCACATCTTAACCTTGTACTTATCAAACTTTTACTTGTTTCTATTACCTATTAAGAGCAAAACTAACAGTTGACCTGCAATTTCCAGGATTTACCAAAGCCCTGTGGTATAATAAAATCCAGCTGTAGGCTTCAGGACAACTTTCAAAAGCAGTGAAGTGACTTAACAGCCAGGGTCATATTTTGAAAAAGTAATCTAGGATACAGATCATAAATGCTTAAACAGCAGTATCAAAGGTATGATTTTTGTTTTGCAAGCTAGTGACAAAGCATGAAGACAGGAACTCGGTAGACGCCAGTTCAGCTCCTGGAACTGACACCTCTCTCCAGGTGCTACACACCCCAGCTCCCAGGGTCATGCAACATCTAGCCACACACCACTGCCCATGACCAGCTTGTTGATCTCAACTTTGAGCAATTCTGCAATGGGAAATGGAGACTCCTGCGTTCACGCTTTCTGGCCCTAACACTGTCACAAATTCAATGATGTTTTGATTGACATGTTGGAGGGGAAAGAAAGGCATGTACCTTCAATATCTTTAGTGCTCCAAGAAGGCACCACTGGGTCTGAACCCAGCCCCTGGCACAAGCTTCCATATGCTTTCCTGCTGGACATGGGACCTCCAAAAAAGAGACATAATTAAGCCCGGTAATCTGAACGTACACTTCCCAAAATCAAGATCTTGTGCATTCCTGGTTTAGAAAGAGCTTCTTCGGTGACACCAGACAGCTGAAACAAATGATAAGTTTTTAAAGCAGTTTCTGAAATGTACTTGCGTTACATACCACAAGAGATTATATAGCACAGATGGAGATAAAACAATAAACCAAGTCCTTTACTCCAGATTAGTCGGGAAGGTTGTGTGGTCTCCACAGCCCTCCCCAGAAGCTACACGGTCAACATAGAGATTACAGACACAAAGTGGAGCTGGAGAGTCGCTTTGCCATCAGGGGCAGAAAAAGAAGATGATAACATGCAGAAAACAAGTGTAGTTCATAGAGATTATCATTACACAAAAAAAGTATAAATCACAGACAAAAAGCTTTCCAATAACTAACAGACAATATTCTAATTTGGGGAGCTGTTAATAATTATAACTAAAATCATCATAAATAGTTTCACATTTATGTTTTGCACTTATGATCTAGCTTGAATACAACTATGTGAACAAATGGCCTCAAACCCTACAGAGTAATAATACAAATATCCTTGAATAACAAGATTTACAGGTATTGTCGTTCTTTTCTGCCTCTAAAGAATTAAGTCAAGGTAATTTTTAAGCAAACATCAAAGAAAGTAAGGAACAAGCCTGAAACTCTTGCACTTCAAAATTCAAGAAAAGCCATCCTTGCAAGACCAAGAAATGAGTAAGAACCATGGTCTGCCTAACCAGTAGTTCCTCAGCTACAAGGCAGGACTTCTCGGACCTTAGCTTGATGTAGAGAAATAGGCTGTTTCAATCCTACAGCAAACACCAACTTGAGTAGATTACATGGATAGTTAATTCCTGTTAGCAAATTACTTTCTAACAACACTAACACTTGAAAAAAGCTCTCACTCTGAAAAATCAAACAGGACTGCAACACAAGTAAATACAAGAACCTGAAGTTTTTGAGGTTGGCGGTAAGAAAAGAAGCTAAACTGCATGAAAAACAGTATTATGCCAAAAAAATATCCACAATAACAGCAACAAAAAAGGAGTAATTGGATTTATCCATAGTTTTTGCCTCTGGTTCTCATAAAGCACTGGTTTTCAGGACTCTTTAGAATGTCTCAGCACACTGATTTACAGCTAATATTGAAATAAATAGATAGATAAATAGATAAATAAATAATCATTTTACTTCCATGTCAAGTGATTTGAGAACAGATGTTCTGAAAAAAAGACCATAAAAGGAAAAAAAGATGTGAAGAACATGTCTGTGTATTTTTAATTCATATTCCAGCTATTGTTAAACTAATTTTCTGGCACTTGAAACTTAAAGGAAAAGAAAATATTTACAGAAAAGTGTGAAGAACTGAGCTTATTTAAGGAATGTTGCTTGGTTTACAAATCAGATTTTTCTTTGTACTGCTGGTAGACACACTGATTTGTGAACAGGAACAGAAAGGGTGATGTTTGTTGATCCCAACTCAGCAAACAGCAAACTCAGCTGAGCTCTTCACATTAAAGACTGGGAAATTCTCACTCACAGAGAAATTTAAGAACAAATAGATAGTCTTATTTTAATATGTTGTCCACATTTGTATTTTTTTTACAGTATCCAATAAAATCTTCTACTGAAATAAGATTACGGAGTTTATTTCCTTATCTCCCTTTCTCCATTGATGCTTCATGTTAACAGAAAGATTATAATTTAATAATATTTCTCTTTAGTGATGGACAAAACATGTCCATCCAAAAACTTTTTTGTGTAGTGTTGCAATTTTTGCAAATTACAGTCTCACAGATCATATCCATGAAACAGAAACATAACTTGAATGTTTCTATTATATTTCAACAGCTGATCAAACACGATGAATGTTATGTCAAATTTTAATGAGGATTAAGCTGACTTACAGCAGCAAATATTCACACTGGTAATTTGGCAGGTACTTGATAACTGCCTAGGCCAAGCTTGGCTATTGTACCCTCTAAGCACTGGAATTCATTTTGGCCACCAAAAGGAGATGCAGGTCATGAAGTGCCCTGTAAAACACACTTTGTGTCATGTACCTGTGACTTGGTTGCTCAGATTAAGGTGGAGCATAGGCATGTTGATATCAGCATCTTTCAGAGACACCTCTATCCTCAAAATCAGGTGGACACTTGCCATATTTAAGGGTGGCTTCAGCAGTGATACTATGCAGGAAAAAAAACCATACATAGCCCAGGACAGCAAAGATCAGATCAGTATTTTGAGCTCTAACAGAAATGGGCTAGTAACCTACGTAGCATTTAGAGCAATGATGGAGAACGATTCAAGAGTATCACGGAATACACAAAGACTAATTAGCTTCCACCAGCTGAACCCTTTTCACTGGTGCTAGTGACAGGATAAGAGGCAATGGGCACAAACAGAAAACACAGGAGACTCAGCTGGAATATCAGGAAACTGTGAGCACTGGCACAGGTTACCCAGGGAGGTTGTGGAGTCTCTGTGCTTGGAGATCCTTAAAAGCCATCTGAAAACGGTCCTGGGCAATCTGCTCTAGGAGGTCTTGCTTGAGCAGGAGTTTGGAGCAGATGACCTCCAGAGGTCACTTCCAACTTTAACCCTTCTATGATTTTCTGACTTGCACTTCCCTATGTGAATGCTATGTATAGCCTTCTGGACACACTGATGATTATATTCCTGCAAAAATTAGGGCAACGGTAGGTGAAGTCTAAGCACCAGAAATGCAGTTACCAAGTATCACCTGAACAAAGACCCAGGCTGCAAATACATGGAAAAAAACAGAAGCAAGCAAGCAATGATATTTGAATATGAAGCTTCATTTTTCAAGCCAGGGCCCAGACTGAAGAGCAAGAGTTAATATAATTCCCTTCCAATGTAAAAATTACTATAATAGACCACTGTTGCTGTCATGTGAAAGAGGATATAGGCAGACTTTGTGAACCAAAAAAAGACTCAGAAGTGCATAAAAATTATTAGAGTATCTAGACTAAGGGAACTTAGGCTTGGGGAAGAGTGGCTGGAGAGCTGCCTGGCTTAAAAGGACCTGGGGGTGCTGGTTGACAGCCGGCTGAACATGAGCCAGCAGTGTGCCCAGGGGGCCAAGAGGGCCAATGGCATCTTGGCCTGTATCAGACACAACGTGGTCAGCAGAAGCAGGGAGGGGATTGTGCCCCTGTACTTGGCACTGGTGAGGTTGCACCTCGAGTGCTGTGTTCAGTTTTGGGCCCCTCACTACAGGAAGGACACTGAGGTGCTGGAGCATGTGCAGAGAAGGACAACAAGGCTGGTGAGGGGGCTGGAGAATAAGCCCTATGAGGAGTGGTTGAGGGAGTTGGGGTTGTTTAGCTTAGAGAAGAGGCTGAGAGGAGACCTCATCACTGTTTACAACTACCTGAAAGAGGTTGTGATGGGGTGGGTGCTGGGCTCTTCTCACAAGTGATAAGCGATAGGATGAGAGCAAATGGCCGCAAGTTGTGCCAGGGGAGGTTTAGACTGGACATTAGGAAGAATTTCTTTACTAAAAGAGTGATCAAGGATTGGAACAGACTGGCCAGGAAGGTGGTGGAGTCACCGTCTCTGGAGGTGTTTAAAAAATGGGCAGATGAATTTCTTAGGGACATGGTTTAGTAAGAAGACAGGTATGATTTGACTCGGTGATCTCAGAGGTCTCTTCCAAACTAGTGATTCTATGATTCATCTGAGACCTTGCTGACATGAGACTGAAAGACAAAACAGTGAGCATGGGGTGAGATAAGGGCAGAGTAATGAGAATCTCTGAAAGTTGAAGTTTCTAAGGCTAACTAAAAGCCCCTTACGAAGTGTAAAAAAATGTATGTACACTTACTACAAAAACCTAGCACACAAACTATCATCTTGGGTTGTAAAAGTCAGCTGCTTGTTGGGCAATTCTATTTCAACCACCAAGAAATACAAGACGGGAAATACTGAGCCAAGCCTGACTTGCTGAAGCAATTACACAGACCTGCAGGGCTCTGTAGCTGAGAAGCCACGGTCCATTAATGAAGTATGGAACGATTCATTCCCTAAGGTGACTAAAAGCCTAGCATAAAACCAATGTCCTAACAAGCCATGACAGCAGTTATCTTAGGAACTTTAAGTATTATGTTCTCCCAATTACCAACCCTATTACGCATGCTGCACCAGATAAGCTTTCCCAAAAGGTTGCAAGCAGCAATGCGGCTGTGGATGCAAAGCAGCAAGGCTCCAGCCCAGGACACTCGTCATAACAGGAGATGGAGCAAGAAAATGTACTGCCCTCTCCTCTAACATTTGAGAGGGTTCAAATGGACCAAAAGCTTCCTTGCAAACCATCTTGGTAGGAGCTGAATAATTTTTTTGCTGTGTCTACGCAGTTCTGTGAGGATGAACAACTGGCAAGTAACTGCCAAAATGACAATTCCTGTATAGCACATAGAGGGGAAGGGAAAGAGGAAAGAAAAGAAAAGCAAAAACTTTAGAGAAATAAAGGCTGCAATCACCCAAGGGTTGTTCTTTCCAAAAGAAAGATTCAAGAACATATTTTGAATGGCAATAAACACTTTAGTTATATGCTTACTGTATTTCAGATTAGCAGATATGTTAGCAGACTGTCATATAGTAGCTTCAGGGGACAAATAGTTTGCTCAATTCAAGTATCTGAGACCCACATGAGAATCAAGTAAAACCATTTGAGCCAAGTATTTGTATAAAATACTTATTTTGCCAGCAGCCTAAAGAAAATAAGCAGAAAAATCTCAAGTTGCAACTTAAACATGAACATCTATTACTGTTTCCTTGCGGTCTATAAATCTAATCTTACTGCCCATACATCAGAACTAGCCATGCCTTCTACAACTTCTAAAGTGTCCTCTCTTCTACGAAGTCTTAGTCTGCATTACACTCTTCATGTGCATTTGAGGTACAAAACTGGCTTTTCCTTCCTGCAATTATGTCTTTGAAAGACCTTGCAATCACTTCGACTTTCTCCTTTTCCTAATGTAATATATTAGCATAAATCAAATCAGAGGAGCGGTGTGGCAGCTGTCCTGTAACTGACTCTTATGATCAGCAAATTCATCACAAAACCAAAGCCAGAGATGTTCACAATAAGGGCCATTTCAGGCAAAAAGGGCTGCCTCATCTTCTGAAAGCTTTTCAGTTCTGCTAATGTCAGATTACTGAGAGATGAAAATCGGTTTTGATGTTAAAATTGTCATTAATTTTAATTGTTTTTCTGCCATGTTAGCCTTTTGAAGTTATTTTTAGTTTAAATAGATGGAAGCCTCCGGTTGCTGGACTGCCACTCATAGAAAACTGTTCTAAGGAACACAAATAATGGGGGGGTTAAAACGGTTAAATTATCCATCTAGTATATCAACATTCTGTACTCGACTTTATTAATTTATACATCTTATTCTCATATAAGAGCTAATCTCTAAATTTGAAACATTTGTGAAAATAACAGCAAAGCCTAGCAATAAAAAACCCCAGACTACTTAGCATCATTCTTAGATAAATAAATAATGAAAAAATAGCCTATAAATTATGAAGACAGCATCAATATGACCACTTACTGCATCCTTAGCTATATCCTAACTGTACAATTAGCCAATAATAAAATTCTTTCCCCTAACTTCCAGGCAATGTCTTCCTGTGGTCAACAAAGAGCACAGGAGGAAGGATTAGAAAACTATCCCACAGAAAGTAGCATGAGTGCTTATTAACGTCAAAATACTGACTCAGAGGAAACTAAATTCCAAAACTTCACATATCCTACTTCTCGTATGCCAACCAGCTCTGTGGTTTCCACCACGATTTCGCCATTCTCCAGCAAAAATATCAAACTATTTGGAACCAGACGCAGTTCAGACAGTAACAGGCATCCCAAAACACAGCTTTTCCCAGCCATGGACAGACATCGTTGCCCAAGACTGGGCTTACACAGAAAGACATGGTTAAATACAGATGTAATTCTACTGGAGATACAATAGCTTTGAAGTTTTCAAACTCATTGTAAAACAATTGTTACACACTAAGAACATTCTCATAGGCAATGGTGATGGTGACACAGCTGCTCACAAAATATTCATAACCTTCAAGAATGTAACCCTGCACTGTCAGCAGGATGCAAGGAGGGCATTCATTTTTCTGAAAGTAGGACCGTATCTTCCAAGAAGTCGAATAATAAGAGAAAGTTTGTTGTTTTCTATGACACTACAATTAAAACTACTTAGTTGGTAGTACGTTTTTGAGGCTTCCTGCTTACTACATCTGGAGCATTAAACTCAGTATATTTTCTCTTAAGAACACAGGATAAGCTACATCAAAAGATTTATCAGAAACCAATTAGTGAATCATCTTTTAACAAATACCAGCATGAGGAAGGTTGTGAGACTGGAAGTCACAGAAAATCCCTTTAAACACAAGTACTGCTGCTGAACAACAGAACCCACATTAGATATCTGTATGCTGAAAAGT
Organism: Neomorphus geoffroyi; assembly: GCA_033558235.1. Taxonomy (NCBI): domain Eukaryota; kingdom Metazoa; phylum Chordata; class Aves; order Cuculiformes; family Neomorphidae; genus Neomorphus; species Neomorphus geoffroyi. The sequence continues at coordinate 25,411,436 of JAUMJM010000002.1, forward strand.
ATTATTTAATTTTCTACCATCTGTTCAGCAGCTGCTTACAAAAATGTCTCAAAACCTTCCAACGATTAAAACAATTTCATATTTCCACAGAATAACTAGAGAATATATTCTAAAATAAACAGATTCAGCTTCCATTATCTCCATAGGAGGAACGGAAAATACTGAAGAATGAAGTCACAGATGGTGTCTCATGGCCATGTGCAGGCATATGGAGTCCACAATGTTTCTAGAATGTGCCTTAATCTCTTGCTTGAAAAATATGTGCTATTCTGTAAAGGCTAACAAAGAATGGCCATTTTCATGAAAATAATCAAAGAATTTCATGAGATGGTTCATCATAGTAGAAGATGTCCAGCTATATCAGAAAGAGAAGATTATCGTTATCCATTTTAGACCTGATTCAAAACCAAATCCATCAGTGTATTCTTGAAATTAAAAGTTCAGCATTTGGAAAGTTTCTGGTATGGCCACAAATTTTATGTTCATACATGACTGTCTTCCTTACAGTAAACATGTACCACAACCTCCCATGGCATCTAAGCCATGCTGTTAACCACAGACATATGTTTCATATTATTATTTGCGGTAACAATCTGTTTATATTCATAGTCTGTTATTCTGGTTTATCAGTGGACCTCTGTCACACAATGCATATTAACATCAGTGGTTTTGGTTTATTTATTTTTTTTAGTCTCCTCTTTGTTAACTTGTTTGTTCCAATTTTCTGAAGTTTGCTATTGAAAAAAAAAACCCTCAAACATTTAAAGTTATAAAATAATTAAACCAACGTGTAGAAACAAAACTATGCTATTGTGAAATTTCAAATCATCATTTACACTTCTGGTCTCACTTTTATGCTTTCAGGTTCCTGGATGTTCCAGAAAATAGTCTGGAACAGGTCTACTACTAGTTTTTTAATGAATATGATAATTCTAAATAAGTTTAAAAAAAAAATTAGGAAAGGCAATGAGGACTAATTCAGCACCAGTTTAAAACAAGCCAGGAATTCAATTGTATCCTTTTCATCCTTATAATGCACTGGCAATTCACTGAGGCAAACAGTACTCACTCTTTTCTCCTCCCTAATGAGGTCTGGCAGAATCAAACCACTGCTTTGCCATGGTCAAGAAGACTTGATTTCTCTGACAGCAAAATCCATGTTGACCGAAGTAAGGATTTCTGAATGAATGCCAGACAGATGATTAAAGCTACTGCCTTTAAAATAATGAGAAATTCTCAATTGCCCTAAATCAGTACCCATGCAACAGCCACAGTGTCTATCAATGTTTCACCCAAATCGATGACAGCATAATATACTACAATGCAAGCAAATTCCTGCTAGGAGCGGGCAGGAGAGGACAGGGTTTGAAAAAGGGAGATGAAGGTGTAGATGGAACTAGAGGTTGCTCTAGTACCACGTTCTCCTTGATGGTTTGACCTAGAAAGGAGCAAAGGAAGCCAGAAAGAAGTCATTCAGCATAATGGGAACTGCCTATTCTGCTGCTTCTATGAGCATAAACAACAAGCACTTCTACCACCGCATGTGCTAAAACCAAGAAAGGTAAGTTCTTATTTCTGATGTTAATCACATTTTACACATTTCCCAGAGAGTGCTACCCTCAGCTTTTCTAACAGCATTGCTTTTGGAAGCAGCACAAGGTAATCTGGATGCTGTCCTGCTTGGCCTGCTGTGCTCTTGCAGCAATTTTGAGAAAATCACCGTGTCAGCACAATTTTAGAACTCAGGTTCCCTTACAAATCACAGGTAGTAAATAATTTTGCAAGTTGGCAACGCATTAGAAGGACATGCACGGTCGTCAGGAGTTCAGCAGTTACAAATCACACAGAAATCCTGAGGACAGTGAGGGCTGCATTTCCAAGGGCACCAATTATACCACTACCATCACTAGGGAGCGGGCAGAAATCAGTGTTGTTTTCTAAATGAGGGCCAATGGAATTTTTCCATCCCGTCACTCATGATTATAAAGTTAGTAAACAAACATTTTTAATTGATCTATCTGATTTTTTCCATCCTTCAAATAACCTCTTTTGACCTAGCCCTCTAGGCTATATACTGCAAACTTTCAGCCTCTGCAATCCCGTATTAAAACAGTGCCAGTTTCTTCTGCAAATTAAAGAAAATCCTTCCACCTACATTTAGGGCAACACACATGAAGTATGTAGTCAACAACCTTTTACAAGACACGCTTTTTTTCTCTCTCTTAGAAAGTGTTCTTTACATCTGAAATACTACACCTCTTCTTCAAATCCTGGAAAGCATTCAGCTTCTCTTTGCCATCACAGTTCATTTATCTTGCAAGAAGTTTCTAAGTGCTTGCTACAGAGAAGAATAACAAAAAGTGTAGACAAAGAGAAAATGTCATGGTGGTTGATGTTAGCCTCTGGACCCATCTCTGCACACTGACCGCACCATGGAGAAGCCTGCACACAAGACCAGTACTATGCATTTTAGTGCAGAGCACTTTGGCCACTACTCTACTTTCATACCTAGAGTCTTGCAAGTGAAAAGAAAGGCACCACAAAACTAAATTCCCATTTTGCCCAGGATTTAACAAGTCTTCTTCCAATAATGGTTTTATTTCACCTTCACTCCCATCCCAGCATACAGAGTGTACCTAGATGGAAAGAAGCCTCTAAGCTGGAGTTACATAGAATACAATGAGCATAGGTGGACCCCTGCAATTATTTTTTTTAAATCTTCTTATATTCACCTTAGTTTTGCTTTTCAAAATAAAAATCCTTGTGTTGAGTACCTCATCATCATCCTCTCCCTCTGTCACAGGGAAAAAAAATAAAAAAGTTGAACAAACCTGATGTGTTGGTATGTCTGGCTTAGTCATGGCTGGGAGACAACTAAGAGGCATTTAGGTATCTAAGGGAGAAAAGAGTCAATACTGCTCTTTTCACTGGGGCAGAATGGGCATATGACCTAGGGCCTTCTGTGACCTTGCAAGTAAAATGTAAACCCAAATAATATTTGTTCATGGCTGCTAAATATATATATATAATGTTTGGGTTTTTTTTTCAAATGCAGAGAAGTTTCCACCTTCCATTTAAGATGATAGAAATCAACCTTGGCTTCCGCCTCACTCTTCAGAAACTTTCCAAACCCTGGCAACAAAAGGATAAAAAACCTTGTAATATGAATGTGCCTAAGAGAAGAAAATCCATGCACCTCTAAGGCTTATGTAACAGTAACATGTCTTAAATGTAACACATTACCACTGACATTTAAAATTACTAGAAAGCAACACACTTACGAACAGATCTTGGGTGACTACTTGGTGGAAGCACCGCAACATGCCCACTTCAGCGAGAGCTATGTGAAGCTGAACAGGGTGCTGGACTGTAGGTGCTTTTTTGTTTCTTTGTTTCTGTAGGGTTCTACAGTCTTTTGCTTAGTGTACACAGATATGCATTGTCTATTAGTTTTGATCAATCTTTAACATATTTGTTTCTTAACTGAATTCACCTTTGAAAATGGAATTTAAATTTGAAAATCACTATCATTTACTTCTATGTCCATACACAGTCAGTGCCTGCCATATGTCATTTGTTACAGAGAAATGTGTACTATATGGATATGTATCACATTGCAATGTTCCTACAACAACTGCTGTTTATTCTGAGGGGAAAATATAAGTAAGCAAACGTACCTACAATTAATTTCTCTTCTCCAGAATATTCTCATATTATAATGTCAGCCTACCAGCTCAGCCAGACCAAATTGCTCAACGGTTTCCAATGAACCAGTATTTTTTTAAAATTCATTTTCTGTTCTGCTGAGTTGTTCTCTAAACTGTCTCTGTCCAAATAGATTTACACAGGTCTTGGTTTGCCGTATGATAGTAAGAGAAAGGCTTTATACATATGAGCCGTTAGGTCACTGACTATCTATAATAAGATTTTCAAAGGTTTTATTCTTCATTTAGTAGCAATGTCATGTTGCACCATCAAGCCAGCTCACTACTCTGTGAATCGTAACTCACTCATCACAGAGCACAGGCAATCTAAACCTTATCTTGTTAGTCAGCACTGGTGCCTCATTCTTATGTATTACTTCTTCTGTCTGAAATAGACACTGGAAAGAATGAGCAATTAGTATGGGGGGGTTTCACAGATGCACATAAATGTTTAATAGAGCCAAGCGACGTGAAAACCATGGACTAGATCCAGTTATTTAGGGCATCTCCATACAAACTCTCAGCCTGAGTTTTTGCTGGATGAAGACTGTCTGTAAAGCCTATAAAACATACTTGTTTTCAGAAAGCTCAAGGACACTTCGAACTCCTACAGCCAAAATCTTTTTTGCAGCCAGATACATGAAGGAAGCTGAGTGGCCTTTATCCATCCTAGTTCAAGATAGCCTTCCTTGACAGCATCAACTTTCCCCTAGAGACAGAACCAAAGCCAAATAAAAGCAGTTGCAGATGGACAGAGCAACCAATGCTGCGGGGAGGCAGAGTCAGGGGAAGCTGGCATGTCCAGTGACTTGGTTTCTGACCCCACACTGGCATCCATCTGATGGATCACCTAGTATTGGAGCAGACTGGAGACAAACCTGAGCCACTGAGCCTGGGTCTGTATGCACTCCTGTCCTACTTCCCTCCCAGCAATGGGCACTGTACAGATCCTAGCACAGATCCTCCATGAATTTACAACGTGAACGATTATAATTGACAAAGAATGAAGTAACAGCAACAGCACCAGGACCAATTTCTAACATCAGCAAAGAAAATGAGGTGCAGTTGGCAGTGCAGGATTGTCTGCTTGGCCCACCGTTTTCCTTTTGGTTTGTGTGACAGCATTCCCCAGGTTGTATTCCACACGTGTGTTAAGGTGGCCACAGGTGGGAAGATCCTTATCCTGCTACCCAGGGAGGGGTGAAGTCAAGAGATGGAAACACCCTAGAGACCATCAGGATTATTTCTGTCTTTCTAACCTTTGTTTTTTAGATGAAAGAAGAGGGCTTTTTTGTTTTCTTGGGGTTTTTTTTCCATAACAGGGACAGATTGACCAATTTGGCTACACACTAGAGCATACTACAAAAAAAACCCTTGGGTACATGTTGATAAGGGTTTCAGAAGGCAAAGAATTTAGGAGAACAGTTTTTGCCAGAAGGTTTTGACAAGAGCAAACACCACCTTGAATGAAGCGACTTCAAAATTACTATGGCAACAGCCCTCAGAAGGAAAAATTATTTCTAGAGGACAGTGGAGGGAAATAAAAGAAAAAAAAATCATGCAATATAATATAGGAACAGAAACACTTTGTTTATTGAAGGATGAGTTGCACTTACAACTTGAAAAAATAACCCCTTTTGTTCTGAATTAGGACCTGGGGTGGAAATGTTTTCTTTCTAATTCAGGTAAGCTAAAGTTGTGCAGGATTTTACCTTATAATAACATAAAATTAATCTCCTGAGATTTTACCTTTCAGTAGATAAATACAATAGACCAGACCGAAAAATTTATAAAAACAGATTATGAGATTGAGTTGCTTTAGTTGTATCTTAAATGTGATCTCTGGCTAGTCTACATCTAAATTACTAAAATAAGACTTAAAAACCAAGTTAAGATTATTTAGGAATGATAATTTCATCAAATGTCATATTGGAATGCAAAAAATAGTCATTCTCGTGTGACATTCTGCAAAACTGACTAATTACTTCAGCACGTTCTCACCTGCTTTTTAATTGTTAGAAGGGTTATTATGCCATTGACTATATACTAGCATTAGACTTTGGCAAATGCAGGAGTTACACTATGTTACAATATACTATAATGTATTAATACATTATACAGTATAATATACCACAGTATAGTTTCAAAACTCCCACGCTCTCAAAAGACATCTCTCACCATCACCTCCAAAGCACTGTTTTGTCAGAACAGTAAAAACATTTATTAAAATATATAAAAATAATTTAAGACAAAAAAGTTCTTAGTTCTACAGTAAGAAAATGACCGTAAAACCCAACAAAAGAATGAACTAAAGAGAATGTACAGTTCAGCACCCTATTTGGCCTCACACAACTCTCAGTGAAGCAGGCAGGGACTGTTTGTCGGCAGCTGAATGTGAAACTGGGTCCAGGAAAAGCCACTGTGCAAGTGTGGAGGAAATACAAAAAGAGTACAAAAAGAAGATTAATAGCTTCTCCAAAAAAATACACAGTAAGCTACAGAACAGAATGTTAGTTCCAGCAAAGATAAGAAGCCATTCCTTTTTGGTTACAGCCAAAGTATAGTCTAAGATTTCAATCTAGTGTATAGTTGCAAAAGAGCCATATAAGGCGAGTAGAATTTGAACAAAACGGCTCCCCTAAACAAATTTCTCAACATTTCACAAATGAAGAGCTATTTAAGAATTATGGAGTACTCCACATTTCCAAATGTTTTTCCATCAAAATGTCATATATAAATAAGATAAGATTTGTTTTTGAAGACTTGATGTAACCTTGCACCCGCTTGCGTGGTGCCCTTGCAGGGAATGCACAAGGGCTGCATCCCCCTGGGCTGCTCCAGCTTTGGCTTCTATATGAATACTCATTTGTTAATTCAGCTGTTACTGCCTTATTTGCTTTTGCTTTCTCAAGAAATACAAATTTTGACTTGCTAAAAATACCCAGAAAAGAAAGCTGTATATATTAAAACACCTCTCAAGGAAAGATATTGTCCCTGCACAATCCAAAAGGAGACACAGTGAGGGAAGCACTTCATGAATGTTAATCCAAGTCCACTGAGTCGCAGGCCAATATCCATAGGTTCGAATACACCAGTTCTACTAAAGTACACTTTCATGCCCATCTATCTTAGGTAACAACAATGATTTTCTCTTCACGATTAGGCAGTTCTGGTGGAAGTTCTATTCATTTAAGCACGTTTATTTCATATTCAAATTCTGGTTGTATTTGTGTAATAAAATAGGAATAAAAAATATTCCACAGAGCATGCATGCAAAATAAAATAAGAGCAACTTAGCATAACTTCCATACAAAGCTTGACAAACAGTGCTAGGGACACAAAAATTGGAGCAAAAGGACACTTCAATTTTCACTCCCCTTTAAAGGTAAACAAAAGTGGGTTTTCTTATGGACAAACACCTGAGGACATGAGCCTTTAACTCAACTTTCATACACTTTTCAACAGACAATGTGCAAATGCACTTAATAAATACTGTTTTGAGGACTTCATTTCATTTTTATACCTGCTGCAGCTTGAATCTGGGCTATGTATTTATCCCAAAGCAGTAAGGGAGAGTGCGCTAATGCCTCATACAATGCAAGGAATGCAGCTGTCTGCATAGTTTACGTATGAATGGAGGGACACCAGCTCCTACCTGGAAAGCAAAAGACTGCAGAGCCCACACTTTGGGGTGTGTATATCAGTATTTGACCCTGAGCCATGCTGAAACCTCAGCAAGTACTGGTGCAGTCAACAATGGCCACATTTGCAAGTGCTCAGCATCCAGTGGGCAGCTGCCAATGACCCACAGCCAGCTCAGCTCCTTTGAGAACGGGTAGGTTTATTTCAGGCTTTTAGCAGCACTGGAAAAATGAGCTCCAAGAGCCATCACTGTGAGAAGCCACTTCTCAACCACAACATCTGAACTGTCCTCCTAAAAACTTTTATCAGCAGGTATCTCATTATAACTTTCAGAGGTTGCCCTATGCTTTCAAAATACTCTCCATACTTACCCAGACAGAGCATTTAATTTTAAAAAGTGCACTACTGTACTCAATTACTTTCTATAAACTCCTCAAAAATGCAGCAAACGGCTGCCAGAGGATTTCTTGCCAGCTCTGCCAGAGCCCATTGAACTCCAGGTATCAACTTCACTTCAGATGTCACTCATTAACATTTTACTTCTGAAAACCCAAGCTCATTTGCGTCTTTAAACATCAATGGAAATTTGCCACTTGAGACCATGGCAGGACAAACTCCTTTCCATCAGCGTGTGTATTTCCCTTTCATGTACGCCAAGGGTCACTAGGTAAAAACTATACCAAAACAAACATACTCTTATTTCTTACTGAAATGTGTCTTTATCTTCCAGGTAGTAAGAACCTTCAATGGATTATGCTATACATAAAAGCTGTTCTCCCTTCTTGATCCAGATCATTCAGTATATTTTGCACCTAAGAGTGGATTTTGCATATATGCTTTCGTAATCACCATTTCTTCTGTCATTTCTGCTTTTTTTTGTTTTTCCCAAGGTGAGTAAAAATATCTATAATTTTGTTGGAATCAAAACCATACTAAAGTAAACTGCAGAAATGGGGATTTGAATGGATTTCTCACTGTCATCCCTTCAAAGCCCCAGTGCACCTCTTGAAATTCACTCAATTGAGTTCGCTAAAAAGGGATTCAGCAAATGCCCATGACGCTGCACAGGATCAAACCACAGAACCACCAGAAGCAGAACAAAATGCTAGAGGTTTCACACACTCCAGAGAAGTAAGTCTTGTCATTTTTGCAGCCCTGCAGGCGCTGCTGCCACCACCACCAACGTTCAGATAAAGAAACTTTAGCCCAAAGCGAGGTCTGGTGGCACCCAGCTGTCCAGAGCGTCCCGGAGAGCTCAACCTCCCCTGGAAACTCAGAAGCCAGGCAGAGGAGGACAGGAGCTTTGTCAACTAATAAATGACTACAGAAGATGCAAATGCTTTGTTTTTCATCAGGGATTCACTCAAATATCAAAAATAAGAAGACATAAAGTTCAGTTTATTTTAGAAATTAGAGTTAACCTTGGTTTTGTGCTTATTCTCATGAATTTCAGATTGGCACTGTCCTTTCAACACGTCTGTATTAAGGAAAGATTTAGTAGGCTAGCAGGTGAAGGATTCGGGTCTTGCAGAGATCACTGTAGAGATGCCTTCAGAGGAAACACAGGAGACCCCCTCACACACAGAAGATCGATCACAGAAGCTTACCTTAACCCTACACAAATATCACATACTGAACTTGATGCACATGAACAATCTCATTTTGCAAAATCTATTTCCAATTCAAACCTAAAGTATTTGCTGAACAAAAAGGGAGAATAACTTAAATGGTCTGAAGTTTGCAGAAGTGCAAGACAGCACCACAGACAAATAGGCTTTTAGAATCCTGTGTTTCTTGTCACTTAGATAGAGATTGGTAGAACAATCTGTTTCACATTATTTTCAGTAACATCTGCTGTACTATTTAGACACCCTATAAGTGCGCTTTATTTTAAAGAATATATTTTTTGAACTTTAAAGCTTGGCAGAGTCAACCACCTGCTATCTTGAAGGTAGAAATGTCACAAAAAATGACTGAGAAGTAATGGCTTCAATTTATGAAAAACCTTCAGTATGATCAAAAATTTTCTTCAGTGCTGTATCAAGAACACAGCATATGCTATGAAATTGGAGATCAAACAACAGCAATCTAGGAGAAAGGTGTATGAATAAAACCATAGTTTTAAGATACTGAGCCAGAAGGTCACCCGTTCCACATGTGGGACCAGGCATCCCCTGCAGAAAAGACTGACTGCTGTGTGCCAGCTGGCATCATGCAGGACAGCAAGCTTCTTCCATCAAGAGCCTCAAAGTAGAGGAGCAAGTTAATTGCAAGGAAATTCAGATTCTATCATTTGGGAAAACCACTGACACAGTGAGGGACCTCCAACTAATCATCTAATCACAACATCTTGTCCTTTCAACACTTTTATAACAAGTTGCACTCTTCATTTGCATGTTGCTATAGTGCAAAGGGGCAAGTATGTCTTTCTCCTACCACTGTATGTTCACCAATCAATTTCATGATCAAGCACGAACAATTTCTTTTTAAGGAAAAAAGAAATAGAAACAAAGGATCTGTTGACTCAATAATTGGAATGGATTATGCAATCCTGTTCCAAGAAGATCTGATTGACTTCACATTTTCAGCTTCACAACCTTGTCGCCACTTTAGCCATTTGATTTGAACAATACCTTGTAATACCACATTAAAAAAATCACATGAAAAACAAAATTTCCAAGTGAGTATCCACTTGCCATGGCCCGGTGAAGACAAGATTGAAATCGTATTTATAACTGAAATAATTTAGTTAAGATTTTTACTATTAATTGTTGGTTACAAAGCAGACTTTCATCTCATAATTCCCTCTGTTACTGTGCTCTTTTGTTGTTTGTTAAAGAAAGTCACATTCTCAAGCATCTTCTGTCAACACTTGTAGAACTATTCCATTGATCACCATCCTGGTAGGCCTCTGGCTGATGATATCAGAGATGGAGCATCTTTCCTTCAAGAAGAAACATCTGGACTTCTCAGGGGAAGTCTCACATAGCACCAAGATTGTAATCCAAAGTATCCTTTGACAGAAGCAAGTGTAATACAACAAAATGTATTTTGAGAAATAATATTTAGGCATCAGTCTGTTATTTTTTAAAATGGTCTATGGGAAAAAAGAAAAAAGCAACAAACCAAACAACTTTTAACTTGCAATGCAGTGGGTATTTCATCTTCTCAAAGTATCATATTATCTTAGTCTTAGACAACCCACCCACGTCAGCCCATCATGTTAAATATGGGAGTATACAGACCAACTTTTGGGTCTGGTTCTACAAATGCAGTGCCTTGACAGGCGGATGTCGGTCTCATCGACTTGGCCACTAGAGTAAAAACCTACTCTACAAAATGGGAGGAAAAAGGAAAGGGAGAGATATAGAGAGAAAAAGGTGAAAAAAGATTTGCTCCCATTTTGACAAATGCTTCTCCTTGTTTCATAAAACATACCTACATAAAACTTTTCTTGTCCTGGTTGTATGCAACATTCACCAGGAAAAAAGAGTATTGTTATATATTTTGCATGTTTCAGATCTCTAGGAGAATTTCAATATAAATGTTAGACATCAGTACTGTTCTCTTTCCAGCTTACATCACTTTTCTTCACATACAGAAAAACCCCTTAGATGATAGACAACACTTACTTATCATAGACATCTGACCATCTCCTGGAAAGAAGGGTGCTAGACACAAGCTCTGCTTCCAAGGGCATGTTCACACTGGTGTGTTCGTACAGCTGAAGAGACTAGCCTGGGCTCCACAGTGCACGCACATCTTTGGGCACAGATGTAGACTCTGGACATCCATTAACATTCATACAGGTCACTAGAGTACTGCTTAATGGATGCAGATCCCTGAGATGGAACTTAGATCTTACTATCAGCAGGCAAAATAGAAATCCTTGAAGACAGCCTCTCCTTTGAGACTCCACAGTTTTATCAGACAAGCTCCCTGAGCACCTCTGGTTTTGTCAGGACTACCACTGGGTTAATTTCCTCTCCTACAAGGAAAACTGTGGAAGTTGGGGTTATTCAGCCTGGAGAAGTGAAGGATCCATGGACAACTTTTTGCAGTGTTTCAATACTTAAAGGAGGCTTATAAGAAAGATGGGGACAAACATTTTAGCAGGACCTGTTGCAATAGAACAAAGGGGTTATATTTTTAAAATAAAAGAGAGCAGATTCAGACTAGATATAAGGAAGAAATTTTTAACAATATGTGTGATAAAACACTGGAACAGGTTGCCTAGAGAAATGGAACATGCCCTATCCCAGGAAACATTCAAGGTCACGCTGGATGGGACTCTGAGCAGCCTCATCTAGTCAAAGATGTCTCTGCTCACTTCAGAGAGGCTGGACAACATGACCTTTAAAGGTCCCTTTCAACCCAAACCATTCTGATTCTAAAAATTTTCTAGTGCTTTGCTTCCCTGGTCCAGCTCATCACATGGCTGGAGAAACACTGCTTGTTATAAGAAGGTGGAGGACTGAAACAAACACTGCACTTCTATCAAATTAAAGCAATTCTGGATCCAGCCTCTGCATTACCAGGATTCTGCTGTGCCTCCCGTGCAAGCGCAGCCAGGCACATTGAATTCCATCTTCTCACAGTGAGCCAAGGCCATGCCCAGCTTTAACATATTAGAAATTCAATCCTAGTTACCAAATATAGTTGTAGGTAAACATTCAAAACAAAAAAGGGCATATTTTCATAGTATGTAATAGTTAAAACGTAAAATTGCTTGGCTGTTAACACAGCAATTAAGAAACAGATGGGAAGAATTGCTGGGGGGGGGGGGGGAAGACAAGGGCTGCCCACAGCAGGAACATAGTGGGTTACCTTGGGAGTTCCTCCTCTGAGTAAACCACACTGAAACGATAAGCCTCCGACACGGCAAGCCAGATCACCAGTCAGATCTCTGCTGAGGTACAGAGCTGAAAGGGCCAAATTAATTCCTTGTGTAAACCCAGTGACTTCAAAGAAGTTAGCCCAGAGATGAATCTGGCTTAAGGAATTTTGAAACGGACCCTGATCAATTCCCCCTAAGTAGGATTCAAAACTGTGGCTTCTTGTGTTACAAAACTACTTTGGCTCTGTAATGTTATTATGTCCTTTATACGCATTTTTATTCATAAAGAATGACTAACGAACTCCAAACCAGTAGCACCACCTGATTAATATCAAGCACTCTTCAAAGCATTTGTCTTAACACCAGGGTTTGTTGTTTTTTCAAGTTGGTGGGTCTCAGCGCTGATGACTTCATTGTGTGGTCCTTCTGGTCAAATTTGCTGCTGAAATCCAGCCTTTAGCAGTTGAAGGGTAATATTTCAAGTTAGTCATGATCAGGCTTTGAATGCTAAACTTGACCTCTGCACTTTTTCCAGTGTGTGTATTTCTGTGCTTCCTCTGTAACCTCTGGATGCCCATGTGCGGTTTTCTTCTACTGGCCACCAAAGAGACAAGATTAACGTTGTCTCGTCATGTTATTGATAACCAGCAAGGAAACGTAAACAGCCAAAAAGCTGTAATGAGTTCTACTTACTATCTTTCTATAAAATAGGATTTATGGTGACTGATTACATTTACAGCAACTAAAAAGATGTGTAAGTAGTGATCATACAGTCTAGCCAGACTGCTCCTCTCTGCTTCAACTGTAATTACACTTTTGGGTGGTTCAGATTAAACACAACATTTTTACACATCTTTCTCCTAAATGTTGAAAAAGCAGCATTTCTGCCAAAAACCACCTCCGTAGCAAAAACTATGACTTAAATGCTCATAGATGCATTGAATAGCACAGAACTGTTTAAGCAGTCCCAGTAACTTTAAGGAAGAGAAAGATACTACTCAGGACAGGTAAGAGCATCGCTGTTGACTTCACAAGCATCTACACAGCCCTTATAGTATGATCTATATGGTTTTTTCCAAGATCTTATAAAACCATATTAAATCAAAAACCACTGTCTTTCCCTCCCAAAGCTTGGCTGTGACAGCGTGGGTGGCTGAAAGAATTGTTTGAATCTGCTTTTTCTTCCACGTCGCTTCTTTCATTGCAATTTTTCTATGTCTCTTACAGGATATTTCTGTTTCTCATCAAACATAGGCAGACTTTCAGACTGTGTTGCTGAAGCCCAACCCGGTCACATTTTAGGAGAAGAACATACATACAAAAAACATTATGAAGGTAATACCCCTGGGTTAAGAAAATCCATTTCTAGTTTAATTTCGTTTTATTAAGTGTCATTAACCACTCTCCTCATATAAACTCATTTGAATTGATAGCAAAAATCAGTGACTATAAGCAAACCAAATCATTTAACGAGGAACAAAATGCATAGTAGATATCCGGTTTCCATACTCCAAGCATACACAAGTAGGTAGTTTGTGTGATAAAGGATCAGTTTTCTATCTTGTTAATAAATTAATTACCTCTGACTTGTTGCTTTCATTAAGGAAGTACATCTGGCTGCATTAAAGAAAGCACGATGAGTATTTTATACGTGATTTTCCTCATCATTTCAGAATTAAATTAAAATGAGTTCACAGTGGAAAGCAAAACTGGAACTCAGGAAGACAGAAATTGCCATATTAAATCAGTGCAGGCATTAACACTTGACAGCTGCACAGCCCAGCTGCTCAAGAGCTGGCTGCAAGACCTCCATCACAGATAGATGTGGGATAATCAGCCAGCATCCTGAGGTGCATCTTGATCTCTAACAGATATGAGATTGGATTAAGACAGATAATGGTTTACTATATCTTCATAAACAGTAACCAGAGATACACTTACAGGAAAACGAGGAGGATTCACAGAACAGGGACAGCTTTAATGCCATTCCTTGGGTATTTTCCATGTGTCCAAAAGCCTAGTGAAAGCAGGAAGAAAAGACTTCCTTTCTCCTCCCCTCCAATTCAGGTTTGGAAAGAGCATAAGAAGACAGTGCAATCTATGACTATAAGGATGTTTGGGAACTCACTACAGACTGACGAGGGGGTACACATACTCCTATCTCATTCAGGGACATCTTTTTAAGACCTACAGAGTTTTCCTCTTGTCTCCGGATGTTTTGAAATAGTGAAGAAAAAGGAGGGTGTCTTTAGCCATGTGCTGGAAAAACATTCTTCTCTTCTTTCTTCACTAAATCCATTACCTGAAATCATTGTCTAAATTACAGGCCTGAATAAATAAAAATTAATTGTAATTCTCACCTAACTAGGAAAACACGTATGTGTCTCATTTCATGACTTAACCTAATAATTTATCAGTTGCTGTAATGCTGTTATCTACTATCTAAATGGCATGGAGAATTACCACTATCAGCATCCTAGTCCTGATATATTATCCCTATCAGCAGTAATTATTTGGTTTCACATGTAGAGTTTCAGTCAGTATCTGGGGTCTATGCCAATAGGCACTCATCATCAAATAAAAGGGCAGTCATGATATAAACAGACCATTATCGTCCTTGCAACAACAACCAGTAAATCTCTAAAAGACTTGTGGCTTTTCTTTAGGACATTTATGACTCTTTAAAACACAACTAAAGAAAAAAAAAGTCTTTCTAGTGCTTACAATTTCTGAAAAAAGGTGAGGTTTCTCTTCTCAATTGTGTTTCTAATCATTCGTGGTCCTACTAAACAAATCACTTATAGTGATTAATTTCAAAATCCTGAAGTGCCTTAGAGTTTTTTCCAGTGTCCAAAATGAACAAATACAGTAACAAAGTTAATCATAATACTACAAAATAAAAAGCCATTTCTTATGCAAAATGCAAACTGAAATGGCTCTGAATTCTTCAATTCAATTACTTTGATCTTCTGTGATTTCTAAATTAGAACAATCAATAAAAACTGTTTTCCTGCAAATTCAGTCTTTCACTATCATCTACTTGAAGAATTCGCAGGGGACAAAGTCAAATTTGGTTTAACCGAATCAAATTTAATAGGCGTAACTCTGCCTCCAAAAGTCACAAAAAATTCACTGGATGGAGGACTAAATCACACAAGCTTTTTTTATTGTTGTTTGCTTTTGGTTTGAGGGGGTTTTGCACACCAAAGAGTGAAATATTTTACCACTAACCCTCTCCTCAGCAATAAAGGTAACTCTAAGACCTCCCTCAGGTAGGCTAAGGAAATAGGCCTATAACAGGATAAAGAAATCTGAATAAAGCAGGTATGTGATGTATGTGTGGAAAAGCTGTACCTCCAGTGACTCAAAGTGTTATCAGTCTGAATTTTAACTTTTTAGACACATTTATTTTGGGGAGTTGTAAAGTAGGGATGAGCCAAACCCTGTCCCCTGGTTCCCTTAGTCTAGGACCAAGCACCAGAGAAAAATTTCATTCTTACTTACCAATATTTCATTTGTATGAGTAAACAAGCGAAGGAAACAACTGAAGAAACCGAGTGCATCCTGGTACTCAAGGCATCAAAATTAAGCCTACTGCAAAATGAAGCCTCTTCTTCTCTACTCAAAAGGATTTACAGGATGTCCTCAGCCACAGTGAATACAAAAATAAAGTGAAACAGCCCAGTTTTGTCCCTGTTATCCAATATTCAGGAAAGCAATCCAGTCGAAGGACAAAATACAAGTTTGAGGAGCATGCTACTTTTCTTTTATGTATTTGGTCCTTCAGGAGACACACGCTGTGTAATTATTTCTCCAAGTCTGCAATGCTATCTACAAGTTACATACAACAATCAATAGAGATAAAAATAAATCCTTTAATCAGCATGTAAGTATCATTCTAAATTTTTTTCATACAGCTAGGAAATACCTCGGGTTCTAGGAGCCTTTTCATTGTATCTTGATCCTTATCAACCCTCTCCTAGCCATTTATATTCTAATAAGACAATGGAAGCATTTATGGTTCCTTGAATTAGTAATTAAGAGCTGCATTCATACCACGATCTGAACCACAGCAACATCTAAGCCAATGTCTCAGTTCTGAATCTACATTCTGCAGTGCTATGAGTTAAGATTTCAGCTTGTAGCATTTACACATGGCTACTCTCTGCTAGAAGTCTTCTGTCAGCTCAAGAAGATCAGATGCTCAAATATAATTCCCTTTACAAACTCATTCACTGCACATTAAGTAAGATTTAAATAAATACCTGACAAGCAAGTTTCATTATTTGAATCCTCACCAGGATCATAAGAGCACTGTATCCAGAAAAATGAAAGCTAACAATTTAGTGACACAGAAATAGAGGGGCCCAGAAGAGAGAGACTGGCTGAGGGAAGACAGAAAGATGAAATATAGCTTATATCTCATATGATTTACACACACATTTTACTTCCAACAATTCTCTCTGAAAAGATTTATTAATGCCAGCTTTCTGGAGGGGCATTAGACTTTTACATTGCAAAATACACAGCAGTGCTCTAAAATAGGTAAATATTAATTTTTATGCTCCTAGTTACTAGTAAAAGATGATAAATTCAACATTATACCAAGCTTTGAGAACTCCATAAGTTTAAGATTTAGAGGGAAAGATTTTTAACAGTGTTAAGGAAATACTTTTGCTGAGGAATCTCTTTTTTTCGGGAGTTCATTCTTTCAAGCAACATAAGTCAAAAGACCACAAAGGCAGGGATGTATGTTTATGTTATAAGTAATGATGGTATCGCTTACCAAGCAATACATTCTCACGTGATACCTAACCAGCAGTTCCACAAACCTGACAAAACCAGAGTGGTTGCTACCAAAATATGATTTATATACAGGCTTTACCTAAGAGCAATTGCTTCACGATCTATTAATGCATGTGCTCTGTGCATATGTATATACAATTATGTAGGAGTTGCTCTACATACATAAATATGTGGGTGCACACATATTTTTTTAGGAAAAAATCATATACATTTCAGAGTAAAATGAAATTAAGTGGGGTTTTATTGTTCTGTTTGGTGTTGGTTTTGGTTTGTTTTCTTTCTTTCTAAGGTATTGATTGCTTGATTTTTTAAAAGGGGTGGCAGTATCCTGGGTCTAGTCATGACTGGAATATCCAGGAATTAAATACTTCAAGCAAAATAAACCATATAATACACTATTGCAGTTAACGCTTTCCTAAAACAAAAAGTAGTCTCCAAAACCCCCGAATAATATAAGATGAACAAAATCATGCAAACAAAACACAAGTCCCTAATGTGACATAAATTTTCCTTCTCAGATGAAGTATTTTAACATGAATGTTTTTTCTATTGGAATTTGCCAGCTAATTGTTATTTTATCAATTTATTTTTAATTGTAAGCGCAAGTTTGAAAATGGTTTAAGCAGCAGGATAGTTGTGTGCTGGTACTTTTAATGCCTACATAAATCTCAGAAGAGGAAGGATAAAGATTATCTTATCAGCTTATAACAAAAGGAGAAATAAATCTTGAATTTCCAGGGCATCTATCACCTGGTGAAACATGGAGTGAAAGGGCAAGATAATAAAAATATTTCAAATACCGTTTAAGGAAGAAGTCCTTATTTTGCGTGTCTTGTAATATGCCAATTTTGTACCATTTTCATTATTCTCCCTCTGAGAAAGCATTCTTTCAATTCAGTAAAATCACGCTCAAAGAGATAAGTGATGCTACTCGCCTTTTTCACTCCAACCTGTATATCTATACAGATTCAGAGCACATTTTGATGGTTTCCTATGAAGAAAAACAATACATGTAATTTCTGATGTTTCTGCAAAAGAAATATTTGTTGTGTAGTGACTAGCCTAACTGTAAGGTGCACCATATTCTCTAGCCCTATACTCACAAAATCTTTCCTTCCACAGACTGGAGCTAATGCATCAAAAGTTTGGATTTTTTTTTTATGCCTAAGCATGTTTCAGATTTTTAAAGACAGAGCATGTGACTACACTTGCTCACAACACTTCCATATCAATACATAGACAACTACCCAGGTTGTAGATAATGACATTTTTTGTCCTTTGGCAGATATCCGCATATATTAAAATTCAATGTCTGTCTTTCAATGTAGAAATGTTTCAAGTTTTTTGGAGAAAGGGATACAAGAGCTGTCTCAGTTTTAGCTACTGCTAAGAAGCAGTACTACTACTACTGGTAATAAAACAACACAATGAAACATACTAAAATATAGATACTAATTTTTTTAGTATGTAATTCACATCTGTTATTTTTATTCCTGTTTCTCTAAGAAGTCTTCCCTACGATGGCTTACTTCTCTCTATGGTTCCTCTCAATGCTTGCCTTTGTATCCCTGCTACAGTACTTGATCTTGCTTCTCTCTGCACTTATATCTTACAGCATGTGCTGGAAGAGGACATTTTTCTTTTCCAATTCATCTGCCACAGCTGGACATGACGGCTTCTCCATGGTTGAGGGAATAGGCCAAACTCACTTCACATATCTCTCAAAGTACTTTCAAACGCAGATCCCAAATCAATCGGCCTCATAGCTGCTTGTTCAATCAATTTTCTAACTAAGAAGTCAAATCAAAACTTTAAACAAATTTCCTAATTCGTTGACCATCAGGCTCTCCTCCTTCAAGTGGGACCTCTTGGTTGGCAGGACTCAATCTTTCCATCTGAATTTCTTCACGGCTTAATCCACGCAGTGAAATTTACGTTAAATAGAAATAATATCCACGTGTAGGGAAAGGGAAAAGAAAGATCAAAAATGGGAAGGCTTTATAAGAACAATAATGAAACTGCATCAATCACTAGACCATAGGTCTAAAATCCTTCTCTCAGAACTTAAAATAGAAAATCTGACAAAAGCTAAGCGAACCAACACCATCAGGCTGCCTGTAAGTGACAGATGTAGTAACTAACTGGTTTCTCTGATGTAACTAATATATGACATATGGGAGGGATCAGTGTTTGCTTGAATTTATGTAAGGTAAATAACCTACAAGCTTGAAGCTGATCTTTATAAAGCAAACTTAGCAGCTACGTATGCTTCAGAAAGACTTATGCAAATGTGGTCTACTGTAACTTAAAAACAGTCATGTGCTCCATTTCAGAAGGAATCAAATAGACATATGAATTCATAGGGTTTTTTATTGCTGAACAATTCCTAAATTTGACTTTGTATTGTAACGTAATTAGTTAGAGAATAATAGCAAAATTAAATATAACTGTTAACCAAATGAAAGTCAAATACAAAAATAAAAGCTCTCAGATAGCATCAGATCATTTACTCTGACTATCCCTAAAAAGCTTATTAATCTGCTACTGGACACTTATGTCACCATACATAAAAAATACATTAAAAATCAATGACATGCAAGAAATGTCTGGCTCCACTCAAGAACCAAGTGGGATGGCAGCTGAGTTCACTCAAAAGGAACTGAAGGGGAAAGCAGTAATGATTAATAAAATGAATGAAACCTACACCAGTTTCTGTAAGCATAGTGATGGTTTAGAACACATATATTGATGTATAGCATTCAAAAAGTGGACATAATGAACAAAACGAGTTCATTTCACATTCCTTATTTGACAACACTGACATTATCCGTTTACTAAGGAACAAAGGATTAAATCGCAGCTCCACTGTAACTCCAACAGTAAGGATTTGCCTTTGTTTCTAGCAAACATGATGTATATTCTTCAATAAAATTTGCTTTCTTTTCCTGCCGGTATTTCAGAGTTCTTATGACATAAATTACATTCAAACAGCAGAATTGTTGGTTTGTGGTCAGAACAGTAGTGCACATTTTGATATCTTGTTCCCTGGTTTTTTATTTCTTAATGACATAATACTACAACCATGAAAACTGGATGCATTATCATTTTGAAATGATTTTCTCTACTAAATTAAACTTCTTAGGAGGGGCTTATACAGGCTAACAGCAAGTAATTTTAAAATGGGATTAGTTTCGCGCGTATCTGAATAAACTCATTTTCCAAAAGAAATTTGTTACCTTGATAGAGAAAGAATTAAATAATTGCTGTCTAAAGATAAAATCAGTGGAAAGTAATAACAAAGCAAAAGTTGGTCAGAAGACCTAAACAACACAGGTGCACTGCCATAATAAGCATGTGTTATTGTAGTGCTGGTATGAGGTTGGTTGTGGTTGGGTGAAAACTAAGGAATGTGGATTAAGGCAACTGCAGATCAGAATTCCACTTTGCATTAAGTAAACTTTTGTTAACACCACTGGACAAATATCTCAGTCATCTCGCCCCTCACGTGATCAAGAAAAAAAATAATCCTCCAGTGCCTTTGTTCAAGACTGCAGTCATAAAGGATCCTTGGCCAGAGAAAAATCAACAATCAAGATCAGTATTCTTCTGATTTCAGTGATATTGGTCATTCCTAAATGATTCCAGTTAGCCCCAGAGTGTTTCTTTTTGTTGTCGAGTACAAGCTCAACACGCTGTTGAGCTGTGTTTTCAGCTGCTGGAGTACCACGAACAAAAACTTGCTCTAGATTTGACACTTGCTGATGTTTTGACAAGAAAAGTTCTTTTGTCTTCCATTAACCAAAAAAACTTAACGGCCACGCCTAGGATGAAGGGCTTCCTCTGCAGTCCCTGTGGCTGCAGCTGGGGAGTTGGAGGTCCAGGGTTTCCCACCCAACCTGCCTCGCTGGACAGCTGTATTAGCTTTCCTCTTGAGCTTTAAAGGTACCCAATAACACTTCAGAGACCTGCCATACTAGGTTTTCAGGACTAGATCAGAAAAAGTTAATGACATGGCTCAAACACGTCACATATACTTGTGAAAGGAAAGAGTAGCCACAAGCCAGGTTTCTGCACAGGTCTTTATCTGCGTGTTTGACACTTGACTAGAAACTTGGATTCAGTCCTGGGCTGATTTAAAAAAGAAATAAAATAAAAAATACCTGAGACCCTCTACAGTTTTGCTGGACTTACAGACCTCCAATATTTCCTTCAGTCTCCTGCCACTCTCTTGGCTCCTTTCAAAATGCCTGAAGGCCTTCTGGCACATGGTCAACAATCTCAGACGCTACAGGCCTCCTGGACTGCTCACCTGGTCTTAATGTGGACTTCTCAAAGAATTAGCCTTAATTTAAAAGTTCTTTTCTCATTCCATTTTCTATTTTCAGCCAACCACTTCTCCCTCTGTGCCTCAAAGGAACTAAATGCTTTTGCCCCTATGACTCAAAAGTGGAGTTGGATGAAATATCTGAGGGACATGGCAGTTACTTGTACCTTCATTGGACCCTCATAACTCATAATTTTAACAGCATTATTGTTTCAATTTGTTTCAGTTTCTTAACTGCATTTTCATTTACATGCAGTTGGATTGCAAAAACAGTTGGTTTTTGCAAGCCAAGTGGCAATGCCAGTCCCAACTCTGCTTTACTTGGTTTTGCCTCAGGAGTCCTGGTGGAAATCCCACACAATAAACAGAAAATGCTCCCAATTCGTGGATGCATTTGTAATACTAAACAGATACAGGATTTTTGATACTTTCTGGCATCACTATGAACCTTTGATATACTTGTCTTCTTTATTTTGTAAGACCATATTAAATCCTTATAGGCAGTAAATCCATAAGAAAACATACATCACTGAATTGTATTTCTCTCCTTAAGCAATTCAAATATTTTAGTTTCAGGAGACAATATCTGGACATAAATGTAACTGAACTATTAAACAGGCTTAAAGGAAAACTCAGAGATTAATTTTAGTTTCATTGCAGATTCAATCAAAATTCAATGAGATGTTGAATGGCAGGAATGAAAAAGAGATTGTCTTGGTCACATCTCAGTTATAAAAATAAAAAAAAGACAACTCTGAAATGTGGTTAGAATGAAGCAGTAAGAATTGGTCGCTGGAAGTTGAATCTAATTTTCTTGTACTGATTTGAAATATGAGAAAGAACTGATTCACTTTAAGTTGATCCTAAATTTCTGCAACAGAAAAAAACTATGCTTGTCTAAAAGCATTTAACAAAATCTTAAAATAAATCTGAGTGTGACAAAGAACATTCCTCTCTATCCTTTCCATTTTTGTATTCATGAGCATTAAATGCAAAGCAACACCAACAGCTAGAGCACTGAGTGATTAACTTCAGCAGAAGAATAATGCTGCCCCAACCCTACACTGTATGGTTTACAGCTGCCTGTCTAGACTCTAGGGAGTATAAGATTTAGCATAGATTTATAAAGTTGCTGCTAAATCTGGCATCGTTGCGGCTCAGCCACACAACACCAAGTTGTCAGAAGAATGTTCCCACATTTACAGCTCCTGCTTTCTCTTTGAATGCAAGCTAACTCTGACACCAGCCATGGGCTGCAGTCTCTTGTTTTGGATACAAATACAGGACAGCGAAGGTATTCAACATATTCAAGTGCCATAACTCTATGCTGTCAAACTTCTGCTCGGAGAGTGTTAGATACATTTTTCTAATCTTAGGTAACATTTGATAAGTTTTTAACATGAACGTCCAAGAACCTGGCAATTAGAAATTTCCTTCTAATAAAAAAATTACCCCAAATTTTCACCCAATCACCTCTCTCCTTAGATCAGCTTTATCAAAAGCAACAAGTTTTATTATGACTTGTTAATATTATTGTCACTGTGTATCAGTCAACCATTCTCAGCTCCCCTAGGAAAAGGAGAACTGAGACACCGGCCAGACTCGGGGAATGCCCATTCTCACACCCTCCCCTGGGCTCGGTTCAGCAGCACCAGCCTCAGGAGGGCAAGGTGCAAGATCTGCAGAACTTGCGTAATGTCCAAGGTTCTACCCTTGCACCTTCTCCTCTTGGCTTGGATGAATGGCACATTGCTTTACGGTCACAACTATGGAGTTTAAGAACTGTATTGATAATTTAAAATAACTCTCCTAGTGAAAGGGCAACAAGTCTGCAAAAAAATGCAGAAATTGCAACCTAGTGTGAAAGAACTTCTTAAATGTGAAGCAATGAACCTTCCTGAGACTTTGCAACTAGTCAAGCAGCTTTAGTGTTGATTTTTGCACTGCTCCTCAATACTGAAGCATCATTTTTGTTTCTTAGAAACAAGCTTCTCCCACAGACCACAGCCTGAGGGGAGAAAACAATAAAAGAAAAGGAATGCAAACAGAAAGAAGAGCAAAAAGTGCCAAATGTATGTTGGCTGCTTCTGACAACTGTATTATTTTGCATGCATTATGCTAGGTACTGTTCAGCACATTTCCAAGCTTCTGAGATATGGAGGAATTCTGCTATTCTGTATTTATGCAGCACAAAGTATTACCTATCCTTGTTGAAGGGTCTATATTACCTAAAGCTAATTCTATTCCAACGAATGAATGGCAGTGACATCGGAGGTGGTATACATACATCCATAGTTCACTGTTTTCCCCAGAATAAAAAACTTCAATCACCTGTCTCCAGAGCGCTGCAGTTGAACAGGGACAATCCTAGATACATAAACTTAAATTCTGGGTCAGGGGCAAGGACCATACTCTGACTCGCTTCCCATCAATAACACTCAAATCCAGGAACGCTTTAATCCACTCCTAAGAACGAGTTAGATATTCATGATGTGCATTTGCAGAGTTTAAATCAATAAACTCTGTGAAGTTACTCGCCCTGCTGACTGCAATCTCTGATAGACTTAGAAATTAGAAAAAGATGAGATAAATTCAAATTTCACTCACATCCCTGGAAGTCTGTCATGATTAAAAGTCAGTACAAATTCTGGTTAAGTACTCAAGTAGAAGTGGCAGCAAATCTTGTTTTAGGTATCTTGACTACTTAATCAAACATCGGAGATCTCTAAAGGCAAAACTCAGTCCTAAACAATAGCACCAAAACATCCATCTTCGGCAACTGGTGGGTGGCCAAGAGGAAGAGGTCCACCCACCACACTGAACAGTGAAAGTGAAAATCAGGTACCACTCAGCCAAGAAAAAATCTTCACATATTACGAAACAGAACACAGTACGTGATGAACAAACATGCAGAACACAAGGAAAACAAAGAAAACCAACCCTCAAACGCAGGACTGAAACCACAACGTACTGATGCTCAGCATTTGCAAAATTACTGCAGATAAGGATGATCTTCCTGACTCTATTAGCAGTCGGATTAAGAGCTGCCACCAGACTTCTGGCTCTAACAGCTACAGCTCAGAAGTGGTAGTTCAGCTTTCCTTTCAACATCTTACCATATAACAAGAAAATGGCATTATACGCTCAAATAAAATGGGAATATAACCCGATGGCTGGCAGTCAGCAGCCACAGAAGCTGCAGCACAGGGATGACGTTTACATGTAAAGGGGAAAGAATACGGAAATTAACACCGAGCTGCATGGCTATAAAATAATAAGCCCATAAATACTACAAAAACTGCCTGCAAGTAAATATTCAAAACAGAACAAACAAGTAAGTTCTATCAAAACCCAAAAGGCCAAAACAATGCACTATGAATACCAGTGGTTTAATCTTTAATAAAAAAGTATTCCAAATTTACTTTACTTAAGTGGAAAAGCAATTTTATCCAAGATTCTATATACTGCATTCTCTTTGCTTATTTTGTTCCCATCGTTTCTTACAAAGGTATGTGCCATACTGAGCAAGTAACACCAACACTGAGCACTCATCGGTCTGCTTTGGCTAAGACATCAATGTCTTCCACTGAAACTTAAGCTGACATAAATGTAGTTATTTCTTTCTAACCTACACTACTTTGATCCACTTCAGCGCTACCAAAAATAAAACAAAAAAGATCAAAGAAATATATGCTTTATATTGATTTAAATGACAAGTAAAGTCTGATAGAAAATTAGCTTTTCATACAATGTCATAGCTTTATACATAGAAAAAAAAAAAAAAAAGAAAAACTCAAACAACCACCAAAACCCTGAGGATTTTCATTAAATGGCATTCTGAAACATGTACTTGACTTATTTCAGGCAGAGAAAAACATTTTGCAAGGAAATATAAAATAAAAATTTATTAGCCTTCTCCAATTTGCAAATTTCCCAAGTTCCCATGCTTTGTAATGTCAGGAAACTGCTACTATAAACTGCCTAAATCTGCCAAGAAAATAAACGGAATTGAGGCTAACTGAAGGGGGGCCAAGCTTCTCCTCCCTCATTCCCCACTCCTCAGGAGGTTCTTGCCCTGAAGACAACCTGTCTTGGGGTCAGATTGACCACAGGATCTACCTTGGCACAAGTGGGGCTGGGAGCTACAGTGAGCTCACCTCTTGCTGCCTGGCACCCTGAAAGAGCTGCAAGGAGGAGGTGCAGGCAGCAGCTGTGTGCTGGGACAGGGTGGGCACCCACAGCCCAGGGGGCCAGAGGGCTTGCAGATCTCAGCAGTCAGGAGCCTCTCGCTCACAAAGGCCACAAAATTTCCCCAAGTACTTACTCTGCAGCCTTTCATCTGCCCATGCACGGGCTTTGATTCTTAAATGTCAGGTGCGACGCTACTCTGATTATCATAAAGACAATTAAAAAAAATGCTTTCTTTAAAAAAATATTTATATTTTTTAGCTGCCTTCATCTCTAACTCGAAGTAGAGGCAAGAAGAACTTCCAACCATTTCACAGTGTCTTCTTCAAAACTTGACAGCACATATGCTCAGTGGCTTTATTTACTCAATAGTTCAAAGTTTCATTTCATATCAACATTGCCCCAGACAATTCCTTTCATTATTTTAAGAAAAGCTAAGGATGGAAAGTTTTCATGTAGCCTCCACTTAGATTACTGTGGCAAGGAATGGCATTTCCACTACTCCGCTAACACAGGAGCTTTGTTAAAACATGGCCAGACAAAGGCAATGCAACAGAGTGCTCATTGACTCCTAAGCGGAGCTATTTGGGCTGGCAACAAAGTCTGATTGGGTTCTCCAAAGACAAGATGCTTGTAACAGGACAAGGGCCCCTCAGACAAAAGACTCTACTTTATAATGCCAATCAGCACTCCCATTTTTAGTTCCTCAAAGATCCTAAGTGAGGCCAACATTTATGCTTACCAGAGAAGACCAAAGACTACTATTTTTGAGGTAATTACTCTAAAATATGTTCTCCAAAAGAAATCTGTTGTAAGGCAACTGTAAGAGTCCCTGGGAGCTGGCTGTCCTAACACCCACAAGGTTCAGCAAAAGCTGATACTGAAGAACAGAGCAGAGACTGGTACTCAAAACAACATCTATGACATAACACATACTTTTTCAAGCCCTCAGTTGTCAGTCATGGAAACTGAAAAGATCCCTGAATCAGAAATTTTAGAAAGCTTTCCCTGAAACAAAAGTCTTAGGGGTAGGGATGAGTCATCAAACCTCTTTCTGGGCCTCATCTTCCAAATACAGTAAATACTTATTTCTGCTCCATGAAACAAACCCACCATATTCATTGCAATAGCTTAGTCCAAAGATCTAGTTATTTTGCTTTTTAGACATTTTGCTGAATACCCTATCCTTCCTTGAGAAGCAGGATAGGGAATACTGACTTCATACACACTAAGTAAAAAATAGTTCTGGATGCTACAGCACCTTAAAAATTATTCCATTGCTACAATTTTATAAGTAATTCGGAAAGTCTTGCCCTCGTGTGCAGGCCTGGATCCAATCTCCATTAATACCTTTTATTTTCAGCCTTAACCTAGCAACTTAATTGCCACAGATTATACAAAACTTGATCTCATCACATATTTCTTGTTGGCCTCTTAAGCTTACTTAAACAAGCATGTTATTTCAATGGAGTATGATTGAAAGAAAAAAAAAAAATCATGTAAAAGAGTCTGAGTGAAATGGTATTAAGACCTCTTAGTTACAAATAGGTCAGAGATCCTGGTTTATACAAATATAAGCAGCAATTTGATTAAAGTCTCATTTGCTCCTGCCTCAAGCTTTGCCTAGAATGACCACATCAATACATCTTTAGAAATTCATTTTTCATCTTCAAATGCCTTTACAAACACTAGCAGATCCTTCTAGCAAACACAATGGAAAGCCAACATCAACATGCATAAGTGCACAGCAACTCAGCAACACTGACACAATGCACTGCTTTAGGATTTACTAGTGCATTTTGTTTTCCTAATCTGATTTCCTCTCCCTCGCTTTCTCCATTTCCGACTCTCTCCTGGCTGTCCAGTTTGCTGTCACTGGCACCCCCTGGGCAGCGAGGGAAGCTCTTGGGAGGCAGGTGGATGGCCAGGCCACACACAAGGTCTGCAGCCTCAGCTTTCCCCTGCGGGCAACCCATCTCTACGTGGACACTACAGCTGTTGTACTGTTTCTCACTTCACCTCATCCTCTTCTGTATCACCTCAGCATTTTCAGCACCCCTCCACCACTCTCTTACACTCTGATTTAAAGCTTCTTGAAGTCCCTAAAACCTACATCCACTGACACTGGTGATCTAAAAGCTCAGTTACGCTTTCAAGGAAGGCTATTTGCCTTCTTATTTACAAGTTTTATAAATAACTCTAAAAGCACCGTGCACTGATTTACATTGCACCTTTCACAGTTCTTTACAACTAAATCCACATTTCTCTGTCCCAACCTCTATCCTCATTCTCTACAGGCTGCCATGAAAGAACCCGTACATAAAAGAAACAGACCAGAGTCACTTACAATTTTGTACAATATTGCTTTATGGTACGATATTGTACCATAAATCAGACAATGCAGCTGCAAAACCTTCATCTGCAATGGAACCAGTTGCAGGGAGCTATACAGAAAGTGGAAAATAAGAGCAGAGGACACAGCAGATTCACAAAGGAAGACACAGGAAAAAGTTAAGCAACGTGCAGAGCAACACAAAAGCAGCTAGCTGGACAAAGCATGCAGCTGCATGCAAGTCAGGATCATCTTTGAGAAATTTCTCCAGAAAACTGGAACTCTGCAAAATTCATCTACAGTTTAATAGAATACACAACGAAACATAAAATTTTAAAAAGGATTTTATTCCCATGAAGAAAAACAATAAAGATTTTGGACACAACACTCCCAAAAGAACAAAGAGTTTTATTAAATCAGAAGCGCCTGCCAAGTTATAAGATTTATAAAAAGAGAGGAATTAAAACAACAGTTTTCAAATAAGAAAAGGCGGCAATTTGTTTTGAAACATGAATCCAGCTGGCTTAGCATCTGATTGAAAGAAAATTATAGATCACAGTAAACATCATGTGTAAAAATAAAGAGTAATCAGGGCCGCTCTAAAAAGGAAAAAAAAATGTCAAACCAAACAGGCTATCCATAAAAACAATAATTCTGAGCCACTTCCATGCCAACCGTAATTGCCACATTGCAAAATACGTTTCTCTTAAAGATACTCCTTTGTGAAGTTTGCCAAATAACTATTGGAAAGCAGAAAGCTGAACAGGATTGTCAAGAAAATTATTTAAAAGTATCATTGTAAAAAGAAGTATTATCTTGTGAAATTCAAAATATATACTGCATCAACGTTAAAAGTTACAGTGAAAACGATATAGGACTGTACTGTCTCTTTCAATGCTAAAAACATGTAAAAATGCTGAAAGTCAAATGTCAAGCTTATATCAAAAACTACTGACAATATTCAAACCTGAACATGCTCCATCTGCTTTTGGCATGGACAGGTTTTCAGAAAGCACCATGTGCAGTCATCTGGAGGTGGAAAACCAAATCCATGTGGTACCAATTAACTCTACAGTTCCCTCTCGTTCTAGTTACAATCAGGCATCCCAATTTACATCAGAATCACGTAAATCAATATAAACATGAAGAAGTTTTCTTTATTTTCAGAAAGAAGTGTATGGTGCAAAACCAGGCTGAAAGGACAAACACTGCATTGTATATTTTAGCTGTATAGCATGAGAATGATACAGCAAAGAGTTGCATTTTTTGAACCAAATTAAGACAGAATATAATTAAAGAGACAGGAATCTGCATCCAGCACTTCTTGGTATGTATACAGTCTATAACTTAATTTCATATGACCAATTGCTGTTTTTCCATATGCTATCATCAGATACCATAAAGATACACATTAACATGTGGCCAGTGAAAGGGTGTTCCAGAGGCTTCACCGGCCCTTAGCAAAGAAGCCAGCCCCCTGCTCCTGGCCTACAGCACATGGCACTAACCCATGCAAGTATCAACAATTACCTGTTAGCACAGCTAGAGAAAGAATTTCATGCCCCAAGTAACATACATACTCCACACAAATTTCTAAAATACAAATTACACAAAAAAAACAAAGCAAAGGACATAAATAGATGTATCCTCAAATATTTGCTGGACGTTTAATCCTCTTTCCTGTGTTCCTAATCTGTCCCCTTCTCCTCTGCCCTGACCTCCCACAGTATCAAGTTTACAAATCAACTTTAGTGCCCTCTTTGGAATCCATTTCCCTTTTGGGAAAGGATACGTAAAATACGTCAGGTTTGCCTAGAAAATGACCTTCCCGTAATAGCTTTTTAAAAATCTTTTCTACTGCCAAGATTTTGTTCCTTCTTTACAATCTGCTTATGGCTCCTTCTAGAAAGGAGAGGGATGTGGTGGGGTAAAATTAAAAGGGGCAGAAATGAAAGGAGGCAGAAGGGAAGAATGGTGCTGGTGCAAAGCTCCCAATCAGATCTTCCATCCAACCCTTGTATTGAAAGACTGGTATCAGCCAGTTGTTCTGAAACCATCAACATTCTCAAACATCCAGTGGCATATCACTTGTTTTTATTCAAAATCTGCAGCAAACAGTTTAGTGTGTTATAGTGGCTTCATAATGCTTATGAAGATTAGCTACACAAAACAGATTAGATAACACATATGCAAAAGACTGAGTCTCAAGATTACGATCTAGATTTGCCGTCTCTTATGTCTGAGGTACTCAAACTCTAGGTTTGGAAAAGCCTATTGAAGGGAAACAGCTTCAGATCTCAGAACTGGTCTCATTTTCAGCTGGGACCTGTCCTCAGCTGCAAATGAAACAGCTGGAATTAATCAGTGTCTCTTCATATACAAGCCTTCATCCTCAGGGAGGAGAAGAAGAAAAAAAAAAAAAACCCATGCAGGAAATCCAGCTTTTGTGTTTGTTCGCAAGGCAGATAAAACGAGCTGTCATCCTTTCTCACAGCAGGAAAAAGTAAGGACAGCTCAGATGAAAGTGCTGACAGGCCTGGTGGCGGGCGGCGGGTGATGCGACTCTGAAAGCACCCTATGTTCACAGAAGACCACCAGCCACCAAAATAAAGCATTGTTTAATATCAGGTACATTTCCATGATTAAATATAAGCAGTTTACCCAGCACTGCTCAGCTTCACAGAATTAGTTCATTCCTTTATTTTATATGCTATCATGAAAGAGTAACTATGAAAATAAGAAAATAAAACACTGTGTTTTACTTTTACGTTATCTTATGTTTTAGTGACCCAGAATCAGCTAAAGGCTGAACCGCCCTTTTGAGCCACCATCAAAACTATCCACATCACACAGCTTGTGCAGACAGAGTGGTCTTGCACTGCAGTGCCAATCCAGTTGAAAACATCACCAAAAATGGACTCAAACCAAGTAAAAACATCCCAGAGTATTAGCTCACAACACATTTTCTGAGCTAGCCAGACTTTACATGGACATTTTAGTCAACCATTTGAAGAAATTTAGTTACTGTTGCTAGAAAGCTTTGAGGAGAATATTCATCACTGATGAATGCAATGAAAGTCTGCAGGAGGAAATTGGTCTTTACCTCATGAGAGAAGATGAGAAAGAAATGATTTAGATTCCAGAAAGTGATGACAGTTATAAAAAAAACCAACAAAAAAACCCAAAAAAGCATGTTAAAAAATGCTGCATTAAAACTCAAACTAAAATTTCCCTGAAGATTAAAAATTACTAACAATTTCCATTCTATATGAGATGCACATGGTGGATTGTTGTAGTTCCTTCTTGAGGCTTTTCCTCAGTTTAGGCAGATCAAAACTCAAATTTGCTTTCAAAAAATAAACAAAAAAGAATACATGAACTTACGCTCCCACCCAAAGCTGAGTTCTCCAGTAAAAACTTGTGATTCCATGAGCTGGGATTTTAGGAACTTCAATTCCTCAGCATTCCTGACTAAGTGACAAGAAAGAGGAGGAGAGGAGGAGGGAAGTTTTTAAACTCTAAAAAAATACATCAAAACAAAACAAAAAAGCATAAAGGAAAATTGCAACGAAATCTGTCATGAAATGAGAGGAACTGAAGTTCTAAAGTGCAAGAGCACTTAACTGACCTGGGTCGCAAATTACTGTCCCTAAATACTCTTCCCTCTTAAAACTAAACAATGCTTTCACAAACAAAAGAAGACCAGTAATTTCAGCCGGCTTAAAAAGGATACTAAACCACTTTTTTTGTGTTTTTTTAGCAAAGAGAAAGAAAAACAACAGAAATATAAGATGAAATATATGGCTTTTGGGCTCCTTTGCTATCCAGACTTGATTCACTTTCTCTGTAATAAACAAGGACCTTTTACAAAGAAATACAGATAGCAACAATTAGACAAGAAGCTACACACACAAAAACGCTTCCCATTACCTTTAAGATATTAAAAACAAAAGGCTGCAATGTTGAAGTGCCCATTATAAAGTTTGTTGCCTCCTCTGCCATGCAAAAGAGTTATCAGAGAAAAGGGATATAGCCCTTTTCCTTCCCATCCTTCAAAACTGAGGCCCAGCAGTGTTTATCAAAACTCCAGGCATGACAGGTACTGATGCTGTTAAGTCCATATCGCCCCTCTGCTTTGCTGTAAACAGGCCAGATTACTGAGACACTAGCAAGAAGTGCAGTATCACTTAATTGTAAATTCTGTATCTTGTCTGTACCACTTAAAGGTAAAACTTGTCAAATCTATGATAACTGACAACACTCCGGTGTGCTATTTTGACAGCCAACATGAACAACTATAAACCGGTTCTGATGAAAAACTGTACTACCCCAAATGTTTAAAAACTTACATGAACATAACCAATAAAGGGTAACTAATACAGAACTCACCAGTGCAAATGCTTTATGTTATTATTAGGTTATTATTAAATCACAGATTTCACTATCACTGATCCTCACAAGAGCTTTTCCAATGAGACACAACCACGTCTTTGCTTGACAGCATCTACAGAAGATGACTACATAAATATTGTGCTTTCTGAAGAAATGCAGTAAGCAATCACTGAAATTTATCTGCAAAGCTCTCTACTAAAAGGCAGTATTTGCAATTTTGAGCTTCATCCACGTGCAACTACTTGGCACATAAACACATCTTTGGTGGATGCTTCCCTGGAACTGCTGGTATATGGACTCTGCGATAGACTCTCTCAAGCATATTCAAGCTTAGCAGCGTGGCAGGGTCAAATACCCTCCTCCTCAACCCCTGAACAGCAGCCATTAAAAAGCAAACAGAGATTTAAAAAGGCTTTAAAACCTATTTGAAAGTCCTGCCCTTTCCTACCCAGGCTAGGCAGCGTGGGGCAAGGGCAGCTCCTGCTGCCACTCAGCTAGATATCCTGCAGGGCTTGGGATGCAGCCAGCTCACGCACACATGACACTGGCAACCCTGACACCACTCTACTTCTCCCAACTCCCCACACACACACCCCCAACACAGAGCAGTACCAGGTGCGATGGGTAGGATAAGTGCTCCATTTCAATCCCACCCATCATCATCATCTTGCAATCCTGTAGGAAGGAATTTGCACCAGAGAGTTCCAGATCTAAGGGTAAAAGTGGTTTTCAGAGCTGAGATCAAACACGCAGACTGTGACTTGGTTTCTGTACTGGCTCTTGGCATCTTGTCCTGACAGCACAAACACTGATTAAATCAGTAACTAGAAAGGATGTGGTACAGCTATGAAAGCCAACAATTTGACCTCTAAGTAAGATGGTGGGAACTTAAAACTTTCACCTAATTTTTTAAATCTTCTCAGTAAGATGATCTAATATTTGCTTACAAAATTTTCAGCATATATTTGTTTTGTTCCCGTAGGAAGCTTGCACCACAACTTCTGAGGTTCTTGCTCTTTTCATAAGAAACCTACTTCCCTATCTTCTTTACCTCTTCCCAGAATTTTCTGCCTTCTAATTCTAATGAAAGTAATAAATCATCATCAGTTCAATCAGCAGCTTGCTTTTAAGAGGATGATAAAACATTCTACATGCTGCACATAAAAGAACTGCAAACTATTCTCATGGCTCAGGCCAGCTAAAGAGAAGACTGGCTGCATGCACCCAGTTACAGTAAATGAATTCATACTCTGCAGGTGATTACTGCAGGGTATGATTTGAAGCAGGATATGATTTGAAACCTACCCATTGTTATGTAATTTTTAATTTCTATCTCTTTCCCTCATTTTTTAATAAAGGAATCAAACGTTTAATGTCTAAGTGTTGACATCAACTCTAAGTTTGCCTTGCTTTCTCTTTCCCTGGAGTTTACGCACAACTTCCGAACTGCATTAGGGACAGAAAGGAGTGAAATAATCTACCAATATTATTTCCAGCACTTATTCAGTTATAGTGTTTTCTTTTGAGGTTTCTCAAGCTGGCTGACCTGAGACCTGTTTCCTTCTGGAGCTTGTGTTGTGGTGCCAGCCCTTTTATTACATCAGGTTCAAATCTAGCAGTAAGAGTGGAGGAAGAGGAAGAACTGCAAGCTTCCTGCTGCTGCATTTGGTTAGTAACCTCCTCCTTCTCCTCCCCCTACTCTTCAGCAGATGTTTCTGCTGTCTTACCACAACAGGATCTTTTTATACCCTCTCAATTCCTATACCAAACAGCAGCCAAAATCTGAGAAACAATCTCCAGAGAGCTACAACAAATGCACTGACCCAAACAACCACCACGATACAACTGGAATAAAACACTTGGCCCTCGAGAGAAGAGGGGGCTGTACACAACGTCACAGGGCTGGTGACTAATCTTTGGCAGCTCATGTGAGAAAGTCCTGAAGTGGCTGTAGTGACAGAGAACAGCATGAAAACAAACGGATGATTCAGAGGTGAATAATATTCTTTAGAAGTGGTATTATCAGAAGCTCACATAAAACATTATCCAATCTTTTTACCATTTAGAAAAGCAAATAGCATTTACAGCCGTCTTCCAGATGTTGTGTATTTTCAGTTACACGTGTGTCTGTACACATGCGCATGAAGTCACTGGGTCCAAAACAGGTGAAACTTATAGCATCTTCATTTTTAAACAAATTCCTTGACATCACTAAATGTACATCCCACAGGGTAGGGCAAATCAAATCTCATTCCATGTAAGGCTCTTGCAGCTAATGCCAAGCCCATGCTAGCAATTTTCTCATAGCAGCTGAACCAGATTGGAGACCTGAAGCAGTTACTCTTGGGTTCCTCAAGTCTCCGTGGCTGGTAGGAGAGTAAGGAGGTTCATTCAGACTGAAGCATAGCTGTGTATGCCAACTAGTTAAGCTAGATTCCCTCTAAATTGCTGATGTAGACACATGTGGCTCTGTATCAACATACTCTCGGGGTACTTAAGTTACTTTCTCTCTATTACCTGCCCTCCCTCCCCAAAATCATCTTAACTAAGCCTTAATTCAATTAGTAAGTAAAACGTAGACCTATTTGTACACATAGAAATAGACATCACATTGCTTTGTCTTTTTAATTTGTTGGACGCGGGCGACCTGAGGCACAGCCATAGCAAATCCTACCTAACATTTCATTGCCATGTATCTGCTGTCAGGAGGCGTCTGCATCATTCAGTTCAGACAATAAGCAAAGCTACAGCTGTAACTGAGCTAAGATCTTTGCTTGCACTCTACTGCTACTATTACCTGCTTTGTGAAAGCCACATGTGAAATACTATGAGGTGATATGAACATTAACCAGACCTCCCATCTGGTTTCAAACATACCTACAGGCTGAGCGGATGCACACGTGTGCTCGTATGCAGATGTTCAAAGAAACTGCACAACTTCAGTCATGGCTCTGCTTTGTAGCACATTCTTGCAGCCATGATCTCTGCTTAACACATAAATGGCAACAATGTTAGGCTCAGGAGCTTCACCTGATATACTGCTCTCTCACTCCCCCCAAATCAAAAGCCCACTTGTTCCTAGCTGAACACCAAAGCTTGCTGCTGCACATCCACACAGGCTTGCTTAGATATCCTACATTTCCTTATTTTTCCTGAAGTACCTGCTTCACTGATACCCATGCTTCCATCTGTTGCAACAGCAAGGAATTGTCTGTTTGGGGAAGAAAAGCACATTTCAAGATGCTCTTAGGAGAGAGTATTTGGATGTCAACATTCCGTGGTGGAGGACAACTGCAGATAAATAGCACAAATTTCCTTCTGCTCTGTAGATAGTTTATGGGTAAAGGACTGAATGATTTCCTTGTTGTTGCAACATTCTGGAAATCCTGTGTAAATTACGCTAGCTCTGATGAAATCTTAGTGAGCCTGAAGTTGAAACAACAGTTGGTGATGCCATTGACCAGGCAGTCATACTGGATGCTTTCCACAGCACCCTGCTGAATTGCTACACAAACACTGCGGAAACACTTCCTCATGTTTCAGACATATTCTGAAGTTTGGCATTTGATTTCATCAGTTGAAAGTATCTGAAAAATTTCTCAAATGAGGTGTTCTTTACATGATTATTAAACCCAGAATCAACAATTTTTAAAGCATCAAACTCTTAAAACAGCAATGAACACATGTATGCTTAATTGCGATATAAAATTATGGGTGATTGTGGAGGAGGTTTATTCAAACAGGTTCAAGAAAAATGGGTTTGCATCACTTGTGTTGCATAGACATGCTAGTGAAGATTTTGATGAGATTTTTCTGAGAAGATGCAAGTTAAGTATTATTTTCAGAACCTCTGAAATGGAGACTTTTGAGAGCAAATACAAATATTTACAATATAAATGCACTTTAATCTAGTAGCTCTTACTTTGAGGAACAGATCAGAGTACCACCTAATCCATGGGCTTTATTAGAGGTCAACAACATAGCTTGGGATTTGAAATCATAAAATACTGCTCTTTGCAATGAATTTCTCACAAACAAACCGGAGAACAAGCACTACTTGCAGGAATTATGCAGATCCCACTAGCAGTAAGCAACTGAAGATAAATACAATTTTAAAAAGTGCAGATTATTGTGGTGTGAACTGTTTTTTATTGCATAAAGTATTTCCAGAAGATGTATAAGTTTATTAACTGAAAAGGAGCAGAAAATATGTTCACCGCCAATAAAAGATAAAAAATAATTAGAAAATTAAAAAATTACTTGAAGATTTATTAACATGGAGAAATGAGGAGGGAACTGGTACATGACGATGAATACAGTAATTTGCATCCAAGCTATAGTCTATCGTGGAGAAATCCTTCAGGTTTCTTGGTAAGCCTTGGTTTCTAAATAAATGAAAGATCAACCTTTATTCTGAGGATTAATGGATCATAAGAATCAAAACCTTTTTGTCCAAAATTCAAATTCTTATGGCCGGTGTATCCCTTAATTTGAATAGGTGGTGTTCCTAGACTAATGGTCTGATTCTATTTTATTTTGTTCAAATCAGCTAAAGGCTCTTTTGATACAGCCCTTACCCTAGGTGCAGTGACATGAGTGCCACAGACTGAGACTGATCTGATTCATTTCTTTTCAGCAAGGAATAACTGCCAGTACAGGTGACATTATTTCAATAAAACTGTGGCTATGTTTGACAAGGTTTTACCACTCTTAGGTGGTTAC
The DNA here is from genome assembly GCA_033558235.1 of Neomorphus geoffroyi. Classification (NCBI taxonomy): domain Eukaryota; kingdom Metazoa; phylum Chordata; class Aves; order Cuculiformes; family Neomorphidae; genus Neomorphus; species Neomorphus geoffroyi. The sequence continues at coordinate 25,448,383 of JAUMJM010000002.1, forward strand.
AATGGCATGTTGTGAGGGATGTTTACGTTCCTGACAGAAAAGAGGAGTCTGGTGATACAGAAGGAGTCAAGTACTTGTCCTTTATGTATGTACCGTACGTGTGTACTGGGAAGGCAGGTATTACACCTCCATAGGGTAGTTCAAACCATTTACCTTGGAAGTCTTAAGTTATATTAGCTTCTACTTTGTTCAAAATATTTTGTTTAACTGACATTATAAAACCTATTTCAATTGGTCTAGACCTGAGACAGCTAGAAAATCAAGTGAGATTTTAAGCACCTCAGTTCAGGGGCAAACTTCACTGGAATCAGGTTCTCCAGTGCAAAATGATTAAACTTTCTGAAAATGAAATGTTTATGATTTCTCAAGAAATTTTTGATGCAACCAATCATTAGTGATTTTGCTGTTATTTTTCTTTTAAAAACGCAGTACATTGTTCAAAGCACGGTTTATAGAGAATGATAGCACAGCAATGGACTCAATTAGGAGACACAAGGAAACACAGAGGAAATCCAAATGCTTCCTCAGGCCTAAAATAGAAATAACAAACTTCCAAGATAAACAGCTTGAGAATAACTGCTTGAAGTTTAATTTGATAAACAACATTACAAAATTACTTTATAATGCTCAGCAGTTTGATGGCACTGGAGATAGAAACAAGAAAAATACGAGCCTCTCATGAGAATGCTCCTTGTTGCTTAACATTGTAAATGATGAAGGAAAAACAAGGCAAGAGCCCCTAGTACTATAATTCACATTCCATCTTAGATCCCCCATCCCACTTCAGCAGTGATCAACAAAGTGGGGTCAGCAGAATACATGGTCATGATTTTACAGAGTTGTTGAATTGCTTTAAACATGGTGTATTTTAATAAAATTCTTCACATTTGCTGTAAATAGTGAATTTTTGAGACTCAAGCCTTGTGTACCCTCTGTTGCATACTCATGAAGTCAATCTTCAATTTCTCCGTACTAAGTTATGCAGCACACAGCCTATGTTTCATCTCTGGCATAAGGGTATTAAGGCTACTTAACCACTCAGGGGTTTAAAGTTCCGAACTTCCTCTAAAGGCATGTGTTTTGCTTCCTACAGATATATTCTTTTTTTTTTTTCAATCACATTGCTCTACTGCTTATTTTTCTCAATACAGCAAAACCACAGGTCCGTTTTGAAGAAAATGTTAAAGCTCAAATTATTAGTAATCAAATAAATTGTATTTCTTGCAGACCTGAATTTGACAAAGACTTAACACACGCACAGCTCTTCAGCAAATTAAAAAGCAAACATCACAAGGTAAGCAACTCAGCACTGGTACAACTCAAACTAGCTGCCCCGTGCTAACTCATAACAAAGAGACTTGGGAAAGCCGCTAGCCCACTCCAGTTCTGATAACGGCAGCACTGACAGCACCAACAATGAGAGTGAAGATTTACATGGGACTTCAATGTTTCTCAAAATACCATCGGTTCTTGGGTTTTACGTCTATACGAGAGCATCTCAAGTACATTACATTCTAGATGTGTTAACCATGAGCTTTTCGGTAACCTCAGGCAGAAACAGACCTCAGCCACAAGGCAGAGAAGTAGACAGTTTCATTATATATGGAAAACCTCACTACTAGTTATGAAAGTACCTACAGCCCAGCCTAAAGAAACTGGCACAAAGCTGCAGTAGGATTTGGGTACTGTCCAGTGTACAAGAATATGTGCACTCTCAGAGTGTTCCTAAATCCTGCCACCTAAGCATATCCTGGCTTATTCTTTGAGGGCACACTCACTGCTGTCACATGTGCTATATCATAGTTTTAGACCGTACGTCTTTAAAGCCAAGAAACCAGTTCAAAAAGCTGTTAAATGAAAGCTTCATTACTTTTAATTATATCATTATTAATGGTTTTACTTGCTAATACAGTACCTTAAAAAATTCCAATAGGAGCCTTCCATCTCTATCTATATATTTATTGATGAGTAGCCAAAACTTATCACAGCATATTTTCCTAAATAAGAATCAAAAAACTTCATCATCCAGATCATGCAAAAAGAACCATAATATTTTTGAAAAAGTGCAAAGAAGGGATCTGAAAAATAAAATTTCTTAAGTTGTGATGAGGTCAGGCATCTATCTTTGTTTCCTGGACCTCAGAAGACAGAGCAAAGGGAAAGTACAAAGAATAACCAGACGCAGAAAATACACTGTCACATAGAATTAGGGCAGATCCCGTGCCCTATTCTGTATGATGACTGATGCAAGTAACATGTGAAATGCACCCAGAGAAAATTAAAAGTGACAACAGCAAGCCTGCATTTTTTGAGCCATTCAGCTGCTTAAGACGTTAACCAATTTCTTTAGGACTTCTCCACTATTCATTATTTTAGCATATTCTTTTCTATGCCTACCCACTATTCACTGAACAGCAAACAAATACAATAGCACACAGGAAGCAGCAAACAAAAGTCCATTTAACACTCCCTCACACCATTTGTAGCACTTGCCAAGGAAGTCCAGAGTTTACTAGTTTTCATCCAAAACCAACTTTCTTAAAAGTATAGAAAAATGGTGTCTCATTCTGAATATCAAGAAAGTGGATATCTTAAATCTTGAGGAGGCAGGAGAAACTGTCAGTCGGGGACACAAACTGTCCCAGTTTTGCTGGATGAAGTTACACCAAAGAGAAAAAATGCATTTGTGTACTAGTTTTTTAAAAATGGTTTTAACATATATTGAAACCTTAAAGGGGAGGGGAAAGGGGAGAAGCAGAAGAAAACAAATTATTTTATTGTTTGCATTTCTGTTACAGAGCAACATGCTTTTTCTTTTACTTGTTGATTTAGATTAACACCATCAATACAAAAAAGAAACAAGTTATCAGTGGCCTGGAATGTGGTTTAGATTTTTTTCCCCTGCTATGTTCTACAGGCACTACTAAGCACTAGCAGCGCAAGTCTCACCCATACTTGGGGCTGAGGGGGGTGGGGAAGGAAACAAAATTCCTTGGCAAAAAATGTGGTTTAAATAAAGAAAATTAAAATAGTGAGGGAGCCCAGTACCTATCAACGCAAGGAAAAATTCACCTCTAACACATGACATATGTTAAAAGCAAGATCTGGGCAGGAAGACCAGTGTACTTAGTAAAAAGTCCCCAAACTTTCACATTCATGGTGCAAGATGCTATTGCAGCCAAGTAACATATTCCATAATGTGCCATCACCAGAATAAGAAAATCACACTGTATTTTTGTTACTTGGCAGCACTTTTCTAATTCTGTAGTTTAGTTTTGTCATTGGAAGAAACAAAAAAAAAATCCAAACCCACCGATTAATTGGACATGACTATGAAAATATGATATTAAAAAAGTGTTTCACGAAAGATTGGGTAAAACATCAACACATTGTATTACTGTTTTTGTTTAGCAGAAATGCTGTTTCACATTTAACCCATAATGTCTTGGTGTCTGAGTGAGGGAGAAATCAGGCAGAAGTAATACGTGTTTCCAGGGGGAAAAAGAAATACTCTCACCAGACAAAAAAAAAGCCAACCCAGTATATTGCAGCAACAGTAAACCACAAAACATCTTACAAAAGCAAGTTCTGGCTCAGTAAGACTACCTTCATTCAAGCAAGCATCAGAGAAGGGAAGATGACATTTAGAAGAAAAGAAATATTTGCTTTATTGTAAGCAACACAGATGGCTTTGTGGCAAGGCATATAACCCACCTTCAGATTAAAGAAATCTCTCTTCACAGCAGGCACTCAGCCCACAAAATCCCCAAAACCCCTGTTATTTTTTGAGGTTATATCAATGAAGCAGGCAAAAACATATTTCACCTGCTGTGTTTGGGCCAAATTTCCTCTCATTCAATCCCATTCCACCCCTCTTTTCCCCATCCCTTTCCTGGTTTTATGTACATCAAAAAGTAATGTTGCAAACCAATAGATTTAAATTAGAGTAAGAGGCATGGAGAGTGCTACCACAAAGTATTTAACTGAATTATAGTCATGTGTTTCAAATAACAAGAAAAAAGAGAAGAATACATGGTTACGCCCCTAGTCTTTCCATAATCTTGAGTGGAGCAAGAAGGATGGAATTTATTTCTCTCCAAGACCCTACATGTAAATCTGGTATGTAAGGATGAGACAAGCAGCTTAAATGGGGCATGTGGACTTGGCACCCTCCCAGGCCGGCACTACTGGAAACCTGGCAGACCAGCTTTATTGCTCTGATACCAACCTAAGAGCCGGGCTAAGGCCTCCCTTCTCTGACCTTGGAAAGACTCACAGAAAACCAGGAACGGTATTTGTCTTCCTACCAAAAGAAGAATTTATGGAAAATAAAAGGATTTGTAGCAAATAGCAAGGATGTTTCTCCAGACCATTGGAAAGCCAGCTGTATTGGAAGCATCCCTGAATCCACAGAAAGTCAAAGTGAAGTTGGCTGTCATGCAATGGTTCAGCATTTTTCAAAAATCACAAAAAGGATTCTGGGAAAGAAATTCTGTAGAGAAAGAACCTTGCAAAATTCACATGCAAAATTGCCCTCTATGAAGGGCAGCCTGAAAGAGAAAGGTGAGTTTGTCTAAAGGCAAAGTCTTCAAAAACTTATGACTTGCTCAGTAAATTATTCTCTTCACTTCAATTTAGTCTTGAATCAATGCCAACCTGTGATTCTCAAAGCACTTTGAGGAAACAGAAAGCTCAGACTTGAGCTCTGCCCGTCCACCTAAGCACTTCCACACCAGCACAGGAGTATCAGGGAGGGTGAAGGTCCAGCTCATGTACAGCAGTTCCTTCTTTCTCTTACAATGTAAGTACATACAGGTAGAGAAGTAATAGGAATAAACAATAAAATAAAACCCTTTTTCTTTTCAAAATGCATTTACTAAATATGATAACCCAAATGGAAAAAAAAAAAATAACAAACACCACACTAAAAGTCAAATGGAGGTTCACTACAATCACTACAGGATCATTACTGACTAGTAATGCAGGAAGGGTTGTCTACCTGAAACGACCCCTTGATAAACAGAAGATAGCAAAATGAAGGTATGATAAGAATAAAGAGGATAAAACTGAACAACTTGGAACAGGAATCTGAAGTTTCAGTAATTTCCACGGAACTTCTGGCAGCTAATAACACTTTCAAAAGAAAATACAAATTGGTCAAGGTTATTTCGCCTTCAACTAAAGTAGGAGAACTAAAAAGATATCAGAAGCAGCAAATCCTAATTATCTTCCCACATGTCTTCTTGCAAGCTATAGTATTAACTATTTCTGCTATCCACACTAGAAATGATAATAAAGAAATAGAATGAACTCTTAAAAAAATCAATCAAACCAAAATACTTCACACAAGTGAGCCTAAGCACTTTCAGAAGTCCTTTAAGCAGCCCTTTGCTATCTGTAAACAGTACAAGAACAGAAACAGTCACTTAAGTGTTCCGTGGACTATCTTACTAAAATGTTACACAACCTATTCAAAGGCCTAACAACCACTTCCCAAACTTTTTGTTTATCCTGTAGATGGTGCAATTATATGCACACACCCCAGAAACATACCCTGCCAGCTTGCAGGACATTTTTAAACTGCCTTTTGGGGAAGAAGTTTTAAGCATTAAAAAAGCAGCCCTACGTGAATTGCAATTAACATAGTGGGAAGAGAGGCTGTGTGCATCTAACACCATCTCAGAGACAAAAATCTTTATTCAGATTGTCACATTCAAGACAGCTGGCATAATCTCTGCTTCTTCATACAAACATTTTGAAAATCTTTGAAAGTCATTTAAAGAACAATGCAATCGTCAGGCACAGGCAACACAGATCGACAAAGGGAAAGTCCTGTTTAATGAATTTTATATGCTTCTATGATTAGGTCGCATGCCTAGTGGATGAAGGGAAGGCTGTGGATGTAGTTTTTCTGCATTTTAGTAGGGTCTGCGATACCATCCCTCACAGCATTCTTCTGGAAAAGTTGTCCAGCTGTGGGATGAGCGAGTTCACAGTGTGCTGGGTCAAGAACTTGCTGAAGGGCAGAGATCAGAGAGTTGTAGTGAATGGGGATACATATGGCTGGTGACGACTCACCAGCAGTGTTCCTCAGGGTTCAATTCTAGGACCAGTTCTGTTCAATGCATTTACCAACAACCTGGATGCAGGAGCTGAACGCACCATTAGCAATATTACTAAACTGGGAGGTGCTGTTGACTTTCTTGAAGGACAAGAGGCCTTGCAGCACAATCTAGATACACTGGAACATCGGATTATGATCAACAGGATGAAATTTAACAAGTAACAAGAGAGAAGGAATCCCAACACAAACCAATACAAAAATATTATTAATATTTTATCATAGTATCCTAACAACATAAGAAGCCCAAACTACAGAAAACTAAATCAAACAGGTGCACTGTGCTCACAGAACAACTACCATAACTACCATTCATGCAGAGAGAGGTTTCTCATTTACAATCTGGTTACACTCCCAGCTCTCGAGATGGGAGTGGACTCAAGCACAAGTATAAATATGAACAATTCTCACTTGGGAAAAGGCCCATGTCAGAGGATGCCCTCACAGCACAGCTGCCTGCCTGCTTCTGGCAAGTCAAGACAGACTTCTGCAACCTGTGAATCTCTTCACAGAAACATCTCTTCACAGAAACAGATGGAATGCTGCAGGAACCTACTGCTGGCATCATATCTTACTTAAAGCCTCTTTGCCTCAGTCTTTAATAGCAAGACCAGTTGTTCCCTGGGTATCCAGCCCCCTGAGCTTGAACACAGGGCTGGGAAGCAGAATTGAGTCTCAATAATCCAGTGGGGAAATGGTTGGCGACCTGGTACACCACTTAGACATACACAGGTTTATGGGGCTAGACGAGATCCACAGAAGGGTACTGAGGGAGCTGGCAGAAGCCGCTTTCTATCATTTATAAGCAGTCTTGGCTAACTGGGGAGGTCCCAGATGACCACCAAACTGTCAGCAAACGTCATGTTTATCTATAAGAAAGACTAGAAGGAGGATCTGGGGAACTACAAGCCCATTAGCCTGATCTCAGTGTCAGGGAAGGTAATTGAGAAGATCATCTTGAGCACTATCACACAGCACATACAGGACAACCAGGTAATCAGACCCAGGCAGCACCAGTTAAGGAAAGGCAGGTCCTGCTTGACTAACCTGATCTTCTATGACAAGGTTACCTGCTTAGTGGATGAAGAAATGACTATGGATATTGTCTACCTAGACTTCAGTAAAGCCTTTTACACTGATTCCCATGGCATTTTCCTGGACAAACTGACTGTACACAGCTTGGATGGGCGTAATCTTCACTGGGTAAAAAACAGGTTGCATGGCTGGGCACAAAGAGTTGTGGAGAACAGAGTTAAATCTAGTTGGCGGTCTGGACAAGTGATTTCCCCCAGGGCTCAGTGTCGAGGCTAGTTCTGTTTAACATCAGTGAATCAGATGAGAGGACTCAGTGCACACACAGTAAGCCCACAGATGACATCAAGTTGTGCAAGAGTGTTGATATGCCTGAGAGTAGAAAGGCTCTACAGAGGGATCTGAACAGGCTGGATCAAAGGGCCAAGGCCAACTGTATGAGATACAACAGGGTAAAGTGCTGGGTCCTGCACTTGGGCCACAGCAACTCCATACAACCCTTCAGGCTTGGGGAAGAGTGGCTGGAGAGCTGCCTGGTGAAAAAGGACCTACAGGTGTTGGTTGACAGTCGGCTGGATATGAGCCAACAGTGTATCCAGGTGGCCAAGAAGGCCAATAGTGACCTGTATCAGCAATAGTGTGGCCAGCAGCACTAAGGAATGACTGTCCTCTTGTACTTGGCACAGTGAGGCCAAGTGAGGCCACACTTCAACACCATGTTCAATTTTGGGCCTCTTGCTACAAGGAAGACATTGAGCTGCTCAAGTGTGTGCAGAGAAGGGCAACAAAGCTTGTGAAGGAACTGGAGAACAAGTGCTACGAGAAGAGGCTGAAGGAACTGGGGTTGTTCAGCCTGGAGAAAAGGAGGCTGAGGGGAGACCTTACTGCTCTCTACAACTACCTGAAAGGAGGCTTGTAGTGAGATAGGTGTCATTCCCTTCACCTAAGTAACAAGTAATTGGACAAGAGGAAATGGCCTCAAGTTGTGCCAGAGGAGATTTAGATTGGAGATTATGAAAAATTTCTTCATGGAAAGGGTTGTCATTGGAACAGGCTGCCCAGGGAAGTGGTTGAGTCATCATTCCTGAAGATATTTAAAAGACGTACAGATGTGATGCTTAGGGATACGGTTTACTGGTAGCTTGGCAATGCTAGGTTCACTGTTGGACTAAATATAAAGGTCTTTTGCAACCTAAATGATTCTATGATACAGCATCTCTGGAGTATGCTACATGGACATCCCACTGATTAGTGTGGCTGGACAATGAAGGTACATAAACAACACAAAAATTATCTGCCTAAATACTTACTACCTACTAAATTTAGTTTTAAAAATGTTATAGGCATTGATGCAGAGAAAGCTAAGAAAAATACAGATGAGCCACGTATAATGTAATAACCATATAATCACAGATCCCTCTGACTTCATCCATCTAAAAAAAAGGGGGATACGATTTTTTTTTTTATTTGTTCTAAAAGGCTTCCCCTTGTTCAGACTGAGATTTCAAATATTTAGTTTCACCCTGGCAAGCACTGTGTATTTTAAAGTTATAACATTCTCTGAAGCAAGACTTTACAGTGCAGTAGCCTTGAGGACAATTACCAGTAAAGGCTGCTTGGAATCACTTCAGTCATCGTGTTACAAGAACATGCATACGTGATGCTGACCCAAAAGTCAAAACTGTACTTTATAACAGGCTCCAATCTGCATAAAGCAGGACTAAATGAAATGAGATATCCACAGGCTACTTGCAGACAAACATGAAACTCAGGCCCATGACTGTCACAGCAGACAAAACAGGCAAAGACGCTTTCTCTACTGTTAACACAAGCACTGCTGCACAGACTACTGAAAGAAGCCAATAGCAACAAATCTCCAGCCTTGTGCACCTGAGCATGAGTGATACGCCAACTACTGACACTTACTGCTCATTAGTACACTAGAACTTCCCAAGTTTGTGTTTGTTTGGGGACTTGGGGTTTTGTTAGTTTGTTTTGGTTTGTTTGTTTTGGGTTTTGTTGTTGTTTTTGTTTTGTTGACGATGATGTTGTTTGTTTATATATGAGACAAAACTGAGAAGAGGAAGATGAAAAGACTTATGTGAAAATACTAAGAAAGCCACATATATAGGACAGAAGATGGAGTAATACTCATGGTATGTAAAAAACTTCTCTTCAACATGCAGTTTGTATTCCACCAGCTAACTGACCTGTTGAAAGAGATGCTTTTTTCAAGAAACACACATAATGATTTCAGAACCTCTGTGTACAACTACCTGCAGTACTAAAAGCTCTGAAGACACAAGCTCGATCCTGTTTATGAAAGGGAAAATGTAGCACAAATACATATGGAGACCTAGAATTATCCGATTATCTCCCTTCTCTATGAACACAAACTACATCTTACACTTCATTGTTGACCTTGTGTCTTCACTGTAACCTTCTTCCACAAGCTCACGCTAAAATAAAATCACATAAACAGCATTCACATTTCTCCAAAAGAATTTGTTACAACTGAAGTTGGCGACATATCCAAGATCTTACTTAAAAGAGAGACTAATGTGCTCAAAAGCGTGATCATTCCCACAGGAATGAGAAGAAATCCTTCCTATTGAAATGAGAGCAGAAAAATAAGATGGGATTCTTTCTTATTTCTGGCAAGAACTGCATTTTCAAATCCCACTGGGTGTTGTGTTTCTAACAATAGCTTCTTCTTTCAACACTGCACTGAAGTACAATTTCATTTTTCCAAGATTCTGACTTCCTCTTTAACACATTTATACACATACTTAACATGAATACATCCATCCATCCATCCACAGAAACATCCCTCAAATCCCATTTTTGTACATTCTGCTTACATTTATTGTCAAATAAAGAAATCAACCTAAGTATTAGAATAAGCTGGGAATTCAAAGAATTCTTAAACTGTGAAATATAACCTGCTGCTACTTGATTAAACAATGCTTACGACCTAACATTTCAAGCCCCACCCTTATCTGACCCATGCTAATTTTACCCTGGCATCCAAAAATGTCGTGATTTCAGTTAGAAATCATCGAAGATTTTCTTTTTTTCTGGGAACCAAAGGCACTCCTTTCTGACTAGTAGAAACACCTTGAAATTATCCTACCTTTAGCATCTCTATGACTTCAGCTCCACAGTCAAATTAAATGACCGTTATTGGCCAGCACTCAAACAGCATTCAGCATAAATATTAATATTTTTCATCCTTCCCGGACTTTAGGGCAAATAGGAGGATCTTTGTAATCTGAGGCTCAAAAGAGGATTAGGAAATAAAAGTAGTCAGTAGTATTCCAGGACTGCCACCTACAAATCGTTGCAATTTTATTTATTCTTTTAATTATAGATAAATATTATGATAGACATTGAATAAGATGGAATGTTGATCTCCATTTCTTTCATATTGTCCTCTGAGTCTTCTATAGCTTCACAATATTTATCAATGAAATGACTACTCAGAGAATAGATGGGACATTTTTAACTACGGCTAACTTCTATTGCTTACAACATTAGCTTACAGAACAATTTCCAGCCCATATGTTTTTGTCATGTCAATGGTTTCCAAAGATAATAAATGCTCTTCAGTATCATGCCTGGCATTACTAAGCCTGAGAGCAGGCTGCTAAAATTATACAGAAAATGCACCAGCAAACTCTTCAAGCAGTTCTCTAATGACTTCAAGCCAAGAGCAGCACTCCAGCGAAACGGAGGGCTTTGGGCAGGAATGCAGACTATACAATAGACAGCCATAAATAGAACCCAAACTTCGTCACAGCAAGCATCTGAAGCAAGTTATGCTGCACAACTCAGGCTATACCTCACCCAGCTCTAGTCAGTGCTTGCAGCTGTAGGTACAGCTATTGCCACACTCCGTTGTATTTACATCTCACTGCAAGAGCTCTCTCATATCGGCTCTCTCACATTTTCTAAGATATACTGCTGTTTTTCAAGCTTTGGTTCACAGATGATTTCAAAGGGATGTGCAAGCAACAGTTAAGAAAAGCAAGGCTACCATCAAGATTAAATTCACTGTGCAGATTACTGCTTTGGTCTCTGTAGCATCTTCAGGCAGCAAACACTGCACACAGATACAGCATGGCTGACTCCTCATCGCCAATGAGCTTTGGAGGTAATCCTGCTAAGTTTAACTTATACACTAATTATGAAAGAAAACAAATCTATCAATTTAGCATAAAATAACATACAGACTTAAAACAAATACGTTGCGAACCCAGGTTTACTATTATACAAAAAACTCTGGTCCCTGCAATCCAGAAATGGTACACGAATTTGGGCTTTCGTTTTTACAAGATAAATTATATTTAAAAAAAAAAAGAAAAAGAAAAAAAGTATTAAACAATTACCTTAATCACTGAACCCCTGATACTGAAGATGTTTTATCTAATTCTGATAAAGAGAGGATACCAATTGCCTGGATCCTGTGGAAAGTGCCCAGAAGACTTATGAACATTTCATACTCAGACTACTCTGCAGCTTTAAACTGGGCATCCAAAGGCGCTCTAGTCCCATAAGAGGTCTCATCTCAGGGCTGAATTTGAGCTACTGCTGACAAAAGCTTCAGAAATGGTTTTCTCCTCTGACCACATGGCCCCCTTGACAACTTCTTAAGAGTACCCAGAAATGCAACTTCTTGCATTTCAAAGCTTTTTCAGGTTTAGGCTTGCTGAAAACTGATTTGAGAAGGCTTTATCCAATACTTGGGGAAGCAAGCGGAAAGACTCCAGCTAACTTCAGAAGCCTTTGAACTGGGCTCTGCAGCTGCAAGAGCTATTCCTCATCAGGTGTTATATTAAATACAACACATGCCATAAGGAAGCATGTATAATCTTACTGATCAAAATAATGGAACCTAAAAAGATTGTAAGATAAAAATGCTACTCAGTTGCCTTGTTCCACTGACATTTAAAGCACATAAAGTATATTCTTTTTTCCTTTATTCTTTTCCTTCTCTTCCTTGGCAAGCATCTCCCTCCATCACTTTTTCAAATAACAATCTTCCCCCAACAAAAAAAAAATAAAAAAGCGAAGTATAAATTTAAATGATCTTAAGAGCTTATGAAGAAGCCAATATTGTACTTTGCAAAGCTTAAATTGAGGGCACAGTGAGTTCTTAAAATGTACAGTGCAATATTTGCGGCCACTAGCAAAGTTAAGTTTCTTCCACTTTTTCCAGGGAATTACCAACTATGCTCTTAAGCATCAAATTATCAAATGCAACCTGTCAGAAATATATTATTCCAAGACAGAAGCAGTGCCAAACCCTCATTTAAGTTGCTGCAGCCTACTGAAATATTTTCCACCTGCAGACTAATAAAAACACTTTCTTTAAAAACGCATGGGCTAAACTGGCTTTTGCCTCCTTTGAAAGAAATCAAGAGGAACAACATGTAGACTTACCCCACCGCACACAGCTGTCAATATGACACCACTGATACCGTTCCTTCACGTAATAATTTTATACAAAAATAAACAGACCATAACCAGGAACTGTAGTCCCAAGAAACACCTTCTTACTGCAGCTTTCACCAGAACGAGTAGAGAGTACTTGGTTCGTCTCTATTCATTATTCTTCAGTGCTAACCCAAAAGCACCCAACAAAGAAATCTTACTACATGATACATGCTTGATGTCCAGCATAGGCAATACTGTACTCTTTAACTAAAATAAATGAGATCTAAAGATGGTTGACTAGAAAACTAAGTCTAAAAAGACACTGAAGCAGTCAGAAGATACAGATAAATAACCGGAACTCTACACACAGTGACTCAGAGGACACAAGCTCAAATGGCTCAAATGGCTCAAATGGCCAAATGCAACATTTATAGGACTTTGCTCCATTGATAAGTTCTCTAAAACTAGTCTTAGGAACTATCAACTATGTTTTCTCCTTATAGAATGGCACTTCTTGAAAAACTTGGAATATATAGCATTAATCTCACCCCAGAAATAAAAAAGGTAGAAAGCAATGTTCATCAAACTTTCATGACTAAAACTGAACTACTAAAAGAGTATTCTTCACAAAGAACATCCCTTAAACACTTGAATCCAGTAACATTTTAATGGTATCTTAACATACTCATCATTGAACAGGTTTTGACAACTAAAAAAACTGTCCATATTTTCTAGTAGTAAACTAAAACTTCAGAAAAATTGTTTCTAATATGCAAGTCAGAATGCTTTACTTTAGGAAGTCCTGACTACAAGCATCTGCAGAAATGTTAGATTTGAGAAGTATGAACTATACATTGCACAGAAACGGCTCCCGCCGCAAACTACAGGCAAACGTATTTCTTCAGCCTAACCAATAACTCCAGATGAGTACAGGAGCGATGCTGTAACTGTTTTCTGGTGGACTAAGCAGCTGTCCAGAAACATAAACTTACCTATATCACAGTTCTGATATGAAATTTGATCAATATAGTACATCACACAAAGATAATTGGCTTTTTAAATGTTTTAATGTCTGAAATGCAACAGTTTTCCTAATTTTTAAGATTTACAAAATGCTGCAACTGCCCATTGCTTATCCGTCTCTGTTTCAAAATAACTGAAGTATTAACGAGCTAGTTTCTACAATATCTACAGGCAGGATTACAGAAGAGCAATAGTCCATGTGCAAACAGAAATTGGTTTTAAAATCACCGTTAAAGCATATGAAATTCAAAGAAACATTTATACTACCCACTTTCAAGCAAATTCATATTCATTTGGTTTCAGTGCCAGTGTAACTTCAGCATGGAGAAAAGCAGCCTGCATGCTGATCCCAGCACAGTATTTCTTGGGTTGCTACCTTTTTGTCCCCAGTACCATTAGGTGGCTGCTTATGGGGCTCAGGCTTTAACAAAGCCAGCAGCACAAAGCCCCAACTGGTCTTGCTGCTTTCCCACAACCTCCTGTGCCAGCGGTGGCAAAGGCCTTTCACAGGGTTCCCCGGGATTCCCAGCTGCCGTTTGACATGCAAATGGCATCAAAGATCTTTCAATCCCACCTCAAGGATGGAAGATAAAGGCAGAGGCTCCCAGAGGAGCTCTGATCCCAGAGCACCATCCCTGCATCTCTTCAGGATCTGGCACTGCTGCGAACAAGGAAATCATCCTGGAGGTTATGTGAAAGATTTGAAGAACACAACTGAAGAGAAGTAGAGAAAAGGAATTTTCTCATTGACTTGACTGGCATAAGGATTTCATTCTAAGGAGTTTCCTGAACTTCCCGGTGTATGAATCCACTATCTATCACATGTCTGCAGCATGACATTCCTCCAAGAGGCACAGTGCTGAGACTACAAACACCCCGAAAAATCTAACAGAATTGAACTGCTCATTTTGCATTCAAAAAGTGCACAGTACACTAGACATCTTTCTCACAAAAAAAAAAAAAAAAGGACAGCATTTTGGACATACACAAATACAACACGGCTGAGCAAATTCACATTCACATGAACAGGCAGCACCACTCGAGTGTTTATGCTGGCCAAGTGTGCCACCTTTCCAAGGCAATGCTCTATATCTCCACTCCAGTGAGTAAGCAAACTACATAATTTTTGCTTTTAGAAGGCAGTACCTACATATTTGTTAATAAAATAAACTTTGTTGATCAAGTTCACTCAGAATAAGTTTTTCCCTTTTGTTTTCTCTCCCTAATTTCAAACATTTCACCATCCCAGTTTTCAAATCTGACAGCTCAAGTAAATAGATTTATTTTCACCAAAAATCCTACAAAGTTCTGGAACATCCTTGCAAACTACAAGAACCCTCTAAATTTTTTTCTGGCTTGTGCACTGCTGAGAGTGTACACCTTAGTATGAGTCACGACACAACAGCACAGCTGGAAGATCCTCCTTCCAGGATGGCTCCTTTCTGTGCCAGTCTTTTGGATCGAACAAGAGGGATGCAGGAGTCTGGGAGCAAGGAGAAACAACAGCACATGACTTCACTAGAAATGCATCAGGTAGGAGCACAGGAGGTAAATCAAATATAGGACAGTTGACATCTCCTATGGACTCGATTCTAAGCTGGATTTAACCAGCACAACTTCACTGTCTTCAAAGGACCTGTCCTGATGGAAGCTTACTAATGTTCTGGCCTGAACAAATCCAAGTCTTTCCACATATGAAAATGAAAAATATTAATTATAAATTTTCTTAAGAATTAGGATGTCCCCACAAAACACTTCCAATTTTCTTACTTCTGTTGTGTTCAAAAGTAGAAGCTACAAAAAAGATTTATCTGAGATTTTGCAGGTGTCCTTCTTTCTACTAAAAAGTTCTGTTGCGAGATGTGTAACTCTTAATATGTACATATAATTACATCCTTCCAGAAGAATGCAATTGGATATACAATAGCATAAACAACTTTTATTATTTGCTACAAAACGAGTAGCAATTTAAGTACACTAAACAAATCCTAAACGGTTTCATTATGCACAGAATTTTAGCATCATGTATTTTAGATGTTAATGAGTAAGGACTGCTTTTTATAAAACTTGAAGACAGCATAGAAGACACAGTCTTAGGGAGCTTCATGTGCACACTGAGCAAACCAAAGCAGCAACTGAAATTGAGTGTAACTATGCCAGATAACACACACAGTAAGCAAGTAAGCAAGCAAGCATCTAGACCCTGCAAATCACATGCCTATCCCATATTAGCTGACCCACAGCAGACTGAAACAGGTGTCTTCAGCATTAAAAGCCAAAGGGAAACTTATTTTTATTTTCTGAAAAAATACATAGGCACCAGAAGTACAAAGCTTCCTGGTTTTAGCTGTGACAGTCTCCGCAAACAGCAAAGAGAGCACTTGAGCTGCTACAAAAATCAGCATATTGTGTGAACGTATTACAATGGCTGACTTGTTTAGCTCTGTTATTAATCATGAATTATTTAGTAACGGTAAATAGGAAAGCTGGTAGTTTAATACAGTTTAGTTCACTGACAAGAAATAGGAGGCCTTTCTAAGATATTGTGAAATTGCATGTGTTAGATTAGCAGCATTAACATAATTGCAATATGCAATTCTGAACAAGCAGAACAAAACCATTGCATTTATTTGAAATTACAGGGCTGCTTAAGGTAATAGAGCCCAAAACATCTGTTTGTACTGCTGTATACGATGTGAAGTGGAATTCTGGGGAGTCCAATACAAATCCTTTATGCTTTCAAGTTTCTGAAGACAAAAAGCCACAGCATAATTAAAGAGATGAGTTCTATATAAAGGTCAGTACAGTAAGCATTTAATGCAGATATTAGAATTTTTTTTAATAAATACACACAAATTACTAACAAGGAAAAAAACCCTGAAACATATTAAGACTATTCTTCATTATGAAGATGTATGCTACACACCATTTGGGTTTAGGAATTGGTGACTACTACAAAGCAATACTTCTCTCTGGGGAGGTGCAAAATTATTGCAGTTTGCTGGCATGTTAACTCCCTTGAGACCATGTTACAATGATCAATTGCAGTGTAAGACTGTACCTAGTGGAACTACTGAAGTAGGTTCATATGCTTAAAGTTATTTATATGCACCAGTGCTCTGCCGAATTAGACTCATAACATAGATGACTTGCAATCTCTGATTAAATGATGACAAGTAGTTCCCTTGGAACAGAAATTCTGGGGCATGTTCAATATAATTAAATAAGATTATCTGTCTTCTGGCATGAAACTGAAAACAACTATGTCACATGTCGCTTCAATTTTTTAGTGCTTTTTAATGAAGTTGATGTGAAAATAGAAACATATAAATTAAATTTAGTGTGCTATTTTGAGAGGTTAATACATAAAAATATATGGAAGATAAAAATGCAGTTAGAGATCTGCTGTGTTGGACACATGTAGATTTAACAAAAACATGAGGGGAAAAAAAGCCACACGCAATTGTCATAGTTAACACTACTTTCAAGCATCTTTTATAGCACAGTCAAAATTAATCAGAGAACAAAATAATCAAATTCATTGAAGAAAACTTACAAAGAATAAATTGTTATGGTATTATGGAATATATCAGTTCAAAATACTCTTCTTAATTGCTAGCTTAATTGCTTGAAATTAGAAGTAAAAGTATCAGACTTCTTACTGCTATCATAATCCTGACTTTTGACTCAGTAACCAAGCAGAATACAACTGATCTCAGGTTTGTTCAATTCCCTAACACTTACTGGCTGATGTTAACATGCCTGTAGAGGGTGGGTGCTGATATACACCCAGGTTGCTTTTACACAGCACGTTAAGCATGCGGGAAAACCCAGTTCTGAAATAACACTCTAGTTTATGTACTTCCATTTCCAGTCATGTTGCCTAACCAGCAAAAACAACCCACTGCCACAAATCACTACAAATAACAGCCTGGAACTGAAAGGTAAAGGAAATCCATTTGGCCTTAAGCCTGCGACCAGCTGTAGCCAGAAATGTAAATGAGCATCACTTTTCTATTTCACTCTACCAATGGTACTACCCTTAAGACAAGAACACAAAATCTTCCAGCCTATGGCACATCATTACCGTACCCCCAGAAAAAAAGGCATCAATAGCAGTACTTTGTTTGTATGAACAACACTGCTAGACACGACAGGCTAGAGGGAAGACTACAGCAGAGCATTTTCATGAGTTCATTTCTGGAGCCTCTCTTGACAGCTAAATTAGTTTTTGACAGCAGCTGCAGTTGTTTTGAAAAAAAAAAATTAAAAAAAATCACCCAACCATTCCTTGGTTTGGTTTACAAAGCAGGTTTAGTGCATGCTAACCGATTCTCCTTTTAGAAATAAATTAAAGCCCTAGAAGCCCTGCTCTAGATACACACCAAACATGTTCCAACTCCTAAAGGCAAAGAAAAAGTTCAAATCAATGACTGGTCTTTTATACAGTTGTGAGTTAAACACATGCTATGGTGACACAGCCCCGGGTTCAAATAAATACAATTTGAAGACATCAAGCAGCACATAATATAGAATTAGAGGTCTCAACACCAAAAATATTAATGTCTAGATTTGATTGTATTGCACCAAGTTAATCATTAATTTTCACATAACTAGAATCTGGATGCTTGAGATCTATGTTTCTACAGTTCTACAAAATATAAACCATAGGAATCTACACTAAAAAAATCCTGCCTTTTAAATATGACATCTTTAGGTACATCACATGCATACTAGAAACAAAACCTCCTCCCCAGATACTCTGGAAAATGTATAGATATATCTAAAAATACAATAGGTCAAGCTTTGCTTAAGTTTGCCCTAAAGTCTACAGGATCATGACCTTACTCTTTAAATGACCATTGCAGTTTATTTAAATAAATCAAACTACTCATCCAATCAGAATCCATCAAGGAATCTACTCTGATACCAGTTACGTAAGAAGTTAAAACTAATTCTGCTGCAGTATGCAGAGAAAACTATCTCATATCCCAATTGATCTATAATTTCATGAATGTGCAGTAGTTTTTGATACTATAAAGTTGGCAGCTGATGAAACAATATGTTATTGTTCATAACAATACTATCAGGGATAGTACATTGTACACATTATCAAAATGCTTGTCTTGAAACACTAATTCATTGATGTTTAAACAACAAAAGATGACAATATTGAGCTAGAGAAAACCTTTTAAATGTTTTTTTTCCCGAAACCTCACAAGCTCTAGGAAGGAAAATGGCATGGACAACACCCATCCTAACAGATTGTGCTCAGAATGCCACAGCTGCTCTCATTTTCAACAGTGCAACCAGAGGAGACTGAATCCAAGAGGGATCAGAGTTTCTGCAACACATTTCAGCAAGGCCAATGTTCCCCTATACGTTACTGAGAGCAGTAACGCCAGTATCACTCCCTCTGACAAAACTCTAGCATTTAGTAATAGCTTTAGATTAAA
This sequence comes from Neomorphus geoffroyi, assembly GCA_033558235.1. NCBI lineage: Eukaryota > Metazoa > Chordata > Aves > Cuculiformes > Neomorphidae > Neomorphus > Neomorphus geoffroyi. Next base: position 25,467,451 of record JAUMJM010000002.1, read on the forward strand.
GTTCCTGCTACCTCAAGACAGCACTAATGATCTTGTAGTTCTGACCACAGGAACAAAGAATGAAGGTCATGCTCCAAGGCTTCCCTCTTCCTGCACTATTGTGAAAAAAATCCACATCTGTCGCTATTTCATAGAAGTGGCAACTTTCATGGATTTTGTCGAGATCCAGAAGTAAGGTGTTGCAAAGCTTCTGAAAACCCTAACTCCACCACTAGCAGCTGTCTTTGCCCCAGGCTGGGCTGTGGCAGCCTAGCAGAATGCAGTCTTGAAGCAGCAAAGAAATGCATAAAGAATCAATTTCAGACCAAATGAAAGGAAGCTCTTTACCATGAGTACTTTTCATTTCATGGGGCGTCTTGAGCTTCCCAATCCATGCTAGCAGCAAAACAAACATTTATTAACTAGCAGTGCTCGGATGAGACAAGCAAGAAAAATCACACTAGCATTTTTTTAGATGTATAATTTTCTCCTGTGAAGGAGACAATAAACCTGAACATAACTTTCAAGCAACACCCGACAAGATCTCAGTTAGCCTCTGTTCAGCAAAAACAGAGCTAGGATAGCTATTGCTCTGCTCTGTTTATTAATGTATTTCTAGAAAGTGTTACATATCTGGTAATTGGCTTGCAGGTTACTAGTTATGCTTCATACTATATTTTTTCTCTTTTTTCTTTTATTCAAGAAGACTGCTTTACCCTCACAACCTCTGGCTTGGGCATAAGGCTGTAGCTGCAGTGTAACAAGTGAGCTATTTCTTAAACAAAGTGACACAGCATATCCAAAGACAATAACAGCATGGGATTTAGATGTTCCACTTCCTTTGAAAGGACTAGAACCTCAAGAGAAGAGACACAAACTGTGTTCCACGTACAATTAAATTATATACATATACACATACACACTATGAGGCTAAAATTTCTACTTAACAATGTAAAGACAAAAAAATATATAAGTAATGCAGCTAAGTGTAACACTTGCACTACGTAGGAAATAAATATTCTCAAAATTTCAATAAGAAAACAAACAACTGAAGGGCACAGACCAAAATATTTACTTAAAAAAAAGGAGAACGACATACAAAACTCCTTTGTTGAGGGCTGCCCGTGTATCCTTCCTGCGGTCTGTCAGAAGGTGCAGAGCAGCCCACCAGAAGCAGTTTCTTCCCCTGTTGCTATCCCCCTGAATTGTCCCTGTTTGGTAGCTGGAAAAAGCCTTCCAGACCTGCTGATCCTGCTTCACCACTATGGGCAGATTTCAGTCTGCACTTCTCATGCAACCAGAACGCCCAAGCTACAGGACAGGCTGACATTTAGGGAACAGTCTGTCCCCACAATTTCCAATAGCCTGTACACAGCCTCAGCCACTACACAGCCTGTTTTCAACCACCATTGCCAACACTTTAAGGTCTCTTTGACTTGAAGGAAGACCTGGCATTCAAAACTGACTTTTGAGCAGGGCTCTGCTCCTGAAATGGGGCACTTGGACACCTAAGGGTTGTCCTACCTTCAGCCCAGAGAGGCAAGGAAAGATGGTGGTGGTGGGTTTAAAGATCTTGTTCTAACTTTTACCCAATTCCTTTAGATAAATTTGCAAAGTACAAGCTCTTTTATCACAGCTGTATCCTTTCAGGCTTTGAGAGCAGTTGTACCTGACAGGTTTCAATGACTACTAATAACAAGGAAGAAAACAACTACTTTTTGTACGCAAACCCACCTGTATAACCTGTTAACCCTCATGGCAGCTCTTCTACATAAAAGCTTGTTAGTCATTACAAAGAACAACACTATTGTGAATGAAAATGTAAGACAACATCAGTGCTGCACACAACTTTAACCGTAATTGCACTTTGCTCTATCTCAACCTGTTTATACTTACAAAAGAAAAGGGATTCCATTTCCTTTGACAGACAGAGCAGCCCAATAATACCCAGCTAAACGCTTCAACAAGGAACCAAATCTGATAACCTACATTTGCTATCCAAACCCTAGGAAAGCAAAAGGAGTTCAAAGGAGAAAACGTCGTATTAATTTGACTATTTCTTTCTGCTCACTCTAATCCAGGATATATTTCACTGGTCTTCTGAAAAGCTAGTAAAGGAGAAAGCAATTTAGCTGTAACAGGACTCTCCTGAACTCCAGTAATATAACTAGCAGGTAACTAGGATGCCAGATGTGTGGCATTGACAAAAAAAAAAAAAATAATTCCACAAGGCTTTAGAAAAATGACCTGTTAAATTTTTACAGAGCCGTTGCATTGCTGTGGAACACCAGTATAAAGCCATTCCCAATTCAGAAGCTCATTGATTATGAAGGAGCAGCAAGCTCTCTGAATATTTAAAAAAGAATGAACTATTTCAGAAAATAGAGACAAATCTTCACCTGGCTAAGAGTATAATGACCTATCATAAATTTTGTCAAAATTATGCCACAAATGATTCAACAGATTGTACATAAAACAATGTACAAGGTAATCAGAATTGAGACGTACTGATCTAAATTTTAACACATTACACAGCAGTTACCGACTCCTCACTTTTCGCTATCAGGTTCTCTTACAGTAAAAAATGCTTTTGAAATTTATATGCATTAAGCTTTTTGATTTTTAAAAAATCTAATGAAAAACAGCAATGCCACTGCCTTATAATTCCTTCTAGTAGAACACACCAAGGAGACGAAATTGGTTTTGGTAGTTCAGCTTCAAAGGAATAGCTCACGTGCCCCCATCTTTTAGAGAAAGACAAAGGAAAGGGAGGCATTCCTCTTTCAAATAACAAGCTTTAATTGATGTCCTTGCTCATTGATGTCTTTTATTGTTGCCTCCTTCTGCAAACAGAAGAACACCAGTTCCCATAACACCGAACAACCTCGTACTACTGAACACAGATGTACACACAACTAACTATGTGTATGTGCATTCACAGATCCGTGTGAACAGGTGACCATTTTTTAAATGCCACAACCCTTCCTGTTAGGCAGATTAACAAAAATGCTATTTGAATGACTTTGTATTTTCCATCTGACTCCCGGAACATGATCCACAATGTCACTGTATCCCACTGCCAAAAGAATTGAAATTATAATATTTTCTTTGAAGTGTGCATGGTGTAACAGCTTCACTATGCAGTTGCTTCAGTGTAATGTCAAGTTGAGTAAGCAGCCTTTATAAATAGAGCTTGGGGATACCCTGACCTGTGGAGTATGTTTAATTTGTTTTTCTTTAAGTTGTTAAGACAGAAATAACATGGCAGCAAAAGAAAATCACTTGGAGGCAACAGCAGAAACCTGTGTGCCTGCCAGACTGACTGTACGCATTCCTGTGCTGCCAAGGTGGTCCAACATGATGCTTAATAATGTGATGCAACACACGCTGCCTCTGAGGTACCTACTTGTCCAAAGAGGAACAAGTGGCAGCTCAGCAGAGAGCAGCTCACACACTACACGCCACACACTCACAAATACCATTCAGCAACCTCAGATAGGTTACCAGTCTGGTCACAGTAATGTTTTAAAGCTCCAGCCCAGCTCTACGATCTCCACTCACCAGAGCCGCGGGAGGATGTTGGCTTTTATTGAGCACTTTCCACAGCCTAGAAGCAAGGAGCCAGCCTGAATGAGGCTGCAGAATGCAGGAACAGCAGGTCAGCCATAAGTTGGCCTTAATGGTGAAAATTAAGCTGTAAATATGTAAATGGGCCTCGTAAATGCCTGTAACCATCAGATTGCAATGCCATGCAATGTTTTGCATTTCTCCTAGTCTCTTATTTATGACTTCTCCAGAAAGCAGTTCTTTGAAAAGCTCCATAAGGTATCTAAATTGAAAAAGTAAAAGGGGAATGGATGCACTCGCTGCAGTCTACCTCTCCCAAAAAAGGGGAATAAACTAAACAGATACTTATTTTTTTAAGAATCAGATACCTAAACAATGAGTGAGCTAAAAGTACCTGCATACATAAAATCATCATATGAAAAAAAAATTGAAGTAATACAATTAGGTCAAATTTAGATTGCAAAATCTTTAGCAATATCATCTATTTACATTTAACTTTAGGATCACACACACAATCTCACTCATTTTATTTCAAACAACAATAAATCAATCCTCTCACTTTCTCAATGTTTTAATCAAGTCTGGGAAACGGCATGAAGAAACAAGAAGATGATATTTTAAACATATCATATCACCAATCCTGGCTGATTTGTTATACAGTAGAGATTTTTTTTTTTTAAATTTAATTAAACTGTAGAATATTTTGACTGTCAATTTTGTGTATCAATGCAGGGAAGAAACAGACTTACACATTTCCTTAGGTTGCAGCTGTAACAGTGGGGAAGCAGTGGGAAATCAAGGAGGAAAAGCAGTAAACAAGGTTAACCTGAATGGGCTTCTGAGATAGCAAACAACATATGCAATAGCCATGGAGAGCTGCAAACAGGAACACTACAACCCATGGTCCAGTATTGGGCAACTGAGGTACTTATGTTTTAACATGGCACTTTTCCTGCAATAAATTGCCTGCTGGAGGTACTGGCATATCTCCACAAGAAGTCCTTGGCATTAACCTCCTTTTGGAAATATATTCAAACATTTGAATATGGTCTTGAAAGTAGACTTGGAAAAATAGCTCAAATGCATATGTTATTGCTAAAGCTTTTCTTCCATAGCCTTTCTACTAAAAGATGTAAATTATCCCACTGTCCTAAAAATAAAGTGGGGCAAGGAAGTTCAACGGTGTAGTGCACCATGCAATTTTATTTCAGTAACAGAAATGTAAGACAGTTAAAATCACATTTGTTTCAATGTTACTTAATGAGACCTCTCTCCCTAGACCTACGTGCTGATTGAAGAAACAGCTGTTTTGTCAGTCATCCTTAGCAACCTCTGAGGGACATTTCTGGCCCAGAAGAACACCAGCATGTTAGCTACAAGTCAGTCTGATAGTTTTCCCTCTTGTTAATGTCACCTAGCACTTGTTATTGTAAGACCCTACTCTTCACTGTTTGTTTTGTTTTGCCAAACTTTAGCCACCTGCCCTGCTGTCTCTCCTCTCTCCCTCCTAGAGGCAAAGAGGGACTTGAGGAAAGATAAGAAGGGAAAAAAACGGTTCATTCATGAAACAGAGAAACATTGTTTTGTCCCTTTTCTCCTCTACCAGTAGCTATAAAATCTAGCTACCAATACAGAAAAACTTCTGGCTTCTCTCTCTCCAGCATCTGAAGTTAAATCCAAGTTTGTCAATGTCAACTTTTGATATAAGTGAATAACTGAGAAAACTACTGGAAAAATAAGAGTTCCTGCAGAGGACCTCAACGTTCCCCTCCCATCCACTAGGCCAGCAGCATCAGTGCCAAGAAGTCCATGACACATATTCACAGTATCACAGTATCATAAGGTTGGAAAAGCCCTTTGAGATCATCGAGTCCAACCTATAAGACTAAGACTTCCCAGAAGTGCTGCACCCAGTCTTGGGTGCCACACTTCAGAATTTGTCAGTTCTTTTCACAAAGATTTGCAAGCCAAACACAAAACTTCTCTAACCTTTCTATGCCATATTTAATTGGGGAACATATACTGCCACATCTGGAAACTACACTGCCTGCCATCGCTCCTAGGCTATGATTACATCTTTCAGTACTTCACTACTGCCCTTTGATTGCCCACAGGATGGTGAGAAATGTGCTGTGATCCAGGATGTGTGCTTCGCTGGTCCTTCGCACCCAACATCAAGTGCACACAGTGCCTGAAGTAGCAGGAGCTGAACTCCATAAGCAGGTATCCCCATTTAGCCTTTTCCTCTTTTAAAGCATGCATGGCCAAGAAAAGATACACAAATAAAAGCTTTGAAGTACACCACAATAAAAGTTTTGAATTTTACTGTAATTCTATTGTTTCCTAACTTTTAAGGGTTTAACTCCTAACCTTGACTGTTTCATATACTTTATGGATGTGTAATTAGGCATGTAAATTACATATACTTCTCTAATTCAGATGCCCTTCCCCTAACTTCTTGTCTAGATTTCTGCAGACAAAAAATAAATGCTTTGAAGTAGGGATTACCCTTTCCAAGTAAAGTGAAAAGTACCTCGTGTGTAACTGTATAAAAGAAATTATAATAGAAATACTGGGTTTTTTCTACTTTTATACTTCTTCCTTTTGGTGTTACAGCAAAAGGCCTCCAGGAAGGTAACAGTTGATTCTAGCCCTAGCCATGTATGTGGGTCATACAATACATTTGTCTCCTGTCCTAATTACCTTACTCTATTTCAATCTCTTTCCAAGCAGTTGTCCATCTGTTACAGTAGTATTTTGCCTCTGCTCAACTGACCTGTCCTCTAGGCATGAGCCTGTATTGAATTAACTCAACTTCATTTCAACCCAGGTATCCATTTACAGCAGCATTCAGGGCTTCTCATTTAGCCCTGTCACATCTCCCTGCACTGACACCATCATTTTTAATTAATGCAGTGAGGAAATCCAAGTGTTCATTTTAGATATGACTGGATATGATTGTGACCAAGACCATTGTAATGTATATACACACCCACTTACGCATTCCTCATCCTCAGAAGCAGGCATTCCCTTAGGGACTGGGGGGAGAGCTGTTGGTTGGAGGTACTTTTTGCACCTTGAGTTAGCTTAGTAGCCTTGAGAGTATTTCTATATCCTCATATTTCATTGTCAATGCCAAACACTCTACTGCAATACCAGTGAAAGTCTTCATTGAATTTAACTGCCTTCACAGCTGCTCCTTTGGAAACCTGCAGGGTATGCAACACAGCAGCATCCAGCAGCAATATCCATTGTGGATAAATTGCTCAGATCCAGAAATTCAAGACTGGACTACAGAGTTGTAGTCTCTTCCTTCCTACCTACCACTCTAGCAGTTTGTCTTCATGCTTCTAAGCTGTCAATATTCAGTGAACGCATGGCACACAATGCTCTGCTGTTTAAAATCAATGCAATGAGAATATACTCAGCATAAGACAAGGTCTACAGAATCCCTTAAGGAGAACCGCTGCTGAACAGAAATGTCCAATCTGAAATTTGAGTGCAAGACCTTAATTACTCTTCCAACTGTTGTTCTCCAGCCCACGCATGTTTGTATTGATTTCATTCCACCCTGAGATTCTACCTTGAAAGTTCCTTGCTGCTTTGAACCCAGAATCTATAAAGGAACTACAAAGCTCAGTTTAAATGATGGAAATGACATACAGGCTATACCAGCTCCTCAGCTGACTTACAGATGAATTAGTTTGCACAGGCTGAAGATCTGATTCAGCACACACAGCTGTTCCCAAACCTGGGATGCCAAGTGAGGTCAGCAGTAATTAAATCTGAGGCTGCATGGCCAGCAGAAACTCAGTTTTATCCAGGATCCACAGGGTGAACTTAGCAAGTCAAACACGTGACTGAAAGCAAAAATGTAGCTATTGCTATCTTCATGTATATTAAGTAGCAACTTTATAGAGGAGATTACGTAATGCGGGATAGCGGAGGACTACTCTCAGAGGATACCGTTTCCAGTCTTAAATCCCTGCACTGAGATTATCAGAAAGAAATACTTGTCTAAAGTAATTTTTACTAGCTGTGATGTAGTAAACTAACTTTAATACAGACCAGTGCAAAATATCCCTGATTTCCCAGAGCTCATTCTTTATAGCGCATAGTTTTGAAAACATGCATGAGTTTTCAAATTAACATCCATAAACACCCTCGTGAATAAAAACTAAAGCTGTAGGATTTTTTTTTTCCTTGTGGAAAGCAAAGAGTAGTTTCACATTCTGATACATGTAGCAGATTTGCAGATACTTTTTGTGAGTTTCCATGGTAAACTGATCTCTGCATACAGGGTTCATCAGCTGCCTTCCCACTCAGCAGTAATTGTCCTCACCCCACTCATACTTTTCTGTGCTATTGTGGGACAGATTTACATATGAAAACAGACTGGGGGGATTTAGGATTTTCAATCAATTTCAAATGGAAATTCACAATCAACAAGTTACTAAGTAATAAAACTGAAGTCATCAGAGTGTTGCCTGCTGGTGAACAAGCATCAATGACTGAAGGGCCTAGCTCTAAGAAACTGCAAAGCCAAAAAAGGAAATAAAGGTCACTAATAATACAAAATTCTGACAAATCAAGGGGCTGATTTTCAGACAAGCTAAACACCCAGAGCTTCAGCAATAATTAATGCAACTATTTCCAGCTGGAAACTTGGGAAAAATCGCTTCAGAAAGTTTAAATAATAGGAGGACAAAGATATCAGGATATTCTAAATGTTTCAGATAAAGCAAAACAAGGAAAAGAATCTCCCAACAGAACATTTTTACTAGTTCAGATGACATACTCCCAGCTTGCACAGATGATGCAGATTGCTTTTTCTTTATCCTCAGAAGTTTAGCATCTACCTGAAAAATTCTGTAATTTTTTTAGGTCAGGAAGAGAAAATCATTCCTGCAAGTGCTGCACCTGCAACAGTTAAACAAAAGGAGGGGTAAGCAGTCATGTAATTTCTGATACAGTAATGAGCTCATATAGCAAAGACCTGTTTTCTGTCAAATTATAATCATTATTCTTACTAAATAACATTAATTAAAATTTACTGGTCATGTTCAAGCAATTTTAATGAGAGAGAAAGACAAAAATGATCTCAACTTTCAGCCAAATACACTGAACTTTTTTTCTTGAGTCTGTTACGGATCCATGAAAAACCAGTGACGATGAACAAGGAGAAAGAGGTATTAGTTAAATTTTGATTAGAATGGAAAACAGATGTGTGGTGATTAATCACATTCAAGTTAAGATAAGGCCACCATGGCACAATGAACTTAGTGGTTAGCTATGGTTCCTTCAATACACTTGAGCATGCATCCATAAGGTTACACCTTTGCTTTCACATCAGAACAGATGTATTAGGGCAAACTCAGATCTTCATTAACCTTGCAGACAGTTAAAATTATACCAAATTTATACTTAAAAAACCTTAATGAAGAGTCTAACTATTTAAAGTGGGGTGTGAGCCTGGGCTGATCACAATCAAAGAATGTCAACAAAAACGGTATGTGGAAAGGCAGTAAAGTTTCTTAATTCTCAACTAGTCAAACCAAGTAAGTGGAGTTTTGGCTGTGAAGAACTGCCAACGAAGCATCCAATACTGACTGACTGACTGGATTAAAATGACACACTAAATTCACTGCAGAGAATCATTACACATTTAAAAAAAAAAAAAAATATATGCCCAAACTCTCCATATAGTTACAGCCTTGTTTTGAATTTTATCTCTCAGAAGGTGCTCAGGTAATACCAGTTGTCTGGCAATTCTGCACTTTAACTGCTCCAGAGCTAAATGATCATGGGAATATTTTGAAAGAAATAGAAAACAAAGCAGAAAGCACCATCAAAACACTCTAAAGATTTCATGTACTCACATTTTCAGTAGTGGGTACGTTCCAGGCCCTCATTCTCAAGTGCCATAGATAGCAAATAGGGAAAGATAGAAAGAACCGTGACAAGGTTGATTAACAGCAAATAATTGTGGAAGTGTTTTAAAGAAACGTCATACAGTGAAGACAGTCCAGCTTCCAGTGATGGAATGGCCTACTAGGTCATTCCTAAATCCTTTACAGGGATTTCCACCCTGTAAAGAGATATCTAGGGAGACGGTAGGAGGGAAACAGAGAGAAACAGCTATTGAGGCTTCAACACAATGCTAAAGATGAATCAAAAATTTCTTTTCCAATACTGCTGCAGGGTATCAAAATTAAAGTTTCAAGTCCAAAATAACTAAAAAGAGCTGGTCCATCACCAAGAGCGCCACTGAAGTGTTTGAACTCATACCAGTGATATTTTCTATAGGCTAAAATTCAGAAGGGTATCTGGAGAGCAGCTGGCCGTGTTCCTGGAAGGAGAATCCACAGAGGGTGACTAATTGTAAAGACACCACCTCGAAGTCCCTGAAGTACAAACCACCAGAGGCTGGAAAGCATTCTGGTGGAATACTTGCACTCTTCTTATATTTTTCAATTTGGCAACTGTTAACAGCTGTTGAAGAAAGAACTGGGGGGTTGGGGAACTGGCCTAGATGGAGCTTTCATCTGATCCAGCAAGGCCCTTTTGTTCTATAGTCCATTTGTGATTCACTTCATGCTTGCCGACTCTTTGTAAGAGGGAAGATGAAAATCTTTCAGAAGTTATCCATTGGGAATAACCTAAATATTCTGGAAAGTAATCCTCTACAAAATAAAGCAATATCACCTTCATAGTTTCTTTTGATCATGCAAGACAACATAAATTAGCTCTGCAAGTTCTTGCACTCTACCTGTTGGCCATATGTGCCTGCAAGTCTGTATTTCATTAAAGCACAATAGGAAGACAACGTACACGCACCTTCTCTACAAACAGCTGCCTCCAGAGGATGCTCAGAGTTATTTCCAACCAAATTATTACCCATTTATTTTTCCAAATATGCAAACTCATGCTGCAAAGCTTGGGCAGATTATTATTCCTTAAGTTTTTAAGCTTCTATCTCAAATGTTACGAATATTCCCACAGATCCTGTCCACAGATGCTAGTCACTAGGCACGCCAGTCACATCACACATGCAACTCACCTGCTAAAAGGGGCATTGTAATAAGTTTCAGGACATAATCAGAAAGTATGAATAAAGGTGGCAATAAAACATTTAAAGAAAAAGGCAGTCTGGAAATGTTTAGTGCTAGAAGAAGGGAACTCAGTGTCTAAATAATCAACATTCGTTTTGCAGATGCCCAGAGTTGTTCATTCTCTGCAAATGTAAGCGGCACATCCCAAACTGCGCAGTTCAGAGCAGCCAAAATACCAGGTGGCTACCTAATTCAAGACAGCATGCGACAATAAACATAACACTGAGAAAACTGGGCTCTTCAATCTTATGAATCAAAATGGAGAAGAAACACTCATTTTCCCAATAAATTTATATTTTCTTCTATTTAACCAAGACTGTCAAAGAAGCGAGCCTGAGAAACATAATGCCAATTACATCAAAAAGGAAAAAAATGAACCAGTAATTTGCAGGACATTTGAGGAATAAATGAAAGAATATGAGAATTGCCTTGTTCCCAGGCATGCATTTTGTTTGGTCCAATTTAAACCCCTGAAAACCACAAGCAAGCTGCCTGCTTTATCAGCCAAGAGACAGGGCCTCAGGAGTTCCTGGTTTATTGGGAAGGAGCCAGGCACTTCTTTGTAACATAAAATACTTAAAGCCTGAATCAGATATGGTGCTCCAAAATGGCAAACACATATCTGTGAGCAAGTAATCCATCCACAAAAGCTACTTTCATTCCAAAATTAGAGGTTGACAAAAGTAAATATAAGTTTCTTTGCAAAGTTTTGATGCTACTTAACCCAAAGGAATTCATGAAAAGAAAGGGCGAGCAGATAGGAAATCAGGCTCTTCATCCGAACCATGGTACTGTTTTCCTAGAGAAAACAAGCTATCCCTGATAAGAACCACTAAGGTTGTAATACACTCTAACATTCCATCAACGAGGTAAGAGAGAAAAGTGAAAAGCAATGTTGTCATGCATGTGCAAGCACGCAAAGAACAGTGGTACAAACTCTCAAGAAGTATGATGAAATCACTGAGACATAGGTAGGTTATTGTAACGCTACCTGTGATACCCATGTAATGGAAGCAGAGTTGGTAGGTGAAAGCCACAATTTCACTGTCCAGCAAGAAGCCAGAGTGAAAAGGGTGAGTGCTGACAATGCACCACAGCGACCTTTGATTAAGTATTGCATCTAAACGCCCAGGAGTACAGCCACGCTGTTCTCTTGGAGGGAAAGGGCAGATACGGCTGCAATCATCCCTCCCCCTTCTCCTTGTCATTCATAGGAAACACAGAAAAGATCTCTCCAGCTGAGAGTTTAATGTCAAAGTACAGTTGACCTGACCCTCCAACTGAGGGATGGCTGAGAGCCTGCACACATTGCCCCTGGGCTGCCTGACTGCCTGCCACCGGCCCATCTGTCAACAGCCAGCACAGGCGCCAACGGGTGGCAGCCACCTTTGGAAACTGCTGGCTACACGGCATCAGGCTCAGAAGATGATCAGGCAACACAAAAAAGTAACAGCAGCAACAGGAGAGACACCAAGAGAAAAGAAATCCTCCTCCTTAGCATTCATAACTTGGCACATAACACAGCAGGCACTGTGATGCAGGAAGCAGCTTGCTTGCTCTGAGGCAGGTCTTGTCAGAAACACCATGCTGGGAACCAGAGTAAAACTGTAACTTTCCCCTTCTCTGGGAAGCAATGAGCCTGCAAATCTCATCTCCAAGAAAAATGCCAGTACACATTATCAAAAAGCACCATCTCATTCAAGTGCAAGACTCACACTCCACAAGAGTAGAATGAACAAACTCTCACCCCAAACTACCTTACGGGAGGTGAGGATTTGCCCAGGAAGAGCCTTGGGCTCCAATGTCCAGAAATTCTGCCTCAGCCCTAGCAAAATGTTTGGGCACAACCACAGAGCAGACAATGTCTCCATTTGTTTCTTGCCCATAGTAAAGGCCTTACAGCCCATGGAGAGAATTCATAGCCTGAATCTTATTTGCTCCAACCAAATGTCATTCTAGCGTAACTTCACAAGAGTCATTCCAATTAGTAAATTTACATATACCAATTACATACTAGATCCTGATAGAAAATAAAAAAAAACAAGAAATCAGTATGGCTATTTTCAAAGCTTGGCAAAGAACCAGGTTTCACTAAAAGCTGCTGTCACTCAAAAATGACTATCAGGAGGCTGAAGACACAAACCAGAAAGGAATAACAGAGAGTACGTGTACCTCTTAGCCAGGCAGTTGCTCTCCCTGATCTGCTCCCTTTATGGTCAATGGAACAAGAGCAATTTAGGGCAGGGGCATAACAGGGATGCTCTGAAGTGCCCTCCAGACAGACTCCACTCAGTGGTGACAGAAGGAGCCTGGTGGCTAACAGAGCCGCCAAGCTGCGTGCCTGGCATGACTGGGAGGCTGACAAAAAAGAGGACTCGTGGCAGTGATACAGCAGTAAAGCTTCACCTAGAAGTTATTTTTATATTTATACCATGGTTAAGAGTAACTCAAGCAATAGGAAAAAGAAGGACTACGCTTAGTACTTTGAATCTTCCTGCCAGCTGAATTAGGCTTGCAAAGCTCCTACTCCTTTCCTGCAATAAAAAGAGGAAAGCAGAGAAGAGAGAGGAACCAAGTCCACATTGTCTTGTTGCTGAGTTTGAGTTTTTTGAGGAGTTTTGGTTTGGGGTTTTGGGTGGTTTTTGTTTGTTTGGTTTGTTTTAGAGTAAGAACAGGGGTTCTCAGTCTTCACAAAATAGACTCAATGACAAAAATCCTTGTTCTGTGTAGCATGTGTTTTCTGTTTGACGTTTTGTTTTCTCTACAGAGAAATGTAGGAACTCTTTGGGCATTTCTGTGTTTGGATTGCTCATGCTTCCTGCCTTCTGGACAAGCATCCCCAGGGGCTAGCTGGAAATGGTACCTCGCACCCTGACAAGTCAGCTTGTCAAAAAGCTACTACCAGCTCACATACATTCCTCTAGGTCCTTGAGTCAGTATCAAATTATATGTATTTTACTGGCTTTAAACCAAAAAAGATTCAACCTCATAGCTCTATGGTTAGGAAAACTCTCCCTGAAGTCCTTGTAAAGATATTTAAATGACTGAAAGTTCACTAAGGAGCCTGGAATATACAACATTCAGAACTGAAAACCATACACGACACTTGAAATACAAATACAAAATACAAAACAATGACAGCAATATGCAGACCACTAAGCTCAGAGTGAAAATCCATGACACCCCATCACTGCTATGAGAGTGCCCAACAGTGTGTTATCTAGCATAACCATGGGTAGCTTGTGTACTCATTGCTTGCACTAACCTTGGCACAGAAGGGCAGCAGGAATTTAGGGCGCAACACTACAGCTCCCTTTTCCCAGGATACACCATTCCCAAGAGTATTACAGTAGTACCTGGCTATTGCAGCAAACTTATAAGGAAGACTCTATTTCATCACCCACTCTTTTGTGATCTCATCTATTTTTAATATACTGGCAATTAATACAGGCTGAAGTGAACAACATATGGCAGAATTCCTTTATGAGGGTTTCAACCGAAGCTTTTCAGCGTGCTGTTAGATGTGACGCTAGACCTTGCATGCAAACACACATTTTCTACAGAAAGTTTTTCCTCAGTGCAAAACCAAGCATTTCAGCCTGACAGTAAAGGAAAAAAAAAAAGTAGGGAAGCCTCCCAATGTGTTTCTGAGCAGTTACAGGGAATCACTCATGCATGCTCCTCCAAGCACCAAGAGGCAGAAAAGCAATGACAGCTGGATGCTGTCTTGCCGGCAACATTACCACCCTCCCCTGCTTGGAACAGCTCATCTGGCCTCTGCACCCTGCAGAATAAGTTCTACTACTAAAGGCTGAGAAAAACTTCTGCCCTCGGGCATGGGTGACATCAGCCCCAGGCCTCCTCCTGTGCCCGACCTGCAGAGAAGCTTTCCACACTCTCAGCTGTCCGTGTTTCATACCAAGCAGTACGCAAACCTCTCCAGTGGCATTTGATTCTGAACAGGCTCTTAAATGGCCAGTGAACCTAAATTTAGGATTATGAAAGAAGTAAGGAACATATCCAAAATTTATATTTTCTTCCTCAGCGTATCAACAAGTTAACTTGATACACCAGTTCTAGACATTCTGAAGTTATAATTGGCCCTTAAAGCTGAAGTATAATCCTTGTCAACAGCCAAGGTGAGAAATAAACCCACAGATACAGTTTTAGTTTGGTTTCTTTTTTTAAAGCACACAGTTTACCAACACACTCCTCTTCATATTTTAATAGTAAGACCAGAGCTAAATATTTAAAGTCTGAAAGGTTAAAAGAAACCTGATATATAACTACATATATACCAGGCTCACCTCAAACTGCTAAATATGAACAGACATGGCTTATGACATGCTACCACCTACAAGAGCACACTGCTCAACCACAGTAACTTCTGCTGTGGTTTTAAATTAAGAGGTTATAATTTTATCTCTTTGATGCCTGAATTTTTACGTGTTTTACTGAGTCATAAACAGGAACAAAAGAGAATTAAATATTATAATTACTAAAATACAGACGCTGTACATAAAGAAAACAGATAGACAGAAAAGGGTAGCTCAAGATATAGTAAAACTTGAAGATGTGAAATGCTGTGAAATAAAGGAAGTCATCCACATTACATGACATTGTATAATGCTTACAGTATTGCCAATGGAAGGTTAAAAAAAAAAATAAAAAAAAAATCTCAGCTCACTCCCTTTCCCAGAGATACCATGCTGCTTTCAACTTGATCAAGCTTGTTTAAGTATTATATAAAACCATAATGATGATCAGTGATGGGATTTCTCCACCACTGATGACCACATATGACCATGGCATGTTCTAATCCCAAGACTAGCATTTTGTCTAAACATTTCTGAATACAACAATATGTTTCATTATAAAACATATTATCTTCTTGAAAATGGGTGGATTTCGTGGATACCTCATTGAAAAATCTGACAGAAGAAAACATCAGGGAATCGTGCCACCTATTTAAATAAAGCTCCTCAGTCTTTTAAGTATTTCTTTCAAGAAAAAAATAAATTGAGAGGCACTCAATTTACAAATCAAATCATCTTAATTTCTACAGAAATAAAAGCAGCTGCACATGAAAAGGATATAAACGAGAGAGGACTAGCATAGCTGAAGGCAAGGAAAGAACAATACCCATTATTTGGACGCCATGATGAGAACTCAACAACAGAGAGCAACTATTTCATGACTGCAATTGTGAATTAATTTGCTAATTAATTTAACCCTCCTTTTTTGTGAAATTTCAATACTTAGCAGATAGTACAGTCCTTTCAAAGCACTGAGTAGATGGTAATAGTCAGAGAATAAGAGTATTACTGTATTTTGTAAGAATTCTTTAATCTTCAAAAAGACACATGGTTAGAAAAACATGCATGAAAAACAACTACATACTTAAAAAGAAAATCCTTATATCAGTAACGTGGCACTTTATAATTAATTTTAAGAAATACCTGAAACAAGTTTAAATGCGCTGGTGTTGGGAAGCAAATTTTACACTACTTATTTTCCTTCCTGACTTTATGAGGAGATGGTTTCCTTTAAGGTACCACTAAAGATGATGTAAGATTTTTGTTCAGAAACAAGATTTGGTTTTAATCTCACTATGTTTTAAGAGTCAAAAGCAGACTCCTTCTCCCTAGCAAGTTTTTACATATGGCAAGAAAAGGGAATTATCATGGAAATCTAAGTTGTCAGGAAAAAAAAAAAAAGTTAGAAAGGGGATATCCCAATTCAAAAACATTTCACACAATTTCTGCAGTACTTCCCAGTGGAGTCAAGTCAGATAAGCTTCCACATTTTAACACAAAGCTTCCCAAGACAAGAAAAGCATCCCACTAGTATGCTTCACAGCAGTCCTTTCAAACCTGGAGCAAGCCCTTTTAAAGCAGGAATCCACCATTTTAAAGAAACAACCACCACTAATGGCAGCTTTATCTGCTCTACAGCTTCTTAGTTCTTCTTGCTGCAAAGCCTATTTTAAGGATTATAACTTAAATGAAATATGCAGACACAATTCTTGGAAATTTCACTGCTTTTTCCTCAAACACCTTCTGAAAGCCTATAGGACTGACCCAGAGGTTTCCCAGTGAGATCACGGAAGGCAAATCACAGGTTATGGGGAAGTGCCGTTGTTCATCCTACTAAGGAGGGTGACTAAAAGCATGCACAAGGAGTACAACAAAAGTCTAACATTTCAGTTTAAAGAGGTGTACATTTTTAGAGCAAAACCACAAGCTATTTATACAGATAGATTTTCACAAAGCAATCTGATCTGGGAACCAGGGGATTTTACTTAGAGCATCTGTGTTCCACATTTTGAGGAAAGAAAATTTAAATAATCCTATAAAGTTGAAAAAGGTATTTTTATCATAGCCTTTGCAGCTATTTCATGTTTCACTCAAATTGAAAGAGAGTTGAACCAGATATCTCCAATCACATCTGGAAGCAGGCCCCAGTACTATGTGCACTGTCTTAACTACAACTGAAATTATTCCATTAAAAAAAACCTCTAACCCTTACACAAAAAAAATCCCTCCAACCTCTGGCATTCCTTTTCACATTTTTTCAATCTGTGTGATGTCAGTTCACGTCTAATAAACATATTGTTTATTATTGTCATCTAAGCCAGGACTTTTACCAAGATACAGCAAGTCATAGTAAGCATATAATGATTACAAATCCATAACGCATGCAAGACACTTGTGCAGCACCATTAAATCCATTAATCACCATCTTTTCTGTCCCAATTATGCTAGGCAATTTCAACTCACCTCTCTCTCTCTCTCCCTCCTGTGCAAACAAGGCAAAACCGCAGCACTTCCGACAAATTCTCAAGGCACCTCTTTTGTTCCCTTTAAATTATATCCGAATCAGTTGCACATTCTGCTGAACTGCTAATGCTCTCCACATGTTCCCTGCTCTCAAACTGAAAATGTTTTCTATTAGGAAAGCCTAACACTGAACAGAAAACAGTAAAATGCCCTTAAAACAACCCAAAGTATCTCTCTTTCTCAAGATTTTCATTTGAACATATCAATCAATACTTGCCCAAATGAAGAGCTCAAAGAAAGGATCTAGTGCCACAATTAAGATTCCTTTAGGAAAGCTTTTTAATTAGACTTTTAGTGTATTTTGAAACTTCTTTACCAGAAAAAAAGCTGTTTATTTTAAATTCAATAAACTATTAAAAAAAAAAAAAGAGAAAGAAATCAGATAGTTTTGAAGCATGAACTAGAAAAGCTTCACAGTGCCTGTGGCTGTCAGATGCTACTCGGGTGCTCAGCACACTGCAAACACGCATATGCCAGACAGACCCATACCATAACAATATTTGTGGAGAGAAGCACCACAAGTAAGACAGTACCAATAATGCCGGCTGTAGGCATAAGCTTAACTCTGCCCTCAGAGAATGAAACACAACATGGTTTCACGTGTTTCCTTAACCAGAACCACACTGGGTTTTCTACACATGGATGCTATACTTATTAAATGACAACATATGTTTTTTCCCTACTTCTGTCCAGGCATCTTAACTTCTCTACAATAAAGAGTCAGACACAGTTACAGACTTGAGATACTACTTTGTCTTTGGGAAAGCACTGCTGTTCCATTGGGGAGAACTTGCATCTCAAGCACTTGGTCCTACAAAAAGGCTCAATGAACGCTTAAATAGTTGCAGGATCTAATCATATCGGCTGTACTACATGCAACAAGTCTACATAATGGATAACAGAAGGAAAAACTGTACATGGAAAAAGGACTGGCTGCATACTTCAGCCATTAAAGGACAAATAAAAGCAGCTGCCTTCTAGTAGGCTCCTAGCTTACAGCTTCCCTCAGGTGTCACAGAACAAAAGGAGGGATATATGACTCCATTTCAAAAAATACATGAAGAGTGAAAGGATGTCAAAAAGACAATCCAAAGAGCAGTGTGGGAAGGCTGGATAATTGGTGCTAATGCTGCTGGTTAAAGCAGATGCCCGAATAACAGGGGCTCGGAGCCGCTGCCATGTGCCACAGCAGCTATTGTATCCCATATTTGGGAATGTGCAGAGCACCCATGGAAGGATATGGAAAGGAAGATGCTGTAGATCACTTAAACGCCATGCCCCAGAAGATTTGCAACTGCCTATGTGCAAAAGCCAACAGAATGGGATTATAAAATAGTTACAATGACTAATAATGAAGCTAGATTACACATTCAGCAACATTCTTGCAACAATATCCTAGTACACTGCTTAGGGACCTAGCTGGCTCTTAATACACATAAATGAAATTTAATGCACACAACTGTCTATGCAAATTATTATTTTTAATCTAGAGGCAGGTAAAAGAAGGGCTGCATAAATACAAGAGGGAGCTATAACCATATAAAATCATAATTTTATAATGCAAAAACATTTTAAATAACCCATTGAGGTGTGGTGCGGGGTTGTTTGTGTTTTTTCTTTAAATAATAAACTGACAGAAAGGGAAGTAAAGTTTAAAATAAGCTTTGCAATGTTTGCTGACCTTCCAAGCTACAGTACTCTGAGCAATCCCAGGCCAATAGATGTATCCAGAATTACATCAACCTTTGTTATTTGCATTCTTTGGGTATTACATTGTATTAACACCTGAAGCTTATGTCAGTCTTCTTTTGGCAGAATCATTCTAAGTTACTGTCATGGTTTCATGTCCAAACATCATTCTCAGTATCAAGAAAAGCACTCCTGACTGCCCATCTTTAGAACTTTTTTGTCAAAAAGTTCCTCTCACTAAAACCTTCAATTTAGATTCAGAAGTTAAATTTTTTGGTATTGTTGATGTTCTCCCTGTAAAGCTACATCATTTACATTGTACTTTATCAAGGTTTCAGCCAAGTCCTCCAATTTTTAAATACATACAAATTAAAGTTACATTAAGACACAACTACATACAAACAAGGAAAGTCATACAGCTGCCAAAAATACAAGAAAGACTTTCCCACAGGGTATGAACTCACAATAAATCTAATTTGAATGAAAGGTCAAATTTAACAGATTGTGGAAAAATACTGGCAACATGTGATTAAAGAGCTGATCTTCCTCCATTAAGATCTTTTAACACCAATAATTTTCAATTAGTTATGTTCTATCAACAAAACTGGTTTCAGTAATAATCTGTCGATATAAAAGAACACTGTAAATATCGCAGTTAGTATTAAAACCACTTATTTTTTTTTAAATATAACCTTTTAATTACCCTTAACAATTTAATATGGATGAAACCAAAATGGGAAGGTAAGTAGAACGATATCTAAATCAAATTTTTTTCCTCTATGCTGAAGGTCTTTAATCTGAATATAAGACAAGAACTCAAACTGAGAGGAAAAAAATGTATTAATATATTAAACTTGAGTGAGATGCTGTAGAGTGACTGGTATGCAATAGGGCAGAAAATACCACTTACTAACAACTTACAAACTTAAGTTCTTAAGCTTGATTCCTTCCCTGCCCTGCTTAAAACAAAAAAAGCTAAAGCCTCCTAAGACTGATAAAACACTGGCCTGTAGTCATTCCATCCTCTGACATTAAAGCACAATGAATTCCCCAGAGATCTGACGTCACTAATGATGGAAAACTTTATCTGGACATCAGAACATAAACACTTGTGTATTTCCGACAATTTAAAATTACATGTTAAGGTGTGAAGAAAAAAAATACTGGTCCAACTTCCAGATGGGAGATTTTATGACAGGAAAGCCATTTCTTTATATCTCACAGTTCTTCAGAGCAAAGTGGATGCAAGGATGATAGGAGTCTTTGCAGTAACAGAACAAGACACATCTTCTGATAAAGCACTCCTAGCTACCTATGAGGGACTTTGCAGACAGTAATGTTGCTAACCACAATGCTTTCCAAGGATATTGTGAAGACCGAAAGAAAACAGCCAAGTGGTAGGTGGTTTTATTCCACATATTACCACCTCAGATTGCTCTAGCTCCTGGCTTTTGCTCCAAACGTGTAACACATCCTTTAATCTCAAAAGCTAATGCTTGTATTTCAAAAAACACATTAACAGTCAGCTGATGTGAAAGTACACTGCAAGATGAAGAAAAGTACCCACTGTGCCAGTTATACAACTTTCCTATCCTGTGTCAAGTTAAACTGCCAGGCACAGGTCACAAAACCGAGTCAGTAGAACTGCAGAGAGTCCCTGACTCTTTTGAACTATTCCATAGTAAAAAATATGGCATATTTTATACGTAGAAATGAAAAATCAAAGAAGTGAAAAGACACTACAAGCTACAGGCTGAAACAAAAACTCATCCTAAAAACTTAAACTTCATCGGGGGGCTGGAAATTAGAATCAGATCTTGCGTTTGGCTTTTCTGCCTATAACAAACCAAGCCAAAAGCGCATATTCAAACACACCTCAGCTCTAGGAGTTTGAAATCTGGACTCAAGTTTTGCAGCCTGGCTTCCTCTGTACTCACTCAGCACTGAATCCATTACCACTGCCAGAGAGTAACAGCACCTGACAAAGGAATGCACTTTCATACAGGAACAATTAAAGTACATGCACAGCAATACACCTAATTGCCCACAGTGAGCTTGAATACAAACAGGTAACATCAAAGCAACCACATGTGGAAGCTCAGAACCTGGTGTCCTCCAATTCCTCGATGGCTGCACTCTGAACAAAAAATTTTACATGAATTTTTTTTTATTAAACCTCAATCCAGGAAACATGAAGTCTTGTCTTGCTGCACTGGTCTGACTTGCCAAGGATATTCCCAGACCTAACAAGAACAAGCTACTCCAAGCTGTTCTTAATTTTATTCTCATTTATAAAATGAGCCTAGACTTTGCAGTATCTCTGTTTCTCCTCTAATGCTTAACGTGCAGGCTTTCTCTACCGTACTTCAAGTCAACAGCCATGGAGGAGAATATGTTCCTGACTAAGGTGGCCTAGAGATCGCTCTCAATGGGAGGTATTCAAGGAATTCTGTAGGTTGCTTATGCTCAGTTCAAATTCCCAGAAAGGTTGTTTCATAACACATCCTGGGGGTAGGGGAAAGAAGTTTAGTTTGTATTTAAAGCCTGAATCGTTCAACAGCAGTAGCTGTGTAAAAATAATAGAAAACTTTGATTTTTCTCCTCCTCTTCCTTTTAAGAAAAGTATGTATATTCCAATGCCTCAGCTATGATCTCTTCAACCAAGAATACCTATGAGCTAAACATATTAGGAGGTTGAACTACAGAAAAGTTGAAAACAAAACAGGCTACTGTGGCACACAAATACAGGATTTCTTTTTTTTTTTTCAAACCAGACACCCATAACATCTATCATATCACCAGAACATGAGCATTAGCTTTGCCACTAGCACTCTGCAACATGCTGCTTTGCAGAACATTGGTAAACATATTAACACCATCACACCACAACAGCTTCTGTTTATGCAAACTTAAAGCTCTTATGTCACACATATTACGCCTTTCATTAGACTTTTCCTCATGACAGCATTGTCTTAACCAGGGTTTTTAAGACACTGACACTGATAATGACAAATGTGTGACCAGGATCTGCAAGATATTAAGTAATAAACGTGACATGCTACTAAAATGCAGTAGGTTAGAAGTCAGTCAACAATTTGTCAGATCTTCTTCCCAATTCAGAACACAGTCTTCTTTCAGGCACACATAAAGGCCGTGGCAAGCCAGATAATCCAAGATTCTCCAAAGCATCCCCAACTATCACATTTCACTGACAAATTCTATACCTCCCTGGGCTGTTTAACATACTTTAAGGATAATGTAACTAATAAAATTTTAGCATGCAAAAAAAGAAATCAATTTATTGGACATTATCGTTAACTTAGAACACAGCAAGCCTGATTCATACTCCCCAGGTTTGCTTCTCAGAGATTTATTCTGTTTATTTGTTCTCTTTCAGGCATATGGAACTTCACTTACCAATGCATGCATGGACTCTCACTGACAGCTGGGTCCTCAGAATAATACTGTGCTTCTTGCCCCTCCTAAAAAGAGAAGAGAAGAAAAATATATAAAGGTGTAGGGAGGAGGCAGAGGAGTTGGGAATGAAGGAGTGAAGGTGAGCCTAGAAAAAAAGGATGAGGGGGCGAGGGAAGGTATTATGAATTATGTCTATTTTAATTGGCAATAAATTAGTTTTTCACAAAGGATGCCTTTTTGCCTAAGACAGCAATTTGTAAGTGATGTCTCAGTTTTTATCTCATTCAATTAGTTATTTTTGTCTTATTTTCCTTCCCTTTTGCTAAAGACCCAAGCAAGAGAGCAGCTGGGTGGGAACCCGGCAGCTGGCTAAGGCCAATCCTCCATGATGACTTTCTAGAAATCTGTATTAGAATAGTACCAAGCGATGACCGCACATTTTAATTTTCACAGAAATATCTTAAAGCTAGACACTGTAAAGCAGGCGAAGAACATGCAAGGTCAAACTTTTTTTTTTTTTTTTGCTTACACTTTCACTAATCTGCTCATGTACCCTAATGGGTCTTGAGAGCACAAAGAAAGATCCATTTTTCATGCCATAAGGCAAAACTGAGGAGTTCTTCACTCTAGCACTGTTTGAGTTTTATCCTGGTCTTAAACAGAATGACTTTATCTTAAATAGCTGCTACATTTCTCATTCGCATTTCAGACAAATTAGTATTAGATGCACCCTTTCAATCTGAACAAGAGCGCTGTTCTCAATTTCTAGGCCAGCACCTTGCCCCTGCAACCAAACCTGATCACTTGATGAAAGGCAGGAAAGTAAGGAAAGCCAAAATTCTTTTCCATTTGTACAGGAGCATATTCTTTCTCTTTTCTCTGAAACTAAAGATGCAACTCCTGGACAACCCGCTCTAGGCGGCCCAGCCTGAGCAGGGTGGTTGGACCAGATGACCTCCAAATGTCCCTTTCAACCTCAACCCTTCTGCAATTACACAAATTTATTGTGGAAAAACATGCAAGAAGCAAAGCTGGTTTTAGAACATGTTCAGATGCAGCTTAGTTAGTGTCATGTGAACCCTAGATCCACTTCTATACACAATCTAAAAGCAAATAAAAAGCCAATACAACCTTCTTCACTTATATGCATAATGATTCTGCTGAGAGATTTCAGGGTCAACCCTTTCACACAGACACCCAGCAGAAGTTCCCACAGGCTGCAATTTTATCAGAATAAACCCACTACTTTCTAGACAACAACAAACAGTTCTTCCGCACTTTGCTATACTCCTGCCCATAGTTGTTTTGAGGAATAAAAATATTTTTCATTCATTTCAACAAGAAAAGAACATGTTTTAAACCATCTCGCAAAAAATGTGCAGGGGAAGGCAGGTTGGTGAAGCAGTGACAAATATTTTCAGAAAAATATCACTCACAGAAGAATATAGGAACCACACATACACACACACACTACACACCTGAAAACAGTAGTTAATGTGGAACTATGTACCTTTAAAGGAGACTATTCCAGTTTCAGAAAATAAAAACCCACAAACTTTAAACTAAATAATTACACTGTTCCTTGAAGGGTCTGCTTGAACAGCATTAGGATAAAGTAGGAAAAGCGTGAACCTTCTCTTAATGCTGCTGCTGTTTTGCAGGCCTGTTTAAGTGTCAAGCAGCAACACACTAATTCCCCACAAGTGCTGTCTCCAGTTTCCTGGAGCAATTCCAGGTTTCGGATGGACTCTCTGCCCACCTATACTCCTCCTGCCCATACAGTTGGACATAGCCTTCGCTTGTGTTCATGTCCTACAGATTGCTGATGGCTGTCCCTTCCCACAGGAGTGCCTGGCCTCCTCTGGAATATTTAACTTGTAAAGGAGCTGAGGAATCTTTGACAAATTAGCCAACTTAAAATACTAACATGAGCATCTCTTGCTGATCTCCTCACTTACACAATTTTATTCTGTATTTCTTTGATAGATAATAAAATAAAACATTTCTAAACCTCTCCCCTCCATTAGTACTTGAGATAAAAGAGATAAATCTCTGCTATGGAAACAAAAGAGGAATGGCTCAGGGATTAAGGTCTCCCTCTCAGACAAAGAAGGATCCATTTTCAATTTCCCTGTTGCCGCAGCCTCTCTGCAACTTACTCAGTTGTGAGTAAGTAAGGTAATGCACCACAGAGGTGCCCATCTGCCATATTAAAAGCAAGACCTCAGCTATTCTGAAGACATGAATTTACTTTCTCTATGCCTTGCGTCCCCCACTTCTAACCAGGGGCTGTGGCAGCTGCCCATCTCCTGCTTCTGTTAGGAGTCTGGTCTTGTCGAGCCTTTGAAAACATTGCTGGTACTTGAGCACTGTACAGTCCTCACAGAAGGTCTACACAAGCGATTTTAAGGGCTTTATAGATTAAAAATTAGTAGATGTAAGGGGCAAGAATAAACAGTTATTTATTATTGCGTCACTATTATTTTTCAGAAAACAACCTACAGTAAAATATTTCAAATAGTTGAGTTATCCTTCTCTCTGAATAAAACTCTTAACCAGAAGATCATGTCTTCAAAATTAAGGAGATGAAATGTAGCAAAGACTCCTAGTTAAATTGGTCCCCAAAAGAAAATTTGTTGTTTGGGGGTTTTTTTACCACCTCCTAAAACCAGATTCTTTACTTAGAGAGGTGTTCCTAGTAGAGGAAAGCAAAATACATTTGTTGCTGAAAGGAAAGCACGGCCATTCTGCCTGCTGCAGCCTTACAGGTGGCTTGTTCTGCAGGCTGCCCATGGGTGGGAGCAAACAGCAAACTGACTTGTGACCAGCCACCTCTTAGCACAGGGGGAGCACTGAGGCACTTCTACTCAGACCTTCACTGAGAAAGGAACACTGGCAGATTCACTCTTGGTTTTGCAAGGCCTGCCAACCTGCATCACAGTATCACACAGTATCACAGTATCATAAGGTTGGAAAGGACCTTTGAGATCATCGAGTCCAACCTATGACCCAACACCTACACCTACTCCTACTTGTCAACTACACCATGGCACTAAGTGCCTCATCCAATTTCTCTTTGAACACCTCCAGGGATGGTGACTCCACCACCTCCCTAGGCAACGCATTCCAATGAGCAGTTACCCTCTCAGTGAAGAATTTCTTCCTAATGTCAATCCTAAACCTCCCCTGGCGAAGCTTGAGACCGTGTCCTCTTGTTCTGTCACTGGTCGCCTGAGAGAAGAGTCCGACTCCTGCCTCACCACAACCTCCCTTTAGGTAGCTGTAGAGAGCAATAACGTCTCCCCTGAGCCTCCTCTTCTCCAGGCTTAACAACCCCAGCTCCCTCAGTCGCTCCTCACAGGGCTTGTGCTCCAGCCCCTTCACCATCCTCGTTGCTCTCCTCTGGACACACTCCAGCATCTCAACATCCTTCTTAAACTGAGGGGCCCAGAACTGGACGCAGTACTCAAGGTGCGGCCTGACCCATCGGTATACCTTCCAATCAATGCTTTCCATATGATTTCTCTTCTCTGACCATTGCATGGACTATATTTTTGCTCTCCTGACAACACAGGATGTGGGAGGAAGACGAGGGGAGCTTGAAATTTTACAATAAGCATCAGCTGTATATCCTTTGTAGCACTGGAACATGAGGAAAACCAACATAACAGTATGTGAGAGTCAGCACATATCTGACTTTTAAAGCAAGTGCAAAATCTTTGGGCTCCACAGCCAGGCTGACTAGGAAAGAATAAAACCATGTTGCAGTCTGAGCTGTGCGAAGCTGCCTGCAGAGACCTCTGTCAACAGAGGAAGCAGGGGGAAAAAAAACAAATCTATTTCCATATCTTGCTGTAAGACTGACTAATAAACCAACACACAGAAAACCACCACCAACAAAATCTTCTATGTTATCACAATAGCACCTGCATACAAGATACTTTCTGTGGAAGCACTTAGAACCTCTTTAGTTCGAGATCCAGCTGCTTATCCTAAGAAAGTAGGCTCTCTTAACCAAGAAAGGCGCTTTTAACTACGGGTTGTAGTTTTTTTAGTATGACTTTTTTTAAAAAGTGTATTTTCTAGTGCGTGCAACTGGCTAATATTTATAAACTAATGCCAAAAAGTATTTAATAGATTTAATTTAATAGTTGTAATTTAGCAGCAGCAGAGTAGGTAAATTTCACATATTGTGCTGACATCAGACTCTGCTGACACCCATGCTGATACCAGAATCATTATTGCTATTAGGTTAACTTCTAGCCTTTGGAGCAACCAAGTTCCAGAATGTTTTCTATGCTTGACTTCCCTAATAAGTCAGCATAAGCGAACATATGCCAACAGCTCATCGAGTGCTTTTCATCTGCAATATAAATGTTTTACTATTCCAGTGTTTATGTACTATATTACAAAGAGTTTCACTCAATTGTACATTTCCAAGAGTTAATTTATATGACACTTTAAAAATAATACCTAAACTGGCTATCTTAAATAGTTCCGAAGTAAAGCCTAGGTTTGAGTCTAGCAATTCCTTGACCAGAACAGAAATACAGAGACTATTGTATTAAAAAGGAAAAAAAAACAAAACAAAACAAAACAAAACAAAAACCACAACCCCCAAAACCCCACAAGCATTAAAAAAAATAAACAAACAAACAACCCCAACACAACAAAAAAAGCCCTGGGGTTTTATATAAATACCCAGTTACAATTCATTGTCACGATTAGCAAGGAAGGAATATCACAGTCACTTCCACACAGTTCATATTTGTATGACAGAAAAATGCATCAATTAGCATGCATTTTCTATTTCAATGTTTTCTTTCTTTCCTAATGAACATTTGTTTCAGGACAGGTAACCATTCCGACCTCTTAATATTTTGCTAAAGGCCTAGATATTTCAATTCAATAACTTTAGTTTCTTTTAAAACAATCTCACACTTCTGAAAACACATTATTTTATAATTTAAAACTGAAGTGAAATTTTAATTTTCAAACTTTCCTACTGATTACTTAGCATGTCATTAAGAGAAAAATATTAGAAGGTTGAGTATCACTCATTCTATGAAAACAGGTCATGCTACACCTTTCTGGACTCCTTCTGGTTTGCTTTCAAGACAAAAATACCGGTCTATAGCACGGCAACAGATCAGTTCCAAAGATTTTAATAACCTACTACAGCAACATACATATAAGAAAGCAAAAGCTCTACTCTGCAAGAGTCTGTACATAATTCCATTTCTAATTTTTTTTCAAGAATATAAGAAAAGTTAACCCCATAATGGCAAATTTGGATCTGAATGAAGTGCTACGCATATTCACATGGCTACACAGTTAATAATTGAAATCCCTCAATTTTATGATTTATAATAGGGATTGCACCACTGAGCGTCTGAACTTACTTTAAAACACATCTTGTCGGGAAGAACTGGTTCATTTGCTTTTTGGGGGGTTCTTTTGTTTTTTAAAATTAAAATTATAATCATAAACAATCATACTCTACCCTCACAGCAGTTTTAGAATAGAATATTCCCATGACCTTCATGTCACTATATTCCAAGCAAGAATTTCCACCTTCATGATCAGTGTTAGTTGATTCTCAATAGAAATTATTCTTTAGGATACCTCAGAGACTAAAATCATTTATTCTGAAGAAACCTCTGCTGTGCTAGAAAGGGCAATTACACAGATCCTTTGAAAACTTGAGTAGTTTATACATTTGTGTGCATGTGGTTTGTTTGTTAAACTAGGAGGTAGCATTTTCTTCAGATCACAGTCGAGCTTCTGGCAAGGCAGTCTAGATGTGACGGAAAACAAATGCTAAAAGTTTAAATTTAAACCAGCAACAGCAGCAACGGGATTCTAAATTTGGAGATCCAGAGCATGGACCTTATCTTTTCCATTCCACTGCTACACTGGGCTAACAGCACAGTTTAGGTCCTCCCTCTTCACATCCACTCTTCCCTATCCTGCTTCAGAGGAGCTCTGTGAAGAATAAGTGGCTCATGTTTGCTGCCTGCATGTAACTTGTGAAACTCCACATAAAAACCTATGTTAGATAAAGGCTCATCCTCCTCAGTTTCACAAAATTAGGGAAAATACAGTAAAATCAGGCACTGGCAAACACTATGGGCACTTTACATTTTTATTAGTTTCAATTTTTATTACACAGGAAGGTTTCCCACTTTCACTAGGTTCAGTACCAGTATATTGCTCAAAGAAAGGCCAACTCTGAATCAGGCAGTTTCAGATCAATCAGACAGGGGTTTAACCATGTTCCAGGCCTCTCTTTAAAAAATCAAGTTTTTTCAGCATCCTTCACAACTACTAGCAAAGCAAACATAACAGGTTACTGAATCACACCTGTTTATCCCAAATGTGATGTAGGCTGGATGAAAACTAACCTCAACTTCGTAATTTTCTAAATCTACCAATTCATAATAAACATTGAAAATGTTTTCAGACTTGGCCAGAATATAAACCAGCTTAACTTGACAAATTATCCAATAACAATTCTGCATCTACTTCTGCCTGATGTAACGACCTAACCATTATAAAAATCTACCTAACACAGATGCTGCTCTTAGTGGAAAGTCTTCAAAGCACACATGTCTAACATATGCTTCATGTTTTGTTACAGCCTCTCATAGCACTCAGGTTTCTTGGTGGACCATCAGCCTTCTCCAATAATCACATCTGTGTTTTTCAAAAGGAGTAGCTTAATAAGAACAGCATCCAACAATAACCCCTAAGCTCAACAAGGAGCCACTGGCTCCCACCAGAGAAGCCTGGACAACAGCATGCCACCAGAAGCAAACGCATGGCAACAGATTTTTCCAACTGGCTTTCACATTTTCATTTCAGCACCTATGCATTTCCATCTTCACTTGCACACAGCTTCCAGGGAGTGGAAAATGGTTCTGGGATGGGGCACTGCCTCACAGTCAAACACTTCATAGTTTAAGGTACTCCACATCAGCAGTGGAAAACAAACTATTCCTTGTTGAATGCATAAAGGATTTTTGCCAGAGTTCAAGCACTCGAGTCTATCAAGTTTTCCCTGAAAAAGATACACAAGCCAGCACACACACAATAAGGAAAGTGTTTCTTAACCTGCTACTAATCATACAGCATAAATCCTAGGCTTTGATTTCAAAGCTGTTAAGATATGGTTTGACTGCGGTTTCAGTATGATATGCCTCTCCATTCAATTCCAGATTCTCAAGATGCAAAAAAAATTCTGATGTTAAAAAAAAAAATGTTGACTAAAAGCCAAGTCTTCCGAGAGACAGCAAGAGCACACATGTGCATGGAGAGAAGAATTAAGATTCTCTCTGAAAATCATCTGAAAATCTTATCCAAACAAATAACCTTTTTGAAGTTCTTCACAGATCATGATCCAATGATCCAAGTGTCATGTTCAAGCTCATGTTATTCTCATTGAATAATGGAAACAAAGGGACTCAGGATATAATATAAATTTTAAAAAAATCTTAAATTCTATGATTCACCTCCAATAAAGTTCAAAAGGATGACACTGCTAATAACTCCTTCTGTACACGACATAGAGTTGGAGGCAAACACACACACTCATCTTCAAATGAAGTCAAAATGAAGTGGACTTTCCTTTCTTACCCCATTTTTTCCATCTAAAAACTTAGTGTGAAGTCAGAATGTGTCCACATCCTGTTCCTGCAATACACTTGCAAGTCATCTAATCATTTAACATAGTGGTTTTATTCAGAGCATTCCTGGACAATAAAACTTTTACTAAAGTAACAGTCATTTGACAAAAGTGGGTAAAAATACTGAGACAGAGACTATTAAGATGCCTGTTTGCTCTTCATATAAAGAAAAAAAAAATAAGCCTCATCTAACTCAGGTAGAAATAATCCCAATGGCATAGTTCCTAAACAAAAACTGGGCAGACAAAATCTTGCAGATTTTTAGTGTAAGAAACATTATGGAAAGGAACAACATACACAGAGACTTGTACAGGTTTCTTCCCCTGCAGATTATTCCAATATTATGTTCTGTGTTTGCCAATATGAATTTAAGAATTAACTGCCTTATTCCTTGCAACCAAGCTATATACCATGCAAAAAGTTACAAGGAAAGGAAGAGCGCACCCACGGCTGTGTAACTGTGTAAGAACTACATACAGACTGCCACTGCAAGACGCTGGGGTTTTACACCCACCTACTCTTCCCAAGTGAAGGGGGACAAAAATGAGACACTGTAAAGGGTCAAGCAAAACATCCAAGGGATTAACTAAATATGTCCTATAGGCCACACATTAATAGCGCCTAATTACTTATTAGTAAAGTATTCCGAATATATGTCGGTAAAGGTCTGGGCGGAGTCTTCTGTGTAGCTCACCACAAGGCAGTGATTTTTGCCAAAAGACAATGAATCACTTAACAAACTGTGAAAAGCAGCAAACTGAAATGGGGGAACATTTGTTCCATTTGTCCTTTTTAGTAGTTTCTTTGCAAGCACACCTCAGAAGCTGGAAAATACAAGTGCCCTCCCCGCTCCCTTCCCCTACTTTCTGAATCAGGCTGGTTATTTCTCAGTTGCTAATAGTTCAATTTCCACACATTAAAACAACAACCTTCTAGCAGCCACTAAAAAATCTGAGGGCTGACTGCTGCCCTCACAGTCAGCAAGAAGCCATTAATCAAGAGCTGTTCTTATTCATGAACAAAGTTGTGTCCCTTCCCACCTCAAAAGCTCAACCCATATTTATTCTTTTCAGCAGGAAGTTCATTCTTTTGTTTTGTGAAACATGGATGGCATGATCAGTTAAATCTCCACCTTATATTTTTACATTAAGAAAACACAAACTTTATGAGTTGGTAAATGGTTAAGAGATCTGAAGTACTATTTTAAAAATAATATTATTTCTGGGTGAAACAAAAATGGAAGGCTTGTTCCCTCACTTGTCAATGTTGCATCACATTCTTCTGAAGAGATGACACATCATATGACCATTACTTTACAATTCTTAAGTCATATATTTCCCATCGCTAGCAGTATCTCTCAAACTCCAGCTGCACACTTCTCGCAGGCATCCTTACTTTTAGTACCTTATGGTCATGCAGTTTTGCTATCATTTGCACTTTGGAGTTCATGTTACAGCTGTATTTTCATTTAAAACCTCCTTGCACTTGGATGAACAAATACCTTGTAAAAAAAAATCAGTACTGAGAACATACAACACAAAGAAGCAAGGACAAAAGTGAAATAAATGAATGTCACCCAGCTGGGTCACTTGATGCTTCCACCTCTTCTAGCAAAGAGTTTCTCTGATGCTCACAGCCACAGACTCACAGTTTTGATTCCAGGAGAACATAGTGCCAGATCAACTTCATCGGGAAAATCCGAGTCACTCTGTAGAAGCAAATGATACCTCCCAATCACTTCATTCTCACAAAGTTCCTAACTGTTACTTTTGGTATCAGAAAGAGCTCTGCTTCTTTAATAATTAAAATAATCAATGAGATTACCTAAATAGTTTGGAAAAAATAGCTTCAATAGTTTTGCATAAGATTTTCCCTTCTACTAGTAACCATGCTCTAATACCTTAAGGAAAAAAATCCTTATCTTCTGTGATTTTCCAATGTAATTGATGATACTAAAAAGATAACTTGAAGAATAGACTTCCCTAAGTGACATAAAATACATTTAAAAGCAATGTCCTACTGGCTTAATTGCCCGATTACTCTTTTTCTCAGGATGCCATCAGTTTAACCAGACACTGCAAGAACTATTTTTAAACTGTCCTACTTTGCAGTAGGACATGCATGTGCATATATAACTACATAAAAATAAATACTACTTTACACTGATCAATAAGCTTCTTTGGGTCTAACTCTGCTTTTTGGAAGTTTTACATAAGCAGCATCATTTTTGGCAAGAGTTCCTGTGTAACCTGACATACAAGGTCTTAAATATAACACTTTGCCCTCGGGTCACATATTTGTCCACTTCAGTTCCATTTAGGAAATGCACTTTGCATTTATTGCTGGGCCATCATTGCCTCTGCTAGCGAGCACAACCACAGAGCAGTAAATGTGAAATAAACTAATTTTTTGCTCTAGTGCTATGGTCTTAAGCCTGGCAGAGGTCACTAGTTTTCACGGCTTCTTTACTGGAGATCCTTGGCTAGTCACAGATTGGCAGTTGTTTAAGCTATTAGTTAACCACAGGAGGATAAATTGGAGACACTTATTTTTATCAGAAGCGGATTATTACCTTAGTTTAGTTAGTGGTAAAACAAACACACACCAAGCACTCAGACATATGAATTTACATAGGATAAAGAGAGTGTGAGCTTGCCTACACAAATCTAATTTGCATTTACCACAGAGTAGTTTCTGTGGAAGTATAGCAAGTTCACAGCTTTTACTAATTATACAGCACAAATTCACTTGGCTGCCTGCACACTCCGGGCAATTAAGCTCGAAGCTGCACCGGCAGACAGTGGGTGCACCCGGTAGTGGTGGTGTTCGAGGTTTAGATTCTCAAATCAATGGTTTTAACTTGCAACAGGAGTCGAGTTTGGAACAGTCCTACTGTGCTTTCTGGCAGGCCAGCCTGAAGCCCCACAGATGATCTGTTTATGGAGAGAGGAAGGGATTTCCTCCTCACAAACTGAAGAGAAACACATTTCCAAGCCTCGAGACCTGCTCACTTAGCTTATAACCTCATCATCGACAAGGAGGGCAGAGTGCACACACAGCTATTAAGGAGCTTCAATGTTAATAAAATTAAATGTTTTTAAATAAAACATCTGGCATCAGCTGTTTCTATATGCTGTTTTTATTTCAGTTTCCACCCTACAATACTGGACTCCTCAGCTATTTTCACATGTAAACCTCAATGCCAAATTAGACTGTCTTAAAAAAAGGTTGTCCTAGGAAAAACTGTAAGAATTATTCACACAGTTTTTGGTTTGGCAATGTCTTTGGTATCCAATAGCCTGGGATAGAGCTAAGCATAACAGTATTTTTGCAATAGATTTTGCAATGGAAATGATTTTTGAAGAAAAGCACTCATTGCATTCATTTGCCAGCAGTAATCAGTAAAATTCAAAAATAGCAAATCTTCAAATGTTTCCACAGATACCTTGGTACAGATGTAGATTTTTCCCTCAACAACAGAGAGCTGTGAGTAAACTCTGAGGCAAAGTGAGGGAGAAGGAGACACAGCTGTTTCAAGTAGTGACAACCATAAGCTATAAAATCATGATTCAAGCTCTAAAAAGAAAAATCCAAGAGAATAACACCCCCACCAAAAAAAACACCCACAAAAAATCCCACAAGACAAAATCAGACTGCTTGGGATCTGAGGTGCTGTCCCACACCCCAAAAGCCCATGTGAGCTTTTCATGCTACTCCCAGATGCACAGAGTAAGAGGAAAGGGTTCCTTGGCAATTTACAATCACCAGCTCAAAGAGCAGCCCATGGTATGCCCTGGTCAGGTCTGCTGATCTCCTGCCTCCTCTTCCAACCTGGAGAAGGCACCACTATGGGCACCGGCTCCTTCTCAGCTGGAAGGACAATGGCACAACTTGGAAGACTGGCAGTAGAGCAAAACCAGCTTCCTCTGAAGGGCACACCAGCACATCAAAGAAAGACTACTCAATCTTTCATTACATTTTTGCAAGCCACTTGCCTGTAGATGCTCTGTCTCAACAGGAATTAAGTTGTAAGATGCACTGACTGCACCCTTGTTCAGTATCCCCAGGCTTCAACTACAGACCACAGGTACTTGTAATTGCTGTAATTTCTGTGCTTATTGCTGTCCTCCAACTCCCCCCTCAGCCAGCCCATCAAATTAGGCAACCACAGGTTCTTTCCACAAGCCCAGAAGGATCCTTGCATTTTGTGTCTTCTGGTGTGAGTAAAATACCTTTGTAGTCTCTGACCTAGATATGGGCAGAAGAGATTTCCTTGCACCACTGCCCAGCCTGCTTTAAAGCTGAGAGTACATGAGAAAATAAGCCTTAGTCTGCAGTACTATTTACTCAAGTTTGCTATTATTTATTCAGATGCTTGTTTTCTAAATGCATTTTATATTCATTAAACACTATTCATTCGTTCATTCTTTATCTACAAAACTAATAGCATTTCACTACTAGTAGAAAAGCTAGATTTGATAACCATCATCTTCACAAGATCTCTTACAGAGAAGAGAAAGAAATCCTTATCTTGTAGCTGGTTAATAATTTGTGTGGTAGAAGATTGAAGTGTTAATTGCCTCCATCCCACTTAAAAGGCACATCCCTCAAAGTAACACATCCCATTTGTCAGGCTCTATGAAATACATGCACATTTACTTAATTATTCCCAATTACATGCTCTGGAAAATGAACCCTTAGAGATGCCTTCCCTGTGGCAGAGAAAGTATATGGGACCTATTATTTTATTTCATTTTGTTGTCAAGAAATATTACAGGATAACTATAAGAATGAATTTCTATAGTTCCACCTAAAAATTTTTTTCTTTTATGAACAAAGACATTTTATTAGCATTAAAAAATTAAGTTAAAGCTCCATAAAGTTTTGAAAACATGGGTAGTAATAGCTACGGCCCACAAATTCTGGTAGGAAAGGAATTAAAAAAGCCACTTTAGCCACCCAGAAAAAGAAATTATTTCATCTGAAATGAGAAAACTTAATCTTTACAGCCATTTATTTTGCAACAGTAAAGTTTTAGCCAATCATTCACTTCAAAAAGTGATTCAACATCTTGATTTCATACAATATAGACTGGAACACTGCTACTCTGTAGAAAGTCTTATACCTTCCAAAATTAATCATAATCTTTCAGCTGTATGACTGAATTTCAGCCTGAATACACCTTGGCTCCAACAAAAGAGCATGAGAGACAGCAGGGGGGTCCCGCTTAGGGAAATCCTTGAACACACCAGGCTATTTGAGGCCTAAGAGAGCTGAGATCACAGTGTCTTTTGCATCACTCTGTGGCTCAACTCCATGCATCATCATGTTCCCTGCACCTGAATAACTACAAATGATGATATATAATATTTAAAGAGAACCTTAACCAAAACACAAGAAAGGCTTCCATGCCCCACCTGCTCTAAGTATGCACTGGCTTCCTAAACTAGTTCAGTCTTCTCAATAGATGAAGCTTGTCTTGATCAGGGTTTCTTGTTTGGTTGCTTGGGTTTGGTTGGGTTTTTTTTTGGTTTGGTTGGGTTTTTTTCATTTTGGTGGTTTTGGGGTTCTCCCTCTCCCCCTTTTTTGGCATGTTTCATTATGTCCATCCATTACATTTTTCAGATTCAGCATTTGGTCAGAGTAATAATTATATATCACAGAAATCAAAATATTCAGATGAACTAATGCATTTTTCCAAACATGAATAAATCAGTGCAATGAGCAGTAAGTCTACTGTTTGCAGCAACACCAAGACAATCTCCCACAGGCACCACCGCTATTTTTCTTACTGTTTGAACTGAGAAATATTACGGAAACAACACCAAGATAGAACACAGAGAGAAAGTTGTCATAAGTTGAGAGAATCTTCCAGCAGTTAACTAATACAAACACTCTGTCCAAACTAACACAAAATCAGAGTAGCATCTCTAGTTTGCAGTACTGCTTCAAGGAACAGGTAACAACATTTTTATTAGACAAAAATAAAGTTAAGCTTCAAATGCATCCCCAGCTTCCTCATGTAAAAAAGTGACAAAAAATTTCCTTCTCACAATTGTGCTAACAGCAAAGCCTAACCCAGCAGAAAATACAGTACATAAGCAGGAAAAGAATATTAAAGATCCCTGCCTAACTCCAATGCCCTCAAAAGATTCTGTCTGGAGCCCAGAATGAACAGGAGCATCAAGAGGGAAAACGTCTGGAATCCAACTTAAAGGGGACCCTCCCAGCAAAAATGGCTTAGGACAAAGTGTCTAGAAGGAATGGAAAAGGATAAGTGCTGAAGTGATTTATTAGAAGTACTTTAAAACAATCTATCTGCTGAATAGAAGTCTTGAACATGTATTACCAAAGGAAATCTCCATCGCTCTCAGTGTGCTGTCTGAAGAAGCTTTTGCGTTCCACAGTTTAGGACTGCATTACCTTGTGGGCTACCATTAGGGTCTCTTAAGACATGCCCATAAAAAGAACTTGGGCAATTATATGGTAATTTAAATACATTAGCTTCTTAACATTTTTTGCTCACTCCGTAAAATCACAAATAAACAAAGGAAAAGAGCATTACCTGTTATGGGCACTTTAACAAAACAGCCAGTCCACCTGAACTCCACGCTACCTATTCACACAATTTAGCATCTTCAAAGGAACTTGTGTTGGGAGCAATAAAAAAAACCCCCAAACCACCAAACAACAAGCAAACAAACCATGAATACATGCTAGACATGGAAATAAAGGCAGTTCTCCTACACATTACTGTTGATCCATTTCCTCATCGCAACACCTTCTGATGGACCAGCGGTTCATCCTGACTGTTCCCACAAAAGAAAAAAAACATCTAAAATTGATCGGATTCTCCTGAATCCCACAGCTATTCCCAAAGATGTAAATGGCAGCAGTCCCTGTCCACATTTTGCTCAGAGTTAGCTCTATAGACTAAGAGGGCATGTGTGCTTGGTTTTCTTTTCCTTAAACAGAAGTTTAGATTTTCCTGGAATAGATAGGAACATTTATATTCAGTAATGAAAGAAGATTCATTTGTGTATGAGTGCATGTGTTTCTTATACATGTTATTTATAGATACACATCATAAATCTCAAGCCTAGCTGCCAACTTCCCCTTCTTTCCTCTTGAAGAAAAATCCTTCCCATTTTTCACTGTGCTCATCCAATCCCCCCATTAGAAGAGAGATACCTGCAGACTCTCATATCAATAAAAATTTCTAGGATTGTATTTTCTGTGAGATTTATTTATTTATAAGTCTCTTCCCAGTAGTGGTTTTATTTAAAAAAAAAAAAAAACCTTTACAGGTTTGCCTTGGCAAAGAGGAATATTTGGCAAAAAAATGCTGAAAGCAGCCAGACTGCAGGACAGACTGGTCACTCTTAATAGGAGTTTCCACAGATTAGAGTCTGAAATTTTAAAAATGCCATGAATATCCAGCTACTAAGTCCTTCATTCAGAGTTCAGCAAGCTTCAGTGACCCTGATGAGCACAGCAGCCTTGGCATGGAGAGCGGCAAGTCCTTAGGTAGCCTAATCTCAGAAAATTAAAAGCTTTGAAGATTAAGAGCAGGACCTTGAAATGACCCAGAGAGAAAGAGACAGACTAAGTGGTTTCTGTGGCCAGTCCCTCCCAGACAGCACGCTGCTGGTAAGCTCCAAACATCCACAGCCAACAGCTCCAGCTCGGGAGCACTCCAGCTCAGCCCCTTGGTCTTTGCTGGGGCAAAAGATCAGAGTTGCAAGGCTCAAAAACATTTGCTAGAAACCTGGGATGAAGGGAGACATTCCTGACTGCTTTTGCTACCCTATGTCTAAAATATTCTATTTTTCTGGATAACATCACACAAGTCGCATTTACCCCGAGGTGACCATTTTTAAGTCATACAGGGAAGCTATCACACAAATTTCTAAAGTTCTGGTTGTTCTTGTTTGTCTTCTTCTAATTCTCTTGCAAAACATGGGCAAAATGAGATGCAGAAATCCAGCTGAATCTTCACCAATACTGAAGATACCAAGTTCAGTGCATTTCACTGGCTGAATTTCTGTTTTACACCCTAGGATAATACTTAGCATTTTCAGAGCATCATATTCAGTGACATGCTTTTAGCTCTCAGTTCCCCCAAAATATCAGATCCTTTCTGGCCAAGCTGCTGTCAAGTCACGTGTTCCCTTTTTTCATTTTCTGCCTGACCAGAACCCACTTGTCCTCTACCCAATTATTTCCTAGATGCAAGGTTTTGTACTTCACTGAGCTACAACCCACTGCAGTACAGCAAAATGCTAGGATTTCAGGGCTCCAACCAGCAAGTTACTTGGTTTGTGCATAGGGAAGATGGAAGAAAAACCCTCAGCCTCACAACACTCAAGTTAAAGCACAAGCCCCACATCATTTAGCAGCACTGCACATTAAGTACAAACTAGGATTGTCCAAGAGAAGCATACCACAAGGCACCTCAGAAGAGGTGCTGGGGGATGCTCTCCTAAGGAATTGTCCTCTCTTCCCTCTGTAGCAGGGCACGTGTGTCTTTTTGTGCTTAAATCTGTTTAACCTGCTACTTTACTCCCCAACACACCCCACATTCTTCTTTACCTCCCTTCACACCACTTCAACCTTTTGCAGCTACCACCACCTCCATAATTTATCATAAACGTAAAAGCACAGGGTCTGAGAAGGGACTGTAGCGTGAGAAGACATCAAAGAAAAATGGGTCACAACAGCTACAATGGAAGTAGCCAAGAGCTCGTCCTGGTGTCACACCCAAGGCAGGTAGCCGAAACATGAAAACATGGCACTTCCTGTTGACCCACAATTACCAGAGGGACAACAGCAGAGCGCAGGGCAAAGACCAATGAAGGTGAGGGCTACATACATGACAAAAACAGACATGAAAGTTGCTCTGTTTCATTTCACAAAATCCATTTCAAAAGATAATTACCAGCATAATTTGTAGCCCAAGCTTTTGTGAAGCACCTTAATATACTCAGTTTCATACCTCCTTATAATTACAGATGAATGAAGGACTTCCTGGCAGACTTCACATTACCTGGCAGGACAAGCCATTGGAAGAAGCAATTACTCACAACTGACAATAGGTTGCACAACTAAGAGGAGGTCTGCGCACACATGCAAGATACACAAAAATATAACCTGGTTTTTGAGCTCAAAACCAACACAGCAGACATGCAATTCCAAGCATCACAGTTAGTTCCATATGTTTTGGTATTTTTCCTAGGATAGCCACCACAAAGAAAATTAGACTCATGTTTCAGGA
Organism: Neomorphus geoffroyi; assembly: GCA_033558235.1. Classification (NCBI taxonomy): domain Eukaryota; kingdom Metazoa; phylum Chordata; class Aves; order Cuculiformes; family Neomorphidae; genus Neomorphus; species Neomorphus geoffroyi. Next base: position 25,507,013 of record JAUMJM010000002.1, read on the forward strand.
ACAATTCATATAATTGATTTTATGTGCCCAAAGGAAGCAGAAACTAAAACAAGGCGGAAGGTAGTTTGCCATTTCAAGTGTAAAGTCTGGCAGGAAAAGCACCAACCAGTCTCCAGCCTGCCAAATGGCTTGAGAACGCCACTGTAAGGTATTAAAGGCAGTGAAGTTAAAATTACTAGAATTACCATGGAGACAACAACTGAAAGGAAAGAAAGTGTGAATTAATAACTCAAGTATACTACTACCAAAAAAAAAAAAAAAATCAAAAAAGAAACTCTTGCTTTCATCTTACTCACTTTAATTATAAAGTTAGTTGGAAATAAGAACTTGCTGTTCTCTGCAGTAATTTATCACCTCTGCATGAAAGTGTAGACCAGATCAACTTTTATACTAAACACTCCTATTGTATAGGAAGGGAGGCTCTGTTCAGCTCTATTGGCTACTCTGTGTATGGAAGAATTTTCTTCTAATTTAATTTCCAACAGAACGGTTTCTTTATCTTCCAATAGTTATAAAAGCATGCCACAAACTGATATGTACAAAGATGACATACAGGAATCCATATACATGGATAACTGAAACATATTATTTAAAATTCTTCTCCACATAAAATAATCATCAGAGGCACAGTTTAAATTTGTAAGAAGTATTCGTCAAAGACAAGACAGCTATTATAAAAAGTAGAGAAGTCAGTATAAGCAAAAGGGTTGCATCTCTTAACATTAACAAGCTCTGAGCAATTCAGAATGCAGTTAATTTCCTTCTGGCACAGCTACATTTCTCACATATGTGAATTCCATGCCAAAACGCACCCATAAAATTAATTTCAACTATCCAGTCCAATATAGCAATCAGCAAGGCCAAAATAGCTCTAGACTGTTCGGTTTATATCTTAAATAAAAGAATCAGCTAAAAGCTAAAAGCTAAAAAGCAAACTTTCTACATGTATTCACAAAGAAACACATTGATGCTAACTTTTGTTTTCACTTTCAGTTGTCAGAGATGGTTTATGGAAAGCTGTGTCATAGCGATCCATGTCTGCCAGCAATAATTAGGGAATAAAAAAAAAAAAAAAAAGAGGGGAAAAAAAAGAGGCAAGAGAGAATATTCAAAAACTACCATCTTGACCACCATCCCCCCAGGATGGTTACATCAGTTCCAAGGAGGGGAGTATGGAAATCAATACTGGTCTTTTCTCCAAGAATATAAAAGAAGGACTTAAATCTCAAGGCACAAAGAAATTGAGTTTATAACTTTAGAAGCACCATCCTGATACAATCTTCTATACCAACTGTTATTGTATAAGAACGATCTCCAAGTTCTAAAAAGCAACCATTCTCATTTATCAACTTCAAAAAAACTCACTTACATTTACTAGACTAGTCAAGACTAGTCTAGTAGAAAAGTCTAGTAGATTTCATACAGTATACAGTCTTTTAGAGAAAGCTAAGAATGAATATAGATAGAAAAGTCATAAAATTCTTAAGCATAGAAAGAGGGAGACATATGCTGTGCTTACAAAGGAAAGAATTTCATCATTTCTCTTACTACACGGACCTGAATGTACCAAGTCAACCATATGCTTACAAACCCTCAATGCTTCTGGACAAATATGTTTATTTATCTAATTTTAGTAAACATTTACTTACCCAGCATCCTCCTGAAAGCCTTCCAATTCATCTCTTTGTTCTGCTAGGGTGGATTCTAGATCCAGATAGGTACCATTGTGAGACAATTGCAGGGTACAGTCATCAAGCTGTAGAACAAAAATGAGATCGTTAGATTGCAACAGTCATTCTCTCTAACATACCTCTAATATTGTCTTCTCATTTTCTGGGTCCGCAGACAGGATTTCCTAAAACAAGCCATACATAGGGAGTAGATAAAAAATGGGTGCTGTTTGGCAATTTATACACTCCCGAGTCCATATTCACTAGATCAACAATATCAACGCAACTAATATGCACAAAGAAATTTATCTGAACACATGGGAAGAGGTTAAAGGGTTTTATCACAGTGTCTTTAGTATCCTATAAGTAAAAATAAGTTAATTTAAATGTATATCTAGGATATAAATGACTGTTGTCTGTTCTTAAAGTACATTTAGGTAGTTTCTTGGCCTCAGGATGGAGGTGGAAGGAAGAAGCAGCTGTTTTATGAGCTACCGAATGTCCCCTGTGAGGAAGGATGCAGTCAAGGGACAGTGCAAGGTGTGGCAGTCAAGTCCTGCAGTGAGGAGAGCAGTCAACAAAAGCTCAGATTTCCTAGCATTCTCATTTTAGGGCTAGGCCTTAAGGCACCTCAGAGGTTGCAGGGAAGAGCTTCTTATGCACCACACATGTACCAACTTCCTATAAAGGTACCGACATAACCAAAGAACAGACATGAAGGCAGGAACCTGCCTGCAATGCTGCTGAAGAGGGAGAGAGCAATTAATATACCTTTTTCATTTCCATCTTGTCTTCCCTCATCCTAACATTTTCTATGAATTGTTCCAGTTGTTAAAAAAGCTATATATGAGATAAGTTAGGAAAGAAATTTTCTGGGTTTTTATAGTGGGCTCGTCACAGAACGTGATCTAAAAAGAACCACCCCAAAACTCTGGCTAATCAATTGTACAGGAATAGAAAGTAATTACTGGATTGAGAGGGCTAACTAGAGAAACCTGAGGGAAGAGCTAGCAAGTAACAGGACCTCCTCTCTCACCATGAGATAACTCAGTGTCAAATCACAAGTAATGAGGAAAACAAGCCCTCCCAGCGCAAGAAAACAAGAAAACATTTACCAAGGGGCAAGTGAAAGTACAGGATTGGTCTGCCTCACAACGAGGAAGCAAGTGACCAGCTGTCTTGGACTGCCTGGAGAACCCAGCACAGAAGCAGAGAAAGTGGCATCACTGAGCCCAGCTAGACAGGCTGCTGTGAGCTTTCACATGTCAACACTGCACTGGGGGTCCTTTTGTAATAGGTTCAAGTTCACAAATACTCTAAGGCCCAGATGTGTTGTGATGCTAGATACAAAATCCAAGTCTAATGGCCAGTCCCAGACTGGCATGACAAACAGAAGCTATTTTATTCCTCTGGATTTGGCAAAACAAACTAGCAAGTACTTTGCATGCCTCTATCTACCAATGGCAATTTTGACAATAGCGATGTAACATCTCTGCTGCAAAGCTCACTTTGGGAAGAGGAGAATAACACCATGCTTCATACCAATCTCCTGCCACAGGTGGCAGCCAACAAAGGGGTAAGCAAGGGTCTGAAATAGCCAGTGACTCAAAGAAAGAAAATTAAAGCCCTTTATTACATCCATAGATTTTTCATCTTTTTAACAGCAGGAAAGAAAATCAAGAGAATCCATCTTTGATGAATTACCCATTTTAACTTCCTATCAAAGTCATGGATTCACAGTAGCTGTTCAAGAAAACACAATAAGCAACCACACTCCCTATCTGGCAGTCAATACCAAAACTTAGTAATCCAGTTTCCTATCACTGATTTATATATGCAAGAAAAGAATACAAATAGCCTTGCATTAGCTGCATTGGAAATACCACAGAAGAGCTCATTAATAATTAGCAAGCAATAGAACCTGACTTTTGGGTTAGTCTGCATCACTATGCTTTGCACTCTTTGTAATCTAAATGAGAAGTTCATCATCTGGAGAAAGTGAAATGGTAAAGGGAGGAGGAGGTCAAGCTGTATTTCAAACCTGCTCCATTGGGTTTTTTTCTCCTGGAGAAAGAGTAAGTCATTAAATAAAGTGACATAAGTTTTTACTCTAAGACCTGGGGATTAAAGAAAACCAAGAACCTCTGAGTACAGCCCTCTGATATTATGAATAACAACAGTATTACTATTCTATATCTTTCCAGTTACAAATTATATTATTAACCTTTGTTAATTCCAAATACAATCTTTAAAGAGGAAAGACTAAATACTACTCTGGGAAACTTTCTCCCAGTACCTCAGGGTATCTAATGAAATGCTAATTCATTCAAAGTAATGCCAAAAGGCAAACTACTAATTAGATAAAAGTTCTGCTGTCACTATGGAGATCAGGGGATTTGCCCACAATTTCCAATTATACTGCGTAATTAGGGAAAAGGAACCGTGCTTTACTAATATCTTATGACTTTATTGTATAAAATATATGGTGCGAACAGGAAGTTCTTCATCCAAAAAATAAATAGTGCATTTTACCTATTTTCATTGCATTTCCACAGTTTCAGTTGAACATAATATTTATTTATGCTTTAAAGCACTGTACATTGTACGCTGTATCCATTAACACAAGTGTTACAATCATGGAAGAAATGGGGGTATCTTTCATTCCCATTACTTAACACTGAGTCTTGCCAAAAAGATTTTTTCTTCTATTGAATGTGTACACACAGAGATGAAAAGGAGCAAAATAACATTTTTAAAAGGAGTGCAAGTATTACGACACTGAACTCTAAAATCATCCCTTACATAGGATCACTTTGCCACCTTGCCTTCAAGTTTCATTTGAACATAGATTTTACAGACAGAATAGAAAAAGAGAAGCCACTTTACGAATTACTTTTGATTAGTAAATTGCCTGCCTTCTTCAACACAAAGGATGGCTGATGTTCACTCATTAGTGCTCATTAGTAGCAATTCAGGAGGACGTTTGTCTCTCCTCTCTATTCCATGTTAATCCTATGTTCTTCTGCCATGCATCAATTCTCTCATCCCTGGAGACCATCACAAATGGCCCCATCTAGTTTATTCACAATATGCTTTACCCTTTGATCATAATTCACATTAAAATTCCTAAAATCTACCTTCTTTTAGGACAATCAAAAGGCAGAATAAGTAAAGACAGTCTTTCAAAGAACATTTAAGTGAATTGTTTTTTATAATCATGAACGAGACTGCCATTCAACATTTTCTAAATTCATTCCACTTATTTCACATTGTTTCCACAGTTCTGGTGCTCTTCAGTATTCCTTACTGGTCTCAAAATTCAGATGATAATTTTGTTATTATTGCACTGCTTAACCAGTTAATACTACTGCTACAAGGTCAAATTCTCCAAGATCTTTTCATAAGCTGAGAAACCCATTTTTTCTAAAATCTCTCTTGCCTGCTCTTTCAAATCGTTAATCATTTTTTGCATCACGTTTTATTGTTTTGCTCAGAAGAGCCAAAACGCTGATGCAAGGCATTTAAATGCAACTTATCCTCTATCAACTTTACAGTGATTTTCCATGCTTTTTCTACAGTCACATTAAAAGAATACACAGGTATCATGCAAACACCAACAGAGAGACTCATCATCAAATGAGACAAGTATAATGCTACTTCTCAAAGTCAGGCACAGAAGTATTCTTCTTCCACAGCTTTTTGCACTGAAGGAACTAGTGGAAGTGCTCTTTCCATCATTTATCAGCAGTCCTGGATAACTGGAGAGATCCCACTTGACTGGAGATTAGCAAATGCAACGCCCATCCACTAGAACGGCCAGAAGTAGGACCTGGGGAACTACAGGCCACCCAGCCTGACCTTGGTGCTGGGAAAGTTTATGAAGTACATCATCTTGAGCGCTATCACACTGCACATACAGGACAACCAGCTGATCAGGCCTAGTTAGCACAGGTTGAGGAAAGGCAGGCCCTGCTTGACTAACCTGGTCTCCTGTGACAAGAAGACTAGATTAGTAGATGAGGGAAGGGCTACGGATGTTGTCCCCTAGGCTTGGGGATGAATGGCTGGAAAGCTGCCCGGCAGAAAAGAACCTGGGGGGGTGTTGGCTGACAGCTGAATATGAACCGGCAGTGTGCCCAGGTGGCCAGGAAGGCCAACAGCATCCTGGCTTGTGTCAGAAACAGCATGGCCAGCAGGACTAAGGAAGTGATTGTGCCCCTGTACTCAGCACTGGTGAGATTGCTCCTTGAATACTGTGTTCAGTTTTGGACCCTTCACTACAGAAAGACCTTGAGGCACTGCAGCACATCCAAGGAAGAGCAACAAAGCTGGTGAATCATCATCTCCAGATAAGTATTTAAGAATAGTTTTCAAAAAAGTGAAACAAAATGTTAGTTTCAGCACAAGAATTTTTTTAATGGCCTTGTAAGCCATCACCACAGTTAGAAACGCTTTAAATAACCCTGACAGAGTCTTCCCACTGAAAAATGGAAACGTAAGAAAATGGAAAGGAAACGTAAAAAAACCTAACAGGAAGTACATAAAGAGACCATAAGATAACAATATAAATATTACTTGTAATTATAAGTACACTGTTACAATTTTCACTCTCAGAAGTTCAGCACAATTTGTTATGCAAAAGCAAACAACTATCAGAACATTTAAAAACTGAGCTTCCTACTCCCTCATACTTCGCCATTTAACCATTACAGAGTGAAACTGTACCACACAAGTGAAGAGTGTCCTAGCTTTCATTATAACCAGAAACAGGCACAGCAAGGCCACAGCTGCAGAGCTTGAACTTTCCCCTGCCTTGGAGGTTGTCCCCACTTCACCAGCATCCAGAGAAACTTGAGTGGCAATGCACCCATCTGCCACATGAACACACACAGGTTGGGGCAAGTTAAGGAACCAACTAATGTAAACATTCCTTATAGACTGCCAGGAAATCACGAATGTAGAGTAGAAGCCTGGTTTGTCATCTTCTTTGGCAGGTAACCAAATCCAGCTAGTAGCTGCTAAGTCCCTCAACTTCTAGGGCCAAAATAATTTGTACTACAAGGCTATGAAGTCTAAGAGGACTCAAAACAGTTTTGATAATAGTACACCAGTGATGACTTTTTCCTTGTTTCAAGCACTGACCCACAGAAAGAGAGAACAGCCACTTCTCTTCCTAAAAAGGCCCTTGTTGCTGTGTAACAGGAAAGCTTGTCATTTCTCTGAATTTCAGAGTTGAAGCACACCATCAAAAGAAGCAAGGAACAGCAGGGAAAGAACACTGGCAAGAAAAGGTGATGATCAGCCAGTTACCTCGATGCCAATAAATGAGCACATTCACTTTCAGAAAATATTTAAATGAAGGAAAGAAAAAAAAAAATACCACTGAGTTGCAATCCAAGAGAAACATTTAAAACCAGATCGTGAGGGCTGCAAGGAAAGACGAATGAAACATCTGCTTCCAAACTCACTCATTGCACACATCCACCCAGAGACTACTGTCACCTGCTCCTCCTTGCACATGCTTATAGCACTCCACGTACACACCAGTCTTCTCACTCAAGAAGGCCAGTGGGTAAATAATTTAACACAAAGGCAATACATGCCTTACCATGCCAAAAGAAACTCCTGGAAGTCTGTTTTCTCTTCCTCCAGAAGGCTTTACAAGATTAGCTCACATCCAAAGAGGACTTCCCTTTGGCTTGCTTTAAATTCTCTGTCCCAAGGCAGCAGTAAGTTGGCAGAGTTTGGGCTGGAAATGCCAGAGGCACTCTCTTGCCTTTTCAAAAAGCATGGCAGAGCCACAAGCCATTAGAAAAGCTTTTCCTCTTCCCTGTTTGTTCAGAGAGCTGTATTTTTCAAAAAACAATCATGGAGAAACATTCTTTCCTCATCCCCAACACTCTGCCCTGAGAGTCTATTCAGGAGAATGTCTTTTGGACAAGTCTGTCCTAAATGCAAGTGTTAGCAAGTCAGCAGTATACGCAAAGATAGAGTCAAATGTCCTCATGATTTATATCAGCTCTGCTTGCTCACCAGCCCAAACTTATCCCATATTCATAAGCAAACCTCACAAATCTATTGGTGCAAATGTATATTTAATACTGTTACATTCAAAGCCAAGCTTCATACTGAGAATGACCATGCTACTTACGCAATGCATTGTATTTTAATGCTTTTGAAATTTTATTACAGATCAGCAGACGCAGGTTTTCTACACTGGCACATGCCTTGCCTTTTAAAACATAACAAGATTACTGTCACTGTTAGTTCCAACAGTGTAATGAAAAACGGGGATGGTCTAATTGTATCCCACAGATAGCAGCTGAACCACAGAAAAATTATGTGGCTTCAGAGCCACCACCGACGGCCCTCTCACCAAGGGCTTCAGTCTCTCCCTTCTCAGGCGATTAGGTGCTAATCCAGTCTGTGCCATGGTTACACATGTTCCAGTAATCATTTTGGGCAACATGATGGAGAAAGACCAAAGCATCTAGCCCAGGACTGATGCCACATGGCCCATCTCAGGTAAAAAAGCTTGACATCAATAAGATGAAACAAAAGCAAGTAATCTTTATGTAAGCCAAATGTTAGTGCCCAAAATAAAGTGTACTCTAAAAACTGCTCTCATCTTCAAGTACCACAGCAACCCAACATACCATGATTGTGGTTTGATATAAAAGTCCCTATGCTCCAAGCAGCTCCATTGCAATTGCTTAAAACAGAACTGTACCACTGCTCCCCATACATTTTTCCCCTTTAAATATAAATCTGTAGCTCAAAGTATTTTCATAAAAAATCTTAAAAATCACAATAAAACCAATACTTCTATGAGATCAGAGTTTTGAAAGTAATGTCACGCACAGGCTCTGTACAGAAGGTCATTTATGGAGAAGGCAGCTGTGTTACGTTCAGTCATCCACACTCACAAAAGTCAGCAAGGTTTCTTAACCCCAGCAAACTCGCTCTTCCATACTCATTTAGAGGCTGAAAAAAAACCTCGATTGGCTAAATCTGCAACATTACTTTATAAAAATCAATATATCATGTACAGCAGTATTCCCCAATTTTACAGCTCTTCAGGAGTGATTAGCATAACCCGTGGGAGTTACTAATGCTAATGCATCTCTAGTTTATTTTTAGCACAGTAATTGCCATTGTCAAACTACTTCAAAAACCTTGTATGCTTTATGAAGCTTGTCTGCAATTGCATTGATGGAGCCATGCCCACAACAAAGTACTGTCTGAAGGTTTGCGAAACTGGGCGTTGGGTTGTCAGAGCACAATTACTTTAAGAGGAACCACCACCCTGATATGAAAGCACTGGTACTTTAAACCTAGACTGCACTCCTAGTCTGAAACAGCAGCTTTTGTCTATGGCCTGGCAGACGCCACAAAATACTCCTGGGGTCAGGCAATACAGCGCATGAAGTGAAACATTAATGCCACATTAGATCCTCAAGAGCCACTGGAACAATACACTGCCAATAAAAATACTCTGTTGAAATAACAAGACACTGAAAACAAACACAGAAAGCTGTAATATTAATATTACGGGTTTGACTTACAGAATAACAAAAGGAAGTTCAGAGTTCAAAATTCTGAAACTGCCGTTTTGGGGGTCTCTGAAATACAGGCAACACACCATAGCAAGAACATACTGGTAAATGCCTACCTATTGCTGTTCTTGGACAACTATGTCACTAACTCGCAGACCTTTTGCTTCAAGATTCCCTTTAACACAGTGCTCCACAGGGAGCAATCTAGAGTTTACTAGAGTATCCATGTCCAAATATGACACCGTGACTTCCAACAGCAGTCACACAGGCATTGTTAGAAAGCGTATGAGTCCTCAAAATGCCAACAACCATGGAACAGAAAGCCAAATCAATTAATCTAGAGATGGAGGTTACTGCAATGTTTAATATAAACTTTAAAAAGCTAACTGAAAAGACTAAAAATAAATGAATTTCTGCATAAAAAGTATGCAGAATTGCATGCTACATGGGGAACTAACACACATTCTTTCTCCCTCACCTAATTCAATTAAGTTAAACAGATTCAATTTGAGATGACTCGCAAACCAAACAGCCAACAGTAGAGCTTACCCAAGTTGAATTGTTTAAACCAAAAACTCTCCAGTTCTTTGACCCAAAAAACCTACTTCGTTTTATAGTTTTCTTACAGTAAATGAACCTACAGGACCTACAGGACCTACAGAACAACCTAAGCTATGTATCCTATCATACAGTTTTTTGCACTTAGATCCTTCCTATCCCTTTTCCCATCCATGTTCAGCTTTTTCTGACTAAGAAGACAAAGAGCTACCTATAAACACCTTCAGCTGAACAGAACAGACAGCAACCATAAGAACAAGATCTTTTATTTGGAAGCATACACAGCTTTTTGGCTGATACACAGCGGATGCCTATAGTTGACACACTCTCGTTACCATTTGCCTGGAATTACTGTGAAGGTATCCAAGGAAATCGAAATAATCTCTAAGAAGGAGGTAGGTCAAGGGAAGAGATAGAAGGAGGAAAAGGATTAGCTTCAATGGACTTTATCATCTGAGGGATCTTTTGTTCAGAGTGTGTGTATGTGTGTGTATAGGAAAAACACTGGGTTAAAATCTTAGAAATCTTTCTTTTAAAGGTAAGTAGTAGTCCAAGAAAGAAAAAAAATCATACTTAATTTTTGGCAAACAATTCTACCTGCCTTCTTTTGTACGTCTGTTAAGATTAAAAATATGAATACTTCATATTTAAAAAACGTTTTCTGAAGTCATGTAACAGAATAAATGTATGACTTGCAGCCTTTCATTCTTACTGCGTGTCCCCGACAATAAGCTTTCTATTAGTATCGTTCACCTTGCTGGAGCAATTAAAAGATACAAGTCATTCTAAGGATTCCAACATCGCTATTCTAACTGCATTTGGAACACTTCAGGTTGCTCACTATCCTATCACAAAATTCCTGAACTTGTGCAGAACTGCCTGCACCATTTACAGAGGCAGAACAAACACACAGTCAGCAAGAAATGCAACCCATCTTCAGCAGCAGTGATTTCATTGACATAGGGACTGAACATCTACTAGACAATATGCCACAGAAAATGACTCATCCCTAACCTAACGTGCAGATTGCATTTCTAGCCTTATGACTCACATCTGCAGCTTTTAAAAATCATACAACTCATAGACAGTCCTCTGATAAGCTATACTTAAAATCAGTACTTTAGAGAAGTGATCCCTCCTCCACAACAAATTAAAACTAAGGAAAACAGAAACTACAGACAAGACACCATGCCATTTGGAAACCTGCAGCGGGGAGGTTTTAGGGAAAACAAAGCAGCTTCAGAGGGAGAGGAGCGAGTGGTAGTTCTGAAACGAATGCAGTTTTAGCAAAATTCACAAACTTTTGAGGGCCAAAGCAGGGGAGATTTGGAGTTGATAAGAGTGAAAGACAGAGTAGGTAAAAAGAAACAGGAAACCCATGTTAAATCATTTTTATTACAATCAAACTGGACTCAGAGGTTTCCAGTTAGTTATCTGAAAGCTAAAACAAAACAAAAAAACATAAAACAAAACACTAGCACGAACCTGTGGGTTTAGACCCAGGAAAATACACTGAACACATTCACAACAAGGGTTTGTGTGAAATACGCAAGAAAATAAAGCATGGCAGGATTACCAAAGAGAACATCATATACTTGTCAACAGAATCATTTTTCAGACAGCCTGAATCTTGGAGGTTTAATGAAAGATTTTGTCTACTAACAATATTCTAACCACTACCTTCTCCAACTCTTCTTACTACTTAGACTACTTCTTAAAGGCTTTGTGGTTTCAAAACCAAGCATCAACTGGGAAATCATTAAAAGAGCACAATTAAAAAGTTCAAGAGAATGTTACTCAATACAAGAGCACTGGGAAAATGGTGAAAATACATACACCCTGCAGACTGTTCTTAATTACTACTTCCATATTTTATAAAAAGCACGAGGGATCTAAAGTCAGATTTTCTACCCCTGAGCAGAATTTATTTGGCATTTATGCTTCATCACATATTTATTTATTTAAAATAATTAATTTCTTCCTTGTTTAGCTGCCAAGCAGTTTCAACTCCACTCACAGCTTTAAAACAGTTGTCTGTACTAGAACAGGCACACAAAAGAGAACTTCTTCATTCATTAGGATCAAACCCGAACAACACCGAAACAGACAACCACAATCTCCAAATCAGTTACAAATAAAATATAAGTTTGTAAGGAAAGAATGAATGGAGCATTACCTGTTTCAAAGGGCATAGAGACAAAATAACCAGAAACAAATAGCTTTAGTAATAAACTCCTGATCTGTTTTCCTTAGCAGCAGACAGGCTCTCAGTGGTATCAAAAAGAACAAGGTGATGCCATAAGAGAAAAAAAGATTGAGATAGTTTGGGAAAAAGCAAGAGAGGACAGTGATACTCAAGAACAACAACAAAAAAGAAGTATGCTCTTATCCTTTTCCAGAACAAAGGAATAAACAAATGTAAGAAATACAAAACTATTTAAAGGTAAGCCTTAAATATAAATACAGTGCATAACGGGCCAATAAAACTCAAAATTAGAGATCAAAGCTTAGACAGCAAATGCAATTAAATACTTCAAGGAATAAGACTAATTTCTTGCAATTAAAAGCATATAAAACATGTATGTTTCAAAACATCAGCCATCCAATATCTATTATTTATATTGGTCCATTAGGCTAGTACTCAAATATCCCTCTAAACCATCTGGTATTAGCTACTGTAGATCACTGCCATAGTTTTCGCTTTCTTCTACCCACAAAAGAACTACAATGTACCTGTACTTTGCTATAAGCATAAAATCTCATATAAACCAATCCACTTGGTGCCCCTGTTTCCAGTGCTTACTCCCAACATTTTTTAAAAACATCTGAATGACCGAAATAAGACACAAGTAGAGGTTTTGAAAAGTAACATGGTCAAACCCACTAAGACTGAACACGGTTTTCTGCACTACTCAATTAGCTAAACTTACAGATGTGTAGCTTGTTGATTCCAAATGGATTTGCCCACAGAAAAGATGCTGAGAATGTTCAGACACCTAAAAGACCAAATGTACATCGCAACTTTATGTACCCAAATGCCATCGTCAGCCAAGTTGGCACTTGTCAACTTCAGAGCAAAGAGTCGACCCTATGTACTCTAGTCCCCTGTTCGGTAGTTCCAACAACTTTCTAGTGTTTACTTTTAAAATAGATCACTCTGACAATCCACCTCATGACAAATAGTTGTGCTTCCTTACAATGCAACTGGACACCAAGCTGTCAAAGCAGCCCAGAAGCAGCTGGTTGGGAGTGTCTGATGCAGACTTGACACTAAATCTGATATATTATGGAAGAACTAACCTTTTTTTATTTCTGAGAATTAAGGAGGAAGGGGATGATGCTATGGACATCTTTTGAAGACTAAGCTATCAAAATTATTTTAGAGATGCCTAAATCTATTGGGGGGATCTGGTCCTTAGCAGTATGCTCTTAGAGGCTAGTGTATACTACACACAGCTCTCTATTCCCAAATTAATTGCTGTAACATTTTGAAGCATAGATAAGCCTTGATAACCACTTGGTTGAGTTCAAGTGCTCCTTGCAGCTGCCTGTAGCAAAGTAATTTGGAATACCCTATAGCACACATATATGTCCTGAAGCTGTATGGGCTAGCTTTCCTGAATGGTGCAAGAACACCATATTTGCACCTTGCAATTCTGTGCAAGACTTCTTCAGTAAAATAAAAAACAGCTGCAATAAACACTAATTTATGTTTTTGAGTTGAATGAGAATGTGGATGTGGTTTATGAAGGGAGCATGGCTGCATGCAAAGGAGACACCTTTAACAATAAAACTTCAAAAGAGTTTAAAGGTTTTCACATGGAGAAACATGCCAAATACTTGCAGTTTGGGAAAAAGCTAGGAGTAAATTTAAAACAGTGGGAAGAATCACACTTCCCAGAGCAGAATCAACCCTAAATTGGTTAACCCACAACCACACAGCAAACTTTTGACACATTCAGAAAGAACAAACATTCTTGAAGCCTTAGATCTAAGCATTTGTTACAAGATCATCCCTCCTTTCCAAATATGGCCTTTTGGTACTTGCTGCATGCTCAAAAGTCTGGTAACAAAAGTACATGCTTTTTTCTGACAGAATTAATTATATATTACCTTATGCTACAAAAAGCATCATGTTAACTAGTAACAATGAATAAAATGGGTTTCCTTTCCACAAAGTCGAGTAACTTTTTTAAAAGTACCTGGCTCAAAGTATAAAACTCTCCTCTCTGAATATAAACACCACGCATTTTGAGCAAATAGTAGGAAGGGGAGAGACAAGTATGTCTCTTACTTTCCATATTCCCTCTGTAACGATGATACTCTCTCTTCACAAACTTAAAGAAAACCCTGTAGCACAGCTCTAAAACACAGAAACAATGAACAACATTCAGGGAAAAAAAAAATAAACTAACAGCATTTACTCTCTCACCAGTATTGATTTTACTATGAATCACAGCAAGAATTAATTTATTTTCACTATTAGCATAACCACTATTACATCACAATAACATAATTGAGCTTTACCTCAGAGCTGTTGCTATTCATCCTTTCAGTTTCTTTCATTATGGGCAAATGTCTCACATAGCGCACACTCTCCAGTGAGAGCTAGCTACAATCAGAAACTGAAATATGAAGCACAAAGCTCTGTTTTATTCATGGCACCTTTGTTTGCCAATTAATTTGAAAGCAATTCTTACAATGGGAAGAGTAGCATGGCTTAGTTAATCTGCCATCTTGTACTACACAGTAAAAGGACAGAGGCAAAATCCCTATGAAAAAAAAACCCAAGCATAAAACCAATTGCAGTTTGCAAAGCATCAAGGTCTTTAGTGCCATTCTATCCTCAAAATGTATACATACACCGGTGTAACTTTATCGGCTGGGCAGGGATGATGTCATCTTCCCCAACAGCATGTCAGTGAAATAAGAAACAGGTCCTTTCAACATGCTAGAAGGCCCAAACCTTTTGTTTGGTTTTCAGTGCTCAAACCTTCCCCCACCGATAAACTAGCCCCGCTCTATTTAAAAGGGGAAAAAAAAAGGGACTGAGTATTAGGGATGCATTCAAAAGGCAGTCTGTGAAAGAGGAAAGAGTTTTCGAATTCTCCACAGGCATTTTGCTGTTGTAGTTGGTTGTGGCATGGCCATAGCAACCCCAGGCACCCTGGGGCGTCCCTGTGGCCATGGAGACCCACGCTTCTGCCTCCAGTCCCTCTGGATGACCTTTCACTTCCTGGAGCAAAAAATTAATTAAAAAAATTTTAAAAAGGCAACATTCAAACTCATCCTGGCAGTGGTCCAAAGGAAAAAAACCCAAACAAAACACAAGCCAACAACAAAGATCCACAGATTGGAAAACTGCTGACAACCTAAGTAGTAGGAAGTTTCTGATGATCCAAAAGCTATTGTGAAGCCCAATTAAAAAGAAAACAACAGCTATGGTTGTTCAGCTTGGCCAGGCAAGGAATAGCTGACTCAATTGTCCTAAACCAGGAGAGGAATGCACCTTTTTGTCATGCATGAAGAAGGTTCAAAGTGAAAAATTAAAAATGCACTTTTCCCCTCCACAAAAAAAGGAAAAAATATCAAAAACATTTTCTCTAAGTGATACTTCGGTGCAAAGACCAATTATGCATATGATATTCCTACTCTTTATTCCTTTTTTGAAAATGATACTTTAATTTATACAGCAGCTGTATTTCAGGTTGGGCTTTTTGTGTCCTTTTTTTCTGAAGCATTTCATTGCTTTTCACTGGTAGATCAAACGTCCTATTAGCTTTTATGTTTAAATACATGCTTCAAACAGTTTTCAGGTTATTTGGTTTTAGACAGAAATAAGCCCCAGATGTTTCGCTGAGAAGGTTTTCCACCAGGAAATTCATGCCCCTTCCAGATGTCTCAGATATCTAATAGTCCACACTTATTTTTCCTGCACAACAGCTATGAATACTTTCTTTCCAACAAGTTGCTTACGGGACTCTTATAAATGTATCCATAGGTTATGGGTACAGACTATATTAGATGGATTTAGGATCATTAAAAAGAGTGAGCAGCAATTAAGTCATCCTAGTACTTGCATCTTAGAAGTATTTTCAAGGCCAGGTTGAATGGGGTCTTGAGCAGCCTGGTCTAGTGGGAGGTGTCCCTGCCCATGGCAGGGAGGTTGGAATGAGATGATCTTTCAGGTCCCTTCCAACCCAAACCATTCTATGATCCTATGATTCTGCATATTCTCTAACCTTGCTCAGCAAAATCTCAGAGTCTAAATATAATTAAAAAGATACTTAATCAGTATTTACAATTACATGAAGTAGGTCAAAATGAGGGCTTGTGATCAGTTCTATAATCCTTGTAAATTATTATTTTGAGTGGACAGTGTTGCTGTAGTTTTAATGACATGAAGATCTATAAAATATCTTCTAAGTAATAAGATGCAGAAACCCTGATGGTCATGATTTTTCAGTAGCATGTCATGTGCGTCTCTGCTTTTCCTCATTAATAGGTAACTTTCCAATGTTTTGCAGGCAGTAACTGCTGCCTCTTTCTCCCCACCAGGACACAGACTAACTGCCTTTGCTAACGCTGTTTCTGCATCACAGTTATCAGCCATCTTCCCTCTCAAATTGTTTACTGTGTTAACACGACCCAGTTAAACTATCAGCAAGTGTTCCTGACATTCAGGGAATAAGCTTAGTGCTTCTACTTCTATTTCAGACCTGAGGAAAGGCTCACATGCCCATCTAAGAAAATAACACTACTTTGCAGCTTTATCTTTTTTTCCCCTCAGAAAGCAGCACAAGAATTCTAAGCAAGCAATGTTGGAATGAAAAATTAATATCACATGCTTTTTCTTAAATAGGAACTATGTCAGCTGCCATCATGGGCAAAACTATACAAGACTGGGTTCACAGTTTTATTTAACATACTCTTGTCTGATTATTCTGGTGGCAACATCTCCCACCCCTCATTAGATACACAATTCCCAAGGAAGATACCAGGACTCCACAGGCCCACCAGTAGGGACAGAGATTCTGCACATACAGATTTCTCCAATTGCCAAAAAAAATATATTAGGAAATACCAAGGAGGAAAAGAGGAAGGTCCTCATTTGTAGGGAGTAAACAAAAAGTAAGCGTTCTCTCTCACTAAATGAGTCATATCTCATCACAATCATAGTCACACACTGCCTTCACACTCTCACCATAAGCCCAGCTCTTTGAGAAATCTGCACACACAGTTAGTTGCCTTCAATACTTCCTGCATCTTAAATCAAAGTAGAAAGCTCCAACAACCTAGCTTACAAGGTCTTGCTTAGAGTACATAATTTTGTTTAGCTCTGAAGGCAGTCTGTTCTTGTCTCAATTAGTTCCTCTCTCAGAGAAGATAATCTTTAACAGAATGGTGTATTTTTTAATAGCAAAAAATTCGAACATCTTGAATTTATATTTATCGTGGTACAAAACACTTAGTACAAGAACAAAATCTATTACATTTCTCTTTCACTGTCTTCCAGGTAGACAAAAATTTTATGATACAAAGTTGCACTACATTTATAACAAGAAATTGCACTTATGAGTAACAGCAAGCCCTATGCACCAACAGCAAAGTTAATACACCCAATTAATTTGTCCTGACTGCCCTTCCAGAACTGCATGAAAATATTGATGACTAGTGAATAAATATAGTCTTTCTTTATAAACAACTTATTAAATAATTGGGGTAGGGGGTTGTAAACAGCCTACGGTATAGATCTGCAGTCAATTTCTGATACACTTGGCAATTGTTATGCAAGTGATAACTTTGTCCTTACACTGGAGGGGAATCATGACACAAAGTTCAGCATTGCATACAAAAGCCAGTAATGCTGTGAGTGCGAGGCAGAAAGCCTAAGAGGAAAACTTTGCTATGTAAGCTTCTGTAGGATCTGTCAAATCTCAGCATTAGGCTCCCCCCATCAGCTCTGGCAACCTGGTTTTCCTGTCCATGACAGACCAGGGGAGCAAAACTTCTCCTACAGTGTTTGCAATCATTGCCACCACGGGCACTGGATCCTAAGTTTCAGGATATTATCTTGTTTCTGCCTGCTTCCTTCCTCTTCCCCCATTGCTACACTCAATCTAGAAAGATGGCCTGTGACCAACAGGCCTCCAGAATGCCAGAGAAAGAGAGGTTCTGGCCCAGATGGTCCCTGTCCCCAAAATAACTTTCACATCGTCAGTTTCACCACAGGCTGCCTGGGCAGAGGCTGGAGCAGCAACCACCTCAGTCTCTGTCAGGTAATGATCAGACTCTGAGTGAGAAATGGTACTAGGCTGTAAAGGCACGGCTGGATTCTCCTCCAGAGAGCCGGCAACAAAAGGAAGGAGATAGCCTACATGACTAGGGTATGAGGCCACATCAAGCTAAATAACACCTACATTTTTTTTAGGTATTTCATTTGAATTTTAGCAGACTCACTTCATTAGCCTGAGTTTTGTTTTAAAGACCTGATGTGGTTGCCCCACTGACCTCTTGTCAATTCTTACAGGAGAGGCAGTCAGAGGCCAGCCTGTGCCACAGCCAGTAAAACCTAGGGCTCCTCTGGAGAACCAAAGCATCAGTGGATTAAAGATTTCAGACGCTGGGCATACGCAATAACTTTTTTATCCTGACAATACTAAGATGGTCCAGATTTTAAAGATATTTGTGCATCTTAATGGCCCTGTGAGGAGTGGAGGGAGCAGGGTTCCCTCCTAAGCAAAGTCCAAGTGAGGGTGACAAAACCAGCTCTTGTCACTCAGTTTGGTGAAATACCAAACCAGAAAACCGAATCCATAAAACAACAACAAAGCTTACATAGCTTTAGGGCACAGAGGGTCACGTTGCAGAAAGGCATAAGAGCACCTCAGCTTATAAATGAAAACATAACACGTCAGTGGCTGACCCAGGCATCCCTGCCTCCCTCCTGCTATAGCCTTGCTTGGAATTCAGCATCAGGTGACACAAGTCACACTTCAGAACAGTGGTACATTTAGCACAAAATATTCAAGAGATTCTTTTTCCAGTCACAGACCTTTTTGTTACAACATGATCATCTTCCAAAAAGTAGTATTAAGTTATTCGGTAATTTCCATTCCTGGAGAGTCAGTCCTGATTACTATACAAGACTGTCATGATAACAAGCTGACCCTCCTTTGGTCTGGAAAAGACATAGTGGTTTCTGAAACCTCGAACAGGATACTAAGAGAAAGGGATCTGTATTCATTACTGTCTATGGTTAAATTTGTGCTGAGAGTACTTTTGGTTTACAAACCGCTCTGATGAGTTACACTTCACATAGCTCTATAATCTTCGGTAACATTTTGTTTGCTTGCAAACTTAAAACAATATAAAATATGCAACAAATTCCATGCAAAGCCTATAGCCGTTGCTGGCTGATTGTTATACAAGACCAAATGACAGCTTGTAACAAAACAGCCATTCCAATACCAACTAGGGTGTAGTTTTTTTCCAGGAAGGAGAAAAAGCAGAAGAGCTATCAAGTTCAACAGACAATTACAAACTAAGCTGTTTAGTCTCATACTATGAAGACTGAATAATTTGAGAGCATGATCAAACCACACTAACAAAGGGGTAACAGACAATGGAAGTACACAATCACAAGAAAAAAGCAGAATAAAAAAGGCCTATCAGCTCTGCTCAAAAAGCAATGTGTCCGTCCAGTAATCAAAAAATATCTACAATATGTTTGAAAGAGCTCTTGTAAAAATAACATTTGAGAGTCCAACCAAGCTGCACATCAAGGCCATACTCATGGCCCACTAGTCCACTGCATCCACTTCAGATGACTCAAACTTCCAAAAAAACCCCACCTACTCTGATCCATATCTAGCAAACCACAGTGGTGATAGATAAGCGGTAGGAAAATGGCTCCCAAGTACCAGTCATGTATCATCATGCTGTGGAGAAACACACAGGAAAACATCAAAATTACTTACTGAAAGGAGTCTGAAGTCAAAGCATTAGCCAGCACTGTGTCAACAAAAGCATGGAGAAGATATCCTCATCTCTGATAACTGTCCCATTACAATCTGGTAAGACTAAAATCCACTAAAATACATTTGGAATGAGAACACCTTACGTAACAAGAGAGTCTCCCACTATGTACGCCAACATGGTGCGTTCCTTCAAGAACAAGAATTTTTGCAAACGTCTTCCCATCATTCATTTTCTATGTTCCCTCCCAAAAACTGAGGGTGGCTCAAAAAATCTTGTTCCCAAATCAAATGTTAAGACAATGTGATATTTTTAATTAGGTTCCTATTTATATATTCCTTCTTTACCTTCTTCAAATTTAGCTGGCTTAAAATGCTATAGCAAACACATTTACCATTTTTTAAACTGAATTCCTACTCATTATTATGACTCCAAATATCATTAGGATTTTCATAGGAAACAGAACAGTAAAAAGGCTCCTAAGCCCATCCTAAAGGCAAGTCTCATTAACACCTTCCCTATGTGAACTACATAACTCAACATTCCAAAACCAGGGGGATTGAAGCCTGTATCATATTGTCAAATAGCATCACTGTCCTGTGCATTGGATTTCTATTTTTAATACAAACGTGAAATGGTCCACTAACATTTACCAGCAGCAGCCCTCTCCAAAAGGTAAGGAATGGAGATACGGGTCCTTTCAGGCAAAGGGGGAAAATGAACGTTAGTAAGATCTCCATTTCCAAATCAACTGCTTAAGCAAGAATTGACATCAAGATCAGGATAAATTCTGTAGAAGTTTTCATCCTAAGAACATTTCCAACAAATGTTCAACTAACTACTTGCAGACATGTGAGGTTTACACTTGAGAAAATGTAGTCCATCTTGATACAATTTTATTGTAATAACTGGGCATTTTTACTACATTGAGCTAGTATATTAAAACCATAACTTAAGCATGTTTCATCTAAGATACATTAAAAAGACATTGTTTTCCTCACAGTAAATTTAGACCCTTGATGCTATAACACTGATGAGACTAAGTATTTTTCCTCCAGACCAACAAAAGAGCGGGAAACCAATTCATCTGTGAAATGAGTTGTCAAAGTTTTCTCAGGGGCTGGCTCAGGTATAACACTAATTTTAGGGAAGCTGGAAAGACTTAATTTTTGTTCCAAACAACAGACATTCTTCTTCAACGTTATTTTCACTTAGAGAAGCTTTAAGAATTTCAAGACAGCAAAATAATTCCCCTGTCCCAAATCATAAAATAAGATAGTTAAGTACAAACCTATTTTCTCCTAGACACAAACAAAACAAGGAGCCAATAAAAGCTTACTCATCAGCTTAGTACTTTGTTTTGCTTTGTATGGCTTTAGGAGACTATGCTAAGGGCACAATGTAACACCCAAAGGAGAACTGCATAAACAAAGATCAACTCTAAAATCTGCCAGCAACAACACTGGTATTTAAATTTCACGACATTTTTGCCATTAGGAGACATTCCGTTGAAGAGCTACTCCTGGAATCCTAGGCAATGCTCTTCTCCGCCCACCCACCTGCTTCTGTGTCTGAGAGCCAACAGCCCACGCTCTAAAACCTCTTGTATTTCTGGAAGGAAAGAATAGGAATTGTTCAAGAGTCAATACAGGAAAGAGAATATTTATTTGTATTCCCCATTCTGCCACAAATGCATGTGTTCGTCCAAGGGCAAGGTAGGCTTTTTATCTGTATTACAAGGGTTTGGTTTGGTCTATTCCTTTTATACTAGTGTAGTGGTTCTACCAGTTTTATTCATCAGCATATAAGGGTTTCAAAGGTTTAACTCTCCTTAACACTTCACTTAGCGACCTCAAAAAATTATGTCAGATTTATGCTGTCCAGTGCAAGCATCTCCGCAACTAACAGTTTTTTCCCAACTGTAATTAAGGAATATGGGAATGAATAGACAAAGCTTTCACTATTACTTAGTAAGACACAGTTTAAATGTGATTTCATTACTAGCTCATCTTTTTGTTAGCACTGCAAGTTACAGCAGCACCTTCTTCATAGGCAGCCCTCACCATACAGAAATCACAAAACTACTGTTTCCAGGTTTTAAATAAGCACTTTACTTGAAAAATTACACTCACTCCAAACTTTTTTTTCCTGCCATTACCTACAGAGAAAGAAAAGAGCAGGCCCTAGTTACTTGAGATAGCTGTCCCATGCACAAGATACCCATCATTATGGTTTCATCCATCAAGAGTAATGAAGTAGTTATCATCAACAGCCAAAACCTGTCTTCTTGAGGGCGACTCACTTGTAAATTGAGCTTGCACCTCATGCTACAGTGTGGGCTGTAATACTGAAAAATAGCAAGGGGAAGGGTAGGAAGAATGAGAGATGGCACAAACATTGCTTTGCTACAGGGGCCTTTGTAATTGCCCAAACACCATGATGAGTTTGTATAAACATTCTGTGGCTGAGGATTTGCACTCACCTCACTTTTCTGCAACAAAAACAAACTGAACACAGTAATTAGCAGTAAATAGTTTTTTCCATTTCCATTAGTAGCTCATAAAGACAGGCACTAATATGAGCACCACTCAGGTCACTGCCCAGTCATGACAGCTTTACAATGAAGCTAAAATAAGTTCCACTACAACAGCAAATATGAGAGTCAAATTCCCTGGTAGGACAGACACAAGGTTACACAAGCATGCTGTTACAGACTATGGTAAGAACACTTAATGACGAATCACTCATATATTTCCCCTAATTACAATTTCTCACAACAAATCCTGTCAATATTTAACAGACATACCCAAAAACAAAGAGGGGGTTCAGTTTGCTAGAACAGATTCTCTTGCCAAATATCTTGACATAACACCTATTCACAGAGTTACAACTGACAAAGTACAGTGTACAAGAGACACCATGAGTAACAACATGTTCATGATTGTATTCCTGTTTCTGGGCCAGGAAAACTTTAAAGACCTTCCCTCTTTTTTTCTTCTCATGTACAATCAACCCAATTCCATCAGTCTTTGGTTCTCTTAGGAATCTGCCTTTGGAAAGAACTCAAACCATAGAATTTATTAGTAGCCACATGGAAATACAGCATGAGATCAGTCACTTTGAATTGTCAAGCAGCCAGCCCGTTAAAAAGTAACATGTAGACGTGACTTCAGCTTCAATATTAACCTCCCGTGACTCACATATAAAACACATTTCAGTCTTGACTCAACATTTAGGAGAAATGGACAAATAATCAACATGAGAAAACAGAGACAGGTATAACATTGCTCTGATTGCATCTACATATATATAGAATCGTCCAAGACAGTAATCTTTTTACAGTAATTGTTTGTAGTTTATTTTCTGTTCTCTGACTTTCCCATCTAAATACAGAGACTGAGTATATGGCAGCCTGCGTGACACACTGGTTCCTTCAGAAGAATTCACTGAGGAAAAAGTGGGGGTTTTCATTTGAATATTTCTTCAAACTATATTTTATGAGTTGGTGCTTAATTATATCAGAGGTTTAGATTATTGTTTTTATTTCAAGAAATCTAATTTGGTAGATGAAGAACATGAGAGTACAATTTTAATCAATCTCCCTTTAAACCTCTTAAAATAACACTGGCTGATGACTACTCGTGAGACAGCAAGCTATTCTCTCCTCATCAGCTGAATATATCTTTCTGATGTATTTGCTGGGATATCAGTGACAAACCATAACAACATGAAGGAAGTAAATATAGCTCAGCTTACACTTCACTGAAAAATATTTCTAATCTCCTTTTTGTCACTCAAATCACACCTAGCTGTAATGATTTCCAAATGCTACGGGTTGTTACCAGTGGCTTTCCCACAGAAGCAACATCAATCTAAAGAATGGTTTTAAGGCAAGAGCATTCTTTCAGCAGCCTACCAGAACTATCAAATAATTTAATGCAGTAGGTCACTTATTTGAGGCGCTACCATACTAGCCAATTTTATCAAGTTAACAAAATAGCTTGTTCAAGATAAAATCCTAGAAGTCGCTAGAGAGCACTCTGCCTGTTGCCTTTGTCAACTTTTAATTATGTCATGTTACCAACAAAATGCCAAAGCAGAGCACAAGTGATAGCATACAGCATGTCTGAGTAAAGATATTTTTAGCCTGCAATTCAGTCAGCACTCTTACAACGGCTAGGATTGAAGCCCAAGACAGCCATGTTACTGTATACAGGCCAATGCAATTACATGTTGAAACACGTTGAGAGAATGTGATGGTAAACCGAAGTTAACAATAGGTAGAGCAGCAGTAGACACAGTTGCTCTGTGCTAGTGGATGTCTTTATTGGCAGAGCATACACTCACATCTCACCCATCTTGATCAATAGTCCACAAAGGAAAATATTACAACAAATGACAGTTTTACTCCAATTCCTTTCACTATGGTTTAGTGCTCATGAAAGACCGACAATGTTTTCGCAATCTTGAAAATCAGTACCTTTTTACCTTCACTGGCAGTTTTTCAAATGACTTAGCTTTGTCGACACTAAAACGAGCTCATTGCAATCTTACCCTGAAAATACTGCCAATGAGGAGACAACTCAGTCCTCACCCTGCATGCTTATGAACTTCTGTGATGAGATAGCAGTTACAGGACTGTGTTTAAATAGCATTTTCAAGGATGCTTTTAAACAATCTGTCTTTCATAGGACTGAACAAAAATATTTTAAAATTTCTTTTCTCTAAGTTGGGAAGTTTTTATGCATTCAACTGTTAGCTCTTAATTAAAAATTTTAAGCTCTTATTGTATTTTTAACCTCCAGAAGTCACATTTTCAGGCTTTTCCCCTACCACCTATATAGCCTTTTTTTATTCTCCCCAAAGAACGAAAAATACCTAATTAATACCTAAGCTTGCTGTGTAACAGACAGCTTCAGACTTAGGACCTATATGTCTTAATAATTCAAGACTATCAAAACAAAACAAAAAAATGACACCACACTGACATACGTCCTACAGGAGAAGTGATCAAATTGATCTATCAAATAGTAATGACTTTCGTACACTGAAACTGCAGCTGAACACTAATCAATGATGTCAAGAGTAAGGCTGTGTTTCATTACCAGTTTCCCAGGACCTCTAATCTTTCTTATAGAGTTTCTGAAAACTAGCCTAAACAGTATTCTCTTCCTCTTCAATATCTTTGTACAGATCAACATTAGGAGATGTTTCTTTCAAAAACTGACCCCTTGACAAAAGAAAGAATACAAGGAATATACGTATGTTTCTGAAGACTTTCAAGTTCAACATATTAGAGCACATCCAATTAGCAAAGAAAGAATATTTATATCTTGAGATAATTCTGTCCATTTCCAGATTTCAATCTTACTCCAGGTCCTTGTTTATCTAAAAGGCACTTTTTTTGAGTGCTGATCACTTCTCTTCTGCAAGTGAAATAAAAGCATCATGAAAATTGAACTCTCAGAATCTGAATAGTAAAGTCCAGAAATGCAAAGGTGTGGGCATATTCTAGACTTATCAGGAATTCATATTTATAACTGTGCTTGCTTTTTTCCTTCACATTTCAAAATTAAGCAAAAAGGTCCATGAAGACAACAGGAAACCTAAAAACATAATTCAGTACTGAACTGAGAAACAGATTCTAAGTCTCAGAAACTATACTACTATAACTATACTTCTAAAACTATACTTCTCTACGTTCTGAAAGATCAGAATCTTCTACTACTTCCCCAAAACCAATCAGCTTCATTAGAAAAATGGCTCATTTTCCTTCTTTAGCCAAAATTCAAACTACAAGAAGCTTCTTAACTACAGTAACACACACATAAGGCAGACTAACAGTCAGTAAAACCATCATACAGTAGCTGAAACAATACTGAAGACAAATTAACTTTTTAATTAGGTTAAAAAAAGCCAACAATTGAACTCAGCATCTAAACAAGAACAGTTACCACCTACAAGGCAATTATAACGAATTTGAATGCACTACTTTCAATAATCCAAGTTTACTTCTGTTCCAAAAAGGGAATAAAACAGAATATTTCAGTTGGGAGGGACCTACAACAACCATTGAGTCCAGCTGCTTGATCCCTCAGGGCTGACCAAAAGTTAAGGCACATTTTAAGGGCATTGTCCAAATGTCTCTTAAACACTGATAGGCATGGGGCATCCACTACCTCTCTAGGAATCCTGCTCCACTGTTTGAACACCCTCTCTGTAAAGAAATGCTTCTTAATGTCAATTCAAAACCTCCCCGGCATAGCTTTGAACCATGCCGACACATCGTATCACTGGATATGAGGGAGAAGATTTCAGCACCTCCCGCTCCACTTTCCCACTGTGGAAAGATGGCATAAACAATCAAACATAATGAAGAGTATTACAATATAAAATGCATCATGCATAAGACAGGAAGGGAATCCTTGGGTCACAGGCAAACAAAACAGTGAATACTAAATCCAGAAGAGTTGTACTTCTTTCTGCCTTATACAGCCACAAGACAAAATATCTTGTATTATAATCAAAGCAAAACAAAAAATTCACAGTGAAATGAGAGTCCTTCAACTATGACCAGCAATGGCCATTGCATTACATTAATCATTTAGAATACCAACACAGGCTAGATGAGACACATCTGTCTGAAAGAAAATGTCATGTTTTACTTATACCTTGCTTTTCCACTTGTGAATAAAGCCTGCATGCCATACTTGTGGCCACTGGCCAGTTATGGGCCTTCTGCAGTTGTAAGAGAAGTTTGATTCAACTGGTAGCATGATACCAAGTACTTGAAAAAAAAATTATGGGCACAAGGAAGAAACGTGTCTAGCGACTGAAAAGCACAAATAGTGTAATTTGCCCTAGCAGTACATTTACTTCCTCAGGCACACAGTTTTTCAAAAAATGGACACCTTCAAATCACATTACAGTTTCCTATAAATACATCCAAACGAATCAGTTAGACAAAATCCACTAATGAAGGAACCTTTTGCAATTCAAAAAGCAATAGCCTTAGAATCAACACACTTCCATAACCAGACACAGGTAAGCCTGCAACTCACCTCCTTTCCTTGGAACTCACCGTTATCAGCCTTCTCGGTCCTTGAACCCTTTTTCAAGAACTAAGTTTTTTAAAAAATACCACACCAAAACACAAAGAAAACCCCACAAATTCACTTACTTTTCAAAGGCAATGGTCAGTCACAGAGGTCCTTGTGGCCCTTCAGATAGGGCAGCACAGATGTACCTCACAGTTTCAGTAATCTGCCCTTTCTTCCAAAGGTCACAGGAAACAGCACCATTTTCTTTCTCTCCTTGTTGCTTGTTCCCTCTTCTCCAGCTGCTCATCAACTTTAATTGCTCGGGCCCTGCAGGACTGCTACACCTCTCATATACAAGGAATAAAGCTCAAAAAGTATCCTTAATTCTCTGCCTAGTGAACCTGAGAGAGCCACCCCCAGGAGAGAGACACCAAGACCTCCCATAAAGAGGGCAAGGGACTCCAGATTTTTTGCAAATTAACTACTTCACAATTCTAGAGATGAAGGGGGGGAAAAAGAACCCCTTTGTGCATGAAGCCAAAGGTCATGCTCCAGGGACAGCTGCTGCAGTATGGTAATAAACAGAGGATAGATATGTAGCTCTTTCAGTTTCTCCACTTCCAATAAAATACCAAGTGTTTCCGAGTATGAGAAGTCTATTTATGTCTGTCCCACAACTAGAAAAGTGTTGCATGCCCTGCTATTGCACTCTTTCCTTGCAAACCTTACTGTTAAACAGCCTTGTAGTAATGAAGAAAACAGACAGGATGTGCTTTTGCAGCTAGCCTTACCTTGCATATGATCCTGAGATGAGTAACCTAGCTGGCACTGCTATGAGAGCTATAGCTACCTCCTTTGCCAGACCTGAGATCACGCCAGGTGATTCACAACAAACATGCTGAAAGAGGCCAGAAACTTCATCTTCTTGCTGATAACAGAGCCATCAGAAAAAAACATACACAAAATCTCCAGGCAGCTCACTAGCAGCTGAAGAAACAACTTCACCTCTGAAGCAGTAACTTGGGTCTGCAATACTTATTTGCAATTCTTAAGAAAATTCTTAGTTTATCAACTTAACTTACAAACGTTGAAGGGCTCATTAGTAAATCTGAGACAACTAGCTTCAAAGAACAGCACTGAAATGTCTTGTATTTTTATTTTTGAATCAAGATCAACGCTGCTACAATTATCTTTCTAACTGGCATAGTCTGTAGTTTCTCAGCAGAAGATAGCATAGAAACCAAGATGAAGGCATAACACTCTTTCCTAAACAGGGAAATACAAGCTATTCTGTAAGGGCATTTTATTCAAACATAATCATGTATGCTATATACAAGAGGAAAATTACATCACTTTACCTATATCAACAGTTAAAGAAGCACAACTAGTCTACCTACACAAAGCACAAGATACACACCAACAGAAGATATTTTTGTGGCTGACAACCATAAATCTTCAGAGAATATACATCTCTAATTACTGCATGTAATTACATGGTCCTTACTTGACTTTATATTACAACTTGTTTATTTATGCACCTTTTTCTCATCTTTGTGACATCAAGAGTTAACTGCTAGTAAACACAAGGCAACAACTGTCCAAGTCTAATTTTTCCTAGTATATATACTTTGCCTTAAAAACCACTCTACAACTACAATTAAAAGGAGATGAAGCTACTTTTCCAGTCATCTCACTCTTATCTATTCAGCCTACTGAGTACTGCCATCTAAAATGATGACCAATATGACCAAAAAATTAATAATCATGCAGTATCCTTGTTTAGCAATAGCGACTAGGCATCTGTGATCAAAATTAGCAATTTTTCAGGGATTTAATTCAAATAAATATCCTACCCACAAAATAGATAGTCAGTTTAGAAGTATGATTCCTAAAGTCAAGCAGTCATACTGAAAGTAAAAGAAAAGGCCTAAGCCTTTTTCTCTTTTTTTTGCTTTTTTTTTTTTTAAGCATTCTTAAAATACTGGGAATGACAGAATTATTTCTTTTTAAGTATTCAGAACTGCAAACTGCAATGCATTTTTTTAATATATATGTGTTAAGCTGATGACATGTGGAAAATGAGTCTCTCTCACCTTTACTTTAGTAGTTTCATATGCCAGATGGTTGCAGATGTTTCTAGGTAGCTGGGTCTACTAGAGAGCTCACTGCTACTTTTGTCCCAACTTGTTCCTCTGCTAACAGTATGTAACAACATTCCTCACTGTCTTATTAATAACTGTAATACAATATAAAGTTAATATTAATATAATATATCCAGGTGGTGTGGAAAGTGATGACAGAGGTGTAGTGGCTGGCGCTCTTTCCTCTGAGCCAGTAATGAAGTAATATCCTAGCACATGGGCACAGCCTACTGAAGCACTGTTTACCAAAGAAGGTGTATAACCCCAGTCCACTCAGGGTCACCAAAAAACACTTTTTGAAAGAGCAGAGGTATCAACCTGTCCTGGCTGAATTTCCATCAGAGAAGAGGGCTGTAAAACCAAGTAGTGCTCTGATAGGTGATAATGTGATGGATGGTCAACTTACAGCCCAACTGCCTTGCATATAGTTGCACAAGGGTTGTAATGCTCATCCTTATCATGCAGTGAGTGAGATTAGACAGAAGGAAAAGGGACTCTCATTTAGACCTCAGTTACTTGTGGAGCAGGACAGCTGTTCAAGCACAGGAAAGAGAAAACACTTCCTGAAAGTTTTTAGAACTTTCGTTCTTATTTGGGACAACACAAGAAGAGAGGAGACTGAAACACACCAGATCCCATGTTTTTCTCTGACCATTCCTTCACCAACATAGATACAGGCTGAAATCATCTTAGTCTTGCTAACTGAAACCATTGGCAATTTTCATACAGCACTTGGAAGAGTTTAGAAGAAAAGAGGTAACTAGAATTGGTTTTGAAAGAAAACATTACAAGTTGTAACTGCAAGTACAAGACTTGAAAGCCTAACTTCTTCCTGTTCACCTCCTCTGTTGGGTTACAAGCCTCTGTTAGATTTCAAACCTCTTGTAAATGCGTGGTGATGTGACTTTCTAAACACTGCATCTGACCCAGCTGCAATTTCAAAATTGAACAGTGCCTGGAGAACTACCTACTGACATCATGTTCACTCACATCACTCTTGATGCTGAGCTCTACAAAGAATCTTGAGCCATGAGCAGACAAGCTGAGAGACTTGCAAGACAGGCAAGAAATGTCAAATTCAGGAATTAGACCTTCAGGACTAGTCTGGTCCCCTGCTTCTATAATACAGCTTTTAAGCCTAGATCAAACAACTGAACTAGAACTTGTCTAAACTATAACTTGTCAGAAGAACCTTGAAGAACTTCAAAGTCTTCTCAAATTAAACTGCAGAGATAAAGCCCAGCATTTGACAGTTATTTTGTATCAGCTGTATGGTTATCTCTGGATGTTTGAAGGCCCACACCACAGAAGACAATAAGCTGCAGGAGACTGGGCAGCTTTTCACAGCTGTGCTTTTGGATGGGTGTTTATACTCCCCCAGAGGACTCTGATGCAACTTGTGCTTTCAAGTCAGAAGACAGAGCTGCATCATACCCCCTCTGCCTTTACAAATACTTCCCTAGAAACTTCAAGCACACAGGGTCCATCTCTCAAAGCATAAGACTTTGTCACCTCCAGAAATACTTGGCTAGATCCAGAACACTTTGGAAACCTGCTGGAAATTACCATTGTATTAAATCTCCTCTCCTGGCAAAGGATGAAAAGGGATGATGTCCCCCTGCCTTGGGGAGAATATGAAAGACTGAGATGTCTTGACAATCCTCAACTAAAGTATTCCCCAGTCCTCATTGGTGACACTTGTAGAAGTTATCAGCCAGTTTCTCCTGCCTATGGGTTTATTTTCCCCAGGACAATGATGATATTCCAGTTTCTATCTTCAATTCCTCAGCTCCCATGAAGAGAAAACAACCAACCTAAAAATGTTCTCTTCAGAGAATGGCTGCCCTATGTACCACTACCTCCAGCAGGATCAGGATCCGAACATCCTCTCTTCTCCTGCTTCATCCTAGAATCTGTAAACCAAGGCATTTTTTAATGGAAACTCAGGGAAAAGAAGCCAGTTAGCAGGTTTTCTGCTCTCAGAAAACCTGAGGTTGATGCCAGGATATAGCCTGGCATCGAGTTCAGTGCCAAAGCTGAGTTCCATGCCAGGACACAATCCAGTGGAACAGACCCTGTTATCAGTTTACATCACACCATGCTCGAGAGTCAGTTTTGGCTTGAATCTAGGGCTAAATCACAGCAGCTCAAGACGGAAATCTGGATGGTTTCTTTATGAATGAAACTCCCAAATCCCTCTAGTGCTCATTGGATTTATTTGCTTATACCACTGTTTTATGAATGACACTGTTCCTAATTACAAATTCTTGGAAGAGATTGAAACACAGAAATTGCCTCCAGTTTTCTCAGAGGGAACAGGAGGTCAAAGCAACTATATTTATAGCATTATATCTCCCCTTTCCATCATGACCATCAGTACACCATATGCACTGAGAGACTTTTTTGTTTTTTCATTATTACACGAAGTGTTTAAATTCTTGATAAATTAGACGATGTGATTTCCTGTATTATTGTAAACACCTATTTCTTACAGAGCTGCCCCAATGCTGAACAGTACTGTGGAATGTGAAATCAGAATATGGCAACATACTCAGCATGTTGTAATTACATGAATAAATTATAATGAAGATGATCTCTAAAAAAAGCACACCAGTTGACATCGGCCATGTATATATATCCACTCTCCTGAAAGACCCTGTGTCAGCAAGTCATAAGTATCAAGTAACTCAAAGCAATTCAAAACCAACAAACCCAAAGTACCAAATTAGATTCAAAGCACATTACTGGCATTGGGCCTGATCCACAAATTTAGATCCAGTTTTGAATTTTCTCAAGTTTCACATAAATGGGCAAAAGGGACATCTGAATTCAGAGTTGGGTCTAGATCCAGTTATTGTTCATCCAGCAGGCAGTAAGGGAGATCTAAAATCTTCAGAAACAAAGCAGTAACCACCAAATCCAAAATGGCACCTTGGAGAGTCAAATCAATATAAGCAACCCACAAAAGCTCTGCCATGTGGCTTACTTACTCAGCAAGAACTGGTAGATTTGGCAAAAAATATCACAACAGAATTTGTGGTACCTGACATAGTGTCACCATCCAGCACCAAGGCACCTGAAACCATGGGGTAAGCATTCCTGATGGTAGTGCCCTGCCCCACGGAGTTGAGTTCAGCACACGCACACCAGACATGCCTGCTGCACACACAAGGCAGCATGAGCACAACCCGGAGTATAGCAAGCTGCTTCATCCAGGGATACGACTGTAGCGAAAGGCGTGCATGCAGACAGAAGCGGGGGGGGAAAAGGGTGAGCGATGAGGTTACAACTAGGCACCTAATTCCAAGTGAAAGAGGGATTGCAGACACCTTTCTTCTCAGTTTTCCCTATCAACCAGTTTAGGTGCTCCACCTCATCCAGATACTTGATTCATTCAGGGGAGTAAAGCCCATCCTTCAACTATACTTGCATATTTAAAGAGAAGAAGTAGAAAACCAAACATATGAAATTGAGTTGTACTTCCAAAGAACTGGAATAAAGAAATGCTGCCCTTCGGAGTCAAACACTAACATCTGTTAGTTACAGAAAAACTACTAATGGCAAACTATGACAGGTCAGAATGTCAAAGCGTTTTTCATTTGAGTTTTAAATGGCTTTCTTAATAATTGTTTATAGTATTTAACTAACAATGACTTGCAATATGCGAGTTATTTTATTAACTACAAAAATCCTGTCGTCACTACAAATTTCAACTTCGCAATGGTGAAATCTGTCACCCACTGAAATGAGGTGGATTCCCACTATTGACTTCACTCTCTCAAGTATCTACAAGGAGATGTACAAACCACCCAGCAATTCCAAGGCAGCAAGCTGGAACCTCTGTTCAGACAATAAGTAGATATTCATCCAAGTCAAAAGATGCTAACATAAAACTGATGAACAAAAACTAGCATTGACCATTCCATTTCACCAGCAAAAAGGCCAACAGTTTATAAGATTTCATTAATTATTTAGACATCAGCGATACTATGTATTGGAGATATAAACTCTTAAGTGTGTTTCAAGATATTTTGCTCTAGTCATCATGAAGATACTACATGGACCATTAATCCATTAACTCAGTAATTTTCAAAGTAATTAATCAATCAAGCCTCAAATGTGTCAATGTGAACTGACACCTGAATTTCAACCTATGCTCTGCTTTGACTGCTGCATTCCTCCGAGATCACAGAGTTTGTCCTGATCTCTGGGAGAAATGGAGCAAAATACTTCTCAGTCAAGTAATGAAGAGATTTTCTAGAGACCAGGTGAACACAGTCTTGAGGAAAAGCTGCAGAAAGAATATCCCCATCTCTGAAAAAGAAAACGGAAAGCCTGTCCTTAAAAAGCAACACAAACCAGTGGGTTCTACAAAATCACATACACAAAGATGTAATGCCAAACACAGAGAGGCAGCACTAACTGCAAGTCCACACAAAGAACTAAGCTTTCATTATAACTAGTAAAGGTAAACAAACAAGTCTAATTAACCCTTTTTTTTCTTCTTTGTAGAAACTAAGAGAAGGCCAAGAGACATAATTAAGGCACTCTAGAAACAGTCCCTGGTTCTGCAAACACAAAGGTAACTGTAACCATGTAAGCAGATTTCAATGAGCCTGCTCCACATCATTAAAACAGCAGAAAAGAGTCAAAACCTCAGATTAACAAGTCCCTAGGCCAGGATTTGCCCTTAGCAGCGCAGCTATCTTCCCATAGCTGGTTTTACAGCACCTCTAGAGATTTAGGCCATCTATCACCCAAAGTCTGCAAGTCCAGTTTCCAAACATTACATTAGTTTAAACTGAGAGACACACTGCACACTGAAACATAGGGCAGGAACTAAAAATATAGAAGTGTCCACAGATTTTGGGTGGTTCCTAAGCCACTAAACCTAGCGGGGGGGGAGAGGGGTGTTACTATAGGATTGTCAAAAAAAACGGCCAGTACTCAAAGCAAAGTAAAAGCAAAACACAAGACAGTGGAATACCCTTGAAAATGAGGTTGAATTAACTGTAAATTCAAATTTTAGATTATCATTTTATTAACTTCATTAGGTGTCAGAATCCATCCTGCCTTTCTTTTAATTAGCTCTGACTCCAAAACAAGCCTCCCTTGAAAACAATGGGACCAGTCTCTGAATTGGGGACAACTGAGCACATGAAAACAGAATTGACCCAGCGCACTAAGAGCTTCCAAAGGTTTTGTGCATTAGGCAGAGCTCTCTTCACTGGATGCTGTATCCTTGGCAACTATTATGCTAGAACTGTTCTACAAATGCAAAACTTCTGTCTGCTCCAAGAGCTTTTCTCTGAAATACTTTTATGGAGTTTTGGATAACCTTAAATCTAAGGGCACACACAGCCCTTTGTCATCTTCCCACAAGCTCCCAAGAGCAAGATATAATACAAGTGATGTTAAGACAGTTAACTTTCCTCCCACTTCATCAGAAAGGGAATAAAGTTTTACAACTTATACTTTGTTTCCTTGTGGGAAAAAAAAAGTGGGCATTTTTCCTTTTTTCTTTGGTGCACTCTGAAGAACTAATGTGCAGATAGAAGATAATTATGAAAGGACATTATTATTATGCCAATCAATGGCATTGCTTTGAAAACTGAAAATTCAAGGATCATGCCCGGGTGCCTGACTTCAAGGGCAGAACCACAGATGCTAGCATACGTATTAGAAGAAGTATGCAAGAAGAGATAGGTAAGATTTGGCAAGGGCTGTGTCAGTAACATGCTGCAGCTCTTCGCGAGGGGGACCAGCAGTACCAATTGTTTCAAGGGCAGCAGACAGACTGCTATTTTTACTAAAGCCCTGGCTGTAACCGCCTAGCCCATTAAACCGTACCACAGCAAAGCTCCCAGCCCGCCTGCGCGACCCTGCTCCTCGCAGCTCGGCTCTCCTTAAACAACACGTTACTCCTCAGTATCCCCAGATATTCAGACATCGTTAGCAAGGGACAGGGATGTAGTACTTGATACGAAACTAGGGCTTTGGTTTGGTGGGGATTTTTTCCTCTCCTGAGGAAAACGTACGGTAGCTACAGCTAAGACAGAGGAGGAAGCTGCCCTTGAAGGTGTTTGGGAACACACGAGAGCAGCGGAGGGCATCCCCCAGGGACCTATGGAAATATTTACACTGCTGGGGCTAGGGATAACGCCCGGCGGGGCAGGGATAACGCCCGGCGGGGCAGAGGAGCCGGCGAGGCAGTGATAACGCTGGCGGGTAGGGATAGCGTTCGGCAGGGCAGGGGAATCAGCGGATAGGGCTAACGTCCGGCGGGGTAGCGATAATGCCGGCAAGCAGGGATAACGCCTGGCGTGGCAGGGATAACGCCGGCGGGCAGGGATAACGCCGGCGAGGCATCCCCTCTAGCCGGGCGCCTTCCCCGCGCATCCCGCCGGGCGCGGAACCCCCGCTGCCGCCCCGCAGGGACCGGGATCCCGAGGGGATGTCACTGCCCCGATCCCGCACACCCCCCCCGGCCACCCCTCCGGCGATACCTTCTGCGGAGCGCGGAGGAGGCGGTGCACCCCAGGCAGCTGCGTGGCGAGCGGGATGTCCTCCCGGAAGGTGTAGAGCGGCGGGCGGGTGGGCTCGGGGAAGTTGGTGCTGTTGAAGGGGTCGGTGTCATCCAGCAGCTGCACCCGGCACACCAGTGTGGCCATGGCGCGTCCATCCACCGCAGCGGTGCGGGGCACGGGCGGCGGGAGCGGGGAACTCCCAAGTCACCGACACTGAGGTGCTGCCTGCGTTCCGTGCCCGCCGCAGGCTGGAAGCGGCACTCACCACCCCGCCGCAGCCTCCCGGCTCACAGCCGCCGCGCCCCGGCGAGGCAGCCCATGGCCCCCTTCCCCGCCGGGATGCACGAGTGCGGGGAGCGCGCTTCAGGCGGAGGGAAGGAGCGGGTAGAACGGCGGCAGCAGCAGCTCCCCCATTCCCAGCCGCTGCGCGCCGAGCGGGCAGCGGGACTGCGGCGGCTGGCGCGGGCAGCCCTGCAGCGCCGCGCTCAGAGCGGGCAGCGACCCCCAGCGGCCGTGGGCGGCGCCGCCCTCCTCCCTCCCCGGCGTGGGGAGACCTCCCCGCGGCTGGCGGGAAGGAGAATCAGCCCGGGATTCCCCGCCTCTGCCAGGCAGGGCGGAGCGGGAAGAGAAAGCAAGGAGGCCGCGAGCCTCACCCGCTGCGACAGGGGAGAGGCGCTCCCTCCGCCGCCCTCCCCTCTCAGGGCAGAGACCTTCGTCTCGGGGCGGAGTGACGTTGCTTGTACTGAGCTCGGCCTTGCTGACATAAACATCCCAGGAGTCCTAAGTCACAGACTCACAGGATGACCTGAGTCGGAAGGGATCCACAAGGATCATCGAGTCCAACTCCCACCCCTTTACAGGACAACCCCAACATTCACACCGTGTGTCTGAGGGCATTGCCCAAATGTTTCTTGAAGCATTCCATAACTGCTTTCCTGGGGAGCTGTTCCAGTGCTCCACCGCCCTCTGGGTGAAGAATCCCTTCTTACTATCCAACCTGAACCTCTCTGTTACATCTTTCTGCCGTTCTCTCGGGTGCTGTCATTGGTCACCAGAAAGAAGCTATCACTCGCTGTCTGTTCCTTCTCCTTCCCTTGTGAGGAAGCAGTAAACTGCTATGAGGTTCCCCCTCAATCTCCTCTCCTCCAGACTGAACAGATCAAAGTGACTTCAGCCGCTCTTCATACGACTTCCCCTCTAGACCCTTCACCAGCCTTGTGGCCTCCCCTGGACACTCCCCAGTACTTTGATGCCCTTTTTATACCGCAGTGCCCAAAACTGCACACAGTGATTACAGTGGGACTGCACTAGCACGGATTAGAGCAGGACAGTCACCTCCCTCGACCAGCTTGCAAAGCCATGCTTGATGCACCCCAGGACACGGTCTTTATTGTAATATTTATCCAGTTCAAAAAGGAAGCTTTAAATAATACCCCCTTCAAAAATAAAAAGTTTTAGAAACTGACCTGAAACCAGGGTATTTGACCAAGATCATTGGGTGGGTTTCTCTGTATTTATACAAAACCCTTTTTGCCATTGGGGTTGTACATCCTAAGGGTTCATTTGGCTTCCCAGAGCATGCAGCCCGGGAAGTATCCCCACCCTGGACAGATGACACCCCAAGAGTTGTCTGGCTTCACACCTTGGCTGCCTCAGACCCATTATTCCTTCCTTCCTTCCTTCCTTCCTTCCTTCCTTCCTTCCTTCCTTCCTTCCTTCCTTCCTTCCTTCCTTCCTTCCAGGGGAACTCGAGGACAAAGTGCTGCACGCTCAGTCAGGCACAGAGCACAGCATCACACTCTTTGAGTTGAATCTGCACTGTGTTGCTGAGTCTGCAACTGCATCTGCATGGAATCGAGGATGCCTGTGCCCTGGTCTTCACTCTTGGGGACAAGAGGCACAGAAGAAGGACCATGAATTAAGTTACAGGTGAAATACAGGTAATGAAGTTTCTAGCTGTCCTGGGGGAATGGCTGCGTTTCTACAGGCTGAGCATCTACCCAAGAGGATGGCACCATACTTCATGGCTGTGGTTCATGACTGCCTATCCTCTCTTCCTTCGCAGAGAGGGCTATGGAACAAGAGCTGTAGCACTGTTAGAAACAGAAGGCATTTATCACAGAAATGTCTTAAGCAAGAAAGCATGACCTCTAGATCATAGTGTTTGCATGAAGCAACTGTTTCCTCCCAACATATTACTGGTTTGGGAGTATTTGTCAGCACTGGGACAAAAGGGGATTTCTATCCACACGTGGCATGTCCTTCTGATTCTGTTGTTCTTGGGAATAGCTTGTTTTGCCAGCAGTTATGCAGATTTTAAGAAAAGAGCATCTAGCATGAAAACTTCTCAAAACAAGGAGGATTTTAAAACGCAGAAACTATTGTGCCATTTCAGATATTTCACTGTTGATGTTTTATCCACTTCTTTTTTCCTTTTCTCTCAGCATGGACAAGAGAAATGGCCTATGGGTTGAGTCATCCCATTTCATATCACCACCTCTCAGTTGTGATTCTCATGCACCATCAGAAAGTTATACATTGTGAAGTCCTGGTTTTGCATTGTGAATCTAAACAATTTAAAATTCATGTTTTACAAGGAAATTTATTTTTGTATCTGCTTTAGTACCAAAAATTTAGTTTCTAGAGAAGAGTATTGCTGCGTATCTGTCTGTTTATTTATGTTTTATGTTTTTGTCACCATGTAAATTTAAGATTAAACAGGACATTTTGGTTTTGTTAAACATAATTTACTTAATTACCATTTATATTTAACTTCTATTTTTCTATAACAAATTTGTTCATTTTCTGCTAATCAATGATCAATACAAGGTAACACAAGATTGCTGTTCTTGCTATTCATTGGATTAATTCTGAGTTTTGCTAAATTGATCTATGGAACTTGTTGTATTACAGAGACATTAATACTTGGAGGAAGTTTTAAATAAATCAAGGAAGTCAATATTTTGCATAGAGTTTATGTGATAGCATTTGCTATCTTTCCTTCAATACCAGAAAGTGAAAACAAAGGATGAGCGCAATCCTTGGAGATCAGATGACTCCAAGACACAATATCAAAATGTGTAGCCATTACTCTAAATCCCACAGGGAAGATTTAGACATTGTCCGTTATGATCTTCAACTGGATAGCCAAATACAAGGTGGCCAGTGGAGATATGTTTTATGACCAGGCTGCAGAAATAAATTTAAGTGATACAAAGATGAAAGGATCCTGAGTCAGTCAGAGCTTTGCCTATACTTTTTCCTAATTGTTAACGTCCCTTAAACCAATATAGACCTCTAATTTTTAGAAGCTGGTTTTTATTTGAATTTGAATTGAATCAATACAGGTGGAAAGAGGAAACACAGATCTGCTACATGAAACAGAATAACATTGCAAAGTCAGTGTGCATGTGTATGTGTGTGTGTACAGGGAGAGATACATGTCTAAATTCCATATCTGAATGGTTTTCTACATCTCTACAAATTCTTCAGAGGCCTTCTGAATCTGCAGTCTCTTTCCATCAGCCTGAGC
The DNA here is from genome assembly GCA_033558235.1 of Neomorphus geoffroyi. Taxonomy (NCBI): domain Eukaryota; kingdom Metazoa; phylum Chordata; class Aves; order Cuculiformes; family Neomorphidae; genus Neomorphus; species Neomorphus geoffroyi. The sequence goes on from JAUMJM010000002.1 coordinate 25,546,015, forward strand.
CATGGTTTTGTATAGTTTGCTCCCTCCTCTCCCAGTCATCAGTTTCTGCTCCTGCAGCAATGCTATAACTTATCCTCTGACAAGTTCTTCCCCTGCATCCTGTCTGCTTTGCAGGTGGCAGGAGAGTGCCCTCTCTTCTCCTTCTCCCTCTCCCTCCCCTTCTCCCTGTCCCTCTTCCTCTCCTTCTTCCTTTCCCTCTATTCTCCACTCCTCTCTCACTTCTTCCTCCTTCTAAGGTTTCATTTATTCAGTGCAACAGTTAAACAAAGTTAGCAGGCAACTTGCCGTCTTGCCGTTGCCTTTTAAATTGACAAGATGGCTTATAAAAGACCTTAACACACAATAAAACATAGATGAACAGCCAGATACTGCCTGTCAGAGGCACATGGCATGAGGCACCATAGGCATTGCATCTGGAAAGACAATCAGAGTTGTGACAAGAACAGCATAATGTGGTTGTCTCTCCCCATTCCCCATCACAGAAGATAAGGTCTTCTCAAGAGAGAAAGATCATTTTCCTCAGCCATGCTGAACAAAATCAGCATTCAGGAGCTCTGAGAAATCTCCAGCAAAGTCCAGGCTGTGGTTCTTCTGCCTTCAGGTAGTTTCATAGACTAGTGAGTCCTCTTCCTGAGGCAAGCAACCAAGGTGCCCTGACTTTGGGGTCCTCAAGTCCATCTCACAAGCCCTTCCCAAAAATCAAAGCCTACTCACAATCAAGTAAAGTTCATGCTTTTAAGCTCTCAAGTTTTTTTTGAAAAACATAAGGGGGAAATCCCTCACATCCATGCATTTTTCAGGAATGAGACTTAGGAGTTTTAATTTAGGGCTGATTTATTCTTCTTAATTCATCCCCTTATTGGCATTTCTTAAAAATACATTGTTGAATGAGTTAAGATGGTGTGTCAAGCTTAAATTTGAATTTCATTGCTGCTGAAACCTCAATGTTAAAATAACAATTTTTTTCCTTTAATTTCATCTCTTCTATTAAAAATAAAAAATATATGTTCAATGGAAATTTATAGAAAGCATTTTTTTTCACCCAAAGACCACCCAGGCACAATGTAAATACATATTTAAGCAGTTTTAGAAATGATACTAGGTATCTGAGGTATGGGAATAGCTCCACTGGGAACATTAGTTTTTCTGGTATATCATCATGTCATACAGAACTGATGCATGATCATGAGATTACAATGTAAGCATATGAAGTCATCAGTCCTTTAACTTCTTTCTCTCTCTTGGACAAATTGAATTCCTTTCCAAATTTTATTTTTCAACTTCAAGCCAATTTTAGTTATGGGAGAATAAAACCAATTTTAACTTCCATGATTTATTAATTTAACATTAATAAAGCTGAAAAAATAGCAGTCTATTTGGTAATGATAATCAAAATGGGCTTACAAACCACTGGAATTAAGGTATGGTAAGGAAAGTGCTGACAGATCATTTACTGTAGTGATAGGAAGAGTATTGCTTCCTTATCTGCACTATGATCTGTAAATAACGCCTAGTTCTCTTAGCGAAGTGTGGAGAGTGATTTATTGTCATTGTTAGTGTGGACAGGCAAATAACATAACACGCTTCTCAAAATAATGGCATGTAAGTGAAATCCAGTCTGTCACAAGACCAAGAATAATACTGTGGATTTCAGCCTCCTTCATACACAAATCTCAAAGCTCTTTCCTACCATTAAATGTTGCCTGCTTATTCCCACCCCACAGATGGGGACGCTGAGGAACCAGTGGTTTGAGGATACAATTCTAACATGATTTTTTTTTTTTTTACAGAGGTAGTTTATTTACCAATTGCAATGGGAACTCAATTGGCTGTCCTATGACTGGATCACAGAAAATGTTTTCTGCAGGGAATAGTAAAGTCTAACTTAGCAGAAAGCTTTTTCTTTGGGAGGTAAAGACTTGTAATGGCCCTGAAGACTGTCAGTGATCTGAATCAAGCTTTAAGTGTGGAATCACACATTCAAATTCAGTAGATTGCTACTGAAAATTGTTCTCCTATCGTGTCTGATTAATACTGTATTAACCAGAATTTGAGATACACAATTCCAAAATCACTCCATGTCCAAAGATCCTACACAAATCTATAAAAAACATGCCCTTTATTTTTCCATGGATCATACTGTCCCAGGAAATAATCTGTTAGATGTTTGGATGGTTATCTTAAAGAGTTCTTATTTTCTATGCAAAGTCTTCCCCTAGGGTAGCCAGGTCTAAAAGATGTAACCTCTAGCAAGAGAACAAAAAAGTGAGGTTTTATGATGGGCACATTGCACAGTGACATTTAACAGAGTCACATCTGCAATCTCTTGCAGGACTCCTTCCTCCTTTGGCATAAAGGCAGGGAGGCTTCATTCATAAGCACAGATATTTTCCCAAAGGTTCCACCTTCTCCCTCTGCACACGGGTGTGTGCCAAGATACAGAATCATAGAATCATAAGGTTGGAAGAAACCTCTGAGATCATCGAGTCCAACCATGTCTGTATCCCCACTCAACCATATCCCTAAGAAACTCATCTACCATTTAATGCTCTAGTACTCTTCCTGCCTTATCCATTGCACGCTGCTTAAACCCTGTTCTGATGACAGAACTAATTTCCTCAAGAGATTTCCTCCAGTGCTCAGTACTATACCAGATTAATGCTTCATATCTATTTATTAATTTATTTTCACAGTGCTCTTCTACAGGGAGGAAGTTGTTTTACCCCCATTTAATGGATGCAGTGTTACCAGACAAAACGGAGATGAAGTCACTGCCATGGGCTGGCCAAGTCCGAGCTGCCTACAACCAGATTTCGAGACCTCTAAGAATTCCGCTTGTTAAAAACACAGCTGACAGTGACACAAGCAATACAAACAACAGCCAGGAACGTGATAGCCATTTGCTGGCAGCTGACCATAACTGAGAACTTTTGAAAAACTATCAAGACTCACTTCACTTTTTGAAGTATTTTCTAACGTGAGGAAGAATAGCCTTTCCTTGAGGGAAGCTGCACACTTTGGTTCGAAAGCTGAGTGTCTGAAATTTGCTTTAATTTGTGTCCTACCACCAACATAAACCCATCAATTAAGTAAACTTTCGAGGAGAAAAATAGTTTGTCACTTTGCATTTTGAGTATCTACTTTGCTTTGTGAATGTTCATTTGATGTGAACTGATCTAGAAAACAGGAAGGTTAAAATAAACAGGTCTTAATGTAAAAGTTCTTATGAGAAAAGACCACAGATGCTTGAATGTGTCAAAAAAATTATCTTCTGTAGCACTTAAAACTTGTATTGATGGTTGGGCTTTTAAATCCTAGGTTAGTTACCTGTTAATACTACTTAAAATGTGGTTTCCTCAGTCAGTGTGTACACATCCAACAAGTGTATTCCAGACTTGGACCAAGAATAAATATTTGTGGTTTGAAAAAAACACAGGGGAGTGTTCGTATCAATTTTTATAAACATGCAAAGTGACTGCAGATAATCCACTATTATTTATTTTGACGTAAAGAGTTCTATGCTGTTATAAACATCCGCAATGTAAAATTACTTGTTACTAATTTTGTAAACACAAGTTCATAAACAAATTTCTGGGAACAGTTAAATCAGGAGAATATTAGTCTTAGTAACCAATATTACCTACCCCCAGCTGAAAAGCAAGAAACTTCATCGTAAGAAACTTCAAGATAATTTGTACACACCAATGGAATGATAAACACTATTTAGTAGATGATTTTTATACTCCATAACAGTTTTAGGTTAAAATATTTTCTTTAAATAAACTTCTCTAAGTTCACATTTTCTTATCAGTGCTAACATTCCCTCCTTTCTTGAAGATACTTGACCTCACCATGGTCTTACAGCAATGAATTCCACAGGCTAAATATGGATTTTTTTAAACCCTTCCTTTTCAACGTTCTGGAATTCCCCTCTTTTTAATTTTCTTGAAAGCTTTTATTATAAGAAAACTACACAGATAATAATTTTTTTTCTTTTTACAGTATCCATTTTTTAAATAATTCTATCATCTTCATTTTCATTCATTTTGTTTGTAAAATAAACACATCTAATATTTTCTTCCTCTTTTCAAATGGAAGTTTTATGTTCCTCTACTATTTTTTAGTCCATCATTGAACATACTGCATGTTTGTTATATATTTTGGAGAGCAAAACAATGAAAATTTGGACAGAGCATTGTAAGAGTGAAAAGGAACTATCTCCATAAAGCCATTGTAATATTTTCTGTATTAGTTTTCATACCATTCTTTATGGATCTAGATATTTTTATTTATTAAATTTTTTTGTCTTTACAGCCCCTGATGTACATAGAGCAGCAATTTTATCTAACTCTTAAGTAAAATGATATTTTCCTGCAATGGGCATAGTTACTATAGAACCTAGTAAGAAAACGTATAAGATGACTATGGCTTCCTCCAATGTATAGCAGATACACGTTGCATATTTTAAGTTTTCTGCATAATTTGTCAAAAAGACTTGTCTTTCCTCATCTCTCTTGTGTACATCAATGTGCATGTAAATCTGATCATAAATATTTGTATGTGTAGGCAAACAGAGAACTCATGCATATCCCATGCTTATGGGAGCAATTAAATATCTCTCTCAGGCTGCAGAAGGTCATTTTGAACATTGACTTTTTGAAGACTTGCAAAATAATCCGTATTACAGTTCTTAGTTAAAATCCCCTGCTTCAAGGCTGAATGGAACAAGAATCCCACTGCCTTTGGGCCAGCAAGCTGGTTTGTGGTTTATTAAATTGGAATGTCTTCTACCTGGGTCATAGCTTGAGTTTATGGTTTGTACCTCAAAAAAATGTCCATTTTTCTTTCCTTGAAGGATCACAAAGGCATCTCTACGTGCCCCAGATGGATAGAAACCTTTTCTGCTGGTTACAGCTTACAGGCCTGGTCCTTGGACCTGTGCTACTTGACAGCAGTCAGCTAAGGATTTTGATTTTACTTTTCAACTCAGTCCTTTGGACTTCTGTTAAGTGGTAAATTAAAAAACAACAAGCCTGCAGAGAGGTTGCCTATCTGTCTCCTTGAAGTGTGTTAGGTAAAGAGAGAAAACGATTACACATCTCCAACATTTGCCTCAGAGGCATCGGCAGTGCCAGATGGTTATAACTAACAGGCTCTTCTCCAGCAGGTTCTTCACTCTGCAGCCTTCATTTGGGGCAGAGGGTGGCACATCTTCCTTCTCAGCTTGGGCAGACTCAATACTAGAAAACTCTGGATATGCTATAGGCCCAGAACTTGGATATTCACAAGAAGTCTTTTATCCTGGTGAACTACACAAGCTCTGAGCTAAACACAGAGGCAATTTTTGTAGGGCCAGTGATGCCAAAATTAATCTCCTAACAAGGAAGAGTGATAGCAAAATCTAACTCACGCGAGCACTTCATATGCACAGAAGAAACTAACACCTGATTTTTGTCATAGAGTCACAGCATTTTTAATCAAGAGAAAGAAACCCTGTGCAGGAGCTGTTTGCTTAGTTCCTGCTATTCCTAAATCTCCTCTGGGTACAAGCATGTCCAGATTATCACTTGAACTGTCAAGTCAGAAGGCACTAAAACATATGCTTTAATGTGACACGATTTCCTCCTTTCCACCTTCTGAAAACACTCCTTAAAACAATGTGCAATTCTGCTGGGCTAGTCCAGCAACCTACTGATGTCTGAGGCAAGGGGCAGAAATGGACACATCTAATTTAGGAGGACAGAAGGCATTTTCTTCTGTTCTCATGAAACATTAACTTTACAGAATATTTTATTATTAATATTGAAAATGTCCTCTGGTTGAAAACTTGTTCGCATCAGCATGCTGCTTGTTATTCCTTCAATGTAGAAATGTACTTCTCAATGTTATCTATATGGAAAGCTTTTAGGTGTGTTTTCTTTAGGTTTGATTTTTTTACTGCCTTAACGGCTGAACAGTGCAAATAACCTGTAGATCTCTGCTGAGATAAGGAGTAGAAGAGAATTTTTGCTCAAGGCCACTGCATTCAAACAGACTTGAGCAGCTCCTACTAAACCATGTAATCAAGATTCAGAAAATGACCTTGCCCTACCTCTCCTTTTGAGTCCCCAAGTAAGTGCATGTTAGATTGTGGATATTGAAAGTTAATGAGGCTGCAGCTGGAATAAGTCACGTGTAAGATCATGGACGAAGCACAGATGGCCGAGGAGGATCACAGACAGCTTTCCTGTTAGAGAGAAAGATACAGAGCTGGCAATGACGTTCAGACAGCACCTAGATAAAGAAGGGGAAAGTCCTGGTTCCCACAAATTAAGCTGATGGGCTTAGTCATGAAACTGCATGAAACTGCTCATTTTCAGCCCTGTGTTAGCCATAAAGGTTATCCCAACATCTGTACTATCAGTGCCGTATGCTGCTGCGGTTAGGCCATCTCTGGACATGACAGATGATGAAATACGACACTTGCACTATATACAGATTTAATACAAACTAGTATGTTGTGCTAGGGGAAAGTACTGGGTTGGACAAATAATTGATCATGGACCGTCTGACATTCAGCAGCTGGAACTGCAGCATCAGTGACAGCCCTTTTTAGCTTTCTGAACAAAGCTGAATTAATTTACTTAATAGTGATTTTCTTTGATTAAAGAATGCCTTGAGCTACCACAGAATCCTTCCCATCTTTCTTTCTTCATGTTAACTTGAACTGGCTATGTACCAAAAATGAAAGCAATAGTTAAAATCTACAAAGAGCTAGTATTGTAAAAGTTTGTGGGAAAAAAAAATATACATACAGTTTGTTTCCTTCTCAGTTGTGAGACTGGCTTTCATACCTGCAACATGAACCACTGTTTTGCTCTGTGGCAAGCAGGTTGATAGATAGTCCATCTTTGGTGTTTAAGTAGTCAAAACCAGTTTGGAATACTCTTCTTGACGTGATTGAACTTCTTAAAAAAAAAAAAAAAAAGAAAAGAAAAGAAACAACCCTTGAATATGATTTTCTAGTGTTAAAAAGGTAATAGATTTTCTTTCCTTTCTTAGGGTGCAATCTCAGCTCCATGTTCACAGGAGATCTGTACTCACATTCCATAACAGCACAGTTCAGCCCTGAAAGAAAGCTCATGAAAACCTAAGAGTTACCTTTCTACAAAGCTCAAGGAAAGCAAAGAACAAGACCCTAAATATTCATGTAAAAGTGATGCAACATCAATAGTAATATCAGTGTAAGGATATATTTTTTTGCTTTGATACCTGAAGTTATAATTTATGACTGATAAATTCTTATTCTTGCCCTATCCGCTGTTTCTAAAAGTAGAGCAAGGTTAAACGCAGATGAAAACTGAAGGCAAAAAGCCAATCTGTCAACTGAGTTTAAAAGTACAACAAAGCAGAGGCATCGTATTAAAATAATTAGAGGATCCACTGTGCTTAATTAGAAAGAATGTCCTTATATCTGAGCTCATAATCAGAGAGTATTGTTATAATATCTGTGCAATCACATAGCAAGCAATATATCCTAATGGGCTTTATTGCTAATGAAGAGTGACACAAAATGCAAATCTCTAATTAATCTGGATTAAGCAGAGAAAACAAACTTGTTTTAAACCTAGTCTTATAAACAGAAGGTCTAATTCCTGAGCCTACTTACATAGGGGTGTTAAACTAAATACAGTAGAAATGGTGTGTTTGTTCAGTGGTGGGGAACAAAGGGGGAGGCAGCCCATTCCCGGGGAGGCAGCCCTACTGCGAGCGAGGGGGTTGCTCTTTGCAGCAAAATATGGGTCATGGGATCACACACACAATTAATAAGCCAAAATCAACACAGACAGGGAACATTAGGCTCATTTGTTTAATTATTCACTACAGGCAAAGTCTATTGTTCATATGATTTCAAAATCTGGGCAGCACTGTTTTGCACTGGATCAGTCCTCATTCAGTTCTGCCTATAGACCAAACAAGGGAGTTTCTGATCCAAGCAATGGCCACATCTAAGAACTTTGGATAAAGCAGTATTTAGCTTTTGTCTAGCAGTTATGAACTGTCTGCAAGGTATAATGGATTAAAATGACACATGCCAAAAGATCATTAAACTTTCAATAGCTGTATTATATATCAAAAAACATTTTTATATATAAAATTCACGAGGAAAACAATAACAGACTAAAATCAGATTCATTCAAACACTAAGGAATTCAGCTAAATTTGTTGATGACTGTTTTTTAAAGAACATTTATATCATTAAAATATGCCATTTGGGCCACATGGAAATATTTCATGTAGCAGTCTTTGATAACATCTCACATGAAGCTTTTGACAGGATAGAGATTATTTTTTTGATCATCAGAATTTGTGTGGCTGGAGAGAATTTTGTTCTGTGACATTCTCCCAAAGGCTTGTGTTCATCCCACTATGAGCAGAAATAGATGCCCAGACTTCCAAACCTGTTAGGGAACTGAGCTGTGATCCCTAAGCCATCCCCACAGGGTAGAAATTATTTTGCAGAAACAGAAATTAAGGTATCATTTATCTTTTGACCATGAAGCACTGACTGATAAGAAATCAACCCTGACTCTTAATATTTGTTTAATATTTATTTTCTAAAGGAAAGATGAAATGAGCTAGCGTCCCTCGGGTATTAAAAGTGGGATCTGGCCACCAAACTGACTCAACATTTCTATGAGAAGGAGAGAACTGAGGAAGAATGTCAGGGTTCAGTTTTTCTACAACAATGAAGAAAATAATGATTACCTAGATAAAACCATTTCAAACTCAAAATATACAGTAGGCAGAATTAAAAGGAAAGACTCCGTACTATGTTCCTGGGAACATAGTCAGGCACTTAGTGTATGTCTGGATCTTCAGAAGCCCTGACCTGTCTCAGCTGGTCCATGGATTTCAGTATTTAAGTAGCTGAGCAGGAGCTTGCAGGCTCAGCACTTGTACATCAGGCCACCTGTTGAAGTGCCTAAATATAGTCCTCTGAGCTTAACCTCAGGCGTGAAAACCTTGGCAATTACAAACTGCTGCTGCACCTCCAGCCGTTATTTGAAAAGTAGTTCTATGATCCTGTGGGTCAGGAAATTAGCAGCAAGACACCAGCAGCTCTCTCTTATGCAACGAGAAAAGCAGAGCTGAATGCATTAGCAAATAATATGATGAGATTTGGCAAAGAGCTGAGGCATGAGGAACCACTGTGTTATCACTTAGCAATAAAGCTGATGCCCAGTTGAAGCTTGCCACTTAAGAGCTAATGCAAATTGAGCTATTCCCACTTCTTTTAGTGGCTGTATCACGTTTAGACTACCAAGGATAAAAATCTAACTGCAGTATGCAGCTCAAAAGTGGAAACTCCTAGAGGTTCTCCAATCCTGGATACATCTCTTTGTTTCTCCTTGTAAACATTTATTTGTTTTGGGAACCTGCCAAAGTGATTGCAGGACAGATTTTAGTGATTAAAATAAATCAGGTAGTCTCTAAACACTACAGATGTAATTATAACGCACAGATATGCTTGGATGTGACTGTTCCCTTTTAGAACTGGATCTTTGCAGCAGTGTAAGTGGACAGATCTGTGTATGCAACTGTAGTGTTGTTGACGAGACTCACACTACTGTAGTTATTCCACTTCTGCTGAATAGACCACTTCATTCTTGAAAAAAACCCTTTTCTCTTACTAGATCTGCAGAGACATTACATTCCTGTACATTTCTGTGTATATTATGTAAACAGTACTGCTACCGTTTATGTGAACACAGCCCTTGGATTAGCAATTACCACAGGATCAGGCAGCATCTTGTCAACAGGATTAGTTTGCCTCATTTTCAGAGTAAGGGAGAAAACAAAGATCTGGGTTCTCAGCACACTTGGTAAGCACAAACAAAAATACTGCTGAAGTACAATTACTACAATCAAAAAATTATACTTTTTTTCTCTCCTGAACCCCAGATGACCCCTTGAGGAACACGTGACAGAACACTGGGGAAGAGAGTGATATTACAAAAGGAAAAGCCAGTGCAGGTGCAATAATCAATGTGCTACTCTTCTGGGGGGACCTTGTCAGAGACCATGACTTCTGGAGAACACTGTTGGCCAGTCTTGATTAAAGAAACACTGCAGGCACAAGTACTGAGAGCTATTTCCAGTGAGATCTTTGAATGTTTTTTATGGCTAGCTGGCCCCCAACATCAACCACCTGACAGCTGGCAAGGCCTCCCCACGACTGCCAAGCACTCCATCCGCTTTGTGTCAAGCTGCTGGTGAAGCGCACCCTCCAGCTGGGACACCAAAAGTTACCAGCAGCAGCAAGCGCTAGCTCCCATGCAGTGCGTTCTCAATACAGCCATGTGCCCCAGCGTACATCTCCACCACGTCATTCCTTCAGACCAGTTGTAAACCAGTTGTACAAAAGGTTTGTTTATATACCCTGGAGATCATTATAGCAGAGAAAGTTACCCCTCTGAGATACTTTGCACTCACAGACAGATGCTGGACCATTATACAAATAACTTCTTTGCTACCGACTTTCAAATGGTAATGTTTTTCAGTGAACCTTATGCTTAAATAGAAAAGATGAGGATCGCTGAGTCAGGTTGCAGGACTTTTTCTGTTGTCTGATGGATTGCAATATGCCTAGAATAGAGGTTTTGGTCCTATTTTACCTCCAGTTAATTGATTACCAATTAACTAGAGTTAACTGAATTCAATGTTGAGTGCTGGTCTAGACATGCCACAAATGTTTGTTCCAGGCCATTCTGAAGAAAAACCACAAGTATTTGAGTCATGGAAGAAAAAATGTGAGGAATATCCAGACTAGTATTTGCAATTGTGCTGTTAGGTCAAGTTAGCATTGCAATTAATTACTGTTGGGTAAAGGGTACTAAAAATGCTGGCACTAATATTACCTAATAAATTTGGTGTTCCAGATCACCAGTGCCAGAAAATGAATCCTTTCATGTCACTCAGAGCTGGTTGTTGGATATGTGAGAATATACTGATCTCAGATTATAGTGTTATAATAAAAATGCAAATGTTTCGGGTAAAATAAACTTAGCTACACGAATATTAGCAACTTTCTTGTTTGTAATTTTTATGTGTTACTTAAAATACTAATGATGTATTTACATTACATCTTTGCTTAGGTATGTTAATTAACTGAAGCTTAACAGTCATAAACCACCAGGAATGTAATGAAGAAAACTAGTATTTGCTTTACTACCTTTTTCCATACTTTAAAATATTGATGTAAGGTCAGTTTTTACATTCTTATGCTTTTCCTGTCTTTTAAGTCTCTCCTCTTTGTCTTATTAAATCTTCGTTCTTCAGGGGTGGGAGCAAGCAACTCCACATCTCAACCTGTTCCAATTAAAGTAATATGAAAAGAAAAATTGTATTATTTTCTTTGACTAACAACTTCCAGAATTAAGTGTTATGATCAAATGATAAGCCAGTTCCTGCCCCGTGCACAGCACATTTATGTTCTTAGTCACAGCCTCCCACAACTCTGCTGCCAGCCAAGGGGAATATCCCATGGTATTTGCAGTTTGCACCCAACATTTTATCCCCTGCCTTTCCACAGGCAAATGTCTCATCTTCCTTGTGTTATGTGAAAAAGCAGTGGCAGATGCCTGGCATTTGGCTCTGCCACGGACGTGCAAATCACAGAAGCTGCATGGAGGAAGGAGGGAAAATAGCACTGTGCTGCTATCTAGGGAATGGGCTTTTCAGAGAGTCCTGTTTGAGCACAAGCCGTGAAGAACCCCAACGGCAGCCACAGCTAAGGGGTGCAGTTCCTCCCCTTTGCAGTCCCACAGAATGCAGGTAGGGTGGGAGCTGACCGTGCAAGCCTCATGCTCATGGTACATGAATTGATAGGTTTGGAGGAGGAGGCTACGGGAGAACTGCTGTTCATATAGGCTGCCCTACAGTAGGCTAACTCACGTGTGGAACCTAGTGGAATTGGGCAAGCAGGCTATAGGACTGTGGGGAGGAGCTGGATTATTTTTGTGGTTGAAACTGAAATTAGCAAAGGATGGAACCTGTGGCATGGGTACATGGATGTTATTGCTGTATAACTATGCCTGTTGTGGGGAGCAACCCAGCAATCTTGGAGAAAGATGGTGTGACAGTAGTGGTTTTGTTACAGGATTTCATTCATTATTTTTGTGAATAAAACAAAAATGAGTGAGAAACGAGTCTGCCTGCTGGTTTCACAGAACAGTTGATGTAGGAAGGGACCTCTGAGGTAATTTTGTCATCCCCCCCCCTGCTCAAGTAGAGCCACCTAGAGATGTCCAGATGGCTTTTGAATATATCTAAGGAGGAACACAGGTTGGTGTTGGTGCACTGAGGACAGGTGGGTTTACCCTTGGAGGAGACCCATATGCTTCTTCCAAAATGTGGCCTTTGCTTGAGCCTCTCCAGCCCTTAATCATGGGCAATTAGTGCTTATTAGGACAACTGGGGCACTAGCAAGATTCTGGGCTTTTCCAGAGTAAATTTTTATGAAGGGAAGACGGTTGATGCTGATGGCTCTTCTATTTTTTTTCTGAAAATCAGCTGAAAATTGTTATGTGATGTTATTCTTTAGAGCTATCATGCTTAAACTGTATCTGCAATCTGGGTGATCTCTCCTCTGCTGACACCCTTGAGCCCATTTCTATGTAAACTCAGGGAGATCAGCTCCATTGCTTTTCTTTAGTACTGGTTTCTCACTAGGATGTGAAATTTAAGCATTTTAGTGACTTTGTCTTAATGTTATGTTTGCTGTGTGTTTCATATAAGGCTGGAATAAGGGCAATGTTCTCGAGAATTAACTCACAGGATAGAAAAGCATGGATATGCTTGGCTGTTATCTTTAATAGTCATGTTAATATATAGGCTGATTTACTGATTTATTCCCTTAGATCTTAATCTGAGATTGGTCTGCAAAAAAACCAAATACTTTATTTAAAATAAAAAGGGACTTCATACCTTTGGGTGTAGCTTAAAAACCTCTTCAGTTCCATCTAAGGCTTTTATTCAGTGTCTGAGTTTGTAATCTGAAAGCTGTGATTCTTGAAGGCATTTTATCCATATAAATACACTTACTGCTTATTTTCTAAGTGACATTTTTAGACCCTTCTGTACTCTGAACAACAGGTTATCAGAATGTAGCCTCTTACTCTTTTACTTGGATTTTTATTTCCTTGGATTTAATTTTACCTGTAGAATGGTAAATTAGGGCCTCAGATGGACTCAGCTCATTATACGTCAGCTTTCTTCTTTCTTAGAGAATACCAAAAAAGCCAAGTTCTGGAAACATCTGCTTTACCAATCATGTTGTTATTAGTTTTTCATGCTTAGTTTCATGAAACTTCAGAACGATGCCTAGGGAATGGGGTCTTAATAGTGATGTGTTTTTTTCAAATACGTATTAGTGCCTTCACTGGAGTGAGTTAAGTAGAAACAAAAAGAAAAATAAAATATAAGGAAGCAGATGCTCTTTATGGAGCTCAGCAACTACTGTAAAATGCTGTAGATTTGCCAAGTATCCTCCTTATTTAAACTGCTAGTGCATCTGCTCTGCAAACATATGGAAAAATATTTTAAAAATATGGATACTTGCATGGAGATCTAGGTGCTCCCAGAGCTTCAAGAAGTACAAAACCTACAGGTTTTTTAACCTGGTAAAAACAGTTCTATGACACCAAAGGCAGTATTTCATGCATGTTTCTTCGGATTAGTGAAGTGCATAGAGTAATACTGCATGTGAAATGTCTGTAATAAACTCTTTGTCAGACAAGCATCATTATCTGCTATTTAATGAGTTAAATACAGGCTTTCTGCAGCTACTCTGCTGGGAAGAAAAGAAACCTGCAAGACCTTGCTGTGCTGAAGGTGACTGATTTCATTACTAGGCGTCGGATGCCACCTACAGCACCAAGCTTGCAGCTGAAAATGACGTACACTAAAAACATAGCCACAACTGAAGTGAATGCAATTTTATTTAAATAATGTAACGGACAAATCCACAGGACTGAAATTGGAGAACCTTTAAAAAAATCAAAATGCCTGTTATTTTCCTTTAGAACGTCACTGAAAAATTAATGAAAAATTAAAAGGATTAAAATGATTGATAAAGCCAGTACATCATTTAGCAAGAAAATATTTTGCGAATTTTTAGGTGGGATATATCCAGAGACACATGTGAAAAGGCACCATGAATGTCAAATATATCAATTAAATCTCTTTTTTTTATGCAATTAAATCTCTTTTAAGGAGTCTTCAAGAGTCTAAGACTGTCTAAGACCTGGAAATTTACAGTTTGATTACTATTAATTTTAAAAGTGTATTTGTAAATATATCATGAGCACTCATTCCTGAAATTGATGGAAACCCCTTAATTCCTAAGTAGTTAGATGGGATCTGAGCTTTTTCAATAGATTCCATAGTTGTTCATCTGTTCATATGGACAAAGTGTCATCCGGTTTCTATAGTCCTGAAATCAGAGCAAATTGCAGCTTATTACAGATCCAGGCATTAACGCTCAATTTAAAATACTTACAAATTAATTTTGGAAACAAACACATTTTACACTTAAGAGTAGTGCAGCAGTCAATTAAAATCATCTGTGGATGGAAGCTGATCTTTCAAGAACTCAGAAGAATAAGAAACCTCCAACAGAAAATTAAAAGGCAGATAGCGGTTGTAGCTCTGGCACATTTAGAGTGGTGCCTTGTAGCCATTGTATGGCTCTGGATGCAAAGCTGGGATGTGTCTTAGAAAAGCAGGGAAAAGCACTAATGTAGTATATGCAATTGGGCTGCAGATGTGGCTTCCAGTGTTTTGCTAAGGAATTACACAAGGTGTTCCAAGGCAACTGTACCGTGCTAGGCCTGAAAAACCCTGATGGCCTTGGGAACCGCTCTATGCAATTTTCTTTTATTTACTACCAACCTCAGTTGGAGATAATGTTGTTTAAAGACCAGAGGTTATTTTATTATCGAGGTTTAAGGAGAAAAAGTGGCCTATATTTTAGGACTGAATAAAATAATAATTTCAATTTTTTTAAGCAAAACTCCTTTGCTTCTGTACTCAAAGGAAAAATATCTGAAAGCAGATAATACAAAAAAACCTCAGAAGTACTCAATTTCAGAGACAAATTGCAGCTTTGAGGTTCAAGAACGTTTGTAAAAATAGTGTTGTATCCACCAGCCTGAAAGACACTTTGTACGATGTTTCTACTTTTTCTGAAATACTCTGTGCAGGATTTTTAAAGAAAATAATACAAAAAGCAATTTCCCTACTGACTTCTGGACTTAAAAAAAAAAAATCTAAGATGAGAAAACCCACTGTCATTAAGGTCATCTTGGGAGCTAGGTGTTACTAATGAATCCAGAGAACACTGGGGGCATGGATGTTCTTTTAGTTAGGAATTTACTTTTCCAAATTAAGCAAAAGTTGAAAACTATAATAGAAAAATAAAAATTAAGCAGAACTAACTTCTGACATATGGATTTTTCAAAAATGCTCTCTATTTCTGAACTTTACTAGACACAACCAATGTACACAAAATAAGCCAGTCATAGTTAACATGGTGATCAAAAATAGAAACACACTTTATAAGTTCAATTAGTTAAAGGGCAAAACAAAGACTCTTAGGTTCTCATTGAAGGATCTGGAGGGATAATGCTATTCCCCACAAAACAGCAAAGGGAAATAGTTTTTTGTCGCTTTTTCTGAAAAAGCTTTGAAATCATAGGAACAAGCCTTCAGGTAATATGAAGTAGTGTAGCAACTTGCATTTCTGACCACTAGTTTTCGATTGTAAAACTTCCCATTAGGCAGTAAAGGTAGATTTGCAGGGGAAGATTGCAACACTTACTGTTTTCATTTTATGTATTCTCAATTTTAGCATAACGCTTATTTGTATATGAACATACTTGGCATTATGTTGGCTAATGTCTGAGGAACCCAAAACTGCAAAATTTGAAAGTCTAAGAGAAAATATTCCAATCTGAATAGCTCATAGTAGCATTATAGCTCAATCTCTTACACTGCTGGTGGAAAGTAGAGGGGAGGGGGAGGTGGGGGCAGATAAATACAAGTTGGCAGTGTCTCTGTCACTGGCAATATTGATAGGAAAATACTCTGGGAGACTGGAAGAAAGCCGTTTTTGGATGGTGGGTTTCCAGAGCCAGAGCAACCTCACCCAAAGTCTGTCTGCAGAAGTACCTGTTCAGCCCGGGGTCTGACTGCTGTGGCTCGCCTCAGCCAGGCAATAGACAGGTTAGCTGGGAGCAGCTTCTGCCTCTTTGCTGGGATGGTGGACCCTGTGCTGGGATCCAGTGCCATCCTAGATAAGCCTGCATCATGAAGTCCATAGGAACTAAGTACAGCTGGTGGCCTCCAAGGTGTCGCATCTGAACTGGGATTTGTGAAGCACCTCCTTAAGTTCTTGAGGGATATTTATGAAGGGGGTTGTATAACATAATGCACCCTGAAACACAAGGAATCCCTTTTACCCTTATGGGACCTTACAGAGCAAAACCTAAATTTGTGATACAGACATTTCTCATGTCTGACTATAGTATGATTTGTACACTGGACTTTAATTCCAGTTCACTCTGTGGAAAGGCAGTGAGTCTGAGGTAGGCTTCAGAAAATGCATAGTTCAAGGACTGGCCACACATGCTTGGGTGTCTTAAGCCACTTAGGTCCATGCACTGCAGATAGGGAATAAGTGACCTTTATGTCACTAGGCCTTCCCAAACCTACAATCCACCAGCAGTGGTATCCCCATCTCTTCCCTTTTACATTACCTAAGGCTTAAGATGTTGGGAATGTCTGCGAGAAACAGCCAGGCATTGCTGCAGTGCAGAAGTTTGGTTCTCTAGGGGAAAAAAGCATCCCTCTGAGAACAGCTGGTTTTGGGCTAAGTCCTAAAATAATAAAAATATAATATCAGAATGTCCACAAGAGGGCATTTAATTTATAGATATATAATTGCATTAGTTTTTTTTCAAAAATGCTCTCTATTTTTTTCATAAGGCTACCTGAGTTCTGAGAAAAAAACTCCTAAATATGAGATAAAGGCAATGGTGGGGAGTGAATATCAATCCTCTGTGTTATCTGTAACACTGAATATGTGCATATACTATTGCCAGTTCTAATGGGCATCCTGGTAGGATGGAAAGAAGATTGTGAAATGAGATCATGGGGGTCAGTGCTTCACAGAAACTAGCCCCTGCCCAGTAAATGGCATGAGACTGTGCTTTGTATTGGTTAGCTGATTAGTAGTTAATGGCTTTACTTGGGCATATAAATACATACTTATATGCTTGTTGGACTGTCACACTAAATAGGAAGACAGCAGGGGAATTTGATCTCATGTGGCAGGAAAAGCTAGAAAAACAAAAGCAAATTGAAGGAATAATTAGGAAAATTAATTTGTTGGGTGTGGGAGGGAACTGTAGTAAATCCTGACCAGCCAAGGTAAAAAGGGACAATTAAATCACTGAGGAGCAGTTAAGAGAAAAATACAATGAAAATAGGTCTCCTCTTGGTGTTCTAGTTATTGACAGCTGCAGAGAAGCAACCATGTCCTTGACAGTGCTTGCTCCATGCACTGTTCTGTGATGGGCACAGGCCCTGACACTGAAAACAGGGTCATCCTGGGTCCAGTCAGCTTCCTGATGTTTTCACAGCCTTGTGCCCCTCCTTCTTGCAAGCTTCTATTTAATTGCCAGGTCTGTGCATTTGATTCAGCTTAGCCATGCTGAAGGGCAAGAATTTGGGAATTATAGGCAGAAGAAATAACAAAAATGATCATAATCAAGAAAAAATTCTCCCCCAGGTGTTTGTGTTTATAGTGACTCTACAGTTTAACCATATGGTTCGTTCTACTCTTACTGAATGCTTTTTTCCATGTGGTAAAAGTTGCTTAAAAGCACTGAAATTCAGCTGAGATCTGCCACAAAAGCTTTATAAATTGTGATATCTTTTCCCCCTAAAAAAAGTAACCCAGAAAAAGTGAAGACATGGAGTCAGATGATATTCCACCACCAATGAATATATACAGCAAAAGGCTACTCTGTGTACATATCTGGTTGATCTGGTGATTTCTTCATTAGAGTCCAGTTAAAGTCGTTAACAGGCTCACAAACCTGAAGAAAATTTTCCTCAGATCCCATATCACAATATCATTACATGTGCAGGAACAGTTCTCAACCAGACTTTGCTATTGGGTGTTAGGTAAAATACTTCCATTTTTATTGCCTCCTCTCCCACCTGATTTGTTTGTTCATCTGGCATTTTGTTAACTTGGAGGATTTAACAGCTTCTGGTGAACATTTAGAAAGAACTTGATCCGAAGTAATTATTTTTCAAATGAGTTTTCATGCTTGAATGTTCTCCTCTTGCCAAGAACTTCCTTTGGTGATGAACTTTTTTTTACTTAAAACACATTAGAAAGACAACTTCCAAGAAATGATTACACCCTTCAAAACTAGTGTTGTAATAACTGCTCTTAGCAAATTTGCTCTGGAGTGAAATTGTTAGTACGCTTCTGAAAGAACTAAAGTGTATAAACCAAACAGCATCTCTTTTTTTGATGGGAAATGAAAGATAACACTTAAGGCCCTTGTGTCCCTTTAAGGGCCTGTAGGGGGTGCATCCTGTAGTTACAGCTCATGTTTGAATTGTCAGGGGCTGTGCTTGGGCAAACATGGCCTGAAGGCAGGAGGGGGAACACCTTCAGCACCTTCAAGGAAAAGGCTGGATCCAGACAGAGGAGTAAGCATCACCTTGGCTGTAAGCAATCAAGAATGGCTCAAGTAAAAAATATTTTTTTCATCCATCTTAATTCTAGAAATGTAATAGAAGGGCAGAAGCAGCTAGACCTTCCTCCTCTAGATGAACCTTGAGTATCTGGTGAGCTGTCACCACAGCAGGTTGGGGAAGGACCCCCTGGGCTGCCCAGAGGAAGAAGTGATTCTGGTCTTGCGTATTACTACTCACCTCCCCCAGGGCTACTTGGAAGTTGTGATGTAATGTAGAGCCACTTAAAAAGTAAATGCATTCCATCTTCTTTAGCTGTTCCGGCACAATTTCTGGTGCTAAATTAGCACCTTGATCTCCAGAGCACCTCTAAAGTATATGTAGTTTTAAAAACAAAATCAATGAGTAAGTTTTCCTCCTTTCAAAAAATGTATATTTTTTCAGTTCAGTTTCTTTGATATCGAAGGCTGAAATTATTCATTCTTTTATTAGAAAGATTTTTCTACTCATGGAATGTTTCAACAGTAGAAGATTTTGCAAGGTTTCTAGTGTTAGAGCAAGGAACATTTTACCTTTGAAAAGGAAAAGTCTAGTTTACTGATGGCATTTGCTACTAGGTTCTCCTAGTTGTGGCAGCGATCATGTTAAATTGACTAATATAGAAATGCTTGCATTTGTATCTAAACTTATTTCAGGAATTTTTTGACTATCTCTCAGCAATGTTCTTTGTACAATAACCCAGGCACCAAATGTAACTGAAGAAAGCAAGAAGCAGTTCCAGAAATAATCTTGGGCACCTGATCCTTCACTGGTTTTCACCTATTCGGTGCTTACACATAGCAATATTAATGTAGTCAATTTACCTTGGAACTACTCATGTATAAGTTTAAGTTAACACACAAATGTTTGCATAGCAGAAATATGCATTTGGCAGTTATATTATTCATTCACTTGTGGCCATAACAGTAGCCTTTAGTTAATTTAATCTAATTAATGTTAATTCCCATTATAACTCAGAGTAAGGTGCTCGAAGGTCCTACCTATTGTTTTCATCATGATACAAGTATATGAACACACGTACACGTACTTGATTTCAACACCATGACTAGCCTTCACCATTGAAATTTTTTCACAGGATGGCAAAAGATAGACTCACTGAAATTCAAAGCATGATCTGCCATGCTTGAAAGCACAGAGTGACAGATGGTGCTGGCAGACTCCCTCTGCAGTAGCCCAGCATTGCCAAAGAAATAGCTGTTTTGAGGGTCATCAGACAACCTAGAGATTGTACTTTGAGGTGAAAGTCTGAAAAATTATTCTTGTTCTCATATCACCTACCTGCTTCTTGGAAGTTTATTTCTTTGAGCTTTTTGAGGAGGGGGCTTCAGTAGGGGCAGAGCTGAAGGTCTGTCTCTCAGATGTGAAGTGTTGGCTGAATGAGACTTCTTGTCAATTTCGCTAATGAAGCCAGTCTATGGGAGTAGCAATGTTGCAGTTTTACTGAGAACGGCTATATGTGGACCCTTGCGGTGCCCTTAGGTATTTTCTGGGCATATTCTAGTACTTATGATGCGAGTATAAAATCTGTGTTTGAGTACGTACAAGGAAATTAAAAAAACTGTTGAGTTTGATTCTAAGAGGAAGCTGTTATCTGTCCACTGTTCAAAGCAGAAACTGGAAAGGACAAGAATAACTATATTGTAAAGGAGTCTAAGTTGCAGCATATGGACTGGAAGAGAAGCTTGCTCTCAGTTAAATCTGTTATCCATTGCAGCCATAAAGGTCAGTAATAAAATTCTGAGTTTTCTCTGGGGATGTCTATTCAGCAGATGGGAGTGGAGTTAATTCAGTTTCGGATTGAGGGAGAAGTGGAAAGTTTTGGGTTGACCAGACATTTGATGGGCTGTAAAATGAGGCATAATTAAAAAGTTAGCAAACCATGATGGTGACAATAGATGGCAGTGTTGCCTCAGAAAAATCCATTTCTTATTTTTTCTGTTCTTGCCTGGGATATACTCTTTTAAGGGGATGGGAGGGAATAATAACTATCTTTAACTTTGTGGAGAGCATCTGAAGTCAAGACTGTTACTAGCTTTCATTTCAGGTTAATTTTCTTCCTAGCTTTTATTTTTTTGGCCATCTTGAGGATTTGTGTGAAGATTTCATACTTCGAATTGACCTTGAATCCTACAGTTACAAATGCAGACCAAAAGGTATTTCTTAATACTTGGCCTGTACGCTGAGATTTGAAAGCCTATGGGGCCCAATCAGCTAGCAAGCAATTCAATTGATTAAGGAATGAGTTGAAGTAGTTTAGGATGCTCTGCCTGCCTGTCAGCTTTTCTGGCGATTCCTTAAGGTTTCATATTTCCTGGCTTTGCAAACAGCAATCTTTTCTCTCCTGCTGCAGTGTGAGACCCTTGCAAGCAGCAGCAGTGGGAAATGTCACTAGGCAGGTGAACAAAACTACTCACGTTGTTGATAAAACCTAAGAAAGAGCCTGCCTTCCAGGCTCTTGGTCGTAAAGCTTTCCCTGTTGGAAGGTGAGTAATAAGGTTAAAGAAAAACAATGGTCTGCAGCTCTGAAAGGCATCTCAGCTCCTTACACTATCACGGATGTTTTCTCCTGAGACCTCTGGCAACTTGCCTAATCTCTCCCTCAGCTGCTTAGTGTGCATGATGGAGATAGTAGTTTTATTTGCCTGTCTTCAGGGAAAAGCTTCTCTTTTGCTCTGCTGTCCTGTTCTAGAGAAGTTCTGATATTAAATCAGACTGGTAAGTTGTGTATGACAAATAAAACTAGCAGTATTTTCTTAAGAGTTCCCAGATTTGAGAGGACCATCAGAAGCAAAGTAAAAGCAGCACGTGTGAAGTCATTTAATATGAAGTGCTTTAGTGGACCAGGACCAGAGATGGTCTGATCCTAAACTGAAACCAGCAGTTAGATCACTAACCTAGAATATGGAGAGATTTATATTAAATTTTCTCCTTTGCCAGGAAGCATTTCAAACTTCCAGCTAACAGGAAGGAGCACTGATTTGCAGGAAATGGGATCTTTACAGGAAAACAGGGCTCGGAATCTATTAACATTCATTTTGTGCACAAGAGAGTGAAAAATGCTTAGGAAGCATGGAGTAACAAGAATTGCAGCACAGGTCTTATCTGCTCAGGCTGCTGTAACAAGTGCTGCTCATGGCAAGGTAGCAAAAGCACCTAGAAATGGTGGAAACTCATCTTTATTATCTCTTCTAAGGCAAAGAACTTCACCTTGGTTACCTTTGCCTGATATTATTAGTTCTCTGCACAAAGCTATATTAAGTCCCCTTTTTTTCCCCAAAGCATATGGCCACTCAAATTCCACATAGATTTTTGTTTTGTTTTGTTATCACAGAACAAGTGATACCTTTTTTCTAGGTACCTTCTGGTTGGAACTAGGGTCAAAGTAGAGTCTCCAACCTTGCCTACATTGCTTCTCGAGTATGTGAGAGCCTCTGCTTTCAGAAGGCTACCTGTTCTGTACAACATTCTTAGTATCTGATCAGACAATATAGAAAGCCTAGGTAATCAAGATGCTGCTACAACAGCCGATGCTCAGCTGCTAGCGAACACTGAACACATTTGGATTGTGAATCCTATAGTGAATTTAGGTGAAAGAGATCTTGCTTCACTGATTGACCTAAAAGCTTTAAAATGCCACTCTGCTCCTGTTGTGAAAAACTGCCGATCTGCATGGTTAAAAATTAGACCTCATATGTTCCTCTCTCAGAGTCTTGAAGCTGCTCAGTGTGCAAAGGGAATTAAATCTCACTGTTGACATGACTGTTTTGAAATATCATGCTGTGGAAACTTACTTGCTATGCAGCTAGATGAATTCTGGGAAATAACTGAGTTTTTCTTTGGCTGCAATTGTGTACACTTGTTACTTTAGTGCTTACAGCTGATCTTGAAAATGCTTGGCGTGGGGAACTGACATACCTTGGTGGAACGAACAACACTCCTGTGTTACCCACAGGTTCCACTCTCTGGATCCTTCATCACTGGTTATGCTCTGCTATGTAGGAAAGCAGTGTATGAATGTAAATGCCTTTATAATTGTTGCAGAAGTAGCTCATCAGTAGGTCGCTGAGGCATGCAAAGGAGAGAATTCCTGTGTGCCAGGTCCCTGGCAGATAACCTAGAACAACAAACTCATAATAAATATGAAGAGTGAAGTTGTCTAGCAACTTAGAAAAGCAATGAAAAGTGGGATGCTGTTAGAAGAAAAGAATCACTTCTTAGCTTAAGAATTTTGGGCAGCTAATTGTATGATATTTTAGATATAGTATGACCATTATCCAGACTGATTCACTCCATGCCTGATATTTGTGGAAACTTTATCTCCTACAGACAGGCCTTCCAAGTATTTGCTTCCTTTATATCCACCCTCCTTGAAGTCTGTAGAGAGTCATTGGGTGATGGCTGTTGTCAAGAGTCCCTGAAATATGAAAATGCATAAATCCCACTACACTGAATTCAATAGGAATGAATTACCTAAAGATATGCTGGGTATCTCTGTTCTCAGAATGGTATTTTTTAAAATTAAGAATCCTGGGTATAAATATTCAAGTTTGAATTAATATGAAATATGTAGTTATGGTATGAATTATTGTATGATTTATTGTAATATGTAAAACATGATATATTAAATCTGCATACTATAATTCATATATTATAATTACATGTGAATTATAAATATTGTATGGTATGGATTAATATGCAATCTATGGTTGAATTTGCACCATGCTCCACTAATTCAGATAGCTGTGAAAATAAGCGATGTCTTTGCCCTATTCCAAGCAGGAAAGAGGTAGCAGAAGATAAGCCGTGAAAATGGATGTTCTCTGGATCTTTTTACATCCTCCACTGTTGTTCAGTTTGTGCTACTGCATTTTTCCACTGTGGGGTGGCCACTTGCAGAGGATGAGCTATTTTCCTGAGTTATGTTCTTGTAAAGCACTACTGAAAGTAAGTGAACACGGGGAAGGCTCTCCCTCATGGCTTCTTTTACATTGAGATGACTTAGATACTCAAGTCAGCTGCAGGAACTTGGAATATCTACTACGTATGCCTGCTGCATTTATGAACAATTTTGTAGTTTTTAATAGACTACAACAACATGAGTAAGACAGTGCAAAGGTGAACTTGCTAAATGTCTCTACCTCAGAACCTTCAAAAATATGACTCCAAATAATCAAAATTATCTGATGGTCTGGCAGTAAACAAATGAATTATTCCTTCAGTGTTCAGTTCAGTCCTTTATGTCCCCATTCTTCTGTATTATTTTTTAGAGAATATATTATCCTGTATTTTTCTCTTCATATGAAGTCTGAAATTGTTTACCATATCTGTCAGAACTGGCCTGGAGCACTTCTAGCCCTGTCTAAAATATTTATAAATAAAGGAGAATGTAGCTTTATTATATTTTCCTCGGTGAGAATAACACTGTTGCAGGTTTTCTTTTCTCTTCCTTCTCTTTTTAAGCTGGGGAGGAGGGAAAAAGAACTAAACCTTCAATAAGCAGGCTACTTTGCCATGTGTATTAAAACAATATAATTCAGGTATTAATACCTGTTCTGTTACTAAAAATCCAGCAGCCTTTGAAGAGCTAGATAAAAATATTCATAACGTTCTTGGCCTAATAGTTAGAAATGTTGGTAAATGATAGAAATATTCCCTCATGTAACTCACATTGTCAGATGATACAGCTTGGAAATCTCCTTGAATCTTTACCTCCTCTCAAAAGAAGTAGTATTGTACTTAAAGCAGTGAGTCTTTTACTGTAATCTTCTCTTATTTATCCCTTATGTGGCCACAGTTATACCACGATAACTTATTGTATTTAGAGAAGTGAAATAAATAAGGCCAGTATACTCCTGTCTATGTGCAATTTCTCTATTGATGCAATAGTCAGCAAAGGAATGGACAGTAAACTTTTAACTGATCTAACTGTGAGTAAAACCTAAGTGACAGATTTAGTAAAACTCGTATGTAGGTGTCTGTATTTGAAGGAATTGAGGAAAGAGAGAAATCTTATTAAAGGCTAAGTGAATTTTTCCAGACTTGACATGTAATATTTTATCATGGGTCCAAGCAAAAGCACAACTAAATATAGGTTCTGAAATACCTTGTCTCAAACCGAAATACTGATTCTTTTGAACATCCACTTGTCCTCTTGTTCTTGATCTAATCTACAAACACACTGTCAAACTATTTTCTGCCTAGCATTTGCTTAGCAATGTTTCTTTCTTTATTAAATTTATTTGCTAATCTGAGAAACTGATTGACTAAATGATATAGAAATCTACCTAAAATACCTAAGAATTAAGTGTGGGAGCCTGAATGCCGGAAAAGCCATTTCTATTCATTAATATTTATTTACCTTCTTGAAGTATGTTATATCTATATGAAGTAAATAGCTAAAGCTGTAACTGCAAGCTGGAAATGCATAAAAATACAGTTCCATAACAAGCTGCTATCAAACCTGAAGTGAATGTACAAGCCAGGTTATGTTGCCAGTCTTCTGCAAATACAAACTTTTTTTCCTTTTCATGCTGGAAATGACTTGGGGTATAATTTCAATCCAGTAAGCTTTTCATATAAAATAATCTTCAGCAATTTGTAGAAGCAGAGGTGATGACACTGGAACTGAACTAGCCTGCTTCCAGCAGATAAAATTTAAATGAAAGAGAAACACTGTTTTCTAGTGTGGCTGGTGTAAGTATCACCCAGAAGGAGTGAGCCTGAGGAACCGTGCAGGTGATATCTAACTCGGGTTACAAACCCCACCCTGATGTTTTCTCAGAGACCACTCCAGCCAAGGAGTGTCATCGTAAACATACAGGGACATGAGCAACAATCTGACTTGGGTATAAATGGAGGCCCCCAACCGCTGCTGGGGGCCATTTTGAGTCCTCCTGAAGCAGCAGGACAGTGACATGAGGTCCTTCCTGTAGCAGGGATGCATAGTACAGCCATATCCTTGAGCCTGAATGCTCTCACTTTAATGGGTGAATGAACACTCTATAGGATCCTCCCCCTGAAACCCTAAAAGCTTTTAGGCACCCCTTGTAGCAGTGTTGTCACCACTAAGTGGTATTTTTTTACCATTCTGTAGCTAAGTGTGGACCAGCTCCTGTGACATAGGAACCTTTGAACTGTATGGACTCCCTGGTTTTGAAATAAATTATTATTAGTTGTTATTCCACCTCCAATAGTCAGAGATTTCTGGCTCTGTGACATCTAGTAATTGCCAGCTCAGGACAAGCTAGCAGGAAGCTGTTTCAATTGTTAAATGCAATATTTATATGTACAGAAGGGGAAGATTATTTTTTTGTTGCTGACAGCCTTAACAGGCTATTTTCCTGCACCACAGCCGCCATTCTTCTGAATGCTTTTGAAGAAGTATGAGACTGTTGCTTTTATGTTTCTCTTCCCCCCTATTGTCTGAGAAGAAAAATGGATTTCCTAATGGGCTAAAGTGAGAAGAAAAGAGAGAAATCTGATTCAGGAACCAATCTTGCTGTCTGTCAAGCTTAGTAAAATGATTTTTAAGTGCCCTCATATATGAACACATGCAGATACCAAATTTCTGTTTTGTTCAAAACTTGCTTTTTGGCCCACCAAGTTTTGAACAATGTAGGGAAGATTTTATCCTCAAATTGATTCTGTAAGCTACCTGCAGAAGTTGTGTGGTGCATGTAATGTAGTTGTTAATTATACTGTAGCACATACACAGTTATTTAAGTTCCACATGTGACCAAGACATGAGGTACTGAAAACAAGCATTTTATTTTGCAGGATTATTTTGATTTCCTTATTGTAAATACACCTTATGATCCAATCCATCAAGATAAATGATCACAGTAGGATTCTTCGATGTTTTCAAAGGCTGCTCTCCCACTGTTTCCTAAACAGCTATTCTTCGAGCCTTTTCTTGAACACCTGTGCAAGTAAAAGGGAAAGCTGATTTGAGATTTAGTTTGCTGCTCAGGAAGGAATGGGAATGGCAGGATGGGTGGGGAAAGGAGGGATTAGTTTTTGTCACCATGGCACTAATGAAAGTATGCTTTTCCATGAAAAATTAGTTTTGCTTTTAAGTCAGTGGAAGGACTAATGACATGGAGGAGTTGACTAGCGACATGTAACACCATGTAAATTTGTGTATTTTCAGCTTTAAAGTCAAAGTAATTAGTGTCTTCTGTCACATCCAAGGATGTATTTTTCTGCCACCTGCTGTGGATTTGTTCTCAAAGCACACCAAATATACATAGCACTTCATGGTAATATAAAGCCCTTTGGTCTCAACAGGCCTAAATTCTAGTGTGTGTGACTTTTCCTACAGAAGAGAGTTTGGATGAGGCTAATGATATGCTGAGAGGCATATTTCCAAAGGAGTGCATTTTCAGAGCCTCAGGTGTTTTTCTTCTTTTCTGTGGAGATAGTTGATACAAGTCAGATGATTTAAAGTCTACTGGGACCATTAGAGAAGAAAACGCCCATCTCTTCCATACCAGTTTTGAGGAAAATCCTCTGAAGTAGAAGTCAAAACGAGACTACTAACTGTGCTCCTGGCAGACTGTGATGCTTTAGCCAAATAGATGGTTACTTCTGGTTGTCACTTGTTCAGTATGCACTCCCTCTGTTCCTTCCACTTCCTCCTTCCCCAGTGGAATGATTGTGTGATCACTCCTGTTTTATTTTTGCTTTTTGATAGAGATAGCTGGAACCTTCTACTGTGACTCTTTTTAAAACAATTTTACTATGTATCTGTGTCTTCTGTTTTGTTTAGAGATAAGGTTGGTTTTCTTTAAAAAAAAAAAAAAAAAAATTGGCCTTCTACAGGTTTTTTTTAAATTGATTGTCTAGATTTTTTTTAAAAAATTGATCTTCTAGACATGAATTTTACCCATGCATAGATATACTAATTTTGGTTCAAGTGTGAACTTCCGAACTTACTTTCCCTGAAAGCCTTACTTCCTTTTCTCTTTAGTACAAATTCAAAATAATTCTTTATTGAATTTAAAGTCTCAGCTGGGCCCAAAATCAAGCAGGCTTATGAGACTATCTTTCTCATATAAAAGGTTTTAGCAAGATTTTAAGGGGTTTAAACTTCCTCCACAGCAGGGAAAGAAGAATGAGTTCAGAAATTCTAATTGCCTTAGCTAAAACTGAGCAGCCAAAGAGTACTTTGGGTTAAAGCAATCAAAAAAAGATGACCCTGTCTTAAAGAACCATAGGCCTTATACTGATGGGAACTATAAAGAGGTGGCTGCTGTTCCATACAGTTTTTTAAGGGTTTTTTGCTTACTAACTGATTTCAGCCATCTTTATCCTTTGCCGTCCTTTTCTGTAGTGGGAAAATGTTCTTGATGATTATTTTTTAAATGATACTTTCTCATGCATTTTAATTGATGTTCTAAATAAGCACACTTGTAGTGTTTCAACTAAGAAACTGTTCAATGCCAATTAGTGCTCAAAGAAGTTTGCTCCTCCCAGCCTCTGAAACATTCCTCCTTATAACGTAAATATTTCCACTTGATATTTTACTGGAAGTAATATGCCAGTCTCTAGGTATTACCCTATGTTTGTCTAAGACTCTTTCTAGCAAGATTTGTGTCAGAGGAATCGCTGGTTGATTCCTCGAAGCTCCCAGCAGCCTCAAAGTAACAGATTTTGCATGTCTAAGGTCAGGAAAGAAAGAATCCTAATTTTAATTTAGTCTCTGATTACTGTTGGGCTTGAGCATAGCTTGGTGCTGGAGAAAAAGGTGGGATACTTATAGGAGAGGCATCTTGCAGGTACTTGTCAGCTCATTATTCCTGCCTGCCATGCTTAGCCCGGTGGGATACCGAAACTGAGCTATCATTCCCAGTCTGACAGAGAAACATCTGAATTGCTCTTGTACATGGCAACTGGAGTGTTGCACTTGAGGACAACAGTCAAGTTTGTACCCAGCAGCTGGTCTCTGTCTGGGGAGCTTGTCAGAGGCGCCTGTTTGGATGGTGGGTACATTGCAGACATTTCATCTGCATCTGGCAAGGAATACAAGCGACAGACTAAAGCTCCTCATACAACCCAGACACAGCAAGCTGCTGCCAGACGTGTAGCAAAACATCTTGGCATGTGTGAGTATTCCCTCTTCACCACACTTAACCTATTTTCCCACCACTCAGCTGCTACTTGAACTGTATTTCCTACTGTTGGCTCCCCTGCACTCTCAGTGGGTTTTGAGGCAGAATTCCTACCCCCTTCTCTACAGCTCGGCTGTTTCTAAATGTACCAGGCTGAACTCATTTGCTTTGCCATGAAATCTTGGCACTGGTTACAGACACGTGATGCATGGAGCATACCATAGCTGGATTATATGCAGGAATGTAAACTGCTGCTATTGTGGTTCCTCAGATTTAATGCTCAGTGATCCAGTTAAAGCATATATTCATGCAGCTTGCAATTTTGAGATTCCACAGGTAGAAAGAGAACCTAAAGTGCACAGTCCCACCCACTCCTGTGTTAAATATGTGCAAATGTTTATGTAGCTATCTAAATTGTAAATCCACAGAACTTTCACTCTCTCTAGCAGGAAGTAGTTTGTTGTGAATGTGAGACTGAGTTCAGACGAGGATGACAAAAGAGGAGATTCTACAGTTGTGTTGAGAATGGTGGATGTTGCTAGGAACTGTGGCTAATGCGAACATTTAAAAAAAGTAAGCCTTCTTATCAATACCTGTTATACAGTATATATGTGCCTAGCATCACTAAAATAATCCAAAGGCTTATTCATTTGCATTCTCTGAAGGATTTTTTTCTGCAGAAAGGTTTAATGGTTGGATGGAGAAGGTACCTTCATGCAGCATTCATCTTCTTGGTTGCTGGGTGGGACGACAGTCTTATGTTTCTTCCAGTCCTGAAATTCATGATAAGGGCATTACTATAGTTTGTGTGTGCTGTAAGGCACAAAATGGGCGCTAGAATGCAAACTTTATCAGGGCTACTCTCTAAGTCATCAAAATCAGATGCTGAAAGATCTGAATATGTAATTTCTTAATGTGTTCTTATTAAAATCAGTATGGCAAAAACCGTGAGAACAATTTTTTCTTTTGAGCCCAAACTTAGCACATCCATGACCTATTTTTTGCTTCAATAGCATTTTAGACATGCAGTTTACATCATTTGCTCCATATATTTAATTGTTCCCTCAACTAGTTCTAGTACATGGAAACCAGTGAAGATAAAATAATGCAAAGCAAGCAAGCAATGTATTTGAGTTTAAAGTTACACATACATATACACATACACATACACATAGAAACAAGCTGAAGGAGCTGTAGAGCACCAGCTTGAAATAACAGATCTTTATTGTTTTTTGATGTTAATCATCCTTGTCCTTCTCTGTTTAACCTCTTCTGTGGTAACACTAGCTGATACTGTCCTGGTTTTAGGAGATGATATAAGGGCCCAGACTGAACTTCCTCCTCTTGTACCTCCCATGTCAGGTGTCTGTGTGCACCCACTTGTAAGTCAATGTTCAATACTTCTTGGACATGGGAGAAGCTATGAGTGGAAAAAGAGTAAATTCAAATCTGTGATAAGCCATCAGATCTAATTTCTAAACAGTAAATAATCTCTTAATGAATTTCCTACTTATGTTACTTATTTACATTGTAAAGTGGTGACTACCCTTAAATTCGGCATATGAACTGGAGTAACAATAGCCTCTCCCAGTGATGCCAGTGAAAGCTGAGACTTCAAAGGGGGCAAACTTTTCATGTAGCTTTCAGCGAAAGCCTCTGTTTTCTTTCAACATTGATTCTTTCCCTTTTTTTTCCCTTATCAGTCCATTTTATTGCATTTGAGAATGACAGGAAGAAATACTTG
Organism: Neomorphus geoffroyi; assembly: GCA_033558235.1. NCBI lineage: Eukaryota > Metazoa > Chordata > Aves > Cuculiformes > Neomorphidae > Neomorphus > Neomorphus geoffroyi. The sequence continues at coordinate 25,576,684 of JAUMJM010000002.1, forward strand.
TCTTGGAGCTGCCTTCTGCAGTTCCTGTGTGAATTAGGAGCAATGCAGAGTGAGTAAAAGGCATTGAGTCCCAGTTTTCCATTGCCTTTATACCCTCTCTAGAATTACTTTGCAGCAGTGTCATCAACCTATATATAGCAACAAGGAACCAGTGCGATGTATTTACTGTCCTGCTAATGGACCTGTGCTGTAACCCCATGGAACTGCTGCTACATGGTCTGTAGCACTCCCTTTCCTGCCATGGCAGCACTGCAGACTTGCTAGCTGGGGTATGTACTGGATTGCCTTCCTTCTCTCTTGAGAGGGAGTTTATAGCCTACTGCCTGTTTGTAACATGACAGTTTAGAAATGCCAGAGAGTGGAAATTGGACCAAATGTGCCATTCATAGAGTTACAAATGGGAATAATTTAAAGCTCAAAACATCTACTGCTTTATCTCTCCTCTCTCTTTTTCTAAAGGTCAAGCTATTTGTGTAGAAACATTAAGCCAGCTGTAGAGAGGTTGCAAGACCATTCCAGCTACACTGTGATGTGATTTTTATCTCCCACCCTAACAGGCAATGTCAGTCATAATTAGTGTTATACATAAATTCCTCACTAGGATGCAGGCTTCACATGATTAGGGACTAAACTATGCAGAGTGCTGCTCTTGTGACTGTATTTTCAATTAACAAATTCAGGGATGAAAAATCACAGTGAGAGATGATAGCTGAGGTCAGAGAGGTTATCTTTCTTATAGCAGTTGTCATCTTAAAGAGGAAAACACAAATGAAAGGGGATTTCATTAAACTGACTAGGGAAATGGCTGCCACAGATAGTGTGTCAGCAGGAAGAGCATGGTCAGGCTAAAATCCTTTCCATGACCTTGATCACAGCTATAAGCATCCTAATCCCCAATGGGTATGGTAACGATGCGCAGCGCAAGCCCGCTATAGCCTCGCTCTGTTTCATTGGTGAAGCATGTAAGCAGATTATGACTGGGCTGATCAGTGTTCTTGCCAATCAAGAATCTCCTTGTTATTTCAGAGCAAAGTGCAAGAAAGACAGAAGATGAAATAAATACTGCACAGTGCTGGGCTGAGACAGAAATCCACTACTGTAGTCCAGGAAAGTGACCCTGGATTTCTTCCTTTTCTTTCAAGGGGCCTTTAAGCTCTGGAATCCAATCCCAAGAAATTTTCAAGGGATACAGTATTCAAAGGAGGAAAAAAAAAAAGGTAAAATACATTTATACGGCTGGCATTACCATTGGCAAAGTAAGTCTGCCTGGAGTAGGAAACTGTCAGCAGTGGCAAGGCACCTACGGATATGCTCCAGTCTTCATCTGTGCCTGAGTTCTGGGGAGCTGAGTGAGGTGTTAGCCATGGAACTGTCTCACATTTTAAAACAGTGGTTGCTGTCTCACTGCTTAGGCCCTCATTAGTACTGGGGCTCTTCGCTGTTCCTCTGGCACTTTTGTGCCTATCTAGTGCCTGCTCCTGGCTGCTTACTATGCTGCAGCCTTTCATTCCAATGGAAAAACTGAGATGGTGAAGATGTTGCCTTCATTTTTAAGCAGAGATGAGCCAACCCTAAGCTCATGTAGATTTTTCTTCACAAACATGTTTACATTTATCCTGCAAAATATTTACCCTATTGCAATTTTTTCAAAAGGAAAATGGGGGACTGACTGAAATTGCCTTATCTGAAAAGGCACAGGATGTTATTTCTTATTGCAGATGCAACCTGCGAGCCCAGTGCTTGTTGCTGAATGCTGCAGATGCACGCAGTGGCCATGTTTACATGCAATGCCTGAATAGCATTTCACAGGATCTCAGGACCATTTGAGTTAAAAGGACATCTGTAGGTCTCTAATGAACTTCTTGCTCCCCAGCAGGGTCAGCTGTGAGGTCAGAGCATGTTGATCAGGGCTTAATCAAGTTGGGTCTTGAAAACCTCCCAAGACAGTGGCTGCACAACCTCAGCGGGCAACCTGTTCCAATGCTCTCTGTTCTTATGTTGAGAAAGGAATTCCTTAGCCAGCTGGGTCCTCTCCTGGTACAACTGATGCCTTTTTCCTCTCCTCCTCCTCCTCCCGTAAGCCACTGAAGAGTCTGGCTCTATCCTCTTGATGTGCTCCTTTTATGTGGTGGGGGATGCTATGAGGTTCCCCCAAAGCAGTCTCTTCTCCAAGATGAACAAGCCTGATTCCCTTAGCCTTTCCTTACCAGCCAAATCCTCATGCTCCAACCCCCACGATCCTGGTGGCCTCTGCTGAACTTACTGCAGTTTATCTATACTATTTAAAGACTGCAAAATGGACAATGGATGCAGTCTTAATGAAATGAAGAGATTTTAATCAGAGAAATGTATAGGAAGGATAACAGTTCCTAGCTACAAATATATATATATAACCACAGAGCAGAATTCACAGCAACTGCAACAGAAACTTTAAAACGAATCAAGTCCTGTTCCCAAACCCTTGCTATGAGGGCTCTTTAAGGGCAGCAACACACAATGTCGCTCCTCGAGTCAAAAACCGGCAAGGCCGAGGGTCGCTCCGGGAGCCTCCGGCGGTAGGGGAAAGCGGGGAAAGAGGGGGGTGAGGGGGGGAATAGAGGGAGGGCAGAGCAGCAACTCCTCTGCAAACGGCGCTGGCCTCCGGGACGTCTGCAGCAGATTCAGGTGTTGATGATCTCTTTTTCCCCGCCACAAACGGCGCAGCAGAAGTGGCGGGAACTGAAGCGACCTCTGCACGGGTTCCCGCGGAAACGCTCTCCCTCCCGCCTATCCGCTCGCTCGCGTCATTCCTGGGTCCTAAAGCCTCCCTGTGTTGGCAAGGGAGAGAAAAATTCCCTGAAAAATCCGGAACTGTAACAAGGAGATAATTGTTTTCCTCGGTCTAGGGGCTGTGCTCTTGTTAATACAACCCTGGATACCTTTTCAGCCATCTCTGCTGCCCGGGCACATTGCTCGTTCATGTTCAGCTTGCCACCTGCCAACACATCCAAGGTCTTCCCAGAAGGGCTGTTCCCCAGCCTGTGATGTTGCAAGGGGCTCTTGCTTCCCAGGGGTAGGACTTTGCATCTGTCCCAGTTGATCAGGTTAGTGTTGGCTTACTTATTTCTCCAGTCTGTCTAGGTCTCTCTGAATAGCATCCTTGTTGTTGGGAGTATCGGCAGTTTGATGTGAGACAGACTGGTCTGACACACAGGACGCTGTTTAAGCTCTTTTCTTATTTATGTGAGTTAATTTATAAATTGTTTTGTGCTACTGGCTTTGTCACAGTTTCTTTTCAGTGGAATAAATACCAGCAACTTTCCTTGGTGTTATTCATATTATGAGGATGATCCCCTGTTACGGAAGACAGAGTTACAGTAAGTATTCCTATTTAGGCCTATTGTGGCCTGTTTTCTTTTCCTTTCTCTGCTAGACAGTTATCTTCCTGGGAATATAAAACTTCCAAGGAAAGATCAGTTAACACACATCTTGGGCATAAAGGTGCTGACTTGACCCTAGAGTTAAAATCTATCAAGAACAGGCTGATCTTATAGAGGACCTAATGATTTCCCCTGTATTCCACTTCTCACGGCTGTTCGCATATCATAGAGCTCCTCTGCGGACCAGGATCTTCTGCCTGCCACTTCTGCTTCCCTCTTTTCAGCAGACCAGAGTTGTGCTGGCTGGAGGGAAGGGATGTTTATATCTAGTAGGAGTTGATTGATTTAGGTATCTGAGTTCCAAGGCTATGACAAAGAAGTCATGCAGATGGGTGCTGCCTGTGTGCTATTTGGGAGATTCTTAGACCAGAAGGGAAAAATAGATAGTAGTTATTGTTTAATGGACTCCTCACTATACACAAGATAAGGCTTTAGGTATCTCTGAAATTACTTATAGGTTGAATGCTGGAATGGAGGAGGTGAAGAATAAACAATCCCATCTTCCCCTCAACCCTTCACTCACTGATATACAAGTGCTCTACAATCAATGTCACTGAGGCACAGAGTTACCTTCATATATGGAGATAGCTCAGAACTCAGGCTGTTCACATCATTCAGTTTAAGAGCTTATCTGCATCTATAAATGTTCACCTTGATGATAGCTCTCTGTCACATGCTTGGAATGCTCTGCAGTTCCCAGTCTGCATCAGTTGTCACCTCTGTTTGATCTTAAGGACTATTTCCAAACAGAATGCCTATGAAATAATCTTATAAATGAAAGATCCTTCTGCTTTCAACACAGACGTGCAACTATTATGCCCAGAACACAGATGAGTTTTGATTGCACTTTTGATTTTTAATGGCAACTAATAATTGAATAAGAATAAATAATATTAAAACAATGTAATTTCTTGCAATTTAAGGGAAAAACTGAATTGTTCTCCTCCAGCTTGTCTCTGAACAGTCTTACTCCTCATTTAGTTCTCATTAACAGCTGTTCCTGAAAGCCTGTCAGCTCCCAGAGCCAGACCCCTAGCTCTTGCTCCACTTCATACAGTGGGATGAATCAGGTCTCCCTGGGGATAGTGAGAGCGGGATGGATTTTTTTCGTAACTCGGAGCTCTTTGTGTTGCAATGCAGGGAGAGTATTAAAAACAAATGACTTATCTGTGGCCTTCCTGAGTATTGGAAAGGATCAACCATAATACGGGTGAAGAGATCTGAAGTTACAATTAGAAAGCTCCTTTCATTTGAAAGTAGTACCATTAAAAAAGAAAAAAAGAATATTAAATATCTGAAATATATTTTTAGAAAGCTAGAAACAAATGTGACTTTTCTAGTACATTTGCAAGGAATTATATGAAACAAATGCTTTCAAGCAGACAACATAATGGCCTATTAGAGAAACACAATGTCACTTGTAGGTGGCTAGAAGTACAAAGTAGGAAGATGATAGTGTCACTAAATGCTTTTTGCAAATTGCAAGGATGTGAGTTCACAGAAATGTTTTCTGGCTGAGTGGAGATAAAAGTACAGATAGAAGGGGGCAGGAGAAGGCAAGAATGCTTTTTTTTCCCCATCAATCCTTTAATCTTTATTCTGACTCAAGAATCCAAAATTTGTGGGTTCTTTACTGAGCCTTTAACATCGTTTGGCTATGAATAGATAGCAAGCAAACAGAGACAAGTGTCTGTGTGTTTCTCTCTCCCTTTACAGCAGTATCCAGAATTCTGTATTCTTGCTATCATTTTGGGGGAGAAAAAAACCTGCTTCTGTTTTCTGATGTGCAGGGAGGAATATTTTAGTTGTTATGTTCTGATGGCACTGTAGTAAATCACCCATATCTATAAGCTGTCATGCAAAATGCAGTGTAGCTTGGGGATGTCTCTACTAATTTTAAAGGACTCTGCTTGCAAATCGTGAGTTATCTAGCTGTCATTTTACAGTGCTTTGCACTGACTCATATTGCCGTGTTATTTAGGCAAACTGCTCATCAAGAGTTAACTTGATAAGTGCATCACCTTAGCAACCAGAACATTAACATACTACAGCAGAAAAGCATAGCCAGCTTATACTTAGGTTTCAGGCACAGGAGTTTGGGGTGGTGATATATATGCTATAATGACGTGCAGAATTGGGATAAAGAGTAATGGTAAAGCTAAAGAAGAACCAAATGTATTATTTATTGTGTATCTAATGTCTAGGCAGTTGTGGTGACTCAAGTGATTTAAAAGTATGAAAAAGGGAAAAGTAATACATGAGCCGGAATATATGGGCAGATCACTCCATGTTCTCTTTCCACTTCTTTGCCTCACCTTCTTTAATTTTACATTTTATTTCTTCTTGAGCAAAATCTATCATAAGCTTCTTAATACCCCTTATTTTTTCATGTCATGCATATGTTTCATCCAATATAAAAACCATTGCATTAAAGGAAAATACTTTCAAACATGTAGCAAACGTAGCAAGAGGATAATCTAAGAGAATAAACAGAGCATTTAATATGACTGACAGACAAATTCCAGTCTATTTGTTAGGTGCCTCAGTATTTTTCTACAAATGGAACCAAAGCAGTGAGAAGCCAATACCAAATGCAACATGGCTGTACAGGACAGCCCTGATTCAACTTTTTTTTACTGCCTACTGCAGCTGTAGGTGAACTTTTCATTACTTCTTGAATTCTAGTGTACCCAAAGAATATTTTAAATGAGACACTGTCTGAATTTACAACTTACAACTATATTCCAGCATTGGGCAGACTGTTACTTCTAATGTAGGTGATCCGTTATTACTGTTTCCAGCTTTGGCCAAGAGATGTGAATGTGACTGATCTCCAATTGTGTAGGATGCAGAAAGCTACATTTATGTCAAACTGTTATCTTTAATTTTGAATTCAGATGCAAATCAAAATGAGCATGAGCAAACTCTGAGGCACCCAAATGGCTGCTCTAAAGCCTTATGTAACAGCTACATAGAACTCCTCTGCTGATCAGTTGTGAGACAGCTTTATGCTTCATTTCTATTTTGCCCAGATCTTCAGAGCTATGTTGTAAAAAACTCACTCTGGCATTATACCACCACAAAAAAATAGTCATTTGCCTTATGAAACAGCTTTTTGTTTATACAGACATTATACTTCTGGAGGCTGGGATCATGCCTGTAATGTCATTTAAAGAAAAAGCAAAAATGTGTGTGTTTTTTTAATTACTGTTATTATTGCTTGTTATATTGGGTTTGCATGGTCAGGTTTTGGTAGCAGAGGGGGTCTACAGGGTTGGCTTCTGAGAGAAGGTGATAGAAGCTTCCCCCATGTTTGACAGAGCCAATGCCAGCTGGCTCCAAGACCTACCTGCTGCAGGCCAAGGCCAAGCCATCAGTGACTGTGGTGATAACATAGTTAAGAGGAGGAAAAAAATTGCTGTGAAACAACAGTAGACAGGAGAGAGGAGTGACAATAGGTGAAAGAAACAACTCTGCAGGTACCAAGGTCAGTGAAGAAGGAGGGAGAGGAGATGTTCCAGGCGCCAGAGCAGAGATTCCCCTGCAGCCATGGTGAAGACCATGGTAAAGCAGGCTGTCCCTCTGTAGCCCATGGAGGTTAATGGTGGAGCAGATATCCACCTGCAGTCTATGGAGGACTGCACATCGGAGCAGATGGGTGCCCAATGGGTGCTGTGGTGGTGTGGGAAGCCCATGCTGGAGCAGGCTTCTGGCAGAACCTTTGGCCTCATGGAGGGGGGAGCCTACACTGGAGCAGGTTTGCTCACAGGACTTGCAACCCTGTGAAGGACCCATGCTGGAGCAGTTCATGAAGAACTGCAGCCCATGGGAAGGGCTCATTTTGGAGAAGTTCGTGGAGGACTGTCTCCTGTGGGAGAGACCCCACTCTAGAGCAAGGGAAGCATGTGGGGAGCCCTTCCCTTGAGGAGGAAGGAGCAGTAGAAACAACATATGATGAACTGACCACAAGTTCCATTCCTCATCTCCCTGCACTGCTCAGAGGGGTAGGAGCAGAGAAAATTGGGAGTGAAGTTGAGCTCAGGAAGAAGGGAGGGGTGGGGGGAAAGTGTTTTAAAATTTGTTTTTTATTTCTCATCCTCCTACCCTAATTTGGCTGGTAATAAATTAATTTCCCCAAGATGAGTCTGTTTTGCCTGTGGCAGTAATTGGTGAGTTATCTCTCCCTGTCCTTATCTCAACCCATAAGCCTTTCATTATGTTTTCCCAGCAGAGGCATCCAGCCATTGTCAACCCACTACATTTTATTCACTCCAGTCTTAGATGAAAAGATAACTATTGAATTTTGTTGTTTGAAGTCTGTGTTTGTGTATGCAATAGGTACCTAAACAAAAAAAAAAACACTAAAAAAAGTATCTTGTATGTTTATGACATGTTTTTAATGCTTTTTTGACAGCCTCTTTAATATTGTGTTCTGGTGATACCCACAGAACTCCAGGTAGTTTGACAAACCTCTGTAAGATCATCAATGAGGTGCAGATTTTCAGACACAGAAGCAGATGGCAAACCAACCAGCAGTTCAGGGATACAGTCATCAGGAAATTATAGCAGTGGCAGAAATTAACCACTTAATGCCAGTGGCCCAGTTTCTTAAGCGATGCAAAGTTCTGTATATGATGGTTTCTGTATTATGAAAAAAAGGAGGAAAAGGACTAGATACTGTGTGTTACAGTTGTGCTTTTAAAATAACCTGGTTACTATGCACTAAATATCCTACAACCATGTCTCTCAGAGTGTTTAGAATGCCAAAAAAACCCACAAACCCACAAAACCCAACCCAAACACTACACAAATCTAGATATTTTTGTCTCTGAAATGTTTTGTGCCCTGCCTTTTTCACAAATATGACTTGCCTGGTTGCTACTGTGGGGAAGCACTGAATGTGAGACCCAGAGGGGCTGCCTGGGAGGCTGAAGTTAGAATGAGGAATGCTTAGTCACGGATCCTTAGACTCTCAACTGAACAAGAGTGACAGATGTACTGAAATTACTGCCCATTTCTTTTCTATGTAACGATACATATTCTTCCTGTGACACCTCTTCCCCATATGAATGCGTTGCTTGCAATGCACCCTGAAGATCTGGGTTCTGTGTATTAACCCATATTCCAAAGATGTATCTCTTGCAGGAATATCTTACGAGCCAATGGCATGGCTAACCAGTGATAAAAAGCAAAGTTTGTTTTGCAGAGAAACTCCATGAAGTAGGATTAAAGACTAAGTTCACTTTAAATTACAGTATTTTGTTAAATATTATGCTGACATCTCTTGATGGGTCTATATCAAGTTAACTCTGTTACTAATAATAACTGTCTAGAAATACTGGAAGATTCTCAGGGGAAAGTGAGATGAAAAGGTGCAGAAAATCCCCTTCATTTTATTTATGACTTCAGTGTTTCCTTTCCCCAGCAAGAAGTAAGGAACATAGGTTCTGCAAATTTAGCTGCTTCTTAATCAAAGTCAAAACCTAGGAAGTGCCTATAGTTGAATAACACTAGTAGACTGGGTAAGTTGTGTAGAAAATTGATTTAAGTGTTAATCAGAATTAACAGGACACTTTGACTGTGTTCACAAATAGACACACCCTCTAACTATGAGTTTATGTGCTAAAACTGAAATTTATAGCTCTAACCTGAACCTTGGATTTTCGATTCCCATTGGCATGGACTTTCACAATAATTATCTGTATTTAATCATAAACAAAGAAACCTTGATCTGTGTGATTCAGAGCTTCAGCTTTTCATCATAAATTAAGACTGATAACCAGGGTGAAATAATAATCTTTTGAGTCTTTGCCAATGACAGTGGATTCCACTCAGATTATCAACTTTGCCAAACATATTCAGAAAAAAATCCCCGCTTCTTTGAATAGACCTTTTATTAGAAAATTATTTGCTTTGAAATGTGATTTTGGTTGATACCTGTTCTTTTTACAATGCTTCCTGCAATTTCATTAAAAATATTTAAAGATGCAGTACCAAATGGGATGGCTATTTCTAGAGCTGCTTTTGGAAGTAATTCTGTTTTCACATATTTTTCTTCTTTTATCTCTGAATGCGTGCAGTTGTTGTCTAAAGTTCTCATCCATGCTACATGGAATGTGTGTATTTTCATATAAGTCATGAAGATATCAGTTCAAATAAGATTGCTTTGGGGCCTTCAGAATTTCCCTAGCAAAAATTAAATTATTTACATCTCTTACATTTACCGTTGCTCTGATTCTCTCCCTCTTTTTCTCTCTGCAGCAAAAGATGTCTGTAATTCTTCACTGCATGAAAGAAGAGATTTACTTAATCTTTCTGTGATGGCGGTAGGCATTTTTCTAGGCTAGGGACCGCTGCAAAGAATAGCAGAGAACCAAATGTAGCTAGACCAAAGATCTGTTGGGTTCAACATCCTGTCTCTGGCAGTGTTAAGGTGTCAGAGAACATAAGCAGAAGAAGCTCAGATGTATTCTCAACCTTGAAATATTTTGTAACTTTTTAGCTTAAGGGGTTCCATTTATAATATCTCAATGTATTTATCCACCACGCACCAAGGAAAATTCTACACCTTAACTACATGCTGTGTGAAGAATCAGGTCCTTCTGGTTATTCTGAATTCAGCAAGTAGTGTCTTTATTGGAAGCCTGCACCCTTGCACTGGGAGGGCAGGGATTGATTCCTGTTTGTCTGTTCCTGTCTGTAGACAGATTTTACAGACCTCTGTCATACCCTTCCACAGTTGTCTCTTTTCCAAATTTAGAAGTCCTGATTTGTTCTGCTGCTTGTTCTGGAAGCCGTTGCGTATTTTAAGTCATTATCCTTCTCTGAACCCTCTCTGGAGGGAAAAAGAAAGCCAGTGTTGTATATGGTGTTCAGTCATGACTATGCACAATTTGAGAACGAGGGCATTTAATCCTTTCCTAATAATACCTAGCATTCTGTCTACTACTGAGCACTGAGTTTATAGTAACCCCAAGAGCATGTTCTGATGGCTGGAAACCCATTGTTTTATATGTGAATATAGGACTGTTTTGCCCATGTTACTTTAACTGTAATAAAGCTGCTTTATTTTTCAGTAACTTCATGAGAAAGCTCAGACGTGCTTGCCTTTGTTTCAAGGGCTGGAAGTCAGCTGTAGGAGAAAATCAGACAGGAATCCTTAAGGGCAAAATAACTTAGTTTAAGCTGGTTTTATATTCTGTAATCTCTAAGGCGTGTCATATTAGGAAGTCTGTTTTTTCTTTCTGTTATTTTTCCTCTCTCAAAACTCTGAACTTTTGTTATGCATCCATGACACTAAGTGGTGCCTATGGGCAGCTGTCAATCTTCTGCTGCATGTTCATGCATTAAATTTTATGTAGTGTTAGAGATGAAATGGTGTCATTAAGAGTAAGCAGTCTTCCTTTCTAGTGTATTGGGTACAAAACACTGAAAGACGAGGAAGGAAAATGAATATTTGAAGAGGATTCAGGATTTAGGCTGTGCTAGCAAAACCTCTGCTGAGCACTCAGCCCTGTCCACCTGCATCTCTGCTCTTTTATAGTGGCCAGGCCTTCAGAAGTGAACTTAATCTTGTGTTGAGGCTTGCTTTGTAGCATAGTTCTTGCATAAATGACAGCTTATGTGCCTGTAATGACAGTAAATTTGGAAAACAAGCTATGAGTTTGAGGAAGACAAACACAGAAAGTTGCCAGGTTTGTTACTGGGGCAGGTCCTACGTTCCTAAAAGTTGGTCTGCTTTATCACAGCCCCAAGCATGTTACAGGTGTGTACTTTTAAAATGTGGGGGAAGAAGGGGGAAGGATAAAGGAAGACAAAATGTTTTATTGGCTTTTGGAAGTAGACAGATTTTTATAAAATCTCATAAATAGCTCTGTTCCCAGCATACAGATTTACAGAAAGATTTTATTTTTTTTTTTTCTATTCCTGCTTACAGACATCTGTTCTTATTTTCTGGTGGGAATTCTAGGATTTAAAGAACCATCTGCTTCCCACTGTAGAAGCTCAACAACAAAGAGAATTTTCTCAACTAACAAATAAGAATATTTGACTAATATAAAGGCACTAGTAGGAACATATGCTACTTTTTCCTTTTGACCTTAGTCACTATATTTTTCAGTCCATTTAGATTACACCACTTTACCAAAACAAACTGAATAAAGTTCAGCATCTCACGTGGGGAGTTGAAACTCAAACTAGATAAACCTTCAGATACGCTGCTATTGTGTGCTCCTGCATGAACACGTTACTGACTTTTGTTACTTAGTAAAGATGAAGAAATTCAGTGGCGTTGTCTAATATTACAGGCTTATTTTTTTGAGTGGGACATTTACAGTAGAAAGCAAACCAGACCCAACTTGCCTAGAAAGCAGAAGGCATCTGGAAGATGTATAGCTGTTTGTGTACCTTTCCACTTAAGTCTAACTGGGCAGCGTGAAGTATGAGGCTGACAGGACTGGACAGTTTCTGCCATGTGAGTTTGTCTCTGCAATAATCAGAGCAGACCTCCTTTATGATAGGTTATGGGTTCTGTGTTTTGTATTAACTTCCTATAACTGGTACGTGATAAATAAAATGTTAAAAGGGTCAGTCTTCCTCCCCCCACCCCTAAAGCCTTTCAGACTATTATTGACAGTGTTTTGTATTATGTGAATAATCATATTATGCTTCTGAGATACAATGTTTCCCTGAGTAATAAGATCTTCAAGGATTAATTTTGGGACTGATCTCTGCTTAAAGTATGTAGTATATGGATTATAAATATATTTAATGAACTTAAATTGGAAGTTACTTTCAGTACAGAGAAGATGAAAACAGAGAAGAGCTTAGATGACCTAGAATTTAAAGTGATGAAAAGGGGATGTAATACAAGGTTATGAACAAGAATTTCTGCCATGCAGTAAGGCCTTTATTAAATAGAATCTACATATATACTCATTAAATGATTCTGCCTCTTGGACATAACTTTAAGTTGTAATGAGACATGTATTTCCACGAGTCACATATAGAACATTTAGAACCTTGTAACTGCTTCTTATCACATGTCCATAGTAGATATTTCTTGGGCTAAGTCTGTCTAGGAAATTTGGAGGACCAAGGTTCCTACAATATTAAGTCTTGTACTCGCCTTGTTGTGGGTAAGTTTCTGTGATACAGATCCATACTTCATCTTACCTATACTCGGTGTTGGTCCAAAAAAATGAAATTAAGACCGTCTGAATATGCTGAACTTTAAGAGGACCACCTTAGAGAAGGAATATGCCTATAACACTTGGGAATCAGCGTATAGGGCAGAGTTTTGAAAGTAGCTATTGACTTCCGAGGTGTTAGCTGGGATTTTTTAAAAGCACTGACTCCTTCAAACATCTGCTATTTTCTTACCCACAAAACCACCCAGAAATCATTATTAATTATAAAATCTTGGTCACTGTTATTCATAGATTATCTTACTCTCTTTCCACACAAAACCTTAGTATGGTACTGAATTATGACAACTGGCACTGCTTGTCAGTCAGAGGACTGTTTACTCTGGTGTCGCTTCAGATCCATGGGTGCTTGCCAGGCGTTCTTCAGAATATGTGGGAGCCCTCTCCTACTGGTATTAGAGCTAGAACATTAAGTATATGTCTTATATAAGCTTTTTGGTATTGGGGCTGTGGAGAGAAAATAGGAAAAGTGACCTTTTTACTGCACATACAGCAAACAAAAATATTTAGGAGGGAAATGGTATGCATCTGTTTCAATAAACAAAACAAGACAATTAAAAAGCAAAAAAAAAGGGCCCAAAAGAATTAAAAGTACTGTTAGATGAGACAAGTCCAAGAGGCTTCTGGGACCCACGGACATGCACATAGTCACTGACACTGAATTCTGAGTGGTTACTAGAGATTAACTGTCATTTCAAAACCACTGAAGTTGTCCATGCAAATCCACATTTAATATCCTACTGAGATACATTTAAAACCCATTAGCAAGATAATATTCATATGCCTCATAGGAAGAACCTGAAAAGAGCAGATTTTTAGAGATGAATCCTCACTGATTTTGCAGGAGCTTGCCTAAGGAAGGACAAAGAAAACATTTCACCATCTTTATCAGTACTGGCAAACAGAGCCAAAGAGCCAAACTTTTTTGGCAATCAAAACTTGGCAAAGCAGCAAGCCCTTGGATTCCTTCCTCTCAGGGGATCCTAGAAAGCTGCGGCCCCTATCCAGTTAAGCAGCTTTTTCAGTGGAAACCCATTTACTTAGTTTTCCAGTGCTGGAACAGTCTATTCAAGTTCTCATTCAGGAAGAGGTCAGAATATGAGGCTGTACATCTTCATCTAGCGATGCCTGAGTGCTTCTTAATATGTTTTACTGAAATGTTCTGGGCCTGATTCGTTTCTGGTGAACAGAATCTTTTTATTAGTGTAAGCAAGGGAGGTTTGAATCTCTCTTACTGCTTTTTCTTTCTTGGTGCACCAACTCAACAGAAGGGAAGGTCTCTCACACTTAAGCCAATTTATTTGCTATCACAGTAAGCCTTACTTGTCTCCCTAAACTCAAAGACAACTTGCTCTCTGCTTTGTGTGTGTATTTCAGTATATCAGTTGTTATCCTCTGTTCATAACAACAGCAGTCACTTTTCTATAGGAAACATATTTTTCTGATTTCCCTATTTTTTTCTTAAATTCTTTTGGCGCTCTTAAGCGTGATGCTAGCACAACATCATGGTCTCATTTACTTTACATAACCAGCATTGTTTTGCCACCACTGTTACAACACTTCTCTGACAAAGACTTATTTTATCCATTTGGGTATTTTTATTCCAATTATTCTTGTCTATATGAGTTTCTGACATAAGAAATAAAGCAAACATCCCCCCCACAACCAAATTAAGCCAACTTCAGGCGCAATCTGGATTTTAATTTTATGAAAGTGCAAAAATAAAATTTAATGTCATGTTAGTCTGCAAAATATACCTAGGCTGCTACAGAAATATAAAATATGCCTTTGACACTAGCCTGCACAGAAATTTGCTTATGTGGCTATTTTTCTGTTTGACCATTCAACTCGAAACCAACAATGAAACCCTACAAAACAAAACCTGAAATTCCAGTTTGTTTAGAAATGTACAATTTCAATCCAGGCAGTTGAAAGAAAAACAAAGGAGAAACTGGGCTAACTTTTTGGAATCTGAGGGGGAGAAGGTTCTCTCTCCACTTTTTCGTGTAGTTAGGAGTTGTACAGGAGTTGGGATGATCAGCACTGCTGTGGGCAAGATAGTCTTGACTTCAGTAGTTTCACTTAATTTAATAATGATTAACAAACTTTAAGTTACTGAATGGGTATTGAAAAAAACCAAAACGATAATCAATTAAACTCTTGCAGAAACATCTTTCTTCTCCATTCCCCAGTTTCAGTCCAGTACCTCTCCTCCTCCCTTTCTAATCTCACTTCTCCTTGGTTTTAGCATAACTCTTGTTCAGTTCTTCTTAGTTCCCGCTGTGAGGCAAAAGGTGATGCTGGAGGCTGAGGTCAATGTATAATGGTTTCTTTGACTTGCTTCTTACTTACTGTTTTTCACCTCCACTGCTTCTTGCTTCTCACTTATAAAACACAGATTACAGCAGTTTGAATATGTATCCCTTACAAACTCCACCCCTTATTTCTACAGACTGGAATACTTAATGATCCAAATTTGCATTGCAAACTTCTAGTCTTCTCCAGACAAATCTCATAGCCTAGAACACTACAGCAGTTCAATCACACATGCATAACAAATTCCATGCTTTGTTACTGCGATGGATATAGTTTGCATTCTGCAGGGCAGGGTTTAAAAGGGGCACAGACCTCAAGTTAAACAGGCAAATGCTTTCTTAAAGCTATCAAATATCCCAGCAGCATCAGTTTTCCAGCATTGACACTGCAACAGCATCTCCCTAGGATGGTGACCACACGTTTGGAATTTCACTTTGAGCAAGGGACTGATGCATAGTTGCAATCTGGGAAGCAATTTCCCGTAAGTCTGCTGAATCAGGGTAAGCAGGGAAGCCAGAAAAGGCACAGTTTTCAAGCCTGTTGCTGTCCTCTGTTTCCTCACCAGAGATGTCAGGGTGGATCCTTACCTCAGTCCCCCCCAGCTCTCTGGCTGCCCCAGCAGCAGCCCGAGGAAGCTTGGTGCCCGTCCACAGCTGTTGCAAACTGGCTTCCTCAGCTCAACTTCAGTACAACCCACCCCTCTCTCTTGGCTGTCTCAGAGCCCCGTCCAGCGTCCAGGAACCAACTGCCACAAGTATGAGGCAGCACACATCCTCCTCTGGCCCCCACTTTCTCCCACAGGGACCATGGAGAGCTGAATTCAAATCCCTGGAGGATATTTAGTCCCTGCAATGGCTTATTACATAGTAGGGCTCTGGGTGTGGGCACTGTTCTGCCTGCAGTAAACACTAACATGCTCATCACTTGAAGGACAGTGAGCCAAATGGAGTGTCCTTGGTTGCTAGAGTCAGAGGTGTCTCTTCCTCCATACTCCAGAGAATGTTCATGTGATCTGGGAGAAGCTCAGGGGACTGACAAAGGAAGCTGTGGGAGCCCTTGGTCAGCAGTGGTACAGAGTGAGGTGTAGAGACCTTCACAGAAGCAAAAAGATAAAGCCTGATATAGAGAGACATGCATATAGCAGTTCAGCTTCAGAGGACCAGTGGAGTGAAAAGAGGACAGTTAGCCAGCAGTAACACGAGTGAGAGAACATTAGATTAATTTTTTTCTCAAACAAAAAAAAAATCTTTAGGAACAATCAACTCTTGTTTTTTCCTCTTGCAGTTTTGAGAAATTATTTTTGTAACAGTTTTTAGATGGCAAGATACTTTTTCTCACTAGACCTGTGTATTGTTGGTAGCTCCTAAGTGATTGCTACCCCTACAGACTACAATACAGACTGCAGAGTAGTTCTGTGCAGTTTCATTTCCTGTCTTGACTCTTTGAGAGACAATGACAAACTGTTTTCTTGACTTGGCCTGCAACAAAATTGGATCCTTACTTAGTAATGAGTGATGTAGTCTTTTAGGTTTCACTCTTACTGGTCCTATTAGCTTTCCTAGCAATTCATGAATATTTATACCAATGTATAAGCTCCACAGTTCACTCAGTTCCCTTAGAGAGAAAGTTATATTAAATTGGACATAGTTCAGTGATTTGCAGACATCAAATATGGCATGTTTTTAACATCATGTATTTATGCTGAATAAGTCTCCCAAGTAAATATACAAGTGATGTGCTTTAGCATCTCCCCCTTTCTGTTTTCAGTTGAGTAGATTGCCTAGAAGTGAACTTGCTGTGTTCTGAACCTTAGTCAAATTCTGATTTGCTAAATGAAGGAATCTATGCTGTCCCATAGGGAGTCATCAAGGATTTGAAATAGAATGAATTTTAAGCCTGCAGCAGGTTTTTGCTACTGTTGGAATAGATTACTTGTTTAATTCTCCCATCTTTTTTTAGAGAATGTTTTAGTTGTTTGAAGTCTCATGGCAATAGAGGAAGGATTGTGAATGTGACTCTAAACCCTTCCTGTACACACCTCATCCCTGCGCATTTTGGAGTTTAAACCATCAGCGCTGAACTGAAGGGTTCCCTATGTATGCAGCACTTGGATTAACATGCTCTTCTCATTATCAATAACTTGCTTGATTTGCATGCAGCTTTAAAAAATAACGTAACTTCTCATATATGTGAGCTGCAGACTGAAGCTTGTAAAGTGTGTGGAAAATATGTCAAGCTATGTTAGAGATGTCAGTGCCAGCAATTGAAAATGCCTCTCCACACACATACTGCAAAAATAGCAAGTTCCCTGCATCTCCACTCTAGTGGCCTTTCTGCTGTTAGATGTGCCCTCATGTCTATCTGAACGCCTCTCCCATCAATAATTTTTGCTGGGATGTGCTCTGACATACAGGTTTCTGCGACAGGTGCTGCTGAGACATTGGCTTATGAGTTGTACTTGAGGTTTTCGTTTGATGCAGAAATCTTCTGCTTAACTACTGGGGCTGAGCTGAAGTGATTCAAACTACACAATTTAAAAAAAAGGGATAGCTGGGAATGCAACGTGAGAAACTAGCCTGCTACCGCAGTGGTTTCACAGCTGATTGCCGAAGTGGATATCTGACACAACAAATGTTGCTTTGAGCTCTGTTCTCTGCTGAGCCATGGCAATGATTCCACGGAGGCTTGCTTGTGGGTCTTTATTATTAAAGTCTTCTGATTAGAAAAATTAAAACAGTGATGTTGTGACTGTTTAAAATCTGCCTTTGCAGAAATGAAGGAAATAACAAGGTGAAGACTAAAAGGGAGGGGTAAGATAGTAGGGACTGCTGTGGTGATCGTTTCTCAGCAAGCTCATGGATTCTGTTATTCTCCTGCTCTCTTAAGAGGAGAAAAATCCCCAAATTTGGGGAATTTTGGGAGTGTTTGTCAGGTCTGTGATTCACAGTTTAAATGTGATCTTCAGGAGTGGAACTGTGAAATGATTGTTTGAAGAGGGGATGGGGGAGAATTGTGGAGAAATGGACACTGATCTGTTTCCAGGAACCCAAACTTGCAAATTCCAAGATAGCTGGTAAATACTCAAAAGTCTGTCCATTAAGATTAAATTTTGCAACATTTCTGCATAACTATACAGAAGGTTTAGGAGAGGCCAGGCTAACAGAACGGAATTCAGCACAGATGCTGGAGGAAGTCTTAGCCAGGGAAGTTGATGAAGTGAGAGGGGATGGTGACTGTTCATGTTTTGAAGGAAAAGAAGCAAGTACTGCAGATCAGTTCTAAAGGGAACAGAAAAACATGAGAATTCAAATTCTTTTACTTGTTCAATGTATTTTACTTACTTTTACATCAGTATTATTAGAAATATATTATAATCTCATCCTTGTCAAGGTTGCAGTATATCGTTAGTCTTGATGATAATCCACGTCCAGCCATTGAAATGCTTTCTACTTGTCTTATTGCAGATGTTATGGGATGACTTTCCTATGGACCATTGCAGAGACTGTAGTATTTTAGTTAAAATAATTTCCTTCTGTATCACAGCAGATGAAAAACTTGAAGACTTTCTGACCTTAATAGATGGTAGCTTATGTGCACTATTGTGTGAGATACTGTGGCTCTGTTCTGATATTGAGATGAAAAATAATGGAACTATTAACCTGAGAAAAGACTTGTAAGCCTAATGCAGAAAAGTACATTATAGACAAGAAAACAAAAGCTGTCATTTTACAGGGAAAGGATTGCTGGAAACAATCCAGTGTTGTTCTTATTTTTTCTGTAGTGAGGTAGGTAATGGTAATCACTTTGCCCCTTTTTAAAGTCATTATTACCTTTGCACCTATTCTTAATTATGTATTTGGAACCTGTGAATCTATCTGATGAATATTGAAACTGTCACTTCCATTAGTAGCAGCTGGAACTTATGCCACTTCTGCAGTAAGGCTACTTCAATATTAATTCAAAAAGGATCTTGGACTTTTAAGAGGGGATCTATGGAGAAATTTGTCAAAAGGCAGACTTTTAGTAGCTTAATGTGTCTTGGTTGTCAAATGGTAGGTTGCTTCTAACCTGTCAGTACAGTGAGGACCAGAAAGTGTAATGTAGTTTCTCCCCTCACACACACATATATTCACAAAAGGACATGTGGGCGAAATGGTGTGAGAAAAAGCAGTAGAAAGCTGTTTAAAAGTCATACCTTAGACAAGCCCATCAGTCGCTAGAGTTATTTAAGGATGTGGTTACATAAACGCTGCATTTGGCCTCTGATCTTTTAATGCAAGCTCCTTTAGAAAGACTTTAACCCTCTTCCTTTCCTTTTCAGCGTGTCTACTTCGGTGTGCTTTGCTTGTCTCCTAGTAGTCTGCCCAGGAATGGCAGTTGCTACTTCATTCCGAAAATCCTAAAGGAAGATCCGTTGCCATGAGGTTTTGGACCCTGATACATGATGGAAGAAAAATCAGATTGTAGCAGGGGAGAGAGGGCTTAGAACTAATTAGCTTTCTTGAAAAAGCGTCTTCCAGGGATTCTTAAATTATATGTACAAAATGATCCATATTATGAAAAATGAGGCTTCTGTGATTACTTTTGGCTAGCCAGGCCCTCTGAGCAGTAATGGTCACGGTTTTTGATCTTAGAGATGGAGCAGCTGGGAAGCATTGCCAGCTGGAACACAGGGCGAATGAAGTCCTCTTTTTCCCTGTACTGGGGAATGGACCAAGGCATCAGAGAAGACCATTTTGGTTAGACAAAGAGAGCCTTGGCACTGCGCTGAAGATAGTCTTTTTATTTCAATTTTCCTGGCAAAACTAAATACAGCACAGCAAAATAATATTTTCTGACAGTTTTCAGGCTAAGTTCACAACTATAGCTCCAGTCTTATGGCAGTGTAATTTAACTGATGGTTTCCTGCAGTGTGACAGTGACAAAGTCAAAGCACTTGATGAATGTGCTAATAGCATACAATTATATAACTTAAGTTTTCAAAAATGTTGTATCAGGTAGGTGGAGATTCTGGAGGGAGAGTTGTCCGAAAGTCTTGGCCTCCTGTTGTAGACTGTATGATGTATAGCTGAATGATGTGGTCCACCCACTCTGGTTTGTTTGTTATAGGTTGCTTTCCCCAGACTTTGCTGGTTTTAATGCAGTCTCAAGAACCATTGTTTATTCTTAGTGTTGAGCTCCTTAGCTTACCTATTCTGAGTAACTTTCTCATATTCCTCATCCTAATAACATGCTATGTGTGGACAGGACTATAATCTATTGGAGAGTTTAGTTTTGTTCTTGGGGAGCATCTTGAGGAGATGTAAACCATTCTTTCCTAAATAAGCTTATGATTTCACCTGGCTATTACCAGGGATAATTAAGCTAATGATTAATTGCACCTTAATGGCAGCCACTTATCGGTCATAAAGCACTCTTCTCAGACACCTTAACATATCTGGTAACTTTTATAATCCTTTCTTTTTTGTCTCCATTTGAAAGAATTTATTATACCCTTCAGAGCACAACTATCTCACTATGAAGTGTAGTCATTTGAGCTATTAATAGGGTAACACAATTAGCATGTAGTTTTTCACTTGCTATTTTGTTCATCTAAACGCTGGAAAACATGGATTTTCTTTTAAGGCCAGAAGGTTGGTTGTTATCCCCAGCCTGAGTGTTATAGTACTTTTAATTGCTTCAGACTTCGCAGATGATGGTAGCAACAAGATTTTGTAGGTAGCTGGTGAAAAAGCACCCTTCACCTCGTGACTCCACTGCAGGCTTTAGTGTATACAGTCTGTGTACATCTTTGCATCTATCTTCTGTGTCTAGGGAAGTAATTTTTGAATAAATACAGGCTGATGTAGCAATATTTTTAGAGAACAGTTATTAGCTAATGGATGGAGCACTAGACTGAAATTGAAGTCTACACTGCCGTAGACTGTGCAAAATAGTTTGCAGTGAAGTTTTACAATGGAAGTGGTAAAAATGATTATGCATTTTTTATTTATTATTTTTGATTTTAGATAAAGTGTGCTGAGATTTGAAGTAGAGAGAAAGGAAATGTTTGAATCGGTCATCCCAAGAACTTGCTTCAGGACCTGGAGGTCAAACTGATACATTAATTTATGCATCATTGGCAGCATCAGAAAATTCCACTGGCAATGTTATATAGTTAATCCCATGTCTTCCACCTATACAGACCCTGATTACACAATTGAAAGCGTTATCTATGTGGTATGTGTGGCTTTATCCACAATGTTTGTTTGTTCTATCTACTGTGCTTTCAGGTTTTGAAGAATTAGCTGCCTATAGCCCTGGACAGAGAAAGACAGAGATTAAAGAATATTGAGGCACACTCTGTTCCTTGAACTGGGACTTCTGATGCCTTTAGTAGCTGCCATGCATACTTAACAGGTTTAAATTAGTACCGAAAGGCTAACTTGAATGCAGTTGGGATACTGAAATGTACTAATGGATTATGGTTTTTGTTGTGTGGCATCAAGGTGGATGACTGCAACTCCTATAACCTGTGTTACATCTCGTGCTGGTCATGAGCCAGAAGAACTCTTTTATTTTAGCATTATTTATTTGAGCTAGAGCTTAGGGTAAGGCTTTAAAAATACCTAAGTGGTCTCTATCTGTAAAAGACATCTTGTGAAGAGTAGCTGTTGACTGTTCACACATACGAAGGTTTGGCAGGGTGGAATAATCTGCTTTGAAATTATGCCCTGTCGCACCTGTGACTCTGACTGTGAGTCTGCACAGATGCATTTAATTGTCTTCTGTGGGACTGGTGTTTATGGAGAGTAGCTGGCTCAGCAGGTGAAATTGAGGCAATGTGGTGCTCAGAATTTATATATTGAAACAAACAAACAGTACTTTTCTTACCTGTAGCTGTATTAGCTTTGCAGTGCATACAGGAGTAGAAATCAATTCAATGAGTCAATTCAGCAAATGAGATTCTGAATGTTCTTGGAAAGCAGGTATGCACAGTTATGAAATACCATTTTTACATAATATAATTGTCTTGCATAGAGATTGAGAAGTAGATTTGCCGATGGAGAAGGTAAAGCTAAATATTCAGACTGCTTCAGCATTTGCAGCTGCAGGCACGGGAATGTGCTACCTGCTGGTGCTTTAAGAGGGTGGGAGGTCCCATCTACTCAGCACCAGGCACTCCAGGTCGAGGTCATTGCATATGTGGAGCTGGATTAGTTAAAAGCAAAAGTGTATGTGTTGCTTGTTGTGACTGTGGAAGGGCAGGTGACTTGTTTGTCCTTAACTTCTTAAAATTAAATGTTCTTTTGGGTGGAGATCTAAGATAAGTTTAGAATAAAGCCTAACTGGTAGGACTGTTTGGGAGCTTATCTTGGAAAACTCAGGAAGATGATATTTTTTTAACCTATTTACATGAGGAAGACATCAATAAGTGAAGGTTAAAATGATGGTTTGCAGTAGAAAGCAAGTAATCTCTTGCTGTTACAAAGTCTTCAAACTGCTGTATCTGGAAATATGAGCATGATCGAGTACTTGATGTTTTGTATATGTGTTAATAAGGGAATTTCACTGAAGAATGCCCTATTTTGCACCTCTCTTTTGAAAATCTTATCGGCTGGCTTGGTGCAGAATCCATTTTACTGTAGCTCTCTGTGTTGAAGTTTCTTGAAAGCTCTCATAGCAGGAAAGACCGTTTTATGCTAGAGATGGTAGAACAGTTGATGGATGTATTAAGAGTATATGCCCTGCTAACAATGATTTCTGTAGTATAGGCAGAGTAGTATTTTGAGGGAAAAATGGAATAGGTGTAGACAGTTCTTTGCCTTTCTTTTTCAAGAATGTTATTTCACAAATATTATATGCACTCAAAAATACCTTGAGAATATCGTAACTAAAATAAGGATTTGGTTAAGCAGTGAACCCTAGCCTGAGTAAGTCGGACAGGGTCACAGATATTACCTGATAGATCTGGCACCAGAAACAGTAATCACTTTGTGACAGGGCTCACTAGATTAAAAAAGCAATGGTAGGAGTAGTTCTTCAGTGTCAAAGCCGAAGTATGTCTGGAGTGGAAGATACTCCTGCTCCTAGGAGCAGACTGGCTACTTGGAAATGGAAAAGAAGAACATGCTGGCTTGGGATGTGTAACCTTGCAAGACATTGATGATGAGACTGACTTCATAGCTTGGGGCATTCACTCGGAAGAACAAAAATATGTGCCTAATTTTGAGAGGTTGAGAGATCCCCTAGTATAAATGGCACAGATCAGAATCTGTAGAGCTGATTGAGTCTTTCTCGTCTGATAATGAATTGAACTGAGTATTTCCTGTATTAAAGGAGAATGTTTATTGCTTACTAATTCTATGGAATGTGTAGAGGCAAAGCAATTTACTGTGGTTAAGCTTCAGACTTGCTTTTATTGAGTCAGAAGTCTGTAAACTAGTGTTGCATTTGTTTTAGACTTGCTGATAGTTTCTGTATTTTCAATTATTTGGTATATAGCTATCTCCTCCCAGTTTTAACTGAAGATCACTTGTTTTCTTTTGCACTAAAATAGCAGAGGAGAGCTCAGGTAAGCACAGAGAGCAGTACACTGAGTCCCTTGCCAAAGTATCTGTACAATTTACAGCTCCTGTTTACATAAAGGAAAACCCAGTCTTCCCTAGCAACCTAACACGCTTGGTATTCTGTTTTGAGAAGGTTTCCAGATATTGTAGGAAGAGAACAGAAACTCTGGAAATGTTGAGGGGAATGGTCTGAAAATTAAGGCCTAAATTCTAACTTAAAATGGGTATTTGTCTTGCGGAGAGAATATGCCTAATCTTGGTTAATTTAAAGTCCTACTGCATGAATATAACCCTGAACTGTTAAATTGTAGATGAGCAATAAATGTATGTTGAATTTATAGGTTAACTTAAACAGCATTTATATGCATTACTAAGGGCATAAAAAAATGTATGTAAGTTTATATTCAGCACAACTTTGATAGTTATTTTATAAAAACCCTTAGCACTTGTCAGTGTTTAACTTAGATGGTGCTTTAGCATGCTGTGTTACTTCCGATTTTCGTGTACTCAGCCTGGGTTAAAAAGGAGTTTGAAGCATGGTGGATTTTTTATCTCTGGTACTGTGCGCACGTATCATAGGTTTAAATAACCTAGTCTGCATACAGCTACTGTGACCTATGCCTTAGCTTGTTTGTCAAATTGTACATTCAAGAGTCTGAATGCCTGAGATTAAAGGAAAATATGTAATTTAGCCTAAATGTAGTGAGGGGAGATCTGTTCATGTCTGTAGTTTATTTATTTTTTTTCCTGATATCTGGTTGCTATTCGTAGAACTTTGGCTCTTTGCTGCTTCTTATTCAAGCAAGACTGAAGCAGGCAGCCTTTCTTTTCAAGTGCATCCGTAATTCTTTGTCCTCAATAAATGGCTACTTAGTTATTAGATATACGTAGAAAACAGGAGCACTCTGGAATAACCTTATTGAACAGATCTTTATCTGAAAAGAAGTGTAGCTGAAGTTGTACTGCAGCTATTCACCACCATAAAGGCTCATACACAGAATGTTGCTGAGGTAAAGGAGTGCTTTGTAGTTGGGCCTGTGGCAGCCATGCATGAACATCTCTTTCGAAGCACATTTGGCTGTAGTGAGTGATTGGTAGAGTTACTTTTCAAGGAATGTGGATTACAAAGCTAGAGGGAAGTAAACATCAGGAGAGAGATGGCCTTCCCCATTGGGGTGATACTTTTGTCTTGCTCCTGTAACTGTGCAAATACTCTTTGAGTCTTTTGGCTGCAGCAGTAATGTCACTGTTCCCTCGATCCAGACTTGGTAAATAAATGGGATTTGCAAATTGATTGCTAATTCCTTTTTAAAATGTTACCTCTTTTCTGTAAGTTCTACTGCCTGATTTTGAGAGAAACTGAGAAAACTGTGGGATTTGATACTTTCTGTGATGCATAGACCTTTATGAATACCATAGCTGAACCTGAGGCATTCAAATGTATGTTATGACTAGCATTTTTTATCAATTACTGTTCAAAAAATGATGGCATAGAAGTTATATAGGTGACACCAACCACATTAGGCTTTTACTCTTTTGAGATATTCAAGAACTATGGAGCTGTATACAATTGTTTTGTTAGTATTATGA
Organism: Neomorphus geoffroyi; assembly: GCA_033558235.1. Lineage (NCBI taxonomy): Eukaryota > Metazoa > Chordata > Aves > Cuculiformes > Neomorphidae > Neomorphus > Neomorphus geoffroyi. The sequence continues at coordinate 25,601,764 of JAUMJM010000002.1, forward strand.
TTGTTATATGTTTGTGTCCTAAATAGCCCTGTTGAAGAGTAAACTTATGTTTCTAAGAGATATGTAAGACTTCTTTATCAAATTGACAGTTTATGTGTGTGTGTTTAAGATAGAAGGAATAAAAAAAGTGATGACATCTATGCAAATCTCAAATGGCCAATTTTATTCTACCATCATGTACAGTTAAGGTGGAGTGAATGCATGATAGTTTTAAACATTTAAAGAAAATTGTCCCACTAATTTGTATGCTGAAGCAGCATGCTTTGCCTGGAGATTGTCTATGTAGAACAAAGTTTAGTATCTCAGCAGTACAAGGGACAAGAAATCTGTAATGTTGCTGAGCAAAACTTCTTAAAAGGCCTCGAGATAACTAATGAACAAAATAGTAAATACAAGAGGCTACTAAAACATGATCTTGATGACACAGCCCCTGTGAAGCATGAATGCTATTATCAAAAGCTTCCGTTTATGCATTTTTTTCTGTTCTGTCAATGTTTTTCAAGGGCTTTGGATCCCATCCGAATTTTATATTTTATTTAGTGAGTGAGCAAGCAAGAGTCTTAATTCTTAAACTAGATGACTCTATGAATAACTCAAAAATGTTTTTGCTGTTAGTATGTATTTTTGCCTGATGATGTTTTGAAGATCTAGGCAATTGTAACACTGAGACCTTACTTTCATTATGCTATGGAATGAATGACCTGTGTGGTATAGCAGTTTAGGTACTGAAGGCAAACATAATACTTTTGGAGACTAAAAATACATGAAATATGACTGGGATTGCAGTCCTGTTTTCTGAACTCAAATGTATATTTTCAGAGATGAGTTGAACAGTACCACTTTTAATAACTCAGACTTCTTCCCTTTCCAAATAGTGATGGCAAGGAATAAATATAAAAATAAAAAAAAATCAATTCACTTTTTATTAGAGGGGGAGAGAGAGAGAGACAGCAAGCTTTCACACTGTATGGAATATTTTCAAGTTTTCCTTGCAGTTGGAAAATTTATAGTGAAAGAAGAGTTGCTTAGTGTCTTTCCTCGGAAAAATTCAAACCCACAACACTTAGCTAACAAAGTATCATGATTAAAAGCACTCTAACATTCAACATTAATTAATCCCTTTCTTTGTAGTTGTTATTCAGTCAGTCTTCTTCCTCTGAAGTTTATAGAGAAACTTCAAATGATTTGCATGGAGGCATGAGTGGAACACATCATCCTGACCAGGACTGAGACTTATTCACAAAAATCCTAATCTTTGCCCTGCCAATTCTGTATGTTTTTGTTCTTGCAACTGAAATCAAACCAGAATGATTTTTTTAAAAAAAATAATTTATTTTCCATGTAAGTAGTAAAATTTCTTGTACATCCATTTGTTATTATGCAAACTTTAAACATTACATGCTTGATTTGGTCTCTATTACTGCCTCCATTTTTTTGAGATTTGTCTTCTGGCCTTGCGTTTTTTGTTGTCTGCTGCTTACCAAGCTGTGCCTAAAATAATTCTGCATTCTTTCAAGGTGCGTCAGAGTCAGTGTAGTCACACATATCAGAGACAAGATACTTGTTAATTTAACAAGTCACTGTTATTTTGAGATGGCTGTGATATCATGTGTCTCTTAGGAGTAAATCAAGAAAAAAAAAAAATCCTTCTTCCCATCTCCTCAAAGCTGTGTAGCTCTGCCCTGCTTCTGTTAAATGTTTAGAGCTAATTTATACTAGTAGAGTGACACATTGCCAAACTTGTTCACTGCAGAGTGGAAAGGAAGAGTGTCTAATGTGGTGGAATTGACAAAGTAGAAATGTGAATGTTTCCCTTAGTTATGAGTCATTATGTGATGTCTAAAGAAGGCAAGAAATCAAAACCTTCTAGAGCATTTGTAGGCAGGTCATAGTGCGTATCCAGCAAGAAGGTGATGTTTGTTACAAGCTTACCTAAGAGCTTGAGGCAGTCAAAGACTCCGGTATTGTAGAGCTTATTGTAAGTGAATGTTGAGTTCATACAAAACTGTTCTGATATCTGCTATTAATGGCTAATTTTGACCATGCTCTGTCATGGGCGGAGAGGTCTTACAGTTTGTACACATCAAGAAGTGTGTGTTTCTGACATAGAAATTAGAGAGGTTTAAAATTCAGTTTAAGGTAATGATAACAGTTATAACAAAGCAATACTGGGTGCAGTTGATGCCCTCACTTGGTCCATATGTCAGATGGCCACGCATTGAGATATGGTAAACGGGGTGTCCTCAGGGAAGAGTGAATGCTTCAAAACGGGAAGTTGATAGTGGTGCTTTCACTCATTCACTCACTTTAAGCATTTTGTCATGTATGACAGTTTGTGTGTGTCTGGTTAAGTGGATTTAAACATTGTATCATGTAATTTTAACTAAACTAACCCTCACAAAACAGATGAGTGTCTGAAAGATTCCTGCAAAGAAGCTGTGGATTGAATGTAATACTGATAATGTAAGCACAAGTGAAACCCAATAAAATGACAGAGCTGACACTTACCCTGCTCCTAGTAGAAGCTCTTTGTCAGCCACATTGAGGTAAAAGTAATGGTGTCCTAATCAGATCGGACAAGAACTTTGCAAAAATAATTGAAATTATCAGTATCAAAATAAACTTAACTTTGAACCACACCTTTGAATTGTTACATCACAAATTCTTAAACCAGGATTTAAAACAATAATGGAGCATTTCCGATCACATATCTCTCCCTAAAAAAAATAAAAACACTAATAATATTTTTTAGAGAAAGCAAAAAAGGGAGGTTGTACTGTTAATAAGTAAAAAACCCTGCAAATATTTTTTATTTCATCTTTCAACCTTTTTAATTTTTTTTAATATGTTTTAAAATTTACATAATATATTATTACTGTAGTACTTGTATGTAATTTTTAAAGAAAAAATTTACATATATTGGGGGTTCATGTGCCATTTTTTTCACTGAGAGGTGTACATGATCAAAAAACTTCAAGATGACTGATGTAGAGAATAGACACTTAAACAGTAAATAACATATTAGATCATTCGCCTCCTTCATTCATTTGGTGCCTAACAACACTCTAGACGGTTTGTGTTGTAGGGGAATTGAAATTTTCCTGTGGCTGACCAGTGTGTTTCACATGGGGTATTTCAGAGTTGAATCAGTTCTGTCATGTACAGCATGCAGTGTCCTGTGAGGCTGCTGTTACTCTGAGGCACATGTTGTGTGGTGTCTGAGTAATGAATTCGGCTAAAGAGCCTACGGATTAACTGCTGGTATTTTGTTGAGTTCATTAATGTCCCTTTTTAGGTTTTAGCTTTTCAAAGTTAATGGCTTTGACTGGAGTGATTAGCACTAACCTTGCTGCCTGTGGCAAGGTTAAAATGACATAAAATGTTTTGGAACACAAACTTTTTCATGGTCTTCATTATGTGAAATGCCATTGTATAAGCCAAGGACACCTTGATTAGTCTGTAATGTCCTTCTATTAACGGTTCCTTTTTTCCCCCAATGATAGATATTTATTAATACAAGGTATATAATGAAGATTTATTCCTTCTAGAGAGCTATATATGTGCTCATGTATTTCTGATTATATAGCAATTTTTGAACCAATGGTAAAAGACTAATGACCTGAGGAAAGACATGTGGAGATTCAAAACCTTGCTAACTTTGAATGTATAGCATAGTGCGTTTTATGTTGATTCTGCATGAATCAATGAATGCATAATCATGTATTTAAATGTGAATATCAGAAATTGCTCTGAGATAATGAGTTAGCACATTATATTTTGACAGCATTGCACAGAGAAATGCAATCAATGATATGCTCATTTCAGCTACAGTCACTGTTTTTATAGTCTTATTTCTGTCTTTTTTTTCCTCTATAAAAGTCTAGTATTATTTTTGTATGTGTGAAGTAAATCTAAACCCACAGTTATTAAGGGCACAACTTTGTACGTACCCAGAGTAATTATAAAATTTGCACCAGGGATGTGTAAGTTAAAGCCCGAGATACTAGGTTTCCTGGATGCAATTATAATTTTTGAGCAATGAAATATTATTCCCATGAATAAGAATGTCAGGAGTCATAAATACTACATTTAGCGATTTCCTTCCCCTCCCTCCTTTTTTTAAAATGCTTTTTCTAAAGTTTCCATCATGCCTGGTATGTTCTGTTCAGAGAAAGTGGGAACGTGGGCATAACTCATATCTGTAGATAACCAGTACTTCAAAGGGAGCCTGCTCTAATTAGCATAAACTGAAATTGGGGTAATAGACTGAGACACAATTATGCAAAACCTGTTCTGTACATCAAGTTTTCCATCTTCTCTTGTGTGTGTGAAAGACAGTGTAGTTTCTGGAGTTACTTGTGTGGAGTTCTTTTTGTGTGGTCTTCCAGTTTGTTTTTCCTCTGGTTCACTGTAAAGGCAGACCTTTTCCACTTGTTTAGTTATAAACCTGAAATACCACTTTCTCTGCATCACCTTTATCTGTACCTCTGCACCATTTTTCTATGCTAAGGCAACTGGTTTGCCCTGCAAGGCAGCTGTAAGAATCATACTGACCAAGCCTTTCTTCTGTGGATATACCATGCCTGCATTGATAAAAGCTTTGTGCTGGTGCTGTGCACAAAACAGAACTTCCAGGACGGGCTGTATCCATTTCTTCCGTGCAGGTGACCTGTCTAATGGTAATTTCCAGTGATGCAGGGTGTGTGGTAGTGGTGGAGTTTGCTTAGAACTCTGGACTCGCTCAGCTTGTCCTAAAAAGAAGTCTTTTTCTGAAAGTAGGAGGAAAGCAGGGGAAGAATTGTTACTGTGGTTTACTTGCACGTTATGGAGGTATCTAGGAAATGCACTGCCAAAATCTTCATGAAGATCTACTGGGGAGCAGAAGGAGAGTGAAAACAAGTCTCAGAGGATATAGTTCAACAAAAACCTAGAAGGTTATTTACTTGCCACTCCAACAGTGATTGTGTCAAACTATAGTACTAGGAAGGTTTTCTGCCTTATTGTTACAAAAGCCACTGTTTATAGGTTTTTAAAAATAGTTGAGTATTTTTCAAAGCTCTAGTGTAGTTTATTTTTTTTTTTCTGTTATTGTATGGAAGAAAGTGTATTTAGTCTTTATTTCAAGACTCCTTCTTACCTCACAATGGCTTAGTTTTACTAAGAAAGTGTTGCTACTGTCTTGTGGGGTAACTTTCCAACAACTCTTTTACATGTAAGTTTTCTTTTGGTTTGCTTCAGCTCCTGAAACCTCATCTACTTCATATTTAATTGCAATTCTGAGAAGGATTTTCCTAGTTCTGTTGTGTTAAATATTTATAACTAATAAAGGGAAATAGTGGAAGAAACAGACAAAACTGGGCTCAGTTATTGTTACCAAATGGTACCCTGGAGATGCAATGAAGTTAGATGCTTGATATGAAAGAGTGATCAATTTCACTTCTGCATCCTTAGAATCTGTATATAATCATGTAATTTATCAGTAGTTAGCATAAAATTACAGTGTGATAATGTATTTGTTATAAACAGATTTTAATTTACAGGTAGATGTTAAAATATTGAATGTTGAGGAAGGAAATTAAACTCCTTTTTCCATCTGCTTCTGTGAATTCCCACAGCTATGTTAGGAGTGCAGAAGCATGAATATAAATTATGGGTAAAATGTGTTTATTATTTAAGTAACATGTAGTGCTTGGCTTTTAAAGGAGAGGAGAGTATCTGGTCTTGCTTTTCAATTTAAAATTAAGTTCTTAAAAGCATGGAAATTTAAATTTGAGTTTAAAAGTGAGACAAATATGAGCTTTATTTCATACTAATCTTGTGAGTACTAATTTTTATTCAGAATAAAGTGCCACTGAACTATAATACCAAATCCTTCACTCTTGCTGTTTCTGTCTGCCTTATTTTCTTCCATTTCTTCTGTTCTGCAGTAACTGGTGTGCCTTTCTAAGTTGATTGAACTGAAACAGCAGAATAAGTGCAGATAATCTGTCTTTTCTTAGGCTACTGTCTACTGGTGTGATTCTAGGACTTAATATGAAAATTGGAATGAGAGCAGAAGTGGTACCTTTTGAAGACAACTGTCTGCTTTTCTATTGCTTTTGATTTAGTGAAACAGTTTCCCCAATAATGGCAAAACAGTATAAAAATTGGGCAGGAAACCATCTTGACACAGATTTTTGGGGATCTGGTTTTAGTAAGTCCTACCTTCCATTGTCTTGCCTGATCAAACAGGAGGAGGTTCTGCCTCAAGAATTAATGTTCCAAAGTTTGAGTTGATTTCCATTCCCTGAAACTTTTAAGCAGTCAAGATTCCAGGCTGCTTCTTGAAGCTTTTTGATTAGGCTTTCTCTGAAGAGCTAGTTAAATATTACATGTAAATAAAAAATGCCCGAACTGGACAAAAAGTCTGATTTTTGTGGGTAGCTGTGGACAGCTTAATGTATCAAGATTTTCAATTGACTCTGATTAGCTGTGAAGGAAGAATTCTTCTGCAAAGTAGATGCCAAATTTCTGCCTGTAGTCCCAACTGCTCTGATGACACAGTTAGAGCATTGCTGTAACTCAGTGGCTGTAAGCAATATCTTTTCCGTAGTTCTTTACTTTTTCCTTGGTGTATGGAAAAGCACCATGTGAATTATAGCTCGCTGAGGCAAAAAATGGCTGATATGCTTTTGCATTTTTAGGGGGCTTAATGTTTTAACATATGTAAGTCTAAAGAATGAATAGTCTAGACCAGCTCCTGTGAAACTGGTCTTGCAGAGTGGTGAGAGTGTATTTCTGGACTGTCATGGTTCATAAATGTTTTATGGATGATGAATTTCACAATACGTAACCACCTCATACTTCATATGTCCTGCTGTGGATGGAGAAACTTCCTGAGCGCTCTGAAGTACAGTGAGGCAATAATTTATTGGCTCTTATCTCTTCTGAGTTTTTAAGCAAAGGACCAAAGTAATTCTTGCCGTAGAGCAAAACCTCCAGACTTTTTCCTAAGTTCGTCTTATGCCCTTTGCTCTATCACAGAGGGGAAAGAAAAAAGGAAATAAAACACTACTTCGTTTCAATGCAGTTGAGGAAACTTGAAAGACAGGCTTTCACATATAAATGTCATTAGAAGATGCATCTCTCCTTTAGTGCAAATTAGCTTCTAATAGCAAGTTGGACTACATGCTGTGACTTGGAAGTATCCTTGTCCTTCATGTCTTCCAAACGTTCTTATCCTAAATTGAATCATATGATACTGTAATTTTACCAACATCACAATTCTGACCAATACAATTATGTGTTTCCTCTTGTCTACATCACAACAGATTCATTTGAAATCTCTACCTGTTTATATTTAAAAATGCTGCCATGTCAAATGGAGTGCAAACAACAACCATGACTAAATTTAAAAGCTCAATCATGGCTTGTTTGCAGAACTCTTTATTTCATATCTTTTGAAAACTTTCTATTTTAAGCTTGTTTCTGTTCAACTTGAAAGGCATTAAAAGTAGGACGGTATCAGAGGATATGGGGAAATGAGGACGATTGAAAGTACGGGACTGGAGGAGTTTAATCTATTTAGAAAAAAACACAAAAAAAGCTTTTTTCATTAAAAGCAGACATTATCTATAGTGTCTTTATATTTTTTAATGAAAAATAAGCCTTCTAAGGGATTTGAATGCTTCTGAAAATAAACTTGTGCTTCTAAATTGCTTGACACTTGATGTAAATCAATATAATTGGACACATTTTATGCATCAGTCCAGATCTTCATCATAAAAGCAGTAGGAAACCAGAGAGCATCATCTCTACTATGCAAAATCTTGTTTAAGAGATGCTAAAGGAAGGCCAGAAGAACTACATGTGTGCATAAAATAACTATACTTAAACACATGTATAAAGGATAGCACCTTCTGTAGAGACTATTCTTAAGCTGTGGACTTGGGCAATGAGAAGTGCTTTCTTCCTAAATATGCAGGCTTGTATGACTTTCTGCCAGTATACCTTAGTACCTAATAACTGTCGTTGAAGGTTTTTACTTTCTTTCCCCTTCCCTCTCTCTAGCATTTAGCATGCATTTTGCAATCATAATGCCATTAAAGTGTTTTTACTGTCTGTCACCAAACTTAAAAAAAGCACTTTTTATGATATGTAATAGGCAGAGGATAACATTTTCCTCTTGCCTAACTATCTTTCATAGGAAGCTATTTTGAATGGTTTTTTTGAATGGAAAAGAGGTAATGCTAATGTATTACAAAAAGGTTACAGCTAATACTCCATTAAGTTATTTTTTAAGGCTAAAATGATAATGGTCATACAACATTTTTTTTCACTGTCGAAAAAAGTCTGCACTTTGTTCTCTGATTATTTTGTACAGATGTTTCATGTTGGCTTCTATATGATTAGGTCTTGAAAATTGCTGCAGAAGTAAAATGACTGTCTTCTTGCAGAAACCCGAGGGAAACCTATGGGCAGAAATAAAAGTTAAAAGCATGTACTGATGCTCTGCCATTAAGAAGAAAAATGTAAAGTGCTACTGAAAGTGTTAAGACAATGAAAGAGGCTTTTCTGTTCTACTTCTAGTGAAGCTATCGTGTCTGGGCATGTATTTTCAAAAATAAAATCAGGTTTGAGAAAAATAGCCTCAGTAAATGCAGAACATCAGTCTCTAGGCTGGAAAGGCCAGGAGCCTCAAACCTATGTATAGACCTGGGAGGAAGAGGAAATACATTATTTTTTTGCCAAGGGCAGTGACTTAGCCCTCTGTAAGTTTTAATCTTAAGTGCATCTATGAAAGTACTTTTTCATTACGGTTTTCTATGTCTCCATATAAAATCTAGTTGCTTTCTTTGCCTCCCTACCCGGTGGCATGCTACAGTTGCTGCATTGTTAGTGTGATGCTAGAAGGGAGGAAACTCCGGTCAAATGCCTTCTTTGCAGTTAGATGTCATGTTTTTGAAAACAGTGGAAATTTCCAAAGGAGAAGTTATGGCAGCATTACCTATGAACTCACAGAATAGATGGCTCTTACTTTTTTTTAAACTGTAGTTTGTTTGGAGTTTTTAATGGAAAATCCAAATTATTGTCAAAAACCTGTTTGTTTGGTTGTGTCCACCCCCTTGTTCCCAGGATTCTGTGCATGTGACTGCTTAGTATGTTTCTTCCATAGCAGTATCACTGTTTATTTTAGCAAATGAGACCAAGCCTTTAAATACTGGACAGCTCGCCTTACACTTATCATACACTTAAATGGGTGTTGAAACTCTGATTGTATGGCAAACTGGATGTACATTTGCCCATGAGACCTGATGGGATGTACTCACTATTGCTGAGGGAGCTGGCAGATGTTGTTGCAAGGCCACTCTCAATATTTGATCCATCATTGCAACTGACACAAGTGCCAGAAGACTGGAGGAAAGCAAATATCACCCTGTCTTCCAGAAGAAGGATCCAGGGAACTACAGGCTGGTTAGCTTTGCTTTGGTTCCAGGGAAGCTGGTGGAGCAGCTATTCCTGAAAACCTTTCCTAGGCACTTTAAGGACAAGAAAATAATCAGGAGTAGCCAACATGGCTTCACCAAGGGAAGAGTCATGCTTGACCAGTTTTATAATATTCTACAAGATAGATGTTGACTACCTTAAATTTAGCAAGGCTTTTGACCTTATCTCACTCAGCATCCTCGTAGGTCACATTAGGAAGTATGGATTAGATGAGTGGACAGTGAGATGGACTGAGAACGGGCTGGATAGCAGAGATTAGAGGGTTGTCATTGGTGGTGCAGAGTCTGGTTGGAAGCCTGTGGTCAGTGGGGTTCCTCAGGGCTTGGCGCTTGGTCCAATCCTGTTCAACATATTCATCAATGACCTAGATGAAGGAACAGAGTGCAAACTTGCTGATGATACAAAACTGAGAGGAGCAGCTGACACACCAGAAAACCGTGCTGTCATTCAGCAAGGCACAGACAGACTGGAAAGTCGGATGGAGCGGAACCTAATGAAGTTCAACAAAGGCAAGTGTAGGGTTCTGCACCTCAGTAGGAAAAAACAATATAGATTAGGGGTTGACCAGCTGGGAAGCAGCTCTGCAGATAAGGACCTGGGAGTCCTGGTAAATAACAGATTGTTGATGTGGCACTAATGTGCCCTTATGGCCAAGAAGGCCACTGGTATCCTGGAGTGTTTCAAGAATGTGGCTGGCAAGTTGAGGCAGGTTTTCCTTCCCCTCTACTCTGCCCTAATGAGGCTGCATCTAGAGTATTGTGTCCAATTCTGGGCTTCCCAGTTCAAGATAGACAAGGAACTACTGGAGAATGTCCAGTGGAGAGTCCAGCGGAGGGCCACAAAGATGATCAGTGGACTGGGGCCTCTTTCTTATGAGGAGAGGCTGAAAGACCTGGGTCTGTTTAGCTTAGAAAAGAGAAGACTGAAATGGGATTTATCAATGCTTATAAATATCTAAGGGGCAGGTTTCAAAAAGATGGGGCCAGACTCTTCTCAGTGGTGGCCAGTCACAGGACAAGGGGTGGTGGGTACTAACTGGAATACAGGAAGTTCCACCTCAACATGAGGAAAAACTCAGATGCCATCGGGACGTGGTCCTGGGCAGCTGGCTCTAGGTGGCCCTGCTTGAGCAGTGCGTTGAACCAAATCACCTCCAGAGGTCCCTTCCTACCTCAGACATTCAGTGATTCTGTAATGCTTGTGCATATAAAAAGTAGAAGTTGTACCCTGAGGGTTACTGAAATGTCAAAAAAGATAAATATGGATGAAGTGAAAAGTCTGGAGGAGCCACAGAACAATCACGTTAAGTCAAAATCGGAAATAAATCAGAGTTCATGGCAGGATTTCAGAAATAAGACTATTATGATCCCCAAGACTTTCTCTTTTCTGTGTCTAACTGGGAGTCATTCCTACTTCTTGATGTCTAGTGCAGAAACTAAGTGTGAAATCCATCATTGTAAACTTGCTTTGCTCAGTTCTTAACCTTGACCATGTGGTGTTTAAAGGTAGTAGACACAATATTTTACATGAGATAGTAACAAAAGTGTGGACTAGTGATAGTTTTATGCATGAAATTAGAAATCCATAAGCTCTGTACTGGAGAATCTACGTGAGTGTGTTTAACACCTTCCCAACTCATAAGCCCAAAATCTGAACACCCACAGGCTAACAATTACCTCTACTGTTTTCCATAAACTATCTAGCATACTGAAAATCGTATTGGAAGCCAATGGCAATAAACTCTCTTCTTTCAGTAGTCTCACTCTTAACTGCAGGAAGAACAGAGTTTTATACATACAAATCATATGCTATTTGTATTTTTTGTAGTATTCTGAACAATTGAATCCCTTAAAAGCTGCATTACATAAAATAGTTCCTGACACACTGGCACTTAAGAATTATATTGCAAGAAAGGAATGCTTTGGCTGCACACAAATAAGTAAGTCTTCAGTACTCCCAAGAGAGTCATATCTGTAATGAGAAAGAGGCTTTTGACATAAATACTTCCAATGTCAAACCGTGGTTTGTCAGCTACATTGTGAGGGGGCTGGAGAACAAGTCCTATGAGGAGCGACTGAGGGAACTGGCATTGTTTAGCCTGGAGAAAAGGAGGCTGAGGGGAGACCTCATCACTGTCTACAGCTGCCTGAAAGGAGGCTGTGACGGGGTGGGTGCTGGTCTCTTCTCGCAAGTGACAAGCGATAGGACAAGAGATAGTAGCCACAAGTTGCACCAGGAGAGGTTTAGACTAGACATTAGGAAGAATTTCTTCACTGAAAGGGTAGTCAGGCACTGGAACAGCTGCCCAGGGAGGTGGTTGAGTCAGCATCCTTGGAGTGTTTAAAAGACAGGTAGATAAGTTCGTTAGGGACATGGTTTAGTAAGGGGACAAGGTACGGTTGGACTTAATGATCTCAGAGGTCTTTTCCAACCAGATGATTCTATGATTATATGTAGCAGGACAGAGTAATTATCTTGTGCTTTTGACTGAGATTATTTATATGAGATATTTTCAGATGATTACTTCTCCGGTGTTCCAGTCTGCAGACAAGTGTTCTGTGGAGCATTGCCAGCTGTTCTGCAGGGCTGTTCCTTTCCATAAGGAAAGCATTTGGCAAACTACAAATATGTCACTTTCTGCTACTAAAAGCTATGTTTTGGATGTGTGTGTGCACGTGCACTTGTCTTTCCCTTACCTCTTCTTATAACCACAAAAATCGAGAGAGAACACAGGCTGAGAAGCTTGTGGGTTATTTGAATTCTAATCACAACAGGAGTGTTAGAGCAGACTTGGTGGGAACGAGTTTTAAAGACTGCTTGGGCAGTGAACTGAATGAGGATGAGGGTGTTTTCGAAGTAGTTGTAGTCTCCCTGTGGTTAGCACTTGTGCCTGGCTACAGGTATCTTAACAGATGCATAGAAACGTGCTTTGGAATTGGCTGACTGACTCTGTCTCTTTTTTTGAATGGATACGCGAACAAACCAGTAGTTAACCTGGTTTAAGATAACAGCAAGTTGAAGATAGAATAGGTCAAAAGCTGAATATATATCTGGTTGTCCTTGTAGGTTTCACCTGTTGATAGACATTGAAAACATAAATTCCTTAATCTTCACTGTTGCAATCTGAGTTAGTGTTTTTCTGTTTTTATAGATTGCCTCAAGAGCATCTAATCCATGGGTAGCTTTGGACCTCATTGGAATGACACGAATGACGAACTAAAAAGCAGTGTTTTCAGGCTTAACAGAAACATGAGAGAACTAGAGGCAGTAGGTATTGCCAGCAGCTGTGCTTGACTGGATGGCTAGGAAACATGGACAGATGTGTCACAGACAAGTTCATAAAGGTCTTCATGGTTCCAACAGCAGTGTGAATATACTAGTTGTAGGTGCTGTATTTCAGAGATATAAAGTTAAGGAAGACTGCACTTCCAGAAGAGATTAGAGAACCATAATGTTGTATGCAGGGTGCCTGTCATTCACAAACAAGCTGGGAATGCATCTTACTAATGGACTTATACAACTGCGAGTGAAACAGTACTGTGGACATGAACCAGGAGCCGACAGATGTGTGTTTTGAGAAGTTATGTGCAAGTTTAATTCCATTTAATTTGAGATGAACTGGGGCAGAAACTTTAGGGATGTTTGTTTCTAAGTAATGGTTCACAGTTATATTCAAAAATATACAAAGATGTAATTGTATCTGAAACTTCTTTGTGACAAAAGCAGACTGTTATTTCAAATAGGGATGAACTGCTAAGTACTATATCTATAATAATAAGAAAGACTCTTTAAATATTCTGTATCATTCAACAAGAATACTTGAATGAGGATGTTATTTTAGGAAAAAGTATTTTAAAACATGCTGAAACATGCAATGGATCTGTATAGTTAGGATTGCTGTAGGAATTTACATTCAGCTCTGACTCATTTTTCTTTAGACTGGAAGAAACTTTATGATTGTCTCTCCCTTCCAGTGAATCTGTTGTGAATGCATGCGTGTGATGTCTTTTTAATTCATTAGAAATTCTGATTTTTCATGAGGCTTCCTCATTTTCATCAAGAGTCAAGGAAGTGCAATCATGTTAATGTGAATGCCTGCAGTTGAGCCTAGCTATGTAATGCAGTATGGTGTAATGTGGACCCTCAGAAACTTCTAAGCTGCTTTTTGCCCATACTAATGTAGCACATAATAAAAAATAAACATAATCCCAATTGGTACTTAAGCATGCAATTTCTTTTAGCATCTCAAACTACAGCACTAGACCTGTGGGAGGAAGTTGTCACTGTTGTGTTCCTGAATGGGTATTTCCTGGTTTGCTTAGTTAACCCCGATGTTGTATTTATTTTTCTGAATAAAAGCCTGTTCAGATGGCCTCTTCTTTCTGAAGAGGGCTTAACAGCTCAATATTTCTTAGCTGAAGTGACATTAGGCCTTCTGTTTAGTTCTTCTGTAGTATGAAGCATAATGGTGTTGGTCTTGCATTACTCAAATCCATTCTGAAATGTATGAGAACCCTACTTCTACTAGTTTATTTTACATGGAAGCTCATGTATGTTTTCTCAACATTCTAGGAATTAACAGAAGCGCATGTGCGTGGATCTGTTTGGGGAAGATATTACTGTAGTCATCCATTGCTGGAGGTCACCTGAGTTCTCAGATGCACAAGGAAAGCTGACTTCTCAGTTTGAACAGTTTTCAGTCATAAAAGAGGCTTGCTTAGTAGTTCATGAAGTTCTTTGAAATTAGTGACATTGGTTTCTGGAAAAACAGTTGAAGCTCAAAGTAGGTTACTGCAGAAATACGTTTATGTACAATATAGCAACAGTAAAGTTGGTGCAGGGAAAGATTACAAGGGAGTGTTGCCAGTATTTACAGCTTATAGATACCTAACTGTCATTAAACTGCAGTTAACTCCTTGAGCTGCTTTCCTACCAGAGGCTTCTGAGTGAGGATCAGTTAGATCCTTTCAGTCTGTGAGTTAACCAACGAACAGTCATTTAGTTTATTTTTATTTGCGGAGCTTTCCTTTGTTCCTTGTGGAAGAACTTGGTGATTGGATGCAATAGGCCAGCTGTGCCTCTAAAATTGCCAGCATTTCATCAGGAGTGCAGGCTGAAATTCCTTATGGAAAGGAGTCTTGAGGCTTCCTGCTGTGACAGAATTCATGTCCAAGATGCGTAGGAACCAAAAATTGTAGGCTGCAAGATTTACTTGCTCTTGGGTTTCTTTTGCCAGCCACCTCTTCTAGAATAAGTCTGTGCCTATCTTTGCAAGTAGTGCAGCCGATAGACCAAAGAAAGCTTTGCTCATACCTCTAACAGGAGACAAAAAAGGTTATTTCCTCCAAAATTTGTTATTCAAATAACTTCAGACCACCTGAACAACTCAATGATGATGCTATTGTAGGATAAACAATACTTATTGTGTACAGCCATATGACTGGATGCTTCATGAACTTTGGAAGTCACTCAAGTTTTATGTTTCTTCTTTTCCAGATGTCCTTTGGTAGCATTTCTGACTGTTTAGCTACTTCCCTGTTTTATAGATCTATTACCTTCCATATTATAGAAGTTCTTTTTTTGACAATCGATATGTATTTGCTCTAGATTTGTATTTGGTAAGAAATGATCAAAATATATTCCTTTCCTTAAAGAAAATGAACTTTTGTCATTTTTCTTTCTTGGAATGTGTGTGATGAGGAGAAAAATCTCTTCTGATCTTGCTATATTCCTTTACGCAAGCCATCTTCTCTCTTACTAATAATTTTTAGTTGTTGTCTCAACAGAAATCTTAGTGAGAAATCATTTGGAATAAAATCCAAGTCATTTTTTTTTAACTGAGTAATATATATTCCTAGGTTATGCTTTTATATCCACTACTTGGATGATTACATTCAAACCTGTGTCTACTCTATGCATGGTTACATTTTTTTATTCCTTAGTTTTCCTTTCTGTCTCATTCTAAAATGATTTGTGGAAAGTTTTTCTGACCTTTTTCCAGGACAAAAAGTTGTGTTTACTTATCATCTCCATGTTACAGTGCTTGGTATGCTGGATGCAGTAAAAAGTGAAGCAAGGTGTTGTCTTCAGATTGCTTTTCTTTAGTTTGAATTGGCTTCTAAGAGGTTTTTAGATTTCTCTTTACTTCCAGAGATTGTTCTTACTGCTGTAATGGATCATGAAGGACTAGGTGAGCAGATGACTGATGGATTTGTGGTGTGCAGTCATTTGAAGAGCTCCATTTTCTAGCACTGCGTTGTGATACTAGAGATGGATTATTTTCTTCTTTCTTTTTGCCCTTTCTTTTCCCTTCTGTCAAAGCACAAATTTCTCCTAAAATAAAAAGTAATAATACAGGAAACAGGAAATAACAGGAACAATAGGAAAATATTAACTCTTCTAATTTTAGCTCCAGTCATCAGAGGTGCTTAATCCAAATTTCTAACCAAAAGTGCTCTCACCATTAAAACACCATAATCTGATACTCATCAGTTAACTGATTATATAGATTGCTTTGGGTTACAAAAAGTGAGTAACATTGCTTCGTGTTGGGATCATAATTGTAAACTGCACCTGTGGCTTTCAGACTTCATTGTTACAAGCACACTAGACAGTTGAAGCTGCTTGTGTGAGCACTCAGAATTTGTTGTATTTGTAAACTGTGAAAAGCATTTATTGTTATGAGTATTGACCCAGAAAATCAATGCTATTTTCTGTTAAATCTGTTACTTTTTTTTTTAATGAGAGCCTCTCTCTTTGTTTTCAAGATAATTCACAGGACTGTGGAAGCATAAGCCCCTAGTCCTCTGTGGCAGTAGATGGTAAAAGAAATGGTTATTGTGCTTGCAGTTACAGCCTTTCAATTAACATGCTAGGTCAGTGGAAATTTATTGGAAATATTTCAGAATTCAGCAGACCTGGAGAACCTGGCTATGAACAACACAAACTACTCCAGCTGCTCAACAGAGTTCCTCTAGTGACCAAAAGCATTATCAACTGAATTAAGGGTGGTGCTGGGAGGGATCTGGGTTTTGGGGAGCTCTCCATTCTCATTAATTTCTCTGGGGTAGGAGTTTGCTCTGTTTCCTCAGGGGCTTTCTGCATCTTGGGGAAATTGTCATATCAATTTTACCAGAAAGGAGACATGAGGAACTAACTCAACAGAAACCTGATGCTTAAGAAGTGAAGCTGATATGTCTGTTTAGATGTGGTAGTATGACAGGGACAAAAGCAAAATATTCACCTTTTTCTCTGAAGAGCATCTTTAAACGAATAGTCTTTTCCAACTCAAGAACTTAATTCTGAAGCAGGTGTAGGAGGCTTAACTAGAACTCTTATTTTAGGTACAGTGAAGTAGTAGCATAGGTTGAAAGTGTGTAATATGACACTTTTCTTAAAACTTGTTGAACTACAGTTTGAGGAATGCAGGATGATTATGTAGGTCTACAGAGAAGTAATCAAGATGCTAGGATGTCTGAGGGGAATGTGAGAGAGAACAGGTTATAGATACTTACGCTGAAGAAAAATCAAATTTCAAATCAGGTAAACCTACAGTAAAATAAATGACTTTGCCTTTATAGTTATATAACCCTACATGTGAAATATCACAAGGAAGAAGATGATTCTGCTGATCTGGAGACAAAAAATACATTTATTTAGAAAAGATAAAAATTAGAATGTTCCAAGTAGTATCAGGAGTCCTTGTGGAAACATTGGTCTATCTGAATGACATTGCATTCTTTAATACTTGAATGTGAACTAGATTCCCAAAGCAGAAATATGTTTAGATTCTCTAGGATGTGATTTTAGAAGTTTCGTCAAACTTTATTTTCATCCTAAATCAAAACTGAAGTTAAGAAATGTTTCTGAACTTCAAGATTTTGACAGTTAAACACCCTTGTGATCTGGTTACATAGAAAATATTTAATGTTTTCTGTTTGTATGCCTGTTATATTGCCTGCAGCATTTTATTGTCATCTGCTGTTGCTGCTCTAAAAAGAAGGTTAAAATAATTCTACATTTGCACAGAGAATAAAACTTCAGTCAAAGAAGATCATTTCAGTAAGCTCTTGGAAACATAACAAAATGCAGTGTTTCAAACCTGAAACTTAAAAAAGAGGCAAAAAGCAAATAACCTACAAACCAGTAAACTTTTGGAGGAAATAGGGAGAGGTATGAGAGTTTCATGTCATCCTAAATTATTTCCTAACAAACGAACCAGAACAAGGTACTGGTTAGAATAAAAAGTAATTCAGGGGAATCTTTTCACCTAGTTGTGCAGGATATGTGTGTATACTCCTAACTGGGTAGAAGGAAATCTATCCCGGTCATAGTATCTGAGATTTGAAAAACTGCTTATTTTCCTGATCCTAAAATACACAAAGCAGGGTGAGGGTAAGGAGAAGCAAAACTAGAGTACATCTGTGTAATTGTTGACAGAAATCCTACTTTTTAACCTTTAGCTCACAGATGAAAGATGGTAACTCAGGGTAGCTGAAGCCACCAATTTGGCTACAGGTTTATGTTGCTGTATTTCTTCAGTGATGTTTGCTTTCATCGCTGGGTTAAGAGTGATCACTTCTGTCTGTGGGAAGTTAATAAATATTGTGACTAGAATGAAGTCTTAGCTATTTCCTCCTCCTTCTCCTCTGCCCCTTTCTTCCTGGGTGAAGCACTATAAAACGTGTTTTTCTGCAGTTCTGTTTGGTTCCTCTGTGAACAAAGATGTAGATTAAAACTAAACACTTTTGTGGGTATTTTTTTTTTATGTGTTTGATCCATAGTATATAATGGTTATGCAACTGCCTTGTCATTGGAGTCAAAACAGCACAAATTTTAATGAAATAGCTTGTTTAGATTGCAGAAATACTTTGTGTTTGCAATATCAAAAAATTTAATGGGACTTGTTTGGAGCCCATCTCCCCTCCCTTAGTTTTCTTTGAACTGTTCCTTCATATTTTTCTTCTAGTTTTATGAAGTAACCATCAACAAATGGAGCTTGTTTTTAACAGGAGGATCCTGGCGATGTCTGGGTTTTTTTAATTTCCTTCTCGCTATTTGACTCTTTTGAAGGTAGCAGTAGTGTCTACTCATTTCTATTAGGACTTTGAGATATGCTGGAAGGAATTTTTTTTCTTCAGTTCACTGCGAAAGTTGTTACTTAAATTGACCATTAGCTTGTGTTCCAATGAGACTTTTCTTCTCACCTCTTCATGCAGGAGGGCATTCAGTCTTTACAGACTGCTTTGAAGATTTCTTTTGTGCTTGTGGGGTTTTTTTATTAAATTAAATGAACAATTCTTCCTCATTGATTTTTCACAGTGACACAGACTGCTCTATGCTCTACTGCATCTGCAGCATTCAGTGGAGAGAGGTGCTGGGAAGTGGTGTAATGCTCTTTTTTTAATCTTTCTTGTATTTTTTTCTTTACAGGGGCAATCCCAGTGTCTGAGGTCCTTAAATATAACCCCAAAACCAACCCTCCCACCATGTTGTATACAGTTGCCTCTGTTCCTGTAGAAACTCCAGCTGCTGTTAGCCACATTAGCCTTCCCACAAGCAACTTTTACCATATTGCTAGAAGTCTGTATTCCACTTGCCCATCATCCCTTCTTACCCACAAAGGCTTTGAAGTTCAGGTGTTTCAGTTGGATCAGGTGCCCCAGGAAATTATGTCAGCTTCTACAACTGATTTCAAAATCAAAGTCTCTTTCTACATCAGGTCTTTCAATTGTAGGATTGCAATGTCCCTAAGTACTGCTTTCCTTCATCACTTCATCATCTTGTGAAGACACTGGTGTGACAACACAAGCCTGTAGACTAGAGGGACCAAGACTGGTATGAAACCGGTAATCATTTGGATAGGGCACTTCGTTTAATACTTCCATGGCAGGATTTGTCCTACCTGTCCTGTGCCAAATCAACACTGTAACATCAATCAGAAATCTAGTATGAAACAATTCTAGACTTTGTGGCATTATGGGGGGATTCAGCATAAAGCTGTTGTAAACCTTTGAAACAGTTATAAATTTCCATTACATCTTCAGATCTATATTGTAAGGGTTTTCCTTGTCTTGACAGTTGCTCTGTAGGGACATGGAAATAATGCCACAGAAGAAATTCTTTCTGTTAAACACATAATGGAAGATTGTAGTTGTAGTAACCAGTGGTTTGCTGATTGAGACAGATGAGGACTGAGGCGGATTCTTCAGTTCAGTAGCCACAAAAGGGATTATCTTTCAGTGAATGTTGTGGAGGTGATGAAACCTGTAGTATCTTGGGAAACCTTTTCCTTTTTTATCAAAATCTCCCCAAGGAGACTTGGGGAGTCTCCTTCAATTAACTGCACAAACTGAGAGCAGTTAGCGAGTACTGAGATATCTGCTTATTAGTTTATACCTAGTGAGGAATATTTAGTGGGGTTGTGCCAGGTAAAAGTTCAGACCAAGCTAAAATTAGTCACTAGTGAGAGACTTTCATATGCAGGTTTCTGTTTCAGACATGCGTTTCTTAAGAGCAGTAGGCTCTGTGTGTTGCCCTGCTCTGTGAAAGAACAACTGAACTCTGCTGAACCAAATAGTATCTTTCCCACTGCTCTGAAGGTTTTCTCAGGAAGATCTATGCTTTCACTAAGCTTGACTGATCTTTTACTAGTATAAAAATCTACTTTCCTTATCTATGTTTTTGATAGTTGTGTCAGAGTATTTAAGCAATGTGGCTCTACTGGTTTTGGCTGGAACAGAGTTAATTTTCTTTATAGTAGGTTGTATGGTGTGATGTTTTGGTGATTACTCACACAAAGACAAAGCTTTTTCTGTTTCTCACCCCACCAACGAGTAGGCTGGGGGTGCACACAAAGTCAGTAGGGGACACAGCTGAGACAGCTGATCCCAACTTACCGAAGGGGTATGGCTTCATGCTCAGCAATAAAAGCTGGGGAAGAAGAAGATGAACATTAGGAGTCATGGCATTTGTTTTCCCAAGTAACCGTTATGTGTGATGGAGCCTCGCTTTCCTGGAAATGGCTGAACATCATCTTTGCTGATGGGAAGTACTGAATGAATTCTGTGTTTTGCTTTGCTTGCATGTGCAGCTTTTGCTTTATGTATTAAGCTGTCTTTATCTCAACACACGAGTTCTTTCATGTTTGTCCTTCTGGTTCTCTCCCCTGTCCCATGGTCAAGCAATGAGTAAGTGGCTGAGTGCTGTTTAGCTGCCCACCAGGGTTAAAGCACAACAGTGTCAAATTCTTAAAATGGGTCTGACTGACTTGCATTGGTAGTGCCTTAAATAATGTTTTCTATGGATGTCTGTCTAGCAATGCAGACCAGGACCCCAACATGAGCCAATGCATTCTTGAGGGTTTCACATTCCTCTCATGTAAGTTCTTTTGAAGTGATCAAGTGACAGGATCTAGCATAAGTATTATTAGTTTAATTTAGCCTTTATTCTAATAAAGTGGATGAGTGGATGCGGTATCTCTACCCAAGCAATGCATGGAAATGGAGCAAGACTTGGATTTGGACTTAACCATGTCTGTGCTACAGCATACATACAAAAACGTGCCTGTGTTTTACTGCACAGTTTCATAGGCAGAACAGTTTGCTGTATATTGTCTGCTGACGTTTTTATGGTGAGTTATATTGGGTGACTGTGGGAGCTATGTTATGACATTGAATTACGTTCTGAATGTGGTACTATTGCTTATATCAGGGTAGCTTACTTGGTAGTCTGGACACATTCCTTAGTGGTTAGAGAGCTAATGATTTAGAGATCATTTTATGTTTCACAAAAAATGTGTATGTATGCCATCAGGAAAGTAGTGATGATCTTCTTGTCATCTGTTTTTTTTCTCATTGAAAGGCCTGAAACACTAAATTCCATTTATGCCAAAGGAACTGAGTACCTAACCTTACTTTCTCGAGGTCTTACTGAAAATTAGTCATTTTCACATAATTTGGAAAAGGAGGCATGTGACTCTGCAGATAAAAGGTACTGGCCCAGTCTACCTGAATGTTTGTTGACTTTGTAAGTGGACAGCCATAAATAACAGGCTAAACACAAAGCGTTGCATCTACTGCTGTTGCTAGATCTGGAAGATGTTCTGTAGTCAGCCTATAATATATTATTAAAAATCACTTAATCTTTGGTTTTCTAGTCTTTGTCTTCAGACTAGCTGCCCTAAAAGCACACAACAGATGTTAATTATGAAGGCTAGTTGATGATTATTTCTCTTGCATCTGTCCCCATCTGTACTAAACCTTGCTTTCAGACTTTAGGAGCCTGAGAATATTTCATCTGTGTGGGGAAATATCCCACATAAATCCCATGCTATAATCAAGAGTTTTAAGTGTGCAAATACCTGCTGTTTGGGTTCATCCCAAGCCACAGAAGTAGGTTTTGATTTGTTTGGTAGTATTTGGGCAGGGGAGGAATGTCAGACATCTCGCTCACTGCAAGTATGAACAAATAAGTTATATGAATATGGCATACATACCTGTGCGTGTTCTTCAAATTCATTGCTGCCACCTGGAAAACTGTAAAACTGGTCATGACATTTTCTTGAGAGATGGATCTGAGGTCTGTAGGAAGAGTTATGTGACATTTCTTACAAACCTTCTGGCGTAAGTGACAGAACTGAGGTCTACATAGGAACAACACGAATACTGTACTCCATATCTTAAAATGCGTACGTATGGCCGAATAAGATGGTGACATTGCTACTGTCCATATGATTTGAAGCTGTTAGGCAGCATCTTAGGAGTCCAGTTGTCTGGAGAGATGGGCAGAACCCAGGGGCTTTATTTTGATACTAGCTTGCCTAATCCTTACCTACTGTGACTGTCTTCTTTCACCTGTACAGAAAGTTTTCTTCTAGATGCTTCGAAGGCTGAAGGCTTACTTCTGTAACTTTCTGATTTATGTAATAAAACTTGGGAAGGCTTATCCTGGAAATGTCACTTTTCTGCTTGAGAAACCTAGTTTTTGGAATATTCAACTCTGGTAGGTAGCAGAAGGATTTATGCTTGGTGGCAAAGGTAATTACTGAGGCATGGAAAAGGATCTTTACTGAAAAAATCATTCCGGGTAAAGAAAAGAAATAGTACAAGTAAATGAAGTGAAGAATATTTATGAATTGGAGGTGATATTAAAAAAAATGAATTTCTGACTCAGCAACCTGAATTGCTGCAAGTGTTTCTATATTTGAACCAAATGCCGTGGATGCCCTTCCCAATATTAAATCCTAGGTATAAACACTATTTTTATATATATATATATTTATATGAAGCATGTTGGATTCCTCAAACTAATTGAACTACTCTGTAAGCATGCATGATCTTTTGAAAATTACGTGTTGTAGTGTAAGCTATTCTTTTTAAAGGGAAGAAGAAAATAACAGGTGACTTCTTGCAGAATTTTAAGAGCGAACCATTTGTTTTTCATTTGCACTCTGCTTCATCAATACTTATGTTGTCTTTGCCACATGTGTGTGATATGTTATTCTCATTGGTCTTACTGGTTGACTTAAAAATTGGAAGAACTTGCGCTCTTGGTGAGCCCTCCTAGATGAGAAATGACTGGGAAGGTTATGAAGCATGTTTGACTCAATCTTTTGTCCAGTTCCAACTGTGTTTTTGCATATACCATTATCGCTTCTTTATCAGTTATATAAATTCTGGCTGCAATGCCATTATGACAGCAATGTCATTTAGTATTTCTCAGGAGTCTTAATACCATAACTGGAATCAATAATAGCAGTTATTCTTCTGTATTCTTGGAAGAGATTTGGACAAATTGGTTCACAATAACTGTACTAATGGTGAAGTTTAGCTGGTCCTCTAATCTATTTGCCGCTTAAAATTGTATGTGAGGGAACAAGTAGATTTTCACTGGGAGATTTAAAAGTAACACAACCTTTTTGTTATCTTAAGGGAAAAATCCTTTACTACTTTGTTCTATTTTATATCAAAATGTAAGAAAATGGGTACGTGATCAGCTGTGCTTTTTTAAAAAGATAGGCTATAAAAATGTAATACTGCTTAACCGGACATTACTTTTTTCCACAGCTTTTCAGTGCACTGAAAAGTTCTTCTCCTCATTCCCCAAATTCAGTGTTAATGCTCAAATCATTGGTGCTGTTGGATGGAATCAATAACTCATTATTCTTCTGTTTTTAGTGCACCTACGTCTTGCTGAGAGATCAATTTCTCAAATACGAAATCCAAGTGGAAATGGTTGGTGTGTGAAACGTGTCAGGTTGGTGGGGAAGATTTTGATAAGAAAAAAATCACTTAAAAATGTGAGGGCAGAACCATTCCTGAATGATGCAAGTAGAATATATGTGCTGCTATCTGTCATATTATGGTCAAGGGCAAGAAACTGACTGGTGTCTTATTCTTTTTATTATGAAGTGGATCACCTTAAATGTTAATTGTTGAGGAAGAGAGAAGCTTAACTTTTTCTTCAGGATTTAAGAAAATTGTATATCAGCTTTCTTTACTGCTATAATATATTGGTGCTGTCTTCCATTTCTGGTAATTTGTTGGCAAGATGGTATGTGAAAGCTTAACAAACCCAACTTAGAAAAATCTTTATTGAAAGAACAGCTTGATTCAGGAAGGAGAAGTGAAATTATAAGCCATTCTAAGAGAATTTATTTTTAACTGCCATCTCTGTAACTAAGGTTTTCTAGTATTTGGAGCTGTGATTTTTCCGCTTCTCTTAATTTGTGGACCTTTATGTGCTTTTTCTTTTTTTCATGAGGATGATCAGCATCAAGTTGATGAGTCTGAAAGCAGTGTTTTGGCTACGTGTATATGTTACTTTAAATTCACCCACAGTGATTGAAAACTGGGAAGTGGGTAGGGAGGAAGGAGCGTTCTAAAAGTTGTCAGCACAGCAGTCATAGTTGCAATTTACAGTCTTCTGTAAGAACACATCCAATTGTATTATGAAAAAGGAAGAGTCATGTATGACTGAAGTTTTGAAGATAAAGCAAATGAACATGCAAAATAAAAAGCAGAATGTTATTAAACGAGGCCTTAAAAAGAAATCTATGTGTGTTTCGAGTTTGAGGTGAGAAAAGGCAATAGTGGTTTACCTGTTGTTCTAGTAGTGACCTTAAAAATCTTGAGAAGGAACAGAACTTAGCAGTAAGAGTTTGTGGCTAAACAGGAGACAATGCAGATAACTTGAAGATGATACTTGTGAATTTTACCTCTTCTCAGACTCAGTAGTATTCATGTGTATAAATGCTGGGGATGTTTTTGTCAATTGGCAAAACTCAATCTTTCTTTTTTTTTCCTGCTTCCCTTTTATTTTATGTGCCATTATTTCTCCAGCTTTTGTAGGAGTTAAATGCGGGCTATAAGTAAGGTGGCTCTGTGAAGAGCTTGGACATGTTTCTTGCCTTCTGAATGCAGTATGAAACAGCTGAATAGCACTTCAGTATCTTAATACTCTGCTCTACCATCTCTGAGGAAATAATCCTGTCTTTCTTTTTTTTTGCTAGAAAGAAGAATTTGTGTCTTGAGACTTGAACCAGGAGAAGTTTTATCTTAAGGTTGTACAAAACTCAAGGGTTAATTTGAAGTAGTGACTAAGGTCACTGGTCCTTTGAGCTATACTTTAGTCCTCATTAAAAATGTAACCTTTGAACTTAAGGTTGATTTGGGCATTTTTTGTTCTCATGGGTTTTTTTACTACCTAGGCTGTACCCGCATAAGTCATTTAAATACTACCTTCTGTAAGTACTTTCAAGTTGTCATTAGGGTGTGCTTTTTATCTTCTGTATAGTTAAGCTGAGAAAGCACTTTAAAGAACTAGCTTGTGTTATATTTGTAAGTGGTTTAAGAACGTATGACTTGTTTCTGTGCCTTGTGAAGGCAAAGTAGAACAAATTCATTCATTTTACTCAGTGAATAATCTATTGATTATGGATTCATATAGTTTTTCTAACATGCCAGGCTTGATTTCAATGTATGCAGTAATTGGTATATAGGTCCAAAATAGTCTATGTGAGTCATTGCACAAATAACACAGCTTGTGGTTTGGTTTGTGTTGGGGTTTTTTTCTGTTTCTGCTGGTTTTGTTGTGTTGTTGTTTTGTCTTCTGCAGAAAAGAGGAATGCTATGCTATCCTACTAATGAGAGTGAATAAACATTCATTCTAAAAATTCATAAGACTTTTGGGATTTGCAAGTGTTTATACACAACTTGTTATTTAGGAGCTGTAGTGACAGGAGCTGTAGTAACATCAACAAACGAACAGGTCTTTGAATTACACAGTAAAAACACCAGGTAATATTCTGTGGCTTGGAATTCTGTTCCAAGGTCCATTGCTCTGTTTGGATGGCTCATTTTGACTCTTGAAAAATTGTGATGTGTCTGTCTTCTGCAAGGACAAGACATTGAAACACCTGAAGGGAAAGTGGCCATTTACTTCCCAAACATATTTCTCACAATGCACCCAGGCATTTTTTTCCCCATTCTCCAGGGCTTCTCTATTTCCTTGTGTCCATGGATTTATTTTTTTTTTTGGTTTTGCGTTGTTGCTATCCCAGCAAGTGCAACAGCAAGCTCAGTTCAGAAATGCACACACTAGGCTGGTTCAGTTAGGAAAGGTGTGGTTTCTCAGACAGCAAGCAATCTGGGAGGTTTTTTAAATTCTACATGGTCTGAACACAGGACCCGTTCCCTGTGTTTCCTGTTTTCCCCTTTCCCCTCCCCTCTTTTTAAGTAACTAACTTTAGAGTAAATACAATGGATGTCCAGCAAACACAGGCACTCTGTCTGAAGGTTCTCCACATTTTATGGAGTTTGCAGTAATCTGTCCTTGTTTCTTGAAATTCAGAGATAACTCTGCATCCACTTTGCTTTTATTTGGGTGTGGCAGTTTAGTTTGGTTTTATTTTTTTCCCCTTCCATGATAACTAAATGTTTTATGGGAAATTATTCTGAAGTGGTCTGCTCCTTGGGTAAAATTAATTCATAGTTTTTTGAACTTATCAGCCCTGTGGTTATAAAATCAGTGATAGTGCTCTAACTACTTGTATAAAATTTAATTTGTTTAAAAAGTATTCTTCCCATTACCACAGCTGTATTTGCAACCCCCACAAAAAATATTTAAGGCATCGTTGTAAACAGCTGTAACTGACTGAATTTGACCACTTTTTTTCCCTGAGATATTATTAAGCAGAATATTGAAGTAGTTCTTCCAGGTAACTGAAATACAATTTTCTGTATTACAGATATTCTGTTTGTAGACCAACAGAACATACAGGCACTGCCATTAAGGAGTGTATCTATAGAATTCACCTCTAAAATCTTTAACAAAATCTAACGGCACATTTCCATCTTAAAAAGAATGGAGGAAGTTTACTTCGCAATGGAACAACTTGACATTTAAAAGAGGATATTTTTTTTTCTTTTGTGGTAGAACACAATTATCTGTTTAAATATAATGTCTGTCTTAAATCAGTTTGTTTTGGCAGCTGGGTAGAGTCATGGTGAGAGAAGGGCACCGAACATTGGAGTAGACATTAGATATGCAAATACACTGAAGAGCACTGTTTCTTAAGGATCAGAACAACACAGTGGTTGATATGAGCTGCAGAGAAAAAGGTCTCTGAAAAAGTTAAGTGCTCCATGAGCAGTTTATTATATTTATCTTGTTAGATAATTACATGTGCTAGCTTACTAAAGACTAGAAAACATAAGAACTCATCTTACACTTTGGTTTGTTGAATCCGGACACAACGAAGATGCAAAGTTGGTTGATATTTCCTTTCCTATCATTCTCTGCTAATTCTCTAATCCCTGTGAAAGATTGACTGTCCAATTTAGGCTCCTTGAGATAATTTTTAGGAGAAATGTTTTTAGTTTACACAAATCTTTAATATTTAAGAAACCAATGCCCCGGAAATGAAATACCTTCTCCCCCATGTTAGATAACAGAAACTGAGCATCAAGGAGTTTCATCAATGTGCTGTGTTTATTTTTAAAAAAAAACAGAATGTTTGTGTCCAGCAATGAGCAGGTAAGGGCTCAGCACTAGTAACCCTTTCGTATTATATATATGGAAATTTATTTGGTTTCATGACAGCACATGCTTGTGCAAGTTAGGTTTTTCCAAAGTAACATGACAGGATGAATATGCTCACAAAAATATTAAAGCAAAAAAGTAAAACTTTAAAGAAGTATGCGTACCAATATAACATATGCCATGAAAGTTGATAGCTTTGGCTTTATATGGCTATAATTCACTCACTGGTGAGTAGTACCTTTTTGTGAAAGTGACATCATAAAATTAGGCAGTAAGTGACTGGGAAGGCCATTTGATAAACCAAGAACAGGCATCTGTTTACTATTGATATTCTCCTTCACTTTCTCAAGTAGAAAAGCATTTTATTTCTGTCCTTCTCAAATCTCTGTATGTATTAGTAAGGGTAGCCAAATATCTTGGCTTGAAGACCCAGAGTTAGTCCCTCCCATTTTGTCTGTTTTCAGATCCTGTGAGGCAGAGCATGTGCTTCCAATTGATGCAGTCATACAATATACGCACAACTTGTTGCACAGAGATTAATGCAAACAGAAGAAAAGCACTTTCAGAACATCCACAGCATCCACCTACAACATGAAGAAAACTACTGGCCTGATGTGATCCTCCTCTCTAACTGATTAACTTAAAAGTATGCTCATGGAATACACAAATATTCCCATTAAGGTCATAAGCATGGTATTACTAATGAGATTACCTGCATATTGCTTGTCTTGGAAGATCTGCCTCCCAAAACACCCCCTACTTTCCTTTCCAATTACCAACTGAATTTCTCACATAACTCCCACTTAACCTTCTGTGAGATCTCACTATCCCTTATGGTGCTTTAAGTAACGTATTAGCTCCTTGATGTTATCCACTTATGTCCATCAGTTCCTTATGTCACCTCCAGTATTTTCCCATGTACAGTTCAGTTAGCTAACACTTAGGACAGGGACTAGTCATCTGCCTGCAACCTTAGCAAGTTCCCTTTTTTTTGTTTTTGTTTTTGTTTTTTTTTGTTTGGTTGGTTTTTTTGGTTTGTTTGTTTTTTGGGTTTTTTTTGTGTGTGTGCTCACTTTTAGTAGAAAATGCTAAAGGTTTTGGCTTAATTCCAGGCAGTTGTCGAGGAACGTCTCTCATGTGAGACTATCTGATCTGGACTGTTCTGTATCAAGTAAATATCATGTGTAATACTGTTAAATTTTTTATATATTGAATCATTTGATGTCCATATATAAGTTTTGTATCAGGCTGCCTGTATCTCTTAAAAGAAGCATTTAGCTGGATGTGAATGAATGTCATGATTACAAAAGCAGTGCAAAACAACTGTGTATGGCTGGATGGATCGTTGTGTTAGGGTGTAGGACCTGCTTTATTGACAAACTGCTAGGCTTAATTTTTCCAAAATCATCCTATTCCCTTTTCATTTGTCAGCTTAGCTATAAAAGTATTGAAACTGATTCTCTGAATTACATTTTTTAGTATAGTGTCCAATATCAATATTTTACTTTTAGCTTATGGGATCTAAATTTCAGAGAGTGAGTTATTTACTATGTTGAGAAATCCAGTTGTTTTCCCAACCAAGTACTATGTAGACCTCAAACTGTTCTGTTTCCTACATCACAAAGTTAGACTGGGCAAAACACAATTTAAGAAAATGAGTATCAGAGGAAATAATGGATTTTTTTAATATTTTTTTTTGGTTGTGAAAAGGCAGAGGGAGGGTAGAGAGGGAACAATTGGAGTAAATAGTCAAAAATCAGTATTTTGTTTAAAAATAGTACATAATTATGTATTTATTCTAAAAATATGAAAAATCTGCATCACATTTGGTAAGTAAGCAAATTTCTTTCAACAGATGTCAGGATGCTCTTCATCAAAATTGTATAGCATTGTATGACATTGCTTGGCATTCTCTATCTTCCTGTAATTATTATTGAGATTTGTACTTCTTTGTTTGTTTAGAGAAATTTTGTAGTTTATTTGTAAAACTTATCAGATTCCTGTGATCTTTTTCACAGCCTATCTTCCTGTAAGCTTTATGTACCAGATGACAGAAACTGTTTCTGAAAGTCCAGTTTTGACCTCCTTTTTTAATTTTATTTTTATTCTGGATTTTGACTACAGAAAATTCCTCCTCATGTTACAGGGTATTTGTAGATTGCATAAGAAAGCATGAGGTAGAGATGCCAAGCTTGAAGAAGAATAGACCAGTTCTTTAGATTTTGGAAAGAGCATTAATTTTTCAATATGGCTATGCATTTTCATGTGTACCTACTCAGGAGCAGGTGCTCGCTCACATGCGCTCACTTGCTCTCTCTCTTTCTGTCTCTCCCTTAATCTCTCTCTGAAACTACCAGAAAGATGAAAGAAGATAATACTGTTTAAAACCAGCTCTGCAACAGCGAAATGAGATGAGGCAAAATGTTCCCTAACTTTGGTTTAAATTAGAGTTACTTAACTAGCTTAAGTTATCTTTGGCTGAGAATAGTGGTAAAACAAGTACACGACTATTGCTTGTGAGCTTACACTAGACTTGACTCAGATTCTAGCAAAAAGAACACTTCCTTTCAAATTATTCCTTTACAGAAAATTAACAGTCAGTATATTTTTTCACTCTTAATGAGATAACAAAAATTAAATTATCATTCATTAATTTTGTTTCTAACAGTTTCGTTTTCGACCCTTTAATTACAGTAGTCCAAAATGTCTGTTGTTTTAAGGCTTTGATAAAACTTTAAATATTAAATAAATATAAATAGTAAAACTCAGCACTCCTTTCATGTAGCTTTGACTGTCTACTACTTCTAAGCATTAAAATACAATCTGATATTACAGAGAGAAAAATAATTATTTTTTTTAATAAATACAGTTACTGCATTGGTTAAACAGATTACCTAGTAGCTCTAAACTGTGTGTGGGAGGTTTTGTGGTTTGTTTTTGGTTTTTTTTTTTATGTTGACACAGTATCTATTTCCGATGCTACAACATGATTAAGTATGATCCAGTAAAACAGAACATGCGTTTTAGAGAAATATGTCACATTTCATAACATGGACAAGGCTTAATTTTGATATGCATGAGAAAATTTCTGCTATAAGAGAGGTAAATAATTCATTTAAATGGTTCTAAGAATATTTAGATGCAAGGGTCCAATATGGAACCTCCACTCTCCATCAAGTCAATGCAAACCGACCACTAAAAAGTGCTAAGTCCCTATGGGGCATGGATGAAATACTGCAATATCAACCTTCTACTTTATTCATTAGGAATGTTGCAGTCTTTCTGATCCCAAAGGAAGCACTTTGTCAGTGGTCAGGAATGTATAATACATAGGAATATTCATATTCGTTATTTAGGAAAAGAATGTTCATTGCATTATAGGGAAGTCTGAGTTACATCCACTGCGTGGTTAAGATAGACATATTCTTGATGAGTTTTTTAAGGATATATATTCTTGAGAGAACTAGCCACTAAAAGTACTTTTGCATGAAGGTGAGTGTATTTGTGGAGGCGAAGATGCTGATAAATAAACTAAGATTTCCATTTGCAGTTTTAAGTAGGTTAAGTGTAATTCTGGAAAGTCTTACAAGCAAAGGAACTCTAAGAAGTATCTTCAGGTGTGAGATACTTTCTGCTGGGTTTCATTCATGTGATACCTGTCAGGTTTCTTTCTTCCTCAAGGAGGAAGACGTAGAAGATAGTTTAATTCTCTACCAGCACTTGGATGTCAAAACTTATAAGCTGTTTAAGAAATAGTTTCTGATGGGTTTGGTATAGTGCGTCTTGGAACCTTTTAGTGGACTGGTTTCTTTTCCAATTGATGCATCAGATTGGTGTCCTTTGTACCGTATGGTTCTAGGTTTACACTTTCCATCATTTGTTTCTCCTTTTATTCCACTTTTCATGAGTTCCTGTGATTATCATACAGGTTCTCATGCAAAACTGGTCTTTTCTTGCTGCAGACAGCCTGTTTATAGAGAAGGAGCAGTTTCAGACTTTCCTCCTGCTCCCTTAATTATCTCATCTTGTTACTCATACAGGACCAGAAGCATCCTTGTCACTTTCTTCCTGGAATAAATGGCTCTTGATGTGCTCTATTCTCACAGAAACCCGATGGCAACGTTGGCTGTTGGTGTCTTCTGCTTCCATACTTTCCGCTTTATTTTTGCAGTGTTTCTTGGACCGATAGAAAATCCATGATATGTCATATTGAAGATTTCGCTGAAGAGAGTAGTTTGTTATAACAGACACTTTTTGCATGGCTAGTATCAAATAGATACTCTTGCATGATATTTGGAGATGTCTCGTAGATTTGGGGCCAGCTGGCTAGAAAGCAGCTCTGCCGAAGGACCCTGGGGTCCCACTGGACAGGAAGCTGACCACAACCCAGTAACGCACCCTTGCAGTAAAGGACAACAGCATCCTGGGCTGCATCAGAAAAAGCACTGACAGCAAATCAAGGGAAGTAATTCTTCCTCTCTGTTTAGCCTGAGCAGCTAACGGAGGATCTTAACTCATATAAACATCTGATAGGAGGGAATGAAGGAGATTAAGTCAGGCTCTTGTCTTGTCACTGGTACCAATGAAAAGCGGCAATGGGC
The DNA here is from genome assembly GCA_033558235.1 of Neomorphus geoffroyi. Classification (NCBI taxonomy): domain Eukaryota; kingdom Metazoa; phylum Chordata; class Aves; order Cuculiformes; family Neomorphidae; genus Neomorphus; species Neomorphus geoffroyi. Next base: position 25,633,893 of record JAUMJM010000002.1, read on the forward strand.
ACAAATTCATACATATCATGTTCCATCTGAACACAAGAAAACACTGTTTTACTGTGAGGTAACAAACAGAGGAAGGGGTTATGAGTATCCTCTTTGGAGATATTCAAAAACTCAACAGAATCCTGGGCAACCTATCCTAGCTTACTTTGCTTGAGCAGGCGACTGGAACTGTATTATGTTTTGAAGCTGCTTTCCAACCTCAATGATTCCGTGATTCTGAGATTGCTCATCTAGAACTACAAAAGTGTGTTGGAGCCAAATATAGAAAGTTTGCTTAATAGTAGCTTTATTATTGCTCTATTTAGCATTTCAGTAGAACCTGGAGGCTCCCACATATTCATTATATAGACTTGTGTCAAAGAAATGATTACTTTCTAGTGGCTTATACACTGTAAAGGTGTTGATCTCAGTGCTCCACTTATTCCTGTTCTTCACAGTCTTTATGCTGCTATTTTGTTTTTTCTTGCCAGTATGAAGGCAATCAAAAATTAAAATGCATCTACAAGAAATATCAACCCTGCTGCACTCCTGAAATGCTAAGTAAAAATTTGAGTGGGGAAAACGAGTTTATCGCAGATTCACTGGTGAGATGCAAACTCCTCTTTGTATGTTTGTAAAACAACCGTCAAAATTGCCTGGGAAGATCATATAGTAGAGAGTGGATTAGATTTCAGTTCAGGCATTTTCTGTAAGACATATAGTGCCCTTGGTTACTTGGTTGTGTGAACCTAATTCTTATTAATTTTCGGGGGATATTGCAAATTAACAAGATGAGTCTCAGGCTAGACTTGTAGTCCCTTTCTGCTGTCACCATTTTGTGGCCTGATGGTTTTTCTGGGTGATTTCTGACTCTGAAACAGGGAGAGCTACTTTGTTCTTGGAGCAGCAGTGATGTGTTTGAGCTTACTGTATGAGTGCAGCTGGGAAGGCTGGAGTAGACATTGCTGTCTTACTTTCCATGTTTATTATAACCAAATAAGAAGCGTATTGAACTACTATAGAGCCAAAAAGGAGCTTTGCTTTTGGTGACTATGTGTAGTAGATGTCATATTTCTGGACTGAAACCAATTTGAAGAATTGTGGAATCAATGTTAGATATGAACAATGTTTGAAGTATGTTCACTGATGATAATACAGGGCCAAAGAATGTGCATTTTGAAAAGACAGATGACAACAGTGTGGAAATTCTATGCACAATGGTACTGTGCAAGCAAAACCTTTAACAATTAGCTATATGTCTAAAACTTCATTATTTTATCTTGGAAGAACAGACTACGCCTGTATTTGAGGTCAAAACATAGGTTGGTTGAAAGGGAGAAGAGAGTAGGATTGTTCTTAGTGCATTTGCAAAAACAATGATGTTGCATAGCAGAGGTGGCTGGGTATAATGTCATCTACAGGAAGTAAAACCAATTCAATGCTTGGCTGCTGGGTTTACACAAGCAGGCTGCTGCACACATTCACCTCCAACCACCTCTGAAGGAAACTGCATACTTTATGAATTGCTAAATAATACATAAGTTTGAGAGGGAAGGTGAACACAAAAACAATGAATGAATTCATATCCTTGATTTAGGATGAACTGACCTACTCATAACTGTAAAAATATTGAAAAAAAAAAAAAACCCAACCAAGAACGTAAAATTTTCAAAGTTTCTGGACTTGTGAAATAAATGGCTGTGAACATTATATAGATTTTAGGTAGGATTTCATGAGAAAAAAATCTGACATATTTTCAAATAGTGATTATGTATAATAATAATAAGAAATAATGAAATATTTTCCAAGGCTAGAAAGGTCAATCTTATTAAAAGCATTGTGATATTCTTATGGGAACAGCTGTTTGTGGTAAAGGGCATGGATTATGGGTGAAACTTTCTTCCTTTCAGCAGCTAATACAAAGTTTTGATAGTACTTAAATCATTAGAGTTGGTGATCGTTATTCTTCAGAGTAGTGTGCTAATTTTCTCTTCCTGTGTTCTCATGGTAGAGATGAAACAGAGCGAGTAAGATACTAGCACCAGCCCCTTGAAGTTAAGATGTCATCAGTAACCTGCTTGGTTCTTTATGATGTGCCACTCAATATATATATATATATATGGCTTCTGGAATATGTATGTGAGGAGCTAACAAAGTACTAAAACTATAGTTTAAACTTTAAGAACATCAGTACTTCACAGCCACTGGATCTGCCACTTAGGCAGAGATGGGAATTTAACTTTTCCTTTTTCAGTACGTCTCTTACATTTTCATGTCCTTATTTCCAGCAGTCCTTCTCAATTCCGTGCAGCAGACGGTTCTGTGGGGCAACAAGAAATACTTTTCAGAGAGGATTATTCCAAGAGCCAGGTGCTAATTTGCAAAGTGGCAGATATTTTAATGCTGAATTGAAAGCAAGTGTTTTGGAGAAACAAAAAGTCATAGAAACACTGTATTCTTTTAAAAGAACAAGAGAAATTGAAATATTTTCTAAGAAATCTGTAGGTCAAGAAGGACCTATTGGTCAAACTTCCACTTTATTTTCTAAGATTTAGCTTAATTAAAATGTATATACTGCAATTAAGGCTTTTACAGTTGTGTTTTAATATTAGTTCACTATATTCTAGGTATGGGACTCAAACAGCATTGCTTTGACTCAATTAATAATGAATTTGGCAATGAAGCTAGAAACAGAATATCTGATGGGACAGTAGTCCTTTCTGAAAAAATAAGTACACAGTGAGAGGCACATGAAAAATGCGATACCTCATTACTGGTATTGCAGTTAATCCTGATGCTTTAATTGGTCGTATTAATAGCTAAAGTGTATAGCAGTTATTACAGGATCTAATTTAACTTGCAGTCATAATGAACAGAGTTCTTAAAAGTGATTTTAGCTGAATGCTTCAATGCAGACAGCTTTAATCATTTAAGTTGATCAGCAGGACAATCACTGAGTAGAGTTTAGCATTAAGTCTCTTCTCTCCAGCTATATGGAATGAATTATTATATTGTTGTGTTTGACTCTTCTCTCTAAATGGAAATAAGTTTCTTGGTATTTGTATGGTTTAAGCAAAATGACAGAAATAAATTGTGCATAGAGCTCATGCCTTTTCATAGGTAAAACAAAAACCAACGAAAACAAACAGAAAAAAGAAGTGGAGAAAAAAGCAAAGCTTCAGTGGTATAACAATTCACTAGCAGACACTCTGCCCAGATTTTTATGTAAGTTTCCAAGGTAAAATACATTAACCATCAGGTTATTAGCAAGGCAATTTTTTTTCTTATTGTACTGCATAGACACAATACACTAAAATCTGTTAGTGTCAATACTTGTGCATTGTTCTTTGAAATATGCAATGGATGCCTTACTCTGGATGGGTGAATATATAAGTCTTTTAGTAAATGGACTTAAAACATTTTTGGTATGATTATTCTCCATATGTTAAATCTTTCAGAATAATGTTTACAGAGTTGTAAAAAGCTGTGATGTTTGGATTTTTGCTTATTTTTGCCTTTTTTTTTCTTCTAAAATGTTCAGGTCATCCAGATTCATCTGGGTGTTTGCACATGTATGTGTACAAAAATACCTGTTCATAGGGTGAGTATAGTAGCCGTCATTAGATCTCCAGCTTTTTTTTAGAATTAGAATCATTAGAATAATTTAGAATTAGCTATCATTAGAATTTCCAGCTTTTACTTTTTTTCAGCAGCTCAAGCCATGCTCATAAAATCTCCTTAGTTTCCTGAAAGGGACTCGGGAGTGCTGGTAGACAAGAAACTCAACATGAGCCAGCAGTGCGCTCAAGTGGCAAAGAAGGCAGATGGTATCCTGGCCTGCATCAGGAATAGTGTGACCAGCAGGACTAGGGAAGTCATCCCGTTATACTCGGCAGTGGTCAGGCCGCACCTCGAGTACTGTGTCCAGTTCTGGGCCCCTCAGTTTAAGAAGGATGTTGAGATGCTGGAGTGTGTCCAGAGGAGACTGACGAGGATGGTGAAGGGGCTGGAGCACAAGCCCTGTGAGGAGCGACTGAGGGAGCTGGGGTTGTTTAGCCTGGAGAAGAGGAGGCTCAGGGGAGACCTTATTGCTCTCTGCAACTACCTAAAGGGAGGTTGTAGTCAGGCAGGGGTCGGTCTCTTCTGTCAGGCGACCAGTGACAGAACGAGAGGACATGGTCTCAAGCTTCGCCAGGGGAAGTTTAGGCTCGATATTAGGAAAAAATTCTTCACTGAAAGGGTGATTGGCCATTGGAATGCGCTGCCTGGGGAGGTGGTGGAGTCACCGTCCCTGGAAGTGTTTAAAGGAAGATTGGATGAGGCACTTAGTGCCATGGTTTAGATGATGAGTAGGTGTTGGTGTTGGGTCATAGCCTGGACTCGATGATCGCAAAGGTCTTTTCCAGCCTTGTGATACTGTAAATAATGTATACCTTTGTTCTGAACAGCAACTAGTTCCAAACCTGTTCTCGGAAAAAGCTTTAAGATCTGTGAAGCCATGATACTGGCTCCAGTAACTAAAATGCTCCTGCTTTCTACTCTGACGTGATACTGTCTTTTTCTGTCTTACTGGCTTAAAGAAAACTATACTTTGTCCTTTAGTCTGATTTACCTTAACTTTTGAAATTCTCACTGTTATTGAAGATGTGTATGATCAGGGAAAGCTGAGCTGAATCCCTGTTCTCTGACTCAGTCCTGCCTAAAATAAATTAGGGATACTAGTACTTAGCTTTGCATTTTATTCTGATCCCACAACACTGGAAGAAATGGAAGAGAAAGGTCATTTTGATACACAGCCCTTTTTTGGAGACATTGGGAGTATTAGATACAAAGTTTACCATTCTCCATGTAGTATAGCTGAGAAGAGAAGCAGTGTGAAGACATTTTTCCACAAAGCTGTGCTAGTACTTGCATTGCTAGTGCATCTTAATATTTGAAATAAATATTCCTTTTTTTGTTGTTTTTAAACTTGGATTTTTTTAATCAGAAGAATCTCTTGTTTTTTCTCACCCAATGTGCTGTCTGTTTGATCTTTCTGCGCGATTGTGATAAAATTGAGATCTAATTGTAGAGAAGTGAAAAAAACAATCTTCTAAAACTCGAAGGTTTGGTTTTGTTTGTTTTTTAACTTATGAAGAGGAAAGTTCTGATGTGACGCAGAAATTTGAACTCAGAGGGCCAGTAGAGTTTTAAATGAATGCCGTGTAAAATTTGCAAGCTAGAGCCTGAAATGCAGAATTTCAGTTTGCCTTCTGTTTCTCCACTATTGTTTGTATGGATTGAATTAATGTTGCTGCTGAATTTACTCTGCAGTTCTTACTCAATTTAGTAGTGACAAGTAAGTGTTATGTGGTATCTGGGCAGCCTAGATAGTTTGTCATCTTAGTTTAAGCCATAATAGAGCAGCTTCTCTTTAATGCCTACCAAGGGGACCAGCAATAGACAACTGGACCGAAAGAGATTATATTCACTTAATTAAACTAAGTTTTATGCATATTGAGACTCTGTAGAGTAACTTCAGAAACTTGTCAGTCGGCCATAAGAAATTAGTGTTCGTTGTCGAGATGATTTGTTGATTGAGAATGTAGTGAAGTGTTAAGTTCATTGGATTCAAACACCTTTGACTTTGACCTGTAATCTCCAAGGGGACCAAAATAAAACCAAGTAAAATGATGAGACAGCAGGGGTGTTATAAAACAGTCCAACAAGCATAGAAAATGCTGTTTGTGCCATGTGACATAAAATAAGTTATATCATTTGCCCCAAGAGATCAGGCAATAAGATCAAGAGAGTATTGGTGTCCTCAGTAGTAAACTTATTTGCAGACCTCAGTCTCGGAATGGCAAAATCTGTTACTACCAAAGCATTTCGCTTGGCTCATTGAAATGCTTGATATTTATTTCCTTGTCCTATTTCAGTGTCTGAAAAGCATTTTAGACAGGAGTACTTTGACAAAAAAGCTGAGTGTCTGTTTTATTGATGACAATGAATTTGCACAATATTTAAGTTGCAGGCTGGTGGAGGAGTAGGAAATGTGCTGGTTTATTTTCTTGCTGGCAGAGAGAGCTTATTCAGTCATTCATAGAATCATCTGGTTGGAAAAGACCTCCAAGATCATCCATTGTAACTGTGTTAACTACTTCTCATTACCATATTTCAATAGTATGGAGTTTGTTGTAATAATTAAGACAGGTAAAAGTCAGGTTTGACATGATAGCTTCAAAGCAAGGGTTTGCTCTTGTGTCTTGTTTTGAAAAGGGAGAGACAATTTGGAAGGAAGACAGATGACATAGTATGCAGTGGGGGCAAGGTGAGGTGCATGATGATCTGCGTGTAGAGAGAGTGCTGGAGCTGAATGTCTAAGTTTAAAATTGCAACAAGATTCGAAAGAGTCACTACAAGAAAACCTCAGCGTTAAATCTGGAAATGTTATCTTAGGGGATTTTTCTAGTTGTTTTCTGAAAACCTGGAAGAGAAATAGGATGGAGTATCATGGGTTAGTGTAAAACTGTCTCCTGGGCTTGATGTAGCTTTGTAGAAGTGACCCGAAGTACTCATGCACAGAGCGGTGATTTAGTAACTGTCTGTAAAGGATGTAGAACGCCAGAAGTGCGTAGGGCAATCAACGGTTAGCATTAAGTCATAGTTACGCAAGAGTGAAAGGCAAAGATATTTTGGGGTCACTGGGTATTTTAGCAGTGACTGAACAGGCACACAACCTTGAGCTAACAAGACAACATCACAGAAGTCAGTCAACCATTTCAGTATTCTGTAGGCATGTAGCTGTCTTCCATACCACTCTCTTGGTAGCAATGTAAAGCTAACACATTTAAAAGTCCGACATGCGAATAATATAATTAACAGTAGCAGAAATAAATTATTTATTTATGCTACATTGTGTTTATTTTAATTTGTTGTAATGTGAAAACAAAACAACCTAAATGAAACTGAAAGAATGGAATTTGCATACTGGAGTCCAGGAATTAAATCACTTTTCAAGGAGGAGGGAAGATTTAGGATTTACAACAAACAGGTATTAAAACAGAATGGACAGAGAGGCAGGCAGAGAGATAAGGTACTAAGTCAGCCAGAGGGAAATGCTGTAAGGAGATGTTTGAACAGATTTTCTCCAAGTGAACTCAGTGCAGGTGAGTACTGAAATTTTCTATGCATTTACAGCCCCAAACGAGTTTTTGTGAGTACCTTAGTCATGCCTGTGGGGATAGGCAGCTATTTTATCACTGTCTTGTGACATCTCTTTGAAGGATGCAGCTGTGGTAGCCCTGTCTCTCCTGCTCTCTAGTGCGTGGAGCACTAGTTCAAAATACAGGAATCTAAGCTTTGCTTTCCCTGCATGTGCAAAATGAATTGTTGGGCTGTGCTCTGCAGCCCTTTGACTTCAGTGTGAATAAAATGCTTGAAAACATAGCTATAAAGTAGTCTGGGGAAGAATATCTCTGTCCTGTTAAAGCTGCACTGGTTTTCAGCCATGAAATTGGAGGTTTATGAACCAGAGGTAACATGAGAGAGGCAACCTTACTTGTAGCCTGCTTATGAGGGCATCCAAGCGCTAGAGCAGAACTATGTCTACTGGCATGGGTTCTGTGGTTTTGGGGGGTTATTTTTGTGGTGAATGTATGGACTTCCTGAAATATAACACCCCTTTAAATTTTTTTCCGTTTCTCACTTTCTCACCCTGGGTCTCAACATCATAAAATGTCCTACATTGGGCTTGTCTAACTGTTGGAAGGAAGAAGAAAACAGAATAATTTTTTTAAGTTGCTGGTGCATTCCACCAGTTTGCATGGTATCAGTAACTTAAGATTTTCATGTTCATCTCCAGTGTTTAATAAGGAAGGTATATTGTAGCTTTGGGCATTAACATGGGGAAACTGCTTAAATAGAAGATTATATCTGCCTTTGGTTGAGGCAGTATCATGTACGTGACTAACTATAAGCTTAAAAATAAAATTTAGAATGTTCTTGTGTGTTATTCTCACAAAGGGGATGCTCTCCTGGACAGATGTTTCTACTGCTGGCATGTCATGCTGTTCTGATGTAGAAATCTTCTTACTAATTGCAAATGAAAGATATGGTTTGTTCTTTTTTAAGTGGGTGTCCTGGTTTCAGCTGGGGTAGAGTTAATTTTCTTCCAAGCAGATGCTGTGTTTCTGAGTTAGTATGAGAATAGTGTCCATAATACTCTGATGTTTTCAGTTGTTGCTAATCAAGGATTTTTTTCGGCTTCCTATACTCTACTGGGAGGGAGCACAGCCAGGCAGCTGATCCAAGATGGCCAAAGAAATATTTGATACCGTATAATATCATGTTCAATATATAAATGGAAGCTGGCTGGGGGCCAGGGATCGTTGCTGTGTTTTGGTCATCAGGCAGTGAACAATTCATTGCATATTACTCATATATTATTATTATTATTATTATTATTATTATCAACATTATTATTATTAGTAGTAGTATCACATTATTATTATTAGTAGTAGTATCATCGCTGCTATTGTCCTGTTAAAATTTCTTTATTTCAACCCATGTGTTTGGATTTTTTCTTGATTCTACCCATGCGTGGAGAGTGAGAGAGCAGCTTTATGGTCCTATTTGCTGGCTAGGGTTAAAACTGTGTCATTTATTTACATCCTTGTTTAATATGGTTCTAAATTATTGTAAATAGCAATCCTAAAAAAAAAAAAAGCTACAACTATTCACGAAAGTACAAAAAGCTTGTGCCTGTGTGGTGTTATAGGGCATAGTTTGAGCTTAAAGCCAAGAGCCAGGTTAAACTTCCAGTTTAAAACCAATTCTACTGATGAAAAACACTGTCAAGCTGTGATGCTCAACCTCTTGACCGGGCTGGTAGTGGTTTAGTGCAGGCTCTGGAGAAGATACAAGCCTGAGCTGCAGTCAGGCAGAGATCTCCTAGTTTCAACCTTTTCTTGGAAAAGCCACAGTGGGTGGCACAGTGAGTATCGAGGCATGTGAGCCTGGCACACTGATTTTGCAATTAATGATGAACAGTGGGTGGCTTTTGCTAGACTCGTTTATCAAGAAGCAAAGTTGTGAGTACAAGGAGTCTCATGCATACTGTTTTCATTGCGTGTAATTTGACTTTGAGCCAACCACTTTATTCATAAATATGACAGCCTAAGTGGGCCTTCTTTGAATGTTCCTTGCTAGGTGGTGTGGCTGCATGGCAGTGATCTTCCCTTGAGCTGAGACACCTTTCAAGGATGCTCCTCGAGGCAGAGAGGCCTTTTACCAACACGCTTTTGGTAAGTGACTGGTATCACGTATAACCTAGTACATGATAACTTTGTATATTGAATCGATACTAACAAAACATTACAAGTCAATGTAGCTACTCAATATTAATTACAAACTTTGTATCTATAATTCCGTTAGACATAAACCGTTATCTAAGTCTGAGACTAAGATGGGACCTAGCTGCGCCTAGGCTCCACAAGAAGTTTTGAAAGCAAGGGGGTCCACTGTGAACTTCGTGCATCAATGGGAGGGTCTTCCTTAGCATGTGTGTCTCTGGTCTCTGTGTGAATCATTTTAACTTGATTCCAGCTGAATTTTCCTTTTTATGTTTCTTTGCAGTAATCAATACAGTGAAACTTGCCACTGGACTATAAGATGTGCTTTTACAACAACGCACTAAACCCACTTTTGCTAATGCCTTTTACAGTGGTTCTTTAAGTGATTTAAATCTCTCATTCGTTACAACCTGGTATAGTTGGAAGGCTCCAAAATTGGAACTCATGACACATTGTTTTACCCCTTTATATAGCAATGGCTCTTCTGCTGATTACAGAGCTCTTTCTATATTACTGAGTTTTCATTCATAACTTTTAAATGAATTTGTGACTAAGTGTTTGAACTGAAAGTTTCCCACAAACTCTGAAATGTATAGTACTGGTTCATTCATTTTTCCCCTCTTTTCTCTTTCATGCATCTTTCCTTTTTTGTTTTTCTTTCTCCCTCCTTGCTTCTTGCCAACCTTTAAGTTGCAGGTTGTTCACAAAGTTAAATTTAAATTTTGTAGTTTGAGTTTCTCTTCTTATTAGCACAACAGTGCAAACCAGAGGTGAATGCCTACCTGTTTGTTCCAGGTACTGTAGCAGTTTGGAGGCACAGGACTTCTTCCAGCTGTTGAAGATAAAGATAACATTTTGCTTGTGTCTTACTGTGACTGCTACAGAAGACTATAATCAGCATTTGTTATTACAGTATCATTTAATGCATATGTCTTTATTCTTTCAAAGCCTGGGATGTGTGTACTCTTTTCTAAGTGAAGATTTGTTTGATTTTGAATTGCAAGTATTTCTAATGGGAACAGTGAATGCCTTCTATCTCTGTCCTTGTCATTATTTTTCTGTACTTGCTGCATGTTTCCTTCATCCATTGCCAATGTCTAAAACTAATCAACTGATTTTTAGAGAGACGTAAGAGTGAAACAAAACGTTCAATGGTTAAGACTGATTGGAGCAAACTGCTTTAGAAGACTTGAATCATAAAATTCAATTTGTTTTAAACATGAACTTTCCTGAAGGTGCCATTCTAAAAAAAAAAAAGCAGTAGGTCAACAGGGATCCTAAAATTCAAACAGCACACTTGAAACATCTAAATCACAATTATTTCTACTGTGTGTGCTAAACAGATTGGTGCTGATTGTTGCTGCTGGGTAAATGCCTGCCTCCAGAGGTTGATGAAAATTTTGCCTCTGACACCAAAAGGAGCTGGCATTTTACTTTTTTGTGGGTATAGGAAGTAAAGAGCAGGAAGTTTATGGCTTGCTTGTCCAGGGAATAGGGGATAAGACTCTGGACTATTCTCCATCCTGGTGTCTGTCATAACAATATCCTTGCTTAAAGTTTACAAACTGCTTTCCTCCTCCTGCTGCATCTTATGAAAAAGAAATGAATTCAGCCAGCACTGCACAAAGGACTATTTTGTGGTCTCCTGCTGGTAAGGCCACTGTGGAGAGATGTGTGTTATATAGAGAGGAAAGGAACACTATTTGTGGGCAGTTTGCTGGATTCCTGCAAAGTAAGGATACAAGAGGGCCTGGAGAAATTCAGACATAACCGTTATACCAGCTTCTTTGGGCTGTTTTGCTGCTGTCCACACATATGGTATAGCAACAGTGTCCCAGAAACCTCTCTGGACAATTTTTTCCGAAGGCATGAAACAGCTTCTAGGTGGCCCTATTCAAATGGAAGTCTGCAAATGGAAACAAGTTCTTGATGCTTTTTATTTTGTTAAAAAAGGTGAAAAAAAGAAGGGAGTGAGGAGAAGAAAATGGAAAAGAAGCCATTTTGTATGGCTTCATATTCTATAAACACCCAAATGATGCTAAGGAATATCCCTTACTAGAATTTGAACAGGGATGGGGAGTGATATTAATGATCCATACAGGGTATTTGAATGTTTAACAATTGATACTGAATATCAATTTCTTTTTAATTATACCAAGAATGTTTTTCAGGTTTTTTTCAAAAGATGAGTCATGTATCTTGCCTTATCCTGGCACTAAATAATTTTGCTGCACATTGGGTTGTCGTTCTACAGTTGCCCCAATAGAATTTATTTACTTTTTAACATGAAAACTTTCCGGTTAATGTAATTGAGGCATTTGTTTGAAATGAGTGAAATTTTGTTTCAGCCATGTCTCATAAGTAAAATATATGTTTTCAGGGAGATCAAGACCTCTAATTTAAAGCTTACCACATAAAAAGTCATATTCAGTCTCTATGCTCCTCTTGAATTCTATTAAGAATTAGTAGAGCTAATGTAAGCTGTGAGATGTTATCTATAATAATTCTCTACACGCATCTGTACAGGTAGGTGACATTAATGAGCTCCATTTACCAAAGGGGAGAAGGTAACAGAATAATCCTCCCTAATACGTAGAAACTCAGGCTTAACTCCCAGGTGAATAAATTCACAGTAATGTACTACTAAGGAGAATGATATTTTAGACTTAGGTGGCAGACTGGTCTGTTAAAATAATATATTGTACTAAAAACAGTAAATGCAAAAGTATCAATTAAATTAATTGCATATTAATATGTCTAAGTGCTGCTGAAGGTGAAGAACAAAAATTAATGTAGAAGCCTATGAAGAATGAGTCAAAAAGACAAACTAGGAATGCCATAGCATACGTTACTTTATTTATTGCAAGTACTGGCCAACAAAAAGATACAGAAAGCTACACAAAGACAGTTGTCTGAGATATTTTAAACTGTTTATGGAACAGTCTCAACTGTTTATGGAACAGTCTCAACAAATGCTTGCTTAACGGTTAGCAAATGAAACTTTTTTGTCAGATATGAGCACAGGTGATTCTGTTAATATTACCACCTGAAAATAAATACCTTGCTTTCTCCTCTCAGCTGCTTTCATTTGCAGCATCTGTTCACAGAAGAGGAACTACAGATGGAGATCTTCTGAGGTCATTTAGTCCAGTCAGGTGTTATTTAGAGTTTATTGCTTACATAGCCAGGGAGTATAAACCCATTGGTGTTTTAGATGTCCCAGTAATGGGCTGCTTTGTGACGGATACCTAACTTGAAAATGTCCTTCCTAACAAGTCTTTGGAAGTAGATATTATTATCTGAGGTATATTTCTGGGTTCCCAACAGCCCTGAGCACGGAATCTGACAGTACGTAGCTTTTTATTTCTGTTGGTTTACTTGAGTCAATACAGTTTGGAGTTACAGAGGGGCCATGGTTAAGTAAAACAAATTTTTTCCTGCTATTCTCATTTTGTAGTCTCACATCCCATGTCTGGTTGATTATTGCCCATAGATATGCTGTAACTTTACTGTTTCATTTGAACCTAAGGTCATAGCACACTTTCAACTATCATAAACTAAGTTAAAAACAATCACAGTTTTCCAGTGAATTAGGAAGAACTGTGGACTACGTTGTTGGTGATTGAAGGTTGCTATGCTGGAAATTAGATTAACATCACTTTGAATTACTCCTATGGCAGGAACAAGGGTATTGTGCCTACAATATGAGCAGAGACCCCCCGCATGAGTGTGGTTTGTCTCAGTGGTGGTATATTTCAATGACTGGAGCAGATTTAACTTTCCTACCTTTTTTCATTGGTAGGCAGGTGGAGAGATCCCTTTCTGCAGCAACAGCTAGATCTGGCAAACCATCCATCCGGAGGTAACTATGGAGCTATGGTGTTTGGTCCAATTTTAAGCTGTTCGATGCTTGCGTTTCCCTTTGAGGAAAACTGGAACATTTTTTCACTTTATAGATTGTGCTTCCTTTTTACGTGTATGTTTGTATAAGAGTTTTAATAGAAGTACTTAGCAGGAATTACAGGGAAATCAAAATTACTGGTTTCAGAATGAAATGTATCTTGATATATTGGATGTAGGTGGGTAAGATTTTGGTAGTGTTGGTGGTGGGGGTTGCAGAGGTGGCCTCAATCGGAAAGATATCAGGGGCTGCTCCATGCTGGATACAACTGGTTTCAGCCATCTCTGCATGACGCAGCCACACCCATCACCCCTAAGTGGGGACCTCTGGGAAAACTTATGTAACAAAGCCCAAAAGCAGGTGGAAGACTTGATGAAAGAGCTGAAATGCAACTTGTATGTTGAGACTATCTTAGCATGGACATGCTGAGTGTCTGGAGGGGGGAGAGGCAGTAGAAGACAAAAATGAATGCAGGTTTACCAAGAAATTTTTAATTAAATCTGTTTTATCAAGAATGTATCAGCTTTGATTCTCTTCCATGTTGTTGCATTTCTTTGGTTAAGACTAAACACAGCATTGTATAGACTGTGAATAAAGCTAATCAGAGTGGGGATTTTAATGCTTGCCCTCCTGCCAGAGAGAATTAACTATTTGAGTTATTCACCATGTAAAAATCAGAGCATTAGTTAATGGGGCTAGTAAGTGGATTCTGAAGTTTCAGTGTTTTCTGTGATACTGCATTATTTTGTGGAACCAGCATGTAGACTAATTTTTTAATCCCTATTTTTGCCTATTTCTTATTTAAACTGAGCTCTTAACATTACGCATGTTTAGGTCCTGTTCACTAGTACATATATTGCCTCCCCTTAGCAGTGAACTGAAAGAACTGAGCCCAGTGACCTTTAACTTGGAAGTAAGCTCTTCACTGTGTAAAAAGAAGGTGTAAAGAGTTGCTTGGATACCTGAAGAGTTCAAGGCCTCTGGGACAGTGGTTGAATGAGAATTATTATTACTATCCTTAGCCTGCTTGGAAGCTTGTTTAGTTCTTCAGTGTCTTCTAGCATGATGTCTGGCTCCCTCAGAATGTCCTTTTGAATTCCATGGACATATAAACAGAATCCTGCCTGAAGGAACCTTGGGCAGGATTGATGCTTAATAGTATGATTTTTAACTTTATTTGTTTCTTGCATTTCTCTAGTTTGATGAAGAGAAAAGGGACAGAAATCATTGCTGATGTCTCAAGTTCTCTGATACTTGGGCACAAATGGTGTTATGATGATTTTCGTTAAATATCTCACAGATAAAAGCTGCTATGCGTAATTTTCATAACATGTAAGATATATGTAAAAGAATATAGCGTTAATTTACAAAAAGAAAGTGATAAGTGATGAGATATAGAAAGAAACAATTCAAAGTGAATAAGGATATGAATATAAGGATGAGAATTTGAGTTGAATAGTTTATTGGTGAAGTAGAAGTGTATAATTACTCAAATTTATAATCCTATTTATATGTTTTAGTGTATACTAATTTTTTTTGGCTTTCAGAATGAGACAGTATAGCAATGTTGAGACATATAAGCACTTGAATCACACCAAATAATACTGAGCACTTGATTGGGAGCAATAACTGAATAGCAGACCTGTGGGAGTAAGCTTCACGCTGTTAAAATGTGAATTTATACAATATGTTGCTGCTGGGCTTGTCTGGCATTCAGACAACTTTACAGATGTCAATTTACCTGTGTAATCATATGATAATTTAGTACAATTAGCATGTGAAATACTCTAGCATCTCCATGTAGTTGGCTCATAATTAAAAAGCTAATGTGTACTTATGAAGGTGTTTCCTTGCCCTGTGGTTACACAGCGACTTAGTCTACTGTGTCATTATGTGTGTGTGGAAGGTGTTGAAGTAGAGGGGCTACAGAAGTCTTAGGTCAAAATACTGATAAAGGCAAAATGATATACTGTGGAGGGGGAGGGGGGGAATAGCAGGAATGATCCATATGCCTTCCTGTGCTGTAGTAAATGAACACTGTCAGCTGATAGACCTGAAAGTGTAGGCGTTTTGCAAAGGACTTATGCTAGTTGCTTATATTTAGTCAAAAAAAGCAAACAGTCTCTCAACTTGTCTGAGGAAGTAGGCAGAATACAGCAAAGGCTATAAGCACAGTGTATAATCTAAAAAAAGAAAATATTAATTTATAAAAATATAAATGCCATTTCATCTGGAATATTGTTTTACTGGCAGCTGCCTCCCCTAATGCTACTGGTTGAGTTTTGGAGAAGGTGGTGCAAATTGTTTAAGATGTAGTTATTCTTGTTAAAGACTGAATGAGCATAGGCTCACCTATTTTAGAAGAGAGATTAATGAAAGGAGATGCATTAAAGATTATACAGGATAAAAAGGTAAACCTTGTGCAACCTGATCTAGTGGAAGGTGTCCCTGTGTGTTGCAGGGGATTGGAACTAGTTGACCTTCCAGACCAAACAATTGTATGATTTTATGCTGAAATAATTTTCTTTTCTGGGCTGTTGATTAGAGGAGCTACTTGTCCAGCTGTAGCTAGAAGGGCACAAAGTGAATGTCAAGAGAAATTGGGAGGGTCTCAGACTTTTCAGAGGAACTTTTGTAGGAAACAACCTCCAGATTTAATATGGTTTAATTTCCACCCCTTGAAAGTAGAAAGAGGACCCTCGTTATCAATTGAAAAAGATAACCAGAATACTATATAGGGAAGAGAATTAAATTAATCACTCTAAGCTCCTTTGGACTCCCTGAGAACAGAAAGTGAGAGACTAAATCCAGTAGTAAACAAGAAAAAGATGCTTTGTGTATGTATTTTTGTAGTGGAACATCAAAAAATGTTGCTTAAAATGTTAAAAGCAAATAGTGCTCATGCTGTAAGGCTTTAGGTAACTTTACACAATCAAATACGTCATCATGGACTGTTACTAAAGCCAAGAAGTTAGGAACATTCAAATGAGGTCTTGAAAAAGTTCTGTACAGAGAGAAGGCGAAAAAATATGGTAAGGGAACTTGGATGTCAAAAGACAAGATGCAAAACAAAGCAGTATTTGGAAGCATGGTTCAAGACCACTTTTACATTTAGTACAGCTGTTTGTCAACAGTCTTTAAGCTAATGGCTGGATTCTGAACCTCATTAAGTCTGTCCTGCTAGAACTCCTGGAGAATAATGCTTACTCCTCTGGTCAAGTGCTAGAAAAGTGCTAAACCTGTAGTGGTGCCTTTCTTGCCTGAGGGGAGCAGCCTGCCCCATGGGAGTCAAAGGTAAATTGCTGATCTCCAGGAAGCTAGTATAATAACTTTAGTTAATTTTAACACTTTGAAAGTTTTAGAAGACATCAAAAGCCTGGAACAGGAAGTCTCTCATCAGTAATTTCTGGAA
This sequence comes from Neomorphus geoffroyi, assembly GCA_033558235.1. Lineage (NCBI taxonomy): Eukaryota > Metazoa > Chordata > Aves > Cuculiformes > Neomorphidae > Neomorphus > Neomorphus geoffroyi. Next base: position 25,650,517 of record JAUMJM010000002.1, read on the forward strand.
GAGATTTTTGGGGACGTTGATGTTATGCGCACAGTTCTGGTTTATCTTAGCTGCTTGCTGTTCTACATGGGAGAGGTGCAAGGATCTTTTTGGATCTCAGAATGAAAGGCACAACAGAAAATAGTATAAAATAAAATTGCTTTAATAATAAGATAGAAATAAGAGCAATGTAGGTAGTTAATAAATCTTATGTCTTTACAGATCCTGGGAACCCTGCTTTTGCACAGCATCGAGTGGATCCGTGGTGGGCAGCCACGGCGTGCTGCTCGGATCCCATCCTTGGAGAGTTTCACTCTCAATCCAGCGCTGTGGCTCCTTATACCCAGTGTAAAAAACCAAAACTATATATCTTGTTTTGACAGGTAGGAATGCTCTCCCTTTCTCAATATCCACCAAAGCATACATAGCTATATGTATCTAGGAACTGTAACCAGGCTCAGTACATATCCAGAACCTTCCAGCACATTCCTTCATGTTTTTGAATAGCTTGGGGTTATACAGCAATCACTCCTGCTAACATATGGGTATCTCAGCCCTTAGGCATAAGGCCCAGTATAGCAAACAGAGCTTGCCCAAAGCAGCTAATTTTGAGCTGCATCTTCTGCAAGTCTCCCTTATGTCTACACAATGTTTATGGTTTGGAGTTAGCCTCTTGATAACAGCTGGCACTGCTGTTAGCTGTATAGGCCTATAGGCTTTGTACTGGTTAGTAAATGTATGTGGATAAACAAGTTGTGAAAGGTTTGGCTTCCACCAAGGATTTTGTATTCAATTAGACTATATGGTCTAGGTGTACCTCTCAAACATGGACATGTGGAAACACAAATGAAAATTGTAAACTGTTTTTCTTCTCATGTGTATTGTTACTGGCAGTTACTTTAAAGGCGTGTCTGCAGTTTTTTCAAACATCTAAACCAAAATGTCTCATTGCAGTGGGCTGGCTGGGAAGGCATTTGTAACCACCAGCTCTCAGACATGACTGGCAGGGAGACAGTTTTCTTTTTCTAGAGGAAAGAGGCTGTGCTGATGTCTCAGTGTAATGTGTTCAGTAACTGCATGGGCATAAACATAGCAAGGCATAAAGCTCTGCTGGATTGAGAGATATCTTAACTTATTGACAAGTCTGTAGACAAAGGCCTTGACAAATGGAGTTTTGGCATTGAGTCTAATGTCTGCTGTCTTTCTTTGTTCCTTGTTACTGCTTCATACAGAGAAGAACCATAACTTAGTGATTACTGATTTGGTGTATCTGGTCCTCACTCAGGATGAATTTGTTTTTCCCAGACTTGTTAGTGTCGGAGAACCTTTTACCTGTACGGAATAGCTACGTTGCACAGAAGAGTCTGAGATGATTTCATGATTTATATTGGAAATAAAGAGGGGTAAGATAGGAAGAGGAGGCACTGGTTTTGACCAGTGAAAAAACAATGATACTGCTTCCAGTGAATCCAGCAGAGAGCATCTGGCAGACCCAGCTGGACTATGTTGTGCCCAGATGGACTAGTTGATATTTTGGCATGGACTGTTGTATTTATTCTGCATGGCCTATAATGATTCATTACAGTCCCATTACGTATATTGTTATACTATAGCATTTTCATGCCTTACAGACATTACACACTGCTTCCGCATCAGGTTGGTGATGCATTAGGATCAATATGTAAACTGATCGGAAATTTGCAACGGGGGGACAAAGGGTGAACAGTATTCCCGAAAAAATCATTGCAGTTTTTGATTAAAGCTTCTGCACAGCTGAAAAGGCAACTCGTTTTTTTGTTTGTTTCTGTGATAAATCTTGGATCTGTAATGAAGCACAGCAGGTAGGAAGATTCTGTACAGATTGCAAAAGAAAATGTTCAACTGTACAATAAAACATATTTTTACGCAATGGTGCTTTGTATAATGTTATTACCTTCATAAATAAAACAGCTAAATGCCTATTTTTTTAAGTCACTCAATTTTGAAAGAGGTTGAGGAAGATATATTTGTCAATTAAAAGTACATTTGTGGATGACCATACATAGCAAGAAGACATGCATGTGTAATTCCCCTACAAGGTCTAAATAATAATATTTAAAAAAATGTGTAAGATGAAAGAAAACACAAGAGAAATCTGTGCATCAGTATCCTGATTTGGCTATAGAATTTCTATGACGAATTTGTTGTCTATTCAGGATATTTAAATGATGATTTGAAGTGTGGTGTTCCCGCACTTTCGGCTACTTTCTGTTGGTCACTTTTCTTACTGGATGTTTGGAGTACTCCACTAATCCTAATTCTACTCTTCCCACACAGATTCAAGCAGCTTTGTCTCGTGGTTCTTGTCTTCCAACTCCATTGCTCATTCCTTTTCTGATATTTGGTCAGAAACAATGCTCAGGTGTTAAAATTTGTTGATGTTGAAAGTCCACAAGTGTGTCCCTGGCATACCACTGCTCAAAGACAGGTCTTTGAATACCTCATTAATTAACTTGCTTGAGTAAATTAAAGCAGCCTTGTAGAGGTAAGATGAGTTGGCTTAGAAAAACCTCACTGTTTCACTGTTACATTTTTCACTCAAAAGTGTATTTCCTTTGGGAATGGTGAGGAGTACCCATTTTTATCCTTTCTTTACTGGTTTAGTAGCAAAAAAGACAACATTGATTTTGGCTTTTTCTGAAATAATTGCTCATTTTCATTGTAGTGAAGAGGAGGATTTGCTCTGCTCTCATCACCTGCCACTGCAATTTGAAATTACACCTTTTAAAAATTTGTCTGTCCAGCCTCAATCTGTGGCTAGTTAAAGCCTCCTTCTATTGGTTTGTTAATGTTTTGTTGGGTGTTTCACCACATCCCTACTTTTGTCTTCTCTGCATCCTCTCACTTTTTTTGTCCTTTTAAAAGTCTGTAAATACACCCTATTCTAAAGTATCAGAAGTTAACAGAACAAAGAGCATAACGTCAAGAACTGGGTGATCCTTTTGAATTTAACGTCTGTGAGTTGTATATAAAATGTGTTCAGGGAGAGAGAAACTAGCAAGATGCTTTACTTTTCACCTGGGTACTTTTCATGTACACGTGGATTTCCTTTCTGAAATGGTGCAAGAGAGTTAAGCAGAGGTTGGAGGGTGAAGAGGCTCTGCACATAGATTCTAGCACCTTACAAGTGGTCCTGAGGCCTAGCCAGTCTTGGCTAAGGCCCACGTTTGCTTGCCTGCTCTACAGGCAGCACAACAAAAGGGTAAAATAATAAATGTCATGCCATTTTTGTTAAATGCCATAAAGCTAGGCAGCACCTAGCTGCCACATCCTTTTTCACTTATTGCATTTCATTAGCAAACCCATAAGTGGGCTAATACTTCTGCTAATAATGATCTCATTCATGGTGAATACTGAGTCTCAGAACTCTGAAGCTGCAATGGCTTCTCAAGTCCATGCAGTAGTCATCTCCATGAGTGAATAGTGTCTGGCACCTGGAATATTATCCTGCCATGAGCACAGCATTGAAGAGTTCAAAAAATGGATACAGAACACGTTAGATCTGCTTTTAGGCAGCACAGTTGTGAAACATACACCAACAATGTCCAATAGTATAAATATCCAGTTTGATTTTATTGTTTCTATCCAACGAAGCTAGTGTTATGTATCAGTTTATTTCTTATCTCTTTGTTCAGTCATCTCTATTAACAAGATAACTGAAGCAGGTTTACTGCATGGATAAGATTGTAAATTTAATGAATACAAGTAAATTTAATTTGAGGAATCACAAAGCAAGTATTTGATCAAATGGCCAAAATGTATTGTTGAGGTTTGTAGCATGTGAGCTGAGCAGAAGCATTTGTGTGTTCCACTTTCCACTGAAAAGATCTAGGTTCCATGTTTAAGGTAAAATTACACCATTTAATTGTGGCTCTTTGGACTTAGCTGAAAATACATCTGCAGTGTACAGGAAAAATTAAGTCTCACTTAATGCTTCTGCTTTTCAGAAACATCTGGGGCTGTTGCTGGGCTGCAGTGGAATTCCATAGAGACATACTCAAGGTAAGTCCATCCCCTTAAGTATTCTCATACTGCACAAAGCTATGCCACCCAATTACAGCTCTGTAGCCGTGTTAGTATAGCACCAAATCCAAGATAATAACCCCAGGGGTGTAATTAGCTCAAGTGCAGAGTGCTAGAGGCAAAGCTATACTGCTGCTGATTCTGGACTTACTGTGATTTTCCTCTCCCTTTGCTCTGTTTTCACTGCAATCAGTAAACGTGCTCTTATTCTTTTTTGCTTAAAGGGAAACTTTGGTTAGTTGACCTGAGTCACATTTCTCAAGGAGAACTTTACAATTGTACCTGTAGGTGGAGCTCCAAACTCACCTTCTAGTAATACATGGACTAGAGTTAGAAGAGCAAAAAAAACGAAAAGGAAAACCTTAAAAAACCACATCTGAATACAATATCCAAATTGTAAAATTTTACAGAAGAAGATGCTTAAAATTTTATAACAGAATGCTTTCACTTTTCAAAATAATGAGAACTGATAGCAATTTTATGGTTAAAAATCATGTTGTTTGTTTCCTTTAGTTGCTGAATCTTCTTGGTGGAAGCAATTTCTTCCTGTTTAGACACCTTATTTAGCCTTATAAAAGTTTAAATATTACTCTGGAAAAGGTAATAGAAAAGGATATTTTTCTTTCTTTTTAAAGGCTGCTCTATTATGAATATTTAGTGTATTAAACATAAAGCCATGACTTGCTTCCTGATAAAAGAATGTATCTGGAATCTGTTTTTCCTATGAAACTGATTTGATTTTCTGCTGTAAAAATATTACAGATGTAGCAGACATCAAAGCCTGGGTTGGCATTTTGCATAATAGCTTATCATTCTGCAGGAAGTAATTTCATAATCACCACTGTCACAGTGAGCTGTGTGAACTAGTTCAGGTTAAATGGAGGGATTTGAATTCTGTCATTAGAGGAACTAATGCAACCATGATGTAGAATGGCTATTGTTAGTCATTTTCATGATTAATTTAATTATTTCTTTTTGTGGGGACTGGAAGAGTTAGAATGTTGTTATGCTGAGAAAACTGGACTTGGTTCATGGCATGGGAGTTTTCAGGTAATTCCTCACCTATATGTGTTGGAGGTGCTCACTGAATGCTTCTGAGGCCTTTTTTTTTTTGGTATTGTTTAATTAGAGGAAACAAGAAGAAATCTCTCTTCCTAATGCGCATTACTGGAAGGATTGTGGTGTGATTTCCAGTGACATCATTTTTTCTATTCAAATATAACACAAATGCTGCAGTTGAAAGAAATCTCCTCTTTATACTAAGTTTACCATTCTTATCCAGAAAGGTAATGCTGAAAATTAGTTGTTAGCATGCTTGGAAGAATGGAAGTGAGTAAATCACTGGTATTCATGAAGACAGACCAACAGAATATCCCTTATAAACTCAACAGTGTAGGTGGTGTGCAGGAAGATGCATTATTGGCTCCTTTAATGTACTATAAGTACATTTTCAGATTATACTATAAAACAAAATGTTTTCTTCTGGGACAAATGGATTTTCAAGATCAGGCATGGTTATATATTCTGTAGCAATCAGGTTTCATTTTGCAGTGCGTTTTATACAGTGAAGTAGTTGATAGTGGCTGATGTTGTCCATTGATTGAAATATACTGTCAGAAGAGTGCTTTCTTCTCAGGATCTGTTTTGCTTAATTCTTTATGGAAATATCCTTGCAGTATATGGTACTACATTTGACTGGGTTGAAGGACTACTTGTGTGTTTGGGGTAAAGACTTGTTGGAAGAAAAGAAAGATATCCACTGGGCTTAGCCGTGTGGCAAGGAAGGGCTGCCTTGAAGCTAGTGAGATAAAAATAGAAAAAAGTGTGGTTAGTCAAAGTGGTAACTGAGGGAGATAGGATGAAGGCCAGAATAGCTGCAAACGAAGGGAGAAGTGAAAAAATACTTAAAGCTCTGTGAGATCTAGGAAGGAAAGTTTGTCTTATTTTGCAGTGCCAAATTAGATTATCAAATATAAAATAGGTTTTGTTCTATTATATGTATGTAATATGACCACTAGGCATTTGGACAATGGTAAGAGAACCATTAGTACTGATAATCTTGGTAGGGTTTTTTTACTGTTTAAAGTGTTAAGCATTCAGTTGATAACTGCTAACTGCCGCCTATGACCCGTTTTTATTTATTGAGATTGTTCAATGTAAGTGAAACATTTTTCCTTAATTAAGAAAGAGTAAAATGGCTGGAATAAAAAAACCCCACAACTCATGTCCTGTCATGTGTCTTGTCTCCATATAATGAGTTAAACCTTTAAAGTTTGAACAAAACTCTCTGTGATAAGGATAAACTCCTTCCTTGTCGATTAAACCTCTTTAAATATTCCCAGGTTTCTGCGTCTGTCCTGAAGTCAGGAAACAGCTTCAGTTTGCTTGAAAAAATTGGACAGTTGCCTAGAGATTGGAGAGATGACTAATAGAATATATGAGTGAAGGTTAAAAGCTTGAAATGTTGAGAGACTGAAAAGACAATTGAGGACTTGACTTTTCAAACAGAGGAACGGTGGGTAAGATGTAGTCAGATGATACAACCCCCGCCCACTACCCTCACTAGCATTACAGTTTTATTTATAGTGGTTATACAAGTCTTTTGATCATTGAAATAGAGCCTGTAGCCCTTCTAGAAAGATGACAAAGAGCTGTTGCTGTTAAAAGTTTTGAAGGGCACTGATATTTTCTGAATTTCAATATGACATAAATTGATAGTGTAGTAAAAGAAACTGAGACTCTTTGATTATAAATAAACAAATAAATCTTGTAGAATCAGTGGCCAGCCTGGTTTTGAGAAAAGGAGGGAAAACTTGAGATAATAAGAGGAGGGGGGAATGGCTTTTCCCAACTGACAAGTGACAGCTTGAACGCATAGCTCGAATGCAGTGTGATATTTGTTTTCACAGGTATGCAGACTTGATACTGACATGGATTTGACATTAAAGAAAAAACCCAGCACCTTGGTGCCACTAATAGTGTTTTGTTTTGTGGGGTTTTTGATACTTCATATATATAAAATGCACAGAGAGGTATGTTTCCTGTTGAATTGACTTAGACAAAAACTCTCCGTGATGTGTGTCTGCCTGAGGCTGTAATTTTAGGGAAGGTTTTGGCTAAAACAGTTCTGGTACTAGCATGGAGACTAATAAGTAATGCTTGCCACCTCAGCTTTGTTTTCTTTCCTTTTCTTGCTTGCTTGCTTTCTTGCTTGCTTGCTTGCTTGCTTTCTTATCTTGTTTTTGTCTTTAAGGAGGTTCTCTTGTACCATGCTCCAGTATACAAGAAGTCTTGGGTTTTTATTTCCTTCCACTTCTAGGCAGAAGATACAATATCTTCCTTTTCACCATCTCTGGACCACAGATAAGCTGTTTCTATCTTCAGTTTCCTCTGGTCCAAAATTCAGGCTGCTAAGCCTCATAATTGTAAAAAAATGTGCTGTCTTCTAGAAACAAGGTTCACCTAGTTGGACTACTCCACCAAATGCTTAATTTTGGTCTGTATCTTACATTAAAGTTATAGATGTTAGGGATTTGTGACCTGTGTTAAAATCTTAGAGACTGATTAGGTCTGTTCTAATCTGTCTATGTTCATTTGTAGCTTTTTGAAAGGGCTGGGACAGGCAAATAGATCATGCCAATGTGTTTCATGCTGATAATACCTGGAAGCAAATTAATGCTTTGGGTATAAAGCCATGTGAAATCTGTCTTACGGGACTGATGCTAGACTGTTAAAATGCCAGTTTTACTCTTTCCCTGCAGAATGGATGTTTCTGAGGCACTTCGGGGAATGAATTTATTGGTTATGGATAACTTGTGGGAAAAGAACAGAAGAACAGAACTGCCATAAAATCAAAAGGAGGGCAAAAACAGTGGGTAAAATCCTGGAAACTAAACATACAAATCAGATGGAGAGAAGAGGAAAAAAAGGAGATTTATTGAAACTATATTGGAGATTTTCTTGCTTTGAAATGTTCCCTTAGTTTCAAAGTATGTGATACAGTGGTTATAAGAATTTTCATATTGAATGTTTTTCCCCCCCAAAGTGTTTATAGACTTCAAGGATACACAGTTTGTTTTTCAATTACTTTTTTTTACCAAATTCAGCTAATTTATGTGCTAGTGATATTCCATAGACTTACTGTAAGAGTAAGCTTAAACTGTGCGATTTTGACTGTATAGTATTGAACACGTAGAAATAGCAAGGTTAATGTTTTTCCCCCCCTCTCAATCTCTAATTATTGAGTATTGTAGTTCGTCTGTACTGCTTCTTGAGAATTCTGTTATTGACTTGACATGTTTTGAATTGAACACTTAACTGTGGTTATTGTTTGTGTCTGTTTGCATTGTGGTATAGTTCTGTGTATACATCCTTAATGTTCTTGGCCCATAGCAATGCCATGTTGAAGAAAAGTCACAATGACATCAGCAAAACAATTAAGGTTCCATTCCAAAGTCCATGGAAGTCCCCCAAAAGACTCCTATTCAGCACAGATGTCACTGCATTATGCACCGCCAAAATAAATACTTATTAAAATAATATCCCTTTAGAATACCTTATTCTATGAAATGAAGTTATGTTTGTGAACAAAATCCTAGTAAACTTAGTGTATTTGCAGTTCGTTTAGGTAAGTTTATGAACTAGTCTTTAAAATTCTATAGCAAGGAAAAACGTTACTTGCTATTCATCTCTACAGTCAGTAAAATAGTCACTACTGGAATGCTGTTGCAGGGTCTAAACCCTATGACATTCTGTGACATTTTACCATTTGTTGTATGCTTAATACATGATTACGGTCATTTTTGCTGATATCTTCCTGTTAAAACTTGTAGCCATAGACTATTGTTTTCTAATGACAAAAGTAATTAGCACTTAGACATGTTAATGGCTGTGTTATCAGGTAATGTCTTCATTAATGCATAACTCTAATTGCTGAAATAACTTCGTCAGTAACTGAGGGTGGAAGGAATGCTTGGGGAGGAGGGAATGCTTTGATGTACCAACTGTCCAAATTCATTAACTGCATAAAACTCAATCCTGTCTGCTTGATGGTACAGCTGCCTCACAGGTCTTTAAGGCCAAGCTTGAATTCCCATGAATTTACACCAGAAACTCTCACTCATATCTATTTCAGTTGTGTATGTACATGCATTTGTTGAACTCAAATGCTATATAGCTGATCAGTGAGAATTTAGTTGAGTATCTAAGTATTATGGAGACTAATGTGCTAGAAGAAAGCTTTGTTTGGATTCTGTATTGAATTTTGTGTCAGCATGTTGTAGGTGAACTGAACCAGACTCTTACATCTTGGCACCTAGAGATAAGGAGAAAGAGGGAAATTGGGTTATGGATTCCAAATGTCTTGGAACAAATATATAAAAAAATTAAAATATGATTCCCCAGGATTATCGTGATGACTGGGGTGACAACTTTGAGGGGTTCAGAGAAATAACTAATGTTGTCAATGGCATTTAGCCATTGTCGAGTGGCTTTTAGCAAGTTGATATTATGACCCTTAAAAAGATATGGCATGTGTAAGAATGTAGGTACCTTTTGCTTAAGAGGAAAAGAAATTGATGAAGCTACTGTGACTAGGCAAGCAACAGTATCCTGTAAATCTTAATATCAATCAGACTGTAAATTGTATGCTATTAATTCCATAGTTGACAGAAAAACATAAAAAGGAAATTCTCATGTAACTAATTTTTGTTACTGTTTGTTTAGATCAGTTTTTGGGGGGAGGGGTTTAGGGCCCTTGTTTGCTTTTATTCCTTTGACTTCCAGCTCTTGGCCATTCTCCTGCAAACTCTAGTTGTATTTTAAACCCTAAAACAAGGGGAATTTTTGTTTGCAGATGCCTACGTAGTATGTATTTACTAAGCTGGAGCTACGTGATGGAATTTGTATAACTTTTCTCTAGCTGTAGGAACTGGTTTTCTTAATGAAATAGTCCTAGCTTTCTATTTAGAAATAAGCACATTTCTGATGCTTTAAATGAATATATTTCCATTGTAAATACCTTTTTGGTTCTAATGTGAAAAATATGTATGAGCTCCTAATAAATTTGTACTTTTTGAGTATTTCATGGGAGGGGTGATGTTCTAAAGGAATGTCTTAGGGTGAAAGTAAGAGTTTTCTAGCTTGGGATTGGTTTTTTTATGCCAATCTGCCTTAAGTAAGGAAACTGTTAGATATTGAAGTATTCTGTCCTTCTATGCCTAATACTTTCCCCCCAAACTCTGAAGAAAACCCAGCCTGAAAGCCTAACATCCAAGATCAAAAAGTAGAAGCAGCTTGCCAGGAAACAGACATAGATGTGAAGCTTCATTGTGTATTTTTTTTCAGGGATATCACCTGTCTTGGCTAGTTTCCTCATAGTTATATGGAAAACCGGGGATCTGTCATTGATTTTGTTCATGGAAGTGAATACCACCTCTTACTCCAGTGAATTCTAGACTGTTGGTTTTCTTGTATTGTGAAGTTAAGTGTACATTACTTTAAAAACTGCTCTGTTATCCTTAATGTAAACATACTGATGCTTTTAAAAAACTTGGGTGTTCTAAGACTATCCGTCTGTGGATACCTATAAAAATATTTATGGTTTTGTAAAAAATTATCATTAACTCTTGAGAATGTGCTAGTTCCCTGTTCAGAAATGTTGATTCATGAACAGTTCTGAAAAAGTAAACCAGTATTTTAGTGCTAGCAATTATTTGTTTTGCCATCTGGCTGCATTAGAACATTCAGTTTTCTGAAAAGTGGGACAAGCTTCTATTGTTTCTCTATCATAGCAACAACACCATTTCAATATTTCTCTAATGAAATAAAAAAATGTGGCCTTCCATCTCAACTATCCTGTGTCTGATCATTGTAAGGAAATGGGATCTTTTGTTTTCTTTTCTATATCTTCTGTAGGTGTTATTTCCAGAGACAGCTGCCGAGGTTGTTTTGGTTCCTCATATTTTGGAGTGTTGCTTGTACTTAATGATCTAAACACACATGAAATGGAGATTTTTTGATAGCTTACAAACTTCACCAGGAAGGCAATGAAGGCTGATTGCTACAGCAATGTTAGACTGAATTGGGAGATTTTTTTTCCTGGTTTGTGAATGTCCCTTCCTTTAAAAATTAGTAATGATACCTAGAGCACTGTGGAGATTGCGTGACCCACTGAGACATTTCATTTTAAGACAAAATATAATGTCAATCACACTGGAATGTAGAAATCCCAGATTTACAACTCTCTTCAGAAGTCATGTGAGGATAGGAATAACTAAAAGTATATTGTGGCGAAAGTGATTGAGATAGATTATAACTCATGTCTGTTAATGTACTGTGGAGGGAGTGAAAACAACTATAAAGATGAGAGAAATAAAAAATAAACCTAATCTGAGAGAGGAATTATGTTAGATTTCCACTTCAGTAATTGTGAAGCACCTCTCGCACTTTGTGGACCTCCTTAAAAAATATGGTTCAATTGGTAGAAAGTTTTATATGGAATGAGCTTGTTTCTGATTTGTTCACTCTTATAAAGTTAAAATTGTGCAGTCGCTTGAAATAACTGAAGCTGGGGGTTGTGGTTTAATGTCATGTGAAACTTGCTGAAGATACTTGCATGTAATCTACTGAGGATTCTGCCATCAGCTTCATGATGTTCTAACCTTATAAAACAGATTTCTTTATGGCTTGTTGACTGATTCACAGTTGAGGGAGACTCCTTGAAATACAGTTTCCAGGATCATTAAATCATTTATGGACCGTACTTTTGTTCATTGAAATCAGTGGGAAAAATCATGCTATTCTGTGCAACATTATCAATCCACTGGAAAAGGGTTTGTAATGTAAAATTACTGTGGTTTAAAACAACAGAGACAATCTGCGCTATGTATTCAGCACATGAGTTGTTCTCCCTGTACTGGAAAATTATAATTATTAATGACATCACAGAGTGAATGAGAAAAAAAGATTTTTGTGAAAATTGGGAGTATAACTCAGTATCTTAAAAGTGTAATTACATTGAACGATTTGCCATCAGTTCCTGATCTCCATATAGATTTTTTACACCTTTGTTTTGCATGTATTATGTTTGACTGGCAAACAAAGAACAGTTCTGCCATTTTTGTGCTTTGAAAGATTTTTACTTTTAGAGAGAAACAAAGCACTCTGTACAATACCATCTTGTGTTTTGCTGTGTGTTTTTGAGTTCTTCCACATGTCAAAGATTGACTAAGTGTTTCATGAAAGGCTCTCTTTGTTTTAGAAAGCTTGTCATTTATGTTTTTCTCAGTTATTCACAGGCTTTTGAGATGCACCTTGCTGTGCTGTTGCATGTGGACTTAAACATTTGCAGTTCTGTGAAGACAGCCACATTTATTTTGCCACAGTATTAGCCAGAAGTATTATTAGGGAAATGCTCAATACACATCTTTTTTACTCTTTGTGGATGTGGAAGGATATGTTCACACAATTTCTTGTGAAAATTTGCTTCCAATTGCCATTTTTTTCTGGTGAATGGCATGTTTTTGTATGATGTTTTTGAAGAATCTTGTTTGGTCTGTGTTAGAAGAGAAACCAAAAAGAGTGAAGTCCTGCTCCTGTTGCAGACAGTATTTTCTTGATATTTGGAGAATTTAAAACTAGAGTTGAGTTTCATGAAATCTACCTTGAATTGTTTTGTGTTTTGCCCTTTCAGTTTTATAGTTGGTGATAAGAGCAAATGTGGTCATGTCCGTGCTGAGTGATTAGAGGACCTAAAGTTTCTAAATAGAAGGAATGCCAGAGAAGAGCCATTAAAATCATAGTCCTGAAGAGAGTACTCTAAATTTTTAAATAAACTCTAAATCTTTTCTCACTTTTTGAAGAAGCACATCTAGCAATATCTATGCCTACAGAGACATCCAGGCACCCTTCTCAGTCAAGGCAGTGTAGCTGTTAGACCTGTGAGTGAGGGCTACCTAGTTTCTTTGGGCAGCTTGCACTTATTATCTCATGTTGAGCTATTTCATTCACGTTTGATGTTCATGTTTCTTTTCTCTTTCTTGGTCTTGCCTGCTTTCCTTAGCTTGGAAGGCTCTCGGGAGCTCCAGCTGTTATGAGTTTGTGTAGCAAGATCTCTCCCTAAAAGCTACTAGTATCTACTTAGACTGTAAAGGACTAGTTTAATGTAAACAATAAAAAGAATATAAACTAGACAAGTAGCTTGTTACAAATGCCTTTATCTTTGAGTCTGGTTTATGTACAACATTACTGCTTTTTTGTGGTCTTAGTGTGTATGTTGCTTGTATTGTTATATGTTCCTTTTTTTCTATGCAGGGAGAGACAGAAAAGAGAGGTTCTATCTATGCACCTGTCTCTCTGTAATGTGATCAGCAGACTGCCCCTTTTACACAAACACACAATAGTAGCATTGTTCCAGTTTTTCTCCCCTTTAAGCCAGGCAGTGCTAGTAACAATTGTCCTGTGTGAAAGCACTATATATGTCAGGCATGCTTAATGGTTTAAACGTGACCTGAAACTCTCCATGTAAACATTTCTGGTTGACTGAAATAGCAAACAGGAGGGATGATAATCCAAGTGTTTGTGCATGTATAGACACACAATCTGTCATTTGGTCAGCCCAGTGCACTCTTGTCTATTTCTAATTTAAGGCATATGAATTGAGAGAGATGCTAACAGGAAAACAAAACTTTTTCTTAAAAACATGCTTACAGGCACTGACTCTGAACAGATCGTGTGCTTCTCCCTGGGTGCCCAACGTACTTGCTGTTGCTGCAGTGGCTGTATGTATCACTGTACCAGAGTACATATCACTGCTTAGCCCTTGTGGCTGAGCCACTGTCTCTGCCAGAGGGTGGCAGGGACTCATACTTGATACCTGCGATTAAGATGGATAAGTGTCTGAATGACCCTTCGAGGCAGGTTGATAATGTATAGAAAAAGCAAGTCAGTAGCATTAATCAGACTTAAAGGGCAGAAAATCAACAGGAAAAACATGACAATCTTGAGATGAGAAACTTGCAGCAGCAGGTAAGTACTTGCAGCTAATCTTCTAATGGATGACATGACAAGACGACTACATGATGGCTTTCTCTGTGTACAACCCCAGTGCCCACCAAGTTTTGCATCCTGTGCCTCATGATTGTATCACATGTAACGCTCCAGTACCTTTGTCAACCTACCATGCAGGGAGTCAATGGAGATTTATCTTTATTTGCAGCCTGACATTTTAAATATTTTTAGATGCCTTTTCAAGACTTTTCCTGGTTTCCAAATACTCGAAACGTTGATTTTAGTATGAATGTACAACTGTGTACTTGTATTTGCTAGTTCTGACATTTTAGAAAACAGTATCTGGTTTGTGACGGTGGTTGAGTTTTTTTCCCCTTACTGCTTTATACTAAGAGATTATTAATGCTTCATTAATCAACTATTCAAAGTGTGATTGCTCCTGAATAGCTCTCAAAATCTGGCTTTTTACTACTTACTTTCATTAGTGCTTAATTAACAGAGAAGATGAAAACTAAAATCTTCAGCCCACTCAAGGACGAGATACTGCTTTTCAGAAGAGAGGTTCAGAACATGGTCTGTGTTTTGCAAGTTGCAAAAATGCTCTGAATTTAGACCAATGTTTTCTATATAGACTAGAAGTACTGCTGCTTTGTGCCAAGAGGAGGAATGATGAAATTGAACCATCGCTTTAATTTGTAATCCATAAATTAGCTGGATCCAGATAGTAGTAAATGTTTGAGAAAACCATTAGTAGATTTGAAAGCAAAGATTGCCCAGTTAAAGTCTTCTACCCTCTGTGCCCAGATTTCTCAGCTAATTTTATTATTGCTCTGACTTGACTTAGTGTGTCATTGTCTACATAATGTAGTGCAGAACAATAATGAAAGATCTGACTGTGATGAATCTAGGATATACACTCAGAACTATATTCATATACATTTGAGATTTGAAAAGGAGGATCTTTATAAATTATGTGTAAACAAGGTGGACACATGAGCTGCTAGAAAGGGATACTATTTTAGATTTGAGAAGGATATAGAAGCACAGTTCAGTAAATCACTTTGAATTACCTCAAGAATTAAATATTTGGGATCAGCATCTTGTATCTAGCTTGCTTAACACACTATATGCTTAGTACCCTTTGAAAGAAGAGGTCTACCTACAATGTATGGTTTAAAACTACAAGAACACAACTAAGATGTTTGACTGAAGTCCTTGTAGATCACTAAGCATAGTGAAATGGAAGTAAAATTTATATCAAACCCACTACAAGTTAGTCGCACAGTTTATTTTTCCCGTAAACTGACTTTTGGTTGTTCTGGTTGATCACATTACTGATACTCCACAGTCATCTTAACATGGATAATGTCTAAGTATTGGGGAACAGAGTATTTATTTCATATTTTTTTTCATAGTTGCTTGACATTATGTAACTGTTTACTTTAATGAAGAAAATAAGTACTGTATCTAAAAGTGTTACCAGATATTCTAATATGCATGTGTGTTTAGAACTGACTTGTGTTCACGCTCCAGACATCCAGGTTAAAATAAGCACTGAGGTTTCAAATACTTGGACACTTTGCCTGTGGATGCAGATTAGGGAATGTTCTTAAATGTAGCTTGTTAATGTATTTTATCAATTAGTTTTGTATTTTTCCATTCCCTTGTAGGTGTATACACAGATATATTGTTTTTGTCTTCCCGTAGTGTTCTAAGGATTACCTTAGCAAGTGCTCTGCTGTGGCTCCCATTATTTAAGTATTCTCTTGCCTTAGATATGCATTTAGGAGGGAATGTCTGTGAAAACCTCTAAGGTGTCAGACTATGCTAAAACTTACAATAAGCATACTGACTGACTGCAAATAACTACAGCAGTTTTTAAATGACATTAAAAATGATGCTGTCACTGTACTAAAAATGTCAGAACTGGTTAGAGCCTCAGATCACTGAATCCATGGGTTTTTAAATTCCTTGAAATCTGTGATGATTAGGTGTTGAAAACACCTTTAAAGATTTAGCCTGAAATTTGGAAGAGCCGATTCTCCAAAGGTAACCTGGCAAGTGCATTAGCTGGACACGTGAGCATGCTGTGGTTCTGTTAGGCAGGCTCTTTACTAATTCCCTGATCAGTAACTCATTGAGTGGTGCTAAGGATCAGGTGCTCTTTTTAACCTTCTTGTGTAGTCCTTTTTTTTCTGAAATTTTTATGTGTTAAAGCTGTATAGCTATTGGAAATGATTGACATGCATAAAGCAACCATATGTCATGGTTGAAGAATAAACAAGTGTTTTTAAAGTCACTGGAGGTCAGATGATGCAGCACGCTTAGCCTAGCCCTTTCTCACTTTAAATGACTTGAATGTTTTTTCTGTACTTGACACGGGTAAGTTTTATGGGAAATCTAGTCAGTCAGTCTTTGCCAGTTTTCAAAAACAATCCTGTGGAAAAATATTTATGTGTTATTAAACCACCACGAGTTACCAGAAAGGTTAATTGAAGCAGAGTTATTTGCTAGTTTTTAAGCTATATTACATTTTTATACTTCTTTCATGTCCAAGTAGTTAAAAATATGTGTATAGGAACATTAAAACAAAAACCTATGTATATGTGTATATATTCTATATATTTAAGTTGTCCAGTGTATCATGAAACAAATTAATTCAATGTGTGGATTTTTTTTAAATAGGGAATGAGACAAAGTATGTTCACCTAATGGAACCACAGGTAATTAAACAGATACTACTTGGCTTGTTTATTGT
The DNA here is from genome assembly GCA_033558235.1 of Neomorphus geoffroyi. Lineage (NCBI taxonomy): Eukaryota > Metazoa > Chordata > Aves > Cuculiformes > Neomorphidae > Neomorphus > Neomorphus geoffroyi. The sequence goes on from JAUMJM010000002.1 coordinate 25,667,324, forward strand.
TATTGCCAGAAATAGTTCTGTATCAGCTGGTAGAAGAATGAAATATATTTCATTCTGTATATTTGTTTTAACCAAACACTTTAAAATACAAAATTAATTTTTACATAGCTCAATATTATCAACATTCTCGTTAGAGAATGGGAGTAGATGCTTTGCAAAAGATGACAAGAGGGTAATGTAATTTATGGTATTTAGAGTATGAGCAATAGGAACGCCAATCTATCCACTGTGGACAAGAGCAGAAACAGTGATGGATGGTCTAGCAAGATGCATTTGGCTTTCTGGGGTAAATATACCTATAACTGCCAAATAATTCCTTTCCTCATTCTGTAGATGTGTCATTCACTAAACCATATATTTCTGTCAAACATTCTTATTTTGCAGTAGACAAAGTGTGGTATCTGATGAAGAAAAGTAAGCTTATTCTAAACTATCTATCATCAATAGAGTTGTAAAATTAATGTAAGTAAAAAGCTGTCTGAAATATATTTTTATTTGTGTAGGTTGTTTAAAAAAAAAAAAAAAAACAAACAAAAAACCCCCAAGCAAAACCAAACCTCCAAACTCACAAAACCTCAAAAAACCCTCCCAAACCACAAAGACTGGGGTGTGCTACAAGTGATGGCTCAGATGAGGATTGGTTTGTCTATGCCTGTGAATCCAAAATGCTCCTGAGCTCTTCGCCTCCTAGAAGAATGCAGTTTTTGATGGAAAACCTAATAAGATATACATTAAGAATGCAAAGATAGTGAAGCTAAAAAGAAGTCATGGTAACTTACCTGGCAATTACAGGATTTCTTTCTCTTTTTTCAGAACACATGCTGGTACTCTTTTTTGATCCCTTTTCTTGGAAGCATTATAAGTAAAGTAGCCCTGCATGTAGTAGTCATCTTTTTATCGAAGTAACGTCTGTATGAATAATGTATGCTAACTTCACAACAGTATAGATATTGATATAATCACTCTGATGCTGTGTATGCTTCTGATATTTTAAAAATGATGCAGCAGATGTTTCTCAACTATTCATATTTGAAGTGGAGACATACTGCAGAATATATGGAAATAGTTTATTAATTGTAGAGCCTCAGATAAGTCATCTTGAATTAGTTTATCTAGTTTGAGTCTTTTCGGTAATAGAGTTGCATGTCATGACTTAAGGTAAAAAATCCTTTAATGAAACTGGTTAAATCCAACCTAAGTTCAAGCAGGAGAAACTCCAAAGATGAGAGCCGGTGTTATGCCCTACTTGTTCCAAGGCTTGATGTCTATTTGCTGACTTTGTCACAGCAGTAGTGCAAGTCATTTACAGTAGGGAGCTGTGCAGATAAGGATCACCCTAAATCTGTGTCAGGATGTTACAGAAGAATGTACACCAAGACATACTGACTTATGAATTATTAGTGTCTGTTAAGTTGATATTTCCATGAAGTTTGAGATCTCTGGAAAAAATACGTTCTCTCCATTTGAAAATGTGGTGGGTTGATGCTGGCCAGTAGCTAAGTCACTTCCTCACTTTGGTAGCTAACTGCTGCCAAAGCTGTCTTTCCTAAAACCAGCAGGACACGTGAAAATGCTCTGGATTTCCCCAAGAAAGACAGAAGTAGCAACTTTACTTTAGGGAAATTTTCAAATAAATTTTTCAAATAAAGACCTTGATTTTGAGTTGTATACTTGTGGAGTGACCAGATTGTTTGTGAATAGAAATTTAAAGCTTGGAAGGATGGATTCCATGTATTTGACAGTTGCTGTGGATCATATATGTAGAGATACTGTGGAAGGTCCCCAAGCTTTTGCTGTTAGGTAATTGAATTAATCATGGAAGCTGTTTGTGTTGTACCTGAGATAAAGGATGAAAAGTTGGAAATGAGATGAGACCAATCAAATGTTTGTAGGACTCCTTCAAGATAGTTGTTTCCGAGGATGTAGATGGAGAGGAGGGAAGAGAACGGATGCTTTTCTGGGAAGACTATAAGTTCTGTCATATTATTGTTGTAGGAGTGTACTCCTGTACATGGCTTCAAATTCTGCCAAGCAAAACTTTTCTCTAAAAATTGTGGTTTTGACATCAACTCTGCTCCCTTCACAGGAATAACACAGGTGAAAATGTAGCTACAGTTTCAGAAATACTTGCTTCCTTTTTTTGGTTAGTGCATTACTCACTCTTCTCCTGTAACTGTGCTTTATAAAATAAGCGATATGGAATAATTATGGCAAATGTCCAGTCTCTACAGGTAATGATAACAGCAGTAACCTCTGACACAAAGACAAGTGCCTCTAAAGATGAGTAAAAACTAAATTGAGAGTAACTGTCTCTGTGGAACTTACCTACCACTTTATAAAAAAACACGGTAATAAGTCTCCTAGTGGCAGGTTCGGCATTTTTTTTGGAATATAAGGAACAGCTGGCATCACAGTATCAAACAAGCTATGTCAGCATCTGTTGCCCAGAGCAAATTTGCCACTGATTTTTTTTTTATTTTTTTTTATTTTTTTTAAGATGAAAGAGGAGAAAGATGTCCTGGGAAAGACCTTAATAGTGCATGCATTCTGAACACCTTGGCTTAGATGTTATTTTGAATTTCAATAGATGCATCTACTCCCTACTATTGCAGTGAGTAATTGGAGTCATAATAATGGGTCATAATAGCTTTTCACAAAACTTCCTGTGAAATAGATATACCGGTGGCTGTCTGAAGTAAGGACCTGCATGGTGGTGGGACAGAGGCTACCTTTCTTCATTGCTTTATGTTCAGTCTTGACATATATATATATAAACTTTTAAGAAAGCAAAAAGATAAATTATCCCTTAAAACTTACTGCTGTGTTATTTTGGTACATCTCCTGAGAGATCTAGAAGACTTGGTCAACAAAAAGTGTTTGAAGGCACTGTCATTAATGAATGCCAAGAAACACTTAAACAAATGGGTATTATTTCAAATGCTTTTGTTTTTTTGTTTGCACTTCTAAAAACCAACTACTTTCTATGTTAATCTTTATATTCCAGAGAGTCGTTAATGTCATAACTTTTTCCAGATTTGTCAAAGAAGGCTCAAGTACTCTATCACAAAATAAAGCACAGAACATGCTGAATGGCAAACTCATTTCATCTTGGTTTACAATATCCAACACTGGTCTTTTCATATTACAAATTCTTGAAACCATTGAAGGAAAATTCTTGCTTTTCCTCTGTAGCTTGTGAAGTCTTTACTTTTCTAAAATTATGAGGTAAAATCTGCATATTTCACTTGTCTCTTTTTGTCTAGCAAGTTTAAGGAGGTTTTGCATAATTTAGATATTCCTTGTACTTTTGAATATCTTCAGTTTGTTCTGATGCTTTTTCTATGAGATTCTTTAAAACCTCTGACATAGGGGTTATAAAACTCAGAAGTGTTTTTAATGCAGCCATATTAATTTTCTCAGTTTCTTTTACTGCTATTTCCCCTTCCTCCTTTTTGAAAAAAAATAATTACTGAAATGCCTGTCTTGTCTTTCTAGAAAAAACAGATTTCTGGTCTATTGTCATAAGACAAGAAGTTTTATGATAATAGTTTGAGAGAAATCTGTTGGATTTTCTAATAGGACTGCTCTCTGCTGCCTTTGAGTGAGATGTTCAGACAGCTCTTTGATTAAGATTCAATTTCCATTTTCCCTGAGAATGTTTTAGAAAATACCTTTGTGTTTCTTATTTTTAAGTTTCTTTATAATTTTACTATTTTCTTATGAGTATTTGTGTTTGAAGACTGCAAATTTAAATAGGTTGAATTCTATACTAGAGAAGACCTTCTTGGTCATGGTGACTTCAAGTGGAAAAAGTGTTGCATTGAGGTATGAAAGCAGGTGGTTAGTGGGGGATACTAGACCAAAGAAATGCAATCAGCAGAACCTTAAAGCAAATATCAAAATGCAGTTCCCCTCAATACAGCAATTATTACATATGTAGCAGTACAGCACATACGATTGAAAAAGTAGTACAGCTGCAATGGGCTGTTTCTGCTGTAGACTTACATAGTCCTTAAATGAAGCTCCACCAATGCTATCAGTTATGGGCAGTTTCATTAAGTAAGGATTCTAATATCATCCTATTCCAGTACTTTCAGAGCTATTGCAGTCTTGTGTTGTTGGGTATTGTCCTGTTATAACCAAAGAGTTGGCAAGTGTATTAATATTTTGTGAGTTCTGCTGTTTGTAGAAGTGTTTTGAACTTTTTTTTTCAATTTTCTTTAATTTTGAGAAAAGCTGGTAATGTCTTGATACAGGAAATTCTGGTAAAGACTCTGTCAGTAATCAAAAACCATTATTTGACTTGTCTTTAATTCTAGCATGATTTGTTTATCTATGTTTTTGTTTCAGAAGAAGGGTTTTATTTCCACAAATAGTAGTTGTTGATTGTCTAAGTAAAGGCTGCAGTATTCAGCATGTGTTCTAGTTTTCATGTATTGGTATGCTCTCTTTTATTTTTCATGCTGGTTGTTGCCTGGCAATAATGTATTCTTTAGTGTTCTTAATAAAGGTGACAATGCAAAATTGGTTTGCAGCATTGTTGTATGTTAAAACTTTTATTAAGCTGTGGGCTCTTTTTACCTTCCTTTTCTACTCATATTGCTGCTTTGTTTCATTTAGGCGTTAAGAAGAGTAAGCAAATGATTGTTTCTTTGAAGCTGCCAAAGAAACTCCTCAAGGTTTTACAATGAAACACTTGTATTATTGCTATGTGCTGCACTATTCCACCAGTGCCAGAACACACGGAGTCATTTGACTTTAGACTTGAATTTTTTGCGTTTTGCATGGGCATGATTTTTTGTGACTAGTGCTGATCAACAGGAGCAGCCTCCTTTTCCATGCTGTCTTTTCATCTGGTTGCTGGAAGGTCTTAGTCTTAGTGAAGTTAACAATAATTTTTGTGCCTTTGATATTTTTATTTTGTGAACTCAGATATTTTATGCAGGCTGAGGTGATGATTTGACTTCCTTTTTTTATGCATCAGATTCACAGAATCATTGTACTTGCAAAGGTGATGTTTTGCTCCATGTATCAACACAACTACTACCATACTGATGATACTCTGATAAGCAACTGAGTCTTATAATGAAATAATTTTGTCCTTTGTTTCCCCCAAATCACCCATAGTCTATTCAGTCATCTGAGATCAGTGTTTTGCTTTCCCCTTTTTTTTTACTGTTGTCAGTGAGGTTTGCGGTTTGGAGTGGTAGGATTTTGGATCTGACTGGGGGATGACAAAAAAGTCTTTCAGAGGACATCCTCTCGCTCTCTTTTTCTCAGTGTTTTGTTTCTCCTCTTGTGCAATTATCTGAGAATTATTAATGTCTGTCTTGGGCCATCTGCTGTGTGTATGCAAAGTAATGTTGTTCTAGCATGTGTTCTCAGGATTAAAAACAACTGTATTACTGTCTGTCTTAAGAACTCTCTGCCCATCAAAAAGACATTACTGCACGAACAGGCATATTGGAGCATGCCAGTTACCACATGTTGCCCAAGTACTAGTAGTACTTTAACTTAAGGGGGCTTTGGCTTGATTGCTTTTGATGATGGGAAAATCATAGGAGCTCTGTGTTTTTTAAGGGGTAATTTCATTCAGGCTTTCTAAATTCTAAATGTGGCATTTGTGTTCTATCTCTATATCTTTTTGTAAGTTAGAGGAGTCAGTTTTTAACTGGAACATGAACGTGTCTGTTTTGTTGAAACTGCTCTGCTTTTCTAAAGATAAGTAGGAATGTTTAACAGGCCATGCGCTCAAATATGTCATCCTCTCATACCGCATTTTGTACACTTTTCTGCTCATTGTGTTGTGATGTGAATGGATAATCCTAAAGATGATCTTTCCCATTCATTTTATTCTTTCTAGAGAGTGTTTTGCTTCACTGCGAGATCTCCTCTAGCTCATTTCCATCAGATTACATCCTGTCACTTAAATCAAAAGTGACTTCTTTTTAGTGAGATTTTAATAACATGATCTGGTTCCAAACAGAACACATTTGAGGAAAATGTAATAAGCGGTGTTTTCTGTGAGACTTGCACATCAATTTTCTCACACAACAGTTGCAGCATCAGCTTAGCAGGTGATTAGCAGTGACTTCTATTTTGTTGTATATTTTTCCACCAGGGGAGTGTTTGTGGCTGAAAATGATTATATTCCTGTTGATAGGGAATGGGATGCATGGGTAGTTTTGTCCTATATTTTCTTTCCTTGATAAAGCTTAATTTTAAGCAGATGTTTTATGCCTTCAAAGTGATACTGTATAATATTAATTGTACGGTAGATGCTGTGTGGGGTTTTTTGGGTATGATCAACACAGGTGTTGCTCTCAATATCTGTTGGCAGTGTTTTACTGTTGGTAGTATTTAGCTTGTCCATGCAGAGTGAAACAACAGGCTTTATGGGTGAGGGAGCACTATTACCATTGCTGTTGCTGCCTCTGGCAGTTTTGTTGGTCCAAACTTTGGGTTCCCTTTGACTTTCAGTACAAGTTCCCAAAAAGGAAAGTTTTCAGCTTTGTTGCAGCGTGCTGGTTTTTCATTTCCCGAAATGTGTATTATGGTTTGGGCTTAGTTTTGTCTGAATCAAAATGGATGCAAACTTCATTGAGAAACAAAGGGAAATAATTTTCAAGATCTACGCTTTGGTTCAGGAGGTGAACCAAAATCCAATTTTTTTTTTTCTTTGTCATATAGTTGTCAAAAGAGTAAGAAAAATATACTTTCTTTCTTCACTTCCTCTCTACAGCCTATAATTTGAAATTTCTATATTTCTTTGCCATGACTAGAAGATTTCCAACACAAAAGTGACAGCTTTGGTAGGAACTACACTGTTAACAGTGGGAATTGACTTCCATAAAAGGCCACAGGGCTCTGAATTGATATTTTTGGTAATAATGTAAGAACTATGTCCTGAGGGTTACATTCTCCTCAGGTTCTGTTCTCTCTATAAATGTTCACTGAGTTTCACTTGAATATAGGATGAGGGATTCGATGATATTTTTTTCTTCCTGGTTGACACTGGCTTCTAAAAACTTCATGGGAGGAATTCAACCTACCGACATATCTTTTGAAAAGTTCAAACACTTTATATAGAAAATATCAAAAATTTAAACATTTGGACTTCTCAGCGTGAAATGCCCTATTTTGAAAATGTTTCTGTAAAATATGTCAATGTTTTAAAATTTCCTCTTTCATTAAGGCTAAGCTACTTTGCCAGATTAGACTTGTAAATGCGATTAGTTTTTCTTTGTGACAGAGCATCTGATTAATTTACTACTCCCTAATGTGTTCTATGAGCTTTAAAGAAAGTCTGACAGGATTTTTTCTACTTTTTTTCCAACTATATAGCACTTATCATTTAATTTGATTTCCCTTATTTATTATAATTAAGGAGTACTGGCAATTGTAGCCCATACTTATATGTATATGATTTTAGCCTTTACTGGCTGTATTATGACTGAAATTAAATTAAGCCATTAACAAATAATGCTAAAACCGATAAGGCTAGACATGGCCTGAGGGAGATAAGTTGTCTGAACTCTTGAAACAATTTCTTTTTCTAAAATCTTTGTGCAACCATTTCACAGCTCTCATGACTTTGTTGGGTTTGAAATCAAACTTTTACCAGAAGCAGTTATTCATTGAGTTACCATTTTGATGACAATAACACATGGGAGGAGACAGCATTTTCTGATGAAGCTTTTTTGGGGGAGTTTATAAAGTGCCTAATCAATATATTGATGGTGCTACTGGTGTTGAGGTAAGATCATGAAAAATCTAAGGCCTTCCATAAATGTTGCTATAATGAAGTTTACTTTCTCCTAAGTATTCCCATTATATGCATGTGGAGGTACTCTGGTCTTTTCAATTTTCTTTGAACTGATTGTTTAGATGTTTAAAATGTTTCCCTCCAAGTAATTCAACTTAATGTGTTTTTCCTTCTTTAAAAACAAACTTGCTTTACCAATATTCTATTATAATCTGTAGCTTCTCTTTTAACATAGAAAATTAAATCTGTTGAATAGAACGAAGTATGATTAATATGATAATGCCTGTTGCCTATTGTTATGGGAAGGAGAGAAGTGACCTTTACAACCCAATGAAATCAAGGGAATAGAGAAAATTTCCTACCAAAAGAGGTATATATCTCTGGTCAGAGAAGGTATACCTATATCAAAAACCGATGCAGTGTGAAGAGGGGAGCATTGGAGTAGCATAGGAGCAAGGCAGATATGTACCAAAAAGGAGAACCTACTGTGCGCTTGTTGAGATAGGCTCGCTTAGTGTCCCAATGACAGACAGAAGTCAAGTGTTAAATGAAGGGACAGTAAAAATTTCTTCCTCGTGATGCTACATCAAGTCTAGAAGTGATAATTCTAATTGTAGACACGCTTCATAAGTTAGAGATGAATAATACACTGAAGTGCTGTTGGTCTATGAGAGGTCTGATCGTGGTGAAATTATGAACTGAAGCTACTACAGATACCTCTGAGTAACATAAGTAATTTATTCGTCCTTGGATTATATAGATTTTACTCATTGTTTAGGGAAGATAGACTTTTTCTGTCTTTTTTTCTATTGACGTTAACAATGAGTAAGTAAGTTAAAATACAAAAGTTATTATTTTGAATCTGATCAATAGTTTTTCACTTGAATTCTGATGCTCTCCATTCATCTGGATTACCTGAAAGATTGCTAGTCATTGTCAGGTAATGCTGGGTTGTAGAAACTTTCCTAAATAGCTCTACTGAAATGTTTACCTGTTACATTTTGAGCTGTAAGTGCATTGTTATCTCTTTCAATTGGAGTTGAGCCTACTTGGATGAATGCACAGTTCTCTGCCTCGGTCCTAGTCTGAGAAGTTACTCTTAAATAATGTAAGAGATGCGAACTGTGTGCTCCTGAACGAGGATGTTGAGTGCATCAGTGTCGCGGTACTGGCGTAGCCTCTATTAATATTAAGTGTAGATCTGCCTGTCTTCTTGCTAGCTGCTTCTCCACTGTCAAAGAACTGTTCTGTAATGTGAAGTATTCAGAAGAGATTATTCACCTGTAGGAAAAGAGGAAGATTAACAGGACATTCATGATGCTTATCTCTGCTGAGCTGTTATGTATAGCAGAATCAGTTAATTTTGCCAGATTTTAGCAATTTTTATAAATTCTGAACACTTTAAAAACAACATGTTTGGCTGCTCTGGCTTCTCAGTAAGTTATATACATATGTGTGTAAGCTGACAAAAACATAACTTTGAAAACGTTTTATTTTAAAATCAGGAAATAATGAAGAGATTGGAAATATTTACGTATTATTGGAAAAGTATGAGAAAGCTTGGTTGTCATTTTTTTTCCACATTGAAATTCATAATTTGTGAGGCTTGCCATTCAGTATTTCTTTTAGTTGTGCAACATTTCATTTAGTACTGCTTGCTATAATTGTAAGAGTATGAAATATTATAATACCCTCGTATAACAAAAAGCTTCTAAATTAAGTTTTAAAGGTTTTTTTTTTTACATACTGTATATGGCAATACAAAAGACATTGTAAGAACTGGTATAGGGAAACCTGTGGTCAAATATTGTTGTGCATTCTGTGTTTTCTGCAATTAATACTATATTAGAATATATTCTTTATGTGCTTTACTTGAAATAAAAAAAACCCACAATTTAATCTTATTTGTGAACACCATGAATTCTAAGCATTTGGTAAGCTTGCCTCAGATCTGCTATTTTCATGTTTTATTTATGGTGTAAACACAAAGTAGTCACTAGTCAATTCTTTATTATAATTAGTGAAGTCATGCTTGTCCCTTCATGGCAAACATTTGTCTTTGAGGGAAATGAGGGTATAAAAATGATGGGAATTTGACGTGACATGCATCTTTCATTGATTACCTTGAAAGAAAGATTGTTGTTGTGCTATGGCAAAAGTAATTTGACTTGCAAATATGGGTTCAATGTTTCTTTTAAGTATCATTTTTGTGGTTGCTTTTCATTTAGGATGTAACCTCAGTCCCTCTCTCAGTGCAGTTTAACAAGGTTGCATGGTATAACTGATCGCAGAATTATCTACCCCATGCAAAGCCAGTGGAAGAGATTTGGATTTCAGTGTCCTTGAATTGTGTCTTCAGAACACCAGATTGGCATAGGAAAAAAAGCAAGATGTTTTCACGTTGCTTGTACAGTGACAATACTTATTTCTAATCTCAGGCCTCTCTCTGCTGATGTAAATATCTTTTCTGGTTAAAACCAACTCTGACCTTCAGGATAAGGTAAGCAAGCCATGCAGACATCTAGTAAATATTAGGGCTTTTATATAAAATCTTCATGGATGCTGCTGAAATTTTTTTTTAACCTGTGATAGGAAGGTCAATGGCATTTCTATATCAAGTACCATACCGGGCAGAAAGGCATGCTATTGAAAAGGAGAATTATTTGCTTTTTGACAGAGGTCTCAGCTGATGACAGGAAAGAGTAATAAATACCCTCCTATCACAGAGTGGTCGTCTGTCAGTCCTCATACTCTGTCTCCACTGGTGATAATGGGAAATGGGGGTTAGGGAAGGCTTGCGTGCTTGTACGTGTTCGGTGGTCATTTGTCCTTGTCCTTTTCCAGGATCTACAGCTGTATTAGACATGTTAGAGGGTGTATCCTCACCCCTTCCTCTTAGTACTGCCCATGAATTGTGCCTGAATTTGTATAACCTGTCTTCAAACCTGCTAATATTGTCTGGCCCCGCAGCCTCCTGTGGCAGCAAGTTGTACAGGTTCAATGCATGCTGTCCAAAGATGGAAACATTTTTAGCTGGTTTGGACCCTTTCCCACTGGTTTCATAAAGTGGCAACCTCATTTTAGTATTGCAGGATTTGCTGAATGAGAGTTTTAGCTATTGCATTTGTGACTCTGTAAACTGCAATCCTACCCTCCCTCAGGCTTCTCTTATCCCCAGGGTGTTTTGTACAGGTGGAGTCCATCACTGTGGTGTTGGTCAGTCTTGAGGTAACAAGGCTGCTGGTAATGTGTTTCACCTATGATTTCTGTGGTGTTACTAAAGATTGCCACCTCTTAGATCAGCGAAACAATAATGTTGTTTTCCACTTATGAATAAGTTTCAATATGAAAATCTGGAAATGTTTATATAAATATTAATGAGTTCTACTTTAAGGGATCTTTATGAGAGTTGCAGAAAGAAAGAAAGTGAAGCATAATGTATTTCTAAGTGGAAAGTCCTAAAATATACTGTACATTAAGTGATATTCTGCGCTGCCTAATTCTTTTTACATAAACTATTAAATCTGATTTTATTACATTATAGTTTAAAATTGCTTCAATCAAGACATTGCTTTGGGATTTGAGTTTTTTTTAACTCTGATCTTTTGATTATACCCATTAAAACTGCAGAGTAAAAGTGATTAAAATGTTATGTTCTGCATATGTCCCACAAGTATACAGAGTTTTACTGCTTGTTAAAATAGGAAGGTGATGACATGATTATGAGGTAGCCTGTATGTAACCTATTTAATATAAAATGATACCGAGCAAATGGGAGTTAGAAGTCAGAGAACACTCAGATTCCTGTATTTGAAGTATTTTTAAGTTTTCTTAGAAATCTATATTGTTTCCATTATGAATAGACTATTACGCATATTGTCGTTATGAAGGTACAGTAACTCTAAAATTTCCAGTTGATCCTGCAAATATTTTGAGAATTCCTTCTTGAATCTTGATTAAATGCTTGCCTAAAATTCAAATGTAATCCTTAAGTTTAAAAGTTACTCTTAAGTATATTTTTACTCTGTAATAATAATTCTGAATCTAGACTCTGTATCCTAAAATTATTCTTACTATCCAGTGTTATGACAGTATAAAAGAGGTTATGTGAAAAAGGAACATACTCACTGAACATACTCTTGCTGCAAACTAACCTTTATGTTCAGAATTTGGGAGAACAGGTTTCTCTCTAACTCCAGGAATGTTGACAATTGAGGAGGAAAATAAATTTTATTTTTTTTCTCTTTGCATGCTAAAGCCAATGTGAAGGGGTTAATAAGGAAGGGACACAAAGATACCACTAAATTACTGCAATTCTAAATAAATCTGATAATAACATATTTTGCTGCTATTGAAAAACACTACATATGCGAAGTGATTAGCTAGTTTGTCCAAAAGGTCTAGTAGTAGTATCATAGTGCCATATTACATAGCAGTACTGAGATACTTAATGTATGTGTGTGTGTATATATATTGCTTGCAAGCCTTCAAGTGGCATCTTCTCTTTCAAGTATGCACTTAAAATGGGCTTGTCACCAGAAATTTAAGTTTGCCCCATGGACATGTGGAATGGTGCATGCATCTACAATATGAAACTGTTCATGGAGCAGAAAACAAAGGTTATTTCAGGAAGAAATAGCTGTTTCTTAAAATGCATCTTTGTTTTCCTGGCATTATGTTGTCTACAGATGTTGCAGATTTCTCTGGCTCACCATGTTGTTGGACTGCTTATACACTGCAATTTTATCCATAGATCTCTGAATACTGCTTTTTCTTGGTAGCTTTCTCCTTTACCCCCTTCAGGAAGAGCCTTGGTATATATGGTCTCTGGCCTACATTAAATGCAAATCACTTGCCTGTACTCTATCTTATGAGAAAATATTTGTTTGTCACAGGCAATGCTAGAAGAAGAATTTGCGGTTTAGGTATAGGTAATGAAGAGTTGACCCTCACCAATTTGCAGGGGAAACCATTCGGGCTTGGGGGAGAGGAGGGCAGAAACGAGTCAACTCAGTTTTAAGATGTGTACTGTTTTTAAATTTCCCTACTGGTTCAGTGCATTAGTTGGCTTGTCACATTACATTTTCTGAACTTCTTTGTAGTATGTCACATAATATGACAGAGCTAACCCTTCTGACAAATCACATGAGTCTGTGTCTCAGTGAGGAAATTGGAAACTGGCATTTTTCTGAACAGTTCCATACTCAATAGAAATCTGTAAAAAGCAACACTTTAGAAATCTAGACCCGTGGTTTTTCTTGCTGAAAGCCTTCTTTTCAGACAAACTTCAGAGTACTAATTTAAAAAAAATCAGGAAAAATGATAAAAATAACTGGCATAGTAGGGAATCCAGCTGATGCATTGGATAAGCTTAGACTGACATGGTTGATAGGGGATCCAGCCCCAGCTTTCTGTTCTACCCTCACTGCACGGATATCTGGGCTGCTCATCCCTCATTCCTGACCTGCAGTTTTGCTGTCTTAAAGCACAGCACTGGAAATTATAGTGACTCGTGAGCAGCTTTTTTATGAGGACAGCCAGGTAGCATTTTGTCAGCCATATTAATATAAGTAACTGTTGCTTGCTTTCATACAGAGGTGGACTGGAACCATAGATCCTCCTATCCCTGTTGTCGTTTGCGTATTTGTACTCATTATTTGTATTCATTCATGGTTTGCAGTTTCTATTTCAAAAACCCAACATTTTATTCTTTAGTTTTCTATTTAGCAAGTGGCTCAATGATGGGGGGGGGAAGTGGTTTTGAGAAAATGTCTGGTTCTTTAGCAGCATAACCCTGTGACTGTTATAAAAAATCTGCTAGAAGTGAAGTTTCACATTTTGAAAAACCTTTGCTGTGTATTGAATCTGGTTTCTTTTCTGCTTTTTTTGTGTGTGGGTGTGGTATGTGCTGACGAACTAACAAAGCAGCACACATCAATTCTCAGTCTGTTCAAATCTAGCTTTAGCACTCTCACTGAAATTATATGGACAGTCATAACTTTAGAAGTTTTGAGGGAACCTTTGCCCTGAAATAAAAAAGAGGACTTAAGGATAACTGGAATTTGTAGCTATTTATGTATGTAATGGTCTCTGTTTAAAGTTGTCAGTGGCTCTTTCGGAATAACAATAGTTAAAAAACAACCTCAGTTGGAGCTATGTACAAATACAGGACCTAGAACAATTGATATGCTATTTATCTCATTGATTTCTTGTGGTTTTAAAATTTAAAGGAAGTTGAATGATTGATAAACACCTTGGGCTGTTTAAAAAATATGATCATGTTTCATTCTGCTGGTTACTTCTGCCAGGATGGTTTTCCATGGTCTTGGATTGCTAAAGCAGTAACATTACTTAAGAGAGCTTTATGAGCAATTTGACAAACTCATCTGTGGGTGGCACATCCCCATTTATTTTCCATTATTGTTTAAAAAAAATAAAAGATATGGTGGTAGCTCCATCTCTCAGGCTTGTGACTTATGTTCCCTAAAATAAAAAATATTACAGTAGTTTAAGATGTTACTGCAACTATCAATGCTACTCTAGTCTTCTAGGAGAAGTCATGTTTGCCAGGGTAGTCAGCACATCCATCAATCCTGTTACAAAGCAAGTCACTTCTGGTAGAGGAGTATAACAGATGGTCAGATAGGATGTAGTCTTAACGTCTTGCAATTAAATATATGAGAGTCTATGGGGAGTTCAGTTTAACCAGGTTTGCTGCTGTGGTACGCTGTTGTACTGAGACTTGAGAGCGTGAGTAGTGATAGGATGTTTGTTTTTATAGAACTGCTGTATGTGAATAATGTCTGCATTGTTATTCTATACTGGGAGGAGGAAGGAGATGAGAGGAAGAGAGAAGTGATTGCAGGGTTCTTTCTGGTACTCAGTAAGAAAGACCTAACAATTAATGGAGTAATAAAACAGCTGTTTTAATAAGATAGAATGAAAAAAGGAACATAGGTGGCAAGTAACTCTTAGGTCTCTTCAGATGCTGGGAACATGCAGCATCAGATGGATCCTGGATAGACTTTCCCACAGCATGCTGTGCAGATCCTGTTCATGGAGAGGTTCCTCCTGCCTTACGTACCCTTGTGCTTTTTATTTTGTGCAACAACCAGAATCATGCATCCTCTCCTGAGAGGCTGGATGCTCTTTCTTCATAACATCCAGCAGTGTTGAACGCAGGCTGGCATAGGGCACTCTAGCAGATTCTGATACTGCAGCTATTCATGCTAATCTATGGGCTTCCCCAAAGGTATAAGGGTGAGTAGACATGGCCTGTTCAAGACCACTTACTCCTTGAAGTCTTCTGCAATGTTTACAGTACAATCCTCTAGTGGAGGTCAGCTACCAGTTTTCAAGACAATGTTTTTAACTAGGGCTATGTTGGAGTTGTGTGGGGAGGAGGAGCTGGAATCCTAGAGAAAAGGGGGAAATTACATTTTCCTGGATCTTTCCTGAGTGGTGAACTTGAAAAGCCATACTTATGTAGTGAATCTTGATAACATGCAAAAAATATCTCTGATGGAACCAGCTCAGGGATTATTCTTTGATCAGATAACTGCAAACATTATGAGTCAGAGATGTAGTTCTCTGTTCCCAAATTTATTTTCTGTGATGATAGAATCAATTGCATTTACTCATGCTGATTCTGAAATAGGAAAATAATTTGTTGGATGACTCTTGCTGTTGCCATCAATATTTAAATGTTCCTAGAAATGTGTAAAATAAGCTCCAATTTTACACTTGCAGGAAGCTTTCCTGCACTCACAGTAGACTGTATAGGCAGTCCTGTAGAGTTTGTTACTGACTTCTTTTCTTTAGGAAGATCTTGCAATTTGTAATCCACGCCAAATCAAGTTCTACATCTGTACAGAGGGGAAATTAAATAAGGTGATGTGCAACACAAACAATGAAAGATTTCAATACGTTTTGGGGGCAGAAGGATCATTTAGTGTAATCTCTTGTAGATCACAGGTTGTTAAACTTCAGTGATCTCTGTTTTGAGCTATGAAATATGAATGAGGATCAAAATATGAATGAGGATCTGCTATGAAATTCCTTGCTTCCATTAGTGATCCCATATACATCCTCTGTAAGAGGAAGAAATTGTGTCTGAAATCACAATTTCCTTGTATTCCTGTCATTTGGTGTGTCATTTATGCAAAACAGCTTTAGCAATGGATTGCACTTCCTCCAAAACAGCTTATCTTGATTTTTGCTTGTTAATATTTATAAATTGCTCTGTAGAAAAAGATTGCTTACAGTTGGTTAAGATAACTATTTTCCTTCGATTTTGTTTCCTGATGTTTAAAAGCACCATAAACCATGATATACTTCTGTGGTGTTGCAGGAAAGCATGAAAATAGCACCTTTCTTCATGGAGTTGAGTGTGGATGCTTTGGTAGTCATTTCTGTTAGACAAACTGCTTCTTGACCTCTTCCGTTTCCCTTTTGCAGTTCTGTGGACCTTACCTTTATCTTTTCTTCCTCCAAGCCAATTTCAAAGTCTGTGATAGCACCTGGCATTTTAAATTTATGACAATTCTTTACTCACTTTCAGCAATAGCGCTATATTCCCTCACTGTTAACCATTCCGTTGTACAAAGATGAACACTCTTCCGTGAAATATTAGTATTCATGCAAACACCAGCTGATGCATAACTAAAATCTTAATCTAGTTTTGGGGGTTTGAGACAAGGACCAGTTTGTTGAAAAGCATCTCAGTAAAAGAAGTATATGTATTTTCACTGTGCAAAGTACTTTTATCAGTTCATAGCGTCTCCATAACTGTCAGGATGGGAAAGTGTGAAAATTAGTGTTTACATACAACATGTTGGTTGTGTGCTCTGTTGTACATACTCCTGATCTTCAAAATGCCCCAAATGAGATGTTATTAAAATCTCCCATAGGTATGTTTGAATAGTATTGTACTTCAAATAAGAACGTGCTGTTAAATATTAATTTTATCTAGGAAATATGTTGCTATTATTCTTCGATCATTCCACAATGCCCCACACCCAATTTTAATTAAATGCTGCTTGATTTGTTTTTCTGGGATACTTTTACTGGCTTGTACTTCCTTAAGGTTATTAAATCCACAAGATTGGACTGACTTAGCAGTTTATTCCCCATTTGGCTTAGTCTTTCAGCCTTCTCTTTATAATTCTCTTCTTTCTGACAGATTTGCGTGCCTGTCTTACACTTGGCCAATGTGTGCTTTATTTCCCTTTTCACTTTGGCAATTGTATTCATGTTGGGATCGTGCTACTTCATTCTCATTCGTTTAATGATCACGAATAATTGAACATACGCTTTGAGTTTATCTTCTGCTTTCCCATAACAAAATGTGTAAAAAAAAATTACCTTAATTACCGTGCTTAATTTATTTTGACTTAACACAGTTATGTTTAAAGTAAAAACTGAAGAGCTTTTTCCATGGTTTCTTATTTATTCCCTTATCTACTTGTTTGCCCAAGTTCACAAAAGTCTGACTTTAAAATATCACATGCCAGTTGAAGCTGGAGATACCTAATCCCTCTTGTTTTTATATAGCTAGTAAATGTCATGAAAATTTTGCATATAGGAAATTCAATACAGATTGTTTTCCAAAATATCTGATTTTTTGCAAACTTTTTATTTTTAGCAATTTCAAAGTTTATAGTTCCTGTCATTAAATATACTGGGAAATTTCTGTGTCTGTGGGTTTGTATGGATCATAAATATCAGAATCAACACTCTAATTATGGGGGGTTTTGCCAAGTTAAATTCCTTTCATTGTCATGGGAAATTATTTACTTCCCATGCTTGCAGATACACTCTATTGCAGAGTTCTCAGGAGTAATAGCAGGACTGTCACTGTCAGCTGAGCATCGATTCAGTACGGTTTGGTGAAGCTGGACACCAGAAGTGGCTGGAAAAAATGGCACTGTTGTGACGTTTGAAGATTTTGTAACTTTTCAGTCAGAGCCCCCCCAAAAACCCCAAAACTGTGTAGTTTTGTGAAATGGGGTTACGCATAGTGCTAGAATCTGACTGGTTTTTTCTTTCTTCCAAATTTTTTTTCTCTTGTGTACCTTGGGCTTGATAAGCAATCCTCTGTAGTATTTTTTGCAAAGTTTGACTGAAGATTCCGTCAGTTCTACTGGAGAACTGCTGATTAAGTGTAAGCTTTTAATTGTTTGTAGAAAACCAAAATTGATACTGCAGCTTCAAAAGCTGGAGAGATTGATGGTGTTCCATCTTTTATCTCTATGGCAAAGTGAACAAGGTGGAATTAAAGAAATGTTGCGATGATGAGTAAGTCTATATGCATGATTGGCACTAATCAGGCTTCTTTGTATGTAGTTTTACCTCTGCAGCTTTATTTCATATGTTTGTTTCTAAGCTTTTTCTAGCATCATGCCAAAGTCTTTGCAGCTGTTTTTTGAAACTATGCATTTTAAAGGCTCTGACAGTCTAGGCACAAGAGAGCATATGTCTCCCATAGTAGACTACTGGACAAGCTGGCAGCCCGTGGCTTGGACGGGGATGTTCAGTGCTGGGTTAGGAATTGGTTGGATGGCCGAGCCCAAAGGGTGGTGGTGAATGGTGTCCCATCCAGCTGGCGGCCGGTCACTAGAGGCGTCCCTCAGGGTTTGGTACTGGGCCCGGTCCTGTTTAATATCTTTACTGATGGTCTGGATGAGGGAATCGAGTCCTTCATCAGCAAGTTCACAGATGACACCAAGCTGGGAGGAAGTGTCAATCTGCTAGAAGGTATGAGGGCCCTACAGAGGGACCTTGACAGGCTGGAGAGATGGGCTGACTCCAATAGCATGAGGTTTAACAAGTCCAAATGCCGGGTCCTTCACTTTGGACACAACAACCCCATGCAGAGCTCTAGACTGGGTGCAGAGTGGCTGGAGAGTAGTCAGGCAGAAAGGGACTTGGGAGTGCTGGTGGACAGGAAACTCAACATGAGCCAGCAGTGCGCTCAAGTGGCAAAGAAGGCCAACGGTATCTTGGCCTGCATCAGGAACAGTGTGGCCAGCAGGACTAGAGAGGTCATCATCCCCTTATACTCGGCACTGGTTAGGCCGCACCTTGAGTACTGTGTCCAGTTCTGGGCCCCTCAGTTTAAGAAGGATGTTGAGATGCTGGAGTGTGTCCAGAGGAAAGCGACGAGGATGGTGAAGGGGCTGGAGCACAGGCCCTATGAGGAGCGACTGAGGGAGCTGGGGTTGTTTAGCCTGGAGAAGAGGAGGCTCAGGGGAGACCTTATTGCTCTCTACAACTACCTAAAGGGAGGTTGTGGTGAGGAGTTGGACTCTTCTCTCAGGTGACCAGTGACAGAACAAGAGGACATGGTCTCAAGCTTTGCCAGGGGAGGTTTAGGATTGACATTAGGAAGAAATTCTTCACTGAGAGGGTAATTGTTCATTGGAATGCGCTGCCTAGGGAGGTGGTCGAGTCACCATCCCTGGAGGTGTTCAAAGAGAATTTGGATGAGGCACTTAGTGACATAGTGTAGTTGACAAGTAGGAGTGGGTGTGGGTGTTGGGTCATAAGTTGGACTCGATGATCTCAAAGGTCTTTTCCAACCTTACGATACTGTGATATTCCTTGCACATTGCTTTCTTTAACTGCTGAGTAATGCCTCTATGCATGTAATCCCATTATTTTCAGATTTTATTGTTTGGACATATGCCTTTACAGGACATTTCTCTAACTTCGTAAAACTGCAGATAACAAGGACAATAAAAGAGCAGAACTATCTGGCATAAAGTTTAAAAATGGCTCAGTCTTGTAAAATGAAAAAAATAACAAACCCCAAACACCAGGAAAAATAGAAACAAATTTGGATTAGATGAAAATAATACAGGTATTTTCCCTGAATAATTTTAAAGTTTCCATCTCTTTAGTTTTTCTTTTCTTGTTCTCAGATTTTTGTTATTTTCTCCTGGCATTGCCTTTGCACATCTTGAGGTTCTGAACTGCAGCCAGGGCCACAAAGTCCAGACAGGAATCTGACACTAAATAAAGGCCTTGGTCACCCTCTCCTTGAGTCATATGGCAGGATATTCAAGTAAAAAAAAAAACAACTTTGATTTCAAGTACAGAATGTCTTCAAAAAGTTGATAGCATTTTGGGATAGAAAAGGAGAAGTTTCCTACATTTATCTGTTTTTTTTAAAGAAAGAAAAGAAAAAACCTGCAAACCAGTTGGCTGCTTTAGCTGCTTTTTATTGCCTTTTTCTGATTATTTCTTCATTGCGTTCTGCACTAACAGAAATGATCCTTTATTGGACATAATCACCCAAGTGAATGCTTAAAAGAAGTTTTATGTATGAGACAGAAGTGCGGTTGGGACATTTGAACCAGCAACAGGAGAAGTGCTTTGTGAAGGTGCATGATGGTGACATATTACAATGTGTTTCTCAAATCATAGAGCTGTCAGTGAGAAAGTGAAATTTAAAGACGACTTAGTGGTAAAGATGATATTTTGTTAAAGCCACTTTCTTATCAAATTCCCATTGCTGAATTATGACAAAGATATGTTGCTGGAAAATCTATTGACTGATGAAATTTTAAAAAATTGAGAAAACTGGTCATAAAGAATCACCTTTCAGTTTGCCTTGAGCTCTGTTTTTGTAATGATAGCTCATTTGACACTGCAGTGAAAAGTGTTCTGGTTATTTAATATAGTTCATATCTACTGAGTATGCTTAAGCATCAGCCAGTTAAATTGAGTGGTTTAGAGTCAACAACTACTGGTTGTTCACTGTCTCTAAAATGATTAAAAATTAGGTCAAGAGAAACTGAGCAGGGAAAGAAGGAACAGAAAGTCTCCTGACACTGGAATTTAACAGAGGAAATCATTACAGCCAAGACAAACTGGTAGACATTGTTAATCTTCAGGGATGTGCAGTGGGCACACTGATTTTATCAATGTCACTGTTTTGCGGTGTAATAATGTTTTCTATTTACTTAAACAACTGCTTTATCTTGTAGATATAGAGGTAAATTTTCAGGACATACAGGGCTGGAGAAACATAAAGCTGATGGAACATGCCTGGGAAGAGGAGGATTTTAGAAGAGCATTTTGCAATGAAAAGCTACAATTAAAATTGGAAAATCTGAGGAAACCTTTAAGTCCATCACTTATGGAAATTAATTTTGTTTCTAGTCTTTTACTGTAGTGAGTTTTGCTTAGTGTTAGACTTCAATACTCTCTTAAATTCTTTGATCCATCGAGATACTCTGACATCTTGTACTAGGTCTTTGATCTTTTAAACATCTAAACTTTTTGTTGTTTTGCAGCAGGAGGTGCTTGTCCGTTATTAGCCTGATAATCAAGGCACTTAGATAAGGTGTAATTTAAAAATCTATTTATTAGAGTGTCTTAGTTTGGACCAAAAAAACCCAACCAAGATATGCTTAAGTGATTTTAGTCAGAGATTGTGCAGAATAGATAACAGTTCTTTGCTACAAGTGTATGTGTGTACAGAACAAAGTCAGCAGCAAGTGTGATTGAGATGTTAATATGAATCCAGTCCTGTACCCGAGCACTGGTGGTACTGTTACTTTAAGCTGCAGCTCCATTCCAGGCAACCCTGGTGCGGGGTGCACAACTTCGCCACAGCTCCGCTCCGGGCAACTCCTTCTCAGCATCTATCCAGATGACTAACAATCACACTCTCACTCTCACTCAGACACACACACTCTCTCACACACACAGAAAGGAAAATAAAGACAGAGAGGGAGAGAATATAGCAATGCAAGCAGAGATAGCAAAGCGCGACTATTCTCTATGTGGCGAGATGGTGAAAAGGGAGAAGACTGGAAAACAGCCAGTGAAAGGAATGTCCGGGCAAATGGGACACAACCTCTGCCCCGGTCTCCCCGGAAACAGCCCCTCTCCCCCACCCTGCTGCTGCTGGCAAAGGAAGAAAAAATTCCCCGAATAAGAAAAACAACCTGGAACTGTAACATCGAGCTAACACTGTAATAAGAGAATAACATGGATGCTGGGAGTCCCAAGCAGTGTGTACCATTAAGCAGGACTCCAAGCCACGCATGGCATGCCATGCAGACCTCATCCACAAGAGATTATCCCCTTTTGGTCATTTAAGCTATTATAAGATTTTCTTACAAGGGAACAGCTCCGTTATCATGTCTATAATCAAACAGAAATGTTTTTCTCATGAGAACCTCTTGCTGCACTGTTACATAAAGGCAAGACCATGCAGATGGTGTAATCGCAGGTACAGAGTAGAAGCTGCCCGCGGCCTCCTCTGTTACGAGTCAGTTGAGGTGATCCTATAGCCAAAGTATTTGTGCAACACAGCGCATGCCTGAAGGCCAGGCTACATATGTACATTTGCATCACAACTTTATTGCTGTGAGTCATCCTATTGATTTTTGTGGAGTTGCTATCCATAAGACTTGTGATCCTAAATAGGGCCCTTCCAAGAAAGCAAGGTTCAGGATAGCAACATAGACCTCACTGGCCATATCAATGGACCACAGCAGTCATAGGATCAGATCAGTGCTCCATGATAATTTGTAAAAAGGTACTGTCTTTCATTAACAGTCTGAAATAGGGCAAACCAAACAGCTAAACTGTGATAAGAAATTTGAAGCTGGACTGGAGGGAAAGGTGGAAGGCACAGGCTCGCTAAGCAGAGGAAAACTGTTGAGAACTTCAAACTGGCTGTAAAATTACTGACAGAGTAAGAATGTGACTGGTTGGGATTACACAGTATCATAAGGTTGGAAAAGACCTTTGAGATCATCGAGTCCAACCTATGACCCAACACCTACACCTACTCCTACTTGTCAACTACACCATGTCACTAAGTGCCTCATCCAAATTCTCTTTGAATACCTCCAGGGATGGTGACTCGACCACCTCCCTAGGCAGCGCATTCCAATGAACAGTTACCCTCTCAGTGAAGAATTTCTTCCTAATGTCAATCCTAAACCTCCCCTGGCAAAGCTTGAGACCATGTCCTCTCGTTCTGTCACTGGTCGCCTGAGAGAAGAGTCCGACTCCTGCCTCACTACAACCTCCCTTTAGGTAGTTGTAGAGAGCAATAAGGTCTCCCCTGAGCCTCCTCTTCTCCAGGCTAAACAACCCCAGCTCCCTCAGTCGCTCCTCATAGGGCTTGTGCTCCAGCCCCTTCACCCCCTACACATGATGTTTGTTAAGGAAACCTAAGCTGCATGGGAAAAAAACCCCACAGAGCAAATGATGTGCCAGAGGAGTGAAATTTATAAAATATTATGCAGCCATGGTATTTTTACATACTTCTTTTCAGTCATGTTTCCTTTGAGATATGTTCTATTAAAAAAAAAAAAAAAGGAATAAATAACGCTAGCTTCCTTGTGCACAACAGAAGGATTGAAATGATGCAGCTATCACCTGTCTAGACATTTACAGTGTGGAAACAAAAGGAGGAAGGCTTGCAACATTGTTACAATTGGTTTACTCCAGAACTAATATTTTGTAGGCAGAATAGTTCTTTTGCTCCTGAAGTCAGCAGGAGACTGGCCTTTGAAACTGCTTGCCCCATTTTTTTTTACCAGGGTTTGTGGAAATGAACTGTACTGCAGGGTAACCTTGTTTTTTACTGTGTGCATAAACATAGGATATTTACAGTGCCTCAGTTTTAAATTCCTACCACAGGTTCCTGTGTCAGGCACAAGGTCTGGGCCCTTTGCAGTCGATGAAGACAGTTTTCTCCACATGCAGCTTGAAGAACGTAAATCGGCTCCTCCACCAAATGAACAATGCAAGTGGGGGAAGAGTAGTCTCTAACTGTGATAGAGAGGTGCAGTTTTTTCCAGTCATAGTTTTACTGTGGCCTAAAGAAGTATTGAAAATTTTATTTATAATTCACAGTAGAAAAAGAAGAGAATGTTGTGTTTTTATTTACACAGTCCAACTTGGATAACTGGAATATTATTTTGGTAAGGGTTGCTTTATTTGAAATCGGTCCTGGACTTAAATTTTTGGTATGTTATTGCAAGAAGTACATCAGAAAGTACACATTTCCTATGATAGGCCTTTTTTTATCTAAGAAGTTATTTCTGCTGAGTGTTTTCTAATATATTCTGTGCTTTACATAGTTGCGTTTAAGGCAAAATAAAAATAAAGTTTCCTCTGGGAAATACTGCTATTAAAAAGATCTGGTTTAGAAGCTGATTTTCCTCTGACATCTTCCTTAGGCAGTATCAGCTGTATTTACTGATATCTGCATCTGGCATGTCTAAATCAGAAGTTGGATCAGAACTAAGGCAGTTTATTTTAAAATATTTCAGATCCTGATGAGCACAGGTTTTACTGTCAATTTTCTTGCCAATGTCAACATTATTTTAGTGCTGGAGATTACTTTGTTTATTTTTGTACAGTATCTATATTTTCTGTCCTCTACCCCTATGACAATATTATTTGGACAAGCCAAACAACAGTAAGATAAAAGAGATTTGAAAAAAAAATTATGCTGGTTTCGACAGAATGTATTTTCTTTGTTTGTGCTATAGGAAGCTGAGGGTGTTATACAATTGCTTTCGCTTCAGTCCACTTCGTACCATGAAAAATCAACACACAGTGCCAAGAGGCTTGTTCTCAGTGCTTACTTGAATGGGAGGCAGGTTATGATAAACGGAAGGGCAGCACAGGTTCATGATAAAGCCTGTCTTGTCTTCTAACAGCAGCTTTTTTTAAGGAAACGTAGAAGGCCTTGCTGGCAAAAGAGGAGGCTGCTGATACAACAGGGCTCTTGGTGAACGGAGTGTTTACTTTTGTTTTCAATCAGACAAGTGAAAGGTTCATTAAAGACATTTTCTAGGCACACTAGTTTAATCTGAACTTCTCTGTTATGTGTTCTGTAGCTAGAAAAAGTGCTAAAAATGCTTGAAGTCAAATAAAGGGCAAGCCTGTTTATCTAAATCTGCAGCTTTAGTTATAGGGCTGCGTCTAGTAGCCTGAATAAAACTGGCTGTATTGGAAGTAGACTTGTGTGGAGAGTAGCTGGCAAGCTATTTCTGAGTGCACTTAAAAAAAACACTGGGAATCTTGTTGCTTTGCTTGGTCGTTATTGTCTTTACTGTCACTCCCTGGAAAACTTTTCCTTGTTGAAGTTAAACACTCTGTGTGCTGCCCTGTTTGATGATACTGCTTCATGTTCTTCTGTCCCAATAGTCTGGACCCTGGTTTTAGGTATCCAGATTGGTGTCATACATGAAATATATACATTTTGTTACATTTTGTATATATACATTTTGTTACCATGGAGTGGGGGTATGGTGTTGGTCTGTGGTTGTCTGTGTGTGTGGTATTACTTCTGTGGAGAACAAACTCCATTCTTATATCTTTATTTATATTAACGTGTGATGTGTGGCTGTGGAAAATTACCAGTACAGCCCCGATAAAAATTAGCAGAAAAATGCCAGTACCAGGCTTGCCACGTTGAAACTCCCTCTATAGTAACAAAATAAGATCAAAATATCCTATGAACCATAAATAGGCATAGACTTTGCTTCAGCAAGAACAAAGATAGGTCCTTATCTTGTTGACACACAGGACATTGTGGTCAAACTCTTAGATAAAGGCCCACTGATTATCGTAACTGACCAGCACTCAGGGTAGAGCAGAGGCTTCACAGCTTGGCCTTGTAGCAAAGAGGTCAGAAAGAGCAGCTGAATTTGCTTAAACGAGTCTGGAAAGGCTCCGTGCCCAGCAATGGTGACCTCCTTATTTCCCTCGTCTTACCTTCCCCCTTCCTCTATCTCCCTCCTCTCGCCTCACCCTTGTATCCATGCACAACCAGCCTTGGTAAAGTCAAATCCATAAATGGTAATTTTGGGATAAGAACCAATCACTGTGTAATAATTGACTTAGCCCCATCTGGCCAAGATTTCAATAAAATATTCAAGAAGTGGCAGATATATTTTGTTACTGTGTTTTTTGAATGTGCAAAATAGATCCCTGTGGAGATGGAGAACGAGATGAAGGGAAATCCGCAAAACTGATTATGCTGAAACCAGTGCTGCCACGTCACGCTTGAAAGGACATTAAGAAATTATGTGTGTATGCACACTTGTATACTAAAACTTGGCAGCCAAATCTCAAGAGTTTGGGTGACCAAAATCAGATCTATTTTTGATTCTCTCCTGCTGCCCCTAATCACTTGTGGGAGAGGCATTTTACAACAGTGAAGCTACTGTCAGGTGTTGTGAGGTCCAGGCTTGGGCTTCTTTGCTACTGTTTGCCGTGGTGCTTACCTTTCTGCGCGAGGAAGCATGACAGACAGTATCTGAGAGGTGGAAATACATCTTCTTCCTTTGTATTAAGTGCTGTGCTTAGCTTGCTCCATCTGGCTTGTTTTTTTACCTAAAGCTTCCTTGGATTCTGTGTCTTTAAAATTTTGAATAAATTAAATCCCTTATATTAAACAGGTGGTTTTAACAAGCCCACAATATTAAAGACATTAATTCCTCCAGCATTTTGGTGATTTTTTTTTTTTTTTTTTTAAGATTTGAATTGAACAAACATTTACTATATACAGAGTTTATTTATCATCATCTTCATAATCTATATGCTTGAAACTCCCAAACAAATGGCAGAGCAGCTCTCAGAGTCCTTCCCCCTTTCCTCTAGGACATATCAGTAATAATTTTTAAAACATTTTTATTAATCTGCTAAGGATAAAGTTTTGCTATTAAAGGATTATGTTTAATAATGCATTAGTATTCCGTACTTCACTCTCTTGACATTTTTAGTATTCTAAAAATCAAGGGACGGAGCCTGTGCATTGTATGCATACATGAGCGTAACAGTATTTCACTTGGCTCTGAAGATTTACATTTTTCCTTGGAATGTGCATTTTTAAAGCCTGCATTTCGCTCTGTGAATGTTTGTCTACAACTGCATACAGACCTGTCCTCTCCTGTTTGTCCTTTGCACAGCTTACTGCTGTTATTCTCTCATTCCTCATGCCCTTGATGAAAATGTAGCGCTTATGGTGAAAAAGGGAACTCTTTCTTCTTTCATTAGGATCTCTTTAGTTTGCCCTATTAACTGGTTGAAGGGGACTTTTGTCCTTCAGCTGACTCCATCTTCCTTTCACAAAGGGCTTGCATTCCTCTTAAAGGCTTTTTCCTGCCACAGCAAGTTTCTGTGACCATTATCTGCAGAACTGGAGTGAGGCACTTTGACATCCAGAGTGCCTTACTGCACTTTGCCTCATAAGACCTCTTTCCTGCCACTGCGGTGGACCAGCAGCCCATATTCCAGAGTACTAGTAGTAAATTTGCGTTCATTTGGCCATCTCTTGCCTTGTTCTCTTCTCAGTTCCTTGTTTTATCATTTGATTAAATGCAGTTATTTATTGTGATTAGTTATGTGTTGAGATAAATTTAATGTTTTGAAGAAATTTATGTTTTGAAGAACATGCCAAAAAAAAGAGACCTCAAGCCTTGTACACATGAAATGTGTCAGACTTAAACTTCATGATGGTCCTGAAAAAAATTGTTTAGGGAGGTACCAGTGCTGGTTGACTTAACTATCAGAAATGAGGGTTTGTATTTATTTTTTTTAAATCTTTGCTACTAACCCAGAACTGATTCAGGCTGACGACATGCATGTTGTTCTTTGTGTGATTTCACAAATAAATGTGAGACTGTTTCCAGCACTTGGTCAGGTCAGTCCTGACTTTGTATTAACTATGGCAAGTCTTGAACAGCTCCAGTGATGGGGATTCCCCAGTTGGCGTGGTATACCTAGGAACGTGTACACGTATCTCTGAAGAAAGTAGCAGAGAACAAATCACTCTGAATAGTAGGGATGAAACATTTTAGTAGGTCTGAGATTTATTGCTGTGCTATAATCACTACTGCTAACAACTGCTATTTTTGCAGTAGCACAGCACAACTTTGATTCACAAGCTTTTTCCTGGGAGGAACAAACTAGGTGATGCTTCTTCCTGCAGTGTTTCATCTCCTTCAGACAATGTAACCATCCTTGTGGGCTTGTGCTATAACTAGTTCTCAGTGTCTGTCTCACTAAACACAATTCCAGAGTCACCCAGTGAGCTCTGCATCATCCTTGTAGTCAGAAACTTTGGAGAAAAAAAGCAGCACTATCTTCTTCAAATGAAACAGAAGTGCAGGCAGCTAGTTCCGTACCTGAATTCAGCATCTTAACCAAACTGGGGAGGCTAGCATTCCTGCTATTAAATACAAACTAACAAACAAACCATCAGCACTGGAAAATTTCAATGGGGAAAAAGATGAACAAAAAGAACTTAGTGTATTAAGTCATCATAAACCAATTTGTCTCAGTACCATAAGTAACATAAAGATAATTATTTTTCTTGTTATGTGTAGAAGACCTAGTTGTGGACAAGGAATCGTGGCAATAGCTACAGTAACAATATGCTACAGAACAAGGAAGCGTTCCCTGGTAGCAGCAGCGTTACAAAAGTACTGGCAGATGTAAACCCTGAAACTGATAACAGCCACCAATGGGGATTTCAGTGTCTGTCTAAAGACTTGTTCAGCACAGCAAATACGTTGGACACAGACAGCAAGGAGGGGAGAGTCCAACCTCAAACTAGTAGAATAACAAATCTCACCTTGACTTCTAAAGATAGATTTTGGTGTTTTGGGGTTTTTGAGAGCTGTTTGATGAGTAGCAGAGCTAACATCCCAGGCTTTTCTATACGCTTTCCCCCCATGCCTTAGTTTTTCTTCCTTGTCTCCACTGTACCCCCTTACCCAATATGTTTGGCTGAGGGAAACAGCAGCATGTATGTATAGTTACAAACTAACCTCAATGTGCTGACTTATGGACTAGGCACTGCCACTTGATTATGTAAGGAACTAATTAATAAAATATTATTTAATGATCTACTGAGCCACCTATTTTTTATTAATGAAATTTCTAACAATTTAATTAATGTGTTTACGACAGCTCCCCTCTGTCAAACTCAATTCAATGTGGCTAATGTACCCAAAAAGTTAGAGAGGAGGGCAGTGCCTTACTGTAAGGGTAATCTGAATGAGAGAACATCTTACAAAGCATGGAATGTGCATCATAGTGAAGCGTGCTCTCATAAGCTATGTGTGGCTCAAGGTCTCTAAGAAATGAGGGGTGATTAGTGGTGCCACATTCCACAAGGGATTGGTAGTCTCACAAAAAATCACCTATAGGCACTGAAAGCAAAAGTTAAGTAAAGGAAGAGCAGCAGCTGATCTCTGAAATGGAACACAATTATCTTTTTGATTAATGAAAGACTGTAAACAGAGACAACTGAGGGAAAACCTGCCATATAACAAAACTGATTTTTCATACATGTAAGTTTGCATTAATGTTCTGTCAGTCTAAACAGAATAGTTTGGGGGTTGACTTATATTTGAATTTTCTATGATAATCCTTAGCGTGTATCTTACCAATAACAGACAGAAGGAGTTGAGAGCCAGATAAACTAAACATTGCACAGATTCACTGTCATCATCCTGAAAAGAAACGGCCAAAGTTTACAGAAGGATATAACTGGGTGGGAATAACATTGAATAATCGTAGTTCCTTAAATCTACCTGTTTTAATTTGAATTACCTACAGTATTTTTATTGTTGAACACACTGTCTGCAACTGGTTATGTTCTTTCTGTGAACTTAAATGTGTAGTGAAAAACACGTAGAACAAGTATGCAGGAAATTTGCATAAGACATATTTCATATATAACAGGGAAAATGCAGTTATTTTCAATTGTGAACATGCTTAGCCATGGTCTGTGATCTAATGCAGCGTTTTAGAAGTATGGTGTATTTCTCTAGCCGTTTATATTTTGAGTGGCCATAAAATAATTGGTAATTCCCACACACTCAAAAGTGACAATACAATGAAACAGTTGATCAGACATCAATATAAAGTAAACAGCAAACAGTGATCAGATATATAAACTTCCCCTTCACTTTGAGCCTGGGTCCTGTAAACTCTGAAGGGCTTCGTGACTGAAATATATGTTCTTGTAGTGTGGGAAATCCAGGGTAACTTTCAGGAAGTAGTGCTTTGTGCATTCTTTCAAATTGCACAACATGATTTCAAGCAAACAAAAAAACCCCTGTGCTCCTCTCAACGCTAGTCAACTCAAGTGGTTTTCTTTGAGTGATATGTGTGTCATGGGTTTGTTTTCCAAATCTTTTGAGTCACTCTTATGTTTTTATAACATACAGTTCATTCAAGTCACCCCTCGCCTGAATAATACTTTGTAGTTTGTTGTGGGCATGAGTCAGGCTGCCTACAAAAATTTCAAACTCTATCTTGCTTTTGGTGTCGCTTTTTTCGATTCTTTGTTCTATTATTTTACTAGATGTATCTTATTCTGATTTCCTTGGCTTAGTTTTTGTTTCTCTGTTTTCTGTTCTTATAATTCAAGCATTTTGTACTTTCTTTTTGAAAGCAGTGTAATCAATTCAGTATAGCATTAAAATAATTCACTGTATAATTGACTTCAGGTCTTTCAATACTTGCTTTTGATAGGATGTACAAAGTTATTTCCCTTATGAATTTCAATAAGTTAAAACTCTACAAAGCTTAATGAAACTTTAATGAAACCATGTTTTATCACCCTAGTAGTATTTTCTACCATCTTCAGTTTTGAAATGGGTGACAAATCAGTGACTCTTGCATTTCCTAAATATTTTTGTGGACTATAAATACAGGCTCCATGCATCTGTGTTAATGATTACTGGTTAATGATTTTTCCTTGTATAAACATATGCAAGCAACATTCTTTTTTTTTTTGGTTTTATCATATTCTTTTAATCTAGAACATTTTTCATATCCTTTAAAAAAGCCATAATGTTGGAGTTGGATTCAACACTTGCTCAGTGTGTTCTTTTGCTGTTGATTTTTTTCTTTTTTTCTTACGTATCCAGTTTCTTGATTAAAAAAAAACCAACAACAAAACCCAAACCCAGAAACCAAACCAATCAAACAAAAAAACTCAGCAGAGAGTGAATTAAGAGATACCATATATGAAGTGGCTGTGGAGTTTCATTTGTTTTTCTGATATGTGAAATGTAAGAGACCTTTCCTTTCTTTCCATAACTCCATAATAATAGAAATGTGCAGGAATCCAAAAAGCAGTGAAGGGAAGCAATGAAATGAAGGGCTCAATAACATAGATTACAAGAAGAAAGGTGGCTTATATGAACTGACTGATTTGCTGGAGAATTCCTGAGTGACCTTACTAGCTAACGTTTTCTTTTACCAATATGTTATTTCTTACATCTTGTTTCTTCTTCCTGAGGTGTTTACTTTGGTGTTTCATCACTATTCAATTCATGTATGTTTTTCATATTAAAAAAAAATCTGTAAGTTAAAAAAACAAAGCTAAACAAAGAAGTGGCAAAGAACAGAGCAGAAGGAGAATATTTCCATTTCAAGGTACTATAAAATACACAATTTCCAAGATAGTTTTTTAAGTTGGCTGGAAAACCTTTTCCCCACTAGACACCCCTCTCTTTTTTTCTTTTTAATAAAATTACATCTTGCATTGTGTCTTAAACCAAAGCTGCTTCTATACAGCTGAATTTGATAAGACAGTAGGTCCATTCTTTTGTCATAGGAGGAGATTAATTTTACCATTGCCAAAGGAGAGAGATTCTTGCTTTCAGTTTTAATCCTGCTTAATCCCCTCACCAACTCTGTGCAAAAGTGCACAGAATAATTTAGATATGTTTCTAGGCTCGGAAGGGCTGAAGGTGGTTTTGGGACTTAATTTAATTTTTCCTCAGAACTTTGTTCTGAAAGCATGAATGATAATTAATTGAGTTATATGAGCCTACTTAGTACTGCACTTTGAGGAAAGGCAGTCCTTTCCACAGAAGCTACTAATTAAAAAACTGTGGGCTATATAAGTTGGATTTAAGGCTCACAATTTTTCAACACGGTTAGCCATAGCTGAATTTTGATCTATCAAATCAACAATTGCAACAGTAATTGAATGGAAGTAAAGTTAGACCAAAAGCATATCCAATAATTTCATCCATGTAACTATTCATGAAAATCTTTTCCTCTGGCATAGATATCCTTTCTCTAGCCAAAATTAGAGGATAAGTAACAACTTACCATCCACCCCACCAGTTTTTATTTAAAGATTTGATTTTAGATTTCTTATTAGGTGTATTTCAGATATCCATTTATGTGTAGAATGTGGAATAGCTTGGTGACTATCATGGAAAGGCACGCCATCAAGAGCAAAGTAAGGGAATGGCAATGGGGTGCATAAAAAGTGGAGCCAGTTTGCAGAGGAGATAACTAAATATTAAACAGTGCATGTATGGAAAATGAGGATGAGAAGATAGTTTGGAGTACACAGTTGAAACAAATAATTGTAGGAGCTCCTGAACGAGCCAGGAGAGGGTGCAACTGAAAGATGGCCTTTAGCACTAGTGTTTTGAATAAGCTGTAAGGAAAAAAGATTAAAGCATATAGGTAGCATGCAAGGAATGAGTAATTCAGTAATAATGGAATTGTTAGTCTTGAACCACTTTCTGTAAGGAAGCTGCACATGTAGCTGAGTATAGTTTGCCTGGACTCCTTCAATGTGCAATACAACTCCATGGAACAATTTATCCTATATTTTTTAACACCTCTCTTAAAACAGTGGCAGTTGTCTTTTGGAGTTGCCTGTTTCTCTTCAAGAAGAAAGATGTTTTATGTCAGGGGTGTCAAACTCATTTTCACTGGGGGCCATATCAGCCCACTCCTGCAGCGTAATGCATGTCTCACATGCTGCACATGTGATCAGTGCACTGGTAGGTGCATAGGGGCAAGGAACTCGGTGCTGCCGCTGGGTAGAAACAAGGTGCTGAGCGGGAAAAAACAAAGTGGAGGGCAGGATTCGGCCTCTGGGCCTCATGTTTGTTACCCATGTCTTAAGTGGTGGCCTCAGCTGAAATTGTTAGCCTTTAGGCAGCTGAAGCTAGGAGCTTCTCATTGTAAAGAAGGGTTAAGAACTGGAGAACGCTAAAAATGCGCAGGGAGAAAGGAGTGTTGGTGAGATCCCTGACTTTGCCAGAAACCTGAGTTCCGTGGTCCCTAACCCATGCTTGTCTGCATACGCAAGTATCTGTCTTTCTGTCCATAGAAAGATCAAATTTAAACTTGAACTCCAAAGAGCCAATTGTGATATAACCTGGAACACACTGATTTTTCAGGAGGATTCCCTGCCATCTGACAGGATTAGGCACCTAAGCTTCTGTTACCCTGAAGAGGAAGAACTGGTCTTTATGCATTTTTAAGTAGCTAGGAACTCACTGCTGTTCTTGAAAGTTTTTTCAAACAACTATTTATTGATTTCTTGCAAATCTCCTAACTCTTAAGATTCTCTTTCAAAGAAAATCCCTAGAGGCCATTGAAATATTAAATAAAACAGAGTTTATTTGCAATTTATTAGGCTCATTTTATGAATAATGAAAATGGAACTTAACCTGAAACTTAGAGAAATATATTATATGTTTCATAAAGTAAGTTTTTCATATATTGCATTTTCTCTACTGTCATTTAAAATGTTTGTCTTTTAGAAAGAATTTAATCCCTCAGGCCTTTTAAAATTTCTAGAGTTTTCTGTCCTGGAGCTTAAAACATTGCATTCATCATACTCTTTCTCCCCCTTCAAATGGTAAATGTTCTTTCATCATTTTAGGAGTTTTTTTAATGTCACTATCATGTTGAATAACAGAAGATTAGACTGTGCTGCAGCAAATTGGTATTCCATGTGCATAGTTATATTAATGTTTTTGAGAAACTTCTCAAAAAATATGAGAGTTGGAGGGAGTTAAGTTTTTCTTATTTTCTGAGGGAAAATATCCTACTGTAGCACTTATTGAAAATCCAACTGCCTTCATGTGCGGAGACAAGAATTGATCTATTTATTCTGATCATTTTATCCTGGATATGTGGGAAGAAAGAAGTGGGGGGAAGGAACATGGCTTGACTAAGCCTCCATTTTCCGTTGTCAACAGGGACAACTGAATGCTAATGCATAACAGAATGATTTTATTCTTTCCTTGAGCTTTTACATTTTTTGAAGGGGCTGTCCCAATCCTTTCCCCTTCAGTCAGTTCCCAGCCCATCACCAGACTTCTGCTGTTTTCCACCAAGGATGCCGTGCTTTCTGTGCTTCCCTCTGTAAAGATAAAGGAGGCATTTCCAAATTTGTCATCTGTTCTGGACATTAGTCCTGACCTCCATTTTTCAGATCTTCTAGGAAGTTCCCTCTAAATCCATTACCTTCTGTATTATTGGAAAGTTTTATCCCATGAGTGCCTTTTACATGCAAATATATTATCTCATGAGTAAGTAAATGATAATTTACTTAAGTCTATTTGAAGTCTAATGCACATGGCTTAGCAGATGCTAAAGGGTAGATCATTTTATATCAGGAACAGGGACTAGAAATCAAAAGTAAACTTTCATAAACATGCTTGAGAGTCTGGTCTGGTTTTATATTAAGTGGTTGTCAGTTCACTCTACTTTATTACAATAACAGTATTGTATGAAAAATGGTCATTCACAAATTTTTATAATATTTGCTCTTTAATGCAAAACAGTCAGCATATGCAAGAACTTAAAAATATATTATGAATATTTGGGGTTGCACTAGCCAATAAATATAAAAATATATTTTTGAAGAGACACACTCATTTTCAAGAATCTAGAAGGTTCCACACTGAGACATAGTGTGTGTCGTAAAATTCTTCTAAAAGATTGATTTAAAGCTGTTTCCAATTCAGATATGAGAGCCTCTTCTTTGCATTGTTTTTTACAAAAGATTCGCAGCAAATCATTATGTGTATTTTCATCCCTGTATTTTTCTAAATGAATACAGGTTTTTTGTTTATATCATATCTATGGTTTTAGTATTGTCTTACTAAGTATATTAGGAAGCTAATCTTTGAAGGACACAGACTTTTAAAGCATTCCAAAACTGCTGGTTGTTTTAACATTGGAAAA
The DNA here is from genome assembly GCA_033558235.1 of Neomorphus geoffroyi. Taxonomy (NCBI): domain Eukaryota; kingdom Metazoa; phylum Chordata; class Aves; order Cuculiformes; family Neomorphidae; genus Neomorphus; species Neomorphus geoffroyi. The sequence continues at coordinate 25,702,098 of JAUMJM010000002.1, forward strand.
AAATGAGATGGAAATTAGTCGTTCTGAATTCTTGAATCAAAGTTCTGTTAAAACTAAATGTTTTCTTCACAGTAGTAGGAAGAAGAAAAGCAGACTTGCAGCCTCTGAAGGAAATAATTGTGCAGTACATTGATTGTTTTAAACAATAAGTACAGAAGGTTTTGCTTCAGGAAAATCTGTGTCCATTTTTCTGTCAGAATTAGAAATTGCATCCACAGATCTTCCCCTGTTTCCTTTGTCCAGCTGAGAATGTGGGCGTGGGCTTTTTGTATTAATTAATTGTTTGTACCTTTACTTCTAAATGTTGATATTATCTGCCAAGGTAAATTCGGGGGGGTGGGGGGGTGGGGGTGTTGCTGTTTTAAGAAAATGCTGAACTTCACAAGTTTAGGTTTGAATTTTCTCACTAGGTCTTAAGACTTGTGTACTTTTCTGAACTTCTATTTAAATTGAACTCTTTAAGGACGGCTTTCCATGTCATTGGAAGTGTAGCTGGACATCCAAATAAAAACAAAGCAAAACCAATGCCAATAGCATTATGTATTTTAAAAATCTAAGCCTACTACTATAGAGACAATATCCCGGTCCTCTTGTTCAGCCAGACTAACGAGCAGTGCTGTGTTAGATGAAAATTTTCTACCTACAATTCCAGAGCACAATTTGTTTGAAGCTGCCTCATTTTCACAGGTAGGAATAGCTCACCTTTTTTGATACTTGGGCTGGAGTGTTGAGATGCTGTATTGAGACAGAGCGGGTTAGCATATGTGTTCGTAGGAGCTGGCTGAAGTACTTTTGCTAGGATAGAGATCTTGTGTCAGCTCACTTAGAACACTGTCTGCTTATTAAGCAAGACTGCCTTCAGCCAATCAGTCCAGTTAATTAAATGCTGAACTAAGAGTGAGACACAAGTGAGAAAAATTAATAAAACAGCAGCTGGAGGAATTACTTGCTCTTTGGGGCACTTTTAAAAGTTCGTCTAATTGGAATATTTATTCAGAAATTGGAGGTGACAGTTGCAGATTTGATTAAGGAATGGAATGAACAGGAGATAGTTAGAAGCTCTTAAAAAGAAATTTCAGGTCACAGATTGCAGGTTTTTGCTGTAGTGTGTGGGCACGTTTTGCATTTTTAGTAATATTCTGAAATGAAGTAGTAGTAGAAAATTAACAAGCAAGGAATAAATAATGAATTAAACAAACGAATTATGAATACCAATGTTTACTAGGTATCAATATTGCATAAACATCACGGTATCACAGTATCACAAAACTGGAAGAGACCTTTGAGATCATCAAGTCCAACCTGTGAGCCAACACCAACACCTACTCCTCATCTAAACCACGGCACTAAGAGCCTCATCCAATCTCCTTTTAAACGCCTCCAGGGATGGTGACTCCACCACCTCCCAGGGCAGTGCATTCCAGTGGCCAATCACCCTTTCAGTGAAGAATTTTTTCCTTAATATCTAGTCTAAACTTCCCCTGATGAAGCTTGAGACCGTGTCCTCTTGTTCTGTCACCTGTCACCTGAGAGAAGAGACCAACCCCTGCCTGACTACAACCTCCTTTTAGGTAGTTGTAGAGAGCAATAAGGTCTCCCTGAGCCTCCTCCAGGCTAAACAACCCCAGCTCCCTCAGTTGCTAAATGTGTACACAAACACACATATTTGTGTTATATATGTATAAAATAATCTAAAGTCCATAGAAGTGTAAATGGCTCTCAATAGCTGTTTCATGAATCTATTAACTCCAGTTCTTTCAAGAGCTTTGGGTATGTCTGAAGTTGCATAAAGTGTTTGGTTGTATGATCGGTGAAATACTGAGAAAATTAGGTATTTGCTTTTACAGCAGAAGTAGACTGTCAACTTGCTACAGAACCTGCCACCAGCTGGTAAAACTCTGTAGATTGCAAAGACCAGATCAGATTTGGAAAAAAAATCCTCTTTATTTCAGTGTTTCTCAGCATCACTTCCTATTTAGTATTAGATTGGGGTTTAAATGTACATACATTTATATTGTTAAATAATGCAAATAAAAATGAATGAGCTTTGATTCTCATTGGAAATTTGCTGATGACAATGAAAGGAATGCTGTTAACTTCAGTAAACACTGGGGTCATGCTTTTCATTAAGAAACACTGAAAATGAAGTCTAAGTCAACTCATATTTATTGAACTAATTCCTAGTGCTGTTACGGGTTCATTGAGAAATACAGTCTCACTCAAGATATTTCCCAGGAAACTTTCAGTATTTAATTAGAGTCTTGTAATTTCATACCACATTTCTACACAGACATGCACACACGCAAATACACACAAAAAAAGGCCAAAGAGCAGATTCTATGTTTACAACCACAGTCTGAAATGTTAGAGAGTATCTCATTAACATATTATTTCCAACATCGAAATTAATTTAACAGTTTTCGTTAGATTTAAAGTTTGGAACAAGGAAATTATTATATTATATATATCCATGCATATACATGCAAATATCCTATAAATATCCTTTCAGTTTATCTTAAGAAGCTTGAAACTTTAGTAGTATTAGTGTGAATTGATGCTTTAACATATAATATATCATAATATATTAAGTATCTGTTGAACACAATTTATTAAAATATACTTACCATATAGTTTTGGGTGATTTAGACTGGAGGAATGTGTGTTTTAATCCTGAATAGGAAAAAATGTAGTAAGGTCTGAAAAGGTATATGTATAAATGATTGATGGTTGTAACAATTACGTTCGTACATGATAAACCTCAAGATGTTCCTCGACATAATTCCTAGAGATCAGTTAAGTTCTGTTGGAAATGGAACCTCAGTTCCCACAGCTATTCCCACAGCTATGCCTGCTATAGACTTTACTTCCTTCTTTTGTTGTTCTTCTTTGGGGCTTTTGTGTTGATCGTGTTAAAGGCAAGATGTTTATTTACAGGGATTTGTGATCTGATTCTGTATTTATTTTCTATGTTTCTAAAGATATTTTTAATTTTGGATGTTTTTTTGAAATATTGTGTTAGTGGTACTGAGCTATCTAGAGTTTGGGAGAGAGAGCTCCACAAAGAGATGCATGCAGACATAACAACTGTGTTTGCCTAGGGAGCAGCTTTTAAAGACACACCTACAGATGAATTGTTTAGTGTGGCTTGTCCCTAGACAGGTAAAACAGGTTCCACATCACCAATGGCATAAATTCTTTTCAGCTGCTTTGGTGTCTCAACAGAAAATTTTCTGATAGACATGTGCATGTAGGACCTTGAAGGATACCTTGGCTGCAAGGCTAGTTCATTGGGCAGGGCTGTGTGAGCAACCAAGAGGACCTAGTTGATACTAGACCTTATTCATATGGGTCAGATTTAATCATCCTTGCTGAACTTGAGATTATTTTGTATCCAAAGTACATAAATGCCCAACACAGCTAAACTGCAGCTGTAGAATTTAAAAACTACTGATTGAAGTTGAATTGAGTAAAATTACTTATGAATATGTCTGTGGAAGACAAGCCCTTGGCAGCTTGCAAGATACATTTTTTAAATCTTTTTGACACAGGTCAGATTTCAGAACACTGGGGAGCCTTGTCATTGTCACCTAATGGGTATCATGTACACAGCATTGATAGCCATGGCTCTGTTTATTCTGTGCTGAAGTGCTACTTTTGAAACATGAATCTGTGGTGAAGCATCATCTCACATGCAGCATAATACACATCTAATTCTGAATAATGTTGAAGCACTCACATTGAGATCATGGTGAATTCCTGCCCTATGGAACCTGAACTTGATTAAATTAGCATTTTCTTGACAGGTTTATAATTTTCAGAATCTGTGACTGCTACTTCTGTTAAATGCTCTCCTCTTGAAAGAGAATTACTTTTAGCAAGCTGTATTGTAGATGCTTCTGTACCAGATGCAATACATGGCATGTGTTCAAACCAGTTTTATCCCACTCTGAAAAGATCTATTTTATTTTACTTACCATCAGATTTAACTCAGCCACTGTTGTTATATTCCTTTCGTAATTATATACACAGAGCATGTGCTGATTAGGTACAACAGACCTTTCCTTTTCATTTTGATATCCAACAACAATGATAGCATGTACAAGCATGCTCTGATGACAGTGAGCAAAAGCAGTAATGAACAGTGAAGAGCCCTGAACAAATGTTAGAAGGGGAGGTCAAGGATGTGATGGCTGGTAGCTTCTTTGTTGTTTTTGACTTTTCTACAACAAAAAAACATTACAAATAACATTTTCTGTTGATGTGTTCAGAACTTGAATTTAGTTATCAAGCTTACTGTAGATAGATAATAAAATGTAAATGTTGCTTTAGCTTGCTGTTTTAAATCACAGGGCATACAAGAGGGCTGCATACAACCAGGTGATAACTCAGTCACGTTATTTTTGTTGTTGGTGGGTTATAGCCATCAGGGCCCTGGGTTCACCAGCAGGCTTCAGTTGTCCTGACCAACCGGTAAGTCTCAAGTCTACTTGAGGCACATGGTGCAGGAAGACATTGTTGCAGAGGAGGACGGCCACAGACTGGCCAGGGCGACTGGAGCTTTCTGGTATGCACGGGTGGCAGCGATGAGATGGAGCCTTTGGAGTTAATCTAGGTCGCATAGAATTCAGGGCAAATGTTTCCTGTTGACTTCAGAGGATTTTGAGGCAGGTTTTAAGGCAGTAAAGATGGCTGTGCTTGCTCACTTAGCCTTTCTAAAGAATACATAATTATTCTCACTGTTCATGTCTTTGTTAGCTTCAATGGCTAGTATTTCTGTATAAGAAGGAGGTGTTTTCCTCTTTCTGCAATCATATGTGTGTATCAATACTTTTTACATTTTGCTTGTGTTTAAAATTCATTTCATTGCTTCATAGAATTTTATTTGTGTCTATATACATTTGTATGAAGTCCTAGGTCAGGCTGTTAATAGCTTATCAATCCCGTGTCTCTTTTTAGAGGAGGCAGTCACCCCCAAAATATTGCTTGTGAGACTAGAAATTTGATCTGTGAATGAAGTGTTGCAGTTCTGTGGTTTTTTCGGTGTTGCATGTTTTCTTTTAGATAGCTGTCTCATGTTATGAAGACGTAAAAATGGTAAAGAAGCATATTACAATATACTAGCTATTTTTATAATATTTGAAGAATATTCTGAGAGGATGTTCGTGTTTTCAAAAAGTAGTGGGAAGAATTAATTGATAGAAATTTCATATTGAGTTAATGATCCAATAAACAATCTGTCATCAGATTTTCTCCACTGCTAAAAATGGCATAAAGACTCATTAGAGGGAATTTACAGAGACTAGAAGAAATTATGTACTGTATTTGTAATATCATAAGGTCACACTATTATTCTTGCTTTTAAAATTTCTACATTTGAAGAATTAAAACAAAACATAACTCTACTGCTTATTGCCAATATAAATTCCATAATTGCAGATTTATGGCTGCTTTCTTTAGCAACTGTATTAATTTCAGTATTTTTAAGACATTTTTGTTAACCTGTATTTTTGAAATATTCAAGATTGTTCTCTTGCTAAGTGCCACACATTTCTTTTCATCTTTGTAAGTTTACTTGGTTTACTAACTATATATTTAGCATAGAAGGAAATATTATCTAACCTTTCATAACACAAACTGTGATTGAGACCATTCTCATCTTGTTTGCAGTTTGAATAAGGAAGGGATAAAATAATACTTGTTGGTGACAACTTTGGATTGGTTAAATGAGGAATACTAAAATGCAGCTTGATATTCTAAAATGTTTTCAGCTGCACACAATCATTGTGATTGTTGCTGCATTAAGGTTAAAAGAAGTCACAGGATTTCAGAGTGAATTTGTTTGGTTTGGTTTTTTTTTTTATCCAGAAGAGCAATCTAAATGCAAATTCTATACCTGAATAAAATCCAAAAAGCAGGCATAAATGAGGCTTAAGGGGAAAAAAATTCAGTGGTGATGACACTTGGTAAGTTAGTCTGTCCTACACTTTGAATATGAAAGCATTTTTTTTCCCTGACCCATATTATATACATAAGCTAACAAAATTAGCTTTTTAGGTATTGGCAATCTAACATTAATTCATCCCATATGCCTCTATATAATAGTCTGAACTAAAATCAGAAAAAGGCCTACTATAATACCAATATGTTAGAGTTCCAAATCTATGAATCAAATGTTCTGTTGATTTCATTCAAAGTCAAATTGCAAAGTACAGTTTCAATGAGAAAATAAAGAAGCATAAAAATGAGCAAAGGTAATTATTTGAATTCTAGTAGTAGACTGGAGTATATTAATTCAGTGCTATTTAAGACTGTTACTATTATATTGAAAACATACCCCGGCAATTGCCGATCTCCCCTATTTCTTCCTGTTCCTCCCAATCTGATACTAAACTCTAATTGAATAATGAATCTGTGGCTCCTGCATCTCTTCAACAGAAATAATTCACTATTTTCAGAAAGATATGGTTCCAGGCCTGTTAGTATCTTTGCCACATTTCAGACATGACAAAAATTTCTGTATTTATTCCTGAAAATCAGTGCTTTTTTCTTATGACACCTATTATTGAATCTCCCAAACCTGACCAGTTTTGAGCAAGGATCTATTTTGCTACCCTCTGCATACTCTGCACCAGTTTGCTGGGAAGCATGTAGGAAGTGTTAAGGATCACCACGTGTGAGCCATTCTTACGTTAAGCCAATTTAAGATAAAATACCCGTTTAAGATAATTACTTATAAGGCTTGATATAACATATCACATTTGTTATGAAATATACAGATGAAGAAATGAGAGACTATTAATCTACTTATTCAAGTTCAAACCTAAATGAGTTCCTTCCTTCAGTCTGTGTTCAACTGTGTTGCTGCAGGTGTCAGGGAACCACTGCTACTTAAATCACATTCATAAGACAGAACAAAGTCTTGGCAAAGTGTGTAGTTTTTACAGCTAGTTTTCCTTGGAGTTTCCAGGAGGTCTGTTTACATATGGTTTTATTTCCTTAAAGCTTTTAAGCTTTTGAATTTCTCAGTCTTGCTGATTCTCCCTTTATCTTGTGAATTGTTCTTCTTCATTAGAAATACCAATGCTATTTTATCAGATATGTTGTAATCCCTGATTCAAGACTGGCTGATTGATGCCTTCACTTGAGGCAAAGTAACACTTTCTTTATAGCAATGCAATGTGTGTATATATCCAGTATATTTACTTACTGTCCTAACCTACTGAACCTGATGTTTAATTTTAATACGTGGAGAATAAAATATTTTATGTAGTCATATACATTTTAACGTATCACTGGTTCTTGCTTGCCTATCTGATGTGATAGTAATTGAACACTGCGAGCCACAATGGTTTGAGGCATAACTGAATGCAAACTATAAATGTAGTTTATTTAAAAAGAAACCACCCTAACAACTTCTGACAGAAAGACTGACCATGGGTGCATCACAGAACCCCTGAGAGATGAACTGATATTGGGCATGTGTTCTATTATCCAGTGGTTAGGATAAAGATTGTGTAAGATATAGCAGTCTGTCAGAAATATATTTTTAGAGGAATGGATGTGGAAACAAGTAATGCTTTCTACTTACTCCCTTCACACACAGAAAAGAAGGAAAAACCCTATCCAAAGTAAAAAACTTATCGTGCATACATTTTCAGTCCCAGCATTGAACACTGAAGAGTGGTTCTCTTCAAGCTGTGAAGCTCTTCTCCTGCATATAAGTAAATAAATGATCACTGAACACATATAAAAAAGAATGAGGGAAAGGAAGATGCATCGTAGATCAAGATTATTTTCTTGGGATGTTCAATGCATTTATGTGAATAATTTGAAAAAAACGCACAATGTATTAGTGAGCCAAGTTAGTGAGTCTTTTGTTTCTTGCTGAGGTCAGGCTGACTGAATGTGTGTTTTTTATACTGATCTTAAGTTCCTCCGTCTTTGCTTATCTTGTCATATATTCATCTACCAGATCTACACTTTGCTGATGTGTTTACTTACATGTTTGGCATTGTAAGAAAGAGATACTTAATTTCAATTAAATTGTTGATTGATCTCATTAAATAATAAAAAATTGTTTCTATACTCTGAACTACAAAAAGCCATATAATGTAAAACCCTATAGTAAGTTACCACACTAGTATTTATATTTCAGCAAATTGTATCATTTTGTTAAAATAACATCCTTATTTCAATAATTGTGGTTACTATGTATTTTTCCATTTTAATTTTGTATTTACCTACTAATCTCTTCTAAATCCATCGAGACTAGAGGAGCTTCCATCATATATTTACTGTCCTGTCCCGCTTAATGAGGTCCCAACTAACCTTAATGATGTCCCAACTAATGACTTTAGGCTTAAATCATTGAGCTTTCATAGAGATGTAAGCAGCGTGGAGTATGTAGACAAATGTGGTCATGATAACATTCTCTTGAAAGTGCTCTTTATACACCCTATTTTCAGTCAATATGGCCCCCAAACAACAGCAATCGGCTTCTACCAGTGCTCCTAAGAAGCAAAGGAAGTTAATAGACTTGGAAACCATGGTAACAGGGATAAAGAAACATGTGGAAGGAAAAAATGTTATTAAAATTTGCCATGATCTAGTTTTGGTGCATTCAACAAGAAAAGAAATTGTGCAGTGTAGTACAATATAGTACTGTATTAAATTTATATACACTATTTTAAAGGCATCCTCTATTGTGATGGCATTGAGTTGTCTTAAACAACCCCTCTACCTCATTTTGCAAGACAAGATAGAAGATTTCAACTCTATAATGCAGTTGATGAGTGCAGTACATTACAGTATTATTATTACAGTACTAATATTTTAGTGTATTGTCACTGTATTTCAATTATTAATAAATGTGTGTATCATGCTAATGTTAGGTTAGGTTAACTGAGGTTCGGTTATCTTAGGGTAGATTATGTCAGGAGGTCAGGTGTATACATCAACTTGCTTAATGAAACAGAATAACGATGGTCTGGTTGGAACTATATACCATCATTAAGCAAGGCACAACAGTAGGTTTTTTTAAAACTTTCCATAAATATTTTCAAATTGATTGTCTGTCATAAGGAAATTAGACATTTTGGTGCCATACATACCAAAACCAAATTAATCAAGCTGTAATCCTGAAGATTAAGTGGCCAGCAGCCAGGTTTGCCATTGTATCTTTCACCATATCTGTCTTTGACATGACATGATGTGATAGTTTGGCTCTCTCGTATGAACATTCAAATGTTCTTCTAAGATTGTGGATTCAATGCTGTGAATATATTGCAAAGATGAAAGTTCATTCTGTATCAAGACAACCTCACTTAAGCTTACAGTGGATTTATGAGGGATTCTGAAGGATTGTTCCAGATGGAGAGCTAGGATTCAACCAAAGACCACTTGTGCTTTGGCCCTATAAGAATAGATCTCTTGTCATTTTATCTGCTCTTCTTGATGTTTTTTATCCCTTCCAAATAAAGTTTTCTTCCAGTTTATCAGCTCACAGTAAAGATGGTACCAAGTCAAGAAGTAGCTTAGAGTTTCTTGGTTAATGATTGAATTAACCCAAAATGCCAACACATTAATAATTAAAATTATATTTCCTGATTTTTTTGTTCTGACAATCATATAGAGAAATGAGAAAATTAGTTTTACATCTAAATAAGCTGAGATCTAGGCATTAGTGATAAAAGTTCTTACAATGTACTTAAGTCCAGAAAATACGTTATGCCTTTGAATCAGTCAATTATATTGTTGTCTTACCAGGCTCAGAATCTGGCTCCTAGCTTCAGAATAAAAATTAGCTTCTCTATTTGCTGCTTGTTCTTTTCTATTTAAGGGCACTGTGCCTAGAGTCTTTCTTCTCCTGTCGATTTGAGCCTCAGCTCTTCCTACAGTGACTTCTGGTGCCAGAAGGTAAAAAATGGCAGGGAGTAATGCTTTGTGTGAGATCCTCATTGTCCTGCCCACAGGACAGGGAAATGTAAAAGGAATGTGCTTTTCACTATATGGCTCTAAGCAGGGTGGAATGTAGGACTGATTAGGTTCAAAGGACTTATTGAGGTTCAATTTTGTCTCGAGACGAATTAAAGAAAATAAGTTTTAAGGACCTCGGAGTCAGAAATGCAAATATGGACTGTGAGCCTTTGAGGATTGTAAAACTAGGCAAAACTTGAAGTCATCTGAACTGCAAAGTGGCTACCCAGGAACAGGGCAAAAGAGTGGGCATAAAACTTGAGCAGAAGAAAGAACTGAAGGATAAGCAATATAAATTCAGGATCAGACTAAGTTAAATGATGAGTGTAAAAGTCTTTGCTCCTGTTGAAACCTTCTGGTGGTAAACAAAAGACATTTTTTTAAGCAAAGTTTCCCTAGAATCCTCCTTGCTTTTTCCTTGTTTGGTTTTGAGGGATATAATTGAAACCTCCAGGTACCTGAAAATTACAGCCTGCGGTCGATAATTTCCTTTCTCTCAGGAAGTAACGGTGCAGTTCAAGTCATGATGAATCTGGGGCTGTCATACAGCTTGGGTCCTGGAAGACTCTGGTGAAACTGCTGTGATCTTTCTGACAAATTGACACTCCCCTTTAGCTTCTTTGTCTTGATATAAACCCATAGTATTTTGTATTTCAAAAAAACTTTCTTTCATATGGGATGTTTACTGAGAGTGAGCATAAAGCACACATGCCTTCACCGGTACTATTTTGTGGTGCATGTGCATTGTTAATGGACTTGGGAACTTGTGCTACCTTAGTCATGTATTTTTTTGTTCTAGAAATGTTTGGCTCAGTTTCCTGTGTGTTTGCTAAGATGGCGTGTAGTCAGTATGTTTGTCAACAACTGAAATTTTACTGACAAAGATGTAATTAGAGTCATGGCTAAGTGTACTTCTAAGGAAAAGTACAAATGTTACTTGTCAGCAGAGATGTTATTTTCCCCAGAGACTGTTGTAGAGAGACAGGTTTCCAGTGGATCTATTGTTCTTTTGTGTGAAAATCTGAGGGAAAAAGGCTTTTATGAAAGAAAGCATCATGTGGATGCTTAGTAATTCTGGTACCTCTCATGTCAGTTTGGGCAGCATCCTCAATCTGTAATTGGAAAATAGTGGGGGCACGGAGAGACTAAGATCCAGATCTCAAAAGGTATTTAATCCTTGTACCGCTGACACTGAGCATTAAAAGCTTAGATAGGAGCAGGGCTGTTACAATCCTTTGCGGACTACCTGTGTGATTAACCAAGATTTTACATAAAGACCTAAAATCTAGTATCACATACTGTTGAGTGAAAGCATAAGCAAATGTGAAGATAAGACTACTCTGGTGATATAAAAACATAGATAACATGAATATTAACATTTAAAACAAACAATTTAGTGTTTACTCTCATTTATTTATTTATTTATTTTTAAATACTAGGTTGGGAAGGGGAAGAACCTTATCTGTTCACATCCTAGAGGAAGTATGGTGATGGCTGTCCTGACTAGCTATTCATGAGTCTTGCGCTCTCTCTCGCTCTCTCTCACAGATTTCCCTTTTGTCCCACACTCGAACAGCTGGCATTGAGACTCAGGGCTGAATAACTAATTGAAAATGTCAGGGTGCTTTTGATACTTTTTGCATGGCCTAGACATGGAAAATAACCATGCTTTAGTGTATTTTCAGTCCAGAAGAGAGTTAAGCAGACTGACTTCTGAAAAAGACAGAGTTTTAAACCAGTGTTTTTCTTAATTCAGAAGTATGGATTCCTATTTGGTCCACAATTGTATTCTATCAGTCAGTAAAGACATGTTGCCTTATATTATTAGCTTTTAGGCCTTTCCTGCAAAAATAGATCTAAACTTATCGATACTATTATGATTCTTCAAATGTAAAACTGGAGATAAAATAAGGCTTTTAGAATTGCCTGGCTTGTATTTTCTAAATCGTAAAAGTGGTGTCAGTTAAAAGAATTTTTAAATGTGGCAAATGTACAAAGTGTATTATTTATATCATGATTTTAGGGAATGTATTTGTAGTTGGTAGATTTAAAAAAATTAACAGTTGCTGGATGTAATATATAGTATTATTTTCTGTTACTAGCAAAGACAAATAACTTCTAGTAGCATATACTACATCAACAACTTTTATATTGAATTGTATTGCTTGGAAGCAAAATCATATCTGCAAGCCAAGGGCAGGTGCATGGATAGATATAAAACTGGATTGCTTTGATGACTGACACACTTGAAACAATAAAAACAAAGGAAGAAATACATAGGAAAGGATGCAAACTGAACATTCACAGTTTGGGACTTGACGTATTTCTAATTTAAATTTAAGGAAAATTAAGGGGAAAATGGTGTGAAATCCTGTGTGCACACATGGTAGGAAACCAGTTTTAATAGAAATAGTGGAAAATGTGTCTGCAGGACTTTGAAAGGGAAGAAAAATATCCCTTGGACTTGTCGTGCCTTGCTTCCTTTTATTTGTTGACAATATTATTGGTATCTGGAAATGAAAAATTATGAACTGTTATTTTAGATTGTGTTTTGATAAATAATTAAAAGAGGGCACGTGTTTTGTTGGCTTTTAAGATGCTTTGGACATCTTGAGGAAAAAAGAAAAATTTTGAATTCACTTGGACCCAATGGATTTCCCAAAGGTCAGAACAGCTAAAAGCAGTTAAAATATCATTTAAGTGTTAAATAAAAAAGTAAAGACATTTTCCAAGAATTTAGAACTGAGCATGGTGGAGAACTTTTATAAGGAGGACACAAGTAATTTCTGAGAGCCAAAAGAAAGTAATGTCAAATCTTATTCCTCATGTTCACATTCTCGACCTAATGAAGGATTCTGCCTTGATTTGTCAAAGATCCTAAGTGTGTACCAATTAACATTGTTAAGTGGCAGAAGTTCAAGACAAGTGTTTAAAGCAAAAGAGTAAGGAGATAGGAGGTGACTTGCAGGCAAGCAACAGATAATGGTTCAATGCTGTAACATATTGTAGTGTTTGGTAGGGAAGGTGAGAGAGAGGTGGAAGTGGAAAAGGACCACAAAAGATGGAAAAGTTATTTTTACGTGAGTTTCATGTGGGAATTAAAAATTACTAGGTATGAAATTACATATATGTGAGCAAGGTGTCTCTGTACAGGCTTTCAAGGAGATTTATGTATGTAAAATTCTATAAAGCCTCTAAATTATAACAAAGTGTAGTAAATGGAGAATGTTCAGCATTTTTGACTGCTCGTGTAAGAATAAAGAAGATAGTAGGAGATAAATACTAAAGAGAAAAATTTTCTTTCTTATCCTGCAGGTAGGAGAGCAAGTGTGGAGAATGGGAGAAACTTTAGTTTGGCCCCAACTGAATTTGTTTTTTGGTCTGGTTAGTAGTCTGGTCTTACTTATGATCAGAAGCAGATTGTAAAGTGAGTGAGAGGTTAATGAGCAGACCAGAGTGTTATCTCAGCACAGCCTGTCACAAACCAAATAAAGTTGAATGGGATTTGCATGGTGGTTAAATGATCCCTGCATGCAGATGAGTTTGTTTGGACTACTTTTAATCACATTTATTCTCTTCTCTTCCATTGCTTATGCTTCTAGCCTACCCAGTTTTATACTGGTACAGATTTGGAATGGTGTTCATCTGTTTTGGCAAAACTGGATATCAAGCCACAGGGAAGAAGAGCAAACTGGTTCTCTTTACCAGACAATAATTTGGAAGAAATAAGAAGTGAGAAGGGATTTTAAACTTTAACTGCTTGCAAATGGGAACATGTAGAACCTGTTTTAGAAAAGCACCATGAATTGCCTAGAAAAAAATAAAGTAAAATAAACTTGCAGAAGAAAAAAAAAAGAAATGTTAAGCCATTCATAGCCCGAAAGACATTGAAATGTTGAAAGACTGACTAAAATGGCACTAAGAAGAAATACATTAGATAGGAAAGATGGGACAGCTGGATCAATGAAGAGGAAAACCAGTAAAACTGGAAGCTGGAACATATATATTGGGTATAAGTGTGCAAAAACGTGACTAGAAATTCTAAAGGCAGTTCGAGTTTGGTTGAAGAGAGAACTGAAAAACTGAGGAAGATGCAAGAGGTGAATTTGAGTGTTTTCAAAAGCAATTTCCTGTTGTAGTTGCAGCTGATTGCCTGAATTCAATAACTAGTGGGGTACTCAAATTTTACTAAAATACTTGGATGAAACAAATTGTGATATTAAGTAAATATACAGATGAAGAACACTAATAACAAATCAAAAGTTCATACCATATCAGTAGTGTTCCTGAAAGTAAGAGGACCCTCTGTTGTGAAAATGTTTCATCCTTGGATAAAAGAAATCTAGAAGAAATTAAGGTCTGGAATTTGTATGACTGTTATACTAATTTAATTCTCAGAACACTCCACTCAAGAGTTGAGACAGTAAAAATTTTGATGATATCTCCTGCTCCACATCTTACGAATAAATGATGTCTCAACATTTGTTTTCAGAAGAGATTAATCATTTAGTTGCAATCATGCTTGCTATTTATGAAACTATGTAGTCCTAATCATAACTATATCTGGGCATATATTTAGAATCCAGACACTCAGATTACATTTTGTATACTTTCTTCAACAGCTAAAAGTCTGATTAAGAATATGTCTGGACTCATTTAAATATTGAAAATAGAATAACTTTGAAAGCATTTTTATACAATTAGCATAATACTTTGCTACATTCTGCTAAGTATTCTGAACAGAAATTAAACCTTATATGTGTTTAATTAGAGAAGTGTGGAAAATAAATATCTAAGAAAGAATTAAAGCACACCGTGGAACTTCAGAAATTCCTCTGTCACGAGCCCCAGTTTTGTACATTTCCCGTAGTTATTTCATTAACCAGTATTTCAACATCATCTCTTCCTTGCTTGCTTCTTTATTTGACAAAGAAAGGGTTTAGAAGGCTTTTCCTTTAAAAAGGTTTGGTCTTTGACTTTAAGGCCTGGAGGTTTGTGTCTTACTCTCTTAGTCCCAATTAATGTTAAACCAGGCCATATGCCAGTGCTCCTTTGGTGTGGTCAAATTTACTTGATTTTGTGCCTGCTCCATCTAATCATATCCGAATTTCCCCTACTGGTTTCTTCCCCTTTGCCTACATTGGATTCCTGCAGAAAACTAGTATTTTTGACAACACCTTAAGCCTTCTCAGAGGAATTTTCCATAGGAAGCCTTTCCTCACAGTGTATGTTTTTCCCTATTTATGCAGAACTTAAGTTGCCTGTAGGAAATGGAGATGTCAGATGGACAGATTCTGGAGCAGAACTAGAAATGCTGTAAGAAAAATGCCGAGGTATTTTTTGTGTGCTGAGGCATCAATTTAATTCTTAATTGTATTAATAGAATCATAGAATTATTTAGGTTGGAAAGAGCCTTCGAGATCATTGAGTCCAACCATAAGGCTAACACTCTCAAGTTCACCAGTAATCCATGTCCCTAAGTGCCACAGCTACAGATCTTTTAAACACCTCCAGAGATGATGACTCAGCCACTTCCCTGGGCAGCCTGTTCCAATGCTTGACTATCTTTTCTGTGAAGAAATTTTTCCTATTTGCCAATCTAAACCTCTCCTAGTGCAACTTGAGGCCATTTCATCTCATCCTATCACTTGCTACTTGGGAGAGAGACCAACACTCGCTACAACATCCTTTCAGGTAGTTGTAGGAAGCAAAAAGATCTCCCCTCAGCCTCCTTTTCTCCAGACTAAACTACTCCAGTTCCCTCAGCTGATTGTCATGACTTGTTCTCTATACCCATCTGTAGCGTAGTTGCCCTGCTCTGGACACGCTTCACCGGCTCAGTGTGTTTCTTGTAGAGAGGGGCCCAAAACTGAACACAGTATTTGATGTGAGGCCTCAGCAGTGTCGAGCACAGGGGGACAGTCACTTCCCTAGTCCTGCTGGCCACACTATTTCTGATACAAGCCAGGATGCTATTGACTTTCCTGGCTGGCTGGGTACACTTGTGGCTTACCTGTTGATCAACACCCTGAAATCCATGCCCACCCAACTTGCTGTCATCTACAAACTTTCTGAGGGTGCACTTGATCTCCTTGTCCAGATCGTGCATAAAGATTTTAAACAGAACTGGCCCCAACCCTGAGCCCTGGGGAACACCACCTGTGACTGGCTGCCAACTAAATTTAACTACATTCACCACCACTTTTTAGGTCTGGCCATCCAGCCAGGTTTTTACTCAGCAAAGAGTATGCCAATCCAAGCCATAAGCAGCCAGTTTCTCCAGCAGATGAGGTTTGTCAAGCAGAACCAGCCTTTCATAACCTATGCTGACTGGGCCCGATTACCTGGTCACATTAATGGCACTCAAGATGATCTGCAGCGTAAGTGTCCTTGGCACTGAGGTTATGGTGACAGGTCTGTAGTTCCCAGTTTCTCTTCCTGGGCCTGACTGGAGATGGGCATCACATTTGCTGATCTCCAGTCAACTGAGGACTTATACAATTCCAGTAGTCTCTCTCTCTCTTGAACTCCCTGATACTCATCAACCTACTCACTTCCCCCTGGAGCTCTGTTACTAAGCAGAGGAGTTGCTCTATGTTTTTGCACCTCCCACAGGTTTACTCACTGCTGCTGTCCAATACTGGCATAAGAGCAGGGCATACCCTGCAGCCTGATGTCTGGGTGATACCACGTCCCCACTGGGGCTCTGTCTGGGAAGCACAGAGCTTAAAGAGATCATGGCTTTCTGCTGAGCGGATACCATTGCAACCGTGTTGAGCTGGGAGAGCTTCAGCACCCTTCCTTGTGAAGCTGCTGCTCCACACCCTGTTTGCCCACTCTGGGTGTAGCACTTCTGGTTGTTAGCCCACCTTAGGGGCTTCTTTTATATGTGGGATACGGGTGTCTTGGCTGCTGTTTCTCCTGGCTCCAACCAGGTCTTGTCAGCTGCTGTCATGTGAGCTGCCAGCAGCTCTCTTGGCTCCCCTTGAGGTTTCCCCAGTTGTGTAAGCCACCCTGGGCACTCACTAGAGCGCTCTGCTGTGGATCATGCTGGCACCAGAGCTGCTCAACTCGGCTACTGAGTCCTGGTTTGGGTTACACCATGTGTAAATCTCCCACCATTGCTCTTGACCCTCCCAGGTCTCATCAGCCACCATGAGCTGCAGGCTCCTGGAAGGCTCTCTCATCTTGTGAATACACTACTGGTCCCGAATGCTTGACTGTACTACGTTTGAAACTTGATGTTTATAATTCAGTTGCTAATAAGCAAAGAGGATTCCAGAGGGCACCCTCTTAGCCTTTCAAGATGCATCTAAAGAAACCGTCTTGCACTTGCTGAAGACCATGAGCTGTGTAGGTTCATTGATACAACTGTCATGAACCGTTTGTATTTGGCCATTTAGTTCTGCTTGGATATATATTTAGTTTTCTTATTCAGCAACTGCTAAAGATTTTTTTTAAATCAATTGTTGCCGATAACGGCTGACCTATATTGTAGTTCTTAATTCTACAGACTGCATTATTGCTAACGTATTTCTGCTACAATTCTTAATTTTGATGGCTTTTTTTTTATTTGATAACATTTTCCTTTTTGATAACATTTTTCCTTTTATGTAAAGAGGTAATATATTCTGACACCATTTTTTCAGGGATATCATGTACAGCTTCAGCAGATACTTCAGTAAAGGAAGAACATGAAAATTCTCACAGTCCTAAGCTTAGGCATCATTTGGTATGTGCTTGCTACACAGCTATCTAACCTGCACCTCATTCATAGCTATTAAAGCGGTGGTGTGTGATAACCTCTTATGGAGAAAACAGCATTTTTGAGACTCTCTGACCTGCATAAAATAACAAAGTTCAGAGAGAATATCGGTGCATACTTAAGCAGTTGATAGTTGGCCGTGAAGACAAGTGTCAGTGGTTTTATGCATCAGTAATGATTCCTAAAATTTCATTGGAAATCAGCCCAGGAAACAAACAGTAGGTGCAGTGCCTGATGCGCATCAGGGGTTTGATTAGTCACAATTTCTTCATGACTCTGACCATGCAGATTCAGCTGGTGGTGCTGTGTAAGCACTGCTAAATCTGCCTAGAAACACAGTAATGTAAATACAGGGAGGTAATTAACCCTTATCAGAGAAGTTACCTGAAGCAAATCCTCACATGCTTGTGATCAAAAATGAAAGAATTTATCTCCTGGCTTACAGGGGAGCCTCTGTTTTATTATGTTTCTCTCACTGGCACTAACTATGCCAGTTTTTCATTCTAATCAGGTTTGATACTTTCTGCTGCTTTAATAAATGGAAAAGGTAGTGCAACAAACTTGTGTTGTGTTCTTACATAGTCTCAAATGTCTTACACAGTTTTTTTGTTTCTGATCAAGTTCTTTACTTTTTTCTATATTTGATTCTAATTGAAAGCCTTTTCCAAAAGGAGTTTGCTGGTTCCATTTTAATCTACAGTCACAAGACTGTTCTCTCTTATTAGCTTCATTGTGTACAGGGCTTAAAAAATTAAGCTTAAAAGAATGTATGAAAATCAGTATGTTTAAACAAATAGGCATAATATGGCGGAAATACATAAATATTTCTGTATAAGAAAATTGTTAGTTTTTGCAGCTGCTTGCTGCTATAATATTTGAGAACAGAAAAGACTGTTTCGGTTTGAATGTGCTGACTAATATAAACCCCTCATATATATGTGTGTGTGAAAGGACATCTTTTGAATTACTGAATGCTAAGAGTTAAATAGAGAACTAGAAAAACTGATCTTTTTTTTGTATTCAGTCTCATCAATTTTAATAGGATAAATGAAGGAATTAAATATTTGTTTAGATAATATTGAAATCGTATCTAGAAATTTCTGAATTTTAATATAGATATTTTTTCTTTGTATTGTTTTGAATATGTGCATTTTGAATTGTGACTTTGCTGGATTATGACATAATATTGCTACTGTTTCTATTACTATTACTTTTGTTTTTACATTTATTACAGGTAGTTAAGAAGACTTGATCGTTGATTCAAATAAGACATACTTTCCTGCATGCACGTGTCTCTGTTTGGTCTGTGATTCGACATAGCCCAATTGGATTAAGTGAAAGAAACAAAATTTCTCCTTCGCCTTGATCCTGCTACGAAGTAATTGAATGCTGGCTGCTGACCTGTTCATCTCTGGGGTTTTCTGTGACTAAATGGGTACAGAGAATGGATGGCTGGAGACTGACTTCACTATCTCCTTGCCTACTGGTCCTTATAGATAGTTGGATATTAAAAATGAGAAGGATCCTTCTTAAGATGACACAAATTTTCTTTCCCTCAACTTTTCATCACTTTAAAAGGAAAGGTGAATGGGGCAGATGACCATTTGATGTCCTGGATATTGTTATTTAGTATTATTTTATTTAGACTAATTTTTCCTAGAAGCCTGGAAAATTTATAACCTCACCTTGACTGGATTCCTCCTTCCTTCCCTTATCACTTAGTGAAATGCAGAGTCACAAGAGATTTCTCCTCCTGCCCTTCTCCACAACCCCCAGAATTCCCTTCCATTTCAAAGTGACAATGAGTGCATAAGAGTGGTTCTAACATAGAGGAACTTTCTTGTATCATAAGCAGTTGCTCGGCTACTGTGTATAAAAGTATAGGTTGACGCTTCCTGAAAACTAATAATAAAAATAGCAGCTTAAAATGTTCATGTTCTTTTGGAGATAATGATGAGGCATTTTTGCTTATCTACTGTTTCTTATTTCTGTTTAATGTAATGAAGTGTATTTTTAATAAGGTAAGCTATGTGTCTGAATCTTATGTGTTGATTGGTCCACAAACATTGCTTTTTTAATACCATAACTCTGAAAATATTGCCATGTGTAGAAGGAAGGCTAAAACCATTCTCTGTTGCTTCAGATAGTCTGGTGCATGCAATGACGCTGTTCTCAATTAAGAAGGTTTATAAAAATTGTCATTGGCACGTAACAGACACTGAGTAATTTTGGGTAAACAGTTCACTTCCATCTACCATACACTGGGGAGTAATTAGCATTCTTAGTGGCTCAACATACTAAGTGCTTAATAGAACATATTTTTCTTATTGGTCTCCATGTGGCTGTAGTTCATCCACTTCATTATTCCACTAGGTTTAACTGCATATGCTTGCTCAATTTGTCTAGAGCTCAGATACTCTTCTCCTATTGAAGAAAATGCTTTAGGCTTCACACAACTTTAAGACATACAAATTGGCCGTGGATGGCACTCGAATTGCTGTTAGTTGTTTTTGGAGTTTTGTTTCTCAAGCAGTGAGTGTCAAGTATCCAATCCTTGATTGTGAACTAGATTCTATTTCTTTTGAACTTGCTATTTTTTTTTTTGTTTTCAAAATGCTTTTTCGTGAAATGTTTTTTCATGCATTTGTAAGAATGAGAAGTGTATTCATGGTATGATCCTGAATTCAATTTCAGCTTTTACATGAACTGTCTTTATCCTTTAATATTTAACTTTTAAGGTCTTTAGGCCTTCATTTGTATCATATTTGAATGTTTACTGTATTAAAACTATATTAATTCAGTTGCCTACAGTGATGGAAGCATGTATTCCTTTCTGACTTCACTGAAACTCTCTTACTGCTTTTATTGCCCAGCTGGAAAAGTATTTATTTAGTAAACTGCCTACAGAATGCCTTGCAAATCACTTTTTCTGGAATTTTGGATGGCAGTGTTTTGAAGCCTGAGTTTGTTATTGCCATCTTCTAGTTACAAGTGCATAGCTCACTCACCAGAGTTAGCAATTCTAAGCCTCAGAATTAATTTCCAGGGAAAATTTCTGTAAAGCACTATAAAACTTCAACTTTACCTTTGTTGTGTTGCTGTTCAGCATTTCACATTCATGTTCGTGTATTTTTAATATGTTTGCTAATGGCTTTTATATATGATGTCTGAACAACTACTAGCTACTGCTTATTTTGATTTGTATAAATGTCATTAAATTATTGTGATCTTGAACTCCTGTTTCTCTTTGAGTGTAAACATTTTTTCTCAAGCAGAAGAGCTAGCTCTCATTTGATAATTATATTCCATGGAGTTTTTTTGCTGTTCATTCTTTGTACATAGGGAGCTGTAATTTACATCACCTTTCTTTTAGCTGTCTTTGAAACTGTACGTGTAGGGTGTTGTTATGGTCTGCATATGGCCTAGGCACCTTCACTTTGCCTCACAATTAGAGCTACTTATTTTAGGATGACAGAGGCCATTCTCCAGAGATTTGTGTCTCTCTATGTTGCGGGACATTCTTCCTTAAGTGAACAAAATAATGAAAAGACTCTGTGTTTCTGATCTTGTGCTACTTATAAAACTGTTATCTATGCATTGAAGTCATTAGCCTGCTTATTGACTGCCAAAAGACTATTATAGTATGAACCTTTAGTCTTTATATCCAGTTTTAATTTAGCTAAAATGGGATTCATCTTAGATCAAGTATGATTGGTGACGTTAGTGGTGGTGGTCATTTTATTGATTGATAAGCCAAACCATTTTCAAGGAGTCAATGATGATTCTGAGATTCCACTATAATATGAGGAATACTACATGTCTCATTAGAGAGATAAATGTTACAGAAAATAGAAATTCTATGTGACTGATTGTGAATTCATAAATTATTTCTAGGTGAGAGACTCACCTGTCATTAAGCTGCGGAGGATTGCATTGTGTCTTTAAAAAAACTTACAGCGTCCTTTACAAGACTTGAAATGATCATGCATTACAACTTTCACTTTTACGGTATTTTTTTTCCAAATTAATAGTTCTAGAGACATGATAATGAGTAAATACTGCTGTGTATATTGCTGCATATTTGCAGCTAGAATTACCTTTTCGAATCATATGTTAAAAAATAAAATCCAGACTTTTTGAGTCTTCTTTAGGCGGTTTTTAGATTTGCAACTGAAAGAGGTAAATCATCTTGACTTTATCTACTAGATCTTTACATGAATATTTTTGAAGCCCTTCCCCAAATAAAATCAACACTCCATAAAGGAAGATTTGGATATTTTTGTTTAAATGGATTCCTCTTACTGTCACAGTGCTATTACTGGGATTTAAAAGTACACTGGAGTTTTGGGAAACTTATAAAAATGGAATAAACGTCATGATGTGCATGGGTGTAACTTCATATACTTAGTTAGCTTAGTGAATTTACAACCATTGATGAGCTCTCCATAAGAGGTAATTCAATATTTTTGTGCGTTAAAGAACTTTGCTGACTGCAATCATTACATGTTCACAATATCTTGTTGCAGTAGCATCTATCATGTTGACACCTGAATTAGTATGTCTTCTATAGAGAAGGAATAGGAGGAGGAAGAAGGAAGAGAAAATGAAGAATGATGG
The DNA here is from genome assembly GCA_033558235.1 of Neomorphus geoffroyi. Classification (NCBI taxonomy): domain Eukaryota; kingdom Metazoa; phylum Chordata; class Aves; order Cuculiformes; family Neomorphidae; genus Neomorphus; species Neomorphus geoffroyi. The sequence goes on from JAUMJM010000002.1 coordinate 25,724,455, forward strand.
AGACTACCTTTTTATCTCACGACTTTTCCAAAGCCTGCCTCCTGGTGACTAAGAGGGCAAACTTGTAATTATCTGATTACAAAAATTAAAAGAGAAGCACACCACATGGGTTATTAAAATAGAAATGACCATGAGAGACTCAACTGACCTTTGACCTCAGAAAGGTAAGACAGAACAGAAAGGAGAAGCAAAGGGTCCAGATGTGAATTACACAGAACAGGTTCTTTAAAGGATTTGTGTGATTCCTTTTTACTTGGAAGTGGCTGTAGTTTAATACAGAATTTTTACTGTTTTTAGATACGAAACACAAGAAAATTTTCTGCTTGAGTTTTAGCTGTTGCAAGACAGAGCTCTGTGATTGATAGGTGACAGCCACTGTATACACAAAAAATGTATGTTTTTAAAGTGGATCCATTTCTTTAGTTTAAAAGTCTGAAAAGGCTTTTGTGTTGAAGTTAAGATGTGTTTTACTTTACTCCTCTAAGCAATGAACTTGGGATTGCATGTGAAGTTTTGTGAAGAGAGAAGCTTTGATATTTGTAGTGGCCTTGGTTTCCATACTGCGCACAGGCTTCTATTTTATAGTCTGAGCGTTGGTATATATTGCCCAATGGCATTTTGCTACTCAAGATGACATCTGGAAAGTTGTGTGAGGCAAGGTTGTAATCCTATCACTGTCCAAAACACGGGTGGTAATGCATTGTCTGGAACAAAATTATTCTTTACTCTTAGTAGTAAAATAAAAGGGATCAGAGAGGAAAGAGGCCCTGCAGTAACCTAAGAAATGTGTGTACTGTCACAGGAGCTTGCCTAGGCCAATGAGTTACCTCCAAGTCTTTGTGTCTGTGTGTCTTAGATTCAGGTTTTAGTGAGAAAAGTGGCACAGTTTTTTGTCTTAGGAAATTTGTCTTCCAAATGCCTATTCTCTCCCAGGAAATTATGTAGATAAATGAGATACATGTTATTGCTTATAAGCAGATTATGTTAAAACTACTAGGATAGTAATTAGTAGGAAAAATTATACAGGTCCTCTTTAGGCAAATGGCTTTTTCAAAAATCTAGAGAATATGCTTTCTTCCTATTTAGAAGGCAAGTTATTTTTTCCTCAGCTTGAATTTAGGCTGTGGTTTTAATTGCTATCTCTAAAACTATATTGCCGTAATATTAAGTTGACTAGAGTCACAGTATTGAAATGACGAATGTAAGTGTTGAACGTTATTCTGTTGCTGTTAATCGTGATAGCCTCTTAACTTATAGCTTTCATAATTAGAATTCCCTCTTTTTGTTTATGCATCATGATAAGCATTTTATTGCTAGGAATTGAAAATCAAGTGGAAAGAAATACACTATTTAAAGGGGCAAGCGTGAGCTTTTCTGGTCAGTAAGGGATAAGATAATAATGTTAGAATGTGACTTTTCTATGTGGCTTTCAGAATTTTTGTGTATGTGGTGTAAGAAGCAATAAATGTATAATAAGCTAGGATGACAGAGAACAGTAGAAGTTTTATCAGCTTGCATCTAAGTATTACTTAAGTTATGTCTGTAGGCCTATGAGAATGTAAAATATTCTTTGTCAGTTAAAGCTCTTAGGAAAAAAGGTCAAACACACAATCTTGGAATTTATTCCATCTAATATAGTTTTGAAAAATACATATAGGAAATACATTATTTTAATGTTTTAATGAATGTATAGAGTAAAATAAAACTCCAGTCTTCGTGAAGAAAAAATGCAGCAGTGTAAACTCAGAGAAAATGTCTCTGAGTCTCAGAGTCTCAAAGATGTCACAGAGAAAATGATAAAACCTTTCACTCTGAGATCTCAATTTTGAAGTGTATGGAAGGGATTCTGTTTTAGGTTGAGTGGCAGTCTCTGTCCTGTGTCTAGAAACAATATCTGGCATGCAGATAAAAGCAGTGTAATTGACAGCAGATGTGAATTTGTAGATTCAGTTCTGAAGTGAATTCATAAAGCATTTTTGCAAGAATGTATTTATGTCTGAAATTGCTCTATATATCAAATGTTAGAAGCTGTCAGACTCCAGAACTCAAAATGATAGCTTACGTATGTACTATGTTTACTTTAAAAAGAAACAAAACACATCCACACACATAAAATCAAGATATCTACCCAATTAAACTGACTGTTATCACATATTTTGTAGAACTTAATTAGATGTATATTTCTTAATGATGTATTAATTTGATCTAATTGCAATCAGGGGCTAATTATACTTTGATACTTAGATTAGGGAGATTTGGAGGACTGGTTTACATAGAAGGTAAGATGAATTAAATATGCATTGAAAATCAAATGTCCACACCTACATTGGATTAAATCCCGAGCAAAGGAGATAGTTATTTATATACACATAAGAGAGGATGTCTTGCTAGTTAAAATAATTCAAGTTTAAAAGACCGTTCAGTCTAAGAAACAAATCATTCTTCTGGGCTAAGGAATTAACTGTGGGAAGCAGTGGCATAAAAATATCTTGTGTATTTAAAATTAGAACTCATAACAGTTTTAAAAGCAGTTCTATCATAGGATGAAGGTGGCCAACATGATGCTGTAGGTGCCCAAAATGATGCTTTATGAATTCTGTATTTCTGTACACTGGTTTTGGAAAAACATTCTGAATATTTTTGGCATTGGAAGAAAATAAAAGAAGAAAAAACTGTTAATCTGAGGCTCCATCTTAGTGTATTTCCTCACATGCCACATACTATATGTGCAATGTATTCTTATATACAGAACCAGAGTCAATACAGTAGGATATAGTGTAAGGAGATATATGGAAGCCACCTCTACAGCCAGCTTTTTAGCAATAGAGGCTTTTTAGGTATATGAACGGTGTTATTCTTACTACCTACATTTACCGTGTTTGTAGCTGGGATCCAGAGAAGTCTTTAGCTCCTCATGCATGGCTGTGATACAAAAATCTTAGTAATGAAATCTTCCTACCTCCCCAACTGATAGTTGAAATAGATAAGCTAAATAAAAGATTCATCTTAGACAAAGAGAAGTAAACCTCTGTTATTTCATTGCTCTTCAAGAATCATTGTTATAGATGTGTTCTATATATAATGATAAAGAAGATCAGGAGTATTCCAAAATCCAGTAGTCAATGCTGAAAGATGTGGTCTGAAAAAGTTTTATGTAATGCCTCATAGTTAGTCTCAGTAGCATCAAGCGCGCTCCAAGACTCTGATTTTTACAAAACAGATGTGTATTCTATAAGCTGCATAAGTAGAAAAGCACAAAGAAAAACTGTGAAAAGTAACTGTGCTTTGGAAATGAAATTAAATTGGAGCCACACATGCACAGATAAAAACCCTACCCTTATAAAAAAAAGTCAAAAGAATTTAAATGCACATTGTATACTCTAGCTGATAATGTATATTGTTTCAGGCTATATTAATTTTACGTAGTTGTAACTAGTAACTCATTACATCTAGATTACAGAGTACTCCTTTACAAAGAGATTATTTATTTTTAATGTGCACTGAGTAATCATGCAGCTGTACCTATTTTTAGAAGGATTAGATGTCTTGCAAAGAAGTATTTTATCTGGCATAAATAGAGAATAAAAACTTTAGATATGCTGTAGGAGAGAAGGGGATTTTATATTAAACGAGAGTTGTTCTGAAGATTTACTTTACAGTGATAACAGATTATGCTAGATTACGCTGGTTTTGGCTGAGTCGTGAATGATGATAAGTAGTCTATGTAACATCTGATAGAATTACTGCATATTAATTTGCATTCTGTATTTGTTTTATAGACTGTGAGTGGATTACCAAGAGGAGGAATTCTAGTACTTGCACATTATTATTTGTTCCGTTTGTCTTATTGGAACATCACAACAGAAAGCAGAACTAGATAGAGCCTGTATCAGGTTAATATCATGGCTATCTACATGAAAGGGAAAGCAGACTTCCAGAAAACTTGTACTGATTCACCCCTAGATTACAGTGCTTTGATTACTTACAAACAGTGAGGGATGTCGGTCTGCCTTGCTCCCTCCTGCAGTGGCTATGTTTGACCAGTTGAATGTATAGTTGAGCTGTCACTGGCCTCCTCCTGAAATCTTGGGTCTTTTTTCTGTCACATAGGCAGTCACTCTTCTGTTCCCTGTAAATCCTCACTCTAGGCCACCTCCTCTTCCAGTAACACTGTAAATACCTTTCTTTCCATCTTATATCACATATAAATTGCAATACAGTCTTAAGAAAATCTACAGGTCAGTTCTAATAATTCTTCTTACTACTATTTCTATGGCTGTTTTTATGGGCCACAATAAAATCAGGGAAAAAGACTGAAGACTCTTTCTCTGAAAAAAGGGTTTTTCTGGAAAAATGGAGTTTAGTGACAGAGATATAGTAGCATCTTCTCCAGAAAGTAATAGTATCATCTACACAAAGCATCTAATGTTTTAATATAATAATTGTACCTTATCACTTGGTCACCATAATTAAAATGTAGCACTTGGCATGTACAGTACCATTACATTTTTGTCGTGGTTTATACCAATGACTACTCTGTATTAATCTAGCCAAAGATTTAGTTATATGAGCCAGAATATTTCACAGTAAATTTGATGCGGTTTATGTTCCTTAACTTTGAAAAAGTAAGTAGGAAAATATGAACCCAAAACAATAGGTCTCTAGTTCATGTAACTGACCTGAGATTTGACTAATAAATGGTAATTACTTACCATAAACTCTGTGGTAGGGTTTTTGCACTGCTGTGGTGGTGTCTTTAGAATATCACCCCAAACATTATATTGTCATGTATGCAGTGATTAGAATGTATAGTTTGCTAGATTTGAGCACATAACTTTTTTTAAAGATCATTATAGTTGATTGTATAGATAAGCATATGTTTCTTGCAGGTTTTTTTTATAGAAAACTGCTACTGTTAGGTTGCAAAACATGATAGCAAACTTTTTGGTTTCACTCTGTGGTGTTCTACATTCTCCAAGGAAGGCAAGGCCTCTTTTAGAGCTGTCACTCCCCACATTGCTGAATAATATAAATAAACCAGAATTGCTTTGCCTTCTTTCATGAATTAGTCAGAATTTGTTCACAGAGCACATCCTGGATTCTGCAAACCACCAACTGAAAACTAGCGGTAGACAACAGGACTGGAAATCAGTAGTATCGAGTCGCAGTCCTAATCTAGTGTCTGCAATATCATTTAATCTGCAATTTTTATTTTTTTTTTCTATGTATCTATAATGCTGCTTTCTTTCTCCCACACAGGGGACTTTTTTAGATCAGATTTTTAAAGCATTTGAATGTAAAAAACTGTTCTTTGAACCCTTCAGATTGTACCATGCCTACTACTTGCACTTGTCCCCGCTCCCTGTTATGTGGCAAGTACCATTGAATAAAAAAAGTCTACTTGTCCCTCTTGAGTAAGTTAAATTTACTGTTATCCATGATACCAATGGCAGGGCTTTGAGGTTGTTCATCTACTGAGGAGGTAGGTACTGATTGTGTTGAAGTCTCTCTGAGGTACGCGGTAAATTAACATCAGACACTTGGGGGCATTTGCAGCTGTGGAATAAGTAGTCTGATGGTACAGTGAGGAAATTATCTGTCTTACAACATTGCTTAAAGGTTGACATGTACGTTGAGCATTGCTGTGGTCTGTGAAAGCACAGAGAAATGAGTCCTGTTTTATTATTAAAATCAGGCTATAATATTTCTGTATAATTTATAAAAAGTATTTTTTTTTCTTATACAACTGTTTTTCATGACGTGTTAAAGTAAAACACTGCTATTAAAATCTAGCAGGTACCTTTAATAATATGCATCAAACCATCTAAATATGAATGGATACCCTAGGGTATGAGCTCTAAATCAGTTCATCAGAGATTACTAATAATGAAGCAATTAATCTGAGATGGGAAAAAAATATCACTTACCTTCTAGAGCTGACAAGGTGCATTTCAGTTTACTCCCCCCTCACTTCTTCCTTCCCTCCTTTTGGCAAAGCTGAGTTTTCACTCACAGCCATGTGTGTCAGCCTTACCATCTGTCAGAGCCTTAGCGCTGCCTGAAGAGACTTTACACGCACACATATATTCTAGCGGTTTAACTAGAATAGGTTTTATGCCACGTACTATTAAAGCTGTATTCAAACCTGTTTACATTTTATGTTATGCTTTTCCAAAGTAACAGTGACTTTAGGAAGGAAAAAACCCACCACAAACCAACTACCAAACAAACCCCCCAGTAAATCATGCAGTTGCAACATTCATGGCTCTTAATAAAGGCAACAAGATGATATAATTTAGGTGGTAATGAGATCGTTGTTATTTCAAAGCTTACACTGTAGTAACATACAAATCCAGAGACTAAATCCGATAAATAAGATGTGGTAATTGAGTACGAAATGAAGGTGTAAAGAATTAATGCTAATCTTCTGGGCAAATACAACTGCCATGTGGAGCTATGCATTATGTAGTTAAAGCTGCTATGCTGAAACAACTTGCTGTATCTGTGGTATAGTAATGAGTTCAGGTATTCCCCAGCTGGGCTGGAAGTAGGCATGCACGTGACTTGAGCCAACCTTTTCTATATTAGAATCGAGAGTCACTTTGGCAGGCAACCTGACTGTAATTGGCTGTGCTCAGCACCTTACCAGATGTGCTCAGCATGCATTAGAATCAGACTATTTTGTCTCTATGCAGGAAAGCACCACAGAAAGCCACTGGAGTTTTTGCCTGACTAAGGTTTCCAAATTGGCCTCTGGTCTGTTTTCACTCCTAAGAAATATGTCATTCCCCCACATATCTCTTTTTTCACAAATCTTTTTAGGCTTGCTCGTGTTTCATGTGCTGAATTGAAAATATTGTGAGAGTGAAATTGGCGTGTGGATTAGAAAAGTTCACCTCTGCATTTGTACGTGTTTAAGAATGATGTAGAGTGATTAAGATGATGATAGGTGATGTGGCAGTGGGTGTTTATTTTTCATGTAAAGGGCTGGTGATAATATGCTCCCTAAAGAATTTATTTTCTAGGGAAGTCTGTTTTAATTCTATCACCTCACAGGCCTGTCCCAGTCTTCATAGTGGTGGTTACTGAAAGCTAAAGGTTTTATTTGGACAATACTTTGGTAATTTTAGTTCATGTAGTCTTGACAAGTGTATCTGTGTGTAGTAACAGAACCTTACAGTGATTTGCAGGATTATGTTGTTTAAAAATAATTGGTACGAAGGAGAGCAATATATTTTATAGTGAGTAATGTGTGAGGTGTTAAGATTTGAAGTCTCTGAATCCCTGTTTTCATTTGGGAGTCCATTATTACTTCCCTACAAAACAATATACTGGAGTGTTTTTCTTTTTGTCTGCCTGCACTAAATCTATGAACAAAAGGTAATTGAAACTGCATTGCTCAGATAGATAGCCTTTGAATGTTCCCAGATCAAGAGATACAGCCTGTGTGTAGCTATAAGTAGAATAAAAAGGAACACTTTCAGCAATGTCTGGTAAAACTAGGAAGAAAATGCCCAACAATTTACTTAATTGGTAATAACAGTGAATGAAATAAGTGCCAATAAGAATCAGATTCTAATCTGTATTTATACAAATCCACACAATATGAGTATACCACAAGAAATTTCCTGGATAGCTTTGCTAAATGCCAGCATGAATAGCATGGACTCCAATTCCTAGTGCCCAATATGCTGATCAGATTTCCTATCACAGGTATGGAAGAGGCGAGGCTTTTGCTGTTGTACTTTTCTGCTGGCTCAGTTCCAGAGCGGTAGGCTCTGTACTAGTGCTAATCTGGAGCTACTGTAGTGGCTGGATCTTTGCAGTTGGTTTCACTTGTAGTGCTTGAAGACTGTGTTTTCTCTATGTACTGTCTTTTGAGGGCAGAATTGGCTTTTAACCTTTGAGATAGCTTTTTAATATGCAAGTTGATTAAATGCTAGATCAGAGACGATAAATAACTAAATAACAAAATTATATCAGACTGAGTTAACTGTTGGTTGTTGTGAGAACTCACTCTTGCCTCGTGTAGAAACTTTGACCTTTGACACAGAGCTAAGTGCTTGAAAGAGTTCGTTATCAGAATATGTAAATATTTAAATTCATTTTTTCTGCAATGTAGCATTGTCAGAGTGTATGTATTCCATGACTAACTAGCACTGAGGATTTAACTTTTCTTTTCATGACTTTCTCCCAATAAGTTTACAGATGTTTGTGTTCTGCAAGTTTGTTTGAGCCTGTTATCAAGAAACAGATCATATCACACAGCTGTAAAGAGCAGCGAGTGCCTTTATACCTATTAATTTTACTCCCTGAAGATTACTTAAAAAAATTGAACAGAACTGTCCTAGTTTCTTTCCATTTGCTTAACTGTGTGGGGAAAAGGATGCATTCTTTCCACCTCCTGCCTTGCACCTGGTTTCTCAGTTCCTCTCCCATGTGGAGTTCACACTTGCTGTAACCCTCAGAGGCTGTAAGAGTGAGATGCATTAGTGCATTCAGGTCATGCAACTACCTACTAAGTATTACATAAATCACAGTATGTCTTCATGAAGCCCTTTTATGGCTTATTTGAAGTGCTGTGGGGGGAAAAAAACCAGAAGACAGTGTCCAGATATGAAGTTTTTTTGACAAGATCTGTCTCAGAGATGAAAGTGACAAAGATGAAGCAAAAGAATGTCACTAGATTAAAAAGTCTTAACAAGACAGTTTTCAGAATTAAAACATGATAAGGGCTTCTTTAGATCCAGGAAGAAGCTTTATTTCTTTGGAAATACTGGATTAGTTCTAGCTGCTGTTGCTGGCCCTTTTTATTTACAGAAATGATTTTCTTATATTTTAAACATACGATGCCAGTATAATTTTTCTTCAACAATTTGATGTTCAGTAGAGACATATTTCCGGAGAAGCATGCCGCCTTGCTTGGAAACTAAAACCAAGCCTTGAAAAGCCCCACAGCCCTCTCAGAACTTTTGAGAACTTTCAGGTTTATACAGATCTAATCACAGTTGGTTGCTGTCATTTTTACAGTGTACCAGTTCCCAGCTTGGTATGTGTTGGAGGGGCTTCCCCTTTTCCCAGTGTCCTGAAGTTTATCAAATTCAAGGGCAAAGAAATTAATAAATTAATTTCAACTCTGAGAGGAAAGGAAAAAAAAAAAAGAGACAACTTAGACACATTCCACAACTGTCTTCAAACACCACTTTAGTGAAGAGATAACTGTATTCTATACAAATTTAGTATAGAGAAGAATTCTTGTGTATATTTCAGCTGAAATTTGACCCCCAGGCTACACAGCATTCCAAGGCCTCACAGTCATTGCCAGACCTTGAGACATGGATGACAAGCTACTAATAACAACTTTAGTCTGGCAGGTAAAAATAGCAAGATGTTGGACAGATAAAAAGGGATCTAAACTGAGTAGTCTGTTTACATCTCTCACCGAAGTGAAAGCAAAAGCAACAACGTGAATTGTGGGTTTCCTTGAGATAGGTATGAGAATATTGATGTTCAATAACTTTATTAGTGATTTGGGGAGAAGATCAGATAACAAAAGCAACAGCATTTGAATACAATGTACAGTCATCTCTAGGATGCGGAAAATCAATCACAGTAAGGGAAAGATTTTAGTATTAATGAATCTATGTATAAACTGCACATAAATGTTATGTTCATTTCTGTAGACCTGCTTATCTAGTTCTTTTGCCTAATGCAATGTGCTTCAAAATCATTTTAAATCAGAGCTTTCTGACTGAGAATCCTAATGGAGTCAACACATAAGGACTCATAGCAGGTAAAAAAAAAAATAATGCTATCTGCAGATAGTGCTGGGAGTTTTACCTCAATGTGGCAGGTTAACATCACTCTGCGAATGACAATTGATTCAACCTGAAGCTGGGAAATGCTATAGTCTCACTTGTGACTGGGAAACTAAGAAGTAAAAACTGCATTGGTGGTATAAAACAGGGCAGTATTAACAGCTTTTACCAGTGGCAAAAAACTCATTCTCACACCCAGGAGGTGTCTGGGAGCTGACAGCATCTGTGTCAGGTCAGATATCTCACAGTTCTGTGTGTTTCCATTTTCTTATTGTGGGGTTACTCAGTGCTTTGGAAAATTTCAGCCATTTCTTGAATAAAACTAAAGGAACTATATAGCAAAGGTTAATAAAATCATAAAGGTCACAAAGAGGTAAGGTAGCTTCCCACAGAAATGATAGTGTAAGATAACGCAGGTGTAAGGTTTATAACAAACTAACACTAGTGGTTCTTTAACTTACACATAGCTTTAAGTAACCTCTACAACCCCTTGCTTATTGTGGATATTTAGGATTTATGAAAAACACATAGATTATTTCCTAAAAGAAGAAATCTGCAAGAATTCTTCCTATGCTGATAAACACAGCGCTTCTGGGTCAAGATTTTACTGCTGCAAATTGGAAAGTATTCATAGGAAATGGCAATGTCTGCTTTCTTTCTTTGTTCCCAAACTCTTTCCTAGGCATCTTCTACTGACCATTGCTGGAAACTGGGTACAGGGCTAGACAGATCTTTGACTAGGTTTTGTACGACTGCTCTTTGACAGCCATGTTGTGTCTACTAAGCCCAGACTCATTGGGCTATTGGCCAGAAGGTTAGGAGACTTTGATTGTGTCTACATCAACGTGTAATTCTGCACAGTAGGAGAGGATCAGTACTTGGAAGCTGAGGCCCTTACATCAATAGTATACATTACTCAGGCTTCTTCTTTGGACTAGATTTAATTTTAACTTCTGTACTGGATGTCCCCATCAAATATGCGATCGTGCTGTATTTGATTCAGTATTAGGGAATATATAGTGGTTTGTGGAGTCCTAAAGCAGTGCTTCTGGTTTGATTTCACGTGGAGAGAATCTAATTTGTGCTCACGCAATCCATCCGATGTGTTAAACTAATGCACAGTAAGTGGTGACAGCAAGGGATTTGTTTGAAAATTACACTGGTACTCTGAACCAAAAATATTAATATAGATTAGTTCAGCTTTGTCTTGATGTTTCTTGCAGGGAGATTTTTCTTTCTGTTTGTATGGACGAGATGTTGGTAATGGCCACTACTTCTGAGCGAGTCTTTTCTGGTATGTGGGGCTCTAGCTAAACAAAACCAGAATTTAGTTATTTAGTGTTATTAATGTGCATCTTTAATAGACTTTTGTGTAGAAATGACAGAATTAATTATGTTGGATATTATTGTAGACCAAGTTTGTACCCAGTGTGCTGAAGTCCATTCTCTTGCTTGAAAATGGAAGAAGAGATTTCAGTATGACAAAAACCCTGACTGAAAAGTGAAGAATATATTCAACAAAATGGTGATGTGAACATTTTCTGCTTGTATTTGTGAATAACATCTCTGTCACGTAACAGAGATAGCAGTCTGATAACAAGGATACAGGTGCCACAGAACAGATCTGCTGAAGCTTGTTTGCATTTGATGTGCTGCTGTTTTCTGGGGCAGGCAGTATAAGGCAGTGACATTTGTGTAAGGCAGGGCATTTGTGAAGTGTAGGAAAAAAGTGTGAGGCCATGAATGCTGGGGAGACAGGGTCCAAAGCAAATTTCCTTTGGCTTCTGTGTAGGTGGAGGATGTTGGGATTTCCTTCTGGCATTGCAGAGCACACTGGTTTGGGAATTGGACAGACAGTTGGTTGTTGTGGTACTGGGAGGAAGACTGTGGATTCCTGCTGCTTTGAGGGAAAGAGCCTTGTCAGTTGTATTTGACCTTTACTGGTGGCTCCTGGTGTGTTTTTGCAGGCAGTGACACTTCAGTACAGGAAACTAGTATGTGGGATCTCATCTTGCTGCAAATGTCAGTGTCATGTTTACATAGCTGAAAGGATTGTTGGGGCAAAAATTTCACTAGTGACTACTGTTCTTTGGTCTTTCCCAGCTGTCTGTCCTTTTCAAGTAAGGTCCTGAGGAGATTTAATTATGGAAATGATCAGGTGCAGACATACTGAGCTTTTTTAAAAACTGGAGAGCAACACTTTGTATAATTAATTAGATATAATGGGAGTAGTCTGGGAGTAATGTATTTTGTGTTCTTTGTGCACAAAATTGCATAGCTGAAGCAGATGGCTAATAATTTTCATCTCTATCAAAAAGTATAAAGTCATGGCATTTGTTGGCCCTCCATCAATGAGACAATAGATACCATGGGATTCAAGCCAGAACTAAGTATTTCTGTTTGAAAAACCAGCGTAACCTATGTGATTAAATGTCAGCCATTCAGACAGAGATGAAAAATTTGTATTCACAAGAGGTTTTCCTTTTTTTTATTTTTTTAAATAATGAAATTGTTTTTCATACTGTGTTTTGAGAGAGTTGTGACTGATTTGAGAGGCTTATTTAAGGACTTCTTCTGTGTGACACATTACTGCTTGAAATCTTTGGGAGTATATTATCATCTATTGTATGTCATTTTGGATTGTTTAGGTACAAAAAATGTGAATTCTACCTTTTGGTTGTTGTTTTCAGGTCTTTTTTTCATTATATACCAGTGTTAGATTTAACTGAGAGTTAACCACGTGAGATGATGAATCTCACAAAACACTTCAAAACACTTCATACAAAACACTTGCTGACCAAAATGAATGAAAACCTTCAACATCCAGTGAAGTCAGTGAGAGCCAAGAATTTCCTCTAAAGATATGTCTGGTAAATTTTAGATTAGAACTTTCTCTGCAAACTACACCCTATTCCGAGTCTGTGTGTCCAGATTTTTTACTGATTAGTCAAAGATCTAGAGCTGACCTTAGATTTAAGAAAGCTAGGTATTTAGATCTTAATCCATGATTTGCAGCAGGTTTATGTTCGCGTTAAGGAGAATAAGATGTTCACTAGTTGCAGGACCTTCAGTTGGATGATGTAAGGAGGTTTTCAGGTACAAAACATATTTATTTGTATGTAGTAAGTCCTCCTATCATTCATTCAACTACACAGACAGAATTTGCAGCAACATCCAGGATGTAGTCCTATAATAACTTTGTGGGGTTTTTAAACAAAAAAATGACGCATATCACTGGCTCAGTCTAAATAATACCTTGTTCCTAAAAGCTTTTCCACATTAGACTATTACACTCTAATGATTATGGCTGTACTTTACATACAAATACTGTCATAATTTAGAGGTGAAAGAACAAGTCATGCATTTATAAGTCTGAGCTAACTGTAGATTTTGAAAAACAACCTTTTACCAACTTATTACCTTATTTGATGCACGAATGAGTCATCTTTTGCAGTAATGCTCTTTGAATGAGGTAAGATAACACCCATACAGTGCATTGGACCTACTCATATCTAAATATTGGGGTACTGCTGTACACTTTTGTATGGATTGTAACCATATGGTAGTCTCTTCTTTTTACAATGCATGATAATCAGCTGAACATTTCATGCATAACAACATGGTGTGTCTGTTTAATGGAGCAGAATAAAATACTTCTGTTTAAATGGGTAATTTTGCCTTGTTACTGAAATTCACCTTGCTGTTAGTACAGTTGCATATTATGGGAAAGTATTTGTGGATGTTTGAGCATAAGAGAAACTTTACAACTTTTGGGGTAGGTGGTGTTCTAGGAATGAAATTCATTTCCATCAGCATTTAAAATATAAAAGAAAGGAAAACATAATGGAAAGGCAGCAGTGCTTATTAAAACTGCAACTGTCCTTTCATGAAAGACTGGATTTTAAATATTCTATGCTAGTAATTTTTGTGTGTCTTTGTTAAAAATGGGATATTTAATGTGAGTGTGAGGAGAATTTTGAGCTAGATACCAAGGAAAATTTGAAAAATTATTGTTAGAACAGAGCTATTGGGAAAAGGGGAAGCAAATGCTTTTTAAAAGTTATCAGAAATGTATTTTTACCCCACTGTGGAGGGGGGTTTGTTGTTTGTTTGGGCTTTTTTGTCAAAAGAGTGATTGGATTGGGTATGCTGCTATCTGTTCTACTAAAGAGATGAAGTTAAGACATATGGGAATTCATTTGACTGAACTATAGGTGTTGAAATGGCTCCAAATTCTATTAAAACTTGCACACATTCGCATTTCCGGACAAATACTGGACATCACCTATTCCATCCCAATAGAGCCTGTCAAGAGGCATGACAGCTGGTGTAAAATGATAGTTCCTTTTACGTAAATGGGGAAGACGTTCTGATGCTCTTGCTCCCCTTGATTGTAGAATATGGGGCACAATTGTCTGTGTGAAGTAGAAGAAAGGGCTTTTCTGAAGACAGACGTAATAAAGGAGGCAGGAATGAAGCTGCTACAGATATTTCACTTTTAGTGACCTAGGAAACAAGGAGTAAGATGATGATGGGTGAAAAAAAGGAAGGAAGGAAAGAATGAAAGGAGGAGAAAGGAGTCTTTAAACAATGCAGAGTAGAAAAGCTATATGAATACAAAAAAAATTAAAAAAGACGCTAACCCAAAAATGTCAACTCTGGCTTATAAGAACTGTGTTGCTAGAAGCAGAGAGAGTATGTGCAGGAATATGTGTCACTATGTGCTATATACTTGCCTTTCTATGCTTTTCTTGGAGTTTTTGGTCCTAGCTGTTGATGGAATAGGACATGAGACTAGATGGCTTTGTGCAGTGACCCAGGAAGGGCATTCTTGTATTCTTGTTACATTTTGCAAGAGTAGTTGAGAAGGCAGAAGCCTGAAAATAACAAAAAAGAGGCAGCATTATGATAAGCAAAATGCATCCGTATAGTTTGATTTCAAATTTGCTGCCTGAGGATGTGGTTTGGAAACTGACCAAAGGAAAAAGAATGGCATAGTCTGAGTTTTAGTATGTTCTACCCTCAGGCAAATTATATCATCCTGCTACAGGAATGATAAATACAGAACAAAAAATGCAGGCCAACCTCACCCAAGATACAGAGGGGATACTTATGTCAGTGGATATGCAAAGTGTATGTTGCATGTTGATTAAAAAATATTAACATGATTCCCTTATTCTCAGCTGAGCTCCTGATGAAACTGTGATGTGCTGGTGGGAAGGCTTCTGTAAAGGTCTGCCTGCCACCAAAGAGTAAGCAAGATCCTACTGTGTCAAGTGTAGTTCAGCTGTCTCTATGTGTACTGTCAACCATACCCTTATGGAATGGAGTTTTTTCTTGGCCTTTGTTAAAAATGTTTCTAGAGTTCATTTCACTTTGCTGTTGGAGTGGATCAAATAATATTAAAGGTGAGAAATTAAAAATATATTTCCACTGTCTTTTACACATATCTTTACATGCAGAATTAAGTTCTCGCGTCTATAAGAAATATAAGTTATTTAATACATACAACCTTTATATGTACACCTTACATGCATTTTTAATAAATAAAACTAGTAATAAATGTCATGTACATATATACACACTTGCTAATAAATATTTGTATTTATTTATAGAAGATGGTAATTGTTTCCAACCTGTATCACTCTCTAGTATCCTGCTTCTCTTATAAGTGCTGCACTTGGGAAAGAACAAGCCTGGATACCAGTACATACTGGGACTGACTGGCTGGAAAACAGCTTTGCAGAAAAAACCCTTTGAGTCCTGGTGGACACCAAGTGTAATGTGAGCCAGCAAAGAAGATAAATAACATCCTGGGCTGCATAAGGAGGAGTGTTGCCAGCAGGTTGAAGGATATCATCCTTCCCCTCTATTCAGCTCTAGTGAGGATGCAGCTGGGGTTCTGGGTCCACTTCTGGGCTCCCCTCATATAAGAGAGACAGGGACCAAATGGAGAGAGTCCAGCAAAGGGCCACAAAGATGATTAAGGGACTGGAGCATCTCTCCTATGAGGAAATGCTGAGAGGTCTGGGACTATTCAGCCTAAAAAAAGAGAAGGATCAGGGAGAACTGTAGTAATAAGTGTGAAGGGAGGGTGCAAGGAACCAGGCTTTTTTCAGTGGTGACCAGAGGCAACAGGCACAAACTGAAATACAGGAACTTCCATCTGAACAGGAACCACTTTTTCAGTGTGAGGGTGACCAAGCACTGTCCCAGGTTGCTTGGGGGTGTTGTGGAGTCTCCATCCTTGGAGACTATTCAAAAGCTGTCTGAAAATGGTCTTGGGCAAGTGACTCATGGCCAAGTGAGCATGTCAAATTAGTGAACAGGAGCCAATGAATGACAGTGAGTTTGTTGTGATTATTTGGGACAGTGCTCAGATTTCTTCTGATACAAAGGAAGACACATGCACAGTCATACTTTCTCTCATTATTGTGGTACATCTGAATGTAAAGGATATAACTTACAGTATTTTACTGCAATAAAGATAAAACCCTGATTTTTGTAAGGCTAAAGTGGCAATTTATTACAGTGTAAAAGAAATTTTCTGTAAGCTTAATTCAAATAGTTGAGAAGAATGCAGGTCATAAAATTAAATTTATTTTTGAACAAGTATAAAAATTCTGTAGATGACTTTACATTTAAGAAGAATAAACCAGCCTGAAGACCATAATTAACTTCAAGGGCAGTTTGGCAGACATTGGAACTAATACACTAAAACATTTATTTTTCTTGTCTTGTAGATATACATGTCTGTCTCTGAACAACAAGATGCACTGTAAGAGGAAGAAGCTGCTGCTTTTGCATAGAGACCAAGAGGACAAGTGCCAGACAAATGAGACAGGGGGAGAAATAAGGTTGAGGGTAGAGAGAAATATATAAACCGAAAAACAAAAAATCCAAAATTTACCATGCCGCAATGAAGAAGAAAAGTGGAAAACTACTGGGGGCTTACACATCTATCCAGGAAAAAAACATGAAGATACAATTCCAAACTGCATGATTTGTTTTATTGAAAATCCTGTGATGATATTTAGCGGCTTTTTTTTTGTGTAGAGCTATAGAAAAGTTGAGACTGCTTTGTGTCACCCATCTGTCCCTCTCCCTCACCAAGGCTTCAGCATCCTTTCACACTGGAAGGGGAAAGTGTGCGAATCTGTGGTTGACTCAAAGGTCTTTTTTTTTATCTCAAAGGTCTTTTCCAACCTTACGATACTGTGATACTGTGATACCGTGACTAAAGCTGACATTGCAATGATTGGAAGACTGTTCAGTAGAAATCAATGGATGCAGACCTTTTGGGTTTTGAAAATATAAATTAAACAATGTTGCGAATCTGAAATGAAAAGTGAAACCTATACAGTAACAAACCAAAATGGTCTATAGTTGGGAAGTTAATAATGACTTAAGGGTTTTTTTGTGGGCTAAGAATCCCAAAGTGCTTTTTTTGTCAATAAAAAGTTGAGAGGACAAAAGGTTGCAGAAAAGGTTTAGGGTTTTTTTTAAAGGTTTTAATATGCAACACATTTCATGACTTGGAAACAAATGATCCTTAATTTCACCAGCTCTTTGTGCCTGTAAGTAAACTTCAGTTTCAAGAACAAATGAGAAAACTGGAAGAAAATATAAGGCAGTGTAGGACCAACCTTCTGAGATGTTATAAAAATGTACTGTGTATTCAAAAAGACAAGGTATACACTATCTTTGATTTTATGTCAGGATCTGCTCAAGAAGTATTGTTTCTGTTTATTTTCCTTCTTTTCCATCCTCACCTATTTATGCCGTTCTACAGCTTAAGACTAGAATCTGTAGGACAATCAACAGAAATGGAAATTGGTTGTCATGTGAATTTATTTTTGTTGCAATTTATTTACAATGTACGCATGGAAAGTTGAAACTAATCAGTCTGCACGCCACAGTGAGTGCTCTCAAGTACCTATACTTGACTTCAAGTTTTCCTCCACAGATTGTGTTTTCTTAGATGCATTGATCTAGAATGTGCTAGCCTTTCTTAATGAAAGAATTAAAAAACATGAGTAGCCTTCCACACTGCTTTAATTCCAGTTTCCTTTCCTATTGCTGCTCACGTTTGCTGGTGTGGAAGTGGCTGCTGTAAGGCTTTGCAGGGAACAGCAGGCAAAGAACTTCGGTCACCTAAAAACGCATTTTATTTTTCATTTTGTTTGTCATGCGAAACTGGGTAAGAAATCTTCTGTCTGGAGGGGAAGTGGTATTTCTGTTTGCAGTGGGCTCTGATTTAAAGACAAGATGGAAAGAAATAGTCTTGCATTCTTGATTTCACTTTTTCTGGGACTACACATATATTTTATTAGAAAGAAGTGCAGCTCGGTCTGTACCAATCTAGATGGTTTCAATTGGAACCCATCTGCTGCTGTCAGTGGAGTTGCACCGAAGTGAAAATAGGATCTCAGAATGCAACAGGTTTGTTAAGTGTAAGTAACTATGGTATTTTCTGGTATGAGGATTCTGCCCTTTCTCTCCAGAAATAGGAAGAAATAGATTATTTGGTTTTGTAACCCATCCCATAATAAGTCTTTTGAATAGGGAAAATGGAGGAGAGGTAATTTTAAGCCTTGTCTGTAACCCACTGTGCTGGGCCGAGGAATTAAAGGGAAGTAATCTACAGTCTAAGTAGAAACTAAAGACCCATTGTTCCAGGGCTTAGCAAAGAGATACTATTCTGTATAATTATTTCTCTTCAGGTTGATTGTCTTCCATCCTCACACTTTCACATAGAAATAAAGAGGGATATTTTTCTTAGCAGTTCTAAAGGAACTGAAGACAAAGGTAAACTCAAGGCTTTATGATTTACTCCAATTGTATCAAGCACTCAGAGTAGTTACAAGAAAAGTTGTCTAAAAATCATCTGTTGAATATGTTAGAGACACAGACAAGTTCTACCTTTTCTTTTGTTAAGACCAACTGCATCTATTTTTAGAAAGTGTGACAGGTAATACAAATAAATTAACTTAGTACATGTCCCATTTAAGTAAAAAGTAATTAAACTCATTATTTAGTTAAACTAAATACTTTTTAGAGACTTGGAAGATTTATTCAAAATACTGACATGAAAACTTGTATAATTCATAATTCTGTGTCTTTAAAAGTCACTTCAAGTGTTTCATGTGCTTTACACTTTCAGAGAATAAAATCTGCATGATGAATGCAAAGTGTACATTACAACTTCAAGAACATCCCAAGACTTCATTTCTGTTTGACAAAACCATGGTAAAGTCACATTCATCAAGTGCATCAGTCAGTGTTCTAGCAGGCACCACTTCAATGGTAATAAAAAATTATAGTGCTTACTAAGCAATAGGCAAATGGTTTAACTTTGGTCTTTTAGTTTTATAAATCACTGATTTGATTCCATCAGGAATTTCAAATTTAGGCAAAGAATAACATTCTCTTTTTTGCCTATGATCTTTGTACAAACTTTATGTTTGTACTATTTTAAAAACATCTTGATTCTGAATGTTTTGGGCTACCTTAATAACAGCTAACTAAGCCCAACTCAGACTGTTTAAGCCTTATAAGCTTAGGTGATCCTTTAACAAGTGCTTTTGTGGTTCTTCATTTATTCAGTGTAGTGACTAGCCATGCCATTCAACTGCCTTAGATTTCCTGGCCCATTTGATAAGATATTAATTTAAAACAAGGCCAATGGGTTTTAAAAGAGAAGTAATGCTTTAAATTATACAGTGTGTGTTTTTATTGCTCTTGGAAAGGGATATGTTGACATTTCCATAAAGGATTTCTTTCTTATAGAAGTCTATTTTTTCTTTAAGAAAACGGTAATCAAAATGTATGGTTCATGTCATTATTTAGTAACTATTTTGTAGAATTGTATTCTTCTAAGCCTCATTAATCGTATTTCGTACTGGTTTGCCTTGTTTAGTGTTAAATCCCAATACCGGACCTATTGAACTTTTTTTCTTACATTTCTTCTTAAAATGGGTTCTGGCCTAGGTCTCTTACATGTACAGCTCCTGATGTGCAAACCAATGCATTTGCATAGTCTTACACAGAGCAATTTAGGGCATTATTAACAGTAATCTGAGCTTTTTAGTAAAAGAGCATAACCTTTCAATTTGACAGGCTGCACCAAGGGGCAGATGGCAGGAGTAAAGAAGCACATTCTGTGGGGCTATTTCTGTGTTTGATAATTATATTACACCAAATACTGCCTGCATCTTCCTGTGGCATGTTAGTATATTACTTCTTGTTTATATTAAGGAGAAAGTAGAAATACTTTTTTCAAGTATTGGTGACACATCTGGATGGTGACACATCTGCTGAGTGCAGACATTGCAAATGCATCCTGTGTGTAAAGTGAAGCTTTCAAGTGGGTCAAGGTGTGCTCAGCATGAGTTGCTACATACTGTCTTCAGCTGTCCTCCTGTCTGCTGCTATCTCCTCTCTGCCTCTGCCTGGCTGCTTATTCTACCTCTTGATGTTATTAATAATTGTTTGTTGTCAGGGCTTTATGTTTTCTGATGAGACCATATTAACAAAATGACATTCACTTTGGACTGTAGGACAGCAGGAGAGGAAGAGGAAGGCTTTTAAAAAAGCAGGTTGTTAAATAAAAGCTACCCACTCTTTATGATTATAGGTAAAAACATGCATTTCTAAGAAGATCCATCAGATCCATATATTATGAGGTGTGAGGAAGACAGTCTACAATAACTCTTGAGAAGAATTATGTGTTTGCAATAAAAAATTGCTCAGTGTTGAAGTATTCTTCTATATAAAGGTATGTTGGGGATTTTTCTAACTTCTCGGACATTGGCGGTTTTTTTTCTTTTTAAATTGGGACATCTAATTCATGTGTGATAAAGTAAGTATGTGTATGAACCCATTCAGACTTATTAGATATTTCCAAAATTACAGGACTGTAAAAATACCTAAAGCATTTGATATGGAGTTTTATCTTAAATTTGCGTGCAGTGTCTTTATTCAAAGGAAGAGAAGTGGCTGGCTGAGTGGGTCATTTTTTTCTTGGCATGCTGAACATTCAGCTGTAAACTGAAAAGCATCAGTTTTTTGATGTATGAAAAAAGATGTGGGGTTTCTGTTGCAATATTTTTCCAGTGTTTTCTAAGCAATTCAGTTCTTGACCAAGTTTTTCAAAACTATGTGTTAATATCTTTAATTTCAGAAAGAACTGATCATAGAAAATGTTGAAATTTGTTCCTCTCAATCCAGAGGTTTTCAGAACTGGATATCTTATCTGTAATTGATTTATGAATTATCAACTCTCTTGTGGATAGAGATCTTCAGTGCTTGGCCTCTGCTTCAGATTCTGATGAGATTGCTTTAATTGCTAGTACAATAAATAACTTTATTGTTATAGGCACATATACTCTTTTGCATTATCCAATGGGTGGAGACAACTTACTGAATATGCAAATGCCAATAACCAGCCAGCATATACAAATGTAACTGATGTAGATTAGTTTGCTGTATGCATAAACAAGGTGTATGAGCAACTCTGCTGATTAACAACAGGAGAAGAGCTCCAAAGCTTATTAGCAATAAATAAAAAGCAGCTTTGGTCTACTGGATTGTAATAAGTACCGTTATTAGTTTTTCCCTTCCCACTTGGTGTTGTGCTTTTGTGCTCCTGTGCTTTCTGATGGTTCATGCTTTCTTAATTTATGGAGATGTTAGTTAAACTGGTCAGATTATTCCTCTGCCTTTTGTTTAAAGAAAACATGTTCTTCCTTTGCTCCAAAACGTGAGGGGGATAGAAAAATAAGGACATAACTATGTTATCTGAAGACAGTAGTGTAGTTACAACTGTAGTGTCTGGATGTGTGGTGCATATTGTATTTATATAGCAGTGATTCAGAACAGAAGTTGAAAATATAGTATTTCTTTTGTATTATTGTCCTAGCTACAAAATGTATATAATTGTGTTTGCTTTTCCATGCCTGCATTATCATACTTATCATAAATAAATCTTTCTTCTGTTTCTTTACCTTGTTTCTCCTACCAGTTGTATCTTCTCTCTCAATAGGGTACTGTAGAGACACAGTGCTGACTGTGCTGCAGCAGAGGGGGAGGAGGTGCAGCAGCAGGTACTGCCCCCCCACATCTGACTGCGCATGTGGAACCAAGGGGTTCAGTCAGAGGTCATTCTGGCAAGGGTCTGTTGAACTGCCAGTGACCCTAGAGCCCCCAGCCCCAATTCCAGAACCTTCACAAAGCTTCTCTGTGCATGCGCCAATTTGAGAACTTTCACAGCAAGACCACTCCTCATGCTAATGGAAGGGGCATGGACTTGTCTTATAAATAGAAGCCTGCCAAGATGCAGGGTGTTGTGTGCCCACCACCCCTTGGAATCAGTCTGAGAAGACGCTGCAGAACAGCAGGACTACATGCTCCTGAAGACCACGTTTTACAGAGGCCCATGGAGTGATGACTATTTTCCTCAACCCCTCCCCACCCCCTGCCACCTTATTCCTATTTCTCTCTCTTATTCCTCTCTCTCTCTCTTTATTCCTTTCTTCTGTTCTTCTTGGCACTCCTGTACATCGGATCACATCCGAGTTGTGTTGTTTTGTCCAGCTGCCTTGAGGGTATCAGATTGGGATGTGAACAGATTGGGATCTGGTTTTTAGCAACTTTTGCTGGTTTGGCCATGTCCAAAATCAATACTGAGTTGATGTTCTGGCCGTGCCCAGAATATTGACTGATTCCATATTTTGACTGTGTCCAAAATATTGGTTTGTTGTTTTGGCTGTGTCCAAAACAAATATTGAGTTTGCTGTTCTGGCCATGCCCAGAATACTGCTTTGCTGTTTTGGCTGTGCCCAAAATAAACATTGTTTGGATTTAACCGGGGAGGTTTATCATCTCCAATTTGCTGTGCAGACATCAAAGAACCTGTCGTCCACCCCTACCTCCCCTTTAGAAAAAGAGTAAACTATAGTTCCCATTGCATATTTCATAAAATTGCAATTCAGCTGTTGTTCTTTGTCCAGTCCTCTAGTGTATTTAAATTCAAATTCTCAGTGTTCCAAGGACATGACAGGATGTGAATTATGATGCAATAGAGTGGTTATACTTATGGAGTATAAGTCTAGAAGTCAAGTACCATTAAATGCACAAATGTGTGAATGGTTATGCCATAAGTTGTATATTGAAATGTTGTGTGATTGTAGGTTGCCCCAGTGATATTCTTTATTTAAAAAATAATAGAGAAAGTTCAGGAACAATTTATTTTAAATTATTTTAAAATTACTTTGTAATTCTAGGTAAATCATTGTTTTAAATTGAAAAATAATTAAATGGGTTAAAATGATGAAATACCTGTTGTCTAATGTAGGTTAACACTAAAAGACCTATAAATGGTTTTAGATGAAAAAGAGTGTAGGTGTGCATTTTCAAATCTAATAGGATTACTGTATTCTGCAAGATGAGAGTCCCTCAAGTCTTTCTAAATCTTTACCTTCTTCTCATAGGCAGAAATTTCCAAAAGGATCTGAGGATTTGGAGCATCCAGTCATATAAGTGGTAAAGAGAACAGGGTCTGCAATCTTTTGTTATGTTTTTTTCTTGTGCTGGCTGTTAAGAAGTTGATCAAAGTGACTTTGCAGTCGAATAGTATTTTCTAATTTTCTGTTAGTAAAAACATTATTGTAATGCCCAATATTTAGAGCTGTGTAAGATCTAAAATACGGTTTATTTACAGTCCTCAAATGCTTTATACCTAGTTTAAATATTAGAATTTGGACATTTTTGTTACCTGTTTAAATTCCCAGTCCACCTTCATGTTCCATGGTCTTGATGAAAGTGCTCCATAGCAGTGTGCCTAGAGCTGTTTTACAGCCTGGAAGACAATAAACAAGGCTTTCCAGCTTTGTAGAATTTCAGAAAATTTAATAGAATTTCATAAATGCTTCTTGGAGCATGAAGTGCCTTTGATACAAGTCTCCCTTACGTTTCCTCCTCAGACGAATCTTGACCATTGCCAATTTAAGCTGTATATTTAAAAAGCTGAACTGGAAAATTTTTTTCACAATTTCTAATTCCAAGTGTAAAGATGGTGGCAGAGGTCACTGAAAAATGAAATTTTTGTTCCCTGTAGACTTGCAAGAGTTCATAAACTTGGTTTGTGGCTATATGAGATTAAGCAGAGATCTACAATTTTTTTTGATAGATCTAAAATACGATCTCCCTTTTGACATGTTACACTATGCAACATTCTGTTATGTACAAATAATGGCTTTAAGGAGAAAAGACGTAAGTCCTTTCTAAAAGTGTGGGTTAAATATTGTGCTATCACGAAACTGATTTTGTTTCATTCTGATGGTTATGAGTTCTGTCAGAGAAAAGTATTTGACAACTGTAATTGATAGCAATGTTTAAGTGGGCAGGGGTTACCAAGACCTCCTTTTTTTGATTTTGTATGGTAAGTCAGAGAACTATGAAAAATTAAGCCTCTTTTAAGTTATGCTTTTTTAATACTTTTGAAAGAGTATGTCTTACTGTACCAAAAAACAAAAGTGTGTTTACCTTACACAAAATGAAATGCAAAATACTTTGAAGTCCTAAGTTTGAAATACAACAAATTCAATGGGTGGTAGTTTCACTATCCGTCAGCAAAGGCTTACTCAATAGCTTCTCATAGTAGGAAAAATGATGCTGAGGTTGCAGATGATTGATCAGTGAGGATGATCAATGCAGCTCTGGGGCTGGAAAGTAAAACTTTGAGCCCTACTGTAACTCACATACAATAGTTTCTGTGTTAGGTAACTTTGTAGTTCTATGCAACCTTAATTTAATTAGGAAAATGGTCTAAAGAGGCAGAATAGCATCACTGGATCAATTTGATGTGTGTGAAAACTGCAACATAGAAAAATGAAGGAGGAAAAAATGTACCTAAAGCTTTGTGTTTAAAAGTGACAGGTTCAGAAGCAAGAGCACGACTTTAAAAAGTATTTTGAAGTGCTTAAAAGTAATATCTGAAGTGTCTGGCCTGAAACTGTACAATAGACAAATTTGGGAGCAGTAAAACTCACAGATACATCTTACTACAAGGACATCTAAACTCCCATAGTATTTTCAGCTATAGTAGTGCTTCACAAACGTCTTTGCTTGAGTCAGAGTCCCTCTCTTGCTTTGCATTTGACTATCAATAAATACCCTACAGGCATAAAATGAATAATGGGTATCATTCCTCCCAGCCTTCCCAATTCTGCCTCCAAACAGAGGTCCCTCTGTAAGGTAACCTGTCATTGGAACCTTCTTCATGCCTTTCTAATGATCAATAAGCAGATAGTTATGATTTATTAATATCTCTGGTCACAAGCTGTACAACGTAATCAATGCAGTTCAAAATTTTACAGCTCATTTTACAGCATAATATATGGCTATTGAAGTGTTGAAGAGAACTGTGGAGGCCAAGCGTGTGGGTGGCCCTTAGGGACAGAAAGATACAGGAATGGGGGAAAGCAAAATGAAAAGCAGTTCTAAATGTAGTGTTTTATATTTTTAATCAGCATTTTTTTTTCTGCCACATCCTTATATGTTCCCTTAGGAGTATTTAAATAAAGAAATTCAAAGGGTGTTGATATATGCTGTTCTTAGATTGGGAGCACTCAAGACTTACAGTGTCTTCCAGCTGTTCATGTTCAGTAGATGGTGGAAGAATGATTTAAAGTCAAAGAATAGCTTCTCTGTCTGAAGTACAGAAATATCTATTTTCATCTTTTTTATTTCTTTATCTCAGAAAAAATGTAATCAAAGCTTATTGATCTTCTATTGGGAGGGTATCACCCAAGACTCATTTTCACAAAGGTGCTCCCTGAATTTTAAACATTTAAGTTCCAATTAAGTAGTATCATTCTTCTGACATTTGGATCAGAATGGCTCCAGAGCTTGTCCTGAAACTGCGTGTCAAGTGCTCATTCTGTAGAAGCAAGGGAATCTTGTCACATTACACAAAATAGTTCCAGGTTTGCCTGCCAGCCAGTAACAAGGTCAAAGCACAGCACAAAGTTCTGAGTTACAGTTAAAAACCAAGATATAATAAATTTCTTAATACAATTGCCTGAATTTGAAACAAATGTAAAAAGGGGACTTGTCTACATCACCAAAACTGTGAGAAAATGGTATTACATTGGCCCCTTGCTGGAGCCAGCGTGCGAGAGTTGCAAAGCACCTAGTATTCCAAGATAATTGAATGTGCCTCAGGAATTTTCATTCAAATGTTTTACATGTCTGAGGGTTTTGACCAATAATTGTCCAATGGATGTATTTGCTGGGCAATAGATTTTAGCTAATTACGGAGTGACAAAGATCTAATATCTTGTGTTGGGCTTTTAAATTATACAGTTCCACAGCTATTGTCACTATTAATTATTCTATAGCCATGCCTTTAGTTTTGCAGATGTAATGCACACATGGGGCTGTTTCTTCTCTTTTTGTTTCCCTTTACTTTTTCCTCTGGGCATCTGTACACTCATTTTCATTTTGGAAATGTATTGCACCAGTGCATGCAAAGGATTTTTCACCGAAAACTCCTTAGACGTGTATAAACGCAATTGCAATGCCAACTCAGAACTGAGCCTCAGAAAAAAGTGCAAAGCTGGAGGCTGACTGAAGTACTCAGAGGCCTAGAGATGGAGGTGGGTGTTTAATGGAATTTTCAAAAGAGACTACATTAGTTCATATCTCGTTTTTGAGAAGCTTAAAGGGAGTAAAGCAACTAGTCTTTTAGGAGATTAGTTAGTTATAACAACTTCAAATTATATTTTGCTATTTGCAGCTGAATGTGACTATGACTGGGGTCCCCTTTATCAGAGCATGCACAACATCACAGAAAATGCTAGTGAAGGATGTTCTTTTTTAATATAACTCTGAAATGAAAGTAGAATTCAGCAGTGGAACTTGCAGCATTTAGGTTCTGTGCAAAATGAGTAGGAAAACTTCTTTAATCAGATACAGACATGAGGAAAAGAGAAGCTGCATACTTGAATTAAAAAAACCCCACTTTAATCTTTATACTTTCTCATTCAGACAGCAAAAAATGTCCCTTGGGAGGTGGACACATACACTGTCTTATTTGGGTGCTGTATTGTCCTTTGTGTGTTAGATCTACTAGTAGATGTGAACAAATAATGCAACCAGTTTCTCTGTGGTGCTGTGCTTAAATTAAAGTCTCTCTTGCAAAAACACAGTACTTCCCTCTTCCCACCTCTGTGGATTCCAATTTTTTGTTAATGGCAGGGTAATTAAAATAGAATTTCCCATGCCATTCAATCCACTGGATAGACTCTCTAATGTTGAGAGTCAACATGCAAGTTGAAGATTTTATGCAGGTGAATTTTCTTCTGTTTTATTATAAAAGTTCATTTCAGTTTTTCTTATTGTGGCACTGATACTTTTCCCCATCAACCAGTCTTTCTTAGTATCATCAAAATACGTGTTTTGTGTCATTGCTTATAAGAAAATTATTCAGAGTAGACAAGAGTATAGATGTGAGCACACACAGATAGTAAGTCTGTGTAAGATTTGTCTTCTTAGACCCTAGATTAGACAGCAAACATCTGATCAGAGTTTGTAGTTCTCTAATGATTCTTACCCCATAGAGAAATAACCAGCTGGCTGACAGTATAAATGGTCACAACTGCATGTTCAGCTCTGATCTCTGCATGTGCAGATTAGTGTCGTGGGACGTATATTAGCTTGGATCTGTTAAGGGATAAATCAGTAAAACAGCTGATTTGTGCCTATTGAAAAAAGAATACAGCCCTGGTGTTATAAGATCAGTTGTGTGCATGTGAGAATGCCACTAAATAAGTGGGGATATTTTTTAGGGACATTTCTTTCCCTCTCTCTCTCTCTCTCCTTAGAGGGCTCAACAGGGAATGGTTTGGTATTGAAAATAGGCCTGTTTATGAATCAGGGGCTTGAATAATTGTCCTAAATTAATGAAGTCAGTTATAGGAATAAACACTACTTAATCCACCAAAAGCTGCAAACTGTATTTTTAATCTTTGAAAGGAACTGCAGGTAATTCCTTCCTTGCTTTCTCTCTCTTCCTACTTTCTCATGCATCTGCAAACCATTTAGAGAACAATTTGGCTCTTAATGTCTAGCTGAGGCATTGTAGAATAAAACAAGGTAGTGGAATCAAAGAGTGACTTACAAGACTTACAGTCTGTATAAACCCATTAAAATTGTAGTTGTAATAAATTGTGGTACATCAGTCAGCTCCAGATCTAATCTTGTAGCTTTTAACAGAAGTAGCTCGTGGTAAAACTTACTGTCTATGGTCTGATCCAAATTGGAGGAATGCACTCAAATGTTTCTTCAGTACAGATTCCTCAGCATAAAGCTTCTGTTCCTTGCAGGTAATCAAGGGTTCACTTGACAAGCATGCAAAATTTATCTAACATCTAAGGGAATAGTGCGAAGAACATCTGAAATTCCTTCCTGGTTTGTAGACTTCAGATTGTTCTACTTTCTTCTTTTAAATTAAAGAGATCGTATATCAGAAGAACCTCAGAACATCAAAAAAAGTCTGTCTGTACTTACTCCAGTGTTAAATTTTCAGTGATTTCTTCTAGAGGCTGCTGTTTATTGGAACTCTGTGGAAAGGTAAAATCACTTGAGAGATATATATGGAGATGGAGATAGTGTGCTTTATTTCTTGAGCATCTGTTGTTACAGCTATGTGCTGGTCTGCTTGCCTCTTGTCTAATCCAGTTTCTCTCGGCTGCCCAGAAAGGATTATGATGATTATTCAATACTGTTTACTGGAAGTGCCAAATCATTATTCAAATATGTTCACCTTGGATACTTCCGGAATCCAGCAGAACTTGCAGCATATATGACGCGTACAGCTAAATAGGTTAAAACATTTAGGTCACTAGAAGTAGTTACAGGGTTTAAATCACAGTCTAGTGATTAGTTAATGAAGCAAACCCATTGTGGTGAACTACTTAACTGTATAACATACCATTCATATACTCTTTATGCTATGTTTCCATTAATATTTTAATAGACACTTGCTGGAACAGATTTTATCTAGGTCTCTCCTATACAGTGAAAGTATGAATTATTTTAAATGTTAAGACATTATTATGGCATGGTAACAGTACCCCACTTTAGCTGTTTGGAACAAGAGAGAACAGTGGTAGACATTAATTATGTTTTAGCAAATATTGGTAATTTCATCCCAACTTTAAAGTGCGTTCCTGTTTCAAAAACTGATTCTAAAATGTCCCTATGTTTTTTATCGTTTTGAATATGTTTGCATGTGTATGTATCCTTTGTGTTAAGAGCTCTCTGTTTCTTAGGTTTTACTTTTTTCTTCAACTGTAGATTAGGAATGTTTAAATATAATAATCCGAGTTTGAAAAATGAGAAGATATTGTAGTTGGAAATGTTATTAAACATCTTTATTTCAGTGTTCTTTAATTTAGTGCCTGCTTTCTTATCTGACTTGATGTGATAGAATATTTATCACAAACAGTTTTTAGTTGAGTGGGTTCCTCACAGTCTTTGCTACAATGATTCTGTAGAGGTCAAATCGTAGCTCACTAACATATTACACATTTCATTACTCAAAAATCTTTCTGGGAGGCTTATTGTTGATGTCAGCTAGCTGTGGTTGCTTGAAAACTTTTCCAGGCTGGACCACTAAGCTGCCAGAAAACCACTTCATCTTTGTTTGTAAGTATAGGACACATGTATTTCCAATAGAGAGTATGAATACTGTGTAAAAACCTGACCAGTCATGTTTGAAAATGGTGGGTTTGAATTGCAGTATGTGCTAAGCTGAGCAGGAGAAGGGAAACCTGATGCTGCTATGGAAGGAGATGAGAAAAGCCTGCCTTGCATCTAGTGGAATAAACACGGAAATGATGTATGCTGAATTCTCTGAATTGATCAGTGCATCAAATACTGAGGAAGAAAAGAAATCTTTAAGCAGAATGGCAAACTTAGGAGATAAATGGACACAAACTGAACAATAATATATTTTAAGCTTGAAATTGAGAGGTTTTCTAATGAGGAAAGTAATATGGTAGTGAAACAAGAACAATAATTGTGAAAAGTGAATTGAGATTGAATATGATGTGATTTCTACAATTTCATTGGAATGGGCCCTGGTATCCCTTTTCCATTTTGAGTGTGTGTGGTTATAACCTTTGCTGAGCAGCTCCTCTGTGTCTCTTGAAGGTGTACAGAACATAGAACAGTAGGACACCAGTCCCTCTAGAGAACTAGAGGTCCTGCAAATATTAATATGGACAGAATCCCAAATATTCTATTCCAGTAGTGAATCAAACATATCTTTTAATCTTTCTTTGTAAAAACTTATTTATAACATCTAGAAACAAATTTAGCAATAAATAACAAATAGCATGAAAAAGGAGCAATGTCCTGGAAAGAATATTAAGCTGAATGAACAGCAGAGCAAATAATTTTGTTGCTGAGTGAGAGATTTAGATTATGAAGTCACAAATAATGTTCTCAAGGAGACCTGAAACTCAACATGAGCCAGCAGTGTGCCCAAGTGGCCAAGAAGGCAGATGGTATCTTGGCCTGCATCAGGAATAGTGTGGCGAGCAGGACTAGGGAAGTCATCCCCTTATACTCGGCACTGGTCAGGCTGCACCTTGAGTACTGTGTCCAGTTCTGGGCCCCTCAGTTTGAGAAAGATGTTGAGATTCTGGAGTGCATCCAGAGGAGAGCAACGAAGATGGTGAAGGGGCTGGAGCACAAGCCCTATGAGGAGCGACTGAGGGAGCTGGGGTTGTTTAGCCTGAAGAAGAGGAGGCTCAGGGCAGACCTTATTGCTCTCTACAACTACCTAAAGGGAGGTTGTAGTCAGGCAGGAGTTGGTCCCTTCTCTCAGGTGACCAGTGACAGAACGAGAGGACATGGTCTCAAGCTTCGCCAGGGGAGGTTTAGGCTTGACATTAGGAAGAAGTTCTTTCCTGAGAGGGTGATTGGCCATTGGAATGCGCTGCCTGGGGAGGTGCTGGAGTCACTGTCCCTGGAGGTGTTTAAGGAGAGATTGGATGAGGCACTTAGTGCCATGGTTTAGATGACGAGTAGGTGTAGGTGTTGGGTCATAGGTTGGACTTGTTGATCTCAAAGGTCTTTTCCAACCTTATGATACTGTGATACTGTGTGTTCCATTGCTTAGGTAGTGGTTAATTTCTTTTCTCAAAGCAACAAATTTACAACCTGGATATATCTGAGGGCTTATGTGGCTTCCTGCAAAGGAAGTTTGTCTGAGGTGAGATAAGTAGCATAGACGAAAAATGGGTTCTTCCTAAATGTAGTATTTCAGTCTTTTAAAAATTATTATCTATTTTGTCATGTAGGAACAGGCAAAGGTATGGACTGTGGTGAGGCTTACTGACTGCTGCAGGAGTGATTACTTCCTAAACAACTGTATGAGTGAAACCAAAGATTTATCAAAAACCGCTGAATATTTGTGAAGAAAAATAGGATTTCTTGGTCAAAATATTAGCAAGTTGTGTCAATTTGAAAAATGGCACATGCATACACAAGTATTGGTGTTCATCATGAGCATTTGAAGCATTATGTCTGTCTCTAGTCATAGCACTAGATAGCGGGATATTGATATAATGTATTGCTGCACAGTTAAATACTCCTAATTATTTTCTGCCACAAGTACTTTCATTTAACAAAAAGTGCAAAAAAAATCCAAAAGTAAAAAAGTAGTCTTTCCCTATGTCTACAGCATTCTTCACTCTCTCTGCTTTTCCTTTTAAATATTTAGGTTTGGTACAATCTAAGAATTGCAACCATTTTACTTTACACTTGTTGCAGATTAGATGACCTGAAATCCTGGATCATCTGAGAACATAATTTTATTTCAAATTCAATTGACTTCCTTTTGAGTTTCATTGTCTTCTCTTAGCTTATACTCTTCCTTTTGGCTTTCAGCTTCTCTTTTTTATTTTTTTCTACTGAGTCTAGATTGGTGCATTTTTATTTTGTCTTTGGTGTTATGCTTGGCCTCCTGCCTATACAATTTAGTATTTTTAATCACCATCTCTGTTCCTTTGGACATCAGTCTACTTTGTTCTTTATTTTACCTTTTTTAAGCTTCCTGATAGCTTCTCTTTTGTGCCTGATATCTCCTGATAGCATTTCTTTTGCAGAATTCCCTTTTTTTTGGCTAATCCATGATATATTAACAAGCTTGAGTACTGTTTTCCAAATGAATAGTTGTATTTTGTGAAAACTGCAGTTCTAGTCAAACTGAAATGTTTGCTACTATTGTAAAATTGGGTGAATACTTTTGGACCTTCTGTTTAAAAAGCAGTTCCACAATAACATTTGCTGAAATGTATCCAAAGTATTTCTTGGTCTGCATTCATTGAGGTTATGGCAGCATTTGTAGAAGCAGTTTGGAGAAGACAGCTGATCTTTTTCATAAGCTTGTTGTAGTCACAGAATTAAGACAGATAAACAACGAACAAAGAGAAATTTGAATGGATTTTTCCTGTTCTTTCTGAAGCTCTTCCATGTTAATAATTATATTCTTGTACTCCAGTAGATAATGTGAGAATGATCTTCTGTAAAGTCAAGATCTTGATTCCAGTCCCTACTCCAATGATTATTTAGGTAGATGCCATAAAGTGACACTGTTTAAAAGGAAATGGAAACAGGTCTGCACCAGAATAGCTTATATTTTAAAGCTTGGGGAAATGCTCCGAAGGTGCACAGAGGGTATTTGAAATCCACTCTTCAGAGGAATCAAATGTTCATAAAGTAGAAAGAACAATATAACTTCTCTTCTTCAGAAGTTTTAGATACAGATCATAGGTGTGCAGGTGTATCTCTTTGTTCATCGAGCCTTCCACTTCAATAAAAAAAAGTAGCAAATGTAATGAAATAATTTTGCTTTAAACTTATTGAAATGTATGATTTCAAGTGCAAAGTATTACGTCAAATCTTACTTTTGACTTTGCCTCAAACACATTTTCATTACTTTGGCTATTGCACTGAAAAAATCGGTCATCCATTGAGCCAGAATGTAGACCAGAAAGATCAAACTGGTCATCTTACTTGTCAAACTCTTCAAGCAGTTGCCTTCATTAGAGATTTAGCCATGTATTACATCAAACTAGGACATGTGGAAGGAAAATGAATCTCCTTAAACAACAGCAGTTGGCTAGCAATTGACTTTTAAATCTCTAACCAAGACTAATATCTTGGCTGAAAGATCCCAGTGTGCATCCTGTAAATCTAACCAGGAAACATGTTTAGTGGTTAATTTCTTCTTTTTGGAAAGCTTGATATTGTTATTAAACTATCACACAATATTCTTCTGTCTCCTATTGTGAATACACAAACCCAATTTCTTTAAAATATGAATGCTTTTAAAGTCTTTTTTTCCCCATTGAAAAGAAAGAGAAAAGTTTTATTCACAGAACTTGGAGGAAACTGGATTTTTTAAGCGAAGTTGTTGACAGCATAAGCTATAAACTATCAAGCTATGTTCATGGGTCAATGAGCACTTCATGACTAGAGATGTATAGAAGTCTGCTGAGAGAGCACATCACACTCCATTCTCATTCTAATATCATTCAGTTGTTTCTGAGAGGTGAGAGATTTCTATTTACCAAAGCTTCCCTTTTTATTACTTTAACACCAGCTTTCTGAACATCATTCCTCCCCCTGCCTTTGTCCTTGTTTTTTTTTATTTGCAAAAGTAGGTGACTGCATAAAAGGAAAAATACAAAAAAATATAACAGTGACACGATGTTAAGACAGACAATAGTTTAGATAGTGAGCTGCTCCCACTGTCCTCTGCTGCTGTCTCCAATTCAAGTTACATTTTAAATATTTTATACCTTTTGGATTCTTAAAAGAAAAAAGGGAAGGACTGGCTTGTGCACAAGCTGAGATAGTGTAAATTAGCAGAAATTATATTTATAGTTTATTCAGAGATTTTGTACTGAACAACACCTCTTTGTCCCAAAATCTTGAAAATATTCTTAGAGATCTTGAAGTTTTTGTTGTATACTTTAATAGTGGATTATTGTACAAATACCTGTATTCATTTCAACTGAGACATTGGAATGTGTGAGCCTCCCTGTCCCTCAGTACTGTGGCAGGGAGAGCTTTGTTTATGCAGTCAGGTAGATTGAAATAACTGCCTGTCTTCTGATCTATTTAATTTGGTAATCAGAATGTCAGATCATGTTTGAATCCTATTTTGTCTCATGGCATCCTCCTAAACTACATTTTAGATGTTTGATTTATTTTTCTGGCCACAAAAAACCACTAATTGAGGTTGGGGTTTTTTTCAGTTGTACTGTTTGAACAACTACAGAAAATGGGTTTTTCCTTTTCTGTTGCGCTTAAAATATTCCTAAACCACACAGGATTATGTTAATTGTCTCTATAAAAGTCAAAGTTACCAGTGTTCTCAAAAGTAAAATACAGAGTAGTTGGCATTGTTAGTATAATGATGGACTTTCGTTTCGACATACATCAGTCAGGAAAGGAATGTGTAATCCATCTTTAATACTTAGTCTGAGACAAACAAAGTGCTCCTCACCATTTTCTGTGTTAATGGTCACAGTTTTACTTTAACATTTGACAATGTATTGAAATCTAGTTATTTAACTGCAGAAAAGGAAAGGAAAAGCAACTCTACTGGAAAGTGTTAATAAGACTACAGTTTTCAGATATGTGAGTTCATCTGTGCTTTTTCTATCCAGAGGGAGTTGGTTGCAGAATTGCTTTTGGTTTTAGCGATTGCTGTGCAAGAAAAACATGATGCTGGCAATATGTGTATTTATATTGCGTTCTATGTTTATTCAAGAGTATGTGCACCACCCTTCCCACTAGCTCAGCCTGGAGATATGGAGCTGCAGCAGTCTTGAAAGGAACAGAGGATTCTATAGGTAGGCCGGACTCATCCCACAGGGAAGTCAACTGTCTTCCTCAAGCCCAGGTCCGGGATATCATTAAGAGACTCCCGGATCTAATTCAACCCACAGATTATTATCCCCTGCTGGTTGTTCAGGCTGGCAGTGATGAACTCGATAAGAAGGGCACCAGAGTAATTAAAAAGGAGTTCAGGGAGCTGGGCCGACAAATGGACGGGGCAGAAGCGCAGGTGGTGTTCTGCTCAGTCCTTCCAGTGTCTGAAAGGCATAGCACAAAGAATGACAGAATACATGCTCTCAACAAATGGCTTAAGGGCTGGTGCCGGCACAGGAATTTTGGTTTCTACGATCATGGGGAAACCTTCACTGAACCTGGCCTGCTTGACCCAGATGGGTCCCACCTAAGTAAAAAGGGTAGAAGGATACTAGCCCAGGAATTGGCAGGGCTCATTGAGAGGGCTTTAAACTAGGCCTGATGGGGGAGGGGGATGTAACCGGACTCACCACTGAAGCGACTGCAGAATGTGAGTCATTATCAAGGGTAAAGCCACTAGCCCAACTGAAATGCATGTACACCAATGCACGCAGTATGGGTAACAAACAAGAGGAGCTGGAGGTCCTGGCCCCGCAGGAGTACTATGATATAGTCGCTATCACGGAAACGTGGTGGAATGACTCCCATAACTGGAGTGATGCCATGGAAAGTTACAAACTCTTCAGGAGAGACAGGCGAGAGGAAAGGGGTGGAGGGGTGGCTCTGTACACCAAGGAAGCCCTTGACGCTGTAGAACTTGAGATTGGGGACGATCAGATTGAGAGTCTATGGGTAAGAGTAAGAGGGGCAAGCAAGACCGACATCCTGGTTGGAGTATGTTACAGACCGCCCCACCAGGAGGAAGAGGTGGACCTTTTGTTGTTTAAGCAACTGGAAGTTGCCTCGAGATCGTCTGCCCTTGTTCTTCTAGGAGACTTTAATCTCCCAGATATCTGCTGGGAACTTAACACAGCCGAGAGGAGGAAGTCCAGAAGGCTCTTGGAGTGTATTGAGGACTGCTTCTTGTCACAGCTGGTGAGTGAGCCTACCAGGGGTGAGGCTCTCCTTGACTTGCTGTTTACCAATAGAGAAGGGCTGGTGGGTGATGTTGTGGTTGGAGGCTGTCTGGACTGCAGTGACCACGAGATAATTGAGTTTTCCATTAACAATGGAACAAGGAAGAGCAAAAACAGGACGACCGTGTTGGACTTTCGGCATGCTGATTTCAAGTTATATAAGGAACTAGTAAGGAGAGTACCCTGGGAGATAGTTCTTAAAAGCAAGGGGGTCCAGGAAGGCTGGACGTACTTTAAGAATGAAGTCTTCAAGGCACAGGAGCAGGCTATCCCGATGTGCTCTAAGATGAGCCACAGGGGCAGACGGCTGGCCTGGATGAGTAAGGAGCTTTCAAAGGAGCTCAGTGAAAAAAAGAGGGTGTATCGCCTTTGGAAAGAAGGGCAGGTGAGTCAGGTTGTGTTCAAAAATATTGTCAAGTTGTGTAGGAAGAAAATTAGGGAGGCAAAAGCCCAGCTGGAGCTTAAATTGGCCACTTGTGTTAAGGACAACAAGAAGAGCTTTTTCAAATATATTAACGGCAGAAAAAAGGGCGGCGACAACCTTCAATCCTTATCGATCACTGAGGGAAATATAGTAACTAAAGATGAGGAAAAAGCTGAGGTGCTTAATGCCTTCTTCACCTCGGTTTTCAACAGTAAGGCAGATTGTTCTCTGGACAACTGGTCTACTGAAGTGGTGGATAGGGGCGGGGTGCAATACAGCCCCCCTGTCATCCAGGAGGAAGAAGTTAGAGACCTGCTGAGCCACTTGGATCCTCATAAGTCTATGGGGCCTGATGGGATCCATCCTAGGGTGATGAGAGAGCTGGTGGACGAGCTTGCTAAGCCGCTTTCCATCATTTATCAGCAGTCCTGGCTCACTGGAGAGGTCCCAGAAGACTGGAAGTTGGCCAATGTGACGCCCATCCACAAGAAGGGCCATAGGGACGATCCAGGTAACTACAGATCTGTCAGCCTGACCTCCGTCCCAGGCAAAATTATGGAACAGATAATACTGGGTGCAATCATGCGGCACCTGAGGAATGAGGGAGATATCAGGCCCAGCCAGCATGGTTTTAGGAGAGGCAGGTCCTGCCTGACCAACCTGATTTCTTTTTACGACCGTGTGACTCGCCTAGTGGATGAGAGGAAGGCTGTGGATGTGGTGTACCTGGACTTGAGCAAGGCCTTTGACACTGTCTCCCACAGCAGACTACTGGACAAGCTGGCAGCCCGTGGCTTGGATGGGAATGTACTGTGCTGGGTTAGGAATTGGTTGGATGGCCCAGCCCAAAGGGTGGTGGTGAATGGTGTCCCATCCAGCTGGCGGCCGGTCACTAGTGGCGTCCCCCAGGGTTTGGTGCTGGGCCCGGTCCTGTTTAATATCTTTATTGATGATCTGGATGAGGGGATCGAGTCCTTCATCAGCAAGTTCGCAGATGACACCAAGCTGGGAGGAAGTGTCGATCTGCTGGAGGGTAGGAGGGCCCTACAAAGGGACCTTGACAGGCTGGAGAGATGGGCTAACTCCAATAGCATGAGGTTTAACAAGTCCAAATGCCGGGTCCTTCACTTTGGACACAACAACCCCATGCAGAGCTATAGACTGGGTGCAGAGTGGCTGGAGAGTAGTCAAGCGGAAAGGGACTTGGGAGTGCTGGTGGACAGGAAACTCAACATGAGCCAGCAGTGCGCTCAAGTGGCAAAGAAGGCCAATGGTATCTTGGCCTGCATCAGGAACAGTGTGGCCAGCAGGACTAGAGAGGTCATCATCCCCTTATACTCGTCACTGGTCAGGCTGCACCTTGAGTACTGTGTCCAGTTCTGTGCCCCTCAGTTTAAGAAGGATGTTTAGATGCTGGAGTGTGTCCAGAGGAGGGCGACGAGGATGGTGAAGGGGCTGGAGCACAAGCCCTGTGAGGAGTGACTGAGGGAGCTGCGGTTGTTTAGCCTGGAGAAGAGGAGGCTCAGGGGAGACCTTATTGCTCTCTACAACTACCTAAAGGGAGGTTGTAGTGAGGCAGGAGTCGGACTCTTCTCTCAGGCGACCAGTGACAGAACGAGAGGACACGGTCTCAAGCTTCGCCAGGGAGGTTTAGGATTGTCATTAGGAAGAAGTTCTTTCCTGAGAGGGTGATTGGCCATTGGAATGCGCTGCCTAGGGAGGTCGTCCAGTCACCATCCCTGGAGGTGTTCAAAGAGAATTTGGATGAGGCACTTAGTGACATGGTGTAGTTGACAAGTAGGAGTAGGAGTAGGTGTTGGGTCATAGGTTGGACTTGTTGATCTCAAAGGTCTTTTCCAACCTTACGATACTATGATACTGTGATACTGTGACTATTGAGCTACCAGACTTGGCAATTCATGACAACTAGATTTGGAGAAAGCTCCGATAATGGCAATAAGAATTAGGAGAATTGTTACAAAATTAAAGGTAAAAAGAAAAGTAAAGGAGAAGATAGTGGACTTTAGTATGTAAGAGGAAATGTATAGGGGAAGGAAATAGTTTGTTGTCCAGATTCAAGTACTTGGAGCGATTTAAATATTAGGGCAAACTACCCAATAGACAGGAAGCTCGATGCTAGTGTAGTTTGTCTACTTTTAGCTGGAGAACAGCCATATCTTCCTTTGCGCTTGTGTGCTTCGATCTTGTTTCACTTATAAATTTCTTGTTTTGTTTGGATTTGACATTTAAAATCTCATGGGGTATGATGCCAAGTATTTATCTCGTCATAGCAAGTTGAGGGATCCTGCAGTAGGTGGGTGAATTCCAAGTCCTCTGCAGCTGGAAGGCTCAGCCTCAGACCCAAGCTTTCAGAAGAGGTGTCTGGAGTCACACTGGGCTCAGATTGAGGCTTGGGTCTGAGAGTTTTTTTATGTAAAGCTAACAAATTGGGACCTGAAGAAAAATTTTAAAGTTGACCAGTCCTCTGTGTTGACATAGCTTATCAAAATATTAATATAATTCTTGTTTTGTCTTTTCTGTATGTCTTTCATGGGATGAACATACATTGCTTTGCAAGGTGCCCTTATCCCGTGAGACTTTGCTTGAAGCAGCAGACATGCTTCTTGCTCTTTGATGTCAGAAATTTAGCAGGCTGAGGGCTGTCAATGAAGGATTCTTCCAACTTCATTGTTTCTTATCTGTCTCATCTGAGTGGCTGTGCTAGTGGTTCATGGTGCACTGCTATATGAAGCGGTAATTATTTATTGATTTATTTCACTGCAGAAAGCCTTCTACCTTCACTCTATGAGATTAAAAAGGAATCTTGAAAGTAGAATGTCAGAGAAAGTATGTGAATGATAACTAAAGGATAAGCCACAGCAAATGGACCCTACTTCTAGCAGTGGCCAAAGGCTCAGGAAATCGGCTGCTCTGAAGCAAGTTCCCTTAGTGGACCCCTTTAGAGAGGAAGGCAGGAAAGCTAGTTCTGGTTCACATGGGAGAGAAGCGGAGCCTTTGCAGCATGATGGCTGGGAAGTGAAGTGAGGGAGATCTGAACAATGAAGGATGAAGAGAGTCGATGTTTAATGATGGTGATTTTGTTGGGAGAAATGCAGCTGTAGAAGCATAGCTGGTTGGGCCTCAAGGAAGGGGAGGCAGGCATGCGGAGGAAAGTGAGAAATTGCTTAGCATAGTGATAGTTGCCGTAGTACCTCATTAAAACACTGCTAATGTGGGTACTGCTGAGTAGTTTCTCTTAACATGTTGTTTTGCTACTGCTGTCAGTCTGGAAAGGATTTGGTAGTGACTGTCCTTGGGCTGCATCTGTGCACCTCATGGAATTTGCTTCTTTTAAGTCTGCTGGACATGTCTATCAGACCAGCCATCAGTCTCATTTTCCTTCTCTCAAGGGCCTAAATATAATGCCTTCTGGACATGGAGTAATCTCTGATTTGGTAAAAGGGACACTGCCTAGAGTCAGCAATACATGTAAATGAACAGTCTCTGCTGCAGCCCAGAAGTTAGAGGCTGGTTATAATTGCAAGAAGGAAGACAGTGTGAGAGCACGCTGAGGCACACTTAAAACAGTGACAGAAGCTGTAAGAGACATAAAGCTTGGATAGGGAGAGAGATGAGAGCCTCCTAAACTGTTATGGTTTCCTAGAGAGCAGAAATCAATTCCACGTATGCTCTCTGATTGTGTTTCCAATCCCTATTAAGCATATCTGGAGGGGAAAAACATGGTCACATATGGCCTAAGGCTATGATGTTGTTTGTGAAGTACACAAGAACAGAGACTTTATATGTCCCCACTTTTCTTCAGATGTTTTCACTTCTACCACAATGAAAATAATTACATCAGAAAACTTGTTGCTTTAATATTCTGGGAGTATCAAAACTCTGTACTGCATTGAGAATAGCAGTATGGCCTTGCTGGAAAAGTTGGAAGGTGGGCCAGGAAACACGAGCTCTAAAACAGTTAAAAGCAAGATGCTGCATCTTTTACTCAGAAGACATTCTGAATATGTGTCTTGGAGAATCATGGATAGAAGAGCGTCAACATACAGTCTTTTCAGTTGCTGCTCTCTCACTTCCTCTTAACAGGTTAATTAAGACATGTGCTGTGACACACTGAGGACTCAAAGATGCTCAGGGAAGTTGATATGAACTTAGGTAACCCTATTTTGTGGTCTGCTAGGGAGAAAGCTGACACATAGTGAGCCTCTTCCAACGGTGTCACTGTACTGAGGAAGTAACAACACTAAAGAAATTCCTGATGGAAATCTCACTGAGTGATTTTCTGCAGAGTTTCACAGGACAGCCAGTGGGAGGACTGCTGCTTGATATCAGTGAACTTCTTAACTCTAAATACTTGTGCTTTGTTCAGCAAGGAACAATGAGGCAGGAGTACTTCTGCAGAGGAAGAGGCTTTGGTGTTAGTCTTCACTCATGATTAGTCAAGATATCACCATTATCAGGCATTGATATTATTGCAGGTGCTGCAGCAGTAGAGAGCAAATGATCTCTTTAGCACTCAATGCAGGTGCTTGTCCTGCCTTTGGGAGGAAACATTGTGTTGCTGTTTTGGTTTAGGAGATAGGGAATGAACAATAAAAGACACTATAACATCAGGGCAGGGGTGGAAGTTTAGTTGGTCAATCCTTGTTTCTTAATGTGCACCGGAAGGGATTCTTCTCCCAGCATTGGATCAGAAGGGTTTTTCATGTTTTCTTTCCACAAACCAGTGCATGTTCGGAACCACTGCTGTGTTAAAATCACTGCAAATGGCTGCAGTCTAGCCTACAATGGTGCCTCCTGCCAGGGAGTGTGGAAAGCTTTGAATTGCAACAGATTAGTATTACCTTTCCTGGGATGCACCCTGAGGATTGCCAGAGGTCACCAGAAGCATTTCAAAAGAAGAACCTGTCTTTAGGGCAGATGATTACTTCATAAAAAAGTGCCTGTAGGTCATCTTTGTCAGCTTAAGGAAAGAAGGAAAATTAGGAACAATACGGCTAAATGCCAATAATTCAAGGCAAACCAAGAGTTCCAGATTCCTGATAATCTAACTACATCTGTGTAATGCTTTTTTGTCTGTAAAATTAGCAACTGGGTTTTAATATTTACCACTTTCTGTGGCCAGCAGTTTCATGTCCAAACACCAGCTTTGGAGCTGGGTGTCAGCTTGAACGTACAACTCCAGGCTCCCCTAATGACTCTGAAAGCAGTCAATAGTACTTTTCTGAGGTGCGATGCCCTGTTCATGAAGCAACCCAGGTTGAGCCCTTATCTCTTCTTACTCCTCAGCAATACTTCATGCCTCTGTTTACTCTGTTGTGACACACGTAGTCACGCTAACTTTCAGTACACCAGGACTGGATGGGGAGTGGGAAAGTTGGCTTGAGAACAAACACAGCACTGGAATATGAAACATGAAGGAATATATGACAAAAAAACCCAAAGCTAAAGACCCAGATGTCTTTATAGATGAGTCCCCAAAAATGCTAATCTTAGATTCCATCTTCATGCATGCTACATCTTCCTTTTTAGCATTACCATGTCAAAGGAAACATTCTGAAATGCCTAATATTACTCATTTTGATTCTGTCCAAATCTTCTCTATATTTCCTCTGTGGAGACTGATACTGGCTTTTCTTTGTTATTTTTTTTTTCTTTTCAACACCATAGGTCTTTTTTCCAAACAGAATGCAAGCTAGACTTTGAATTTTTTTATGAAAGACGCTGTTCTTCATCTAGGTCTATACTGTTTTAATAGCTTGCACAGTTTTCCTTTAGGAGCCTTTCCTTCTTTCATCCGTTGTCTTCTTGCTTTGTTGTTAATGCTAAGGGCTGAAAAGATTTCATTTCTCTTCTCAGAAATATCCACTCTCTTCCAAATACTTAACTTAAAGATGTACTTTACTGGCACCTCAAGACCATCAACTTGATAAGCAGAAAAACAGAAAACAAAAAGATAATAAAACCTATCTATTCCTTGTCCTTAATGAGACACTTAAACAGCAATCATGCTGGTTTTGCCCTAATTATTATATGTTAGCCATCATTGGCCAAAGGAGCCAACTGTGAATTCAATAAAACATGTTGCCATGCGGGCTGGGAAGAGCATTTGTTTAAGTTCTTGTGAGGACTTAAAATGCCTTGAATATTCTGTTTTCACCCTCCCTCTGCTTTTCAAAAAGCAATTTTGAAACCATACACAGTCTACTAATTATTTAGTAACGCAGCATTTCTGTTAACACTCACTGAATTGCTGCATCTTAACCAGAAATAAATTATCACTCTTATAAACACAAGCCTGGCTTAGATCCACCATTTTGGGAATGTGTGACCACAACAGTACTTCAGACCAGATTTCACTCATAACATCAGTACTTAACCAGTTTTTATTGGAAAGATCTTGATGGATGCACTGCGGTTGCTTTATTTGCCGGTTTTAACAGTAGCATCACGCTGATGGACTGATAAATTCAGGTATTGATACTTCCTTATTTTTTCTAGCCACTTCCATGAATGATCAATTTGAAGTAGAAATTCTTCTAAATCTTACACAACATTCCAGTTCCTCTCCTTGCTTCCTGGCGATGCCACATGTCATCATGTCAGTGGGTATCACAGGCCTACTTTTTAGGCTAATGCCACTAATGAAAGTATGGAGCAAAATTTCCGCCGAGATTGATTCTTTTAGTACTCCATTAATAGCTTCTTTATTGTTCATTTTTATCTCTTTAATATGGCCCAATTCAGTTTGACTTCTAGATGTTTTCATTTCATTCTTGCCTTTTCTGATATTCTATTCAGAGATTCCCTTGGTCATCTTTCTCATTTTCTATGCCATTCCCATTCTTTTATATTTGGAGTTCTGCGTATTACAAATACTAGATATTCAGGTACAAAGCTGGATAGTCATCTGGCTGGGTTTAAACTATAGGGGATGTTTTCTTCCTTTTCCTTAGTTTTCAAGTTTGAAGAATTCTGCCACTTTAACTTAAAAGGGATTTCAG
Organism: Neomorphus geoffroyi; assembly: GCA_033558235.1. NCBI lineage: Eukaryota > Metazoa > Chordata > Aves > Cuculiformes > Neomorphidae > Neomorphus > Neomorphus geoffroyi. Next base: position 25,767,749 of record JAUMJM010000002.1, read on the forward strand.
ATTTTATTTCCACTTAAACCCTTTGTATGGGCCACTGCGGAAGAATTATGAGGAGACTAGGCGACGGACATTGTTCAGGCTTCCCACACTCTTGTACCAAAACATGCTGCAAAAATAACTATTTTTGCCCCAGCCAGCAACTAGAATGTAAACAATACCATGCACTTGGCATCACTGTTCACCAATCATACGAATACAGGAATAGCAGCCAGGCCAATGCACCATTTGTACGTGCCAATCATGCACCCATCTAACACATAAAAGCTAAGATGTGCCAGACCCCTGTGCTCCTTGCCATGGGTCAAAGCTCAGTAACGCCATGAAGATCTCCTGCTTGCTGTGAACGTCCATCCCGGTCGTTTCTGGGGAGCCCCAGGCAAACTGTGAGGTAATAAAGTCCTATTTTCTGACATTGTACTGTATTGGCTCTGCGTATTCCGACCCGCCTGGGGGTGCAAAGTCCCTGCCCCTCACATCTGGCGCGCCCAGCAGGACACGCATGAATAAGGCCTCGGTCGAAAAAGCCGAAGGGGAAAGGGGAGAGGCAGGGCCCGCCCGTTGCTGCGCGGCTGCCGGGACAGCACCTCTCCGAGCGCTAGGGGACGGCAACCGCGTTGATGGCCTCTCTGGCGGTCCCTGAGGAGTGGCCGGGGCTGGCCAAGGGAGGGGACGTGATTCCACGGGCTATTGAAGCAGCGCCGCGGGCGCTGTCTTTCTGCGCCGCTCCTGAAGCGGCTCGGCCCCTCGCGGCTCGGCCCGGCCGGGCAGTGTTGACCGGCAGCAGCGTGCTCGGTACTGAGGTGGCCGCGCTGCGGCCTAAGTTGATGAGCTGCAGAAAAAGGGGCTAGATTTACGGGATACAAAAGTTACAGCTCAAGAAGTTATTTCTGCATGGGCCGAGAAAAGTCAGGATTTAGCTCATAAGGTGGAGTAGTCAGCTCTCCGTGTAATGACAGAAAGCTAATCTGTCGAAGCCCACGGCTGAGATGCACAGCAGGGATCGGCTCTGTCCCTTCCCCGCGCTGCCTGCATGACAACTTAGAAATTAACATCCAGAAATACAATAAATATTGGCTTATCAATGGTGACATCTGTTCTTACTTCCTCACTTCAGAAAATGCATGCTTCTTTTTTAGTGATTTTCCAGTTTATTCCAGTTTCCTAAGACTTCTCTAAGATTCCCAAGTAGTTATAGTACCTGTGAACTTTATTCTTTTTGTAGAGAGGTATCTGTGAGCTACTATTAAATCTATTTTTTTTTCTTCTCCCTCATCCCACCCTCTTTTTATTCCATCAGGGTATTCTGGAGAGGGAGAGCACCTGGATATTTTGCCAACCTCAGTTTGGATATGACTCAAAATCTTTCAAAATCCACCAAGATAAGTGGGAAGATTTCCACTGATTTCTGTAGGTACTGAATCATGCCTCTAATTCTGTGAAGAGTATCACAACATAGACAGATAAATTAATATTAAGAACAAAATATGTCTCTCGCATCTATCGATGTATTTTAAGTAAAGAATAATTGCATGCTTCTCTCAAAACCTGTATTTTAATTGCAGAGCACCGTAATGTGATTATAGTATTATTCTGTCCAGCAAAAATGGATGTTTATATCTGGAGTTCTTTTAAGTAGCAAGAGTTTTATGATTGTATGAAAACAGAAAGGAAAAATTACAAAAAAAATAATATGAGAGAAATTAAATGTTTTAATACAAGTGCTTGTTTTGTACCGACACATGGCAAGGATGTTGGAACCAGATAATTTTTAAGGTCTCTTTCAACTCAAATCATTCTGTGACTGATTATATGAAATACACATACCTGTACTGAAAGATAGAAGAAAATCCTATATGCATAGATAGAAAGGTATGTGTATGTATGATCCTGCTTGAGCAGGGAGGTTCGACTGCATATCCTGTGGGTGATCAACACCGTCTCAGGCACTGCTCAGACACAGCTGGAGCAGTCAGGAAAGTGACTGCTCATCTTTCAAGCGGCCACTGTTGGTTTCACACCCGGAAGGGAGAAACATGGACCTGAAGCAGGTGTCCCTGCCAGAGAACAGCTGGAGTAGCCAGGGAAGTGGCTGCTCACCTTTGAAGCGACCGCTGTTGCCTTCATACTCAGAAGGGAGAAACATGGAACAAAGGCGGATGTACCTGTCAAAGAACAGCTGGAGCAGCTGGGCAAATAGCTGCTCACCTTTCAAGTGACCATGGTCGGCTTCAAGGGCAGAAGGGAGCAACATGGACCCCAAGCATGTGTTCTCGCCAGCGAACTACCGGAGAAGCCAGGCAAGTGTCCGACCTGTCAAGCGTCCCCTGTTGGCTTCATGCCTGGAAGGAGCCCAAGCGTGTTGGGCAGCCAGGGAGCAGCCAGCACAGCCAGGAAGGCGGCTGCTTACCTTTACGTGGGACACCAGAGAGTCACTTCCCAGAACCACGGAGAAGTAAGGGACCTCCTAGCAGCCTACAGAAGGGGAATCAGGCTAACACGATGAACATAACCACGCAGCACGCCATGAGGGACACTGCTGGTGCTTGTGTGACTCACATTGCCCAGCGCGCAGATATGAACACACAGAGGAACAAAATGGAGTCCTTTCATGCCTTTCTGCTGAGTCACAGTGTGATTCGCAGGCAGGACAAACCACCAAAGGACAGCATGGAGCCAATTGAAGTGGATCCACCAGAGGACAGTATGGAGACAATGGAAGTAGATCCACTTCAATAAGAATCATCCGTGGCAGTGGGTCCATCTGCCACAGGGATCACCTGGCAATACAGCAGCCATCCAGTCTCCTTTCCATGCGATGGTGCCAACAGCCGTGCAGGAGCACTCAAACAGATGCCCACCAGCAACTCAGCCTTCAAAACTTCATGTCTGGACAGTAAAGAGGAGCAAAGAGAAGATAGATCCATTTTTATTCTTTTTGGCACTTTGCTAATGGTGTCTGCAGTCCTGTGTTCCCTCTTGGTCTATGCCTTTGAGCAGCAGATTCTTTCTGAAACTTTTGATTTCCCTGCGGTGACAGATGTGTTCCAGCCCACCTCCTTTTACCAAACTTTCCTCTCTGATGAGGAATGGCGAGAGAGCTGGGCCGTTTTGGCCTGAAGAAGAGAAGACTCAAGAGGCATCTCATCAGCATACGTGAATATCTGCAGGGAGTTAAATAAAGCTACTTCCCTGTATGCAGATAGTACATTATATTGATGACATTGATTCACGGAGAAACGGAGCAAGAGGTGCAGGATCATTTGGAATTATTAATTCAGCATATGAAAAACAAAGGATGGGATATTAACCCTACTAAATTTCCAGGACCATCCCAAGTGGTAAAATTTTTAGGAATTCAGTGGAGTTGTGGACATAGGGAGATCTTACCCAAGGCTTGGCAAAAAATTCTAGATTTTGTTGTACCTCTTAATAAGAAGGAGGCACTGAGATTTATTGGATGCAGGAGTTCTGAAGTCAACCGCAACAGCCTGGAACAATCCAGTTTGGCCTATCAGAAAAAAAATGATTGATCCTGGCGAATGACTGTGTATTTATTTAGGGGACTAAATAAACAGAGCCCATTTAACTGTCTCGGTCAGTCGCCAACCCGAGAGGATTCAAAATGATCCCAAGATCGAAATTAAGACACAAACGAAGTCAAATGTCACACTCAAAGGTCTTTTCCAACCTTATGATACTGTGATACTGTGATATTTTATTATAACCTGTGCAGGAGTGTGAGAGAGAGAGAGAGAGTGTAGCTTCCACCACGGATCTGGAGGTCACCGTTTTAGAGGATACTGTATCTTGGAGCCTGTGGCAGCAACGCGCACAGAGCCAAAGAGAAGCAACTGGGTTCTGATCTCGTTCTGTGCGAGGAGTGGCCACTAATTATACCCCATTAGAAAAACAGATTTTAGCAGCGGTTTGGACCTTACAAGGCACAGACCTCATTAGTGGATGTGACCCTGTAAGTGTGCATGCTCCAGTTTGTATTCAGGCGTGGGTGCATGATACATCAGTGCGAGTAAATGATGGCGTATCAGAGGCAGCCACCCAGTGAAAGTGGAAACATTACCCCCAAGCTAGACTCCAAGGAGGGAAGAAGGGTTAAAATATACCCCATGGCACCTTGTTTAGGGAGGTACAATTTGCTCATATGCCCACTCTGTGTGAACCAGAAGAGTTACCAAGTCCTACTCCTCCAGTAGAACCGTGGCCTGTGCAAGAAGCACCTCCATACACCAGTCTTGCAACTGAGGAGTGCACAGAGGCATGGTTTAACAATGGAAGTGCGGTCTACACCTGGAATGGAGAGCGAGCGTGGCGAGCAGTAGCGTACAATCCAGCCACAGAAACGGTGTCTTTTGCCTCAGGTACAGGGTACTAGGGTCAATGGGCTGAACTACCATCAGCCACCATTGCTTTAGATGAAGGCAATGGACTGTATTTGTATGGAGACAGCTCGGCTGTGTGTCAAGGATTGCGCACACGGTTGCCCACCTGGGCTGCTCAGCAGTGGAAAATGCACAGTAAGGAATTACGGGGAAGTGTTTTATGGGAGCACTTGTGGGCCGTAGTGCAGGAAAGAACCATCTATAGACGCCATGTAGACGCACATAAAAAAACCAGAGTCATTAGAAGCATCGATTAATGCTGCAGTAGATCAGATGGCCATACTTAGTGAAATGCAATAAGCTTCACTAGCACACAGAAAATCTGGCCACGGCGGGCCAGCGATAGCGCCAGCTTGGGACGTGGCCCAGGCTAATCCATCTTTAGCCCTCCACCGGTGTAAATCTGCACGAGCAAATTGTGAAACATGTATGGCTGTAACTAAAGTGCCTTTATCCCAAGTGCCAGGACAATTAAAGCGAAGACAACAAGCACTGGCCGTGCGGCAAGTAGACTACATCAGACTTCTGCCTGCCTCTCGAGGACACCGGTATGTGTTAACTGCTGTAGACACTAACGCTGGCCTCGTTTATGCACATCCTGCTGCACATGCAGACCAGCGTGCCACCATTTGTGGTCTACAGCATCTGATATATTTGTGTGGCATGCCTCAAGAATTCCAAAGCCATCAGGGATGACACTTTGCTGGTCATGCAGTGCAGGAGTGGACAAATGATTTAGGCATCCAGTGGTTATCACACATTCCATATCGTCATCAAGCCAGTGGGTTAATAGAGCGTACCAATGGGTTAATTAAAGAGCAGATTCGAAAATGAACCCCGTCGGGTACATTAAAGGAGTGGAACGATGTGCTTCCCAAGGCAATATTCCTGTTGAACAATTGCCATCTGGGGCCATCCTCTCCGTATCAAAAGCTGCAAACACCTGCCTGCAGCCTCCGTCCCGGTCGTTTGTTGGGGCGCCCCCCGGGCAGATTGCGAGGTAATAAAGCCCTCTTTTCTGACCTTGTACTGTGTTGTCTCTGCGTATTCCAACCTGACTGGGGGTGCAAAGCCCCCATCCCTTACATCCTTCAACTATCCACTACCGCTGTAAATTTTGCGGCTTAATCGCATGGTGCTGTGTGTGAAGGTAAAACAGATATTCTGAAAAATAGGTCAGGTTGCACTTTTCTGCCGATCTTCACAGGACACCTGGTACATTGTCCTTACACAGATCAACCAAAGCAGTTAAAGCCATGTAACATGCAAGTAGTCTTTCAGGAACTTTGTGAAGTCACTAAAGTCATTGCTCACCCTTTTCCAACATCAGAAACATTTTCTTCTTCTTCCAATGAGGTGTAGTCTTTGTAGCCTATTTTAATGCAGATTTCTTGATGTCAGAAAGGCACTGTTACAGCTGTCTTATTTCTTATGAGACAGCGTCTGTAGATTTTTACTTAGTGAAGCATCTTAGTGAAGTGTTCACTGCGGAGCTCTCCCGTTTCTGCAATGTCTTTGTCAAAAGCAGAAGTCACCAGGCTTCTCTGTGAACTGCATGAAAATTCAAGGAAGCGTCCAATGTACATCTCTGTCTAGGTTTTCCTGTGATTTGAGTGAAAGAACAATCTTTTAATTGAAGTTATTATAACAAAGATTTGAACACTTGCACTCTAGGCTACTCAAGGCTTTTGTGTATAGGCTCAGGTAGTATACACGTGCTTCTCAAGAAGTACGTAAAAAATAACTTATTTTTAACCAAAACTGTAAATATAGTCACACATTCAAGTAGCATAGAAGTGGCACAGATACTCAGATGTACAGTACACATTTTTATCAGCTGAAGATCTCATGTAGTATGACATCACAATGGCCTCTGCTGCAGTCAAAACCACAGTGACGTCACAATGGCCTCCTGCTGTCACCAGCCACCTGATTGGCTGCTGCTGGGGACCTAGACAAGCTGTGGCCCGTGCAGCTGGCCCAGAGCTCACTGAGCATCGAGGCGTTCGGCTGACAAACATGCGTGGAAGCAAGAGGAGCGGGAGCAGTGAGGCGAGTGGCTGCTCACCTTTGAATCACTCAGCACTGGCGTTAGGACCACACGAACAGTGCATGGAGTCCAAGCCAGTCTCCCTCCCAAGGAGCAGCCAGGCAAGCGTCTGCTCGCCTTTGAAGCGAGGACGGTGGGCTTTGTGGGCAGAAGGGGGAAACACAGACCCCAGGCAGGTGTACCTGTCAGAGAACAGCTGGAGTAGCCAGGCAAGTGGCTGCTCACCTTTCAAGCGTTCACTGTTGGCTTCACGCCGCAAAGGGAGAAAAAGGAACCCCAAGCGGGTATCCCTGCCAGAGGAAAGTTGGAGCAGCTGGGCAAGTGGCTGCTCACCTTTCAAGGGACTGCAGTTGCCTTCACACTCAGGAGGGAGAAACCTGGAACACAGGCAGGTGTACCTGTCAGAGTACAGCTGGAGTAGCCAGAAAAGTGGCTACTCACCTTTAAGGCAACCATGGTCGGCTTTATGGGAAGAAGGGAGCAACATGGACCCCAAGTGGGTATTCCCGACAGAGAACTGCTGGAGCAACCAGGGAAGTGACGGCTCTCCTTTCAAGAGTCCACTGAAGGCTTCACGCCGCAGAAGGAGAAAAAAGGACCCCAAGCGAGTGTCCCTGCCTGAGGAAAGTTGGAGCAGCTGGGCAAGTGGCTGCTCACCTTTCAAGGGACTGCAGTTGCCTTCACACTCAGGAGGGAGAAACCTGGAACACAGGCAGGTGTACCTGTCAGAGAAAAGCTGGAGTAGCCAGGCAAGTGGCTGCTCACCTTTAAGGCAACCATGGTCGGCTTCATGGGAAGAAGGGAGCAACATGGACCCCAAGTGGCTGTCCCCGCCAGAGAACTGCTGGAGCAACCAGGGTAGTGGCGGCTCACCGTTCAAGCGTCCACTGTTGGCTTCACGCCACAGAGGGAGAAAAAAGGACCCCAAGCGAGTGTCCCTGCCAGAGGAAAGTTGGAGCAGCCGGGGAAGTGGCTGCTCACCTTTCAAGGGACTGAAGTTGCCTTCACACTCAGGAGGGAGAAATCTGGAACACAGGCAGGTGTACCTGTCAGAGTACAGGTGGAGTAGCCAGAAAAGTGGCTACTCACCTTTAAGGCAACCATGGTCGGCTTTATGGGAAGAAGGGAGCAACATGGACCCCAAGTGGGTATTCCCGACAGAGAACTGCTGGAGCAACCAGGGAAGTGACGGCTCTCCTTTCAAGTGTCTACTGAAGGCTTCACGCCGCAGAAGGAGAAAAAAGGACCCCAAGCGAGTGTCCCTGCCTGAGGAAAGTTGGAGCAGCTGGGCAAGTGGCTGCTCACCTTTCAAGGGACTGCAGTTGCCTTCACACTCAGGAGGGAGAAACCTGGAACACAGGCAGGTGTACCTGTCAGAGAAAAGCTGGAGTAGCCAGGCAAGTGGCTGCTCACCTTTAAGACAACCATGGTCGGCTTCATGGGAAGAAGGGAGCAACATGGACCCTAAGTGGGTGTCCCCACCAGAGAACTGCTGGAGCAGCCAGGGAGGTGGTGGCTCACCTTTCAAGCGACCGCAGTTGCCTTTATGCCCGGAAGGGAGCAAGATGGACCCCAAGCGGATATTGCCGCCAGAGAACAGCTGGAGTAGCCATGCAAGTGGCTGCTCGCCTTTGAAGCAGGCAGCATTGGATTTAGGCCCAGCAGGTAACAGCAAGGAGCCCAAGCGTGTTGGGCAGCCAGGGAGCAGCCGGTACAGCCAGGAAAGCGGCTGTTTATCTTTATGTGGGACACCAGAGAGTCACTTCCCGGAACCCCGGAGAAGTAAGGGACCTCCTAGCAGCAGGCAGGACCAACCACCAAAGGACAGTGTGGAGCCCGTAGAAATGGATCCACCCGAGGATGGCACGGAGCCCGCGGAGGTGGATCCACCAGAGGATGGCACGGAGCCCGTGGAGGTGGATCGACCAGAGGACGGTGTGGAGCCAACAGAGGTGGATCCACCAGAGCATGGCTCGGAGCCCATAGAGGTGGATCCACCAGAGGACGGTGTGGAGCCAACAGAGGTGGATCCACCAGAAGATGGTGTGAAGCAAATGGAAATGGATCCACCAGAGCATGACTTGGAGCCCATAGAGGTGGATCCACCAGAGGACGGTGTGGAGCCAACAGAGGTGGATCCACCAGAAGATGGTGGGAAGCAAATGGAGGTGGATCCACCAGAGGATGGTGTGGAGCCAACAGAGGTGGATCCACCAGCGCATGGCTTGGAGCCCATGCAGGTGGATCCACCAGAGGATGGTGTGGTGCCATGGAGGTGGATCCACCAGAGGATGGTGTGGAGCCCGTGGAGGTGGATCCACCAGAGGAAGGATGGCACGTAGCCCGTGAAGTTAGATCCACCAGACGACTGTATGTAGTAGTGATTAAAAACACGTTACCAGTAGCAGCTTTAAATGCCATGTATTAATTCAGCTGAGAAGGCTGTTGTTCGGGTTGCGCAGTATAAGAAAAACGGGAAGGTGAATCATAAGAAAGTGCATGCAGTGACTGCAGGAGCAGGTGCACAACGCGATCCCGACAAATGGGACGTAGATGTCTGGGATTCTACAGATTCTGATGAGACTGGCTCCCCAGATGAATCTGTAGAAGCGCGACCAGTAGTGAGACGAAAACTAGAATGGGATGCTAATGGACAGCCAGTGAGAAGGGATGTATTAAGAGGGTAATGATCTTACTGAGCAATTTAACCAGAGACCAGGGGAGTCACGGCTTCCCTGGGTGGTGCGTTTGCCTGATCAGGGAGTGTCAGGACTTGCTTTGGATCCAGGGGATTCCAAGAAGTTTGTGGTTCTGAGTTCAGACTACTCTCTGCAGAATGCATTCCAGAGTACCACTGCTCAAAACACAAACCTGTTGGCCTTGGCCACCCAGGGGTGCAATAACAAATACCCCTCCGAGAACGACTGGCCGGGTGGAGACCATCCATGGAACACCCTCTGAGGTTGCATGTAGCAGATAAAAGAGGAGGGAATGCAAAGAGCTATTGCACTGTTGCAGGAGACTTTGTCGAACACTCCTAGAAACTGACTGATTCGAACTGCTCCGCCAGCATGTAAACGTGTAATCATGAGTCTCTTGATTAGCGAGACTGGTAATCCCCTCCGAGAGGTAACTGAAAAAATACAGCCGTCGGGCGACCTTGGAGAATAGGGCCCCTGAGGAAGCGCATGGAACTGAGACAGAAACCCTGAAAACAGGGTCTCTCGAACAGAAATGTTTATAGCTTTGCTAAGAGATGACATGTCTCGTGACAAAATTAATGGTATCTCACCTCCTAAATTATGGAGAAGGTATAAACAAAGAAGGTTGCACAAACCCAATAAGAAAGCACAAACTTCTAAAGCAGAGAATGCGGGAACAACTCAGCCTACGGCACCTCCTCTCCAGGCTCAAGAGGACTCCACATCTGCTCAAGGATGGCCCCCCATGAGTGGATCAGTTGTTCTAGGGGAGAAGGATTGGGAACCATATTCTGATTTGTATCCTTGGAAAGAGACCAGGGATATAGTTCAGCAATACAAGCAGGAATGAAGTGATGGCCAGGCTCCAGTGCAATGGGTGCGCAAGGAACGGTGACTGCATATGGAGCTCCAAATATTTTGGAAAACCTGGTCGTCTCAAACAGTGAAAGCCCCAATTGACACTGGACCAGAGGCTTCTCTGATTTATGGGAATCCCAAGAAATTTAAAGGGCAACCATGAAATATTACGGGCTTGGGGGGGACAAATTGAGGCTCAGCAGACACAAATAGAAATGAAAATAGAAAACTTCCCCAAACGACTGCATTCAGTCATGATTGTCCCATTCCTGAATATATTGTAGGAATAGGCATTTTTGAAGGGACTGACTTTCAGTCTCCTGAATGGTCAGTACCAGTTTGGAGTTAAAAACTATATCAGCACTAGACCGATTTCGTAGGGAAAGTTTTCATGCCTCCTGTGCAGATTCCTGCTGCTACAGAATTAGTGACTATGAAACAATACAGAATCGTAGGGCAGCATGAGGAGGTATCACAAGCAATTAAAGATTTGGTAGGAACCAGAGTGTTAAAACCCACAGCTACCAGCCGGAATAAACCTGCACGGCCGGTCGGGAAAAGTGATGGGACCTGGCGAATGACTGTTGACTACAGGGAGTTAATCAAATACTCCTCGCTACTGGCAGCTGTGGTACCAGACACCGTCCCTTCAATTGAAAGAGTGCAGTGGCATCCGGGCACCTGGTATGCAGGAGTTGATTTGGCCAGTGCTTTCTTGACAATACCCATTGCTGAGGAGCGCTGGAATCAGTTTGCCTTTACTCGACAGAACCGTGCCTGTGCAAGAAGCACCTCCATACGCCGGTCTTGCAACTGAGGAGCGCACAGAGGCATGGTTTAACGATGGAAGTGCAGTCTACGCCTGGAATGGAGAGCGAGCATGGCGAGCAGTAGCGTACAATCCAGCCACAGAAACGGTGTCTTTTTCCTCAGGTACAGGGTACTAGGGTCAATGGGCTGAACTACCATCAGCCACCATTGCTTTAGATGAAGGCAATGGACTGTATTTGTATGGAGACAGCTCGGCTGTGTGTCAAGGATTGCGCACACGGTTGCCCACCTGGGCTGCTCAGCAGTGGAAAATGCACAGTAAGGAATTACGGGGAAGTGTTTTATGGGAGCACTTGTGGGCCGTAGTGCAGGAAAGAACCATCTATAGACGCCATGTAGACGCACATAAAAAAAACAGAGTCATTAGAAGCATCGATTAATGCTGCAGTAGATCAGATGGCCATACTTAGTGAAATGCAATAAGCTTCACTAGCACACAGAAAATCTGGCCACGGCGGGCCAGCGATAGCGCCAGCTTGGGACGTGGCCCAGGCTAATCCATCTTTAGCCCTCCACCGGTGTAAATCTGCACGAGCAAATTGTGAAACATGTATGGCTGTAACTAAAGTGCCTTTATCCCAAGTGCCAGGACAATTAAAGCGAAGACAACAAGCACTGGCCGTGCGGCAAGTAGACTACATCAGACTTCTGCCTGCCTCTCGAGGACACCGGTATGTGTTAACTGCTGTAGACACTAACGCTGGCCTCGTTTATGCACATCCTGCTGCACATGCAGACCAGCGTGCCACCATTTGTGGTCTACAGCATCTGACATATTTGTGTGGCATGCCTCAAGAATTCCAAAGCCATCAGGGATGACACTTTGCTGGTCATGCAGTGCAGGAGTGGACAAATGATTTAGGCATCCAGTGGTTATCACACATTCCATATCGTCATCAAGCCAGTGGGTTAATAGAGCGTACCAATGGGTTAATTAAAGAACAGATTCGAAAATGAACCCCGTCGGGTACATTAAAGGGGTGGAACGATGTGCTTCCCAAGGCAATATTCCTGTTGAACAATTGCCAACTGGGGCCATCCTCTCCGTATCAAAAGCTGCAAACACCTGCCTGCAGCCTCCATCCCGGTCGTTTGTTGGGGCGCCCCCCGGGCAGATTGCGAGGTAATAAAGCCCTCTTTTCTGACCTTGTACTGTGTTGTCTCTGCGTATTCCAACCTGACTGGGGGTGCAAAGCCCCCATCCCTTACATCCTTCAACTATCCACTACCGCTGTAAATTTTGCGGCTTAATCGCATGGTGCTGTGTGTGAAGGTAAAACAGATATTCTGAAAAATAGGTCAGGTTGCACTTTTCTGCCGATCTTCACAGGACACCTGGTACATTGTCCTTACACAGATCAACCAAAGCAGTTAAAGCCATGTAACATGCAAGTAGTCTTTCAGGAACTTTGTGAAGTCACTAAAGTCATTGCTCACCCTTTTCCAACATCAGAAACATTTTCTTCTTCTTCCAATGAGGTGTAGTCTTTGTAGCCTATTTTAATGCAGATTTCTTGATGTCAGAAAGGCACTGTTACAGCTGTCTTATTTCTTATGAGACAGCGTCTGTAGATTTTTACTTAGTGAAGCATCTTAGTGAAGTGTTCACTGCGGAGCTCTCCCGTTTCTGCAATGTCTTTGTCAAAAGCAGAAGTCACCAGGCTTCTCTGTGAACTGCATGAAAATTCAAGGAAGCGTCCAATGTACATCTCTGTCTAGGTTTTCCTGTGATTTGAGTGAAAGAACAATCTTTTAATTGAAGTTATTATAACAAAGATTTGAACACTTGCACTCTAGGCTACTCAAGGCTTTTGTGTATAGGCTCAGGTAGTATACACGTGCTTCTCAAGAAGTACGTAAAAAATAACTTATTTTTAACCAAAACTGTAAATATAGTCACACATTCAAGTAGCATAGAAGTGGCACAGATACTCAGATGTACAGTACACATTTTTATCAGCTGAAGATCTCATGTAGTATGACATCACAATGGCCTCTGCTGCAGTCAAAACCACAGTGACGTCACAATGGCCTCCTGCTGTCACCAGCCACCTGATTGGCTGCTGCTGGGGACCTAGACAAGCTGTGGCCCGTGCAGCTGGCCCAGAGCTCACTGAGCATCGAGGCGTTCGGCTGACAAACATGCGTGGAAGCAAGAGGAGCGGGAGCAGTGAGGCGAGTGGCTGCTCACCTTTGAATCACTCAGCACTGGCGTTAGGACCACACGAACAGTGCATGGAGTCCAAGCCAGTCTCCCTCCCAAGGAGCAGCCAGGCAAGCGTCTGCTCGCCTTTGAAGCGAGGACGGTGGGCTTTGTGGGCAGAAGGGGGAAACACAGACCCCAGGCAGATGTACCTGTCAGAGAAGAGAAGGAGCTGCCAAGGAAGTGGCTGCTCACCTTTCAAGCGTTCACTGTTGGCTTCACGCCGCAAAGGGAGAAAAAGGAACCCCAAGCGGGTATCCCTGCCAGAGGAAAGTTGGAACAGCTGGGCAAGTGGCTGCTCACCTTTCAAGGGACTGCAGTTGCCTTCACACTCAGGAGGGAGAAACCTGGAACACAGGCAGGTGTACCTGTCAGAGTACAGCTGGAGTAGCCAGAAAAGTGGCTGCTCACCTTTAAGGCAACCATGGTCGGCTTCATGGGAAGAAGGGAGCAACATGGACCCCAAGTGGGTGTCCCCACCAGAGAACTGCTGGAGCAACCAGGGAAGTGGCAGCTCTCCTTTCAAGTGTCCACTGAAGGCTTCACACCACAGAGGGAGAAAAAAGGACCCCAAGCGAGTGTCCCTGCCTGAGGAAAGTTGGAGCAGCTGGGCAAGTGGCTGCTCACCTTTCAAGGGACTGCAGTTGCCTTCACACTCAGGAGGGAGAAACCTGGAACACAGGCAGGTGTACCTGTCAGAGAAAAGCTGGAGTAGCCAGGCAAGTGGCTGCTCACCTTTAAGGCAACCATGGTCGGCTTCATGGGAAGAAGGGAGCAACATGGACCCCAAGTGGGTGTTCCCGCCAGAGAACTGCTGGAGCAACCAGGGAAGTGGCAGCTCTCCTTTCAAGTATCCACTGAAGGCCTCACGCCACAGAGGGAGAAAAAAGGACCCCAAGCGAGTGTCCCTGCCAGAGGAAAGTTGGAGCAGCTGGGCAAGTGGCTGCTCACCTTTCAAGGGACTGCAGTTGCCTTCACACTCAGGAGGGAGAAACCTGGAACACAGGCAGGTGTACCTGTCAGAGTACAGCTGGAGTAGCCAGGCAAGTGGCTGCTCACCTTTAAGGCAACCATGGTCGGCTTCATGGGAAGAAGGGAGCAACATGGACCCCAAGTGGGTGTCCCCACCAGAGAACTGCTGGAGCAGCCAGGGAGGTGGTGGTTCACCTTTGAAGTGTCCCCTGTTGGCTTCACGCCAGAAAGGGAAATACATGGACCCGAAGCGGGTGTCCCTGCCAGAGAAAAGCTGGAGCAGCCGGTCAAGTGGATGCTCACCTTTCAAGCGACAACAGTCGGCTTCATGGGAAGAAGGGAGCCACATGGACCCCAAGCAGATGTCCCCGCCAGAGAACTACTGGAGCAGTCAGGGTAGTGGCCGTTCACCTGTCAAGCGTCCACGGTTGGCTTCGCACCTGGAAGGGAGAAACATGAACCCCAGGCAGATGTACCTGTCAGAGAACAGCCAGAGCAGCCAGGGAAGTGGCCGCTCACCTTTCAAGCGACCGCAGTTGCCTTTATGCCCGGAAGGGAGCAAGATGGACCCGAAGCGGATGTCACAGCCAGAAAACAGCTGGAGTAGCCATGCAAATGACTGCTCACCTTTCAAGCGACCTCGGTTGCCTTCTTGCCCGGAAGGGAGCAACATGGACCCCAAGCGGTTGTCCCCACTAGAGAACAGATGGAGCAACCAGGGTAGTGGCGGCTCACCGTTCAAGCGTCCACTGTTGGCTTCACGCCACAGAGGGAGAAAAAAGGACCCCAAGCGAGTGTCCCTGCCAGAGGAAAGCTGGAGCAGCTGGGCAAGTGGCTGCTCACCTTTCAAGGGACTGCAGTTGCCTTCACACTCAGGAGGGAGAAACCTGGAACACAGGCAGGTGTACCTGTCAGAGAACAGCTGGAGTAGCCAGGCAAGTGGCCGCTCACCTTTCAAGCGACCGCAGTTGCTTTTATGCCCGGAAGGGAGCAAGATGGACCCCAAGCGGATGTCACCGCCAGAAAACAGCTGGAGCAGCCAGGCAAGTGGCTGCTCGCCTTTGAAGCAGGCAGCATTGGATTTAGGCCCAGCAGGTAACAGCAAGGAGCCCAAGCGTTTTGGGCAGCCAGGGAGCAGCCAGCACAGCCAGGAAAGCGGCTGTTTATCTTTACGTGGGACACCAGAGAGTCACTTCCCGGAACCCCGGAGAAGTAAGGGACCTCCTAGCAGCAGGCAGGACCAACCACCAAAGGACAGTGTGGAGCCCATAGAAATGGATCCACCCGAGGATGGCACGGAGCCCGCGGAGGTGGATCCACCAGAGGATGGCACGGAGCCCGTGGAGGTGGATCCACCACAGGACGGTGTGGAGCCAACAGCGGTGGATCCACCAGAGCATGACTTGGAGCCCATAGAGGTGGATCCACCAGAGGACGGTGTGGAGCCAACAGAGGTGGATCCACCAGAAGACGGTGTGAAGCAAATGGAAATGGATCCACCAGAGCATGACTTGGAGCCCATAGAGGTGGATCCACCAGAGGACGGTGTGGAGCCAACAGAGGTGGATCCACCAGAAGACGGTGTGAAGCAAATGGAAATGGATCCACCAGAGCATGACTTGGAGCCAACGGAGGTGGATCCACCAGAGGACGGTGTGGAGCCAACAGAGGTGGATCCACCAGAAGATGGTGTGAAGCAAATGGAAATGGATCCACCAGAGCATGACTTGGAGCCAACGGAGGTGGATCCACCAGAGGACGGTGTGGAGCCAACAGAGGTGGATCCACCAGAAGATGGTGGGAAGCAAATGGAGGTGGATCCACCAGAGGATGGTGTGGAGCCAACAGAGGTGGATCCACCAGCGCATGGCTTGGAGCCCATGCAGGTAGATGCACCAGAGGATGGTGTGGTGCCATGGAGGTGGATCCACCAGAGGATGGCTTGGAGCCCATGGAGGTGGATCCACCAGAGGATGGTGTGGAGCGCATGGAGGTGGATCCACCAGAGGAAGGATGGCATGCAGCTCGTGAAGTTAGATCCACCAGACAACTGTATGGAGCCCACTGAAGTGGATCCAACAGAGGACAATGTGCAGGCCATGAAGGCTGATCCAGCAGAGGACAGTGTGGAGGCAGTTGAAGTGGATCCACCTCAATAAGAATCATCCATGGCAGTGGGTTCATCTGCCGCAGGGATCCCCTGGCAGTACACCAGCCATCCAGGCTCCTTTGCATGCGATGGTGCCAACAGTCATGGTGCAAGATTCCCACCGACAACTCAGCCTTCACTCCCTCATGGCTGAACGGTAAAGAAGAGCGGACAGAAGCATTTTTATTCTTATTTGGCACTTTGCTAACGGTGTCTGCAGTCCTGTGTCCCTTCTTGGTCTCTGCCTTTGAGACGGGGATTCTTTCTGGAAACTTTTGATTTCCATGCGGTGACAGATGTTTTCCAGCCCGCCTCCTTTTACCAAACTTTCCTCTGCGAAGAGGAATGGCTGAGAGAGCTGGGACTGCTTGGCCTGGAGAAGAGAGGTCTAAGGGGGCATCTCATCAGCATACGTGAATACCTGCAGGGAGGATGCAAAGAAGATGGAGCCAGGCTCTTTCCAGTGTGCCCAGTAACGGGGCAAGAAGCGGCGGGCAATAAACTGAAGCACAGGGGATGCTGTCTGAACATCAGGAATACCCTTTAAACTCAGTGACCAGGCACTGGCACAGGTTGCTCAAAGAAGTTATGGCATCTGCATCTGGTTTACCACAGAGTAAAAACCACAGAGTGCCATCAGCGTAACAGGCCAGAACTCTCAACTACTGTGTGAAATAGAATTTACTTTTTAAAATAAGAAAGGTACCAAGTGATTAGTAGTGATTAAAAACACGTTACCAGTAGCAGCTTTAAATGCCATGTATTAATTCAGCTGAGAAGGCTGTTGTTCGGGTTGCGCAGTATAAGAAAAACGGGAAGGTGAATCATAAGAAAGTGCATGCAGTGACTGCAGGAGCAGGTGCACAACGCGATCCCGACAAATGGGACGTAGATGTCTGGGATTCTACAGATTCTGATGAGACTGGCTCCCCAGATGAATCTGTAGAAGCGCGACCAGTAGTGAGACGAAAACTAGAATGGGATGCTAATGGACAGCCAGTGAGAAGGGATGTATTAAGAGGGTAATGATCTTACTGAGCAATTTAACCAGAGACCAGGGGAGTCACGGCTTCCCTGGGTGGTGCGTTTGCCTGATCAGGGAGTGTCAGGACTTGCTTTGGATCCAGGGGATTCCAAGAAGTTTGTGGTTCTGAGTTCAGACTACTCTCTGCAGAATGCATTCCAGAGTACCACTGCTCAAAACACAAACCTGTTGGCCTTGGCCACCCAGGGGTGCAATAACAAATACCCCTCCGAGAACGACTGGCCGGGTGGAGACCATCCATGGAACACCCTCTGAGGTTGCATGTAGCAGATAAAAGAGGAGGGAATGCAAAGAGCTATTGCACTGTTGCAGGAGACTTTGTCGAACACTCCTAGAAACTGACTGATTCGAACTGCTCCGCCAGCATGTAAACGTGTAATCATGAGTCTCTTGATTAGCGAGACTGGTAATCCCCTCCGAGAGGTAACTGAAAAAATACAGCCGTCGGGCGACCTTGGAGAATAGGGCCCCTGAGGAAGCGCAGGGAACTGAGACAGAAACCCTGAAAACAGGGTCTCTCGAACAGAAATGTTTATAGCTTTGCTAAGAGATGACATGTCTCGTGACAAAATTAATGGTATCTCACCTCCTAAATTATGGAGAAGGTATAAACAAAGAAGGTTGCACAAACCCAATAAGAAAGCACAAACTTCTAAAGCAGAGAATGCGGGAACAACTCAGCCTACGGCACCTCCTCTCCAGGCTCAAGAGGACTCCACATCTGCTCAAGGATGGCCCCCCATGAGTGGATCAGTTGTTCTAGGGGAGAAGGATTGGGAACCATATTCTGATTTGTATCCTTGGAAAGAGACCAGGGATATAGTTCAGCAATACAAGCAGGAATGAAGTGATGGCCAGGCTCCAGTGCAATGGGTGCGCAAGGAACGGTGACTGCATATGGAGCTCCAAATATTTTGGAAAACCTGGTCGTCTCAAACAGTGAAAGCCCCAATTGACACTGGACCAGAGGCTTCTCTGATTTATGGGAATCCCAAGAAATTTGAAGGGCAACCATGAAATATTACGGGCTTGGGGGGGACAAATTGAGGCTCAGCAGACACAAATAGAAATGAAAATAGAAAACTTCCCCAAACGACTGCATTCAGTCATGATTGTCCCATTCCTGAATATATTGTAGGAATAGGCATTTTTGAAGGGACTGACTTTCAGTCTCCTGAATGGTCAGTACCAGTTTGGAGTTAAAAACTATATCAGCACTAGACCGATTTCGTAGGGAAAGTTTTCATGCCTCCTGTGCAGATTCCTGCTGCTACAGAATTAGTGACTATGAAACAATACAGAATCGTAGGGCAGCATGAGGAGGTATCACAAGCAATTAAAGATTTGGTAGGAACCAGAGTGTTAAAACCCACAGCTACCAGCCGGAATAAACCTGCACGGCCGGTCGGGAAAAGTGATGGGACCTGGCGAATGACTGTTGACTACAGGGAGTTAATCAAATACTCCTCGCTACTGGCAGCTGTGGTACCAGACACCGTCCCTTCAATTGAAAGAGTGCAGTGGCATCCGGGCACCTGGTATGCAGGAGTTGATTTGGCCAGTGCTTTCTTGACAATACCCATTGCTGAGGAGCGCTGGAATCAGTTTGCCTTTACTCGACAGAACCGTGCCTGTGCAAGAAGCACCTCCATACGCCGGTCTTGCAACTGAGGAGCGCACAGAGGCATGGTTTAACGATGGAAGTGCAGTCTACGCCTGGAATGGAGAGCGAGCATGGCGAGCAGTAGCGTACAATCCAGCCACAGAAACGGTGTCTTTTTCCTCAGGTACAGGGTACTAGGGTCAATGGGCTGAACTACCATCAGCCACCATTGCTTTAGATGAAGGCAATGGACTGTATTTGTATGGAGACAGCTCGGCTGTGTGTCAAGGATTGCGCACACGGTTGCCCACCTGGGCTGCTCAGCAGTGGAAAATGCACAGTAAGGAATTACGGGGAAGTGTTTTATGGGAGCACTTGTGGGCCGTAGTGCAGGAAAGAACCATCTATAGACGCCATGTAGACGCACATAAAAAAACCAGAGTCATTAGAAGCATCGATTAATGCTGCAGTAGATCAGATGGCCATACTTAGTGAAATGCAATAAGCTTCACTAGCACACAGAAAATCTGGCCACGGCGGGCCAGCGATAGCGCCAGCTTGGGACGTGGCCCAGGCTAATCCATCTTTAGCCCTCCACCGGTGTAAATCTGCACGAGCAAATTGTGAAACATGTATGGCTGTAACTAAAGTGCCTTTATCCCAAGTGCCAGGACAATTAAAGCGAAGACAACAAGCACTGGCCGTGCGGCAAGTAGACTACATCAGACTTCTGCCTGCCTCTCGAGGACACCGGTATGTGTTAACTGCTGTAGACACTAACGCTGGCCTCGTTTATGCACATCCTGCTGCACATGCAGACCAGCGTGCCACCATTTGTGGTCTACAGCATCTGACATATTTGTGTGGCATGCCTCAAGAATTCCAAAGCCATCAGGGATGACACTTTGCTGGTCATGCAGTGCAGGAGTGGACAAATGATTTAGGCATCCAGTGGTTATCACACATTCCATATCGTCATCAAGCCAGTGGGTTAATAGAGCGTACCAATGGGTTAATTAAAGAACAGATTCGAAAATGAACCCCGTCGGGTACATTAAAGGGGTGGAACGATGTGCTTCCCAAGGCAATATTCCTGTTGAACAATTGCCAACTGGGGCCATCCTCTCCGTATCAAAAGCTGCAAACACCTGCCTGCAGCCTCCGTCCCGGTCGTTTGTTGGGGCGCCCCCCGGGCAGATTGCGAGGTAATAAAGCCCTCTTTTCTGACCTTGTACTGTGTTGTCTCTGCGTATTCCAACCTGACTGGGGGTGCAAAGCCCCCATCCCTTACATCCTTCAACTATCCACTACCGCTGTAAATTTTGCGGCTTAATCGCATGGTGCTGTGTGTGAAGGTAAAACAGATATTCTGAAAAATAGGTCAGGTTGCACTTTTCTGCCGATCTTCACAGGACACCTGGTACATTGTCCTTACACAGATCAACCAAAGCAGTTAAAGCCATGTAACATGCAAGTAGTCTTTCAGGAACTTTGTGAAGTCACTAAAGTCATTGCTCACCCTTTTCCAACATCAGAAACATTTTCTTCTTCTTCCAATGAGGTGTAGTCTTTGTAGCCTATTTTAATGCAGATTTCTTGATGTCAGAAAGGCACTGTTACAGCTGTCTTATTTCTTATGAGACAGCGTCTGTAGATTTTTACTTAGTGAAGCATCTTAGTGAAGTGTTCACTGCGGAGCTCTCCCGTTTCTGCAATGTCTTTGTCAAAAGCAGAAGTCACCAGGCTTCTCTGTGAACTGCATGAAAATTCAAGGAAGCGTCCAATGTACATCTCTGTCTAGGTTTTCCTGTGATTTGAGTGAAAGAACAATCTTTTAATTGAAGTTATTATAACAAAGATTTGAACACTTGCACTCTAGGCTACTCAAGGCTTTTGTGTATAGGCTCAGGTAGTATACACGTGCTTCTCAAGAAGTACGTAAAAAATAACTTATTTTTAACCAAAACTGTAAATATAGTCACACATTCAAGTAGCATAGAAGTGGCACAGATACTCAGATGTACAGTACACATTTTTATCAGCTGAAGATCTCATGTAGTATGACATCACAATGGCCTCTGCTGCAGTCAAAACCACAGTGACGTCACAATGGCCTCCTGCTGTCACCAGCCACCTGATTGGCTGCTGCTGGGGACCTAGACAAGCTGTGGCCCGTGCAGCTGGCCCAGAGCTCACTGAGCATCGAGGCGTTCGGCTGACAAACATGCGTGGAAGCAAGAGGAGCGGGAGCAGTGAGGCGAGTGGCTGCTCACCTTTGAATCACTCAGCACTGGCGTTAGGACCACACGAACAGTGCATGGAGTCCAAGCCAGTCTCCCTCCCAAGGAGCAGCCAGGCAAGCGTCTGCTCGCCTTTGAAGCGAGGACGGTGGGCTTTGTGGGCAGAAGGGGGAAACACAGACCCCAGGCAGATGTACCTGTCAGAGAAGAGAAGGAGCTGCCAAGGAAGTGGCTGCTCACCTTTCAAGCGTTCACTGTTGGCTTCACGCCGCAAAGGGAGAAAAAGGAACCCCAAGCGGGTATCCCTGCCAGAGGAAAGTTGGAGCAGCTGGGCAAGTGGCTGCTCACCTTTCAAGGGACTGCAGTTGCCTTCACACTCAGGAGGGAGAAACCTGGAACACAGGCAGGTGTACCTGTCAGAGAACAGCTGGAGTAGCCAGGCAAGTGGCTGCTCACCTTTAAGGCAACCATGGTCGGCTTCATGGGAAGAAGGGAGCAACATGGACCCCAAGTGGGTGTCCCCACCAGAGAACTGCTGGAGCAACCAGGAAAGTGGCAGCTCTCCTTTCAAGTGTTCACTGAAGGCTTCACACCACAGAGGGAGAAAAAAGGACCTCAAGCGAGTGTCCCTGCCAGAGGAAAGTTGGAGCAGCTGGGCAAGTGGCTGCTCACCTTTCAAGGGACTGCAGTTGCCTTCACACTCAGGAGGGAGAAACCTGGAACACAGGCAGGTGTACCTGTCAGAGAACAGCTGGAGTAGCCAGGCAAGTGGCTGCTCACCTTTAAGGCAACCATGGTCGGCTTCATGGGAAGAAGGGAGCAACATGGACCCCAAGTGGGTGTCCCCACCAGAGAACTGCTGGAGCAACCAGGAAAGTGGCAGCTCTCCTTTCAAGTGTTCACTGAAGGCTTCACACCACAGAGGGAGAAAAAAGGACCTCAAGCGAGTGTCCCTGCCAGAGGAAAGTTGGAGCAGCTGGGCAAGTGGCTGCTCACCTTTCAAGGGACTGCAGTTGCCTTCACACTCAGGAGGGAGAAACCTGGAACACAGGCAGGTGTACCTGTCAGAGAACAGCTGGAGTAGCCAGGCAAGTGGCTGCTCACCTTTAAGGCAACCATGGTCGGCTTCATGGGAAGAAGGGAGCAACATGGACCCCAAGTGGGTGTCCCCACCAGAGAACTGCTGGAGCAACCAGGGAAGTGGCAGCTCTCCTTTCAAGTGTCCACTGAAGGCTTCACACCACAGAGGGAGAAAAAAGGACCCCAAGCGAGTGTCCCTGCCTGAGGAAAGTTGGAGCAGCTGGGCAAGTGGCTGCTCACCTTTCAAGGGACTGCAGTTGCCTTCACACTCAGGAGGGAGAAACCTGGAACACAGGCAGGTGTACCTGTCAGAGAAAAGCTGGAGTAGCCAGGCAAGTGGCTGCTCACCTTTAAGGCAACCATGGTTGGCTTCATGGGAAGAAGGGAGCAACATGGACCCCAAGTGGGTGTTCCCGCCAGAGAACTGCTGGAGCAACCAGGGAAGTGGCAGCTCTCCTTTCAAGTATCCACTGAAGGCCTCACGCCACAGAGGGAGAAAAAAGGACCCCAAGCGAGTGTCCCTGCCAGAGGAAAGTTGGAGCAGCTGGGCAAGTGGCTGCTCACCTTTCAAGGGACTGCAGTTGCCTTCACACTCAGGAGGGAGAAACCTGGAACACAGGCAGGTGTACCTGTCAGAGAACAGCTGTTGTAGCCAGGCAAGTGGCTGCTCACCTTTAAGGCAACCATGGTCATCTTCATGGGAAGAAGGGAGCAACATGGACCCCAAGTGGGTGTTCCCGCCAGAGAACTGCTGGAGCAACCAGGGAAGTGGCGGCTCACCTTCCAAGCGTCCACTGTTGGCTTCACGCCACAAAGGGAGAAAAAAGGACCCCAAGCGGGTATCCCTGCCTGAGGAAAGTTGGAGAAGCTGGGCAAGTGGCTGCTCACCTTTCAAGGGACTGAAGTTGCCTTCACACTCAGGAGGGAGGAACCTGCAACACAGGCAGATGTACCTGTCAGAGTACAGGTGGAGTAGCCAGGCAAGTGGCTACTCACCTTTAAGGCAGCCATGGTCGGCTTTATGGGAAGAAGGGAGCAACATGGACCCCAAGTGGGTGTTCCCGCCAGAGAACTGCTGGAGCAACCAGAGAAGTGGTGGCTCTCCTTTCAAGTGTCCACTGAAGGCTTCACGCCACAGAGGGAGAAAAAAGGACCCCAAGCGAGTGTCCCTGCCTGAGGAAAGTTGGAGCAGCTGGGCAAGTGGCTGCTCACCTTTCAAGGGACTGCAGTTGCCTTCACACTCAGGAGGGAGAAACCTGGAACACAGGCAGGTGTACCTGTCAGAGTACAGCTGGAGTAGCCAGGCAAGTGGCTGCTCACCTTTAAGGCAACCATGGTCGGCTTCATGGGAAGAAGGGAGCAACATGGACCCCAAGTGGGTGTCCCCACCAGAGAACTGCTGGAGCAGCCAGGGAGGTGGTGGTTCACCTTTGAAGTGTCCCCTGTTGGCTTCACGCCAGAAAGGGAAATACATGGACCCGAAGCGGGTGTCCCTGCCAGAGAAAAGCTGGAGCAGCCGGTCAAGTGGATGCTCACCTTTCAAGCGACAACAGTCGGCTTCATGGGAAGAAGGGAGCCACATGGACCCCAAGCAGATGTCCCCGCCAGAGAACTACTGGAGCAGTCAGGGTAGTGGCCGTTCACCTGTCAAGCGTCCACGGTTGGCTTCGCACCTGGAAGGGAGAAACATGAACCCCAGGCAGATGTACCTGTCAGAGAACAGCCAGAGCAGCCAGGGAAGTGGCCGCTCACCTTTCAAGCGACCGCAGTTGCCTTTATGCCCGGAAGGGAGCAAGATGGACCCGAAGCGGATGTCACAGCCAGAAAACAGCTGGAGTAGCCATGCAAATGACTGCTCACCTTTCAAGCGACCTCGGTTGCCTTCTTGCCCGGAAGGGAGCAACATGGACCCCAAGCGGTTGTCCCCACTAGAGAACAGATGGAGCAACCAGGGTAGTGGCGGCTCACCGTTCAAGCGTCCACTGTTGGCTTCACGCCACAGAGGGAGAAAAAAGGACCCCAAGCGAGTGTCCCTGCCAGAGGAAAGCTGGAGCAGCTGGGCAAGTGGCTGCTCACCTTTCAAGGGACTGCAGTTGCCTTCACACTCAGGAGGGAGAAACCTGGAACACAGGCAGGTGTACCTGTCAGAGAACAGCTGGAGTAGCCAGGCAAGTGGCCGCTCACCTTTCAAGCGACCGCAGTTGCTTTTATGCCCGGAAGGGAGCAAGATGGACCCCAAGCGGATGTCACCGCCAGAAAACAGCTGGAGCAGCCAGGCAAGTGGCTGCTCGCCTTTGAAGCAGGCAGCATTGGATTTAGGCCCAGCAGGTAACAGCAAGGAGCCCAAGCGTTTTGGGCAGCCAGGGAGCAGCCAGCACAGCCAGGAAAGCGGCTGTTTATCTTTACGTGGGACACCAGAGAGTCACTTCCCGGAACCCCGGAGAAGTAAGGGACCTCCTAGCAGCAGGCAGGACCAACCACCAAAGGACAGTGTGGAGCCCATAGAAATGGATCCACCCGAGGATGGCACGGAGCCCGCGGAGGTGGATCCACCAGAGGATGGCACGGAGCCCGTGGAGGTGGATCCACCACAGGACGGTGTGGAGCCAACAGCGGTGGATCCACCAGAGCATGACTTGGAGCCCATAGAGGTGGATCCACCAGAGGACGGTGTGGAGCCAACAGAGGTGGATCCACCAGAAGACGGTGTGAAGCAAATGGAAATGGATCCACCAGAGCATGACTTGGAGCCCATAGAGGTGGATCCACCAGAGGACGGTGTGGAGCCAACAGAGGTGGATCCACCAGAAGACGGTGTGAAGCAAATGGAAATGGATCCACCAGAGCATGACTTGGAGCCAACGGAGGTGGATCCACCAGAGGACGGTGTGGAGCCAACAGAGGTGGATCCACCAGAAGATGGTGTGAAGCAAATGGAAATGGATCCACCAGAGCATGACTTGGAGCCAACGGAGGTGGATCCACCAGAGGACGGTGTGGAGCCAACAGAGGTGGATCCACCAGAAGATGGTGGGAAGCAAATGGAGGTGGATCCACCAGAGGATGGTGTGGAGCCAACAGAGGTGGATCCACCAGCGCATGGCTTGGAGCCCATGCAGGTAGATGCACCAGAGGATGGTGTGGTGCCATGGAGGTGGATCCACCAGAGGATGGCTTGGAGCCCATGGAGGTGGATCCACCAGAGGATGGTGTGGAGCGCATGGAGGTGGATCCACCAGAGGAAGGATGGCATGCAGCTCGTGAAGTTAGATCCACCAGACAACTGTATGGAGCCCACTGAAGTGGATCCAACAGAGGACAATGTGCAGGCCATGAAGGCTGATCCAGCAGAGGACAGTGTGGAGGCAGTTGAAGTGGATCCACCTCAATAAGAATCATCCATGGCAGTGGGTTCATCTGCCGCAGGGATCCCCTGGCAGTACACCAGCCATCCAGGCTCCTTTGCATGCGATGGTGCCAACAGTCATGGTGCAAGATTCCCACCGACAACTCAGCCTTCACTCCCTCATGGCTGAACGGTAAAGAAGAGCGGACAGAAGCATTTTTATTCTTATTTGGCACTTTGCTAACGGTGTCTGCAGTCCTGTGTCCCTTCTTGGTCTCTGCCTTTGAGACGGGGATTCTTTCTGGAAACTTTTGATTTCCATGCGGTGACAGATGTTTTCCAGCCCGCCTCCTTTTACCAAACTTTCCTCTGCGAAGAGGAATGGCTGAGAGAGCTGGGACTGCTTGGCCTGGAGAAGAGAGGTCTAAGGGGGCATCTCATCAGCATACGTGAATACCTGCAGGGAGGATGCAAAGAAGATGGAGCCAGGCTCTTTCCAGTGTGCCCAGTAACGGGGCAAGAAGCGGCGGGCAATAAACTGAAGCACAGGGGATGCTGTCTGAACATCAGGAATACCCTTTAAACTCAGTGACCAGGCACTGGCACAGGTTGCTCAAAGAAGTTATGGCATCTGCATCTGGTTTACCACAGAGTAAAAACCACAGAGTGCCATCAGCGTAACAGGCCAGAACTCTCAACTACTGTGTGAAATAGAATTTACTTTTTAAAATAAGAAAGGTACCAAGTGATTAGTAGTGATTAAAAACACGTTACCAGTAGCAGCTTTAAATGCCATGTATTAATTCAGCTGAGAAGGCTGTTGTTCGGGTTGCGCAGTATAAGAAAAACGGGAAGGTGAATCATAAGAAAGTGCATGCAGTGACTGCAGGAGCAGGTGCACAACGCGATCCCGACAAATGGGACGTAGATGTCTGGGATTCTACAGATTCTGATGAGACTGGCTCCCCAGATGAATCTGTAGAAGCGCGACCAGTAGTGAGACGAAAACTAGAATGGGATGCTAATGGACAGCCAGTGAGAAGGGATGTATTAAGAGGGTAATGATCTTACTGAGCAATTTAACCAGAGACCAGGGGAGTCACGGCTTCCCTGGGTGGTGCGTTTGCCTGATCAGGGAGTGTCAGGACTTGCTTTGGATCCAGGGGATTCCAAGAAGTTTGTGGTTCTGAGTTCAGACTACTCTCTGCAGAATGCATTCCAGAGTACCACTGCTCAAAACACAAACCTGTTGGCCTTGGCCACCCAGGGGTGCAATAACAAATACCCCTCCGAGAACGACTGGCCGGGTGGAGACCATCCATGGAACACCCTCTGAGGTTGCATGTAGCAGATAAAAGAGGAGGGAATGCAAAGAGCTATTGCACTGTTGCAGGAGACTTTGTCGAACACTCCTAGAAACTGACTGATTCGAACTGCTCCGCCAGCATGTAAACGTGTAATCATGAGTCTCTTGATTAGCGAGACTGGTAATCCCCTCCGAGAGGTAACTGAAAAAATACAGCCGTCGGGCGACCTTGGAGAATAGGGCCCCTGAGGAAGCGCAGGGAACTGAGACAGAAACCCTGAAAACAGGGTCTCTCGAACAGAAATGTTTATAGCTTTGCTAAGAGATGACATGTCTCGTGACAAAATTAATGGTATCTCACCTCCTAAATTATGGAGAAGGTATAAACAAAGAAGGTTGCACAAACCCAATAAGAAAGCACAAACTTCTAAAGCAGAGAATGCGGGAACAACTCAGCCTACGGCACCTCCTCTCCAGGCTCAAGAGGACTCCACATCTGCTCAAGGATGGCCCCCCATGAGTGGATCAGTTGTTCTAGGGGAGAAGGATTGGGAACCATATTCTGATTTGTATCCTTGGAAAGAGACCAGGGATATAGTTCAGCAATACAAGCAGGAATGAAGTGATGGCCAGGCTCCAGTGCAATGGGTGCGCAAGGAACGGTGACTGCATATGGAGCTCCAAATATTTTGGAAAACCTGGTCGTCTCAAACAGTGAAAGCCCCAATTGACACTGGACCAGAGGCTTCTCTGATTTATGGGAATCCCAAGAAATTTAAAGGGCAACCATGAAATATTACGGGCTTGGGGGGGACAAATTGAGGCTCAGCAGACACAAATAGAAATGAAAATAGAAAACTTCCCCAAACGACTGCATTCAGTCATGATTGTCCCATTCCTGAATATATTGTAGGAATAGGCATTTTTGAAGGGACTGACTTTCAGTCTCCTGAATGGTCAGTACCAGTTTGGAGTTAAAAACTATATCAGCACTAGACCGATTTCGTAGGGAAAGTTTTCATGCCTCCTGTGCAGATTCCTGCTGCTACAGAATTAGTGACTATGAAACAATACAGAATCGTAGGGCAGCATGAGGAGGTATCACAAGCAATTAAAGATTTGGTAGGAACCAGAGTGTTAAAACCCACAGCTACCAGCCGGAATAAACCTGCACGGCCGGTCGGGAAAAGTGATGGGACCTGGCGAATGACTGTTGACTACAGGGAGTTAATCAAATACTCCTCGCTACTGGCAGCTGTGGTACCAGACACCGTCCCTTCAATTGAAAGAGTGCAGTGGCATCCGGGCACCTGGTATGCAGGAGTTGATTTGGCCAGTGCTTTCTTGACAATACCCATTGCTGAGGAGCGCTGGAATCAGTTTGCCTTTACTCGACAGAACCGTGCCTGTGCAAGAAGCACCTCCATACGCCGGTCTTGCAACTGAGGAGCGCACAGAGGCATGGTTTAACGATGGAAGTGCAGTCTACGCCTGGAATGGAGAGCGAGCATGGCGAGCAGTAGCGTACAATCCAGCCACAGAAACGGTGTCTTTTTCCTCAGGTACAGGGTACTAGGGTCAATGGGCTGAACTACCATCAGCCACCATTGCTTTAGATGAAGGCAATGGACTGTATTTGTATGGAGACAGCTCGGCTGTGTGTCAAGGATTGCGCACACGGTTGCCCACCTGGGCTGCTCAGCAGTGGAAAATGCACAGTAAGGAATTACGGGGAAGTGTTTTATGGGAGCACTTGTGGGCCGTAGTGCAGGAAAGAACCATCTATAGACGCCATGTAGACGCACATAAAAAAAACAGAGTCATTAGAAGCATCGATTAATGCTGCAGTAGATCAGATGGCCATACTTAGTGAAATGCAATAAGCTTCACTAGCACACAGAAAATCTGGCCACGGCGGGCCAGCGATAGCGCCAGCTTGGGACGTGGCCCAGGCTAATCCATCTTTAGCCCTCCACCGGTGTAAATCTGCACGAGCAAATTGTGAAACATGTATGGCTGTAACTAAAGTGCCTTTATCCCAAGTGCCAGGACAATTAAAGCGAAGACAACAAGCACTGGCCGTGCGGCAAGTAGACTACATCAGACTTCTGCCTGCCTCTCGAGGACACCGGTATGTGTTAACTGCTGTAGACACTAACGCTGGCCTCGTTTATGCACATCCTGCTGCACATGCAGACCAGCGTGCCACCATTTGTGGTCTACAGCATCTGACATATTTGTGTGGCATGCCTCAAGAATTCCAAAGCCATCAGGGATGACACTTTGCTGGTCATGCAGTGCAGGAGTGGACAAATGATTTAGGCATCCAGTGGTTATCACACATTCCATATCGTCATCAAGCCAGTGGGTTAATAGAGCGTACCAATGGGTTAATTAAAGAACAGATTCGAAAATGAACCCCGTCGGGTACATTAAAGGGGTGGAACGATGTGCTTCCCAAGGCAATATTCCTGTTGAACAATTGCCAACTGGGGCCATCCTCTCCGTATCAAAAGCTGCAAACACCTGCCTGCAGCCTCCGTCCCGGTCGTTTGTTGGGGCGCCCCCCGGGCAGATTGCGAGGTAATAAAGCCCTCTTTTCTGACCTTGTACTGTGTTGTCTCTGCGTATTCCAACCTGACTGGGGGTGCAAAGCCCCCATCCCTTACATCCTTCAACTATCCACTACCGCTGTAAATTTTGCGGCTTAATCGCATGGTGCTGTGTGTGAAGGTAAAACAGATATTCTGAAAAATAGGTCAGGTTGCACTTTTCTGCCGATCTTCACAGGACACCTGGTACATTGTCCTTACACAGATCAATCAAAGCAGTTAAAGCCATGTAACATGCAAGTAGTCTTTCAGGAACTTTGTGAAGTCACTAAAGTCATTGCTCACCCTTTTCCAACATCAGAAACATTTTCTTCTTCTTCCAATGAGGTGTAGTCTTTGTAGCCTATTTTAATGCAGATTTCTTGATGTCAGAAAGGCACTGTTACAGCTGTCTTATTTCTTATGAGACAGCGTCTGTAGATTTTTACTTAGTGAAGCATCTTAGTGAAGTGTTCACTGCGGAGCTCTCCCGTTTCTGCAATGTCTTTGTCAAAAGCAGAAGTCACCAGGCTTCTCTGTGAACTGCATGAAAATTCAAGGAAGCGTCCAATGTACATCTCTGTCTAGGTTTTCCTGTGATTTGAGTGAAAGAACAATCTTTTAATTGAAGTTATTATAACAAAGATTTGAACACTTGCACTCTAGGCTACTCAAGGCTTTTGTGTATAGGCTCAGGTAGTATACACGTGCTTCTCAAGAAGTACGTAAAAAATAACTTATTTTTAACCAAAACTGTAAATATAGTCACACATTCAAGTAGCATAGAAGTGGCACAGATACTCAGATGTACAGTACACATTTTTATCAGCTGAAGATCTCATGTAGTATGACATCACAATGGCCTCTGCTGCAGTCAAAACCACAGTGACGTCACAATGGCCTCCTGCTGTCACCAGCCACCTGATTGGCTGCTGCTGGGGACCTAGACAAGCTGTGGCCCGTGCAGCTGGCCCAGAGCTCACTGAGCATCGAGGCGTTCGGCTGACAAACATGCGTGGAAGCAAGAGGAGCGGGAGCAGTGAGGCGAGTGGCTGCTCACCTTTGAATCACTCAGCACTGGCGTTAGGACCACACGAACAGTGCATGGAGTCCAAGCCAGTCTCCCTCCCAAGGAGAAGCCAGGCAAGCGTCTGCTCGCCTTTGAAGCGAGGACGGTGGGCTTTGTGGGCAGAAGGGGGAAACACAGACCCCAGGCAGATGTACCTGTCAGAGAAGAGAAGGAGCTGCCAAGGAAGTGGCTGCTCACCTTTCAAGCGTTCACTGTTGGCTTCACGCCGCAAAGGGAGAAAAAGGAACCCCAAGCGGGTATCCCTGCCAGAGGAAAGTTGGAGCAGCTGGGCAAGTGGCTGCTCACCTTTCAAGGGACTGCAGTTGCCTTCACACTCAGGAGGGAGAAACCTGGAACACAGGCAGGTGTACCTGTCAGAGAACAGCTGGAGTAGCCAGGCAAGTGGCTGCTCACCTTTAAGGCAACCATGGTCGGCTTCATGGGAAGAAGGGAGCAACATGGACCCCAAGTGGGTGTCCCCACCAGAGAACTGCTGGAGCAACCAGGAAAGTGGCAGCTCTCCTTTCAAGTGTTCACTGAAGGCTTCACACCACAGAGGGAGAAAAAAGGACCTCAAGCGAGTGTCCCTGCCAGAGGAAAGTTGGAGCAGCTGGGCAAGTGGCTGCTCACCTTTCAAGGGACTGCAGTTGCCTTCACACTCAGGAGGGAGAAACCTGGAACACAGGCAGGTGTACCTGTCAGAGAACAGCTGGAGTAGCCAGGCAAGTGGCTGCTCACCTTTAAGGCAACCATGGTCGGCTTCATGGGAAGAAGGGAGCAACATGGACCCCAAGTGGGTGTCCCCACCAGAGAACTGCTGGAGCAACCAGGAAAGTGGCAGCTCTCCTTTCAAGTGTTCACTGAAGGCTTCACACCACAGAGGGAGAAAAAAGGACCTCAAGCGAGTGTCCCTGCCAGAGGAAAGTTGGAGCAGCTGGGCAAGTGG
Organism: Neomorphus geoffroyi; assembly: GCA_033558235.1. Classification (NCBI taxonomy): domain Eukaryota; kingdom Metazoa; phylum Chordata; class Aves; order Cuculiformes; family Neomorphidae; genus Neomorphus; species Neomorphus geoffroyi. The sequence goes on from JAUMJM010000002.1 coordinate 25,799,137, forward strand.
CTGCTCACCTTTCAAGGGACTGCAGTTGCCTTCACACTCAGGAGGGAGAAACCTGGAACACAGGCAGGTGTACCTGTCAGAGAACAGCTGGAGTAGCCAGGCAAGTGGCTACTCACCTTTAAGGCAACCATGGTCGGCTTCATGGGAAGAAGGGAGCAACATGGACCCCAAGTGGGTGTCCCCACCAGAGAACTGCTGGAGCAACCAGGAAAGTGGCAGCTCTCCTTTCAAGTGTCCACTGAAGGCTTCACACCACAGAGGGAGAAAAAAGGACCCCAAGCGAGTGTCCCTGCCTGAGGAAAGTTGGAGCAGCTGGGCAAGTGGCTGCTCACCTTTCAAGGGACTGCAGTTGCCTTCACACTCAGGAGGGAGAAACCTGGAACACAGGCAGGTGTACCTGTCAGAGAACAGCTGGAGTAGCCAGGCAAGTGGCTGCTCACCTTTAAGGCAACCATGGTCGGCTTCATGGGAAGAAGGGAGCAACATGGACCCCAAGTGGGTGTCCCCACCAGAGAACTGCTGGAGCAACCAGGAAAGTGGCAGCTCTCCTTTCAAGTGTTCACTGAAGGCTTCACACCACAGAGGGAGAAAAAAGGACCTCAAGCGAGTGTCCCTGCCAGAGGAAAGTTGGAGCAGCTGGGCAAGTGGCTGCTCACCTTTCAAGGGACTGCAGTTGCCTTCACACTCAGGAGGGAGAAACCTGGAACACAGGCAGGTGTACCTGTCAGAGAACAGCTGGAGTAGCCAGGCAAGTGGCTGCTCACCTTTAAGGCAACCATGGTCGGCTTCATGGGAAGAAGGGAGCAACATGGACCCCAAGTGGGTGTCCCCACCAGAGAACTGCTGGAGCAACCAGGAAAGTGGCAGCTCTCCTTTCAAGTGTTCACTGAAGGCTTCACACCACAGAGGGAGAAAAAAGGACCCCAAGCGAGTGTCCCTGCCTGAGGAAAGTTGGAGCAGCTGGGCAAGTGGCTGCTCACCTTTCAAGGGACTGCAGTTGCCTTCACACTCAGGAGGGAGAAACCTGGAACACAGGCAGGTGTACCTGTCAGAGAACAGCTGGAGTAGCCAGGCAAGTGGCTGCTCACCTTTAAGGCAACCATGGTCGGCTTCATGGGAAGAAGGGAGCAACATGGACCCCAAGTGGGTGTCCCCACCAGAGAACTGCTGGAGCAACCAGGAAAGTGGCAGCTCTCCTTTCAAGTGTTCACTGAAGGCTTCACACCACAGAGGGAGAAAAAAGGACCTCAAGCGAGTGTCCCTGCCAGAGGAAAGTTGGAGCAGCTGGGCAAGTGGCTGCTCACCTTTCAAGGGACTGCAGTTGCCTTCACACTCAGGAGGGAGAAACCTGGAACACAGGCAGGTGTACCTGTCAGAGAACAGCTGGAGTAGCCAGGCAAGTGGCTGCTCACCTTTAAGGCAACCATGGTCGGCTTCATGGGAAGAAGGGAGCAACATGGACCCCAAGTGGGTGTCCCCACCAGAGAACTGCTGGAGCAACCAGGGAAGTGGCAGCTCTCCTTTCAAGTGTCCACTGAAGGCTTCACACCACAGAGGGAGAAAAAAGGACCCCAAGCGAGTGTCCCTGCCTGAGGAAAGTTGGAGCAGCTGGGCAAGTGGCTGCTCACCTTTCAAGGGACTGCAGTTGCCTTCACACTCAGGAGGGAGAAACCTGGAACACAGGCAGGTGTACCTGTCAGAGAAAAGCTGGAGTAGCCAGGCAAGTGGCTGCTCACCTTTAAGGCAACCATGGTCGGCTTCATGGGAAGAAGGGAGCAACATGGACCCCAAGTGGGTGTTCCCGCCAGAGAACTGCTGGAGCAACCAGGGAAGTGGCGGCTCACCTTCCAAGCGTCCACTGTCGGCTTCACGCCACAAAGGGAGAAAAAAGGACCCCAAGCGGGTATCCCTGCCTGAGGAAAGTTGGAGCAGCTGGGCAAGTGGCTGCTCACCTTTCAAGGGACTGAAGTTGCCTTCACACTCAGGAGGGAGGAACCTGCAACACAGGCAGGTGTACCTGTCAGAGTACAGCTGGAGTAGCCAGGCAAGTGGCTGCTCACCTTTAAGGCAACCATGGTCGGCTTCATGGGAAGAAGGGAGCAACATGGACCCCAAGTGGGTGTCCCCACCAGAGAACTGCTGGAGCAGCCAGGGAGGTGGTGGTTCACCTTTGAAGTGTCCCCTGTTGGCTTCACGCCAGAAAGGGAAATACATGGACCCGAAGCGGGTGTCCCTGCCAGAGAAAAGCTGGAGCAGCCGGTCAAGTGGATGCTCACCTTTCAAGCGACAACAGTCGGCTTCATGGGAAGAAGGGAGCCACATGGACCCCAAGCAGATGTCCCCGCCAGAGAACTACTGGAGCAGTCAGGGTAGTGGCCGTTCACCTGTCAAGCGTCCACGGTTGGCTTCGCACCTGGAAGGGAGAAACATGAACCCCAGGCAGATGTACCTGTCAGAGAACAGCCAGAGCAGCCAGGGAAGTGGCCGCTCACCTTTCAAGCGACCGCAGTTGCCTTTATGCCCGGAAGGGAGCAAGATGGACCCGAAGCGGATGTCACAGCCAGAAAACAGCTGGAGTAGCCATGCAAATGACTGCTCACCTTTCAAGCGACCTCGGTTGCCTTCTTGCCCGGAAGGGAGCAACATGGACCCCAAGCGGTTGTCCCCACTAGAGAACAGATGGAGCAACCAGGGTAGTGGCGGCTCACCGTTCAAGCGTCCACTGTTGGCTTCACGCCACAGAGGGAGAAAAAAGGACCCCAAGCGAGTGTCCCTGCCAGAGGAAAGCTGGAGCAGCTGGGCAAGTGGCTGCTCACCTTTCAAGGGACTGCAGTTGCCTTCACACTCAGGAGGGAGAAACCTGGAACACAGGCAGGTGTACCTGTCAGAGAACAGCTGGAGTAGCCAGGCAAGTGGCCGCTCACCTTTCAAGCGACCGCAGTTGCTTTTATGCCCGGAAGGGAGCAAGATGGACCCCAAGCGGATGTCACCGCCAGAAAACAGCTGGAGCAGCCAGGCAAGTGGCTGCTCGCCTTTGAAGCAGGCAGCATTGGATTTAGGCCCAGCAGGTAACAGCAAGGAGCCCAAGCGTTTTGGGCAGCCAGGGAGCAGCCAGCACAGCCAGGAAAGCGGCTGTTTATCTTTACGTGGGACACCAGAGAGTCACTTCCCGGAACCCCGGAGAAGTAAGGGACCTCCTAGCAGCAGGCAGGACCAACCACCAAAGGACAGTGTGGAGCCCATAGAAATGGATCCACCCGAGGATGGCACGGAGCCCGCGGAGGTGGATCCACCAGAGGATGGCACGGAGCCCGTGGAGGTGGATCCACCACAGGACGGTGTGGAGCCAACAGCGGTGGATCCACCAGAGCATGACTTGGAGCCCATAGAGGTGGATCCACCAGAGGACGGTGTGGAGCCAACAGAGGTGGATCCACCAGAAGACGGTGTGAAGCAAATGGAAATGGATCCACCAGAGCATGACTTGGAGCCCATAGAGGTGGATCCACCAGAGGACGGTGTGGAGCCAACAGAGGTGGATCCACCAGAAGACGGTGTGAAGCAAATGGAAATGGATCCACCAGAGCATGACTTGGAGCCAACGGAGGTGGATCCACCAGAGGACGGTGTGGAGCCAACAGAGGTGGATCCACCAGAAGATGGTGTGAAGCAAATGGAAATGGATCCACCAGAGCATGACTTGGAGCCAACGGAGGTGGATCCACCAGAGGACGGTGTGGAGCCAACAGAGGTGGATCCACCAGAAGATGGTGGGAAGCAAATGGAGGTGGATCCACCAGAGGATGGTGTGGAGCCAACAGAGGTGGATCCACCAGCGCATGGCTTGGAGCCCATGCAGGTAGATGCACCAGAGGATGGTGTGGTGCCATGGAGGTGGATCCACCAGAGGATGGCTTGGAGCCCATGGAGGTGGATCCACCAGAGGATGGTGTGGAGCGCATGGAGGTGGATCCACCAGAGGAAGGATGGCATGCAGCTCGTGAAGTTAGATCCACCAGACAACTGTATGGAGCCCACTGAAGTGGATCCAACAGAGGACAATGTGCAGGCCATGAAGGCTGATCCAGCAGAGGACAGTGTGGAGGCAGTTGAAGTGGATCCACCTCAATAAGAATCATCCATGGCAGTGGGTTCATCTGCCGCAGGGATCCCCTGGCAGTACACCAGCCATCCAGGCTCCTTTGCATGCGATGGTGCCAACAGTCATGGTGCAAGATTCCCACCGACAACTCAGCCTTCACTCCCTCATGGCTGAACGGTAAAGAAGAGCGGACAGAAGCATTTTTATTCTTATTTGGCACTTTGCTAACGGTGTCTGCAGTCCTGTGTCCCTTCTTGGTCTCTGCCTTTGAGACGGGGATTCTTTCTGGAAACTTTTGATTTCCATGCGGTGACAGATGTTTTCCAGCCCGCCTCCTTTTACCAAACTTTCCTCTGCGAAGAGGAATGGCTGAGAGAGCTGGGACTGCTTGGCCTGGAGAAGAGAGGTCTAAGGGGGCATCTCATCAGCATACGTGAATACCTGCAGGGAGGATGCAAAGAAGATGGAGCCAGGCTCTTTCCAGTGTGCCCAGTAACGGGGCAAGAAGCGGCGGGCAATAAACTGAAGCACAGGGGATGCTGTCTGAACATCAGGAATACCCTTTAAACTCAGTGACCAGGCACTGGCACAGGTTGCTCAAAGAAGTTATGGCATCTGCATCTGGTTTACCACAGAGTAAAAACCACAGAGTGCCATCAGCGTAACAGGCCAGAACTCTCAACTACTGTGTGAAATAGAATTTACTTTTTAAAATAAGAAAGGTACCAAGTGATTAGTAGTGATTAAAAACACGTTACCAGTAGCAGCTTTAAATGCCATGTATTAATTCAGCTGAGAAGGCTGTTGTTCGGGTTGCGCAGTATAAGAAAAACGGGAAGGTGAATCATAAGAAAGTGCATGCAGTGACTGCAGGAGCAGGTGCACAACGCGATCCCGACAAATGGGACGTAGATGTCTGGGATTCTACAGATTCTGATGAGACTGGCTCCCCAGATGAATCTGTAGAAGCGCGACCAGTAGTGAGACGAAAACTAGAATGGGATGCTAATGGACAGCCAGTGAGAAGGGATGTATTAAGAGGGTAATGATCTTACTGAGCAATTTAACCAGAGACCAGGGGAGTCACGGCTTCCCTGGGTGGTGCGTTTGCCTGATCAGGGAGTGTCAGGACTTGCTTTGGATCCAGGGGATTCCAAGAAGTTTGTGGTTCTGAGTTCAGACTACTCTCTGCAGAATGCATTCCAGAGTACCACTGCTCAAAACACAAACCTGTTGGCCTTGGCCACCCAGGGGTGCAATAACAAATACCCCTCCGAGAACGACTGGCCGGGTGGAGACCATCCATGGAACACCCTCTGAGGTTGCATGTAGCAGATAAAAGAGGAGGGAATGCAAAGAGCTATTGCACTGTTGCAGGAGACTTTGTCGAACACTCCTAGAAACTGACTGATTCGAACTGCTCTGCCAGCATGTAAACGTGTAATCATGAGTCTCTTGATTAGCGAGACTGGTAATCCCCTCCGAGAGGTAACTGAAAAAATACAGCCGTCGGGCGACCTTGGAGAATAGGGCCCCTGAGGAAGCGCAGGGAACTGAGACAGAAACCCTGAAAACAGGGTCTCTCGAACAGAAATGTTTATAGCTTTGCTAAGAGATGACATGTCTCGTGACAAAATTAATGGTATCTCACCTCCTAAATTATGGAGAAGGTATAAACAAAGAAGGTTGCACAAACCCAATAAGAAAGCACAAACTTCTAAAGCAGAGAATGCGGGAACAACTCAGCCTACGGCACCTCCTCTCCAGGCTCAAGAGGACTCCACATCTGCTCAAGGATGGCCCCCCATGAGTGGATCAGTTGTTCTAGGGGAGAAGGATTGGGAACCATATTCTGATTTGTATCCTTGGAAAGAGACCAGGGATATAGTTCAGCAATACAAGCAGGAATGAAGTGATGGCCAGGCTCCAGTGCAATGGGTGCGCAAGGAACGGTGACTGCATATGGAGCTCCAAATATTTTGGAAAACCTGGTCGTCTCAAACAGTGAAAGCCCCAATTGACACTGGACCAGAGGCTTCTCTGATTTATGGGAATCCCAAGAAATTTAAAGGGCAACCATGAAATATTACGGGCTTGGGGGGGACAAATTGAGGCTCAGCAGACACAAATAGAAATGAAAATAGAAAACTTCCCCAAACGACTGCATTCAGTCATGATTGTCCCATTCCTGAATATATTGTAGGAATAGGCATTTTTGAAGGGACTGACTTTCAGTCTCCTGAATGGTCAGTACCAGTTTGGAGTTAAAAACTATATCAGCACTAGACCGATTTCGTAGGGAAAGTTTTCATGCCTCCTGTGCAGATTCCTGCTGCTACAGAATTAGTGACTATGAAACAATACAGAATCGTAGGGCAGCATGAGGAGGTATCACAAGCAATTAAAGATTTGGTAGGAACCAGAGTGTTAAAACCCACAGCTACCAGCCGGAATAAACCTGCACGGCCGGTCGGGAAAAGTGATGGGACCTGGCGAATGACTGTTGACTACAGGGAGTTAATCAAATACTCCTCGCTACTGGCAGCTGTGGTACCAGACACCGTCCCTTCAATTGAAAGAGTGCAGTGGCATCCGGGCACCTGGTATGCAGGAGTTGATTTGGCCAGTGCTTTCTTGACAATACCCATTGCTGAGGAGCGCTGGAATCAGTTTGCCTTTACTCGACAGAACCGTGCCTGTGCAAGAAGCACCTCCATACGCCGGTCTTGCAACTGAGGAGCGCACAGAGGCATGGTTTAACGATGGAAGTGCAGTCTACGCCTGGAATGGAGAGCGAGCATGGCGAGCAGTAGCGTACAATCCAGCCACAGAAACGGTGTCTTTTTCCTCAGGTACAGGGTACTAGGGTCAATGGGCTGAACTACCATCAGCCACCATTGCTTTAGATGAAGGCAATGGACTGTATTTGTATGGAGACAGCTCGGCTGTGTGTCAAGGATTGCGCACACGGTTGCCCACCTGGGCTGCTCAGCAGTGGAAAATGCACAGTAAGGAATTACGGGGAAGTGTTTTATGGGAGCACTTGTGGGCCGTAGTGCAGGAAAGAACCATCTATAGACGCCATGTAGACGCACATAAAAAAAACAGAGTCATTAGAAGCATCGATTAATGCTGCAGTAGATCAGATGGCCATACTTAGTGAAATGCAATAAGCTTCACTAGCACACAGAAAATCTGGCCACGGCGGGCCAGCGATAGCGCCAGCTTGGGACGTGGCCCAGGCTAATCCATCTTTAGCCCTCCACCGGTGTAAATCTGCACGAGCAAATTGTGAAACATGCATGGCTGTAACTAAAGTGCCTTTATCCCAAGTGCCAGGACAATTAAAGCGAAGACAACAAGCACTGGCCGTGCGGCAAGTAGACTACATCAGACTTCTGCCTGCCTCTCGAGGACACCGGTATGTGTTAACTGCTGTAGACACTAACGCTGGCCTCGTTTATGCACATCCTGCTGCACATGCAGACCAGCGTGCCACCATTTGTGGTCTACAGCATCTGACATATTTGTGTGGCATGCCTCAAGAATTCCAAAGCCATCAGGGATGACACTTTGCTGGTCATGCAGTGCAGGAGTGGACAAATGATTTAGGCATCCAGTGGTTATCACACATTCCATATCGTCATCAAGCCAGTGGGTTAATAGAGCGTACCAATGGGTTAATTAAAGAACAGATTCGAAAATGAACCCCGTCGGGTACATTAAAGGGGTGGAACGATGTGCTTCCCAAGGCAATATTCCTGTTGAACAATTGCCAACTGGGGCCATCCTCTCCGTATCAAAAGCTGCAAACACCTGCCTGCAGCCTCCGTCCCGGTCGTTTGTTGGGGCGCCCCCCGGGCAGATTGCGAGGTAATAAAGCCCTCTTTTCTGACCTTGTACTGTGTTGTCTCTGCGTATTCCAACCTGACTGGGGGTGCAAAGCCCCCATCCCTTACATCCTTCAACTATCCACTACCGCTGTAAATTTTGCGGCTTAATCGCATGGTGCTGTGTGTGAAGGTAAAACAGATATTCTGAAAAATAGGTCAGGTTGCACTTTTCTGCCGATCTTCACAGGACACCTGGTACATTGTCCTTACACAGATCAATCAAAGCAGTTAAAGCCATGTAACATGCAAGTAGTCTTTCAGGAACTTTGTGAAGTCACTAAAGTCATTGCTCACCCTTTTCCAACATCAGAAACATTTTCTTCTTCTTCCAATGAGGTGTAGTCTTTGTAGCCTATTTTAATGCAGATTTCTTGATGTCAGAAAGGCACTGTTACAGCTGTCTTATTTCTTATGAGACAGCGTCTGTAGATTTTTACTTAGTGAAGCATCTTAGTGAAGTGTTCACTGCGGAGCTCTCCCGTTTCTGCAATGTCTTTGTCAAAAGCAGAAGTCACCAGGCTTCTCTGTGAACTGCATGAAAATTCAAGGAAGCGTCCAATGTACATCTCTGTCTAGGTTTTCCTGTGATTTGAGTGAAAGAACAATCTTTTAATTGAAGTTATTATAACAAAGATTTGAACACTTGCACTCTAGGCTACTCAAGGCTTTTGTGTATAGGCTCAGGTAGTATACACGTGCTTCTCAAGAAGTACGTAAAAAATAACTTATTTTTAACCAAAACTGTAAATATAGTCACACATTCAAGTAGCATAGAAGTGGCACAGATACTCAGATGTACAGTACACATTTTTATCAGCTGAAGATCTCATGTAGTATGACATCACAATGGCCTCTGCTGCAGTCAAAACCACAGTGACGTCACAATGGCCTCCTGCTGTCACCAGCCACCTGATTGGCTGCTGCTGGGGACCTAGACAAGCTGTGGCCCGTGCAGCTGGCCCAGAGCTCACTGAGCATCGAGGCGTTCGGCTGACAAACATGCGTGGAAGCAAGAGGAGCGGGAGCAGTGAGGCGAGTGGCTGCTCACCTTTGAATCACTCAGCACTGGCGTTAGGACCACACGAACAGTGCATGGAGTCCAAGCCAGTCTCCCTCCCAAGGAGCAGCCAGGCAAGCGTCTGCTCGCCTTTGAAGCGAGGACGGTGGGCTTTGTGGGCAGAAGGGGGAAACACAGACCCCAGGCAGATGTACCTGTCAGAGAAGAGAAGGAGCTGCCAAGGAAGTGGCTGCTCACCTTTCAAGCGTTCACTGTTGGCTTCACGCCGCAAAGGGAGAAAAAGGAACCCCAAGCGGGTATCCCTGCCAGAGGAAAGTTGGAGCAGCTGGGCAAGTGGCTGCTCACCTTTCAAGGGACTGCAGTTGCCTTCACACTCAGGAGGGAGAAACCTGGAACACAGGCAGGTGTACCTGTCAGAGAACAGCTGGAGTAGCCAGGCAAGTGGCTGCTCACCTTTAAGGCAACCATGGTCGGCTTCATGGGAAGAAGGGAGCAACATGGACCCCAAGTGGGTGTCCCCACCAGAGAACTGCTGGAGCAACCAGGAAAGTGGCAGCTCTCCTTTCAAGTGTTCACTGAAGGCTTCACACCACAGAGGGAGAAAAAAGGACCTCAAGCGAGTGTCCCTGCCAGAGGAAAGTTGGAGCAGCTGGGCAAGTGGCTGCTCACCTTTCAAGGGACTGCAGTTGCCTTCACACTCAGGAGGGAGAAACCTGGAACACAGGCAGGTGTACCTGTCAGAGAACAGCTGGAGTAGCCAGGCAAGTGGCTACTCACCTTTAAGGCAACCATGGTCGGCTTCATGGGAAGAAGGGAGCAACATGGACCCCAAGTGGGTGTCCCCACCAGAGAACTGCTGGAGCAACCAGGGAAGTGGCAGCTCTCCTTTCAAGTGTCCACTGAAGGCTTCACACCACAGAGGGAGAAAAAAGGACCCCAAGCGAGTGTCCCTGCCTGAGGAAAGTTGGAGCAGCTGGGCAAGTGGCTGCTCACCTTTCAAGGGACTGCAGTTGCCTTCACACTCAGGAGGGAGAAACCTGGAACACAGGCAGGTGTACCTGTCAGAGAAAAGCTGGAGTAGCCAGAAAAGTGGCTGCTCACCTTTAAGGCAACCATGGTCGGCTTCATGGGAAGAAGGGAGCAACATGGACCCCAAGTGGGTGTCCCCACCAGAGAACTGCTGGAGCAACCAGGGAAGTGGCAGCTCTCCTTTCAAGTGTCCACTGAAGGCTTCACACCACAGAGGGAGAAAAAAGGACCCCAAGCGAGTGTCCCTGCCTGAGGAAAGTTGGAGCAGCTGGGCAAGTGGCTGCTCACCTTTCAAGGGACTGCAGTTGCCTTCACACTCAGGAGGGAGAAACCTGGAACACAGGCAGGTGTACCTGTCAGAGAAAAGCTGGAGTAGCCAGGCAAGTGGCTGCTCACCTTTAAGGCAACCATGGTCGGCTTCATGGGAAGAAGGGAGCAACATGGACCCCAAGTGGGTGTTCCCGCCAGAGAACTGCTGGAGCAACCAGGGAAGTGGCAGCTCTCCTTTCAAGTATCCACTGAAGGCCTCACGCCACAGAGGGAGAAAAAAGGACCCCAAGCGAGTGTCCCTGCCAGAGGAAAGTTGGAGCAGCTGGGCAAGTGGCTGCTCACCTTTCAAGGGACTGCAGTTGCCTTCACACTCAGGAGGGAGAAACCTGGAACACAGGCAGGTGTACCTGTCAGAGAACAGCTGTTGTAGCCAGGCAAGTGGCTGCTCACCTTTAAGGCAACCATGGTCATCTTCATGGGAAGAAGGGAGCAACATGGACCCCAAGTGGGTGTTCCCGCCAGAGAACTGCTGGAGCAACCAGGGAAGTGGCGGCTCACCTTCCAAGCGTCCACTGTTGGCTTCACGCCACAAAGGGAGAAAAAAGGACCCCAAGCAAGTATCCCTGGCTGAGGAAAGTTGGAGAAGCTGGGCAAGTGGCTGCTCACCTTTCAAGGGACTGAAGTTGCCTTCACACTCAGGAGGGAGGAACCTGCAACACAGGCAGATGTACCTGTCAGAGTACAGGTGGAGTAGCCAGGCAAGTGGCTACTCACCTTTAAGGCAACCATGGTCGGCTTTATGGGAAGAAGGGAGCAACATGGACCCCAAGTGGGTGTTCCCGCCAGAGAACTGCTGGAGCAACCAGAGAAGTGGTGGCTCTCCTTTCAAGTGTCCACTGAAGGCTTCACGCCACAGAGGGAGAAAAAAGGACCCCAAGCGAGTGTCCCTGCCTGAGGAAAGTTGGAGCAGCTGGGCAAGTGGCTGCTCACCTTTCAAGGGACTGCAGTTGCCTTCACACTCAGGAGGGAGAAACCTGGAACACAGGCAGGTGTACCTGTCAGAGTACAGCTGGAGTAGCCAGGCAAGTGGCTGCTCACCTTTAAGGCAACCATGGTCGGCTTCATGGGAAGAAGGGAGCAACATGGACCCCAAGTGGGTGTCCCCACCAGAGAACTGCTGGAGCAGCCAGGGAGGTGGTGGTTCACCTTTGAAGTGTCCCCTGTTGGCTTCACGCCAGAAAGGGAAATACATGGACCCGAAGCGGGTGTCCCTGCCAGAGAAAAGCTGGAGCAGCCGGTCAAGTGGATGCTCACCTTTCAAGCGACAACAGTCGGCTTCATGGGAAGAAGGGAGCCACATGGACCCCAAGCAGATGTCCCCGCCAGAGAACTACTGGAGCAGTCAGGGTAGTGGCCGTTCACCTGTCAAGCGTCCACGGTTGGCTTCGCACCTGGAAGGGAGAAACATGAACCCCAGGCAGATGTACCTGTCAGAGAACAGCCAGAGCAGCCAGGGAAGTGGCCGCTCACCTTTCAAGCGACCGCAGTTGCCTTTATGCCCGGAAGGGAGCAAGATGGACCCGAAGCGGATGTCACAGCCAGAAAACAGCTGGAGTAGCCATGCAAATGACTGCTCACCTTTCAAGCGACCTCGGTTGCCTTCTTGCCCGGAAGGGAGCAACATGGACCCCAAGCGGTTGTCCCCACTAGAGAACAGATGGAGCAACCAGGGTAGTGGCGGCTCACCGTTCAAGCGTCCACTGTTGGCTTCACGCCACAGAGGGAGAAAAAAGGACCCCAAGCGAGTGTCCCTGCCAGAGGAAAGCTGGAGCAGCTGGGCAAGTGGCTGCTCACCTTTCAAGGGACTGCAGTTGCCTTCACACTCAGGAGGGAGAAACCTGGAACACAGGCAGGTGTACCTGTCAGAGAACAGCTGGAGTAGCCAGGCAAGTGGCCGCTCACCTTTCAAGCGACCGCAGTTGCTTTTATGCCCGGAAGGGAGCAAGATGGACCCCAAGCGGATGTCACCGCCAGAAAACAGCTGGAGCAGCCAGGCAAGTGGCTGCTCGCCTTTGAAGCAGGCAGCATTGGATTTAGGCCCAGCAGGTAACAGCAAGGAGCCCAAGCGTTTTGGGCAGCCAGGGAGCAGCCAGCACAGCCAGGAAAGCGGCTGTTTATCTTTACGTGGGACACCAGAGAGTCACTTCCCGGAACCCCGGAGAAGTAAGGGACCTCCTAGCAGCAGGCAGGACCAACCACCAAAGGACAGTGTGGAGCCCATAGAAATGGATCCACCCGAGGATGGCACGGAGCCCGCGGAGGTGGATCCACCAGAGGATGGCACGGAGCCCGTGGAGGTGGATCCACCACAGGACGGTGTGGAGCCAACAGCGGTGGATCCACCAGAGCATGACTTGGAGCCCATAGAGGTGGATCCACCAGAGGACGGTGTGGAGCCAACAGAGGTGGATCCACCAGAAGACGGTGTGAAGCAAATGGAAATGGATCCACCAGAGCATGACTTGGAGCCCATAGAGGTGGATCCACCAGAGGACGGTGTGGAGCCAACAGAGGTGGATCCACCAGAAGACGGTGTGAAGCAAATGGAAATGGATCCACCAGAGCATGACTTGGAGCCAACGGAGGTGGATCCACCAGAGGACGGTGTGGAGCCAACAGAGGTGGATCCACCAGAAGATGGTGTGAAGCAAATGGAAATGGATCCACCAGAGCATGACTTGGAGCCAACGGAGGTGGATCCACCAGAGGACGGTGTGGAGCCAACAGAGGTGGATCCACCAGAAGATGGTGGGAAGCAAATGGAGGTGGATCCACCAGAGGATGGTGTGGAGCCAACAGAGGTGGATCCACCAGCGCATGGCTTGGAGCCCATGCAGGTAGATGCACCAGAGGATGGTGTGGTGCCATGGAGGTGGATCCACCAGAGGATGGCTTGGAGCCCATGGAGGTGGATCCACCAGAGGATGGTGTGGAGCGCATGGAGGTGGATCCACCAGAGGAAGGATGGCATGCAGCTCGTGAAGTTAGATCCACCAGACAACTGTATGGAGCCCACTGAAGTGGATCCAACAGAGGACAATGTGCAGGCCATGAAGGCTGATCCAGCAGAGGACAGTGTGGAGGCAGTTGAAGTGGATCCACCTCAATAAGAATCATCCATGGCAGTGGGTTCATCTGCCGCAGGGATCCCCTGGCAGTACACCAGCCATCCAGGCTCCTTTGCATGCGATGGTGCCAACAGTCATGGTGCAAGATTCCCACCGACAACTCAGCCTTCACTCCCTCATGGCTGAACGGTAAAGAAGAGCGGACAGAAGCATTTTTATTCTTATTTGGCACTTTGCTAACGGTGTCTGCAGTCCTGTGTCCCTTCTTGGTCTCTGCCTTTGAGACGGGGATTCTTTCTGGAAACTTTTGATTTCCATGCGGTGACAGATGTTTTCCAGCCCGCCTCCTTTTACCAAACTTTCCTCTGCGAAGAGGAATGGCTGAGAGAGCTGGGACTGCTTGGCCTGGAGAAGAGAGGTCTAAGGGGGCATCTCATCAGCATACGTGAATACCTGCAGGGAGGATGCAAAGAAGATGGAGCCAGGCTCTTTCCAGTGTGCCCAGTAACGGGGCAAGAAGCGGCGGGCAATAAACTGAAGCACAGGGGATGCTGTCTGAACATCAGGAATACCCTTTAAACTCAGTGACCAGGCACTGGCACAGGTTGCTCAAAGAAGTTATGGCATCTGCATCTGGTTTACCACAGAGTAAAAACCACAGAGTGCCATCAGCGTAACAGGCCAGAACTCTCAACTACTGTGTGAAATAGAATTTACTTTTTAAAATAAGAAAGGTACCAAGTGATTAGTAGTGATTAAAAACACGTTACCAGTAGCAGCTTTAAATGCCATGTATTAATTCAGCTGAGAAGGCTGTTGTTCGGGTTGCGCAGTATAAGAAAAACGGGAAGGTGAATCATAAGAAAGTGCATGCAGTGACTGCAGGAGCAGGTGCACAACGCGATCCCGACAAATGGGACGTAGATGTCTGGGATTCTACAGATTCTGATGAGACTGGCTCCCCAGATGAATCTGTAGAAGCGCGACCAGTAGTGAGACGAAAACTAGAATGGGATGCTAATGGACAGCCAGTGAGAAGGGATGTATTAAGAGGGTAATGATCTTACTGAGCAATTTAACCAGAGACCAGGGGAGTCACGGCTTCCCTGGGTGGTGCGTTTGCCTGATCAGGGAGTGTCAGGACTTGCTTTGGATCCAGGGGATTCCAAGAAGTTTGTGGTTCTGAGTTCAGACTACTCTCTGCAGAATGCATTCCAGAGTACCACTGCTCAAAACACAAACCTGTTGGCCTTGGCCACCCAGGGGTGCAATAACAAATACCCCTCCGAGAACGACTGGCCGGGTGGAGACCATCCATGGAACACCCTCTGAGGTTGCATGTAGCAGATAAAAGAGGAGGGAATGCAAAGAGCTATTGCACTGTTGCAGGAGACTTTGTCGAACACTCCTAGAAACTGACTGATTCGAACTGCTCCGCCAGCATGTAAACGTGTAATCATGAGTCTCTTGATTAGCGAGACTGGTAATCCCCTCCGAGAGGTAACTGAAAAAATACAGCCGTCGGGCGACCTTGGAGAATAGGGCCCCTGAGGAAGCGCAGGGAACTGAGACAGAAACCCTGAAAACAGGGTCTCTCGAACAGAAATGTTTATAGCTTTGCTAAGAGATGACATGTCTCGTGACAAAATTAATGGTATCTCACCTCCTAAATTATGGAGAAGGTATAAACAAAGAAGGTTGCACAAACCCAATAAGAAAGCACAAACTTCTAAAGCAGAGAATGCAGGAACAACTCAGCCTACGGCACCTCCTCTCCAGGCTCAAGAGGACTCCACATCTGCTCAAGGATGGCCCCCCATGAGTGGATCAGTTGTTCTAGGGGAGAAGGATTGGGAACCATATTCTGATTTGTATCCTTGGAAAGAGACCAGGGATATAGTTCAGCAATACAAGCAGGAATGAAGTGATGGCCAGGCTCCAGTGCAATGGGTGCGCAAGGAACGGTGACTGCATATGGAGCTCCAAATATTTTGGAAAACCTGGTCGTCTCAAACAGTGAAAGCCCCTATTGACACTGGACCAGAGGCTTCTCTGATTTATGGGAATCCCAAGAAATTTAAAGGGCAACCATGAAATATTACGGGCTTGGGGGGGACAAATTGAGGCTCAGCAGACACAAATAGAAATGAAAATAGAAAACTTCCCCAAACGACTGCATTCAGTCATGATTGTCCCATTCCTGAATATATTGTAGGAATAGGCATTTTTGAAGGGACTGACTTTCAGTCTCCTGAATGGTCAGTACCAGTTTGGAGTTAAAAACTATATCAGCACTAGACCGATTTCGTAGGGAAAGTTTTCATGCCTCCTGTGCAGATTCCTGCTGCTACAGAATTAGTGACTATGAAACAATACAGAATCGTAGGGCAGCATGAGGAGGTATCACAAGCAATTAAAGATTTGGTAGGAACCAGAGTGTTAAAACCCACAGCTACCAGCCGGAATAAACCTGCACGGCCGGTCGGGAAAAGTGATGGGACCTGGCGAATGACTGTTGACTACAGGGAGTTAATCAAATACTCCTCGCTACTGGCAGCTGTGGTACCAGACACCGTCCCTTCAATTGAAAGAGTGCAGTGGCATCCGGGCACCTGGTATGCAGGAGTTGATTTGGCCAGTGCTTTCTTGACAATACCCATTGCTGAGGAGCGCTGGAATCAGTTTGCCTTTACTCAGCAAGGCAGGCAGTACCCTTTTGCCCGCCTGCCTCAGGGGTGGATGCATAGCCCCAGTATTTGTCATGGGATAGTGGGTGAGCATTTGGATGAAATAAAACTGCCTCCCCATACGCAGATAGTGCATTATATTGATGACATTATGATTCAGCGTGAAACTGAGCGAGGGGTGCAGGATCATTTGGAATTATTAATTCAGCATATGAAAAACAAAGGATGGGAGATTATCCCTACTGAAATTCCAGGACCATCCAGGACCGCTCCAGGCGTTGTGGGCATCAGGAGGTCTTACCCAAGGCTTGGCAAAAAATTCCTGATTTTGTTGTACCTAGTAATAAGAAGGAGGCGCAGAGATTCATTGGATGTATGAATTCTGAAGTCAACCATGTTTTCGTTTTGAATTTTTCCCAGGAATTTTTCTTCTTCTTGCCAGCAAAAGAATGTGATGAGGACATGGAGAGGCCATTTCCGGGGAAAACCGGGATAGAGGTGGTGCCTGAACATTGGGTTTTTTTCTTTGCTGCCTCTTGGGCGGGGAGCCTTTTTTTTTTTTTTCCTTCAATTTTCATGCGCTTTTTCATTTCGGGAGGAACAGCAGCGTGGCATAGCAGCAGTGACAGCAGTGGCGGCAGCCACAGTGGCAGCAGAGTTGCAACTCGTAGGGTTTTGCTGTCTCTGGAGGAAGGATCATCGGTCATCTGATCTTCTCCACAACTTCCGGAGAGCTCACATGCCTCCCCTTTTCCCTTGTTCCCTTCTGGGCCTGCGGCAGCAGAGCCGCACCCGGGTCTGCGACAGTGGAGACAGCCCCTCCTGCACTCTTGGGGAGACCTGCATCGTAGGATTTGGGGTAAAGGACTCAATGCATTTTAAGATTTTAAGGTTTTGGTTGTGATTGCTGGTGATTCTGTTCTGCTTGTACATGTATTTGTACCTAAGAACTGTTATCTTTTCTATACAATTTTTTTTTTTTATTAAAGATCTTTAATATCTGATTAATATCTTAGTTTTTATCAAAACTAAGTCAAACCACAACAGCTTGGAACAATCCAGTTGCCCTATCAGAAAAAATTATTGATCCTGGTGAACGACCGTGTATTTTAGGGAACTAAATAAACACAGCCCACTTAACTGTCTCGGTCAGTCACCAACCCGAGAGGGTTCGAAATGATCCTAAGATCGAAATTAAGACACAAACGAAGTCAAATGTCACACTCAAATGTTATACTTTATTATAACCTGTGCAGGAGAGAGAGAGAATTTAGCTGCCACCACGAATCCAGCAGCATCCTGCAGGTCATAGGTTGATGTTCAGTGAGGAAACGTTCCAGTTGTACTTCACCATCCGTTCCACCATGGAGTGATATGCATTCCCTCCTGGTACTGTTGTTGGGAGATCTTCAAGGATCTCTGGGCCCCTCTATCCTTGAAATCCTTGGCATTTGGGCACATGCTGGGGTTGGGTGTAGGTTAAGGTTCACAAACAGGAAACTGCCTCAGCTGTCACTTTTTGAGCTCAGGTGTAAGCGCTAACACGACAGGAGACGTCTGACCTGCTTTGTGGTTTTATGTTTCAGCAATATGGAGACAGTCATCTAACAGAGTCTTTTATCGTCTGTTAAACCTCACTGTGACTCAACATTGCTGCCTCAGGAGTGATTTTCAGTGGTGTCACGAGTTACAGAGAGAGAAAGAAAGAGCGGAAAGAGATAGTGTATATAAAACCTAATTATAACAATCTAATTTCCAAAATTTATCTAACTTTTAACAACAATAACAACATAACAATTATAACATGTTTAAATTTAACTAACCACAAATCTTGTAAACCAGTCTCTGATTCTGGGGGAGAAGAAGTCGGAGACGGAAGTTTACATGGACAATTACATGACGAACATTTACCCGAACAAAAAATAAGTTTTGCAAGAATAATCATCGCCATGGCCAATGAAATCATGATTGCATAATAAAATGACACAAGAACATAAATATCCATTGTTTTGAGTATAAAATTAAGCGAAGTTAGCCTTAGTGATCTGAGCAGTCTGCTGCCCTGGTTTGCTGGAGTCAGGGGTCTACACACACAGTAATAAAATCAATTTCCATGCCCCTTTTGGCCTAAACCACACGTATGTGGGCCTAGAAACTTCTGTCTTAGATTTACATGTGAGTGAATAAATAATAATACTATAAGTTTACTGTTGTTTTACTATAAAAATATTAATTACCCTAACCACTAGGGATTTTATAAAAAATCAGTGATAATACAGATGTTTTCGTGTTACTAGTGGAGAGTTTAATAAGTTTTAATCGGACAAGAGAGCATATTCCTTTTGACATGACACTATAAGCTAAATTACGATTTAGAATTTTATTAATTTCATATCCAATTTCATCTGTTTTAACAATTATCAGTGCAAATATACTGTCTTACAGGTCTGTGAGATAAACTTGTATAAAACATTTATATTTCCTAAGGTAAGTCTTTGAAATGTTACATCAACACCTAGTTTATTAGCTGTCATAAAATATTACAAGATTTAATCTCTTTTAATTAGAGCTATTTAGAGACAAATATGTAATTAACATTGTAACTAATAAATGACCCTCTGCAATGCACTCAATCTTTTGTATAGATAAGAAACTCCACTAAAAACTGGGACAAGCTCATCAGTTCCACTAAAACAATGCTCACTTGATATCATCACATCCTTATTTGCTCTTGAGAATCACTGCAAAAAGAGCTTCTATGTATGTCCTTCCAACCTCGGGTCTTTTTATAAAGCCTTCGTGTATTAATGTACTCGTAGGTTTGTAACTTTCTAGCTCATAAGATTCCTAAGAGCCAAAACTGATCGTTTTCTCGAAATCAGACTTTCTCTTTGGTTGCTCACAAAGGAATGGTTTCTGAGTTAAATAAAGTAACTCCTTTAAGTGTTTTGTACTGGAAATGTGATGTATATATTTACCTCACTGATGGTTTTTATTTTTTTTTGGCTTTAATTTATCTTGCCAGGAAACGTGTTTTACAAGACTTCATTGCAAATGTTCTCAGTTCCTTGCTGTATTCCAAGGCTGTAGTCCAGGTGTTCAGATGGAAGTTTAAACACAGGCTGTGTCCATTTTTTTCTTAAGGTATTACTGGGCAGTAATACAATCTCCTTGCAACAAATCACATGAGTCATTGAAGGAAGATGAAAACTGCAAATTTGGATAGCCCTTGATGTTTTTATCAAAGAAAAGCCTTTTTGAAATCTATGTGATTTCTTGTTCACCTAATAATAAGAATTAACAAATGACAGGGTTGAAAAAAAGGCATTAAGAACCAGGATTATTCAAAAATAATTTCATTCTGTTCACTTAAAGAATATAAGAGTGTGAGTTTGCATCACCTGGTACTGAGTTTTTTAAAAAAAACCCTTGTATGTGTGGCTTGTTCAAGGACTTTTCTTTCAAATACTGCAGGATGGCAAATACATCCTGGTTTGTTTCTACCGCTATTGTGCAGCTGGGGTTATTGTATTGCCAATTACACATTCAATTTCTTGTTAAAATTGTATGACTGATTCAATGCTCAGGCTCTATTACTTGAGTTTTCTGTTATTTTCATATTCTGTATAAGATTCTTAGGAAGATGAATATTTATTTCACAGTATCTTGACAAGAAATATTAAGCAGATTTAAAACTATGCAACATCAAAAAAGAACGTTTTTAACAATCAAAATAATCAAAGTAGAAAAAAATTAAAAAAAAAAAACAAAACCCCACAAACAACACTTTAAAGGAAGGAATAGATGTCCTGTAAAAAAAAGCAGAAATAAAAAACTAATGGAAAAAATTATCATTTTTCTGCTATAATAATCAAGCAGGAGGCGGGGCCGTGGTTTAAACCTTACAGTTTTTGAGGTCTTGTGTTTGGCAGCTGCAGTATCATATATCTTGTTTTCAAGGAGTAACTTAAACAAAGTTTCTTACAAATACTTGAATGTATTTCAAAAATGAGTAATATGTGTGAAATAAGTAAGTACTCAACCAGTTATAAACCTGCAGGTGGAAGTTTACAAGAAAAGTAAAGTGTCTCCTTCTACAGAAAAACTATATATACTGGTTTGCAATCTATACTTGAAGCCAGCAAGAACTAACAATCAGTGCTTAGGAAATGCAGTACTTTTCCTCTTCATGCATTTCTGCTGTGCCTGCTGTTCCAGAGAAGGCAATACAGCTCAAGCAGGAGGAAGGTTCTCCCTCTCAGAAAATACACATCTGAGGAACTGAGAAGGTGCTGTTAGCAGCACAGTCACAAACCCACACAAGGGCCTTGAGTCAGCAAAATATATTAGTACCTTCTCTGTTTTTGAATACATTCCTTTGGCTTCAGGGGGGCCTGAAGCAAAATACATCCGTATCTAGCATGAAACAGTAGAGCACGTCTCCCCTGTTTCAGGCAAACATTGATGCTTTCCTGCTTGTTTGGTCCCATATTCTTTGTGCCAGTCCCTGCTTCCACTTAGAAAGTCATGGAAATAAATAAAACTTTGCATAAACAAGTTGGCCATGCCCATTGCAAAGAAGCATAATTGAATGGACTTTTTTGTGTTCCTGCTTTTAAGCATGCAGAAACACACCCTGGCAAAGAGCTTTCAGACAGCAAGGCCTTAACAGGTAGGAATACATGTAAGAAGCCTTGCTGTAAGAAACAA
The DNA here is from genome assembly GCA_033558235.1 of Neomorphus geoffroyi. Classification (NCBI taxonomy): domain Eukaryota; kingdom Metazoa; phylum Chordata; class Aves; order Cuculiformes; family Neomorphidae; genus Neomorphus; species Neomorphus geoffroyi. The sequence goes on from JAUMJM010000002.1 coordinate 25,819,974, forward strand.
AAGTAATTCTCATTTTCATAGCAGGAAAAAGTGCCTTGTCTGAATGCAACTCCATTGTGAGCAATGAAAGAGGGAAAAGACATATTTGTTGGACATGAGCATGTGTTAACGCATCCCTCTGAAACAAAGGTATTCACCTTTACAGGAGCCTTCCCTGGACCCTAAAACCAGAAGACTGAGCTTGCACATGCAGGGCTTAAACCCAGCACAAACAGTGTACCTGACAGTTAAAGGAGTATGCAGTTTGGGACAAATAAATATTAATGTCATAGGTACATACACTGGCCAGCATCGGAGTTGTATAGGATATTGACTCCCTAGCAAATCTGCCAGGGAGATGTGAAGAGCTGGTTAATAGTGTTGAAACATATATTTTGGGTTGTTTCTTTTGGTGTTGGAGGTGTTACGTATGAAGGCTGAGTTAGAGATTTAGAACAAATACTGTGAGGTGCCTCAGTGGTACCTAAGGTCTTTCGGCAAACAATTAAGATATAAAAGAACACTGAAAAAAGCAATAATTATCTCTTTCTAGAAAAAGTACTTAAATCCTTGGTAATCTGTATGAGAACATGAATCTAAGCTCCCTACTGTCAGTGCTATTATGTTTGCATTAACATTAAAAAAATTCAGGTCCTAGTTTCAGAGGATTAGTTTTAGCTACAAAAGACTTAAACACATAGAGGTCAATTAGAATAGCAACCACAAAAAAATTGATCTTTTTAGTTAAAAGAAATTTGAGGTGCAAAACAACTATACACAAATCATATAATTTTAAAAAGCCAAGTAGGAATCAACACTGCAGATAACACAACACTGCCTAATTTCTTAGGAGAAAAGAAATGCACCAAATATTTTATTTAATATTCCACTCTGTCAGTTTACCAGAAGCAGTAACACATACTTACGATTTTTATTAAAAACAAATGCAAGAAGCAGAAGACAAATGTGGTGGCATTAGGAAATTAGAGAATATCATCTTAGTTAAATCTCACATGAATTCCAACTACATTTTTGAAAAAAAAAATCCAGGATATTTTTCCTATTCATCTGTCCATGAAAAGCTTATAAATTCTATTGGGTGTGTAATAAAATTAAACTATGCCTTAAGAGCTTTACATATTTGCATTACTAAAGAGTTTCAAATTGGCACGTAAGAATACAAAAGTAAATATTTTTATAAGGGTTATTTAGTAAAATTGTTAACTATCACGTTAGCAGAAGTACTATCACTGAAATTAACATTTTCCAGTTACTAAGAAATATACCTGTAACAGCTTTTTCCTTCTTTAATCACTGCAATTATGCCATGTATTTAAATAATACATGGCAGCTGGAAGCTGTGGCTAGGCAGGGCGATTATTATATAGTTGCCATCACGGAAACATGCTGGGACGACTCGCATGACTGGAGTGCTACCATGGAGGCTATAAGTTATTTAGGCGGGACAGACCAGGAAAGAGAGGTGGTGGGGTTGCTCTATATGTCAAAGAGTGTTTTGACTGTATAGAACTTAGTAATAATGATGATAAGGTAGAGTGTTTATGGGTTAAACTCAGTGGTGTGAGTGGTAACCCAGATATTGTGGTGGGAGTTTGCTATCGGCCACCCAACCAGGATGAAGAGACTGATAAGCTCTTCTATAAACATCTAAGAGAGTCTTGCGATCCCATCCCATCATTCTCATGGGGGATTTCAACCTTCCGGATGTCTGCTGGAAGTACAGCACAGCAGAAACGAAGCAGTCTAGGAGGTTCGTAGAGTGTATGGATGATAACTTCCTAACACAACTGGTAAGTGAACCGACTAGAGAGGGTGCCCAACTGGACCTGCTGTTTGCGAACAGAGAGGGCCTTATGGGAGAGGTGACGGTTGGAGGACACCTGGGACACAGCGATCACGACATGGTACAATTCTCACTTTTTGGGGCAGTGAGGAGAGGGGTCAGCAAAACTGCCACCCTGGACTTCCGTAGGGCAGACTTTGAACTCTTCAGAAGGCTGAAGCCACTGAGAGGTGGCTCTTAAGGACAAAGGGGTGCAAGAGGGCTGGACGCTCCTCAAGAAGGAAATCCTGGTGGCGCAAGAGCGGGCCATCCCCATGCGCTGTAAAACAAGTCGGGGGTGAAGAAAACCAGGTTGGCTGAGTAGGGAGACTTTTAGCGATCTCAGAAAAAAGAAGAAAGTCTATGAGCTTTGGAAGAGGGGGCAGGTCTTCCAGGAGGACTAAAAGGGTGAGGTGAGATCGTGTAAGGAAAAAATCAGAAGGGCTAAAGCCCAACTAGAACTTCAACTGGACACTTCAGTCAAAGACAATAAAAAAAACTTCTTTAAATATATCAGCAGCAACAGGAGGACCAAGGACACTCTCCCTCCCTTGCTGGTTGCAGAAGGGGCAGTAGTGATGAGGGACAAGGCAGAGGTGCTCAATGCTTTCTTTGCCTCAGTCTTTAACTCCAAGGAGGAATGTCCTAGGGATGCTCAGCCCCTCAGCCAGAAGACAGTGGGAATGAATCTCTAAATGTTCGGGAGAACTTGGTTAGAGACCTGCTCGGCCAATTAAACATACACAAATCCATGGGGCCAGACGGGATCCATCCAAGGGTTTTAAGGGAACTGGCAGAGGCCCTCGCTAAACTCCTTTCCCTCATCTACTAGCAGTCCTGTCTGACTGGGGAAGTGCTGCTTGACTGGAGACTGGCGAATGTTACACCCATTTAGAAGAAGGATCAAAGGAAAATCCAGGTAACTACAGGCTTGTTAGTCTGACCTCAATACCGTGGAAGGTCATGGAGCAGACCTTGAGTGCTATCATACAGCACATGCAGGACAACTGGGTGATCAAGCCCAGTCAACATGGGTTCACCAAAGACAGGTCCTGCCAGACCAACTTGATCTTCTATGACAAGGTTACCCATTTAATGGATGAGGGAAAGGCTGTGGATGTGGGGTACCTGGACTTCAGTAAAGCCTTTGGCACCGTTTCTCACAGTATCCTGCTGGAGAAACTGGCTGCCATCGGCGTAGACAGGCACACCCTCTGCTGGGTTAAAAACTGGCTGGATGGCTGGGCCCAAAGGGTTGTGGTAAATGGAATATAATCCAGTTGGAAACCGGTCACGAGCGGTGTTCCCAGGGTTCAGTGCTGGGTCCAGTCCTGTTCAACATCTATATCAATGATCTCGATCAAGGCATCAAGTGCACCCTTTAGCAAGTTTGCAGATGGCACCAAGCTGGGTGCAAGTGTGGATCTGCTTGAAGGAAGGGAGGCTCTGCAGAGAGATCTGCCCAGGCTGGATCAATGGGCGGAGACCAACGGAATGAGGTTCAACAAGGCCAAGTGCAGAGGCCTCCATTTGGGTCACAACAACCCCACGCAGTGTTACAGGCTTGAGGAAGAGTGGCTGGAGAGCTGCCTGGCAGAGAAGGACCTGGGGGTGTTGGTTGACTGCCGGCTGAACATGCGCCAGCAGCGTGCCCGGGTGGCCAAGAGGGCCAATGGCATCTTGGCCTGTATCCGAAACAGCATGGCCAGCAGGAGCAGGGAGGTGATTTTGCTCCTGTACTCGTCACTGGTGAGACCACACCTCGAGTGCTGTGTCCAGTTTTGGGCCCCTCCCTACAGGAAGGACATTGAGGGGCTGGAGCGTGTGCAGAGAAGGGCAATGAGGCTGGTGAGGGGGCTGGAGAACAAGCCCTATGAGGAGCGGCTGAGGGAGTTGGGATTGTTTAACTTGGAGAAGAGGAGGCTGAGAGGAGACCTCATCGCTGTCTACAACTACCTGAAAACAGTGTGTGATGGGGTGGGTACTGGACTCTTCTCACAAGTGACAAGCAATAGAAAAAGAGCAAATGGCCGCAAGTTGTGCCAGGGGAGGTTTAGACTGGACATTAGAAAGAATTTCTTTACTGAAAGAGTGATCAGGGATTGAAACAGGCTGTCACCATCCCTGGAGGTGTTTAAAAAATGGGTAGGTGAGTTCCTTAGGGACATGGTTTAGTAGGGACACAGACAAGGTTGGACTCTGTGATCTGAGAGGTCGCTTCCAACCTTATGATTCTGATTCTGTGATTCTAATTCCTTGCATTGCAACAAATACTTTTTTAAAGCCACTCTTGCCCTGCAGTTAAAGAAAGGGACAATGTGTGATGCATAATGTGCATGACACATATGGAAGACCTAATCCTGCCCTTCCTGAATTTCTAGTACAGTTAATGCTTGGTATCGATGCTATAGCCATAATGAGCTGAATGTTGACCTCCAATGTGCAGTCCAACACCACCAGAAGATGCTTAACTCATTTGGTTATCTATTTCAAGAAAATTAGATGGGTATTCATTTAAGCACTGCAATATTTACTTTGTCATTTATGTGACCGTCAAAAGCCTCTTAGTGTCTCACTTGAGTAAGAAATGTAACAGCATCAAATTTATCTAAGACATTAGGAGAGAGAGGAAGAGTTTTTAAAACTATTCAAAAGATGACTGTACCAAATGCCCACTGAGGTGTGTCTTAGTTTTGATAAAAAACAAAAATCATTCTTCTTACAGGTTACCAAGTAGAGAGGGCTTACCATCTGACTGTATTCCGGGATATGCATCCTCCAGAAACCTAATGTACAGTGAGTGCCAGTGTCAACTAAAGCCTCGTATTTTTGTGGGTCTGACGTGCCAGGCCACCGGATCCACACAGTCCCATAGACACGGTTGTCCCGTGCCTCTACCTGGCTAGAGGCAGGGCCCCTCTAACATCCGTTACAGTGACAGTAACTCGTTAGTGATGGATACATTTTGGAGGTTCCCTTTAGTGGGTCAGAGCCTTGGGAAACTGGCAGTGCACTTACTTTCACTGATTTTCTTTTCTCGTTCACCTTCAATTCTTGTACCCAGGCTGCTAGGGCATGGGTAGGTTTCCTGTCCCACCGTCTCATATCTTCCCCATGGTCAACCAAGAAATACCATAGATCAGTCCATGAAGTCTGTCCTCTTCCCCTAGCTGGGACGCATCCAGTTTTGGACCCAGAGGCTTTGATTTGCACTGGTGCCACTTGAAGATTTTTGAAGAGTTTCCATGATCTCTTTTTACTGCTTGTCCATCTTCTCATCCATCCTCTTGTCCATCCTCTCAAGTGCTGTTCTACCGCAGCGATACGTTCCTGCATCAGGTCATGGACCATTTTCTCATATGTCCTGAATTTACCTGCTGCAATGCCCACCAAATCTTCGTCTGCCTCCGAATACATGGACACCACATAGTGGGAGAATGTACCTGGTGCACCGCAGGAAAGCTTCCACCACATTTCTGGATCTAACCTTACCTGGGTAGCTGAGGGGTTGCCCATCCCTTCCATAAAGTATTTCCAGCAGTGTCTTAAGATGATGTGCCTGTAGGATATCTTTGTGAGGAAACCTTTCTCTCACACTGCCTAGAACTCATGCCCAGAATGAAAGGGGTCTTGATTCCCTCACAAATACCTGTTCAATACCTGTATCTCTAGCCAGAGCCTTTAAATACTTGGCTTCAGAACCATTGAGTTGCAAACTTTCACCCATAAGATCCCAAACTTGCATCGTCCAGGTCAGGAGAGGCTCATCTGCCTGTCGAGTAATGTCCTATCGCAAGCTGCAAAGGTTGCCATATGAGAGCAATTCAGTAACCATCTCTGGTTCTGAATCTGCAGTATGTGAAGGACCCGCTTCCGCTTCCCCATCATCATCAACTGGACGAACCGATTTGGTCTTATATTTCCTTTTCTGGATAGGGGCAATTTTCATCAGCTCAGACTGTTGCTCTGGTTTAGTCACATCTTGAGCTACCATAACATCAGGTGTCTTACTCTCTCTCTTCTTTTTTCCCTTTCCTTGCTTCTGGTTGCATTCTTAACCATACGTGTTCCTGGCTTCATACCCAAGATAGATCGTAATGGAACCTTGCAGACAAATCACAAGTATGATATAAAGTAGGTGATCCCTGACATCTAGCAAGAGGTTAAGCTTCCCAAAAGCTGTTCTAGTGAACCTAAAAGGTGACTGAATAAAAGGCTGGGATGAAACACTCTCCTGTGTCCCTCCCTGAGGGTAGGTAACATCATCACTAGGTCCCCAGATGTAACAGCTTGGGCTGGTGCAGGAGTACAACCTTAAGAACACATTCGAAATGAAACCCATAGACACTGAATCCATAACACTATAGATCCAAAGCAAGAACCTGATAATGATTACAGCTGTCTGAGCTCTACTGGCCGCTGCACTCAGATGAATTAAGCCCGCCAGAACTTTCGGCATAGTTCTGTAGCAACAAAAAGCAAATGTGTAGTACAGCATGATTCCTACAGACTTCAAACTCACAACAAATATCATGATACCAGAACTGTTATCCTTTTTTGCTTTCTGCCCCATGTTGGGCACCATTTGAATGTCTTAGTTTTAACAAAAAACTAAGATATTTTATTATAAGATATTAAAGATCTTTAAGCAGGAAAAAAATGTATAGAAAAGATAACAGTTCTTAGGTACAAATATATGTATATGCAGAACATAATCAACAGTAATCACAAACAAAACCTTAAAACCTTTAAATGGAGTCCTGTAACCCAAATCCTACAATGCAGGTCTCCCCAAGGGTGCGGGGAGGGCTGTCGCCACTGCTGCGGCCCCAGGCGCGGCTCCACGGCCGGGAGCCGAGGGGAGCGAGGGAAAGGGAGACATGTGAGTTCTGCCGAAGCTGTGGAAGATTCAGATGGCCGGTGATCCTTCCTTCAGAGACGGCAAAAAGCACACATGCCGCAGTTACTGCTGCCGTTGTCACACCACTCTCCCCCGAAGAAACATGCGAAAGCCGAAGAAAGAAAAAAAATCGGATGTCTGCCCAGAGGCGGGAAAAAACCCCCGATGTCCGGGCACCACCTCTGTCCTGGTTTCCCAGAAACATCCTCTCCCTGCCCCTCCCGTGTTCCCTTTGTTGACAAGAGGAAGAAAAATTCCGGAAAAATTCAAAACCATAACAATATCTAAATGTCTCAAGGAAATGTGCCACTTCAAAACATGAATATTTACTGCATAGACACATCTTGGAACACAGTACAATTTTCAAACAAAAATTATGTTGACAGAAGCAACAAAAACTGTCTTTAGCATTTGAGCTACCTTATGTTCATAGAGACAAAGTTGCTGGAGGAAATTTAATTTAACATTTCAGTTGATTCAGTAGATCTCAAAATTAATGTTGTGTGCCTAAATAACATCTGTAAATAGGCAAGAAACAGCTCTGTAAAAGTCAGACTTGTATCACTTTAATATTGCATATATTGTTCTGTACTGGCCAAGCTATCCCATCCCTCAATGATGAGAGAGATAGTGTGTCACTGACCACACAACAAAAATAATAACTTTCTATTCAATCATTGCCTTAAAAACATGCAACCCATTTCTTTCTGAAATTAATTAATATTATTTTGACATGAAAAAAGTGTGTTAACACTAGTATTACAACCTGTTTAGCTAGGGCTGTCGTTGTTTATTATATTCTTTCGTTTAGTGAAAAATATTGTTTCACCCTGCAAGTGGTATAGAGCGTGGTGATGCAGTTCAATTTATGATGACATAGTCTGTTAGGACAGCTCATACCATGCTGAATGTGCTATATTGTGTGATGTTTATTTGTTATGGTGGCTAGAGAACTACTAACTGGGCTATTACTTACAGAGTCATCTGGAAGAAAATGACAAGTGTCACCTAAGTGTGTATATTACCTAAAAAAACCTATCCAGAAAATGGTGAAAAGGCAATTTGCTAATATTAAGGTATGAAGAAAACCTTGTAATGACTAACAAATGATTCGCCAGCAAACATTTGGTTTATAATTTAGAGAATGCAGAATAAGAGAGAAAGTAATTTGCCTGAAAATTCATGCCAGTACCAAAATCTTTCTTCACTAGGAAAGCCAAGGAAGAATATGATACTTTAACTTTTCCTTAAACCACCAAACTTTTCCTTAAACCACCAAACCAGTCCTCCCATCCACTTTTCTGTTTTTCTTCTTCTTCCCTTTTTTTCCCTGCTTTGCAGTTCATTTTACAATTGAAATAGCTACAGTAAGCAACAAAAGTGTGTCTCTCAGAACAAAATATTAGGACTTTTGGACAAGGGAAATGCACAGTCACTGACCTAGTAAAGGTTTTTTTATTGCTGCTCTTGATTGACATTCTCGTAAGCTAACCAGGGAAACATAAACTTGATGTAATTACTATAGGGTAGGTGCAAAGTTCAGCAGTAACCACACCCAAATGGCTGCTTGCCTGTGAAAATGAAAAGGCTCATTGAGCAAATTTTCTAAGAGATCTCTCTCAAGGTGAAGGAGGATGAGCACTTAACTAGGAGGAACAACAATTAACTTCACAGCTACAGGACCTGGATCAGTTACTTGCATAGCAGCCCTTCAGAAAAGAGTCAACAATAGCATCAAAAAAAGATAAACACCCTACTCAGGTGTATAAACAGGTACCTAGGAAAAAAAAATATGAAAGAATGGGATAAGTCTAAAGAAAAGAAGAGGGAGGAAAGTGATAGCATCTTCAAATACAAAAGGCAACTGCAAAGAACAGAACCATCTTTTCTCCATGCCTATGAACAATGAATTATAGATTTAAAGCACAGCAAGACTGATTCACATTAAACATGAGAAAAATGTTCTGGAGTTAAGACATGGAAGAGTGTGTCTGGGTGCTATTCCTCATGGACAATTACTCATGAACAGGACAAACTTTTCTTACAAATTATTTGCATTTAGTAAGGTCTCGGTATGGACACTATGGCTGATCTAAATTTGAGCTTCAGACAAGTGACTAGGAAGGACTCAAAGAATTCTGAAAGCTAACTGAGAAATAAGCAGTTCTTACAGAAGTTTTCCTAACACCAAAAGTGCACGAAAGCATATGTCCAGAATTCAGGGCTCTGGTATACTGGACTGCCTCCAGAAAGGAGATTATATTTCAGAGACAGTAGATTTAAATGAAAATCCAACACCAAGAAGCTTCCTGGAGGTATGCATAGGGTAGCACACTGGTGTTTGAAGGATGGTGTGCACGTAAGTTCTTTGGTCTGCTGTCTCTGTGGAGGTAAGGTGATTTGTGGAATAAAGACCTCCACAACTCGCAGAGAGTTATGAAGTCAGGTATGTTTATTACACCAGTGGGCAGCAGGTCAGATAGTTCCAAAAAGCCCTGTGCCCCGAACAAAGGAGGGGCCGGCATTTATTGCCAAAGGACATACATATTTATTACATTTCTTGATTAGTTCTAGGACATCATTAACATATGTTTCATCCCTCTCGCACGTGCACAGTGTCCCCTTGTGGTGGTCATGCGAGAGTCCTTCCTGCAGACTCAGTTGACATCCTGCTTGGGGTCTTGGACCTTCCTGTCAAGGGTGCTTGAAACTTCTCCCTTATCAGCGCAAAAGTTCTAGCCTTCTCCTTATCAGCAGATGCTCCTAGACCAGTCCCTTCTTAACAGCGGATGTTCCTAGACCAGTTCTTCCTTATCAGTGGATGCTCCTACAGAATTCCATTGTGAAACCCCCCTCCTTGCAATACGGCCCATGATAATATACAAAGGCTTGAAGTCCCACATCAAAGGGACAGAGAACCATGCAACAGCAAAGATGCAAGGGTTAGAAATTGTGGAAGCACCTGAGAGTGGTCATGTACCTATTAGAGCTTCTCTTAAAAGGTGGCAAGATCAACATCCTAACTGAAGTGTGTGTACATTAATGCATGCAGCATGAGCAATAAACAGGAGAAACTGGAAGCCACTGTGCAGCAGGAAAACTGTGATATAGTTTGCCATCATGGAAGCATAGTGGGAGGACTTGCACAACTGGAAGACTGCAATGAGTGGCTATAAACCCTTCAGAAGGGATAGGCAAGAAAGGAGAGGCAATGGAATAGTCCTGTGTGTTAGGGAGTGTTCTGACTGTGTAGAGCTTAATGACAGTGACGACAGTGTTGAGTGTTTATGGGTAGGAATCCAAGGGAAGGCCAACAAGGCAGGTATCAAGGTGGGAGTCTGTTAAGGATTATCCAATAGGGATGATGAAGCAGAAAAAGTATTCTGTAAGCTGCTGGGAGAAGCCTGACAATCACTAGCTCTTGTTCTCATGGGTGACTTCAACCTGTCAGATGTCTGCTGGAAATACAATACAACAACAGGAAACAGTCCAGGAGGTTCCTGAAGTGTGAGGAAGATAATGTTCTGACACAGTTGGTGAGTGAACCAACTAGGCAAGACAACCCACTGGACTGTTGAACACAACTGTTGTTCACAAACAGAAAAGAACTTGTGGGTTACGTGGTGGTTGAAGGCCATCTTGGGCATAGTGATCGTGAAATGATAGAGTTTCCAGTTCTGGGAGAAGTAAGAAGGGGGCTCAGCAGAACTGCTACTTTGAATTTCTGGATGGAAGACTTCGGTCTCTTTAGGAGTCTGGTTGACAAGAGTCCCTTGGGAGGCAGTCCTGAAAGGCAAAGGAGTTCAGAAAGTCTGAATATTCTTCAAGGAGGAAATCTTAAAGGCACAGGAGCAGGCTGTTCCCATGTGCCAAAAGTTAAGCTAGCTGGGAAGACAGTCAGCATGGCTGAAAAGAGAGCTTTGACTGGAACTCAGGCAACAAAGGAATTTTATAACCTCTGGAAGAAGGGCCAGACCACTGAGGAGGACTACAAAGATGTTGTGACATTATGCAGGGAGGAAATTTGAAAGGCTAAATCCCAATTTGAACTTAATCTGGCAACTTTGAATCATTTATCAGCAGTCTTGGTTAACTGGGATAGTCCCAGTGACTGTAGATTAGTGAATGAAACATACATCTACAACATGAGATGAAAGGAGGATCCAGTGAACTAGAGGCCTGTCAGTCTGACCTCAGTGCCAGAGAAGGTTATGGAAAAGATCTTCTTGAGTGTCATCATGTGACATACACAGGATAACCAGATGATCAGGCCCAGTCAGTATGGGTTTAGGCTGAGGGAACTGGGCTTGTTTAGTCTGGAGGAAAGGAGGCTTAGGGGAGACCTTATCACTCCCTACAGCTACCTGAAAGAGGTTTTAGAGATGTGGATGTCAGTCTCTTTTCCAAAGTAACAAGTGATAAGCTGAGAGGACATGTCCTCAAATTGCACCAGAGGAGGTTTAGAACAGATATTAGGAAAAATTTCTTCTTTGGAAGGGTTGTTAAGCATTGGACCAGGCTGTCCGGGGACATAATTGACTCATATCCCTGGAGGTATTTAAAAGACGTATAGATGTGGTGCTTAGGGACATGGTTTACTGGTGACTGGGGAGTACTAGGTTTACAGTTGGACTCAATTATTTCAAAGATCTTTTTCAACCTAGCCAATGCTACTATTCTGTGATTCTATGAATCATAAATATAATTGGAAAAAACACGTGCCATAGTATGCAAAAATAAAAAGTACTTGCTACGTGATATCATAAAGATATGCTTATTTAGAAGAATTCTACAACCTTGAGAATCACACTTTCAATATGACCCTTGTTTAATGTTATGAAATGCTGGATGCTGTGCCTCATTTAAGAAGAAAAAAGGCATCCTGTTCACCAGCGTTCATTGTGGGCTTGCCCCTAGCTCCAAGCTTCATATAGATATTCTGAGATACATGGGAAATGATCTGCCAATCAAGTCTTCAGAACAAGCCTAAATGTATTCAGCTTCCCTTTGGAAGATCAATACTAATACCAAATGAAATCTAGACTATGAGTTCTACATAAAAAAATCTATCATCACAAGTGCGTGAGTTTACAGAATTGCGTAGTCACTCACTTCTCCCCACCAACACTTACTTAGCAAATAGGATCAGGTAGTTCAATAGAGGAAAAGGCTTAAAAAACAAATGGCAGTCACTGTGTTCCTTTTATTTTTTAATAACATTTTAGAGATAAAAGAAAATCATCATCAGTTTCTCTGCTTTCTTATATCACATTCTTGTGGTCTCTTCCATAGGGGACTATTTCTTGAAAGAGGCCATCATTCCAAAGTATGATATCAAATCCGAGGCAAGGCATAGGAAAAAAACCTAAGTCCTATTACCTGACTAAAATTTAAAATTACTGTTTTCATCTGGTCTCCCTACAAACACAGACTTTATATGGAGTAATGGTAGGCATCAATAATCCAGAAATACCAAATTAGTGTGAAATTAAGTGTATTTGGGAACATAAAAGTTACAATTTGCAAAATGAGGGACATAATAGAAACAAACACAAGGACTTAGCTTCATGTAAATACTATACTTCAGAGAAGGTGTAATATTTGTCAGAATTCCTGCTGCCCAGCCAAAATTGCCTTTTTAACACCATTCACAGCATTGCTTAGTAGGACATTTGCATTTTTTTCCACATATCTGTCCAAGTGCAGGTATAGACAATAAATGCAGTTTAAGTATTCTTAGGATTTTTCCACAGGTTAAAAAAATATAGGCAATAAAATTTTAATTTTCATATGTGCATTCGTTTTGAGGATATCTGATATTGTATTCCTTTTTGTAAATGGACTACCGGAAAAAGTTTCCAATAAAGCAACTGCATTCTTTATAAGACAAATGGAGGTATAGTTTCTATAGAGCAACTTTTTTAGGGAGAGTATTTCTTAAAGGATAAACCACTCGAATCTAATGATAAAGTAGGATAAATGTGTAACTGAAAGGCAGGTTTTCAGTAATGAAGCACTAGAACTTTGGATATGATTTTACAAGTAAAAAATGCAATAACTTGCAGCTTAGCAAGTAAAATACAAATCATGTATGAGTTAATAAAGGCTTCCACTGACTTGAGTAGTTTTTAGCTTAATCATCATATATTAAAAATGCAGGCTTCTATAATCAATATTACAGCTAAATTTAAGAATATCTATATGACAGCAAGTCACAGCTTAGAAGGTAAACTCCATTTCATGATAATTTCAAACATTCTGGCTCTACAAACAAAACCCTAAACCAATATCATTGTATACTTGCTTGCATTTGAGAAACTGTCAAAAAGTGAGATGATTCTCCCTCTACTATGCTTGAATTTTGTCAAAAATAAGATGAAGCAAATCTAGAGGTGGGTTGTTGAATGTTTTTTTTTTTTCCTTTTCTTTGTCTCTAAAGTCAATGTAATGGGTAGATTGTCATTTATACTGAAGGTTCTATATATCTCTGTGAATTCCTCACCAGTCCACCAGAAGACTCTCTAGGTTTCAGGCTTTAAATCAAGACTTAAGGGGAACTTACAAAGAGGAAAGGCAGCAACTTTCCACCCCAGCTGTCTCTGAGGAACTGCCACCCCAAAGGAAACTGGTAGTGCTTGAAACAGGCTGAAAGATTGCAAAACTGACAGTGAAAATAATAGAAATGGGGATACATATTGCTGTCTCTGTCACAACAGGTCAAGTAATTTGTGTAACATATTGGAAAAAATATGTTTTAATTAAAGTGCTTTCTTTAATTAGTAGTTGACTGCTGTATGTTTGGCACCTTTGCACTGCAGGACAGTTGTAAAGCTCAGTTCAGTAAAAACTAGTACCACATGCATGCCGTTTGTTCTCATTGGGTGCTAATCAGCAACAAAGTATCTTACAGAACAACAAAAAAATCAGACTATCCCTTCCCTAAGAGGTAAGCGGATGGAATAGTGTCTGAGGAGTATCCAGTTTATATTATGCTTACATTACTATCAGGGTCTTAAAAACATTGACGGATGCAGCTGAAAATATTCTCATTATTTGAGTAAACTAATGTTAATGGATCAGAAACCTCTGGGTACAAAACATGATGATCCTTAGAAAGCACTTAAAAGCTCCAAGGGCTTACTCTCATCAATATCTGATCTTGATTTGATCATGCATTAAGCAACATGATCCATCTCTGTCACTTGCAAAACCAGTCCTCTGTTTTCCCAAGAATATCATACACACAAAAAGCATCCCATATATAACAGCAAGCTCTTGGTAACCTTTAACCTGGGACTCTAGGGCACAGCTCTACTGCAAAAAGTGTTATTTTAGCAACAGTATAACTTTTGTTATAACTTTTGTATTATTATCTTCCACCTACAAGTCAAAAGATGGGCTTTGACTCACTGCAGAACACAACATTATCAAATAAATGGAAGAGCAAATTACATATTCTACCACACTGAAATAAGAAGTGTTCTTCAAATTAAAATCTCAGTTATACCTATATGTATGTCTATTTAGGTATAACAGTATACCTAAAACTGTAAGGGATTTGGTTAGGGACTGATGATTCAATTCTCAGCAATGTTTTACAATTGACATTCTGACACAAAAGCAGGTTTTTTACAAACTCTTTAGGACATATGTCAAAGTGCCCAGTGTTGGATTCACCAAGCATATTCTAGATACCCCTGTGAGTAAGGGTCTTGAGAAATCTTCAGTAAGCACCTTTTATAAGGAGTCAACAAATATTGTCTACTTGAATTTTCCAAAAGCTTTTAAAATTCCAGTTTCCTTAGAGTCTCATTTGTCTGGAGATACAGGAAAGGCCTCTTACCATTAAAAGAAAGGAACTGTAGGTTCGAATTCTATGACTACTTATCTCTGTGGAGGAAGAAAGGCAGTTACCAGGAGTATCACATATCAGCCTGCTCACTTTGACGTCTTTATAAATGATCTAGGAAAAGGGCTGGTTTGTGAAGATACAAATTATTCAGGACCATCAAAATATAAGCTGAATGCAAAATGTTGAAAAGTTTCTTGCAATACTGATGAGGCTGAGAGATAATATAGTCATAGAATTAAGAGATGAAATTCAACATATAAAAGTGCGTAGAAACACATATGGAAAAATAATATTAACACTACACGATGAACTCTACTGATACCAGTTTAGAAATACATCTTGTCATCCTGAGTCCTTTCAAAATTCAAAGCTTCACCAAAGAAGGGCAAATAAACAATTTGCAATTCTTTAAAAGGAACAGCGATCACCAGTGTCATTTTACTACTGCTTAAGCCATGATATGCCTAATGTCCATACAAAAGCTATGCAAAAGCAGCAAAAAAAATAAGAGTGATCTGATGTGAAGAAAACTATATAGTTTAGTTTCAAAAAAATACAAAGAGGAATATGCTAGAAGTAAATGAAATATTGAAAGATGTGGAGAGACTAAGCTGGGAATGAATTGTATTGTTTCTTATGAGACAAGAACCTGTGAATGATCAATGAAATCATCACATATCAAATTAAAAAACAAATTAACAGAATTTCATTTCCACAGAAGGAAAGGTAACTGCAGTGCACACTGCCATGGAATGTGAAGGCCAAACACAAAAGTTTAAAAATAAATCAGACAAAACTTCAGAAGACAAGTTAATCAGTTTTTAAATAAGATGCTCCACAGTGTTTTTAAATAAGATGCTCCAGACGCCCCACAGCTCAAGAGAGTCCTTGCTGATTATGAGAATTAGAGAAAGAATGCCCCAATGAAACATGATTTTTCCTTTTTCCCTGGTGCAGATTTCCTAGTCTGCAACTACACAGGATATTGAATGAGAGAAAGAAATATGAAATGATCCTGTCAAGAACAGAAACTGTATCATGCAATGTTGTAAACAGTTTCTGAGCCCTTCAGTTATGATAGCTATGTTAGGAGTTAGAAGCTCCCAGAAATCATTTGCAACAGCAGTATTTTGTTTTTATCCATTATCCTGCATTTGCATCTACAAGTGATTTCTTCTTATTGGTTTGTTTTGTGCACAGAGCAATAATACATAACAGAGCCTTCAGGAACCCATACGAATTTGGTTGACGTGGCAAGGTTTTGGTTAGCAGAGGGGCTACTTGGGTGGCTTCTGTGAGAAAACACTAGAAGACACAAGGCATAGTTTCATAATCACTGCTTAGCACTGCACCAAAGGCAGACATCAAGGCAATATAGATGCACTACTCAGTTTCTGACTCACCTTTTATTTCCACTCTGCAGTTATTGCCTTTCTGTTTCCAACATTAGTAGATAACGAAGAGGTTTACTTGTTTCACCCTGGATCACAGCAATACACATATGTCTAAATCTCTCTTTTTCGATCAAATCATCTGACTTCATATTTATACCTTGCAAACTTCAAAGCTAGCAAAGCCACAAGACTATATCTGACAAAGCCAATGCAGGCGGGCTCCAAGACAGACTCACTGCAGGCCAAGGTCAAGCCAATCAGCGTTGCTTCTGGGATAACAGAGTGAAGAAGGAGGAGGGGCAAACTGTTGCAGAACGAAAGCTGGAGGAGAGGAGTGAGAAAGAACTCTGCAGACACTAAGGTCAACCACAGCAGAAACTGCCTTGCAGCCTGTGATGAAGAAGATGGTTAGACAGTCTGTCCCCCTACAGCCCATGGAGGTTAACAGTGGAACAGATATCCAACCACCTGCAACCTGCAGAGGACTCCACACTGTAGGAGGGGTGTGCACCCAAGTGACCCTGTGGGAAGCCCACACTAGACCAGTCTGCTTGTGGGAGTACTGCACCCTGTGGAAAGGACCCACACTGGAGCAGTTTGTGAAGGACTGTCTCCTGTGGGAGGGAACCCACAATGGAGCAGAGGAAGAGTGTGAGGAGGAAGGACTGGGAGAGAAAACGTATGCTGAACTGACTGCAACCCCCACTCATTGTCCATTTGTGCCACTCAAGGGGACTAGGCAGGGAAAATTGGGAGTGAAGTTGAGCTTGAGAAGAAGGAAGGGGTGATGGGAAGGTATTTTAAGATTTGATTTTTATTTCTCATTACCCTATTCTGATTTGATTGTCAATGAATTAAATTAATTTCCCTGAGCTGAGTCTATTTTGCCTATGACAGTAATTGCTGAGTGATCTTCCTGCCCTTGCCCTTATCTTGACCCATGAGCATTTTGTTATATTTTTGTCTCCTCTCTCCAGCTGAGAAGCGAAGTGATAGAGCAGCTTTGATGGGCACCTGCTGCCTAGCCAGGTTCAGCCTACCACAGCTTACTGCAACAGGATCACTGCCCTATCCTTTCCGATTGCTTCATCCAGTAGGTCCATTCTAGGTAGTTGAGTAGAATATCAAATATACAACGACTAGGATCTATTTTGCATGCACACCCACAAAAGAAGGTAACCTGAAAAAAAAGAAGGAGAATTCTTACCTATATAAAACTTTTAGGGGCATATGAAACTGGGACAGAAGTGCTAGATTCACCATAAAACATCTAAATGAAAAACTTGTGAAATTAGTGCTGCTGTGAGTAGGACAATCAGCAACCACATCATTCCTGTATGTCTCCCTCAATTATCTCACAAACTACCACAAATGTGAAAAGTAGCATCATTTATTTATAGAAGTGAAAGGAATGTAAGGTTTCAAATTGACTGTTTTAAAGACCATCTTTTGCAGACATGGAGATACTTAGGGAAGAGACAGGACCTGCATTGTGCAGTGTATCAGGAGTAGTCAATAAGCAGCAATGTAACCTCAAGTTGACCTACTTGTATACTTATCCTTACTTATATTTTTGACATAAACACAACAACACAACCAAAAAATTTGCCATTGTCATCATTTCCAGGTTCAAGACAGGAAGGTAAGATAGCCTGGGCAAAAAACGTTAACAACTCCTTAAAACTCAGTGCTCAAAAGAAAAAAAATTAAAAAAATTTAAAAAACCCCAAATGTGGAGGGAATAGATAAGCGAGAGCAGAAAGAAATATCTGATAGATTTGAAACAGCAGATACATTAGTAGCAATGAAATATATAAGTTGGGCTACATGAATAGGCAGCAATGTATTAATTGAGAAGTTAACCCAGGGCTTTCTCCTTTGCCTCTAACCACCCATAGCAAGCAACTAATTCTGTAGCTGAGCCAGCAGTGGCGTGCCTGCAGTTTGTCAGTGCATCCAGTTTACAGCTCTTACACTCATACCTATTTGCAAAGTCAGCCAGTCCTCAGCTGATCTCTGTGTTGACACAAAAGAGGAGGTAGAAGGGTGGATGTGTGCAGAAGAGGAGAGCTGGGAAGGGAGTCAAAATTATTGATTACAATTGTATAAGCTCAAGGAAAAAGTCATATGATAGCTTTAAAAGCTTTTTTTTCAAACTCTTCCCCTTTGAGGTGGAAGGCACTCAGACTGATGTATAATCTGGGCAGGCTTCTAGATCCATCTTAAAAAGTGATCTGTGATCTTTATGTTAAGAATGCTCATTCTGCCCATAACAATGCAAATAAGAGCACTGAGGATGTGTTTTGGGCACCTGCTGGCAGTGGTAAGTCATCTGGAGAACACAATGACTTGACAGCTACCTCTTTGAATCAAATCAAATGGTGTTCACTGGCATCTTGGAAACCCTTAGCAAGCCATTTTATTTGTTTAGCTATTTATGCATGGCTGGAGATACAGCTGATGTTTGTTCCCATACCTTAAGTCAAGAACAAATTTGTCTGGTCTAGACACACACAGTGACATTGCCAGACAATGTGTTACATAAAATATATTTTCACTAGTGCAACTTTCACCCAGGGACCTATTGATTAGTTTATTCAAACTGTTTGCACAATATAACATTTTCTCTTTCACTGAGTAATGGATGAGAACATTACAAAGATTTAGTGTAATCCCTAAACTTACCTATTAGCTAAACTTTGTTCCACCAGCTACTACTAAATGTGTTTCTTTCCATAGGCATATACCAGGCTTTAAATTGGCAGGGATATCAAGTTAAGATGACATTCTCACAGTTATCAAAATTACTACACAGCTGGATTAAAATTTCTTTGCTCATGAACTCCAGAGTTCATGATTTACACTGCTGTAATAATTCTATCTCAAAGCAATCAGGTGGTAAAGTCAGCTAAAAATCTTTTGCTAAAATAATCTTATGTTGGAATGCTGACTCTACAGTATCTGGATGCTCTACAACAGAATGTCGACTGCATGAGTAGCTCTGATATAAATAAGACAAATGATTTACTGATGCCTTACATTTCCACAACCCCCTGTTTGTGGAGCTAAGCAGCTTTGTTATTGAGCAGAATGAGCTCTCCAATTAACAAGCTTCCATCTGGGCATATTCTAGGAAAGGACAAAAATTTCCTCCCATTTTCCTGTCAACCGATCAGAAATTTCAGTGGAATAACTCTATGGTGATAGTGACTGAGAAAAAATGAATAAGGACCTGAAAGATTAATGATAGTAATAGCTAACAACAATTAAAATTGCCCAGCAGTATATAAGTCAACATTCAGAGAAGCGAAAGGAAGCAATGGTGTTTCTACTACTTACTGAAAATAGCTGGTTCCATAAAGGAGAGAAAGAACAGAAAATCTTGGCAACTCTCAGTCCAGTAAGACTTTTGCTATTGACCTTAAGAATAGTGAGGCTTGATTTACTTCTTTCTCAGTCAAAAAACTTAAAGGCGTAGGTGACCATATGTATTAGCAGTACATTTGATTAGAAACTACATCTCCAGATGTAGGTCTTTTCAGGATCTAAACCTCGATAGATGACTAATATAACAAGAACAAGGGAAGGTAGGGGGTTCAACATGGTCCACTTCATACAACGGTTGTAACTGTGGTTGGCAACTGGTATTTACCTAGAGTAGCATCAGAGAACCTATTTTGACAGGTTGTCTTTAACACCGTGGTTTTCTTTTAGACTTATTCTTTTCAAGTTTCCTACCCTTCAAAAGGTAAACAAGACAGAAGAATTATAACACTGCAGAAGGATCATCTAGATGTCATGTCTTTCTAGGAAAGTAGCTTGGCATTAGTGTTTCTGTTCCTGTTTGCCTTGAGGTGTGAATGAAGTTGACTTGGGCCAGAGAAGAGCTTTTGTTTTTACACTGTAGGGGGATGAGTTGCAAGCCACACAACTTTGGCTCTGTGCATTCTAGTCAATGATGTGGCATATCTTCCCTGTGTGTACTCCGTCCACTGCACTCTGTCAGGAAACACCAGGCGGACAAAAATGCTCATTCCAGTGCTAAAGAAAAGGTTCTCATTAGTGTTTAGTGAAGGAACCATGAGACAAAACAAGTTCTATGGTAGAGCTCTAACTTGCTAAGTTAAGCAACACTAGATCTTGCAGACCTGTACATGTGCTGTTGGCAGCTAGTTCCACAGGAACAAGGCGCTGTCTGGCAATGAAAACATATGCAGGAAGCATATGAAGAAAAGAGACCCGGATGAAAGAATAGTAAAATAAAAGAAATAAAGCTCCCAAAACATTAAGACTGTCATATCATAAAACATAGCCAGCAGAATGCATGCACAAACTTTGGGTGCAAATGCTGAGATTACCTACAGTCTTGTTAACTTAAAATTGATTACGGGACAGCAGTAACTGTTTGGTAAACTACTTTCAACAAAAAAATTCCTGCTTTAGTATTTCACAGGCAATATTGACAAAATTATTCTCTCTCAAGTAAGATTTGCAAAATTATACTTCCAGTTCTGCACTGCTAGAAGGAAGGAGAAGAGTTGCTACCAGGCCTTTTAAGTTACAAAAAACTCGGGTGAGGGAGTAGGGGGGGTATTGGAAAGACTTTGTCACATGCAACATGCTCCCAGTTGAATTAAGCTGCTTCTGTAACATTAGCAGAAAGAAATATGAGATACAACAGGAGCACAAGTAGAGAAACTGACTGGTAAGACCTCCATTTCAAATTCAGAAACATTATTTTTAATGCCACAAATATACAACAGCAACAAAAGCATGATGGGAAAACCTGGACCCACTGCTGAATGGGGCAGGAGTGCTGCTGCAGAAAGACATGGAAAAGTCAAACTACGTAATGCCTGCTTTGCCTTGGTCTTTACTGGTAAGAGTTGCCTTTGGGAATCTGAGGTCTCTGAGACCAGGAAAAAGTCTACAGCAATAAATACTTACCCATTGTTTAGGAGAAGCATTTTAGGGTAAATCTAAGCAAACTGGACATACAGAAGTCCATAGGACCTGACAAGTAGAACCCACAAGTGTTGAGGAGCTGGTGAATGTCATTGTGAAGCAACACTTGATTATCTTTGAAAGGTGGTGGCAATTGGGAAAGGTTCTCGAGACTGGAAGAGAGCAGTTGTTACTTACGTTCAGAAACTGCATAAAGGAGGCTCTGGGTAGATACAGGCTAGACAGCTTCACCTTGACCACTGGAAAGGTGTTGGAGTGAATGATACTGGAAGCTATTGCCAAACATAGAAAGGACAAGAAGGTAACTGGGAGTAGTCAGCAAGACATTTTGAAATAGAAATCATGCTCAGGAAATTCAGTATCCTTCTGTCATGAAAGGCTTGGTGAATCAGGGAAGTGCAGTAGATTTTATCTCAACTTTAGTAAGGCTTCTAACAATTTCTGCCATAGCATCTTTACAGGCAAACTGAGGAAACACAGACCAGGTAAGTGACCAGTGAGGCATGCTGAAAAGTGGCTGAACTGCTGGACTCAGAGGGTTATGACCAGCATCACAAAGTCCAACTCAAGGCCTGTCACGAGTGGTGTGCCCCAGTAGCTGATACTGGAACTAACACTGTTGAATGTCTTCTGCAATAACTTAGATGATGTGAAAGAAAGCATCCTTTCTCAGCAAGTCTGCAAATGATTCAAAACTGGGAGGACTGGCTGATATACCGCATCAGTGTTCTGCACATGCAGGAGAAATGAAAAGAGGGAGCAACCTCATTAACTTTAATACAGGGAAATCCAGAGTCGTGAACCTGGGGAGGAATAACCTCAGGCAGCAGCACAAGCTGGGAGCCAAAGCAGCCAGTATGGAAAATAGCTGTGCAGAAAAAGACCCAGGGGTCTTGGTTAATGGTGAATTGAACATGAACCAGCAATGTGTCCATGCAAAAAAGGCAGCCATAAGCAACCTGGACTGCATTAGAGTGTCACCAGCAAGTAAAGGGAGGTGATCCTTCCTCTCTACTCTGCACTGGCGAGGCTGCTCTGTTCAGGTCTGGCCTCCCAAGCACAAGAAAGAGTTGAAGATGGTGGACTGAATCCAGTGAAAGGCCACAAAAATATTTAAGGTATCAGAGCATCTGATATATGGGGAGAAAGCGAGTGATCTGGGATTTTTTAACCTGGAGAAAAGAAGGCTCGCGGGGGATCTTATCAATGTGTATAAATAGCTGATAATGGGTAGTAAAGAAGATGAAGCAAGACTCTCCTCTGTGGTGTCCTTAACAAGACAAGAAACACTGGGCATAAATGGGAAAAAAAACCCCAAAGAAATTCTATTTAAACACAAGAAAAATGTTTTACTCTAAGTGTGATTGAACAATGGAAGAGGCTGCCCAAAAAGACCGTGGAATCTCCATACCTGGAGATATTCAAAACCCGCCTGGATACAGCCTAAGCAATCTGGCGTAGTTGGCTCTGTTCTGAGCATGTGACATGAACTAAATTACCTCCAGGGTCCCTTTACAACCTGTGATTCTGTGGTCACTGAATCTATGTAAGAACACACATTTTTGAAGCAACCTAGATGAAAAATTCTTTTCTGATCTATTCAGAAAGGTCTAAAGTCCTTAAAAGGACAGACAGAAATTGAAATGTAAAAAGGATAGAGAACACTTCTGATGCTCAATTGGTAGCTTTGATCAGATTAAAATTCGAGTATATTATTTCTTTTTAAACCTATTTTGAGCATTTAGCTACTGCAGTAGGGAGAGCTCCAGAAATAAATTTACGCTTACTTAAAATCTTTGCAGCACAGGATCCCAGTCCAGGAGTTTGTATAAGAACTAAATCTGTGAAGACTCACATCTGATTTACAGCTAGATCAATGCAAGAAAGTTTATTCAAATTGCACTGTAAAAGCTGTCAGAATAGTGCAAGTGTTCCAATTGTAACTCACATGAGTCTATTAATTGTTTCTGCAAATAAAACATGATCATGTAAAGTCTAGCCTGAGACGACTTCATGTAGGTAGAGAATAATGAGACAAGCTGGCTTCAAGACGTCAGCTTATTGTCTCCCTGCTAAGATCTTTTATTAAAAAAACCCAAGTATTTTCTATCCCCTGAATTTTTGCACTTACTATTCATTTACTTCATGTTTTCATAAACTTATTGCAATTCTATTGCTGTATACACTGTTGGAATAAAAAGCTCCCTAAAGCAAGGAAGTTGCTTTATTTCACGTTATCTTATTTTCAGCTAACTTATATGAAAAATTAGAAAAAAAAAAAAAATCCATCTCTCCCAAGCAGTCACTTCTCAAAAAAAAAAGAAAACAGCACAGAGGCTCAGAAAATCTTTTTTATGTACTTCCAAGCCTGAGCATTTTGAAAATGATCTGTAAATTTCATTTCCACATTATTTTTCCTTCATTTTATGACCAACAATTACACTGACATAGGCATTGAAAATATAAACATAAGGGTACATATTGCTGCCCATCAAATATTGAATTTAACTCTTTAGTGATCAACACTGATTTTATGTCAGTAAGTCCATCATCATGGATGAATGAAATGGAATTATCAAGGGCAAGCTGGAAGCTGTCGAAGGCTACCTATACAACCAGCAGCAATAGGATGGTCCAACTACTTTCTCATCTGGTGGCTGGTGCCAGACAACAAAAAAATCTCATGGTAACTCACTAGAGGGATCCCAGTGGCACTTGTTGCAAAGACAGATGGCGTCTGAGTGTCTTAGTTTAGATGAACACTAAGACATGTTAACAGAAATTAAGAGATTTTAATCAGGAAAAAAAATTGTATAGAAAAAAATAACAGTTCTCAGCTACAAATATATGTATGTACAGAACAGAATTAACAACAATCGTAATTAAAACCTTAAAATGGATTGAGTCCTGTACCCAAAATCTTGCAATGCAGGTCTCTAAGAGCAGCAACACTTGCCGGGATGCCTTACTTGCGGCGAGGCTCTGCTCCTGGCACCTCAAGGAGAAGGCAGGGATGTGTGTGGGGGGTGTGTGTGCAACTTCTCCGTAGTGTGGGTTCTGCAGGAATTTATGGCACATCCAGACTGCACGACACACACAGAAGTTGTAGAAGCTGCCACTGCCGCTGTTCTTCCTCCTGGCATCGCCGAGAGAGAGAGAGAGAGAGAGAGAATGTCTGGGAAAAATGGAACATGACTTCTGCCCCGGTTTCCCCGGAAACATCCTCCCCCCACCCCCTCACATCCCACCCAGATCCCATAGCCCCCTTTGTTGGCAAGCGAAAGAAAAAATCTGAAACTATAACACTGAGGCAGCCTAAATTTCTGCTGCTGTTACAGCATTATTTCAAATGTGTATTTTCATAGACATGCAAGTGTATTTTAGAAGTCATTAGGGCTAGGAAAACCCCTAAATTTTCCTACCCTTGAAAGACATATTACTTATGACATCATAACGCCTCACATCTGGTTAATACTTGGAACAGCTTCATAACGCACCTTTTCAAGTAGGCATTCTACTGTCATCTCTTCTCGCCAGCACTCGAAAGTACTGCACTGATTTATCAATGGAGTTACAGATGTGACAACATTTTCATGCCTAAACAGGTCTTCAGCATAAATTACAAGCACTCCTGAGTATGGCTGAAAGAACCAAACACAGTTGCTGGTGATGGGACAGGTCACATAGCCAAGTGGATTTCAGAAGATAGAGATTTTTAATCAAAATTGCAAAGCACATGCAGTTGTTCTTTTCCAAACTCTGCCACTCCATGATGATAAGGAACAGCTGTGGACAAGGCTCTAGGAAAATGCACGTGGATTGGGATGTACTTCTTTCATTAATAAGGAGATATGCACAACTTAAATCTCCATGTCACAGTGAAAATGGGCTTCCTAGTCACTCTGGATTGTTGTACTGCTTAGGAAGAGCTTTCTTATCTTCCAGGCAGGATTGGATCCACAATAGAGAGAACCAACCTTTCGTTCCAGCTCAGGTCAGTATTTAACAATGTTAGGAATTTGTGTGATATTTCTAACTTTCACTACTTTCACCCATTTTTCTTTGTCAATTTTCCCCTTTATCCTATTTCGTTTTCTGTTCATTACCCTCTGGTTTTGATAACTGGTAATATTCCTTCTCACCAGTCTCTCTCCTCCACTTTTTCTCACTCTCCTTGTTGGTGCCTGTGTCTGTTCTGTCCACCCCATCATTCGGCAAAACATTAATTGGCGTCATGGACAGGATGCGAAAATGCCAGTCTTTAAATTGAACCAAAAGAGTGCAGAGTACTGCTTACTAGGAAAATGAATAATGGGGAATAATCCATGGGCCTAAACATAGCTGGAAGTTTTCTTTCCACATCTTTAACTGTGGCCCCAGGTAGGCAGTAGGTTTTCATATGAAATGGATCCAGTCTGCATGTTGGACCTTCCGTTCCCTTCTGAAGAGAGTCCCCTATGAAAAAGACCCGTCTTTTCTTCTTTACAGAAGCTGCTTCAATGGAGGGCTTAGGGTGTCTTAAACTTGGGAATGTTTCCAGGCTGTGAGCACTATCATCCCCATTAAGGTTCCTGAGAGGCGTTCTTGGATACTTATACACTTTGAGGCAAACGTAATTTAGTTGTTGCACTATCAATTTAGGAGCTTAATTTTAGATGCTGAAGTCAGAAAATCTGGCTCTAAATTGTCCATAAATTAGGAAGAGGAAAGGAGTAGGCATAGAAAAATAGGATATGAATTTGAAATGTCTTGATTCCTAAAATTAGGAGGCAAAAGGACAATGAAAATTAATTTGGTGTGTTTCCTTGCCTAAGGCATATTCTTTTATGCTCACATTATTTCTGACAAATGCGTCTGTTTTAAAAGAACACCCAAGATAGAGTCAGCAATTTTTTCAATCAATATTCTAGTGTTTTAAAATATAGGCTTAACCTTTAGCACTTGGAATTGTTATCTAGTTCCAAATATAAATCTTTCCTGATTGCCTTACTCTTTGTGGTAACAGATTACGTTGGACTACATTATGCACCAGAAAGAAGCTTGTCATGCATGTAATTCTTAACACAATACACATTCATGGTTTTTTGAAAGTGAAAGCTATTGTCATTTCTCCACAGTTTTTCTTCCTGTAGGATAAGTAACCCTATTTCTTTTGTATTCTTCTTTTGTACTCTGCCAGTCATTTGCCTTGTTCTTCACTAGACCTTGTCCAGCCCTTCTGCTTCCTTCTTATAGTGCTCCTTAGGCCTTTCTGAGGCTGAGCCAATGGGAATAAGTGCTTTACAGGCCTGGCTGCCTCTTCTCCTTGCACAGTGCATCAATGTGAAAAGTTAATAAGGTCAGAATGAAACCGAGCTGTACAATATTATTCGTTCTCATTTGCACCTTATTCATGACAGTTACTGATAAATTCCAGGGTTGGGAAATACTACTTCACACTGATATAATGTAAGAAAAGTTGTGCAGTATGTAATTTCATATAACTTTCAGTGATGTTACGCATTTTTCTCATGGGAATTATGATAAATTCAGTGTTATGTAGGATGTTTAAGCAGCTTCTTAAGTTAGCATCTGACCAATAGCAGTAACTAATGTCCTCTAATTCTCCATTGGTGACAACCAGGGCTGGTCATGGTTGGAAGGCATGTGTTAGATATTAATGTTTAAGATGGAGATTTACTAATTCAGATTATAATACAGAGTAATTACTGTTGCCTTTAGTGTGTCATGATGGTATATTTATTTCAGGAAAATGTAAGGTCAGCTGTTTGGTGTCAAATATTTCTTTGGAGATTGTAAATAATACGTAATTAGGAAAATTATTCTAATGGTAATAATTCTAGAAAAAATATTATTTCTTGTCATAGCAGGTAATTTTGTAAATTTTAGTTGAGTGTTAACCTGAAAATAGACTCAAACTAGTCTCTGTAAAAGCCATGTTGGATTTTTTTCTCATTATTTTATTGGGCAGGATATCTCAAACATCTGTCTTTATGATATATTTGGTCTTGGCTTAAAAACAATTTTTTGAGTTTAAACTGAACTGAATTCCCATTTTTCTATTAAAAGATACTGGAAAAAGGAGAAAATAATGCAATTGCTTTTGTTTCAGATACCAGAGGAGGACATTACATTTGCATTTGCAGAGTGCTGTTGAATGTTGAGAAAAAAACTTACTGGAGAACTAATTCATAGAATTATCCCATGATCTTGATTTAATTCCACAAAAGTAATTAATTGATAATACGATGGGGGGTTATTTATGTAGTCATATATATGCTGTAGACATTATAATTTGAAGTTTTAAAAAAAAATCTCAGGAGAGGGCATATGTGCCACAGTATTTTGGAGATTTCAGATCTTACAGAAGGGATTTTGTAGGATTGTCAAGTAGAATAACATAATTTCTTTGGTCCTTGCTAGGGGATTCCCTTCTGCTCTTCTGACCACAACTCTGAGCACTCTGCTCTGTTACCTTTGATTTTTGAATTTTGTCAACTAGAAAGTATCATATATATGAAAATTCTTGGGATTAACTAAATGAAGTTGTGAAAAGGTGTAGAAAGAGAAGAGTATATGGGTTGAGACCAGGAAATGTGCACTGGAAGGAAGTTTTATTTTAAATAAGACTGACCAAAACCCCTCAGAAGAAGGATTTGAATCAAATAGATAACATCCACTGGGCACTGAACTGGTTGATAGCACATTGGGAAGGACAGAAGTAAGGAGTTGCATTATTTTAAAGCTGGAAGAGAAGCACATTTCCACAAGTTTTCCTTGCAATTCTTACTCATTTTAATATAATTTCCCCTGAGAGGCTTGTTGATACTCCTTAAAATATATAGTTTAATAAAATGTAGAAATATATAATAAAGATACTAATTTTGTAGGAGTTTATGTGAGTTAGCAACAGAGACATGTCTTATTGTAAAAGAAGAATGTGCAGGTATTTAAAATGTGAAGTAACAGATAAAATATAAACCATTCTTTATCTTTACCTTCAGTATTAACCATCCCTGAAATAAGATTCTTACAGAAGCTTAATTCTCTTTTTCTTTTTTTCCTCCCCCATTCCAGCCCCCCCCGCCCCCATTGTGGTGCAATAAAAGGGCTGAAATGGCACTAAAGTTGCACTTCTAGTTTATTACTTTCCCGTTTTTACAAAGCTGGAAGAGGCAGTGTTTCTGATTATCAGATAAGATTTACAGAAACTTCTGCTGATTACATGCAAGTTTGTGGCATTGTGGAAATTCACCAGCATAGGCTAGTGCCTCTGGGGCTTTCTAATAATTTTGGAAAGGAGTTCTTTCTAGACTTATCTTTTATTTTGCTCTCACTTTTTAAACATTCCTTACATCAATATTCACATCTGGTAAGTACTACGCTTTGAAAATGTGTTTCTTATGAGCTCTGAAACATTCCCTTCCCACTATTTAGTGGTCCCAGAAAATATCTTTCTGGTATAAAATTGTACTTGTTTGGAAAATGTTTAGAATTACAGCACTAAATGAGCTCAATTTAGAATTACTGTACTAAATGAGCTCAATTAAAATCTCACATAAGTGTCTTCCTGTATTTTTATGCCCAATAATTGTTTTTTATCTCTGTGTGTACTGTTTGTCATATAATCTGATTGGCTACATGTTAAAAAAAGTCTGTTAATGGGATTTGTTCTCCTTTTTATACTGAAGTTCATACTAACTAGTCTTAATGGCCTTATTTGACTTAAAATTTACAGCACAATAACTGATCATCATTGACTATCTCTCTTTTTGCTACCTGCAGATATTTTTCATTCTTGATGGTACTTTAAAAAAAGAAATCAATCAAATCTTGAAAAAAGCCAATCTACATGACTGAGAATAAATCTTATTGGCTTAATAAAGTTTAAACACTTAGACAAATTTTTTAGAAAATATCAAATATTTCTCTGTCCTCTTTTTCATAGACTCATAGAATGGTTGGAAAGGACCTTAAAGATCATCCAGTTCCAAACCCCCTGCCATGGGCAGGGACACCTCCCACCAGCCCAGGCTGCTCAAGGCTCCACCCAACCTGGCCTTGAACACTTCCAGGGAGGGGGCATCCACAGCTTCCCTGGGCAGCCTGTACCAGTGTCTCACCACCCTCAGCGTGAAGAATTTCTTCCTAATGTCTAATATCTAAATCTTCCCCTTTCCAATTTAAAGCCATTCCCCTCATCATGTCACTACTTGCCCTTGTAAACAGCCTCCCCTCAGCTTTCCTGTAGCCCCTTCAGGCACTGGAAGGCCACTATAAGGTCTCCCTGGAGCCTTCTTTTCTCTAGAATGAACAAGACCAACTCTCTCATCCTGTCCTCATAGCAGAGCTTCTCCAGCCCTTTGATCATCTTTGCAGCCTTCCTCTGGACCCATTCCAACAGTTCCATATCCTTCTTATCCTGCGAACTCCAGAACCGGATATCATACTCCAGGTGAGGTCTCACAAGAGTGGAGTAGAGGGGGAGAATCACCTGCCTTGACCTGCTGGCCATGCTTCATTTGATGCAGCCCAGGACACAGATGGTCTTCTGGACTGCAAGCGCACATTGCCAGTTCATGTCGAGCTTCTCATGAACCAGCACCCCCAAGTCCTTCTCTGAAGGGCTACTCTCAATCACATCGTCCCCCATCCTGTATTGAAACCCTGGATTGCCTGACCCAGGTGTAGAACCTTGCAATTGGCCTTGTCAAACCTCACCTGCCACTCCTTTTAAAGATATATTGATGAAAAGATAATTTCATAAAGTAGTTAATACCATTCATCAAAAAGGTGAATATTCAATTATGATCCAGTACAACACCGAATGATCTTAATGTATTTCATAGGAAGAGTCAGCATCATTCCCTCCAATGACAGATGGCAGCTAATGTGATCATGAAGATCCATTCACGTACAGAATTGTTATAGCTTCTTTTACTGCTCCCTGTTCCTAGCTTCCAGCTATCTAATTAATTTGATAATGTAAGATTTGACAGGTGATTTTAATTTTCTGAATCACCGAGAGGGAGACATGGGATTACAGTCAGGGAATACAAATATCAGCAAGATATTTGATGATATACACTTAAACTCCATGTGTTAGTATGATCATTTTGGTTGATTTTCTGGCAAAAGTGTGAGGATATTTTATTGGCAAGGAAAAAATAAGGGGAAGGGATTTAGGTAGTTTGCAGGGTCAGTTTGTCTGATCAGTAGGACAGGAACATGTTTTCAAAGGAATTATTTTTCCCGTACATTTTTCCAGTCTTGCAATTTTTCCTGTAAAAATATTTTTCAAAGGACAAGTACTGTGCTGGAAAACTTTCTGATACACTAGCAAGAGTCTTGCAAGTTGGAGACTAGTGTTTTAATAGATATTTTTCTGAAAAGGAGGTTTAAGAACTTTAAAAATTTTACCTAAGTAGTACAACAGTTACAGAAATGCTGTAACTGTTTACAGTTAAAAAGGTGTATTTAGAAGAAATGCTGTTCTCTTTCCCATGCATGGCAGTTTCATCATTGTTGCCTGGATATTTTTAAATGTCATACAGTGCTGGAATGAAAAACTGGACAGTTCTACCTTCTGTGGTCTCACCACTGTAAGAGTGGATTGTCTTGTAGTTGTGGATGTAATTTAACTCAAATATTCATGAAAGGCAAGGAAGTATTTCCCACCCCACCAACAGAAAATTAAAACGCGGCATAGGTCAAGTGGAAGTCTCAGAAATGTTGAGGAGAAGAGAATTAAAATCTCTTGATTTCTGATGTATTTCACTATTCACTTTCTTTTCTTGATGTGCTCCTACTTTTAAAGCAGAACTCAAGTATGATAGGTTTTATTCCACTTCATTTTACATACAGAAACCTGTGTTTGAAATTTCTTTATAAGTAAACATTTCAGAAGCTGTCTTATCTGTATTACAGTCTTTTGTACATTGGTGAAACTCATGTGTGGTAAACTACTTAGCTTCTGATCAAATAATTGAGTTGCTGAGGGGAGCTGCTCCAATCCACGATGGAGTGCAGATGGAGTGACAGATCTTGGCAGACAGGAGAGTTTCCTGAGACAGGGCAACACCAGGGCAATGAAGAGACCCAGCAGCTCTCAAAAGAGATGTTGTTGAGGCCTGGGCATTATGAGAGCAACCATGACCACCACAACTCAACTACAAAAAAGCAACCCAGGGAGTGGTAGCCACCAGGAGTGCAGTGAACAGAGCAAGCAGACAAGTTGTGGTGCATCAGCGTGGGTGTAAAGTGGTAGTTCGCAGGGCATTTCACACAGATCCACCTGGCAGAAAGCCAGATCGTCTGCGCTCACCAGAATGAATGTGGCTACCCAGACAGAGCTTCCCAGAACCATGCAGCCATTCTGGTCTCAGACTGCAGGGAGTGCCAAAGCCTCTCACTGGAACAAAATGGCAGTAGTGAAAAGGGCTATGTGAGTAGACGAATTTGCTCAGGTTGGTGGCAAAGCTATGAGAGGAAGTAGAATCACAGAATCATAGAATGCTTTAGGTTGGAAGGGACCTTTATAGGTCATCTAGTCACAATGCATGTCATCTATCTGCATTTCTGTAAAGCCTTTGACAGAGGCTCCTGCAACATCCTTCTCCCAAAATTGGAGAGATATGGATTTGATGAGTGGACTGCTCAGTAGATCAGGAATTGTTTGGATGGTTGCATCCAAAGGGAAGCAATCAATGGCTCAATGCCCAAATAGGGATCAATGAATTGTGTCCTGCAGGGGTCTGTATTAGGACCAGTATAACATAATAACTTCATCAATTACATAGACAGCAGGATTAAGTGTACCCTCAGCAAGTCTGCTGATGACATCAAGCTAAGCGGTGTGGTTGACATTGAGATGCCATCCAGAGGGACCTGGACAATTGGAGAAGTGGGCCCGTCTGCACCTCATGAGGCTCAACAAGGCCAGGTGGAAGGTCCTGCACCTGGGTACCTGCAACAGTTGGTATCAATACAGGCTGGAGGATGAAGGAATTGGGAGCAACCCTGCTAAGAAGGACTTCTGGGTACCGTTGGATGAAAAGCTGGATGTGAGCCACCAATGTGTGAGCCAACCCTATCCTGGCTGCATCAAAAGAAGTGTGACCAGCAGGCTGAGGAAGATGCTTCTGCTTCTCTCCTCTCCTTATTGCAGCCTTTCAGTACTTAAGGGCTTATAGAATGATGGCGACAGACTTCTTAGCAGGGCCTGTTGTGATAGAACAAGGAGTAATGGTTTAATATGACGAAGAATTTTTTTACCATGAGTCTGGCACTGGAACAGGTTGCCTAGAGAGATGGTAGATGGCCCATGCCTGGAAACATGCAAGATCAGGCTGGATGGGGCTCTGAGCCACCTGATCTAGTTGAAGTTGTTCTCATTGCGGGTGGGGTTGGACTAGGTGGCCTGTAAATGTCCCTTTCAACCCAAACTATTCTATAATTATGTGATTCAGAGTAAAAAGAATTAGGAAGGAAACACTGCTTAGAGAAAGCAGCAGAATATTAAGAAGGAAAAGAACATTACAACATTCATATACTGTTGGAATTCATCATTCTTTTCCCTTGATTGGTGACCTGATTGCTTACCACTGCATATAGTGGTTTACCCGTCCCAGCCTCAAATAACCTTGGAAACTCTTGATCAGCCTTAGCCTTGTGAGAGGGGGAAGTAGCAGACTTGGAGCAAATTATTTATTGTGAAGCCCTAAGGAGTCAGGCAGGCAGAATATGGGGGCCTTGCTAAGCACTGCCATGAGAAAATGCAGTGGAAGTTCATTCTCAATATTGCAACCTTCTGTGTAGAGAAATAAGTTGGGCTGGTTCTGTTTGTCATACTACCTGTTGACCTAGGTGTTTTGTTTAAATATTAATCTATTATTAAATATTAATGCGGAGCAAAATTGCAAACTGAAACACACATTTGATCAGTGACTCTGCAAATACTGCCACTTAATCTTATTTGAATGCATGTGCAGCGTTTATCAGTTCTGCTGTTAGCTTGATCTCCTTTTTCACCTGCTTTTTTCTCCATGTGTTTTCTAAAGAAATATTATTATTAAATTACTGGATGATAATCTCTTTTTATAAAGATCCTGTCTGGCCTTGATGTACAATCTTAGTTTTGACTTACTGTCACCAGAACTGGACAAGATTTCAGTCACTGTTTATCAGTGACATAGCTCTGTAATGTCAGGTCTGAATTAATCCTTTTAGTGAAATATTCTCCTGCTTTATAGAGGCAGTTAAATAGCTGTCCTTGTAAACGGATGGCTATGTGCCTTTGTAACACTAAGAATCCAAGAATAACTCTTATTTCCTGAAAGCCAAGGAGAAATGTTTTTCCTTGGATGAGATGACCAAGAATGACAGACCTGCAAGTTAAGTAAAAAAGAAATGGCTTCAGGAATTTCAAGAGGCTGATTTCAGGATCTAGTCCAGAAAGAAAAAAGTCTTGCTAAAGAAAATCAGCATTTCTAGGAGCTCTTCTTTCTGAGCTGTAGCAAGTAACATATAGATAGACTAACAAGTGACATACAAGGTTAAGGGAGCTGTGTGAAATAAAGTCTGTGTGAGTAAATTAAAGCAGACATTTCTCTGCTGGCACAAGGTTGGATAGAAACAATAGTGGCCTCTCTGCTGTTGAGAAGCAGCAGCAAGGATGCATGGTAAACAAAGCTAAGAAAGAGCTCCAAAGTTTGCTATGCCTATACCTGGCAAAAGAAGCCAATGCAGTTATTTGTTTGAGCCATCTGCTCTTGGAAAAACCAAAGGAGTTCATCAGAAACAAGCATTGCCAAATGCTATCTCAAGTTTGCTAAAAGCTAAGATTCTTAGGGAAAATTAGATTGTACACCTTTCCAGGGTAGAAATATAGCGTTTGTTTTGTCTTCAAAGAGTGTAGACTGCGATAGACTGTGAATATTAATGTTTAAAAAGATGTTTAAACACTGCCAAATATTACTGGACCATTTTGCCAAATAGTAGGTTTGGCAAGCAAAGAAAATGTGATTAATCAATGTAATTTCTTGACATGAACATTAACTAGATTTACATACCTCACAAATCTGATTAGTAGACTGGCAAAAGATTTCTTTGCAATACGAGGTTACCTTAATTTAAAAAGAAGGCCAGAAGTGCAGAGTTAGGAAAATACATGGGGCATGAGAGAGTATGGAAAACTTACTGTAATTTGCAGAGTTTCCTATTTGGAAATAAATATTTTTGATTTTTTAAAATAAATTAAGGATAATTGGAAAAAAATGCCGTTGTTGCAACTCAAGTGTTGGAAAAGATCAGTAATAGTTTCTGGTATTAATGTAGCTCACAATTAATTTCTTGCTGTATTCTCTGCTTGGGAGACGTCCTTTAACTTCCAACCACAGAGAAATAGGAAAAAACCTTTTTATGGCTCTACATATCTACCCAAAAGTGAAAAAGTAAGAGCAGAGCAGGGCTTTCATACCACCATTCCCTGTCTTCCCCTCAAATGATCAGGCAATGTAATTGCACAGTATAGGAGAAAGTAATTTGTAAGAAGCTTTCCTTTGGAGGCACTGGGTTCCTCCATTGCAGTTTACCACTGTGTCTGTTTTCCAATAGGTATTAACACTTTCTCCATCACCTTAAAAGGACAGGAAAGAGAAACTACGATGAGAATTAACTACTAGGACAATACCTCAGCAGTGTGTTATTCTTGCTTATGAAAATGGAGTATATGGTAAAGTGGCTGGCATGCTTGGTGGTCAGAGTTTAATGGGGCCAGTAGGGGTCCAGGGAGTGGAAAGAGGAAGGAAAGGGATGCCCTTGCCATTACTTTAGCTTTATAGTAGAGATTCTTGACTGATTTTTATGTTTTGTTTAAAAATTTAAATATTCTTCAGTTTTCTCCCAAGGAATTGAATGCTTTTTATTCCTAGTTTTCTTGTTTGAAATCTTCTTTCACTCAACCTGCCTCATACGTTTCCCAGTTGTAAAATTCTATGAAAAGAATAAAAGCTTTTCATACTGTATTACCTTGTATTGCAAGCACAGAGGTAATCAAGTCCTGCCATTCCCTTCTCTTTGTCCTGTCCCCTGCCAAGACTTCCTGATGCAGCAGGAGTAAACCTGTGCTCATTCAACCTCTGTGGTCAAATCAATAACAAATGGTTCACTAAAGGTGTATTTGTAGCTTGAATCATCTCTATCTCTGTGATGAGTCATGCTCTCTCATCTCAGACGTAAGGAGGCAAATGCATGGTTTTCTTTTCTCTAAAGGGACACATCCATCTTGCAGCTTGCCAATTGGGGATGATCTTCGTGATAAAGTTGGGTGTTGTCTGCTTTTACTGTGTCAATAATGTGCCCTTGGAAAAATTTAAAACGTCAGGAGGCAGTCATATTGAGAGAGACTAGCACTCTCTCACTAGTATGACTAAGGGCTGTGTAGAGTATTCTCCCATGCTTTTATAAGCGTCCTTCAGCAAATCTGCAAATCCAGATCTGATGCTCCTGGCTGAATTGTGCAATACTGTGCAGCACATGCATCTTGCTCAGAATACTGTAGAAGGTACTGGTTTTAATCTTGTAGGTACAAGGTTCTTGTTGTGATTTCTTATTTCACTGTTGGCAATCCTCATAAGTTGGAAAAAAGCCTGAAATTAAATGATAGGTCTATTTTTCTCTGGTGATGCATGAGAAACTAGCTCATGATAGTCTTTGTCCAGGCATTACTTAGTGTGTGTCATTATTTCTGGAAAAAAACCCAAAACGTGATGTAGAGCTGTCAAATCTGCTTCAAAAGCAGCCTTAAGGAGTAACCAGGAACTCACATTGATATTAGAACATCTCCAAGAATCACCGCATGATGTTCTAACTCATATGATCGAACCAGGTAGTCTCTTTCTTCTGGTCACTGATTCCCCTTAGGTTTTGTAGCATGTCTGACATCCTCTGGCTATTCTGTGCATAAAGGCAGACTGGCAGCTTTGTATTGTAGTGCTATATATAATGTAGCTTAAAACAGTACAGAAGATAATGTTCTAATTCTCTCTTTTTTTTACATTGAAAACCACTTGAAGACTAGGAAAAAAAAAAAAAGGAAGACTGCAAAAAGGAGAAAAGATCACAGAGAACTGATATGTTAGAATTTTGAGGCTATTTTGTAAGCACAATTTCTGGTGGTAAACAGATACGGGAGATAAAAGACCTGTAGGAAAGTGTGAAAGATGCACGCATTTAACATCTATGTAAATGCTATTCCATAAGGAATCTGATTAATTAATACTAATTATAAAAATTGATATCTACTTTTTAATTAATTCATTAACAAGTTTATAAATATTTTTATTTTGAAATAGTTACTTAATATTGATATGATAACCTCTCCACAAATTAAAGTTGTAAAATTAATACATACTACAAAACTATGATCCTCACTGAAGCCTGACTTTGTCACCATTTTGTGAAACAGCAATTAGTTAAGCAGTCTTTAAAATGCCCCTGTAAGCCTACAAATGTTAACATTGGAATATTATATACATTTATATAGAGACATAGTAGGACATTGTGCCTTCCACTGAGATATTAAAAAAACCACAGTCCCTATTTAAAAAAATGTTTTTATTTCTTAGATGATATTTCTATGACATCATATCCAATTAAAGAGACTTGAATTACAAAGAAGCAAACAATAAAACTATAAAAGAACAATCTAATTGGGTTGTAAATTTGCTTAAAGGCTGGTTGGCTTCCCCTTCCCCCATACCCAACAATAAAATAGAAGGTGTGTTTTAGAAAAACTCACACACTTACTTCATGGTGATGTGTATATACAAAGAATCAACAAAGCTGAAACTGTTCGGTTCAGCTTCATCTGTTTTCCTCATACGGATGTTAATAGATACATTATCTTAATGGCTCACCTAATCAACATAAGGAGCATTTCTGGGTTTGCCTGATGACAATCCATTCATGTCTTTTGTGAAACAATTATACTGAGGATGTCAGGGCAACAACATCTTTAATTTGAATTGCATGTAAGTGGCTTAAGAACATAAAGCAAAACTGCAATGCATTATGGTGAAAGCTGTAAAATGTAACAATCTTATTAAAGCACCCTCCTATCTTCAAGTAAACAGCCCCAAAGTCTTACAAAACATACGGGAAAGTACCTCTTTGCCTTCATTAGAAAACCTATCTCTAATTTTGCATTTACAATAGGAAGGGTTGCAATAGGGGAGTAGGGAAGCCTCTTTCTGCCTCTCTTTTGGTGCATGTACTCAGAAAGTCTGAAATTTTGAGTCAGGAAATATTTTCTGCTGTCTAGATTTCTGTGAGAATGTCATGAACTGAGGTTTTTCTGTAGAATGAAGAAAGCTGTAGCTGGAAGCTTTCATCAGTAGATCTGAGAGTGTTTTATGAAGGACATTAGGGTTGCTTTTCCCAAAGTGAAGCATAGAGAAGAGGGGATCAACGAGGAGGTCAGAAGCAGAAATAGAATTAAATAGAGGGTCCTAGTTCTCTGTGCTCTCTCTCTTCTGTTCACTTGAAAACCCAGAAACCAGAGGATAAGACCCTGCACTTGGATTTCTACTCACTCTCTTTACCTGCATTAATTGACCACAGTAAAAGGCTTTGCAAAGTGCCTGTATTGATGAGTTGGCTCTTTTATTACCTGGAATGGCAGATATTTTATGCTGCAGGCATGGTGAGGCAGCTCTGTGAGAACAGGAATAAAATAGATTTGAGAAGAAATATTATCTTCTGTTAGACAAGTGGATATCAGTGGAGCAACAAACCAGATGATATGCAGTGACTTCTTCAGGTCTGAAAACGAAGCAGCCAATGAAGAGAAACCCAGCTTTTCTGTCACTACCCAGATTTGTTGCTTGTAGGATAGTTCCAAGATACAATCCTCAGTGGGTAATTTTAGCTAGATATAGATTGAGCAGTTAGCAAACATTTCCCACAGTTTTCATTCCCTAGATGCCCCTACTCTCCTGCAATATGCTGTAGCTGTCCTGTGGGAACCGGGGCAGGGAATGAAGAACTGCTGTGTGCTATAGCCAAGCATCCTGCTACAGGGAGCTATACCACCAGGGAGAGGCATGGCTGATGGCAGGCACTTGGAACCTCTAACACCCTGAAGATTCTTGGGTCTTACTTATTAGTTATCGTCTGCAGAAGGAGACAAATTCATGGACAGTGAATGATGCACCTGCTGGATGCTGTGTTTTGCACATACTCCTTGTAAGTTCAGAAAGAAGCTGTAGCATGGCAAGGAGAAGAAACTGGAGTTTCTGTCTTGCACCTCTGTGTTTATGGCTTCTTACTTTTGCAGGGTGCACAGGCTACGCATGGCATACTTTAGCATGTGAGATTCTTCTGTCGCTAAAATCAAAGTGCATTTATAGATGCCTAAACACAGGTTTCAAGCACCATTTTAAATGGTCCGATGTATCATCCTGACCTACAGCTGTTTTTCCTAAAGGGTACAGGTATGTATACAATTCTCTCTATGATGACCTGCAAGCACTTTGTGGAAGTCTTGAAGGCGTTAGAATGTTTTCAATGCCATTCAGCATCCGTATTTAGATATCAGAATTGTCCTTTGTGTGTATCGCTAAGTCATCATTTGCTTATTTGGATTTTATCTTCCTGCATCAATTATAATTATTTTTCAGTATAGCCAAATAATTCAATTCAAGCATGTGAACTGACTTCTGTAATGCTCGTTGTAACAGCGCTGGACCAGGGCTCTTAAGTAATCACTACCCCACTGGGTACAACCCAGGTAAGAATGGAATATTTTTCTGGGTCATCATGCTAACTGAACTAAAGCAGAGGCAGTTTCTGGTTTCACAGACCATAATTATGAAGTGTGAAGGCTAATGAAACATTGTGTTTCTAAGCCAAAATATCTAAGCAGGTCAGCCAGTTTCCCTCTATATTGGTTTCTCATTTTTGTAAATGTGAGTAATGAAAAAAATTGTTTGCCTC
Source organism: Neomorphus geoffroyi (assembly GCA_033558235.1). Lineage (NCBI taxonomy): Eukaryota > Metazoa > Chordata > Aves > Cuculiformes > Neomorphidae > Neomorphus > Neomorphus geoffroyi. Next base: position 25,858,901 of record JAUMJM010000002.1, read on the forward strand.
TGTGTCATTTGGCTTATTTGCTTTTTCTTAATTGTTCTCCGTGGTTGGTTACTTAATGTACATGCCAGTAAATTTATTGGTGGCAGAAGGCTCTCCAACAGAAGACTAATCACTGGCAAGTGTTGTCTGACTCACAGTGGATTCTAAATAATATATACACCTGACTGTGCATAAGTAGCCTTGTTACATGTAAATCAGCATTGAGACTGGAGAATTTATCATTCTCCTAATGTTTGTGCAAACAAAAAAGGAAAGTCCAATTTGGAAATGGAAGATGCAGCACTTCTGCAGTCACTGCCTAAATCTAGCCAGTTGGAATGTTTTTTGCTGGTCCTGGATAGCTGCTGATTTTTCGTTGTTTAGGATGCTCATGTCTTTTTTATTTCTTCTCCCCCCACCTCCTCCCCCCCCCTTCATTGGCTCATTTGAATCGTGTCATTACCTTCTTCACATTATGCTTCTGACTTGTTGTGTCCCAGCTATCTTATCTCGATTTGAAACTACTCTTGTACTATTTGATGGGTGTAAGAGAAGTTATGTATCTAAGAAGAGCCACTGCAGTGCATTGTCTTTGCATGTAATTGTAAATTCTGCCTTACACAATATCTTAGTATAAATTTTATTGCAGCAGACGTACTCCTGAGTTATACTGGTGTAACTGAGAGAAGAGCATGTGATTGTAATACATTAGGGGATGAAACCTCCAAACAAATATCTCCTCCGGGAACAAAAGATTGGAATGTTTGGAGGAGTTTGGATTGGTTTGCTTGTTTTCCAGCTAAGGTTAAGTAGGGTTTGTGCATCAAGAGCCGTACTACATTATTTGAAAGTTCATATATGAATATTCAAGGTGTATTTTGCCCTCTGGAGTAGATGGCATCAACATTAGTCTGAAATTCTCCATGAAGGTAGCCAGCACACAAGATGTGTGCACATGTGTGCACACATATTTAGAATTATGTTTATTATTGCTAGTTCTCTTTTCAGACCACAATGTTAACCCTACCTAGCACATTATTCTAAGAAATTTTCAAGCCTTTGCTGCTGCCCATTTCTCTATACTTTTGTGATCATGTCTGTAAGAAAAGGTTAGAGAACAGTGAGACTTCCTTGGGAGCATCAGCTGCCTCCAGCAAGTATGTGCAGAGGAAGCCACAGAGAAAAAACAGCAGCTACAGCATGATGCTGATACCTTTCAGATGAAACTTGTGCTTGTCAGGAAAAGCAACTCTCTTCCACTTCTTCAATACTCAGAAAGATGAGTCAGCTTAAGTCACCTGTGGCCTGACTAGGTTGAAAGTGGAAAGAGACATATCAGCAATTTCAGCTAGGAGGTTACAGACACTGCACTTCGGTGGGACTTAGTGCCCTTAAGTGATCAGAAGAACATGAGTATTCATCATCTAAGACAACTATGTGAAAGTCAACTCCTCTATTTTCCTGCAAACTGGAATAGTAAAGTAGTTTTCATGTAGTCCAGGCTGCTGTCAGACAAGAAATGGCAGCTGCCTCCAGCAAGTCATTTGACTGTAATACCTCTGTTTCAGTGTGTTTTCTAATTTGGATACAACAGTAGGGGTTTGGTCATTGCCTGAGCCAACTCTTTGTTAGGCCCAACTCAAACATACAACATGAACATACTCAGAAAACTGAACTCTAAAGGCATAGATTTGCTCAATAGATCTGTGTGTCCAAAAATGAGAAGTAGTACTAAACAAATAACTCTCAAAATGAATTGTCTTTTTTTTCTGAAGCAATGTGATTTGCATAAGATTACCTGAGTAAAAGGTTTCTATTGAACTTTGAAATGTCAGTGTTGTAATATTTGTTGTTAATTTGACACACTCTTCTTTGATCTGTTTCCCTTCAGATTCAATATATACACAAATGTGGCAGGAATTATGTTTCCTGTGCTATTCTTTTGCACTGCATTTTTTTCTCTTTCTTGAAGTATTAAAAATGCATTGCACCTAAAATCAATAGCAGCTTTTAAATGGGTATCAAATCCTGGGGAAAAGCTTCAAATTATCTGTGGACTCCCTTCTCTCTGTGAGAAATAAAGGTAAGACTCTGCAGTCTTTTCCTTTGCAATTGCATTAGGGATTAGGATAATGAGCACCAGTATTGCAGTCTGTAAAAATGTGTTATTTTTGACTAGAGAAACAGCATGGAAAAAACAAATTAATCAACAAAGGGAATAATGGCTGAAGTCATGCACTGGAAATTCCCACTACGCAAAAATGTTTGATATTTTTCTTCTTAATTAATTATAGTAAACTAACAATGTCTCCGTTTTTATTTAAATACCTAATAAAAAAAAAGGATTAATTTGTGTCTCTGCCTGTGTTATAGTCAGATGAGTCCAAGGACATGATTTGGACTGCACCTAAAAGGTCTTTCGCATCCTACCTCTGCTACCTCTCCTACCTCTGCTTACGGGTGTAAGTAATCTGCATGATAGCTATTCAGGCAATACTTATTCAAACATCATACCTGAACTGGCAGCCAACTGATGGAGGTATTATCATTGCTGGAGACATATCCCTTTACTGCTTCCTTGTGATAGATGTGGTTCTTTCAGGAGACTCAGAGGGTGGTGGTCTTGTCTTTATTTTGAGTGTGAACTGGTGTAGTTAACCAAGCATACTCTTAAATAACTTCTAAAATGGAAATAACATTTAGATTTTCTTTCTGTGGGCTTCATCTCTTCTAAATAAAATCCTTTTCACAGGCCTTCCAGCACTGTTGCTTGACCTGAGTTCAGCTGTGTGAGAAGTCTGCCCTTCTCTCTGCCCTTCTCTGCTGAAAGCCTTCACCACTTGACGGCTTCTTGGTAGCAATTCCCTGCAGTGCTCAGTCATGGTGAAGTACCAAGAGCAAATGAGCAGATGAGCAGCAGAAAGGAAAGAAACAAACATGCTTTCCCCTCAGAAAGTATTTAGCAGAGCAGTATTTTTCTGAATAATGAGCTTTATTATTGCTTAAAAATCAATATTTCCAGGAGGATTATTATTTCTATATTATTCAGGCTTTTAACTTATTTTACAGAAAGTAGTTCAAATGTTATGACAGGTGCCAACAGAAAAGCAGTGACTTTTCTGTCACACTCATAAGTTGTCTCAGGTTCAAACACACGTTAGTAGTAATTAATAGCTGTAGTAAATGTTTTCTTATGGAAGAAAATATTTCTAGGTATCAGCCAGAATAGCTGAGTTACTTTGCAGGAGCAGGGAAGTGAAAAGGAGACTTAACAGTGCATGTTTTGTTATTCTCTTCCTGATAGAAATAGGGTAGAAAAGATTTTGACACAAATAACTCTCAGGTTTTTCCTGAACTATAGTAAATACAGGCAATGTCAGAGCCCATGTAATGATTCTGCCCTCAGGGCATTAGGTTTCAGGAATCAAATGCAATCGTGGGGCTGGTTATGATACAAGAGAGTTTTCATATTTCTCTCCTTTTCCAGTCTATAACAGATGGAGAACAAGAGCAGCTTTGTTAGCCCTGTGCTTTCCACAACCATTGTAATGGTTCCTCCAGTAAACAAATCTCTTAAAGATGATGAGGTTTAGTTGGTTTTTGTTTGATTGGGTTTTTTTGTTTTGGTTTGGGTTTTTTTTCCATAGTGCTGGAGGGTAGGAAGGGGGAAGATTTTTCCTAAAATGTGGCCACTTTTCTAAACAAACACAAGGTGAGGGTAGCCAGGAGACCAGCAACGTACTAGTGGTGTGAAGAGTAGTTTTCATTTTTATTGTGGGATTTTAACAAGAGACAAAAGGAGTAATATGTTGCTGAAGTAGCAGGAATCGGGAAAGTGAAGGAAAACGCACATGAGAAGAAGAAGAGAATGTGCACAGGGATGCTTAAGTCTGTCCCATAATGCCAGTAACTTTCTCCAAACTCCACCATCAGCCTGACTGAGGCTGTGACTCTTGTTCACAGTAAACCAGGAATAACTTTGAGGAATGGGAGCAGCATGGCCAGTGCAGTGCAGCATGAAGACTAAGAAGATCTCTAGGCTGATATTCTCTTGCTTAAAAGGTAGATACTGCTGCTGTTCTTCCTGCATTGTGTGTTTGCTAAGGGTATGAAAATGCTCTACTGAATTCTAGTGAGGAACTCAAAGGCAAAAAAAAACCTACTACAAATTTTATCTATTTCATCAACTGCTTTTGCACACAACAGTTGGAAACCACAGAATATTCATTATTTTCTAATTATGGCCTTTAGCTCAGAAAAAAACTTAGGGATTTATTTGAAAAACACTTTCTCAAAGTCATATTTGTTTACTCTGGGGTTGTCTTTAGGTCGGTATCAGTCACGAAGAAGTTAAGCAAAGAGAAATGAGGAAAGCTAAGAAACCTACAGGAGATCTTGGGGATCCCAAAGTGAGAATGGAAGACCCTAAAAGTAGGCTGTAAATTGTGGTCTTTACTTCCTTCAGTCACATCTTACCCTTCCTACAGTTTCTTCAGCTGTGTTTACACCAGTGAAACCCCTGTGAACATCCTCCTTTGGGAGGAGCAGCTCATTTTGTCTGCTTTTCAAATACAAATGGAAAAGGCATTAACTTTTCTTTCCCTTCGATGCTTCCCAACTTCCTTGCGGTCTAACGGGAAATTTTCCTGACAAAAAAATGAAGCATAGTGAAAAGGAATGTTCTTTTTCTTCTCATTGACTGTGAGTAAGATGGTTAAGGGGAGCAAGAATACTCTTTGAAATGTATTTCTGGGGTGACAGTGGCATGAAAATTAAGTCTTGTACACTTGTTAGACTGATACCTTTAAAATGAAGTATGTGTAATACAGACGTGTGTGGATATCACTTAGAATAAAAGCTTCTACAGGAGAGACTTTTCCTAGAAGAGTTGTGAAATCAGTAAGGATTTTGGCCTTTTTCAAACTATATATGTAATGATTACCATATAACTTATTTCTACTCAGAAATTAATTTACGCTGCTAAACATGAGTTATCTCCAGTTATGTATACAACTACCAGTGTACCTGTGCACTCATCCATTTTAAAATAATTTATCATTTAATTCGGAGCTCTGAAGTGTAGCTGCAGTGCTTTGTTCATGAGCTGTGCTGAGAGAGAGGGTGTTCTGCTTGCTCAGCTAAAACTAGGAATTTCAAAGCTGGATGTTAGCTAAATATTAGTTTATAGTTTTCAGATTGCGGTGGTGGTAGTTAACTCCGAACCTGAACTTTACTCTGTTCAATGTTAATGTCTTAAAGATACCTTATTTCAAAAGACTATCTTTTACTATTTGGTCAACATTTTACTCACCCAGATTCTACAGGGAGTTAAAAAGAGAACAGCCTTGAACATGGAAGTTTGAGCAAAAGCCGAGTGCACCACGCAAAGATCTCCAGTCCTTGCTGTGGTGTGGACTTCTTCCTGTGTAATCAGTTTAACTCGGGGAGCAAATATTTTCAACATGGTGATGCAAGACATTTTCAAAATGGAGGTAGCTGAGTGTCATTAACTTTGATTTAGAAAACTGTTCACATTTTGCATTTCAGTATCTGAAAAATTCATTAACTGTTAATTAATTCAAGCTTTCTACTTTTGATAATCCACAGTGCTTGATATAATAAAACCAAGGAAGTGCTGTTAATCATTGAAATGCCCTATAAATTAATACTGTTACATATTAAACATAGTAACTACATTTGACTCAGGAGAGCTAATTAGTAAATGTCTACAATAGCCTGTGGTTACTGAAAACCTAGACTGCCTATGTATTTTCATGAACTATTGATTTCATAATAATAGAAAGCTTATGTGGACTCACCATTTATTTTTCTCATAACTCCCAGTAGCACTGACTGGAGCAGGGGAATTCTGTCATGTAACATAATATTTAACTCAATAACACAACACAAAAGGTAGAAAATTCTGGCAGATATCCAATATGTGACTCTTGTTTTAATCCCAGGTTCAACATAGGGCTCTCTCCATTGGAAAGGGTAATCGGGGCTCACTGTTTACCTTGAATGTTGCCCTGTTTGCCACTGTTACTGGTTTCACTACACAGACAGGTGAGGTTTGTGGAGAAGCTTTGGTGGGCTTTGAAGAACTGAGTCTTGATGGACAAGATGGTCTGTACATCAGCTGCCACGTTTTAATAGAAATATTCATACTTGGAGGAGATACTTTTTATAAAACATTGATTGCTCAAAACAAATTATCCCAGGATATTTTCTGTTGCACATTTTGTCTATGCAGACTATAGCATGCAAATTGTAAGTGCTACTTAAGTTCATTAAGTCTTATTTTGGATAAATCTGCTTTCAATCATACAACACCTTTAGTATTTTCACCTTTTGAAAAAGAAAGCAAAACAACTTCTGTGGATGTTTTTAAAAGTATTGCCATCCACAGTACTTTTTTATAGTTGAGTGCTTCCTAGATGTCAAAACCTTTCACACTGAGACATAATTACTTCTGTCTCTGCAAAGGTCTCACGCAGTTTAATTTCTTTGTCTGGATGCTCTCCAGTGTTGTCTGAAGAGAAAAAAAATTTCTGTGTTTATTAGCAGTCTTAATGTGAATTGCAATAAATAAAAAAAATAGATGGCAGTCTGGCTGTTGCTCTTGCACGATATGCAGGATGCCATACAGTCCCAGCTTATCTTGCTGCTTAATGAGAGCTGAAGGTAGCTTCTACCTTGAGGCAAGTTCTGCTTCAGGGAAAAACTAAAACTGCTGTATATCCACACTGTTTACTCATTTCCCAATTCTAATAAGGAAGCAAGCCCAATTAAGTGGAGTAAACCAGAGAATTATACTATGGAAGATTTGAAACTGAATATTTTAAAAGGGGCTTAGCGGGTTGGGTGCCTAAGCATCCTTATCGGAACTCCGTGTTTCTCAGTATATTGCATGCACCTCCATGTGTAAAGCAGGGAGTACCCTATCTGTTTGACACAACTTTAGTTTCCTTATTGAAATGTGCAAATGCAGGATCTATTCCCAAGGACACATTAATTATTTTACCTTAAATATACCGGAGTAGAGAACCAGTGTGTAACAACTGTGGGTAAAGAACAAGTAGTTATGTTTTTTGCTTCTGGAGTTATTAAGGCTGGATGACTTCAGTTTCCAAAATAACACACTAAGCTGAAAGTTAAGTGCTATTCTTAGATTTTGATCAGGACAGTAGGAGACTGCTCATTGCAGTGGCCTTTGCAGTATTTACTGCTATGACCTTAATTTTGGGGGTTGCTGAGTTTTTTTGGTAAATAAGAACATTTTTGGTCATAATACTCTTGTTATTGTATAATTTATTTTGCAATGTAATATGCAGGTAGCTTTTTTTTTGTACAAAGCTCTCATGAACACGTGTTTAAAGAGTATTTGTTTAATGAAATAAAAAAAAATTGCTGTAGATGGCACGTGTGTTTTTCCTTCCAGTTTGCAGTAGAACATGTCTATTAAACAAGAAAATGGTATTGAAGAATATATCCAGTTTGCTTGACATTTTTCAGTTTTGTGAAACGAAAAAAAAGTCCTAAGTAAAAAATAAGAAAGCCTTTGTTTTACTAACATTTCCTAAAAAAAATAGACTACAATACCTGTGACCTTTGCTTTCCCTAGTTAGAAAAATAATTAAGAGAGGGAAAAAATGAGAAGAAATAGAAAAGAGAGATTTCTTTTTAGTTTGGAGAAGATGCAAGTGAAAGATGTAAGTCAATATTTAAACATTAGGAGCACTAGTTCTACATTTAATTAAATAATGAATATATTAGTATGGAAAATATATGGAAAAAATTCAAATGCAATCTTTCCATTCACCAGTATATGATATATTTATACTTTTATCTCGTGCTAAAGAAAAATTCTAACTCTATAAGTCAAAATACAAAATGTAACATGTTTCACCATACTTAATGAAAGACCACATCTCTCTTGTGGCATAGTCTAGTGCAAAATTGCTAAATAGTTCCATCTATTTTGAGGTTTTACTTCCCACTTTCATTGGCGTATTATATTTTAATTATGTGAAGCTGTATATTACTCATCAAATAGTGTTTGAGACTAAATCAAACATTCTGGTTTTGCCAACAAACAAGCACACCATCTTTCAAGGGATGTTTTATTGGTGATTAACAAGGATTTGTTTAATAACGCTAATAAATTTCAAATGTAGATCTAGTTTTATTTTAGGCAGTATATGTTAATGTAGAGAGCTGCTGGTCAGCTGACAGTCATCCTTAAACAAAAGTGCTTCAAATCCTGTGTATCTCCATATATCTTAACATTTGCTCAGAAATATTGAAAAGTTTCAAATGACTTAGCTTGTGATGCCTTTCAAAATCACAGTTCTCTGACACCTCCGGTCAAAGCAATTTCTTATCAATAATAATTGCAGCGACATAATTTCCAATGTGTAGATGGAATACCTGCAGGGATATTTAATCTAGTGATTCTACCTTCTTCATACAGGAGTCCGTATGTTCAAAAGCCAACTTGGTACACTGAGTGTGAAGCAAGTGCAGTACTTCTGTTATTAAAGTTAGATAAAAAATTGGACTTTATGTGCTCTTCCTATTCATTTTCTAGGTTGCCTTTGTCATTGTCTGAAAGTAACCATCGTGTTCCAGTCTTTCTTTTGGTTGCATTAATTACCTCAGAACTAACATTGATTACATTCTCTGGAAAAGGCGTTTGTGTCACCTTTGGTAGCTATCACAACAGCTTCCTTTGCTGACCCACCGTTCACTGCATGTTAGAGTAGGAGTCTTCTATTTGAGGCAGAAGTTCAGTGACTTCTGCCTTAAAATGTAATACTTCTGAATATATTTATAAAGCTATATCTACCTATTGAAGTCTAGTTATGTACATTTTAATTTTTTTATTATTATTTTGATTTTTTAATTTTGATTTTCTCTGCCCTTTTCCCAACCCTCCCCCCCTTCGTTTTTTCCTTATTGACAACAATGTAACTAAAACAAAGCCTTGTATAGTCTGTTTTCATGACCAGACAAAGAAAAGGTAATTCAGGCTGCTATGAAATTTTGGTGAAGCTTGGGAGTTTGTAGGAATTTGACATATGCCTCTAGGGAAAAGCAGGAACAGCCCTTTACTCAAACCTTTGCACATTTTTCCATCACTTGTACTTCCCTTCACTGCACACTGGGGGGGAGCTGCAGGATAACATGAGGAAATCAATGCTGGTTTGAATAGCTTTAGTGGTGGCTGTTGCAAAATTTATTTAGGATGATAAAACCCAGCATATATAGCTCAGGCACGTTTCCTAGCTATGTACAACTGAAAGATTTTCTAACCTTTCTGGAAAAGAAAAATAAAGAGCCTATGGACAAGCTAACAAAGTACAGAAAAGGGTAAATTTTCAATAATAATTTCTTAGATTTTTCCTGGTTTGCTTTATATTTTCCCAGACTGTCATTTGATGTCCATTGGATGATCAGTGTTCCATAAACTAAATGTAATATTGGACTTGTATAAATTATATTTATATACTACCAATAAAAATTGTCAATATAAGTTCTTGAGAATGTTTTGACTGTACCTTTGTGGAAGAAACAGTAAGAGCAAGGTTTCTGTTAATGAAATTAAATAATTATTGACATAATTTCTCTAAGCTATAAATACCTGTGTGGTATCTGTGATTAAATTTCTCTCTCAAACAAGTCTAACTTCATATAAGTGGCAAAGACCCAACTCAGCCAGAATGAACTGGATTTTTAAAAACTATATGAAAAAACATCAGCTCAATAAAAATGGACAAATTGCCAAAGCAGAAGTAAACTCAAAGGAATCTCTCAGGAAAATCTGAAAAGGTTAATTAAATCCAGTTGTACAATGCTGAGCTAGTTTCTATGTTTCTTCACAGTTCTTGACTTTACTGGGGAGAATTTATCAGGTGCCTGGAAAGGTGAATGTTCCCCTTTTCTACTACTATTATGTAAAGTTGAAAGCCTGTAAAAATGGATACACCAGAGTGCGTGTCACCTGCAACAGCTGTTTGGCTGCTGAGGCCAGTAAAATTGCTCTGAAAGAAAATGTTTGTCTCTGTGCTTGAATGTGGCCAGGAAAGAGTGAAAATCTGATCAGACAAGAACTACATAGAAAACAAATTTATTATTCGAAATTGAATGTCATTACATTTCACTGAAGTCCTTCGAGGACATATTAAAAAAAAAAGTACCAGACATATTAATTCAAATAGCTTTTTATTCCAGTGCCTCGAGGACTGGGGCAGATGGAGAGGGAAGACCTGAAGGAAATAGGTCGGATTGTTCATTTACTAATAGACTGAAATATTTGTGTTAAATACTTGCAGACATGTACTTATATCATTGCAACATTTATCTCTAACTTTTTGCAAGGCATTGGGGACAGATATGCTTCCATCCTGACAAGACTCATGCTATTGTCTACACTTACAGGTCTTCCTTTTCCCTAAATCCTCCAGCAAACACAACTGATTATAGAAAGTGCAGTTTATTTTTGAAGAAGCATTTTTTTCCATTTTTCCCATTTCAATGACTACTTTCTGTCTGAAGGGGTGATTATCTCAGTTTAATGCTCTTGGATCTTTTTTACTTTTTGTCTCTAGGAAAACGCTAAGGTTATGTCCTTTATTATAATAGTATCATCAAACTGAAATCAAAGCAGTCCAAAATTATATTGCAAATAATTCAGTCTCCACAAAGCTTTCTGCCATATTGTGAGCTTTTGTATACATATGCAAGCAGGAAATTCAGACAAATTCGTGCTATGTGCCAAAGCAGGGTAAAAAATGAGTGAAATTATCGATAAAGAAAGAAGAGACAAAACACTGAGCCAGTCATCTGATAAAGAAACATATCTCTAAACTAGAGTAAGGGTTTGGATACTAAGATGTTTGCCAATTGATGTTAACCTCTGTAGCATCATGCAAGTCTGGAAGCATGTTTATTTTCAATAAAATAGATAAAGATGGAATTATGCTAAGCTATCTGTCTTGAAATATGCATGATCAATTATACAATCAAAGTATTTTTAATAGAATACCTAAAGAGTTTTAAAGGTAAGCTTTGTCATGTGTTGTCTTACTTCTTAGTTAAATTTGCATATAATTCTAAATTTACATAGAGTATAAAGTTGAACAAGATGTTTTAGTGCCTGGTCTCCTCCCTGCAACCTACTGGCTTCTCTAGGTGTTGCGATTGCCTTCTGCTTCCACTGCCTTTGCTAACAAACCTGCGGTGGTTCTCCCTGGGCCACTGCAAGTGAGTCAGCTGCAGCCACAATCATCCACAATTAACTGCCTTCCTCAGAATCTCTTGGGCTGTGTTAGCACTTTGCACACCTATAGCTTTCTCATTTAAAAGTAGATTCTTTTAATTATGTTATAGAAAATGCACTTTATATATAAGTTATTCTTTTTGATGGGACCTAAATTCCAACATAAATAGAGCAGTCTGGGCAGTATTTTTGACAAGATAATTAGGAATATATATGAATGGAGAAACTCACATACAGCATAAATAAATACATAAATTCAAGTTTCATACTTTCAAATATTTCACAGGTGTTAGCTAACAGTAAGAAAATAAAATAAAAACCAAACAACAATAAAATGTTTTCTGCCATACTGATAATAAAATTATCGATTTTATATCCCCACAGCTCTCAAAATTGCATCTTTATATTTTCTAAAAAGCAGAATGGTTATATCTGTGTCTGAAATGTAAGCTATTGTGAAACTGAGCCAGTTATATGTCCTCTCTCCTGTGTTTTACATACAATTTATAGTCTGTTATTTGAAATCACATTGGATTTCTGATTGAGGCTTCTCAACTTAAACATCCATGAGTTAGAGGACATTCTGAAATTATATTTTGGAACAATATCTAGAATTTTTCTTGAAAAAAGCTGGTAATATGTGATGTCTCCATTTGTTTCGTGTTTCTGATCCTCTTTTTGAGATTCAAGATGACTTCTAAATTGAAATTTTAATTGATTTGTTCCTCTGATTGGGTGCACACAAGACAAGACTCCTCTGTAAAGCAACAGAGAGGAAAAGTGGAAAAAGTTCAGCAATTTTGTCAGGCAGCACCTTCAATCGGGCACTGGGACTTAGGAGCAAGCTAAATAAGCTTCAGCTGTTGTGATCATGCCTCTGTTTTCTTTCATTGCTTTGATTTTGCTGTTGAATGACTGACGTAGTTTCTTATTTTTCTCTTCCTTCTTCTGACATCCTCAAGGCGAACCTGAAAAGAGAATCAGATGTTTTCTGTCATCTCTGTAGACCTGTGAAAATTATGCAAATATAAGATTTTTTTCCTATGGATGAGTGATTATATTTACCGTAGTTGCTGAATACCATTCTCCAGTAGAATCCTGCCAAATACAGTGCATTCATCAAGAGCAAAGGAAGTGCAGGAATAAATAGTAGCAACATCAGGATTGTAGCTGTAGCCTCTCTTTCACAGTTCTGAGCTAGATGTCTCAGTGGCCAATTGACTACACCCTGAAGCAGGTAGCTGTTTTTCCCCCGGGGTGATGAACTACTAGGAGTACCACTGGCTGCTTTTCTGAAAAAAACCTCAGAAAGACAAACATCAGAAAAGGAATGAGAAAAGGAGGCCTACTTTCCTTCTAACAAAATTCAGAATTCATCTCATGAATTTTTACTCATTCAGATGACATTCAGACTTCTCCTTCTTTGTATGTTCTTCAGTTTTTTTTTTTCTCTCATTGTGCACACCATGATGCCTGGCTCCTCCCTTCCTTCTCCTTTACTCAGTCTCAATGGGCAATTAAATGTTTAGTGTAGCTTTGGGAAAAAAAAATCTTATCTGGAAGGAAGAATCCTTATAATTTATGACAACTGTCAAAACTTCGGGCACAGTGCTTTAAAAAGTATTTGCTGATAAAAGCTTCCACTTGTAGTAAGGTCTGACCTGTGTGAGCTTTGCTTCCATGCCTGAGGGGTACTGCACATCAGAGGCTTCTGAGTATCGGAAGATATGATGACTTGTACCGAGGGACGAGGCCATCAGCTTGTGCCATTTATGGATAAATTTCAGCTTACAGTAAAATGTCAAACCTCGTAAAATGCCAAGCAAAATATTTTGAAGTCAATTGGTATGTTAAGAAACCGAACACTTTTTTGAACAGATTTTTTCCTTTCTCAATAACAACTCTAGAAATTTTTGTGGCCATTGTGAGATGTTTGGCAGGGCATGTACTGAGGATCTGTGGTCAAAGCCAGATGTGTTCATCTCATAGCAGTTACCCTCCTGCTCCGTGCTCTGGAGTAATCTGGCTGCTGATGCTGATAAGATGTTGGAAAGAGGGTCAGGGCAATGCCTCATTGCATTACTCTTTAATTCCTCAATTGCCTAAGCCAGATTCCACTAGAGTGGAAGGACTGGATTGCTGCAACCGTGGGTGTTTAGGACTAGGAGGCAGAGAAGATTGTCTTTATTGCATGGGAATTCTTAATCAATAAAGCGTAGTGGTTGGAAAAAGTGCTTTGTTTTCTTCTTTCTGCACTTCCAGCAGGAGTGTGTTGCTGGTTTAGTGATGCACAGTGCTTCGAGCCACCTGTCAGTGGACCCAAGCAGATGTGCAGGGAATTCACTTACTGTCAAAAAACCCTGTTTTTCTTGTGTTCATATATTACAGGATTGCAGTCAGCAGCCCCTAAGATTTCTGTAATGAGGAGTGGGTACCTTCACAGCTTTGATGTGGTTCTAGTTGCTGTTTCCCTAAGTAATCCATGCTTAGCAGTTCGTACTATTTTTAGCGTAATGCATTTTTCTTCCAGATTTAATGTTAAAAGCTTCCATTTAAACCTTTATGTTGGAAAGATGTTAGCGTACTAGTAGTCCTAATACAGGTGACTGAAGTTAGTCATGGCTAAATTCCGGTTTTTCAAAAGTGGTTCTGTAACTAAGTTTGGCCTTTATTCCAGAAACCATTTAAAATGAAAGTTACACGCGGTGAATTAGATATCAGACCTAAAAATAGACACTTTGAAAGCTGCCTGACCTCTTGGTGTTTGGATGTAGAGCAAAAGGAAAAAAGAAAAAAATCCAAACAAAGCATTGTATCTCACTTAAGAATGACTCAGGACTTTTACTGAGAGTCATGAGATAGCTGTGAATTTCCCCACTTATTTTATCTATCAAGGGAAGGCATCAAAGAAGTGTATGTCTTTGGCTCATTTCTTCCAAGAACCTCATGGTTAGAGAAGTGACCTGGAATACAGGATTCGAAACATCAGATCCCACAGGCACTTGAGGGAACTTAAGGACTGGGTCACACCTTTCACTATAGCGTCCTAAATTCCAGGTAACAGAGTATTTTATGGTTGGCAGTCTCTCAAACCCCCCGATAAAGCCATTACAGGTCACATGAAAAAAATTGCATATTTATTTCAGAATGAAAATAGAACGGTTACTTTGTAGAAAAGTTATGGGGGAGGATTATTCAGTTATGGAGGAAGAGCTTAGTTTCTGTTTCATGTTGCAGTTAATTTTAAATCTTTTTATAGAAAAGAGTTTTCTATAAATAACTAGTTTTTCAATAAGCAACTGGTGAGATGGAGGAAGGTATCACGATCTTCAGAATAGTCTATAGCCAAGTGACTGGGTTTGAATGTCGCAGAAATAACCCACTAGGAAAGAGAAAGATTTAAAAGTAACTCGGTTCTGGCGAAATTGCTTTAGCCACTAGGGCATTATGCCAAAGAACAACCCACACCAATCAAATAAATTTGTGTATCTTGAGAGATGACACTTTAACTAACATCTTTGATGTTAAAAATACTCTGTACATACATAAAATATTTCATTAATAAGCATAGCTGATAGCCATAAAGAATCATAGTTCTTAAAATCATTTTGGTTGAGTCCAAAAATATAGGAATTAAGGACAGAGCTATGCTCTCTTTTCCTTTTCCTTCTCCCTCCATTTCATTGAAAATATTTTGGACAAACAGCCCTAATGGCTGAATGCACAGAGCAGCCTCATCCAGGCACGCAAGTCAGCAGGAAAAGATAGGATGAGTTCCAGACACTGAACCTCTTATAAGTGTCAAACCCCTGACAAGTGATTTCAGTGCCTGATCCTGCTGCATGTGAAGTGATGCTTTAATTTGCAATTGAATGACAAAGTCCTCAAGTCATCCTTATCTCCTGAGTAATTGAAGAAAGACTCTGCAGTGTAAAAACTCATTATGATTCTTCTGTGTCATTTTGCACCTTTGGAAAGGAATTTTTTATCATTACATCGCTCTCTGGCATATTTTTATCAGCACTGAGCTGCAAAATATGAGATGCACACCTAGATTATGTGCTTGCATTTACAGATGAAACTGAAGATTAAAAAGGGAATTCATACTGCATCTGTGCTAATTCTGCAGAGCCTCTCTGCCATTGATCTTTACACTTTATAACAGTTTCTTTCAAGCTCTGATGAGAAAATAAAATATAACCATTCTTTGTAAGTGTTATTTGTTGCTGTCCTTACCAGAGGAAGAGATCATGTCATAGTCATTTTACAAGCGGAGATTAATCTTACGAAGTAATTAGAGTGAGTTAAGATAAAATCTGAGACTGGAAACTTTGAAATGGGAGATGGAATATTTTCTGCTGTCTGATGTGCTTCTCTTCATTTCCTGGAGCTGGAGAATGGCAATTTTTTGGAGCACTTTCAGCTCTGTTAGAACTTGAAAGCAGAGCTAGAAGCCTTTCAAAATAGGGATTTCTCTCTTTCAGGACTTTGAAGAAGGGGTGCTGGTCACTGAGCCTTTAATTTGTAGAAAGTAGATTAGGAACTAGGTGGCAGCTATTACAGAATTATCTGTACATGCAGTGGGCTAGATGCACTGATAGGCTATGAGTACTTTGTGCCATTATGGCTACACAAGGGAACATTTGTGGTTGCTTTCATTTTTCCCAAAGTGTCTAAGAGAAAGCAAGATACACCAGCATATTCTCTGCATTATTTATAATCTCATTTTAGAAGTTACTGTAGGGATATAACACACAGAGAAATGACATTCATAAGGTATGGGGAGAAAGGTGAGAAATCATTAGGACCAGGAGGGTTCTGAGGTCCTTCTTCTGTAACGTAGCTATAATGAAGATGCCCCATGGCCTGATGCACCTCAAGTCTCAACCTGCAATTCAGTGCATCAAAGGATGAATTTAAAGAAGAATGTATTGGCAGTGGAAGAACATGACCCACTGTGCATCTTTCCTGATCATGAGCTGTGGAAAAAGTGGAATATATCCCAGGCCGAGTTCTGTAGCTTTGGTGACAGAAGTAAAGCATAAATTGGCTCTAAATTGTTTTGACCTCTTATTTATTTTCTGTTTCTAGAACAGGCCACTGTCTTACCCCTGCACAAGATATTTATACTGTCCTCTGCCCTGAGACAACTGAACCCTAAATAAGTTCCAGGTGAGTACTCTTTCCCTTTGATGGAATCGTTCCTTGCGGATAAAGCAACAGTAGGCCCTTACATTATTTCGTAATGTTAAATTCTGTACAGATATGAGTGTCCCCACTTTTAACAATCAACTGTGATTGATATACAGCAAAATATGTTACTTTGTGAACATAAGGATTAAGGCTGGCATACTGCAGCTTCTCTGCATTCCTTATGGAATTTGGTCTATGAATCATCCCCTGTTCTGGAAGTCTATGTGTAAGAGCTGTTTTGATTGCTGATCAGACTGAGGTTTTCTCCTTTGAAGGAAGAAAATTCTTCTTGGATGAGTGCATTATTTTTGTGTCTGTGTCTACACTGGAAAATAAAAGAATGAACCAAAAGTTAGAAATGTTTCAAGGTAATTATTGATTTGGATCTGATATGTCTTCAGGATGTTTTTTCCTTTTGTTTTAAATTCATGACAGCTGTAAAATGGACCACAAACATCCAGCATCTCCAAAACATTGTTCAGCACAGAAGGGAAGCACAGGAATCACTTTGTCACTCTAGTGAGGTTTATACCCTCTGTATTCCAGATGCTGTGTGGCATGGGAATGTGGTTTCTCTGCCCAGTGTGTGAGACCTCTGTTCTTCATGCCTAGGAACTTCTGCTTGGAAATACTCTGAGGGATGGCCAGGTCAGGACCCTGTCTATGGTAATGCACACCTGCTTTTGTAAAATGCCTTGTCTCTGTACTAACTATAGCTTGACTTTGCCTTATTTAGCACTAGAAAATGTTTGGCAATTGGGGATTAGAGAACAATCCAATTGAGTGCTGCACTTTCTGAGTTGCTGCTTGAATTTCTATTAATTTTCTTTTCGTGTTGTACAATTAATTTTATTGTTTGGGGGGGTTAGCTATCCCTTAAATCTGAATATCATGTAGACCAAATCATATAAAATTAATTTCTCAATTCTATATCGTTTGTCTCAGAGTAAGCAGGATAATATTTGCCTCATGGGAATGATGGCTCTGTGTACAGCTGCACAGTGCGTACTCTTTTTGGGAAATGCGGGTGGTTTAAAAACGTGAAGTAAACATCAGTATATTGTTAAACATGGACACATAATCCTTCAGACTGAATCGTTTCTGAAACATGAACAATGGGGACTCAGGCAATTGCACACTTAAGTTTGGAAAAAACACTGCACAAATCTTTGTCTCATCACTATAGGTCAGAGATACACGCCAGCACCTTTAAATGATAGCAAACAAGTCTTGTGAGGAATTGATTAAAAAGTTACCACTGCTGAAATGATTTGTTCCCAGGATAAATGGGACAGGAGACAGTCTCTCCCCTTTCCCTCAGTAATAATGATAGAAGTATGATAATCAGCCCTCAAATCAGCTCTTCTGGGGCTAGACCATGTTCCCTGAGACTATCCTGTGCTGTTTTTTCCGCCCCACTCCCAGGGGACAGGGGGAAATGGTCATTTCAACCTGCGTTCAGCCGTTCTTAATGAAGTTAAAATCAGCTACAGTTTGTGTCTTGGTTTCAGTTAGTCTTTGAAGAGTTTTTGCCTCCTAGATGATGCACTACGATTTTGGCTGAATTTAAAGAAGTTTGCCCAAGTTAATTAATCAAAGTCAGGAATTTGGCCTAATTACAAAGGTGTACTCTACATGACAGCTCTAGATTATGCGCTTCAAGAGCATACTTCTTGCAAGTGATTCCCTGGGATACTGTATGCCTGTGCAAGGCAGCCACATTACATACCTTAGATTGACTGATATAACCACCTTTGCATATGTGCTGTAAACAGAGCTGAGTATAACTGGAGATTTGTATAGCCTGTGTGGATGAAAAAGATATTTATTTTGATTTTTTTGAGCTCTTTATCCATCTTTTCATACTTCTCTGAGACTGTAAGCTGTAAGTGCTATGATACTATAAACAGCAAAGGACTGTTGTCCTTAAAAAGTTACAAAATTATTATCATTACTGTTATCATTATTCCTGAATAATTGTGGTTTAAAAAATCAAAGGCCAGAGGAAGCATAGTAATAGATCTTGATGTTTTTATTCTTTTTTATGAACTTTGTTTCAGCCAGGGACTGTGATCTGAAAGCTGTAAAACTGATAAAATAGCAGTGCCTTGCTGTTGCTCCAGATTCGTGAGTGTTTGTAAATGAGAAGCATTGATTTATACTGAGAATTTCAATCCAGCTTCAGACGGGTCTCAGTAGACTCCTCTTGTCACTCAGTAATGACTTTCTTATCGCAGAGGGCCAGAAAAGCCCTCATCAGTATTTTCAGATATCGATAGCCTCTGGTATGGTGGGTCGCCAGACAGCAGTGCCTTTGCCGCATGGTTCTGCTGTCAGCTTGGATGTTCTGGAGTGTTTCTCATCAGAACAGGTTAGAGCTGCCTAAATCTGTCACGGAGCTCTCAAGAGGACCCGGTCCGGTTATGGGCAGAGGTCTTAGGGTAACTGATAGCCTCAATACAATTAATTTTTTTCCCCAGTACTGCAATTTAAAGAAATCTTGCTAAAATTTGGGCCCTGATATTATTGGTAATATGCAGCCACGTTCCTCTCATTTGCTTTGCAACAAGAGTAGGAGTGACATGTTACAGATCTGTTCACTCATGTTGTCAAAAACTAGGTCACTCAGAAGTGACAGGTCTGGCCAGTGGAAAGGCTGGGCACGAAATGTAGAGAGAATTTGGGTTTGGTGCAATGCTTGGTGTAGAGCAGTAGCAGACATGAACATACATAATCAAGATAAAATGTAAAAAGAAACTATTTTGCTCTGGTATGATAGTGTGATAGAAGCCTATTTCTGTTTAATAAACTGCAATATTTAAGGTGCCCAGGTATAATTTAAAGGACTTTTACAAGAGGTTATTGGACCTATATCAGTCCTTCAGCCTCTTCTGCAGTTGGAACTGAGACAAGCAGGTGTCTCCCTGACTGACTGCTCGCCTCTGAGCAATTTCTGCCCTGCACAGCACGAGGTCTACTATCCAGTCTACAGGAGAAATCCAGGCTTTTTCTTGTGTAGGGGATGATGTTATGGAAAACATAGAGGAAAAAAGTACTGATAATATCAAAAGGTCCAGATTTAATCTCAATGAGCTTTCCTCTCAAGAAGAATGCATGCCCCTCACTTTCCATGTTGCATATTCATTGGGTGCTCACTTGCCTGAGCTCAAGACCAGACTGTAACAACATAGTTTTGCTGAACTGCTTGAATATTTGGTCAGCTTGTCCAAAATGCAGTAATTATTATAGAATAGAATCATAGGATCATAGAATTATAATTACACAGCCTGGGAAGAGAATATGAGATTCTGCTCTGGATTAACAGATAAATTCACTTTTTTAGCTATCAGTACAATTATGCATTATGTCAGATTTTCATTGTGGGTCAAGTTTAGAAGCAGCTTGATTCTCAGGTTGTACTCTCATATTTAGAGCCAGTTGTCATGGCTCTTGTCCATGTGCAATGAACAGATTTTTAGGGTTAGACGCAGGAGATCTCAGTTGCTTTTCTGCCTTTGGCGCTGCTTTGGAGACTGAATTTATGAAAGTAACCTCCCCTCTCTCTGGTTTCCCTTCCCTCCCATCTTTATGTGGCTTGCAAGTTACCTCTCACATGGGTTTTTACTCTTTGCAATGGCTATTTTGACTGGAAGAGAAGATTCCCCATTAATGCAGGGAAGGACCTCTAGATGTGATGGTGTGAAATACCATAGCTCAGTTGAAAGTCTTGGAGGGGCGGGGTGACAAGAATGGCTCCCCTCCCAGCGCAGGGCCTGTGCCACGCGTCTCACTGCATATTATAAGCACAGTGGCCAGTTCAATGGAGGTCTGGTCCTAGCAGTGTTACCTCCCAGGCACTAATGTAGCATAAGTAACAATCACAGGTTCTTTTCCTCTGAGAGCTTAAAAATATGTTGCTTTAACACTGCAAAAGCTGACAAGAGTGTCTATATCTTTGTTCTTGTGGCTTTGGTGCATTGGATGAGGTTTTTTCCTGGTACTTGAAAAGGTGTTTGGAAAAGGCTCTTTTAGAAGGTTAGCTTTATAGGATTATTTTAATCATACTACAGCTTTCAATGCACACTGCTTGCATTTGCTATTTTGAATTATGTTTAATGATTTCTCTTTTCCTCTTGTGCATACTTATTTTTATCATGTCCTTTTCTCTGTATTCAAAGTGTCTGGGACGCTTTCGCATGCAGGTGCTACATAAATAAACTGTATTATTATTTTCATAAGCTGCAGCAGGACAGCAATTAGAGAAGTCCATATGTTCATATTGTCTTTTTAATCTTTGGTATTGCCAGGATTTACTATTTGGGAATAAAGGTGAAGCAGAAAGGACTTCCATGTGGGAGAGAAAAATTGTTCCTCTTTCCCATATGCCCACTGAAGACATATTTCCCTGAAGGCATTAAAGTAGATGCAGAAGGGTTTTTTTTAGCAATATGTCAATCTTTTCTCTTCCTGTTTCTTGCAACATTGTGGAAAGGGTAATGAGCAACAGGTAATGTGTGACTGACAGGGGACTGGTGAGACCTCAGTCTATTGTATCTCGTGACGGCATTACAGCCACACAGGAAAACATGCAGCCAGCTGTGCTTAAAATATTTGTCATGTGTGTACAAGCACGAGGGTTTCCACTGTGCCTTGCATTAAACACCTGAACCCAACATTTCTGAAGGGTCAGAAATATTCTGTTAGCTGATATTCTCCTGGTTATTTCTTATTGCTGCAACCTCTGTACTTCCAAAAGCAAGCTTGTCTTGAAAGAAAAGTATTAAAATAATACTCAAAAGACAAGAAGAAAGAAACCCACAAAGTACTACTGCCAGCTAAGGATACCAACAGAAAAGCTAGAAACCTCTTGAGAAATGCTGTTTTTCTGTGATTTCCAGCTATAAGTAGAAAGTTGTGGTTGTACAAAACTGGGGATGGCAGACTGCAGCTGCAGGCACATTAAAACTGCAGGAGTTAGCCAGTCCTGGGATTGATTCCCAATCTGCAGTGTCTGGCACTGCTGGTGCACCTTCAACCAGCCACTTCACTGCTACTTTTTCTTTTTGGAATGGTGAACTATTTCTGAATGTGCATTTTTCTTAGCGCATTGTAGAAAGTGACTGATTGATGTCTAAGCTCCACTAGAATTCCAATAATCATTCTGATGTTTAACTATTGTTAACTGTAACCAGATATTTTTCTCTGGAGACAGTCTATGCTTCCTCTTTTGGCTTCTAAATCAGTCCGGCATCCTTCTTCACTGTAAAGCAGACCAGATACTGATACTTTGCACACAGTACTTCTTTTTTTTGCACATTGTGAAAGTAGAAAATTAGATGGGGCTACTAAAATTTTATTAAAATCTATGTCACTGAATATTGCATTTTGAAAAGCAGCCAATTTTTTACATGTAGTTTCTACAGTGTAGTAAGAAGTGCACACAAGCATGCCTACACACCAGTTCTGTACTACAGAAGTATATATTTTATTTCCATGGGAACCTTTCTTCGCAGTTTTAATTGTCATCTTCTTTTTTTCTGTTTGTTTTGTTGTTTTTTTTTCAGTAGCCAGAATTTGTTACACCAATTCTGTAATTTTTGTTTTGTAAAGAGTACTTAAGGCATTTTGTTGTTGTTGCAAACTGAGAAATCAGTTATAGTCTCACCAGAGAATAGAATTTGGTTTTCTTGCTGCAAGGCTCCTGTTTGGAGATGAAGTTTCCTGTAGAAGGAAGTCAGCCTAGATGCCTGATGAGGGGTCTGGCAGTCCACAATGGAGGAAATCGCGTTGTTATCTTAATGCTGGGACCAACAGTGACATATCATGGCTATTTCCCAGCACTGGGACCTGCTTTGCTCAACCAAGATTACCTAACATCTCAGGAACTTGGAAAAAATGTAAGGAATACAGAATCCCACAGGAGTATGTCATGTGGCTGGGGCCTGGGCCAGTTCTCAGTAAAATACACTCACAGCCTGAATAAAGAGTAGAATTCGGCTTCTGAGTAGCACAACCCTGTATTACAAAGCTTGGTTTGTGAAATATGAGAATTTTGCTGCTGGTTAAAACATTGGGTTTAATTACGTTTTTTGATTTGTTTCCCTTAAGTTTAGGAAACATAGATAGACTGAGTATTTCTTATTGCTGTTATAAAATACTCTTACAGATATAAGATTTCTTTTAGCTCTATGTCTTTGGAACTAATTGTTTGCCATATATTTCTGCCTAAATATATTTAAAACAGATTATGGTTTAACTGCAACTCTTCTTGTTGTCCAAATAGGTTGGATGTCATGTATCTCATATACCCAAATATTTTTCTTGTTGCAGCATCTTATAATTGGCTGGGGAAGTTGTCCAAATGCAGAAAAAAGAAAATGGTCATCTCTGAGTTTGCATTTGAGGCGTAAGCTACAACTAGCAGATAGAGGCAGATGGGAAATGCAAGTCCTGCTGTTAGTTGAGATGGTAGTCAGGACCCTTTGCATAGCAGAGACCTAACCATTATTGTGTTATACAGGGAATCAGGAAAGCTAGTGCTCTAAGGAGATCTGGAAACCAGCAATAAATCAGGTTGCAGATGTTTCTGAAATGTTGAAAGGGGCAATAGGATGGAGCAGAAAGGTGATATTTTAAAAAAATTAACAAGAGTTTGGTGGGAGCTGACAGTAGTTCATACTGCCCTGCCATCCTATTCATTTTTTGGTGCTGCAAAATGGGAGTTATTCAAAGGACTATGCCCTCTCCTTCTGCAGCCTACTGATGTCTAAAATGTCCCACTTCGTAACAAATATCTGTAGGGCATATATACTGCCTTTCAGCCCAGAGGAGAGGTAGAAATATAGAGACAAGACCATAAAAACAAGTTAGGAAAAGAAACATACTGTATGCTTTTCACAGTAGTGGAGAGGCTGGGGGGAGTGAAAGTACTGGAGAAGCAGCAGAAATGGAAGAGAAATCTGTTGTTACACACTGATGCTGCATATAGCTAAGTAAACTTGATGAACATAATTTGTGTCCTGCACCTTTCAGTGCTTCCTTGCCTGTGTTTTGTGGAAAATGACTGTAGTGGCACAGCATCTTATGGATCATTGCAGAGCCAGGAGAGCTAACTCAAATTGTCCAATGGAATATTCCATGCCATAAGGTGTCTTGCTCAGCATATGAAACTAGGGGAAGAAGAAAGGGTGGACATTTGGAGATATGGTGTTTGTCTTCCCAAGTAACCATTACACGTGATGGAGCCCTGCATTCCTGGAGATGGCTGAACACTTGCTTGCTGAAGTTCTGAGTGAATTCCTTGTTTTGCTTTGTTTAAACTGTCTTTATCTCAACGGACGAGTTTTCTCACTTTTACCCTTCTGATTCTCTCTTCCATCCCATCGGGGTAGGGAATGAGTAAGCTGCTGTGTGGTTCTTAGTTGGTGGCTGGGGTCAAGCCACAACCATGAAGAACGATGCTGTATGTTAGATCTTTCCATGGGCATCTTTACATGCAAGGCTCATCTGGCATTGGTACCTTACTCAGCATGTCACAGGGATGAACAGTTACCTCCAGATGACAACCCGTCCTGTTCTTATGACAAACAGTACTGTGTCATGGAAGCTTTGGAAGCTAAATTTAGCAATATTCCAGGCAACTTTTTACGAAATGTAACTATAGCAACTAAACCTTCACCACCAGATGATAACACAATCTTTGTTTTAAAAGAAACCAAATAATTCACAAAACAACTTCCCTCCATGGTCCCACATCTACACATGCTATGCAGCATATTATCTACTAGCTGTCTACCTGCTTTATTAGACTATTAGAATTAAAAAGAAAAAAAAAGGGAAAAAAGAAAAGGCAATTAGGTATAGTTACCTTAAAAAAAAATTTGTTCCTTTATGTAGCAACTTTCCCTCATCAGCTCTATCTGTGTCACTGCGGTTGCTGTAACGGTTGCAGTCACTTTTTATTTTGCGGGTGCCACACGGTGGTGCTCCTGACTCCGCATTGCTCAGAGACCTGAGCTGGCTGAGAGAAGCTACAGATGCTGTGTGTACCAAAACTGGTATTAGAGGGAGGGTTTGCACTCAATTCTGCAATGAAGGTGAATTGTGCTGTGGGGTGGAGATGTACTTTTTTCCCAGAACTCAGCTGCTAAGTCAGATTTGAGAAGAAAGGGCTGAATAATGGCAGCTGATAAAAATCATCTGTATTGTGCATGTATGCTCACATATACATATATTCAGCCTCTTTTACACTTAATTATTATGTGAGTTTTGCATTTTGGATTTGTTTTAGTAGCTATTGCGCCTTCCCATTTTCTGATCAGTAGCAGACACATCCACGTTCATGTCTCAGTATCCTCCTCTCAGTATCCTCCTCAGTATCCTCAAGGGCAGCACACTTTACTCTAGGTCTATGATAAAAACGCAGGGAAGCAAGGAAAAGAGAGGGGAGATGTACCTTCTTCTCCATCTAAAAAGAGATTGCTACAGAATCAGGAGGTGCCTCAATGGCCCCAGACAGGATCCCCAGACTGGAAGACAGGCAGCAGTGGTGCTGGCTTGGTGTCAATTGAAAAATCCCTGTTCCTCATAACAAAATCCCTGTATGTAGGTGGGCGTCCTCACCTGCGTCAGGTCTACAGCTCACTGAAATTGACAGGAATTATTTCATTGAGTTGTGTGTACTTTGAATCTAGTCCTGTGAACTGCAGCATTCTGCCAGTTAAAATTTAGACCCACGCGTTTAGGAGTTCACTTCACCTCCCACTGAGAGAGTTTCTGGAAATTGGACCAGGCATTTAGATATTTACATGAGCCTTGGTTTTAAATTGTAGGAAGCCATCTTTTTAATTAATCCGTACAAAAACAATTGAATGAATGACATACAAAGATAATTACTTGTGTTCTACTTTAATTATTTTGTAAAAGTCTCACTGGGTTTGTATTGCACTGATATGTGATCTAAAAGAGAAGCTCCAATGAAATTCATATACCTGCTACAGTACGAACTTTTTAGAATTGATAGCCATGCTGTCTATATAAAAAACATATTCTGTAACATCTTATTGTTATAACTTTTTAAAGGTTTGTCTTTGCTATTTGCAATAATAATAATAATAATAATTTGGATTATTTATACTGTATATATACACATATTGTTCATAAAACAAGTGTTGGAGAAAATCTTCATGATTTCTAAAACTATCTTAAATTAGCGGTCAATTTATGGACAAATCGGATGGTCCTATGTAATGGGATCCCCTGAACCTGAGGAAGTATAATTAATTTCTGACAGATTACTCTTTCCACTATTGCTTGACAAGGGGACCGCACATCCAAAATTTCGCTGATTTCACCACATCCTCTGGCAATAGACAGCTTGAACAGTACAACATACAGATTACATTACTTACATGATAAAGCTTGTAAACAAGATAAAAGATTGAAAGCAAAAGGTTACAGATAAAACAATTGTAGTGTTTTGGGGTTTTTTTTATATACCTTACTTGCTCTGCCATATTTCGCTGGGAATGCAGTTCTTGGGGTTAGCAGTGGGAGGTCTGGCTGCCAGGTCTCTTCCATATATTCTGTTCTCTGAGTACTGAATAACTTTTCTCTGTTTTCCTGCCTAGATGTAGCACGCTCAGCTGCTCTGTGATTCAGTGCAAATGAAGTATTGAAGGCTTAGAGATAGGGAAGGTAAAAGGGTAATGGTCAGAAGGAGATATGTTATCTTTGCTGTTTTCAGTTTTTCATTCCTTGCTGTCTTGGCACACCTCCCTTGCTGATGTCTTTATGTTTCAACTTATAAACTCTTGTATACTTTCTTCCTTTTTTTTTTTTTTTTTAAGTTTGCAATATTAAAATAGTACATGCTGAAAATATCTCTTCCCTGTAACACCTGTACTGTTGATCTCCCATGCCATACCAGCGGAACTCCTGTGGGTTAAGAAGTCATCATGAGACATATGCTGTAAGATGCTTGTTTTCAGATCTAGGAAGTGTGAACTACTCTTTTATTTTGTAGTAGTAGTGTTAATAATTTAGGAGGTCTCTTTTTCTACAAAAATGTGGTTTGAACGGAATCTAACCATGCACACCTAGCCCCTCTGAAAAATGTGGAAGCCGAATGACTAAACTGAGGCTTTAAACTCATAGAAATTTACTTGGCTTTCTCACTTGGGATCTCCAGGATTTTAATGTTTAGCCTATGCAACTGTAACTACCAGATAAGTGCAACATCAAGGGAAGAAAATAATGCAATCTGTCCCCAAATCGTGGTCCTAAGCAACCTAAGATACAAGAGCATAGTTATTGTTGCCAGTGATGGGATTAGCGTGTGCTCCTTGCAAAGCAGTTACATATTGACAAACACTTTAAAATCTTGTGATTCGGCATCAAGCTGAGTATATTTTTACTTATTTCATCCTCATATATGCACATATATGTATATTATAAATATGTCTTTCTGCATGGTAAAGTGAAAATAAATGTGTGTGTATTTGTATATGTAACTAAATACAGACGCACAGATCCATACAAATGGTCATTTAAATATTTTAGTCGATGAAATATGATTTTGAGTCCTTCTTGATGCATACATGGGACTAATAGCTATGTTTTAGGTTTGCACTGCCTTAAATGTATTCTTTTCAGCTGGAGGAGTTTATTACTCCATAAGAAAGCTGTTCCTCCAGCTCTGGAGTATCTTGATAGCTCCAATTTGTGAGGGGATGTCATTCACAATCATATTGTATTTTCTGGTATGAAGTTCAGCATTACTGTTTGGTGATGTGTAAATAAAGCTTCAAGTTTTATCTTTCATTAATGAAGTTGAAGTGAGCTAATATAAAGCAAAGGGAGAAAGCCAGAACCCGCCAATATTAATTCTTTCTTTATTGCTTCTGGGGTTGGAATAAATGAAAATGCCCATTATCATCAATTTGTTTTGATTCCCTTACTTTCCCCAGTGACAATTATTTTTTAATCCAATAATCTGTTTGACATTGAAAATGTCTATAATTAGTATAAAAATAAATGAAGAGGTGGTCAGGCTTCGGAGAGTATAAGCATAATGTGGGGTTTTTTTGTTTCCAGAGAAAATGCAAATTCATCTAGTAACTACAGAAGGTAGGTCAAGGAGACTGCATTAGTATGTTGGTGGCTAGCATTCTTGGTTTTAAAACAAACACTAATTTCTACAGGTTTAATGGTAAATATTTGTTACCGTTTAATATTCATGGCAGTTTATAAGAATGCTTGAAGTAAATTGAGCCCATTAATGGTAACACATTAGTCAGTTTTTGCCCTCTGCTGTGAGGATTTTGTCCAAAAGATTATTCTGAGTTCCTTATTTATCTTTGGTACCAGCATCAAATCATGCCCAGCTCTTTTTGCTTTGCAAATTCAACAATGGCCTCAAGTCTCCCCTCGAGAGAAGCCTTCACTAGCACGCTGTGACAGGCTAGCCTGACCAAAAACTCAGCCTGCTGGGAGGAGTTCAGGTGTTATTGTGCTGCTGCTTTTCTGAAATGGCTGCAACGTAGTGTCCTGCTCCTTTAGTAACAGAGCATCTATTCTTCAACGTGCAGTCTTAATTAACATCTGATGTAGAGGCTCACTGCAATCCAGATGCTTGCAAATAACAGCTACGAAGCTTTTTCACTACATCTATTTTAAGTGAAGGGAAGTTGCTGCAGTTCAGTGTATGAGGCTAGGTTTTTACTTTGTAAATTCTCATCAGTCTAGGTTTTACAAACACAAAATGAGAGATGAATAGGCTCTTGTCTTTATTTTATTCAAAGCATAGAGGTTCAGACAGGAATAAAAAGAGGAAGGAAAATCAAATAAAAGTGTTCAGCTTTTGACTTAGTCTGAGTTACAGCTTTTAAAAAATTGAATTTTAGTAATTTTTTATGGCAAGATTAAAAGTAATACTTTCCTGAGAGAATATGAGATAAAGGGATATTTTCTAGAAAAGTTGTTTAATCTCCTTGCATCTCTCCCTCCCCTGATAACACGGTAACCTTTAAGCCTTTTTGTTGGCATCTGTACTTTACAAATTAATCTTTTTTCTCATTCTAATTCTTATGATGGCCAGCTCCGAAGTCAGTCTTCGGACCTGACCGAATCACCACCTATCCTGTTAATTCCATTGTTACTGGTATCACAAGAGTGATACCGGTCATTATAATTTTTATTTTTCTATCAATAAATTGTTGCTTCATGATGTATCCTGAGCATGCAGATTGGGCACCCCTGCAAAGAAAGACGGAGCCTTGAGAGGGAAGTTCCAAAAATATTTGAGGTCAATATCTCTACAGTGAATGCCTTACCTGATGGGAGAATGATACCTTTAGTATAAAGTAGCTAGTTTTATGTGAATGTAGGAGAATAAATGATCTGCTTGTACTAGTGATATCTTTATGACACAAATGTATATCATACCTAGTCTATAGAAACACACCTCCAATGTATTTCACTCAAAGCTTGTTTGTGCCAGATAGCAGTAATCAGAAAGACAGGCTTCAGAGCAGGGTGTGAAGAGCTAGGCTGACAGTTTTTATAGATATAAAAGGTGACAGATATGGAACAAACATATGCAATTGCAAATAAACCAGTTATGCTTCATATGCAGAATCAAGAAGTGTAACTTCTTTGTATCATTGCTATATCTCACTTTTGTGAACAACTGAAGGAGGTGGCAAACTTAGTAGTGCATGAATAATTTTTTGCTCATGGGATGATGGGAAGTACGTTTGGTGACCTTCAGGTGAAGGAAGTGGAGACACTGCACCTTCAAAAGCTGAGGGCATGAACAGCATATTGAGGTGAAAGTCAAGGGAAGGAGGATTTAGAAACCTCTCTTCCTTTTCGCTCTCATTTATGTAAAACGTATTCTCCTGAGATCCCTCAGTGTGAGTATTGATGGAGTAGAGTTGGAGATTTTTCAGAGTTGGATACTCGAGGCTGGGAGATGATAGCAAGATAATACAAAAAAATCCCAAACAACACACCCAAACAACCCAGAAAAAACCCAGGAGAAATTTATGGGATTGTTTCTTTCTGTTCACTTTGATGATTAACACAGTAGCTATCCAGAGCTCTCAGTGCATCTCCAGACTCCAGCGTTCTCCTTAACATTTTTCCAAATGTCAGCTCTCATTTCCGAACTCTTCTTGTGCTGCCAAACAAGCAAGAGAAAATTAAATAGTTTGCTTCATATTGTTCCTCATGATCTTCATCCCCTTTGGGTTTATTGATTCTACAGTCCCTAATTTATCCCTGAAATGTTTGCAATAACTCCAGCACAAGAAAATTACAGTGGTGGAAACAACTATTCAGGCTTTCCTGCATCTGCTTTTCCTTTGTGGGAAGATTTTATCTTTAGGTAAAAAGTCATTATGTTATCGTCCCAATACTTGGGCTCTATTTAGTCTAAAAAAACATTGTGTGATAATCCTGGAAAAACTTATTTTCTTCAAATTCTATTTTTCCATTAAAAACATGTGAATGATGTGATAATCAAAAGCAGTTGCTGTTGGTTATTGCTTTTGTTACCTGTAATTTGAGTGTCAGAGTTGCATTGAAAGAGTTGTATTAAAATAGCATTAAAAATATTCTTCCAAGTCAAGCATGAAAATATAAACTTGTTCTTGCTTAGATGAAATATTGTCAGTCTCTTTGTTATAAGATGGACTACTACTTCATTTCTTTGTTTAAAAGCTGTTCTCATATTATAAAAATGTAATGTCATCCCCTTAAACTTCCAAACTTAGAGGAAAATGGAAAGATTTACAAGAACCTGTTGCTTCAGGTTTCTTGTATCAATTACACTAAATAATATTTGGCTTCCAAAATTAAGAAAACTAAAAAACTCACAAACATGTTTCTTAGATAGCTGTTCAAGCCCTGAACATATGGTAAATAAAATTTTACAAGAGGCTGTGCTTAGAGAAACATTCTTAGAAGAATAAATTAATTCAGTTTACTATTAATATTTTTTTACAAAAAAGAGAACGAACATCAAATTCACCTACTGCAAAGCATAAGGAAATAAATTATATAAAATTGGAAGTCAGGAAGAACATATGTATAAATATGTATTGGTGTAAATCTAGGGTACTCCTTTATTTGAGAGGGGATTTCTCAGATGGCCAATTTTGCTCTAGCTCTGGACACAGAACAGATTTTGATTGAAAATCTCAAAGGACCTACACATTGTTTATCTTCACAGCCTAGTGAGGAGTTCTGAACAAAATGGAGTTTCCCTGTGTCTGTCTTACTGTGAAGGCAGCAAATAGCATGCAGTCTCACATTCAGTGGAACGTGATAAAATTAAACATCAAGTCCCCAGTGAAAAAAATATCATTAAATAGCTTTGAATTAGAAGAAAATGCTGGGCTTAAAATAAATGGAAACAATCAACATTGTAACAAAAATTGCCCCTGTTTGCAGAACTAACAAATTTATATTAGAATATATGAAATTCTATTGATTATACTGTATCATACTAGATGCTAGAATGATATAAATCAGTACCAAATATCTGCAACAGCTACAAATTTACATTTTCACCTCTGGGAAAGAAATTGTCAAAAGTTACCAGGAAAGTGAATCAAGAATGGAAGAAGAAATGAAGAGGAAAATTATAGATCTACAGCACAGTAAATTATATCCTCCCCAGTGCAAATGATCCGAAACCAAAATGAAAATGAAAATTGACCTTGTCCCAGATCTATATATATGGATATACACCACACACAGAGATTTCACCTGAGCTCTACAAGCCAGCAGTTCTTTGCATTTTGACTACATCCTACATACTCTCCCCCTCCATTCACAATGTATATAGGTAGGTGATAGATAGCGCTTGGCCTGCTAGTATTGTAGAACAGCTTAGACGCCTTCTTAATGGGATTCATAACTCTAATGCAATTCCAAAGACAAGAGCTAGAAAGACAGGTAAGCACAAAAAGTAAGTTTCCATCAAATAACACCGGATGTGGAGAGTAAAATATTGAGAGCGTTCAGTAGGTTCTCAACAAGAGCTAGCCAGCCCATTAGAAAACATAATGCATCCCTGATTAAAAAGGTATCTACTTCAAGACCTCAATATTAACTCTTTATACTTTTAGGTGAAAAGTTTTCAGCTATATTGTGTGTACTCGATTGGATAAGGAGAGATTTTTGTGTGATCTTTGATGTAGTTATGTGATTTCAGTGTGATACATGATGTAGCATTTATGACTAAATTGTTTGGCAGCAATAAAAAAAAAGAAACCTGGTTAAAAAGTCCAATCCTACTTCACCCTATCTAGTAGTGAACCTGGAATCCATGGTGATATGCAGGATGTTTGTGTGTTTTGTTTGTATCCTACTGGAAAGTAATTCTGCCGAAAAATATGTCCTGATGGTTGGCTTATGGGATGTCAGAAGAAGATTATTGTTTTCTGAAAATATTGTGGCAAATTGTCATAAATAAGCCCTGGGTACTTAGATTTATAACTTGATTTCAGTTATTTCTTATATTGTGTATTTGGCTGTAACTTTCAATGTAGATGAAACCTCCCAATTTATATCTACAAACAGATAGAAAACATCTAAGAAAACAGGGGTATTAACAACTGTATGCGGGCGCTTTGATACGACAATGAATCCTACTGAGTGACTTCCCAGTAATAGCTTCTTATGTGCCAGCTCCCAGGGGAGAGGACACTGCCAAAAACTCTGCAGAAGAGGTGACAGGAAGAGGTATGGATTTTAAAATGTGGCATGCTGTCTTATTTTCAGATGATCCCTTAAGGATTAAGTTGTGAATTTGAATTTGAATCTTTTCTAAGTAACATACTTCTGGAAAGAATGTATGTAAAATAGCAGACATATTTTGGAGTGACTTACTGCTTGCTGGAGAAGCCTGTTAAACACTATTACATTGTAAGAGAAGCATTCAGGACCCTGACAGACACTTGCTCCATGCGGTGTTTGTTTTCTATGTAAAAACAGTCTTCTTACTTACATAGACTTTGACATATGATTCAGCTGGTTTATGCCAGAGTTGCTCAAAGGTACAATTCTTTACATGTTTTTTTCCAAACAAATATATCAATAACAATGACAATGAACATAATTACATTTAATTATTCATGGCTAATCTATTAGTTGTACTAAGTAGTCTTTATTTCATGTGCTGTAGCTTTCACTTTGGGTAAGTTAATTTTAATCGTTGTACATTGCTAAGATCATACAAAACAGCATTTACTTCAATACATTGTCTGAGTATGTTACTTAGAAAAGATTCAAATTCAAATTCACAACTTAATCCTTAAGGGATCATCTGAAAATAAGACAGCATGCCAACTGTCCATCTTGAAAGATGTTTCTATTTCCATTGTCTTGGCTGGGAATATTACAATAAATAAAATAAAAATACAATAATAAAAGAACTCTCTCTTTCAAAGTGTTTATAACTGCTCTTATTTAAGACTCATTCTTCCCATGCTGCCTTGAAGAATTTACCGAATATACTGATTTCTACACCAAGATAGTCCACTGGGGTAGCTTAGGATGTTGGTTCATTGACAGCTGGGAAAGGTCTCTGCTTTTAGTAAAATGTGATTGGAATTCTGCATAGCTTTATGTTTACTCTGAGAGAGAGAGAAGTAGTCAATGACCTAATACAGGCTGAGGTTGTTTATTTCTTTTCCTTTCTCTGTCAGCACCACACCAACGCATGAATACTTACAGTAGGACTCGTGATATTGCTAATTTAAGTTTTTTTCTGAATGCAAAGCTCTCTTTTAACAATAAAGACATCTATGAAATATTTCAAGAAATTCAGCTATGGGAAATATACTACTTGAACCATGAACTTCTATATTTTCATCCTACAGCGAGCAGATAGAAGATTTTCATGCAAACCCAGTAAATTTTGTATGTACATAAGCAGTTTGATATATAACTGACTGCTTAAGCATAAACATATCCCTTTTTTAATGCATGAAGTAGGAAGCATAGTTTAGCTTGTTGTAATTAAGTCCCTGCTGGTTTAATTGTAAGCCAGGTCTCTATGGGACATACTGGAGTGGTTTAGAGCCTCTAAGTCTATGTTAGAGCAAAGAAATAAAAGATATGGGGCTGTAGAAAACGCTCACTACGAATACAGCTCATTGCCAGCAAAAGTCCTGACATACTCTGAAATCATATAGCAAAGCTCTTTTCAGTGCATAGATACAACTTAAACCCTGCTGATGCACACTCAGATTTATGAATTCTTTAAAGATCCAGTAAGTTGGAACTCATTTGCAATTGAAATAAAGTGTTATTTGAAAGTCATTCCCTAAAAAGGGAGAAAATGAAGAAAGAAGAGCTTTTCTGCTGAAGAGACTCAGGCAATTAATTAAACCTCTTCTGGAAATGACATAAGAGCTTACAAATAAATAGTGGTTATTACCAGGAACAAAAGCAACCGTGACAGGACAGCCGCATTACCTTCCAGTGACAAATTAATTGATTTTTGAAAGTTGTTCAGAGCATAATATTATAACAGCGCTACATAGTTTAAAAAGGAAAAACCCCATATTATTTCACTGGCAGATTGTGGTTTTTACTGTACGTTTACTCTTTTTCTTTTTAGATTCTTGAGTGGAAAGACCACCTCTTGCTGTAATAGAAAGTAGATTTTTTCAAGATTTAATTTAAAATGAGTTTAGAAGGAATTATTTCAGAAAAATGAATATGGAATATGTTTACCCATAGGTCAAAAGTTATGTATTATTTTTCCTTTGTATTTACCTGTATAGTTTAAGATATACTACAGACTAGGATATTCCTACTATTTTCTGATTAAAGATTGTGGGAGGACAAATGATAAGCAGTAGAGTTGCTATGTTTGCTGTTAGTGGTTAGAGCATTGGAGGAGTAACATTAAACTGCAGGATTCTGCCACGGATTTTCAGTCCACTGTTGTAGAAGATATTTAATACCTGTTTTCTTAGCTTACCCTGTTCCCAAAGACAATAGCATTTTGAAATTAAAACAAGTGTCTTCTACAGTGACTATGGGCTACTTTGCGTTGATCAATGCATGGAGCTTAGCAGTGTCCTTTCAGTGCTTTGAATTACAATTTGTGTCACTAGAACCACTTCACAGTAGGATTCATCATCTTTATTCACAGAGTAAGTTAGATGTCTAACCTACTGAATTGTTCGGTCTACCCCTATGGTAAAGTGAAGATCTCTGTTGTTTCCACACTGATATTATTAGACTTTTATGCATAGTAGATAAATTGCTGTATGGATGTGCCTCTTTCTCCCACTCTTTACAGAAAAGGCCTAGACAATTAGCATAGAATAAACATGTAATCTTTAAACATGATATTAGATCAATATTGTGCTTAGTTCAAGGAAAATAGCTCTGATGTCCTGGGTGCTTTTTGTCAATTTGTGCAGATTTTGTGGTTATAGGTCATGATGATCACTGCACGTCATGCTTTCTTTATCCCCAAAAGGTGAAGGTAGGTACCTGCTCTGCTAAGAGAAAATCTCGTTACCTGGATTATTCAAAATTGAGATGTTTTTGCAGAAGTTCACTGCAGTGGTAGGGAGAATGGACATGAAAAGTAATGAAGAAATGGGTTTTCCATAGGACAAGAACTCTGTCTTATGGGTTTCCAAAGGCTGATAGCATTGTTAATTCCGGAACTATAATACATTGGTAAAAGTTTGTTTTATCTGTGGGATAAAAATTATGATTTTTTTAACATTTCTGTCCCCTCTGTCAAAATTTACGTAACAGCTTTATACCTTTTATGTTCCTAATAATGTAACTCTCAACATCATCATTTCTAAGAAGTCCGACCTGTCTTCTAGATTTAGTTTTTATTAATGTGTTGGCCCTTGTTTTCATTATCTTATATTAACTTTTAGTACACTTCTTTCTTTTTTATTGTATTTAAGCCTTAAATCAATAAAAAGCATAAAAGCGGTGTCATTTGAGATTGGAGGAGCTGTCCAATTTTACTAGCTTCTTTGATGATATGATCTAAAACATAAGCTATTACCACCATTATGGCTATAAGAAAAATTTATTTTTTCTTTTTATGGTGTGGTATGTTTCTTTATTTGGGAATGACTACTAAAAATTCAATATGGTAATGTGGATTGATAAGCTTCATTTTGTAGTATTAAATTTAATTATATAAAAACTAATTTGTCCCATTAGAACTCCAGGGATAACGTAGAGTACTTTTAACTTTGATGTCTGCTGTAACTCTCGATGAAACATAAAAGTTAACAGTTTAAGTAGACCTTTTATTTCTTTAAAGAATTACTACAGCTCAGGAGGTTTTGTGAGCTATTTGTGTAAGCAGGAACAATTCTTAGAATTGGAGGAAACAGATGATTCTGGATAAGAAAACATTCAAGAAATATTGTTCTGCAGTTTATCAAACAAAACTCCTGCCAACACTTTACCTTCTTTCCCTATTTTTCTCTTCAGGTGTACTTGAACACTGGGAAACAGCAATGAGAAATTCATCCAGTCAGGAAGAAGGATCAATCACTTCAGCAAATTGTTCACAGTCTCGTAGCATGGAAAAATGCCCCTTGCAATATCCATTACTTTTGGTGAAATTTGCATACAATTCACCTGTCAAAATAGGGGGCTTCTGTGGAGGAATGGGGAACTTACTCCCTTCACTTCATTCTTTCTAGGCTGTAGAGTTGGATTTTGGATACAAAACTCACTTCTGGATTTGAGGTAGAATGTTACACAAGTTATATAGCATTTCAAAGTAGGATTTAGGTCAGCTTAGTGCTAGGAAACACAGTTTACGTGCCTGAACCCAATCTAAATATTTCTCAAACTTTGGGAGTTTTTGTATTTGCTTAAGATCTGTCTGAATTGGACAGGCACTAATGTAAATTTCCTTCTCAAGCAAAACAGGCAGAGCCAAAAGACAGTGCACCTCCAAAGCTGAAAACTCTGTGAATAGCTACTAATTTTGCCACGGAGACTACTATCTAGCTGATAGTCAAAGTAGTGCACTACTGTCTGAGCATTTCTGCTCATAAAATTCTTATGTTATTTAATATTTTGAGAATAATTTCACAAAAATCACAAAATATTTGTTATACTTGACACAACTCTATATGAACTTTGGGTCTCTTTCTCTGAGTAATTAAAGACCGAGAGGTCTCTGGTGTCCAACAGTTAACAAAAGCTGTCAGGCGGGGCTATGGTATGATAGAAAAGTGGTGGGAAGAATTTCCCTGGGTTTGCTTGCTCTGTTCATTCTCCTCGACTTTGCCATTTGGCCACCACTATCATGAGCAAGGCATTGACTTATATACGTAGGAAAAAAACATTTCTAGGGCAGAATATTCCTATTCTTTTCAGTTGTCTATGAATAGTAATCTTTGAAAATAGCTGCATGCCCAGGAAACTTCCGTGTTTGCATGATTGGAACTATGCTGCTCCAAACTTTGCTTGGATTACCAGTTCTTTTTTATTTTACTTATTAGGCAGTGGATATTTATTTTCTCTTAGGTGCTTAAGTACCTTTGTGCTAACTGTTTACCTGCAGGAAATTCAATTTATGTTTAATCCTTTCTTGAAGAGAGCAATTTACTTACCGTGTCTCAATATGTCCTCTACACAGTGCAGGAGAAAATATTACTTTAAAAATTTTCTTTAAGAAAAAAATAATTTAGACATTTCTAATCAAGTCAAACCAGATCTAAACTGTTCTTTATAGTTATTTAGTGACCTATAGGGAGAAGGAAATCCTACTTGGCAAGCCCTGTGCAAAATGCATGTGTGGTCAATTCAATAAAAAGAATTTAAGCTTGTGAAGTTACGACCAGGCTCTTTTTGTCTATTTCCCAACCTAAGTGGTCTCACTGACTTGCACACTCAGTGTGACTTCTGCTGCTTTTTTGGAATATCATGATGCTAATGTCAGCTTCATCTGCATTAGATCACAGGATTCAGGCATTCCTGTAAGCAGTGCAAGTGTGATAAAGTGGCTGCTCCTCAGCTCCACATCTTCATAAACTGCTCATATGTTCCTGTCTATTCCCAGCAGAGAATATTAGAGCAGCAGTATTGGGAGTGTTAGCACACCAGCATTGCAAAAGTCAGAAAAGCTGCCTGAGTGGCCTTTTTGCTCTGTATTATAATAGGAATCCAGCCTTGAGCAAGACAGCCCAGTAGGAAGTCTTTTTTGAAAGGAGCTCAGATACTTTCTTCGGAAAGAACTGTATGTGTCTTAGGTCTGATTTATCAAGATCTGCCACTCTGTGTGTTGGGTATTTTTGGTTTTGATTTTTGTTGTTGTTGATTTTTTTTTTTAATTAAGAAAACAGTGTTTAGGCATCAACAGTGTCACGAATATAATATTGATGGTTATATATAAATGCCTGAGGTTTATTTGGTTGGCAGTTATGATTCTGTATGTTATCCTTTGATAGATGATCCCACTCTCCAGTCACAAAGTATGCCAAGAGTGTGGCATGCAGGAATTCTCAGTGTTGAGTCTTACTACATTGTCAGATATAGTCACTTCTCTATCATACATGAGAAATTAGTACTTTTTATAATAAAATCCTGACTCCAGCAAATGATGAAAATAATCTCTGTAATTATGATACTACTACTTCCAAGGTGGGAAAAGAAGGGTCAGAAATGATCAAATTCATTCTTATGACTTAATTCTTGTTGAACAAATTGGATTTTTTACAGTAAAATGCATTAGTGAGTGTCAGTTACTGTCTTGGCTCTTTTTGATAAGGTAAGACTAAATGAGAACACATTTGCTCACTCCTAAGATAAATATTTTAGGTTGTCCTAGATTGATGAAAAGAATTGATGGCTTAATCTATTCACAAACCCTTATAAAACATTAGAAAATATATCGAAATATCTGTTCACTAAATTTGAGGCCTTTTAGAGCTGTGCATAAGCTGTAAGAAATCAAAGTTGTCTTGAGACCCTGAAGGTGAACCTCTCAGATCATGTGTGCTGAGATCTGATTTTTATGCCAAGCTGTGCCCAGCCACGTTGCCATTTGAATGCCTATAGGATTAAATTGGTTCTTCCACAGTGAATTTCATGTTTCCATAGTGGGTGCAAACCAACATTTCTGAAACAGTAAAGGTACAAAGGAACTTCAGCAAAGATATCCCTGCTCTGTCCCTACAATTCAGCCACTTTGCTAGCCCTCTGCCCTTAGCGTCCCCCAGGGTTGTCACTTTGTCTCACATGATTCTGCTTTTCTACCACGGTCCCTCATAGGAAATGCCCTGGGAGTCCTGCACCTTTGTAGGCATCTGGAAAGGTGACCTGCTCATTAACTGCCTTTCCTGTACAGCTGTTTTGCTGTACTAATGGAGTTTTTTTAAAGTTTGCTTTTGGGGGACCTCGGAAAAAGACCCTGTTTACTGACCTACTTAAGGTGCTTGCATGCAGCACTGCTGTGGGTGGAGCCTGTGAAAATGTAACCGTGCTAAGTTTAAATTACCTAATTAAATTACCTTAAATTACCTTAAACTTTTAATTTAGGAGCTGTGCATTATCTGAGGTGTGAATTTGTACACACAGCCGGAGTATGTTTGTTTAGGCACTCAGGTGACAGTGGAGGAGAAGGCAGCTGAGGTACCTAGTGATGGAAGACGTGGCTTCAAGGAAAGCAGTGTGAGACTTTCTAATAAGACACTGTCTGTTGTAAGTGTGTGCACTGACAAACGGTGCAGAGCCTGGAGCTATCATCCACGGCCCTGGAAAAGACCCCAGTGCCACAAAGAGGACAGACTTCATCTCATGTGGTTTCACTTGGAGCCACACATTGCTGGCCCATAAGCTCCTCCTGATGGCCACCTACTACTGTTGATTTCATTGTTATTCTTTTTTAATATTTTGTTTAAATAGGGTAGAGGATTCTGACAGACCCCTGTGGAAGGATAGGTCGCTCATTCCTTGGGAAGTGGAGGGAAAGACTGTGAAAGTCTCAGCAGGGAGACCTGTATGTCAAGCCAGAGTCCAAGAGTGCAAGCAGGAATGGCCTGAGGACCAAGAGGATGGAGCAAAGCTTGCTACGTCTCAGAAGATATTTGAAGATACTAAAACCAAGAGTGGGAGCAACACCTCCAAGGCCAATGGAAAAAAGCAACAGTGTAGCCACCTTTTATACCTATTCATTCTTTTCTAGTAACTTTGAACTTTCTGCGCTTAAGAAGTTAACTATTCTAGTTCATATCTCGTGATACCTGGGGTTTTTAAAGTTGCAAAGGCTTCTGATCTTCTTTGAGGATCTCACTGATATGAGTTCCTGTTATTGTGCACTGTGACATGAACATAAGATTTCAAGTGTGGTATATATTATTTCAGCTAAAAATGTTATCATCGGTGGTATTGTCACAAAAATGTAGAAATTTAGGGACAGAATTATATTCCCTGCATGGTTAAACTTCACTGTAAATTAGATATGCACGGATAAGTGGGCCAGACTTGTAAATTTCCAGCATAAGGAGCAAAAGCAAACTGATATGAACATATAGTTAAACTGCTAATCAGATTGAAGCATTTGAAAATATTGACAACTTTTATTCATTTACTTCTGGATTCTATGTTATGAAATTACACTTAAGTGATATTTGATTTACAATGGGCAAAAAAGTCACATCATAAGCTGAAGGAGTGGCAAAGAGCACATACTCTACTTTAAGGGATGCTTGATAGTAGGAGAGCTGTATGATCTTCACTAACTTTATTGCTAGGCTGAACAAAATGAGGCTGGAGATGTAATTTGAGGATCAAAACAACACAGATTCCCTGACCTCACCTAGAGGAGTAGTGAACAAGTGGTAACTGAAAGACCTGTTTCCAAAGCAAGTAATGTATTAAGCATCTGAAATATGTTTGCAAAATTTTGTTTAAAATCTATTACACCCAGCTGTGTCCTATCTGCATTTAAATAAATATAAGAAAAAAAATATTTATAAAGCTTTTACTGGAAGACTGCATGGCAAGGATTCTAAAGTGCTTTCTAATATATGACCTGCCATTTAGAGTGATTGCTTTCCTGTATATGTGTATAACTTTATAAAGGAAAAAGAAAATAAAAATGATGTCTAACCTATATGCTTGAGATACAAGAATACTAAAAACCCAATCTGTGTATGCATAGGTAAGGCCATGGGTTCTCTTCTACTGTAGTTCTTCTGTGGTTTCAAGTGATCTCAGCAAGAATATTTCCTGCTGAGTTATAACTCTGTGAACTGTGATTAAGGATAAGGTGCAGTAGTACATCTTTTAGTCTACAGGAATCAGACAACTGTCAAATATGTACTATGCAAGGTCTAGAGGGTCTTTCTTCTGAAGTTTGCTTTTTGACAACTGCTAGAAGAGTAGTTTCAGACAATAACATTGTAAAGGAATAAATATGCCTTTTGGTGTTTACCTGGGGCTGTTGTATGAATTTTCATAAAGGGAAAGAAAAGCTTTTAGAAATATGCAAAACATACAGAAACAAATACAGCCACTTACTTTTCCCAGTCTGTTATGGTGACTGTGAGAGGAAATAGCCATGTTCCTGTTCTGGTCTATGAGGTGCTGCTCACAGGTAAGGGAGCTGACAGGAATACTCACGTAAGTAAGAACGGGAGAGACACATTTCAAACTCTGTTACTCACTGCTACGGAGTTTTTCATGTCCTACCCTCAGGACCACATTTCTTCTTTAACTGTGTGATTCAAAAGCTATGCACAGGCTATATTTGCTAAAAGGTGACCTTCATGGTATAAAGGGATAGAAAAAACTAAAAAGATCCACCTCTTTGCAGGGGAACTTGTCAGAAGCACGCAGTTCACAAATAAAGGCAAGCAGACTGAAACATGGAGGACCTGGGAAGAAGTAGGTTCAACACTTCCATCCTTTGGGAAGCTAATGTCAATGATTTAAATTATGCTGGCTCAGTGGAGCTCTAAATTTGTTTGGGATGATGGCACTGAATGAGACTCATTATTTTCCTCTACACTTTGACATGGAAAATATTTGGGGCTGGGATTTCGCACATTTACACGATCTGCTATTTATTCATCATCACCCTGGATGTGTCTTGGGCCTTCTTGAGCTACAGAGGCAAGGCTCTGGTCCTCTTGTCTTTTGGGATGTTTAACTCACTGAGATGAAAATGTTATCAAGATGGAAAATGAAGCACTTAATGAAATTAACTCTCTTTTATTTCTCTTCCAGAAAGTATTTAGCTCATTACAAATAGCTGCAGGAAGATTTTATTGTAGATACTTTGAGAAATACGGTTATTGCTTGCAATTTACTGTTTGTTAATTATTTTATCCAGAGTTCTCTAATTAAAAGCTTCTGTCCTTTTCTACTTCTTGTGACTCTGATAAAACAGATAACAATAAAATAAGTTTTAATGAAAAGTATAGAATCCAATAAGTCAAGTGTATTTTACCACTAAAACAATGTGATAAATTCTATCTGAGATAAACATTCACTGTGTTATCATTAGGGTATGCCCAGAAGGACCAAAAAGATGAAACAACACCAGCTGTTTATAGCTGAATTTTCTATTATTAGAAAAAGAATTGTGGTGACCTCAAGGTCACAATAGAATGAAACAACATAAAAAAGTTACAGTTTTGGCTCCTTCAGAGCCTTGAACAAAATGTCCCTTACACTCTTACGGTGTAAACATTTCCCACAGGATCACAGGGATAATCTGCAGTATTGCAACATGGAGAATCCTCATTCTGTCACTTAAATTATCCCTCTCAATAAAATACTGTCACAGGCCAATAAATCATAACGCATTTTCTCATTCTCTTCTTCCCATGCCTCTCCTTTTAATAAGATGTAAACATGTAAGGAGCTGTGAACCTATATAAAGATTCTCTCTAAAGGATCAAGAATCCGGACTTCTTCTTGCTCAACCCTTAATCCAATGTTTAGTGTTTGTTTTCCTCTTGGTTTTTTTTCTGCATTTATGACTAATAGCAAACTCATCAATTACAGTGGCTTAGACAGCACGTAATTCCAGTGGTGGAAATAGAACTGGCAGTAGCTCCTAATATACAAATGCGTGAGTGATTGTAATACGAAAATCCAAAACCTTGCACCATCCATATCTGGTTAAAGCAGACATACATTTTTGTTCTTAATCTGAAGCATGTATTAACTTTCCTTTGAATCAAGGTCCAGCTGAGGTTCTAGTGGTAAATTCCAGAGAGACTACAGAGTGAAAAATAATGGGGAGATTTATGCCTGTTTGAAAGCACCTGCTACCACCTGAGAAAACAACTGGAAAGTTGCCGGTTTTTACCTCTTGATTCATCTAGATGTTTCAGAGCTAGTGTGGTTATGCTCCATGTTGAAGAGATGTTTTGTTTTACACGATTCAAGAATTTCTTTGGGACCTGGATATATTCTATGTTTTAGACTCTCTCTTACCCTATTCTAAGTGTGGATTTCTCTTTATATTTTTCAAAATCAGACCTGCTTGTAAACCATTCTCCCATGAATCCATAGCGTTGTTTTGCTTTGTTTTGTTTTGGATTTTTTTACAGTGAGATGGTATGAAAGCTCAATCAGCAAGCCAAAGTAAATAATTCTACTGGGTCTGACTGGGATGGAGTTAACTTTCTTCATAGTAACCCCTGTGGTGCTGTATTATGGGTTTGTGACTAAGTGTTGAAAACATAACAGTGTTTTGACTATTCCTCAGCAGTACTTGACCTGCATTTTCTCTTTTCCTCACTCTTCCTCTACAGTGACTAGGCTGAGAGTGAGCAAGAGGTAGGGAGTAGGCACAGATATTATGTACAGTTTGGTGTTGTGCTCAGCCATAAAAGCTCAGGGAAAGGAGGAGGAAGAGGGGACATTTGTGATTATGTCATTTGTCTTTCCAAGTAAATGTTATATGTGATCAAGCCCCACTTCCTGGGATGTGGTTAAACAGATATTTATTCAATGAAAAGTATTTTGCTTTCCTTTCCTTGTGTGCACCACTTTTACTTTATCAATTGAACTGTCTTTATCTCAATTCACAAGTTTCCTCAATTTTACTTTTCAGATTCTCTATCCTTGCCCACTTTGGAGGACTGAGCTAGTTGTTGGGTGGTTGCCTAGTTTATGGCTGGGTGCAATCCACCACAATAATACACATAGCATAGGTAACAACCATTAGTGGGCCATTGAAATGTTTCTAATAAATTCAGTTAAAAGAAACGATCGCAAAATTTCCCTTCTAAAATATCTTAAAATACTGAACTCAAAGAACAAAGCAAGTAGAAGATTTTGATGGTAAAGAATTATCTAGATGGAGTTGGTAAGCCTAGATGCAAAACTACAGTCCAGTACTTATCTTGAACTTATATCCTACTGAACTTGTAGACATCTCTGTGATGTTCCCAAAAATTCCCTAGGTGCCTAGGGTGGAATCTCCTCTTACTCTGAGCAACAGAGTTCAACACACCACCTAAATTAGGACTCAGAATTTAAGTGTATCTGCAGAGCTCTAACAGGTGCCTGCTTTGATAGGAAGACACAAAATAAATGTGAAGAAATCCCAAACCAGTTATAGAATCAACCCTTTTCAGACTACATTCTCCTTTGAAAAGCAACGACTTAAGTGCAACGCAAAGGAAGTGATGGGTTTTCATATGTGTTTTCATGAAAATCCTAGAGCAGCTGCACAGGAAATGAGGTACCTCTATTCAAACAATTCTTTGTCCTGAAGGAAGTTTATCCTATGTTTCTCACATAGAGAGAGATAATTGAGGTATAATTTAGCGTGTATTGAGATGTGAGATTTTGAGGTGAATAACATTACTTTTCTCAGTGTTCAGCCAGGAATTTGCTTTTATGTTTTCTTGTCCCTTGCTGGTATTGGTAGTGCTTATCAAATCTCTTATTTATCGTCAGTCATGCTTGATCTATAGTTAAATCTATTCTTAACATATTCTTGAGAGAATTTCCTTTTTCCAGTGCCTGGATACTAAAGAATAAGTTCTTTTTAGGTGCAGTGCTGTCCTGAGATTTACGTCACTGGGATAGTTTGAGTGTGTTTAGAAGACTGGTGAAGCCTTTAGCCCTAGTGTTTGACTCACCTGACA
Organism: Neomorphus geoffroyi; assembly: GCA_033558235.1. Classification (NCBI taxonomy): domain Eukaryota; kingdom Metazoa; phylum Chordata; class Aves; order Cuculiformes; family Neomorphidae; genus Neomorphus; species Neomorphus geoffroyi. Next base: position 25,903,484 of record JAUMJM010000002.1, read on the forward strand.
GGCTGTTTTATGGGAGAACCTGTACATCTCTCTTTCATAGTTGGTTTTCAGGTTCTTTCTAGACTTTGCCTTGAAACGTGGCTTATATGAATGACTTACATGATACATTCACACTTTATTTTTGCTGAGTTCAATACTCAGCTGCTTTATTTTCATGTTGAGGAGCTGCTCTTTATTGTGCTGCTTGATCCCTTTCTCATGGCACATGCATCTACACTGATATTCTGAATATCCTTTGAAGAACTGACAGTGATTTTTTAAAAGTTCTCACTAGTTTTCTGTCCTTGACCATCCTAGTAAAAACTTTTTGCAGATTAACACTACATTTTTTATCTTTTTCAAAATGGGCCCACTGTGCTCAAGTCATACTTATGCAAAATCTGCCGGCCCCTGTCCTGTGAGCAACGTTTCAGGCACTATCTGTGTCACTAAAAGGTACACTTGAATCATCATTCATGCCAAACATTTTTAGGATTGGACAGAGAGTTCTCAATCCCTTGATGCATACAGGATGGCTGAGTCATGATCAGGTTGACTATGCCCATACCATGTAGAGGAGATCCAGTATTCACTGAAAGTATGAACATATATCTGAGACATTTGGTTTAAATTCTGTGAGATAATCTGAAGGCTTTTATTAATTTATGAACTAACCAAATTAAGGTCATCTGCTGTATTGGTTTTACTCTTTTTAGAGTTTAGTCAGGATATTTTGGAAATTAGCAAATATACCTTCATTGGCAAAGGCAGCTATTCATAATTTCAGATAGTTTTTATTTTTTATGTAGTTTTAGATTAATTTTCCTGTTTCATTTAATTGTGTGTTTTGGTCACGACAATGGGAAAGAGGAGAACTACCATGCAGGGAGAAGGCTTGAATTGTAGCTCACAATCAACTATAAAATTCAGATCTTTAGAGAAACAATGAGTTTTCTATTGCTCTGCCATTTGCAGATCTACTTGTTTCATCGAAATCAGCCAGATTATGTTCTTTGATTGTTTGTAATTTTCATTTTAGTTTTCCACATGTTAATTCACTAAATTAAAAATGAATGATAGATTAGGTTAATTAATGGTTAGAAAAATTTTGTGTACTACGTGAATTTTCTGTGTAAGTATTATACTTGCATATTTTAATGCATTTATTTTGTACTAGGGGATTTTTTTGCATTCTTTGGTTATGAAGTGATTTTAATTAATTGTATTTTCTCTTCTATAACACTGAAGATTTCATATATTACATTTGCAATATATTCCCATTTCAATCTTGCCAGTGTCCATCCCTATCTACAAACTTTACCATGTCCACTTTCTGAAGGAATGGACTTTGATTTACCATTATAATTGATAGTCATCCCCTGCACCTGCTTTTCCCTTCTTGTTATTTTTAATATCAGAAATTTAAAGGAACTTGAATTCCACTGCGTAATCAAGGCTTTTTAAGAAATGTGGGATTCAAGCTTGATTTCTCCTTCCTGCTAATGTAACTACAACCTAAAAGAAAAATGCAATATACTGCAAAATACTACTGTACAGAAAACACTCTGTTAGGAAACTAAACATTATAGCGCATACTTTGCAAAATTTGTGTATCCTAAAGACAGCATGATGTTGTTAAACTGGTTTTAAAAAGCAAACAGTAGCTTTGGTAAGATCATCCAGGTCCTTTGAGCTGCGGAGCTGAATACATTAATCTAGGAATTTTGCTTTATTTTTTCTGATAACTGTGAAATAAAGAGTTCCGAAGTATTGCAGTGTTTCCTCAGGGTTAAAGTAGAAATGACAGATTGTGAATTAATCCTCATCCAGAAAAAACAGCCCAGTGGCCCACAGTCGGGTGGAGAAGAAGAAAAAGAAAAAACTCAGCTTTCAACTTTTCTTGCTATCTAGAAGGTCAGAGTTTCTAAATTTTAATATCATGTTTGTCTTATTCCCAAATTAGAATTTCATACAGCCTTTTTCCTAGTTCTGGAAACTGTTTAAGATGAAATAAATTAAAATTGTAAAAAATAATAATGACAATTTAAAGAATCTCTTTTATTCTCCAAACTGAGCTTTCCAACAATGGTGTTCTTGAACGTAAAATATTAACATCAGTAGTGGGATTATTATCCAGATTAGAAAAGTCTGTAAAAGTAATTTCACAATTAAACTGAGCACCAGCTAGCACTCCCTCAGAGAGTAACTATAAATCTATATATAGACAGGGATTTATTATAATCAACTTGGAAATCCTTTAGTTTGTCTCTCTCAAATACTGTTGTCACAACCAGAAATAATAAGATGACTATGGAGAATTTGTAACCTTTATCTTTTTCTATTTTCATCCAAGATCACTATGAATCAAGAAAATGATTGACGGGGCAGAGCCAGACGGGATGTACTGGAGGTGGAGAAAGGACAACTATCTCCTGAAAAGTGAATGTCCATAAATGTCTGTCTGGTGAAAGTAGTTTAAAGGAACATTTTCAAATTATACTTGGCCTGACATTTAAAATACATAACATAAATGTCTTATTAAGCATAAACCACTAGAAACAGCTAATTTGTTTGGGGTTTTTTGTTTGTGGTTGGTTATACTTAAATATGGAATGCTATGTTAATGTTCAAATAGGGAAATACTGTACACTATTTCCATTAAACCTTGATTTGAAGGAAATTAATTTCAAGTACAGATCCTCTATTCATATCTAGAAGATAGGAAATATAACACTAACCTTACTATAAAATGCTTTGTGATTAGATGATTAAAGGAACAAGCCAGGATTAAAATCAAACATTTCCTGCAACAGGGCCTCTAGCAAATATGACAGGAGCAAAGGGACTGGAAAGTAATGTAGAATAGAAACATCAGTAAAGGCAAAAAGTCTGAAAAACAATACACACAAGAAAGACCTTTAAAAATTTCCCTGAAGACTTAAAAATCTTCCTGGCTGTTTCGATGCATGCATTATGAATGTTGAGTGGAGCAAGAATTATTGTGGTGCTTGAGAACTAGGTAGAGGCTGCAGAATTCATCTGTGGGGAAAAGGCTGTGCTTTTGGGGGAGGCAATGATGGAGGGAGTTGACAGGGGGAAGGTGTTTCTTATTACCCAGAGAGCAAGCTGCTGTCCCATGTCCAGCAAGGGCAGCCGCTGTGATCCTGCTGAGTACTGTCTCCTGTTTGCTTTTTAGGGACTTTGTGCCTGAGAAGCATTCCTAACTGTGCCAAACAGATGACAAGTACACCTAAGGGTTATGCAGTAGGTTGTGCTATGAAAAAAGTTCGAGTGTTCTTCTGGGAAGGAAGTTGTACAGCTTGTGTAACTAGAAAAATAAGCCAGTTATAAGTTCTTTGGCACTCTTAATTCCAGAAGATTGTTTCGTCACACAATTAGCAGTTACTTTACAGTCTGCTGCAAAATCAGTGATTTTATTTAAATTTTTTGCTGTTAAATATGAATAATTTCTCTATGTCATTAGGGAAAACCCAGTGACAACAAAGTAACGTCTTATGTATCTCTCTGCTGAAGTGGCTATTACATGAAAAAAATTCAATTAAACAAAGTCATTGCACCTGCAAAGCCAACTACCTGACTCTTTTTTCCTTTGGCAGACTAAAAAGCAGGTATTCAGAGTTTTCTTGTTCTCTATTATGGACTACATGGTTTCAAACAGGAAAATTAGTTTCATTAGTGGTGACAGTTCTGGCCAGGAAGATAAACCCTTTCCTGGTAAATACGCTTGGGATAATATACTGGCACATTAGTGTCAGGAAAGCCAGTGGCATCAACAGCACAAGGAACAAATATATTATAACCTTTCTCCTGAGAGGATCTCTCTGGAAAGATGCAGCTGGACAATTTAAAAATCAAAAATGTCAGTTTATCCCTTTCTGACTCTTTGTCTCCCTCCTTTTCCAAAATCCTTCTCTACCACCTATCTTTTACTCTTTTTGAACAGATTAAAATGGCATAAGAAGGATTTCTGGCTTCTTTTTACTCTGATTGAAATCAGGACTGTTTTTTTCTTGGCTCTGAAAGCTTAAAAAACAAAGAAACAATCAAAACCCCTCCCATGTTTGCCCAAAGCAATCTTTTCCTTTTCCCTTTCTGTGCTGCTGTTTGAGAGACTTTCCTGTTGCACCTTGAATAACATGTGTGACTTCTATGAGGAAAATGAAATAAAATTATACAAGACAACACCACATTGAAATGATAAGTAGCCTTGAAAACTTCTAACTCAGAAGAAATGCTTATAAAGGCCTCAATAAAAGTTAATGCTCCTGGTGTTTGGTTCTGATGGAAAAAAATGTAAAATGTCAGCCATGTAATAAATGCACTAAAGGGTGAATGCCACATTTAAATAAATAAAACCTTATGTCTGAAGAGCACGAACGCTAAAATCCATGAGTACGTAATAAGAATGTATTAACCTGAAGGGCCTCATCTGCTCTTGCTCAGAGGATTGTGAAACAGGAGTACATCTGAAGAACTGGAGGGAATTACACATGCATGAAATAATAAAGATTAAGTGAAAAGACTATTAGGAGCCACAAGTCACTTGGACGCCAGGAACTGATAACTTTTTGTGCCTCTGCATAATACTTATTTCCTTATCTTGTGTTGTGTTTAAACATATGCAGAGGGACATTTTTTCAGTGTTTTTCATACCACTGAAAACATCTAGGCTTTCATTAAAGCTATAACTTTGCTAAGGTATGTGCAGTCTGCTGACAACAAAGAAAATACCATAGTACGCATTAAAAGTTTGTATGGCTACTTTGCATAGCAAGACCACAATCTGATTTCAGAAATCACTTTGTGATTAGCAGTTGTAAAGTTCCTAAATTTAGACTGATGCATAATCTAACAGCATGATGAAGATGAATATCACATGTATATTTTGAGACTGTATTTCAAGATTTGACATTTGAGACTGTCCTTTGATACTCAGCACACTGCATGTTGCTGCCTGTTAACCAATACAAATGTTGCCCTGCTGCTGTACAATCTCATCGACATGTAGTAGTTTGAGAGCAGATATTAGTTTTTTTCTCTGCCTGTTGACTTATATTCATTTACTCTTCCCACTATAAATGGCACTTAAGGCAAAACCCAAGGCATGAGGATAACATGAGTAACAGAGGTGTATTTCCCAGTCTCATAGAGGAAATCATGCTTCCTTCCTCTTTGGTCAAAGAAAATGCTGCTTGCTGGCATAGCTAGGTGTCCAGTAGATGTCAGATGGCTGAGGTGCACAGCTGTACTCCAGGAAATATCCTCCACTTGTTTCAAACCTAGAGACTTCCTCTTTTGTTCAGGTTTTTGGGAACCTGCAGAAAGACTTCCAGTGTTCACTCAGCCCTTAGAAAGGGCTTCTGTCGCAGCTTTGCCCTTCAGCACCGAGAGTGGCCCTTGTCTTTAATATTACTGCAAGGTATGGAGTGAGTAATGGACTTCTAGTGTAATTTATTTCTGGAATAAAGCCTGCTGCAAGTATTCGCAAATGCTGTTTTCCCCTATGAGTCACCTGATCGCTGTATGTGGGGTGACTTTCTCTCCCTCCCTCTTACTCCTGGCTTCTCTCTCTTCTCCACCAAACCATTGAAAACTAAGCCTTTAGGGAAATAGTGTGGTAATGGTTCTTTTGAGAAAAATCAGAGACTGTAGTTGTGTGGAATGCAAGCAAATGCACTCACATAGTGAGTGAACTCACATCTCACAGTATCACAGTATCATAAGACCTCTGAGATCATCGAGTCCAACCTATGACCCAACCTACACCTACTCCTACTTGTCAACTACACCATGTCACGTGTGAACACATAGTGACATTAAAGTTTTTGAATTGTTTGTGTTTTACCAAATATTCAGGAATAAAGCAGTTATGTACAATAGAAAGCAGAGAAAGAGCATGACTCTTGGGTTTTTACAGCTTGTGTTTGGGTACCACCTTGGCTGCTTTTCCCTGAGAGGCAAGCGGTTATTTACCTGGCCTGTGTGCTCCATCAGGTGTTTCTGCTTTTCTGAGTGAAAGAAACTTGCAGAGAGTACTCTGCCACCTACTCTCCCATCCTCTCCTCTCCTAAATTTCTAACCCGAGCTTTATGGATTTGTTGACTTTCAACCTGTTGATATGACAGTGAAGCTCATAAGGTGGAGATTTATTGTATTACAATGTGATTTGTCGGTGTGTGATTTTTCTTTCTATCAGTAGGTTACTTTATTGAGATCATAAAATGAAAATCAGTTTTTCATTTCGACCTCCCACTTGTTCCCCCTTAATTTATTGAAACAATTCTGCAAAGAGTAAAAGAGATTCATTTCCAGTGTTTTTAAAATAGGAGAACAGTTCTAAGGATGAGAAAAAGTGTTTTACAATAGAGATGAAAGGAAAGTTGAGAAAATGGAAAATTGAATGCCCTCAAAGTTTTTTATTGAGTATGTTCAACTTTGATGAATCTCAAAGGCATTGCTATGTGTTTTAAGTTGGCAGATAAAAAATTTTGAGGGATGAAACAAAAGATAAAGTAGTAGTATTTACTTTATTCCTTTCTGATCTGTTGATGAGAGAAACTTACAATGGATGTCATTAAGAACTGGACATTATCCATTCACAGTAATTAAATCAACCGCAGTCTTTATCTGATATCTTAGGCTTGGTAATAACAGGAAGACTGAAATGAAAATAAAAGCTTAATACTGCTATTTTATGCCTAAATGAAGAGATTAAACTGCAGCTAGGAATTTCATCTGATTACGTGACCATTACATAAGCAATTAACTATGCAAATATGCTACTGTTTAGTCACCTCATTTGTAATATAAAAAGTTCCCATAGTGGTCATCTTTCTGATGTTTCTATATTGACTTCTATTGCTAGGTGGCACGTCAGTGGTCTAAAAAGGACAATGTAACTGGAAACAATTTGGGTCCAAGGGCTATCATTTTACTGTGTTTACATGATGCCTAATGCAATGATGCAGTTATTTTGACTAGAGTTGCAGATATAACTATCATAATGACTATTCAAAAGAGAGATCTATCCTCTTCAGTGTGTTTGTACAATCTAAATGACAGGAAGTGCACTGGGGAACCAAAAAAGTATTTCAGTTTTTGGAAGTTAAATTAAAGAATTCTTCTGGTTACAAGGTGAAGCGAAAAAGGAAAACTCAGATGGCCAATGAAGCTGTTGTTAGAAAAATATCTCCAGTAGATTTTGAAAAGAAAACATTTCTGAAACTGTAGCCAGATGGAAAGAGCTGCATGATGCTGATATCTGCAGGACTGGAAGAAACAGATGGTCAGCAACTTAAAAGGTTGATTATGTTCAAATATAGACAAGACAGAAAGAAAAAGAATGAGAATTCAGTGGACAAAGAACCCTTGATTATCATAAGTTTCCAACTTATTTGAAGTGTGTTAACTATCTGAAAGCACTTCCACTCAAACTAAAAGCTTTCACGAAAGGACCCAAAGCTCACTGGACACCAAAGATGAATTGAAAGCTGAGCTGCTGCTCGTAAAACTGTGCATTTATAAATGAAGATGAAAAGTTAAAACAGAATCTTAATGGGATCATACCTTAGAGACAGATGAAAATCTATTAACTGTAGGTGGCCTGACCCTAGAGAAGGAAAATATGATAGAATGAATGCATAGGACTCCTTAAGAGCTAATGAAAATACCGAAAAATTTCTGTTAGGAGAACAAGTATCTGGATAGTCACAAACATAAGTGACACAAACATTATGAATGATCTCACACTCTAGTAAGGATGGAAAAGAAGGAGCACAGAAAAGAAGAAGAAATAGTTGTAGTTTGTACGAGTTACATGACAAATTCAATATGTGTAATGTACAATACCTATAAAAATATGTGTCTAGGAACAGAATATGTGGCCTTTTATTTACTTGTGCAGATCTGATAACTATAAGATCTCAGAAGCAAGGAAGTATATGAAGTCTGCCACAAAAAAACAAAAAAGAGACTAACCCTATAGCTTGGTAACCAAGAGCGCGAGGAGAGAGATAAAGAGTTGGTTATGAACATGTTCTAACCCGTCACATTGAGACAAGGCTTAACTCAATATGAAAGTAAAAGCAATGGAGATCCTCAACAGCCATTCAGAAAATGATCTGCAGAATTGCTTTGAGCGTTGACAGCATCGTATGCAGCTGTGTGTCAACTCAGAAGGGAATTATTTTGAAGGTGTGCATAGTTGATTTTCTTAATTTGTTAAATAAAGTGATAGATAAAGTCTCAGGGAAGGGGGTGGGGGCAGCGCAGTGGGGAGTCAGAACTCATATACCAAAGATGAAAAGTGAATAGGTAATTGAATCTAGGGCATTAAATCTGGGCGTGGCTTTGGTATAAGCCATAGAAATATTTTGAAAAAGTCCTGGGTATTTTGTTTAAGTCATTTATATGGATGGCATCCATGGTCAGGCAACTGAGAAGGAAGATATTAACTCAGAGAATAGTAGTGGAAACACAGCCAAACAAGTATGAACAATTTTGATGTTTTAGACAGCCACCAGGAGCTTCACCAGCAGCTTTGAAGGCCAAATTACAACTATAAAGATGAATCACAATCACTAGACTAAATTCTAAATTGTCAAGTCACTGACTTTCAAAGTCATCTCTGGCTGTTCTTGAAAAGTCTGAAGTTGATATATAGACCATGAGGAGTTGCTCACTGCACACCTTTTCTTAAGCAGAAGTTGAGATCATCATAGATTCTTCCATCATCAGAACCTGAAGAACAAATACCACAAGGACTGAGAGAAAACTCTTGCACTGATTTGATCACAGAATCATAAAATCATAGAATGGTTTGGGTTGGAAGGAACCTTAAAAATCATCCATTTCCAGCCCCCCTGCCATAGGCAAGAACACCTTCCACCAAATTAAGTTGCTCAAAGCCTCATCCAGGCAGGCCATGATTTAGGCTGATTCCTTTCTCAATGTATTCCAGCTTGCAGAGTTCCAAACCAAATCTCTTTCTGCTGGATTTGTCACCTGCAGTGAGCTCACCTCAAAGTATTGCAGCAGGGCTCACTGACGGGCAGAGCAGTCATCAGGAAAACTACTTTGGGTGTACATAACAGAATGGTATACCTTGTGACCCTTAAAATTTTTATCAGGTAAATGGAACTCTAAGGATGCAAGGAAGATGTAGGAATCAGCTGCTCTCAGTGTAACTTAAATCATTGTTATTTAGACTATGATACCATATTGAAGCATCAGTTGTGGGGTATAAGTTCCAATGAACTCACAATAGATCTACAAACAGTGAAAATTAGTAGACAATGACTTTTTCAGACAAAAGGTGTTTGTGCTTTTTCCTCCTGCTCTGATTTGTTTGGGTGAGATGTTCTAATATTTTTGTGAAGTTGGGCTTTATTGTCATATGAATAAAGCAAACAAAAAGGAGATTGAAATTTACTGGGCAGACACATAGTATTTCTGTACATATCGCCCTCAATCACTCACAAATATCTACAGGCAAAAGTAAAAATTTGTACAAAAAAAAGGGAAGAACAAAAAGATTTGCCACGGTGAAAATAATATCACAGGCTTAGATCTGCTGCAGAATGTCCACCCTGTTCATAGTTTGACAGGCTACTGATCTATGGTAAAGCATGGTCATATAAGGAGTTGGCTCTTCTTTTGCAGTCAGATCTCATAGACTAATTGATCTGTAAGGATAAAAAGGTGGAAAATTTAGATAATTCAGTCAGATATTCTCCATCCCATTTGACAGAAATCAACACCCAACAACACCATCTACTCACAACATCCTCAGCCAAAACCACTGCCCTTTCCAAATTCATATACAGGTTGTTTAAAATGCTTATTTACTTTAATTATTTTGTAGTCTACAAGATCTGTTAAACTGTGGTGTAATTTTCTCAATTTCAATGTTAATTACGGTTTTCAAATCTCTATTAAGTAACCTACCATCCTGCTGGTGCATTACTAAGCTAGCAATTTTTTGTTTCCACCTTTGGTGCCTAGAAAAATTGAGACTTCATTCGCATTTACACTCATACCAGTCCATCATATATCTTTTTTATGTAAAGAAGATCTATAATGTGTGTTTTCTATGCAAGTGATTCTTCTGTGAAGTCCTTATCCTCATGCATTCAAACCACAATGCTTTGAACTTATCAGAGTACTGTTTTTCTTTCTCAAGATTTACCTTGCAGACTGACTCACACTTTTAAATTAAAAAAAGTCACAAAATCTATTATCAAGGCCATTTCCAAAGCAATTACACTGCTGCTAAAATTCGTACAAAATTGGTAATGGTTAAGTGTTAAATTTTACAATAAATTTTGTCCTGACAGTTGTTAAGCCTGGTTCTCTTAATTCTCAGGTTGTTATCGCTTTTTCATGGGAACATCTACATTGCTAGTGTGTCCTTGTATTACTGTGTATTTTTATTTGGTTCATGCTAATCGTGGAGTCTCACCAAAGAAAAGCTGGTGTTTTGTCCAATGCTATTTTTAATGTCCAGTAAGTCATCTTTAATTTGGGGGGTTTTTTTGAAGGTTTATTTATAAACATTCACACTGAATCCTTCAAACATGAGTGTTTCCAAATTGTCCGGTCAGAACAGTGTTTTCCCCCTCATTCTTTGAATCTCTCAACTGTGGCCACAGAACAGTATAAATTTAGATATGTTTTGTATCGCAGGTTGTCTGATCTACCTGGAGCAGGCTGTATCTGAAGCTTCTGTGAATGGTACAAGAGAAACATCAAAGTTGAGTTAATGAAAATGATACACAGCTTCTGTTAATTATCTGAGTTTGAGAAAATATTTATTCAATTTTCCCTATCTGAAGAAGAGAGGGATTCCTTCCTATCATAGGTCAGCACATCACAAGAAGTTTATACTCACCTGGCACCTTTTAATCTTATCAGCCAATTTCAACAAGAATTGGCAGAAGAGTCAGGAACCTTGATAACTTACAAATGCTGTAGTTCAGAAGGAGAGAGAAAACAGAATCCTTACGGAAGCTTGCTCCTGAGACACGAAACCAGAGGAAAATGAGATTGCTTTTTGAACTACTTGATAATTAACAGAAGAATGCATCAGAGACAGAATAGTTAAACTGAGTCAATTCACTTTAACCTATTCATGGCAAAATCAGTCATTTTTTGTTGTGATGTTTAAAACCAGCTGCTGTGGCAGCATTATTCTGATGTGAATGAAGGTTAGTGTTAATTTTTATGAAACGTGAGTGTTATAATACTTCAATGGTCGTACGTTGTAGAAAAAATATTAGAAAATGTTTAGAAAAATCTGTGTAGAGGTTTTTTTTGTGGTTTTTGGTTTGGTTTGGGGTTTTTTAAATTCATGTCAGAAAACTAAACGAGCATTGTGTTAAATTAACCTGTGGCACAGTTTTAATATGCTAAAAATATCAAACCTGAGTGTATTGAAATAGCCTCCAGGCATCACAACACTTTTTAATGAATAAAGTTTAAATATATATATATATATATATTGTCAATGAAATGATAATAATTTCCACACTATAGCATAGAAATATGTTTATAAAAAGTGGACAGTCCAAAGATTCAGAAATTGAGATATTTTGGGGAAAAACTGCCATTTTGGGAAAAATTGCCATTTTTCTGATTAAATTAGCTTTTTGTTGTAAACAGGTTCTGGGGAAACTTCCATTTTTCATTTGTTTCTTTCAATTTTTGTCATAAAATAAAAATGTCAACTTATACTTTTAAGTTTAGAGAACTATCCTTAGCTCCATCCTGCAGAAAGAACATTACTTCATCAATTTATAGGAAAAGCTGTTACACTATCTTTCATCAACCCAAATTCCCATTTTTGCCTGCCTGCCTGCTTTTTCACTTCAGAAGCGTCAATATTCCAGCATAAGAATGCTCCAGGGAGGGTGGAAATAGATGTTCTTTAAGGTTCCTTCCAACCCAAACCATTCCATGATTTTATGTTTCACTCAGTTGTGGATGGGCTCCCTATTGATTCCTTACGTATACGGAGCTAAAGAAAATATAAATTTTGAATTTTATCAAGTAACATTTGGATATAAAAATTAAACTGTGGTCCTTGATTTATAGAGTCCTTTTGGTGTGGAGTGGAGTAAAGTGGCGTGGTTGTAGTCCTTCCTCAAAGATGCTTGTTAATTTCTTCTGTGAGTGGTAGGTTTTTCTTTTCAGTTTTCCTTTTGTCAGACATTGTACGACTGCTGACACTTCTCCCTTTTTCAGTGTCCTCTTTGTCTAATTCCCTTTGTTATCCAGGGCTTTTTTGCTTTTCTTTGCTATTTACTTACTTCCTCAATTAATTCTTCCAGTTGAACTAACTCTCTACTAAAGTGCAAATACAAAATCATATTGCTTTCAAATCTAGGAGTTTCTTTGCAGTGAATGTAACCTTTATCTGTTATCACTTGCTCTTTGTGCAATGCATCAATAAAATTAGAAATTGCAAGATTAGCCTTCACATTGTTTATAAAGATGCAGCAAAAAACTGCATAGTCTTTAAAAACTCAATTTTCTGGGGTTTGGGGCTTTGTTATACTGAGCATATATTTTCTCTTTTGTATTTTCTTTGACCTTGTCTTTAATGATCTTAGCAGCCATGTTGCTCTTCTTGATCATTTCTTGATCACCACTGGCAAATATGATTTTTCCCTGCCTCTTCTTCATTGATCAAAAAGAAGTATGGGCAAAAGACAGCTGCTAGTGTTACTGAGATGCTAAAATCATGGCTTCCATTCAAGGATCGAAGGCAAAAACATTGGAGGGGAAATAAAAGTAGCTTTTATTAGGAAAAAAAGTCCTGATGTTCAAAACATAAGGCACCGGAACTGATCTCCTGAAGTGCAGATCAGGAGTACAGAGTGCATTGAAGTTCTGTAGCAAGTACTGAAGCATCTTGGAAATCCTGAAGTTTAGGTATTGTATTTGAAAATGCAAGTTTGTCCTTTGATTGTATTTCAGTTATCTAAAACATTATATTTTCACTTCTTTCCATATGACTTTAAGGGTAAAAGGGCTGTTTTATGACATGTTCTCCAAGTTATCAATGGACAAGCAAAGATCTACTTTAAGCATTGGCTTTCTAAATTTAGGCATTGGATTTAAATAATTTAAATAAAAGGACAACTTTTAACAAAACATAAAAATGGTAAATTCAGAAAAGAAAGCAAAGTTGTTCGCGTTTTTGGTTAAGTTTTGGTCCACTTTTTATTTGCATAAAAATCAGTATTGGAATGCATATGTCCCTATCTCTTTTCACTGCTATACTGCAGATAAGATTTGCTGATATTACTTTCTTCTAATTACTCTGAATGTACTGTTCGAATCTCTGCCTTAATTCACAGATTAGTGTGTAATGGATTTGGTAATCAAATGTTTCATTGCTGTATGTTCCTACTATTTCTCATGTAACGTTGATCTACATGTACATTGTAATAATTTATTGTAATATGGGTAGGAGGTAACTATCTCTATTCACAGTTTACTCAGATTACTCAAGCAAATATTTGATGGGAGACTAAGTAATGAAAAAGAATGATCTAGCACACAGGAACAGCTGGGTAATGGTTGGTTTTCAGCATAAACAAAATCCAAACTCAAGTAACTCTGAGGGATTTATTAGATGATGCTGTGTCATGCAGGACTGTGATCATCGCAAGTCTTATCCCCAGGTTTGTTTTCTTACCAACTTCATTGGAAAGCTGGCTCCCTGTGCTTCAGAGATAGATACTTTGTATTGACTCTTATAGCAGCTTTCATGGAGCAGAGGAAAGAGATAGTCACTTCTGTGCTTTCTGTGCATTAAAACTAAATAGATTTTCTCTAAATTTGCGGATATTATTACTTGGGAGAAAAGGATTAATACTCTTGAAGTGCAAATAAATCCATTATTCCAAAGCTGCAAATATTAACCCCAGTCAGAAAGAATACCTTGGAGCCTACCCATGAACCTCTCTGATCTAACGGCACTGACGCATTTAATACTAATAATCATGCAAACGTTAAATTGGTTATTTTAAGCTTTTTCCCTGGATGTGCCTATTTCTTAGGATTGGGATGGGTCTCATTTACTCTCTAATATATGTAGCTTCACATATTATTTGTCAGGAGACTTTGATTGTAAACTCCATAAGTTATTAGTGTTCTTTAGTGCTTTTCTACAAGTGTAGTCTTCCATAAACATCCATATTGATATGTCTAATTAATTTCTTTGTCACGGTCTCTCACTTTTCCTAGAGTATATTCTAGGGCATCCAGCATACTCCCGAGGACAACTTTTTTTTACCTCCAAGTAACAATCACCTGCTTGCGTATCAGGAATTCAAATAGTTTTGAAAATTGCAAATATGGCTCACCAGCTTCTTATCAATCATAGATTCTTCATGCTTCTTTTTCTTGCTGATTAAACAGAGGATATTAATTTCATTTTTACCTGGAGGACAGTACTACACTTCTGTGGTTTAGTCTCACTGTCAGGTTCCTCTGAATGTTAAAAACACAAACAATTTCACAAATTGTGTTTGAGTGTCCTCCTCTTTTGCTTATCTGTTCCCTGCGTGTATAGAGTGAGTTTTGTTTGTCCTATTGCTAGAGTTTTAGCTTCACATTTCAACAAATAACATTTATTTTCATGAGTTGCCTTTAGGAATCAGATAGCAGTCATCAGCTCTTGGAGCCAAAGAGACCAGAAGATGTTTGCTTCCATTTAAGGCCGAGCACTGGCATTTCCAAGTGAGTCTTAGTATTTGATTAGGACAGTGTAACACAAACCTCTGTCAGGTGACGGTGTGCTTTAGTAATGATGCTGGGTCCTTGGTCTTTTTTCTGAGTATTATCTTCACTAACAGATTTCGAGGCTTAGTGAGCCACCTAGGAGAAAAAGCAGCTAAGCAAACAAACAAACATTTTTGTGCTATGTGTGCACATGTATTCCTGATGCCATATATTAGCATACTTGTTTTGTTGGAATAAATCTGTATAATCTTGCTCACAGTATTCAGCAAAGAGCTAGAATTCCTCCTTCAAAATAAGAAAAGTGCCTGACAGAAGCAGTGAGTGAGATGATGTCCATTAAACAGAAACTATTCCATTTTTTCTCTTAAAGCAAAGCTGATTGAGCATAGTTTGTAAGAAGTATGTATCTTGCACAGCAGCCAAACTTTTTTTATCTGCACAATTAATGAAACTTATATTTAAGTTTGCATTCAGAGAAAAACTTAGATGAAGTTCAAGTTCAGATCAATTAATTTCAAGGACACATTTGGAGTGACTGGCAAATAAGCAAACAAAAACTTCTAAGAAAAAGTCCTGGAGGGAAGGTCTGGCACCTTCCTCCCTTCTGTGAAAGCCTTGGGGTAAGATTTGATAAAGATTGGAGCTAGGATGATTTACAGTTGTACATCAACATAATATGTTAACTAAACATGGGACAAAGCACTGTTAACACTGATGGAATAAAATGAGTGAACATCCATGTCCCGCCATTTTTTCATTATTTTATAATGTAATCAATGAAGAATTCTTTCTTTAGAAAAAAATGCATTGTGTTCAAGAATATCTTCTTTCCTCTGATAGAAGCCTTTTTTCCTTAAGCTGTGGTGCTTTCTGGATGTATTCTTCAATCTCAAAGAGTGAATTTTATGTATTTGTAGAGCCACACTGTTCCCAACATTAAGCATTGCTTTCATTTTTACTATAAAATATGAACATTGTGGAATTTAATTCTTAGTCCCTTAATAATTTATACATCACATATATGGGCATATTTTATTTCCTGTAGCTATGTAGGCTCTTCCGATCTTCTGTGCTATTACTAGGAATAATACAACTCCAATTACAGGGAAGCAGAGATGAAAGTTGATGCTACAGTGTACTTAAAATTTGGAGATATTGTAAGATGTTCTTGATATTTCATAGAATCATAGAATGGTAGGAGTTGGAATGGACCTTAAAGATCATCTAGTTCCAACCCCCCTGCCACTGGCAGAGACAACTTGCACCAGACCAGGTTGCTCAAAATCTCATCTAACCTGGCTTTGAAAACTTTGAGGGAGGGAACACCCACAACTTCCCTTCTCTGCCTCATTTCCTACATCTGGGGACTGAATGCTCTTGCGGTCTATGAAAACCATCCTTAAATATTTGCCAGCTCTGTTCTGCTCCCTTGTCCCTTGTCCCTGAGGACCATTTCCTACTGACTAACTCCTTGAAGAGCTGGAAGATTGATTTCCTAAAATTTAGGGTTCTTACTATATTCCTCATCTGTTCCATATCCCTCAGGCCCTTGAACTTCACCAGTGTGTGATGACTGCAGCCCAGGCTGCTTCCAATCTTGATATCACTGACGAGCTCATTTGCATTGGTGACTATTAGGTCCAGTATTGCATCCCCTTGGGTAGGGATATCTATTTTCTGGGTTAAGAAGTTATCTTCTATGACTCTAGTCGTCTCCTGGATTGTCCACAGCTTGCTGTGTTATTTTTCCAGCAGATGTCAGAGTGGTTGGAGTCGCCCACTTGGACAAGAGCTTGCAACATTTACAAGCGTCCTTTTTCTCAATGGCACCTACTGTACACGTCAGCCCTGATCCACACCTGGTGAGGTAAATTAGCCAAAGGACCTCAATTTCCTTGAGATTTCCTGGGTTTTGGATCAGGTTGCTGTACATGCAGCTCTGTGTACATGTGTACTGATTTTAATCTGGCACCCATATGTGATTTTAATCTATTACTCACATTTGAAAGTAAAAAAAAAAGTGTCTTTCTCTTTTAAGAAAGATTGTCATAAGCAGTATTCCACCCTTCACAATCTCATTTTTATCAGGATTTTTATCAGGATTACTGGTAAAATCCTTGTGAGAGATTAACAGAGTAAAGCTGCCCTAGACCTGTACCTTTATTCTCTTTCAAAAGATGCCTAACTTGTTCATTTAGTTTTAAAAGCAGTTTGAACAATCCTATTACTTAATCTATTATTGGAACTGTGTGAAAGGGCTTTTAGATAAAGCCATACAAAAGCATATTTTAATGCTCAGAATTTTTAGAAAGAAAATATCTTTTGAGACTCTTGCTTGATATATGTCCAAAATAGACAGTAAAATAGTTTATATTGGTAAAGAGAATGATAATACTGCATGTGACAAAAGCAGATGTAAGCAAGCTCACCCAGCTTTTGGGGCTTACTTGAGGTATAGCACTCAAAATAGGTGGTGTGAGGAAAAAAGGTATGGGTTTTAGGAACAGTAGCAGGAAAGAAGGTCTGAACTTTATGGGACACCCTATGTTACAGAAACAGAGAGTAAAAAGTAACAGGGCTCTGTGAAGGTTGAAGTGATGCTGGAGACACTACAGGGAAGGTGTGAGTTCTTTTCTCTATTCTTGCTTGTTTAAAGAGTTTAAGTATTGTTGCAATTCGCCTTAATCACAAAAGTTGAGAAGGCAACACTGAGAGTGGTATTCTTTTTTATCACAACACTAAAATGTATGTGTTAGAAAAGAAATGACAGTAAGCAACACTGTTCACAAGAATTTCAAAATAAATTGAACATTCACTGTTACAGATAATGAAACAAACCTATTTTAAATTCAAAACATCTCATGCTTGTATAAGAGTGCTATTATTTTCTCCTTTAAAAGTGACAGAGCAGGTCAGTCTGAGTTCAGAGTGGCCTCAATCTCTTTGTATACTGAAATACTGATAGACACGGAAGAATGAAGATCCAAAATATTACCCTAATCCTCCTCATCTTTCCTCTCTGAAAAAAAAGTCCATGTTTAAATTTGATGGTTTCCTCTCAGAGGAACATTTTTCTGTAATTTGCTGAACTCTAGAACAGCATCCTTAACAGGCATCCTCCTGTTTGTGGTGAGTATTCTTTCTCGTGGTCTGTTTCATTTTCTTATAAACTCAACATGTTCTGGGGTTTTTTGTTTGTTTGTTATTGGTTTTTGTTGTTGTTGTTTTTTTTTTTTTTTCCAGGCAGTTTTGTTTTGCTAATGCTGTGGTTATGGCAGAAACAGATATTTAAAAATGACTCTCTCATAGCCTCAGGATTGTGAAACATCATCACACAGAGGATGACACAAAGATGACCACCACCCTCTTAAGTTCAATGTGTGAATGACTCTAGTGCAGCTCATTGTGGGATTCCCCTGGGGCTGCTATTACTGCCCTGGAGGCACAGATATCTAGAGTGGTCTGGAATACACAGCCTTTTTCAGCCCTCAGGAATTATGCGCTAACTCTAGTTTATTCTCCAATTTTATAGTAAGTGTTCTGTGGCTTTTATGAATGTAGGAATTTGAGTTGTGAATTCCAGAAGACTGTAGCTGCTTCTACTGCTGTGTATTGCTCTCTTATAAAATAAATAGTTGTATTTCTGTTCTAAGGTGGTTGATTTGGACAATGACCTGGGAGACAGACTTCCTCGTACAGGTCTCCAGTCTTTGTGCTCCTTCCTTCTTTACATGGTGGGGTAGACTAAGCATATTTTAACCTGTTTTTTTTTTTTTTTTGTTTATAACTATACAACACAAGATGCAGTTATATATCCTGTTGTATTCTTCAATTTATTCTGCAAAGCATTTGTGCTTTGATCAGCTTAAGCCCCGCAGCTGTAGCTCTCCTTTTTTCTTTTTGTTTTCTGCCACAGGACTGCTGTCTTTATAGACCTTAGTATATTGTTTCAGCTTTTGTGTCTGTGGATTTTCTCAGGTATCAGAATGCACAGCCTAAATGGCACTTTAGAAAAAATTGACTATTATAGATATTTGTATGCTAAAGTAGATTTATTTTGTTTTCTCCTGCCTATTAGAACTCTACCTGAAGAATTAAGTAACTGATTATTTTTGTGGGTTTTTTGTTTTGGGTTTTTTCACAGAGCAACAAGCTGGCTGAGCTCAGCTTTATTCTGACTGTGTTGAAATGTTCCACTTTTTACAGAGCCACTCCTCAAATTCTCCTTGAGATGTTTTTTATCCTTTTGCATTTTTCACAAATTACATCCTCTAGAAAGAGAGAGAACATGGGCTTAGTTTTAACCCAATAACTTTTAAAAATACCTTTTCCACAATATTATTACAAATTGTATTTTTACCAACTTCAGAATCATATTTAGTTCATGAACTTGTTTAAGACATTAGATCAGCACAGCAAGTTTTATTGTTTTGTTGATTTCTTTTCTGTGGAAATGTAATTGACAGGAGCTGATAAGCCGGTAAACTCAAAAATAAATATTGAATGTACTTCCAAACTAATAGCTCGTTCATCTTCATCTGCAGTGTTGTCTGTTGTCCCTGTGAAAAATTACCCTGAGCTTGTGGTACTCTTACTCCTGATATGAACCTCGTCCTGATACTTATGTACTTTTACAAAATGATTTGAATGATTGCTATTCTTGCATATTTACCCAAATGTGAGTTTCCAAAACCATGAAAATATTAATTGTTGTCTTTAACAATATTCTGGGCCCTGATTTTCAGAAAGTGGCTTTGTAGCTTTCTCTAGTTGCACAGTACTATATTGTCTGCCTCGACTGTTGCTGGGGTTTTTTCCATAGATATTCTTTCATAGGAAAATTCTTACTACTTCATCAAAATTCACTCTGTACTCCTTTAAATTTTCTTACCCTGGATCCTAACATAACATGAGAATAGTAAAGGTGACTTTGTTTTCTATAATTTATAAGCTGTTTATGATTGTCATAAGCCATTATGAAAATAAAAGCTTCCAGTTATACTCAGGATAGAAAAGAAACCCAGCTTATTTTACAAAAAATAAATATATAGTTCTAGGACACTGCTTCAAGGCTATATTCCATCTTTCTTACTCTCATTCATTGTTGATAAAGCAAAAAGTGGTGTTTAAATTTGTTTTAGTTACCATCTGTGTTCCCAAGGAGTTTGAGCCAAATGGCTAACAGCCCTAATTGAGCCGCTACCTGCCCTGTTTTGCAAACCTGATGCTCTGCCAGGTACACTCACTTACTATCAATGAAGGCACAATTCTCCCCTCTTGTTAAGGATTCCAGCTTGTCCCAGTGCAGTTGCTTTCTCTCTAGCTGCCTGATTGTGAATGGATGTCTATTTGTTTTACCATGTTTTTTTAGGTTTTAGTAAGTGTGTCATGGATATCTCCATCATTGACAACTTTGAATGGAATCTGTCGATCACTTTTTTACATTTGATCTATTTTAGTGTATTGTTCTTGTGCCGAGTGTCTGAATTAAACTAGAAACAGTGGCAGAAAATTGAGTACTTACCATAAGGAAATAAACAAATTACAATGATTTCAGTGTAAAACGCAGTAAGAAAAGTCTCTTCACTATGGAAAATTCTCATAGAGATTAAATTGTTGGACAGCTCTATGTTAATATATTTAACTTTCTTGCCTCTTAAAGTGCTGACACTCTCAGGCATATCACTCTTGAAGATTAATTATAATGTAAATATTTTAAAATACAGTAATGACTATATTCTCACATACCGATTTCCTGAAGGCAGCTCCTGGAGAATTAGACCAAGAGTAATTCTAGTTTATCCTTCCTGGTGTTTATGATATTGCACAGTTGTAAAAGAAGGTTATCACCGTACTTCAAACATTCATCATGGTAAGTGCAGAAAGCAAATCATTCTGACTGCAGAAACACAATTTTATGGCTGTAAATTATTGGACTGTAAATTACCTTTCTGAAAAACGTACTTTTAGTCTGGAATTCTCTTACTAGGAATCTTTATTATATCATATGGTTTCCCCTTTGCAGAAGAAATTTAAATAATTTAGCTTTTGATTACTAATTCATGGCAAAGTAATTTGAGAGTGTTTACATTCTATAAAGCCCATCCATTAAATTATTTACCATCTGATATTATGTCAATAGGCATTTATTAATTTTTTTATGCTTTACATAGAATGCCATTAGTACGATACCCCACAGTGTAGATTACTGTAAAGAAGCTTCCTATTTTTGAGCAGAAAGAGATGAATGAATATTTTCAAAGAACGTAACATAATTTTGCTTGCTCCTTCCACTTCTATCTTCCCACATACCTTGTTGATAATATGTACTGTCACCTAGTACTACATTTACCACTGGAAATTGTTAGCAGTATGGAAACACTTTCATACAATGTCTTTGAAATTTGTAAGTTAATTAAGTATTGAATTTGAAGCTAGATCAAATAATACGTATATGATCACTTTCCTAAGATCACACTGCAATGCATGTAATTATTACCTATTGGCAAATCAGAGTATTAGCAATAATGTTACTGGTAATTGGGGAATAAATGGAAGGTTAATGAAAGAGCAGTCATGAGACTACATTTTGCAGATTATTTGCACTTATTGCTCGAATCTGAGATTTGGTAGTACTACAAAGTTTCAGAGAGGAGGAACATAAGAAGCCGTTTACTTGTTTTTTTCATTTCAAGTCTTAAATTGGAAATTTGGTTTTTAAGCTCAGCTTGATGTATTATAGCAGAAGTCTGAAGGTTCACTTTGACTTGTGTATAGGCTTTAATGAGAGAGCAGAACAGACCTATACAGAAAGCTATACAGAAAGATTAACTAGAGTGAAAAGTTGTCTGGGAACTTACAGCTGTTGTACTCTACAGAATGGGTTTGCAAATGTTCCAGGGTCTTTACTATTGGTTGAACATGATTCTTGTTCTGTGTTCATTCATATAGATAGTAAATTTGTCCAGTAATTAATTTATTTGCTTATTTAAAGTAAACTTTTGGTTTCTGTGAATTGTTTAGTGAAACATTGATTTGTTGTTTTCTTTTTTTTCTTCTGATTCATTGGACTACTGATACCCACCTTCTCCCTTATTTTCCAGGAAACAAAGCAGTACTAGGTCCATATAGTAATTTATGCTCATATTTTCACTTATTCTATATACAGTCTGAAAGAGTGATTTATTTGTGTAGATCCAGCACAAAATGTTCAAAGTGACAGTAGTTTATGCTGTTATGCCTAGAACTGGGTCAATGATATTTCAAGAAAGATGAATTGCTTTGAAACTTGTTGGGTGAAGCGTCTCTGTTTTCTGTTGACAACTTGTCTTTCAGCTGACCTATTCTTAAATTTTGTATTCAGAATTATATATTAAGTTAAGTAATTGTTCTTCTTTGTCATAATTTTTAGTGGATCGTCGTAGTACAGAAATGGAAGGGAATTTGTCATTGGTTGTATTGGTAGGTTATTATTCCTCTTCCTATTTAGATGACTATCTGTGATAGATGAATCACTTTTCTTTTATATTTTTTCTTCCTGTGAACCTTCACCTGCTAAGGTGAATGCTTTAAAAATTGTGAACAGCCTGCATGAACTTGTAGTGGACTTCCTAACGTTAAATCTTGTATTTGAAAGTTCAACTTTATCTTTCTTTAAATATGATACGGTATTTGATAAAACGTTCTCATTCTGTCAGTCCATTTTGTAGAAAATATTTTTATTATTTCCTTTCCAGAAAGCCATTGAAAAGAACATGTGTATGTTCTGAATTGGCAGATTACAGTTAAGGATTTTAACAGGTAAATACTGAGAGATTATTCCTCCCTTTTGTTTTGGAATGTTGTAATATTATAAAAAGCTACCTTATTTGATTAAGACCAAAACCAAAATGTGACCCTTTTTAAAAAATTCTATATATTCTTTTTTTTAGAAGACTTAAATATGAAATTATCTTTGGCCCTACTGCCATTAGTACTTTAATGTATATAAGGATAACTTTAACTACCCTTATAGATAAGCTATGACTAGCACGCTTATGAAAGTTAAAACCTGCATGCATATGCTATGGCCTTTGTGCCTTAACGGCCTCATCTGAACAAGATCATTCTAGACCGAATCTTTTCCTTCAATGGTCTGATGTATTCACTTGTTAAAAATGTATGTTACTAGAAAGCATACTACTAAACTAGTAATGCAACAGCAATTATAGGGAGACTGGGCAAAAATATATAAAAAATGAAGTCTTTTCCATGACCTATAACAGGAAGAAGTGAGATGCTTTTCTACAGAACAGTCATGATTGTGTCATGAAGGACTCAATTTTTAAGTCTTCTGTTCTGAACCTGAATCACGAGTGAAGGACCACAGGTAGAGAAATGAGTTATTTGCAGGGAGAATGTAGGCAGTGAAACTTACACTTTACAGAGCAAGAGGAGAAAACTGTGTAGTAAATGGTTTTCCAAGTATTTGTTTCAAATTTTCCTCAGGATATACCTGGAATTTTGGCTTTGATCTTCAAAGAAAGAAATTGAAAACTATTTAAATGGCACATATACTAGTATGTAGAAATAGACCTAAGCATCCAGCCCTGAGATAGACCCCTCTTATTTTGACTTCATGTTCTAGGGAAATTATTGGACACAGATAACCTTTAAAACCAGAATTTAAGGAGGGATTGGAAAGTTTGCCATTGCCTTAACTTAGTACTGTTAATCTTGATGCTCAAACAGTAGGGCAAAATGGTAACGGACCCATGTGCCACCTCTGATTCCAACTGCAGTAGACAAATTCACAGAAAGCAGTGCATTAATACTTGCTTACTAAGGAAAAAAAAAATCATGAAACTAACTTAAAATAAACCACAAAACTTAGTCTTTTATCTTCTAAACATTCTCAGACCTGATTAGTTTTAGCCATGTGAAACGGTCATATGTCTGAAGAAAAACAAAAGGAATTTGTCTTTATATTTGATCTGTTGTACTAATTTGTGGTCAAAATCCATGTGTAGAGGTCAGCTGAGTCATTGCATTACATAGATCTTGCATTTGCAATGGTTTAGGTTTAAATGAAACCCTAAGTTTTTGTTCTTTCTGCACTTGTATTCTTCATACGTGTAGAAAGAAGACGTTTATTCTACAAACTGAAGAAAATCATCGAGGGGACCTGTTTCTCTTTTTTAGCTGGCAATTAGCAAGGTGATCTTTCACAGAAGAATTGTTAAATAATGTTGTCATAAAGCTTTATTTTGGGAAAACTTACTTTTAAGATGTTAGTGGCATTGTGAGGATAGATACATGATAAGGAAAAATCTCTTGAAAAATTATGCTTGTGTTGCTTAGTTTCAAATAAAAAGAACTAGGGGAATAATTAAAAGCCAGAAAACTTATTTGAAGCTAGGCCATACCAAGGTGAAGACGTGAAAAGAAACCCCAAATATGATTGCATTTTAAGTGTTTACTCTGTATATGTCTGTACAAGTACTTTTTTAATGGGCTTTACTCTTTCCGATTACTGAATCAATTTTTACCTGTGTACACAGAAATGTATTGTTAGAGCACATACATGTATAAATAGTCTAATAGATCTGTCTTGCCTGTTTAGAACAGTTTAAAAGTGCTTTAACATCTACTCACTGCTTATTTGCCTGACGTTACAGAGAATTCTCAGTGCCTATGCTGTCAGGAGGCTCTTCTCTGAAAGTCACTCTCACAGTGCTTCTACTACACTTGAAATGGCAACACTGTTATGTTTTCTGAAAACTCACTAATTCTGTCTAGTGGGTGAGCAACTCCTCTCTAAAAGAGAAGCACTTGCTATTTTTCAGTGCTGTTGGTAATGTTCTTTCTAGCATCTAGTTCATTGTTTCACCCTGAAAATAACGGGCTTGGATGTGTCTCTTTCCTGAAACCATTGAAAATGAAACTCACTTCTGCGAAGAATGTCTCTGGGAGCAGAGCTGCTATTCTCTGCAGTGAACTCACTGTTTTCCAGTGTCAATCATGACTTGAGAGTGCCTCTTGGATCCATTCTCTTAGCAGAATGAGTCTCATGACGGTTAAATTTTAGTGCCTGGTTATTATGGGCATGGACAGGAGCATAACATTAAAGTTCTCTTGGGTTTAGACTCCTGTATTACCAGCCTGGCACTGAACAGTTAATTATACTGCAGTTTTCAACTGGGCAATAGAAGTCCTCCAGGATGTCAGGATCTGTGTGCCATCCGTCACTACAGCACAAGTATTTACTATGTAGTCAGTGTACCTCAGGTGCTAGGTTAAAACATACCCATTTTCTTATGCATTAGGGTGAGTGGAGAGGACATAAGAGGTCAGGATTGCTTTTTTTGGCAGTTGGTATAAATTCAAGTCCTTTGTGAAAACACAGATGTGGATCTGATAGAAAGCAGTCATTTCTAGGTTCCCAGAGGAGAAGGCAGAGAATATATTCGGTCTATGAGCTACTGTGAGTGCCTGGATTTGAAAGGGAGTGTGCTGATGGTGTGTTTTAGTTCAGATTAGGAGCGTGCTTTTGAAGGTAAGATCCTTATTGTCTACTGAAATTTAAATTAGTTCTCTCAGACTATACGAACCAAATTCCTTTTAGAATTCAAAATTGGAAGATTTTCTCCAAGACTAATTTGATATTATTCTCTTTCTAGAGGACATTCAATGTCTCAGCTTGACTCATTAGCCAAAGGGGACTGTGGGTTTTTATACTACTCCAGTTACTCACAACATATTTAAGAGTATTAAAGATATTGTCTTTATGAAGACTGTATGTGTAAAGATGAAAAGTTACCAAAAGAAGAATAAAAAGAAAGCCATCATTAAGAACACGGAGCCAGTAAGAAGTGAAAACGTGCTGAAATGCATATGGTGCTGTTCCTGGCTCTTCAGCAGCAACCATTTCACTTGCTTCTACTGCCATTGCTCCACATTCTTGCTGAGACAATTGGCTTGTGACTGCAGGAGAGGACCAATCCTGCTAGAGCAGAGGGCACAAGCAATGACTATTGCGCAATGTTTTTCCCCAGATGGTCTGAAAGCTTTCCTTCACAAGCATTCATCTCAACTAGAGATACAGAGAAACCAAGCTGCTGCAATTCCTAGTCTTAAAAGAAATGAGTTTTGTAGGTTGATAGCCATCAGTTCATTCAAGGTTCAGACATGCTTAAGGTTTGGATTAGACATTAGAATAAACAGCTTTACTGGAAGGATAATGCAGCATTGGAACAGGATCCTTCCATCCCTTAGGATTTCCAGTTATTGTTTAGTCAGTGCTGTGGATCTAGTGCTGACAGTCATCATGCTTTCAGCAGGTCCTTTCCTCAGCTCTCACACTGGGCTGGTGCATAAGCTTGAGGGGGAAAGATGAAAACCTGGGGTGGTTCCAGCTAGACGGATCAGGCTAGAAGCATGTCCTGCCTGGAGAGCTGTTTCCATTCTCTGTTTCTGGGTTTTTAGGTATTGATTTAATTTTAACCCACAATTCTACACAAATGCAACAGCAACTAGTCTTTCAATCTAAGTATAGATAACCTTCTAAAAGAAAATTGATCAGTCATTGCCCATATAAAACCAGTCTTCCATCATTTCAGCTTTATGCCTATGCTGTGTCTATAGTTAATATCTGATTGGAGAGAAAATATGAAGCTCTACTTGATGTGTACAGTTTAAAGAGACTGTTTTTTACCCCAGGAAAATCTATCTAAAACTGAAATAAATTATATAAATGAGCTTTCTATATGTTTCACTTTACCTATATTTAGTAAAGAACCCATACTTGGAATACTTGGATCTTTTCAATGCTAAGAGATAACACATCAACAATTTTTGGACTTTGGTTGGACTCAGCCTTCGTATGAAAGTATAAGTGTTGGTTTTTCTAAAGCTTCGCAGTTTAGCAGCCCCATGCATTTAAAATTCAGGCCCCCAAACTCACTAAAGTGTGTTTCAAAAAATCACCTTTTTGTAGCTTGAGTTATACCTTTTCAACATTAATGTTTGCAAATCCTTATTGTTTGATAGCAAGAAGCAATTTATGATCTCAATATGTTTTAAGGTTATAGAAAGCTTGATAGCAGTCCAAGCTAAAGATATCCTTCCAAACAGGTAACTGTAGGATTCCTTCTTTCATTTACCATTTGCTTTGTAAATAAGAGGTATGATCCTTCTTCCATTATCTTTAAGAAGGCAATTGTGAGAAGTTTCTTAAATGAAGCTGTTACTGGTTTAAGTAATCCTTGAGAAGCTGAAGGATGTGGGTGACGCCTTCTGACCTGGGTCCCCTCTCTTTAGTGGTCGCACCTCTAGAAGCTGTCATGCCTTCATGCAGAGGAATTTGGTTTGCCACTGTCCTGTTTATTTTTACTGGGCTTAGATAAATACTTAATAGACCAAAAGCACTTGTTCTGAAATTAAAACTGGTGTAGCTAAGTTTGGCTAAGTGGAAAACTGTCACGGTTGGGGTACAACATCATCTACGGATCAGGTTGGCCTTTGTCAGAGGACTGGGGCACACCTGAGAAGGAAAAGGTAGAACAATGAAAATTTAATACTCTGCTGCTGTGAAGTTGTTTAAGTCCTAAGCATGTTTGTTTGTGGGAAAGAAAGTATGCAGTTGATTTTAAAGTTTGAATCATCATCTCTAAATAAAATGACCTTACAGGACACCTAGAATAATAGCAATTATTTAAATTAGCAGCACAGTGTTCTTAATGATGGCTTTCTTTTTTATCTGTCTTTTGGTAACTTTTAATCTTTACACATACAGACAGGAACAAGCAATTTGGAAATGTTCTGTTGATATGAAGTTTTTTGTTTTAATACTGAAGAACCTGCTCTTTATGCGTAAGTAATTCAGATGGGTATGCGTGAACATGGTATACACGACTGCAAAATAGCCAAAATCAATTTGACCTGTTCAGCTAACTAAGTCCATTGATAACTATTACAAGAAATCCTAAGACTTGCAGGTCTGTTTCATTGGTTTTGAAGTGACCAGAAGTGAAACTGTTTACTCTAAGACCCAGTCTTCATAAAAACAATCTCTTTAATACTCTTAAATATATTGTGAGTAACTGGAGTAATATAAAAACCCACAGTCCCCTTTGGCTAATCCCCCATCCTTGCTTTACTTTCATATGACATTTTGCTGAATAAGTTGATAGACCTAAGCAACTTTAAAATGCATGGGTATTTTAAGCTTCTCTATTTGATAATGATGCTGCTTGATTGCTGAATGAGTGCAAGGTTATAATCATCTCCCTTGGCTTTTTTGCCATTCATAAACTGCCTGAGCTGCCCTGTTCTAGCTCATGACATTTCCAGGATCTCTCAAGTGGATTGTAACATTGTGTGTGCTCAGTGAATTCCAAGGACTGGTCCTTCGAATTGCTCTTTAATGAGACAAGCTTTTTTCCTCTGTCATTTGAAAAAGAGTTTCATGTCATATAGGTTTTATTTTCCTTAACTTTTTAAAATGCTCAGAAAACAAGGTTTGTGAATAGGAAATGAAAAGCAATTTCAACTGTCCAAGGTCTCTCTTTGTTTCTTAGAGATTTTATATCACTTTATATATTTAAAGATAACCCTGCAAATATGCCTTTAAAAATAATTTTGGAAGCTTGGCTTAAAAAATCATTACTATCTTCTTGTTTGTGCCATCTTCTGTTTTCAAATGATACTCTCATTTTTATCAGAGCATTTTCCAGCAAAAAACAGTGTGTATTCTCCTTGAAGTAAGTAAGATTGTCTGAGCACATCATTTCTTAACTGTTATTGATTTTTTTTTTTTTATTTTCACGTAGGAATCAATGGAGTATCATTCCTATTAATTGATGAAATACCACTATATGAGCCTTAGGTGTTACAGAGATATTCCATGAATTCCTTAATACAATTATTTTAATATACTGACTTTTGTTGTTAGCAATGTGTAAGCCAACATTTTCAAAATAATAGCAATAAAGCATTTCTAGTGGTTAGAAAAGTGTCCTTCTGTGTTTTTTTGACCACGTACTTATATTCTGGTATGTGACACACAATGTGATATGGGAGACTGTGTATGAAGTTAGCATCAGCTTTGTGCCCAGAAGGGAAGTTGCCACCTTGTTTGACCTTCTTAAAGCCAAAGGAAATCACAAAGGGCCTCACAGGGAAAGATGGTTTGAATAGGCTGCAGAGGGAATATGCAACAGCAGATATAATTTGACAACATATTCTGCACCGTTGGAAAGTCATGGCCATGACCCGTCCTTGATTCACAAGTACAGTATCTTTGTCTTCAGCAAGTGTTCTACACTTCAACAGTGCATTTCCTCCATTTCTCTCCTCCTCCCCTTGTGAGTAAGACAACATCAAATGCCATATATAATGCTATGATGGGGAATTTTAGTGACTTTTTTCTTCTGCCTGTCGCTTTCAATTGTTCCTTTTTGTTTGGCTATATGCCACTTCTTCCCAAGCAGCTTTGGATGTTAAATAGCAGTTACATTTAGTCTGTGAATTTAAAGGTCGGTTTGAATAAAAACATGTGGCAGTTGCATGAGGTAAATTACTTCTGCTGGGCTAATTAAAGATCACAGGTCAAATCCCTTTTTATGTTAAGTGAATGTAATCCATTGTATTTGGCCCAGGTATGCAAGCAATGGATTTGTTTTTTTGTCTCTGCTTAAACATCACTGTATTTAAACTTAATGTATTTCACTCTTTTTTTACAATTTTTTTTTTCTTAAACTTGCCTTTTCTCTTTTAAAGCTATATCCCTACATCTTCTCTTTTGTGCTCTATTTATTTCTTGTTATCTCTTTCACAATTCTGTGTTGTCTGTTTGATAAAGGATAGTATAGTTTTGGGATAAGTCTCTTGGCCTTGTTCTCTCTGCCTCTTCTTTTCCCTTTTGGCCATACCTTAACCTGCAAAAGCTGAGAGGGTATTTGAAGTGATGATTCAGAAATGGATAGTTGCACCAAGGAAAAAAGACTGTCTATAAGGGAGAAAGTCCTCTTAAGAGATAAAATACTTTTTCTTAAATAGACTTTGGATAATTATGTCTGAATACACTGTTCATGTGTTTTCTTTGGGGCACACATAGTGAATGATTGATTTTTTTTGTTTTGTTTTTTTTAGTGGTCCCACTGCATATGCAGAGGTGCTTGTTTATACACTTGTAATAATTTCACTTGCTATCATCAATAATATATTTGTTTATGGAATTAAGAGTCATTAAGGCTTTTTTTTTCTTTTTTTTTTTTTCTAGTTTGAAAATTGACTGGCAAGGCATGGGGAGTGATGCTCCTCAGTTAGTCAGAACAAAGTGGTCTGCACACATTTTGACATACAGTGGCAGGTAGGACAGTGACTTTAAGGACCTTAAATATCTGACAGCCCTGAAACGGTACCAGAAGTCTGCCTTCCTTGTGGCTGAGTATAGAAGGCCTCAGGACTCACTCCCAATGCTATTTTAATTTTCAGTAAATTAAATTTATCTCGAGTCAAATCTATTTTGCTTGTAAAGGTATTTGGTGAGTGATCTCCCTGACTTTATCTTGACCCATGAGCATTCTAATATAGTTTTCTCCCCTTTTGTATTGGCAAAGGGAAGAGGGAGAGAGTGGCTGTGTTGGCAGCTGTCCCAAGGCAAACGCACGAGAGGTGGTAAGGGCATTTTTCAATTCCTTGACTTGTTTTTGCTGGTGGTTTTTGGGGCTGGCTTTTTTGGTTGTTTTGTTTTGTTTTCTTGTTTGTTTGTTTTCAGCAGAACTTGACCATGTAGTACTTCTGTAAATTACTGGATTTGCATTGAATTCTTTTCATGTGCATCATTGGTTCTTCGAGTTACTTAACCACACAGAACCTTTGGTGTTTCTAAGGATACCCGTTACATAAGCAAGTGCAAAGGGGCATGCTAGCTCCCCTCTAATGCAATAGTGTTGTTACATACAAGTCTCTTCATGTCAATTTTTCACTTCTCAGCAGAGTCAAGTTTAGTCAGACAGCTTGAAATCTGCATTGCCTGACAAAGTGTGTTTTGGAACAGGTTGAGCCATTCTAACAAAATTGTAAATAGATTTAAGACCTTTTACGTGCTCATAAATTGTTATGCAATCCTAAACTTAGTTTATTTGTAGGACAGTTTAAGCTTACAAAGCTATCTTATTTCTTACTTTCTGAATGGCAACTTTAAATTCTCCAGCTCAGAAGTGTTCGAGTGCACAACAGTGCTACTACTACCCACTTCGTTCCCTACAGGGGAAGTTTAGTGTAATTAGCATGTATTTTGCAGAGATTAGCAATTCCAAATAGCTACTTGTACACCTACCAGTCAGGACACTGTAGTTCCACGTGCGTGTCTTATTCTCCATGCATTGTTTGAAGGTTTTGAATCCAAGACATTTCAAATTTGAAGAGCTAAAGGTTTTTTTTCCTTTAGCAGCAGAAATGCACCAGATATTCAGAGAAGTTGAAGTTTGACTATAACTATTGCTGTAATTTCTGTACTCACAAAAACCTGTCATAAATGAAAATATTAATTCTAGGAAAAAAGTATCTTTGTAAATTCCACTCACAGCACACTTATGTGCTGAACTTATTAGCAGTCATACGCTAGTCATGGTCTGATGATGAGAAGGCGTGTGTTGAAAATTGTGCCTCAAGCAACTGAACAGAAGTTGATCAATGATGACCTAAAGAAAGACACTGAAGGAAGCTATCTTGGAAATGGAAAATTAGTAATTTGGACACTTAATGTTACATTAAGAATTGATTCTTACTGAATATTGCGTGTTCCAGAAAGAAAATAATGAGTGATAGGTCAAGAGAGACAAGGATTTTAAGTGGGTTTTATATTGGTAACAGAAGCTGTGTGGTAAGTATGCTACAAGAGTTACACAGAAGGTCTGCAGTGAAACCAAGAGACTATATGGGAAAATACTGTTTTCTCTATTCAGATAGAAGTCATTAATGATTAGAAGAAAGATTTGGATGTGAAAAAAAGCATAAACATTGAAGCAGGAAATAAGTGAAATTTGCCTCCAAATTTACAATTCAAAAAAATCTCTTTAGTGTCTGTCAAACACTGAAGATCTCGTCTCTATTTAATAGATAATTTACCTTAAAGATTCTAAATATTTTAGTATTCTGCTTCTGTGTGTGTGCATGGCAGTTTTAGTCTTGGCTAGATACGAGTTGTTTCGCTTATCTAATCATGATATGGAAACTACAATACAGCCCTTGTCTGAGCATACTTACCATGTGCTGACAGGATCAAGCTTTTTACAAAATGGATCAAGTGTTGTTATATCTTTTTGAGAACAAGAGAAGGAGCTGGTGATCCCTTCTAAATCACAGGTGAGAAAGCGAGCAGTTTCACTGGGTCAGTCTTCCTGAAGACCCTGAAATCTAACCTTTTCCCAGACCAGGTCCTGCTAGCAAGCCGTGGCCTGAGACAGGAAGCTCTTGGCTACTCCTACCCTTCATGTTCTACTGTTTAGAAAATAACTCTGACTATATCACTACAAAGAATGACAAAGCATGTCGACTAGAGTGTGTTTCACAGGATCAGGATGCACCTCCAGAAGGTAATGCTAAACTCTTGCTGCGAGACGGTCCTGATGTTCATTGTAAATGAAATGGTTACTGAGAATACTATCGAGTAGCTTGGACTTTCCTATAAGGTATAAATAATCAGACCGAGTTGATTTATCTTGGCTTTTGCCCTTCTTGACTGACTTATCTAACCTCTTATTGTGTTGAAAGCTCTGTACTGGGATGAGGTAAACTGTTTACCCTTCAGTTCAAACCCTCTTCAGCTTGTGCTTATTTATTTATTCATTTTGAAAGCAAGCAACATATCTCTCTAGAAAAGAATTTATAATCATCAGTTGCTTAATAGTTTTGACTTCACTGGAGAAACATTATGACCTTTATCTAATGCAAATTATGTAGTTATTGCTATTTATTGTGTTAGATGTGCACTGTAAACGTGACCAGACCAACTCAGGAACTCGCGTTTCTTCAAGGAGCTAGTTTCATGCTACTGCGTTGTTCCCTATCACATGTGAAAGCTGGGAAACAGCAATTGCTTACATGTTCAGCCTTAAGTATTAGGTTTCACCAACCTCACCCATTCATTTTGCTGCATGATGACGTTTACTTCTAAGATTTCTGAGATAAATGCGATGGTGCTGCTTCACGGGATATTATTGTTAGGAACGTTGTTTCCATAGTTTGCTATTTATCACAGGTTTATTTGGAAGTACAATATCAGGAAGCAGTGAATCTTTCCAAGGGGAATTGTAATCTGCTGTTTGGTCCTGAGGGGTTTTTCTTAATAATAACAGACAACTAGACCTTTTGTAGTTCTTTCATTTTTTCTATGCGTTTGGAAGGTGTTTTCTTCTCTCTAATAGGGACCCTTTCTCACTTCCTTATTCCCTCTCTCCAAGAAAAAGCTACACTTACAAGATCTTAAGATTTTTTTTTTGTCCAACTTAAATATAAACCAGAGTCAGAGACCAATTGTCTTCAATGAATAGCAGAAAAAATGAAAAACCTACCTCATGGTAAGTTCCCTTTTAATAGTGCTGCATTACAGCTACCTCTGACCTGCACACTATTGCCTGGATATACATAAGATTCAAAGACATTAAAGAATCTTATGAAGAAATCTTGTAAATTTGATTGAGCTCAGTCAGTGCATATATGAATAAAAATGTTTCTGTAAATGTGAGCTGATTTTCTTATCATTTTTTTTAGTTAATCTTTTAGTGCATGTACAAATGCATTCAATTACTGCAAAACAAATGGAAAGATACTACATAACCTATAAACCGATATTTAACAGAATATTCTGGTGATCCTTGAGCCTCATCCTGGTGTCTGTGATACATTTTGATTTTTTCTCAGAGAGAAGCTGTTGCTAACTCACCGTGTTCGTAGATCAAGAGTACCTGCAGACCAGTCAGGTAGAGGGATATTAGAATTGCATACCAGTCCCAATATTAAAACGTGCTAATCTTTTGTTCTGTTCTCCATTGGATCATCTACACTCATTTTTGAGATGTTGTTATAATGGATTATTCTAACATAAATCATGTCCTAGCACATTCTGATCCTGTGTAGTTGTAGTTCAGTTGAACAATTTCTGATTACATCAGTGGGGAAGATCAAACCTACTATTTGATCCCATGATGTTAAAAATAAATATGAATAAATGTAAGGATGAAATTAACCTAAAGAAAATATATTGATTAGCAGTTAGACTCTGGAGATGCACCTTACTATTAGGTTCTGAAAGACTTACAATTTTGCATTTTCTGAAAGACAATTTTGTCACAGTTCTTTCATTTACATTTAAGACAAGAGTGTTGCAAAGAGAGTGTACTATTCTAACAATCTTGATAAGCAATCAGCAGAAAAGACAGACATCTGTTAATATTAAATGAAATAGCAGAACTTGTACTAAGTAAAAGATCAAACCACTTATAATCTGCTGAAAAGGACTTCTTAAATCAAGACTTGTCATCAAGATTGCCCATTTGGCAAATAAACCATAAACTCACCTACAGAAGCAAGACCCCTACTCACTGAGCATGCGTAGTAGAGAACTTGAATGATGCAATCACCTATAACTTTAATAAACTGAGCACAGAAGCTCCTATCAGGTGTGCTAAGATTTGTGGAAAATCTACCTAGCACCCAGACTTGCGCAACTCTAATTAAATCAATGTTTCAACTTGACTTGTGAGACTGGCTATTTGCATGTCAGGTAACAAATCCGACTTTTCGGACAACAAGAACACTAGTCTATTTAGGTTTCATATGGCACTTCAGTAGACAAATGTCTGATTCCAAAGCTTGCATTGCAACTGCTAATTTTCAGGAGACATTTTTAATGTGTATTTTTACTTAGTTTTATTGATATCCTATAATGACGTATTCTGGTTTGAGCTAAAGAAGAACCGATGCTCTAATTTTTCAGCTAAGCCTCTTCCAAGTGACTTCAGCTTCAGAAATTTACCAAGGTTTTTCTCAGATAATGTCTGCCTTTAGTAGCGGTAACACCTGATGTTTATCACCAAGGTAATAGACCGTTGGTATGTACAACAACCACTGGTTGTACTTATTCCTATGCAAATCAAGGCCATGATAGCATTGGTGAGAAAGGGATGTTGTACCTGCAGGGAAGAGAGGCGATGACATGATCCAAACTGACCAGCCAAGTATTTCATGCCATACAAGCCATATTCAGTATAGAAGCTTAGCAATTATGAGGTTCAAACTCTCTTCTTTGGTAGATGATATTGAGGGAGGAATTCATCCCCCCGACCCAGACCTGTGCATTCCTAAATCCAATTAATTAGTCCAGCTCCCTTCTGTCACAGTCTCGTCTGGGACTTACCCTAAGCCTGCCATGCAGCATCTGCAGTGACATAGTCATCTGGGAAGTTTGATTTGGTTTCATGTACTTGTATATATTTTATTATTTTCTCTCATTAATATTATTATTTTCCTTTTTATCATTATTGTTTAACTAAAGCTGTTTTGGTTTCCAGCCTGCAAGGCTCTCTCTCATTTCCCTTTTTCCTTTCCCTGTAGGGAGGAATTAGGTTCACAACTGCCTAGTTTAGCTGCTGACCTGGCCCGGTGTGGAGGGGTGTGCTAAACTGGGACATGAAACTTTTAAAAATTAAAATCCCCCAAAGAAAAGATTACAAAGAAACAAGAAAAGAATATGAGTTTCAATAGTCATGTAGTTACTCACTGTAGGATCATATGGCATTCCACCCCTTAGGTACGTCAACCACACCAACTCTGCTTGGTGCTGTTTACAAACTTGCTGAGTGTGCACTCAGTCCTGCTGTCTACATCATTGATCAAGACATTGAACAGTACCGGTCCCAGTACAGATCTCTGAGGGACATATTTTGTCACCCATCTCCATCTCTGACGTTGAGCCACTGATCACTACTCTCCGAATGTGACCATCCGAACAGTTCCTGGTCCACTGTAAAGTCCACCTATCTAATTCATATACCTCTAGTTTAGAGAGAAGGGTGTTGTGGGGTACTGTGTCAAAGGCTGCGCAGAAGACAAGATAGATGACTTACATAGCTCTTCCCTTGTCCACTGAGGTAGTCACTCCCTCCTAGAAGTTTGTTCAGGCAGCAGCTGGCCTCGGAGAATGAAGTTCATTCTCTTACAGAAGATGAGTGTCTGTCCAAAGAGAATTGTTCTCAAAATGTTTTGTGGATGTGGAACAAGTAAGATTTGGTTAGAAGTTTTACTTTCTTTACCTGTAAAGGTCCTTTTTTATATTGTGTGTGAGGTTTCCTTTTCTTTATGGTAAGACAAATCATTTATAATACTTCTAATTACATTGAGAGGAATATGAGCTATAGATTAATATTTAATTAAAGTTAAATTCTTTCTGATAGCTATTCACATAATAAGAAACTCTTGTTTTCTCCAAAACCCTGGGTAGTATGCACTTTTGATAAGCATTATGTATTTCAGGGGAGTGTTAATTCTTCTTTTTAGGGTGCATATATAGATTATTTTCAGTAGGATGCAGCAGAAATCAGATCTCTTTCAGCCATTTTTTGGGCTTCTTATATATGAATACTAGATCTGGCTTTCGGGGGTTTTTTTTGTATCTTCAAGGTGCAATACAAAAATATGTCACTATATGTATGTAAGACTGGATGAGAACATTAAAACTTTATGGAAACAGCTAACATGAGGGAAGAAAGAATGGGTTACTAACTGTGATAGCTGAACTGTACCCGTCAGGGGAAGAGGAAGCAAGGGAGAAAAACCAGCCCGCATTGGGGCTCAGAAATGCCAGCTGCCAAACTGACACTATCAGTACTCTTAATTGTGTATAGAACCTGTAGAAATTCAGTGGCCTTAGATAGTTTAAACTTCTAACTGCGTTGGAACCACCGCCAAAGCTCTTGTTCTCAACCTTAAAGACTTTTATGAACCGTATGTTAGTATTATTACCTACAGAAGGTGTTTGACACTGAAATAATTGGATATTGCTGCAAGTTTACAAAAATTTTGATTCCATGCTTAGTTTTCAAAACATGTTTTCAAAACATGGAAGACACAGGCCTAACTATAAATGAGAACCATTGTTTTATGTGAA
Source organism: Neomorphus geoffroyi (assembly GCA_033558235.1). Lineage (NCBI taxonomy): Eukaryota > Metazoa > Chordata > Aves > Cuculiformes > Neomorphidae > Neomorphus > Neomorphus geoffroyi. The sequence goes on from JAUMJM010000002.1 coordinate 25,940,382, forward strand.
CACTTTTTTTACTATAAAGGATTGTATCTCTCAGAGCTGTGAATGAACAAAAGCAAGGCACAATACTCAGAAAGTTCTGGATATAACTTAGGAAGAAGTGAAATCTCCAAGGAAATGAATTAAAATACATGTAAAAGGGGAAGATTTATATAGGGTGTTGCCAGTTTGATGTTTTATATTGGGTGATGTTGTGTTTCCAATTTAGCTTCTATTATTTCATTGATATTGTAGAGCTCATGCTTATGATGTTGATTTATCTAAGAAACCTTTGTTCCAGGAAACTTTCAGGCTTATGTAAAAGTATGTTTTAATTCAACAATAGGTGTTTACGTATCTTTTGTTACCACTCTCCTTTCTTTTAAGTCAATACCATTATAATTACAGAAAATAGTAGTTGAAATGAGATTTAGCTTCTGATATATGTGTTTGTGTGTGTGTTGCTAAGCAGCAGGATCTCCTAGTGAGTGGGCTATTGGAGATCTTTCTGAACAATACTAATTGTCTCCATTAATATTTAAATGAGAGAGCAATTAAGGGCCCTTCTTAATAATTGTTGAAATAATCAAAGTTATTGCTCAAAGCACGGATAACTTACACTGCTACGTTTTTTTTCATTACATGAGAAATTTCCTTTAAGACACACTGCAAATGCTCTTGACTTCTTTGCACATGTGGCAGAAGCAATCACTAAAAGTATGCAATTACTAGGGGAAAGTGAAGGGAGAAGTTCCTTTGTAGTTAGACTTTAGCTGAAAGGTAATTTTGGAAACTGAACAAACAGGAACTCTCCTTTTTTTCTTATTTTTCAGAAAAACAGTGCTTGGTTTATATTGTCCATAAAAAGCATTACAGTGACTCAACACTTCTCTCAATACCTTCTCACGTTGTTTTCTTGTCTTGAGGTAAATTCCACACTAGTTCAGTAGAAGAGCCTTGAGGTGATGCAGTTAAATGCATATGTTTCTTTTTCATTGTGGCTTAGTAGTATACTACGGGAAAACCTTGTGTTTATGAAACAGCTCACGTGAGCAAAGTTTATCTGATGGGATCCACAGACAATAAAAAAACCAATTCTGAACTCATCCCTTTCTGTTTTCTTCCTTTGCTTCTCTTGTGTCTAATCTTCCCTTCCTCACTTAATGGGTCTCAGTTCTTTACAAGTCAATTTCCTTTGTATTTGCAGAAGTATATCTTAAGAGGACTGAAATGGAGATATGCTTCTAGACAAGGAAAAACACTCTGACAACATGCACATGTTACCAGAAATCAGTGTAATTGCTGGAGCAACAGTTAAGATGTGTTATTCATCATGTGTTAAGTGTGCTATTATATTCAAGATACAGACATGAGGACCAGTTAGTCTAGCTGTGCTTATGGCACAGTATCGAGATTTGTGTACATGAGTGGGGATAGATTACATGTGAAAAAATACTGAACATATAACACCTTGCAATGGGAGGACTGAGATTCTAGGAGTGTTGGAGGTGTAAAACCAATCTTAACTTATATTCAGTCTAGAAATAAACACGGCATCTGCTATTGTTAAATCAGGGATAAAATTTCAGGTCTAGATTTCTGCAGCTTATACTACTTTTTAACATTTTGTCTAGTTGGTTTTTTCCTCATCTATCTCCAAAATTCTGAACATGTGCAAAAAAATATTTTCGCATTTCAACACCAGGTGTGTAAAAATCAGTAAAGCAGCTGACAGCAACCAAAGAGAAGCCTGCTAAAAGGAACTGAATTCAGACCACAATTCAGTACTTTATTTTTGTACCCTATAGCTGCTCTATATCTTTGTTTTGTACACTTTGGGAACTATCTTGACACTCTGGACCCTATCCTGAAAGATTCAATGATATTTCAATCATGTAAGCTCAAGAGGTAATAAATTAATTGAAACTTGTACTCATCAAGTCCCTAGATCTATTTTCTTTACAGAACCATTGATTATCTTTGTTCCTGGCACCACCTCCCCAATATTTCAGTGGTGGTAAAAGACAAGTAATAAATTACTAGTGATTACCTGTATTCTATTAACTCAGATTGTTGCCTGTAATAGAAACAATTTATTTTGAGTTTGCTAAATTGAATTGTTTGTTGAAGTTTTTTTTTTTAAAAAACCCTGTAATGATAAAAGGAGTAGCAGAAAGTAAATACTGCAAATCTGAAATAGTATTACTAGTTTATTCTGTTTTCTAGTAATATAGGTAGGGAAGAATGATAAAAGAATGAGGGCAACAATATCTTCCCCTAACTACGTATAATATTCAGTAAGAAGGCATATTTGCATATGACTTATGTAGTCCAAAATTTATTTTAGATTGAAATACAGTCCGTAGTGCTTCTATTCCTTTACTATGAATGTTTAAGTACCAGATTTATGCTCTGCTTTTCCTCTAATATGGCAAAATTTAATGAATCATTACAGATTTTTTTACTAGCATCTGTACCTCTGGAAGTTTAAATTTCAGTATCAAAATACCAAAATGTATACTGAAGATTGAAAGCAATTTTCTTATCTAAATATATACTTAGCACTGAGAAGAATCAGTCTTTTTTGTGATGTAGAGTCTTAATTTTGTAATAAACCTTGTATGAACTGATGATTATGTCCACACAGATACAAAACTAAAGATAGGAGCTGGTTAGATACAGTGTGGAATTAGGAGGCATTAAGACAGACTTGGTTGTCATGAATTCACTTTATTTAGTATGGCATTTTTTGGAGGAGCCTGTCTGTCTGCTAAATAATAAGTGGGGAGAAGCAAATTTGATGAAAGATGAAGTTTAGTATTTCACATCTTCTCGTGTTTCCTTTTTGGCATTTGTTTCAAAGGAGGCAAGTTGCATTATAATCAATGAAATCCTTATACTGCCCTTTGTGTGAAGAAGTTTAATTCTCAGCAGCCTATAAATGTTATCATCCATCCTGCCCAGATAAATATCATGTTCCAAAAGCTCTCTTGAAATTAAGAAAATAGAATGCAGTTTGAGCACCCTTCCTTTTTGCCTACTTTAATTTTTTGAAAATTGATTCTCTTTAAAGTCTATTGGTGACTAAGTGAATATAATAAAAATATAGCAACTACTCCTGAAACCAACAGGTTTATTAAAATTCCATATTTGAGGGGGTTGTTTGTTTGTTTTTACAGCTAGGGTACTTCAATGTTTTCTTTCCTTATGGAAAAAGTACACTTGTTTTTTGGATCTTCCAACACTAACCAAACTATGTGTTTGTGCAATTAAAGACTGTAAGAAAACTGAAAGAACTTCAATTCCTTTTTTGTGCTGAAAAAGGAGTCTATGTTTTCTTCTTAGTCATGGCTTCTCATGATCCACATGCAGCCAATATGAAATGATCAAGGTACATTCCCTTCTTCTAGAATACAGTAGAAATGATGCTGCTTTTATAGTTTAGCAAAATGAAATTTCATGAAAATCAATAAAGTAACAGTGCAATAAAATTGACAAAAGTGTTGAGGCTCAACACGTTTTCTGAACAATCCTTTTCTAAAAAAGATAAAACAGGAGTATAATATTTGGGCTGTCGACTAACATTCGCAAAGGCTTCGATTTATTTGCCAGTCCTTACCTGTGACTTTCAAGCAAGTCCGAAATTTCACAATAATTATATTTTCTGTTTAGGAAAGATGATATTTCACTATGACATTACAATAGTGAAATATTTCAAAATTAACTCTTTTCCAAAAGAACAGTTAAAGAAGAAACAATGGCAAGCACACTAGTGCAGACTTAGTCTTGAATGACTCTGTTTCTTGGGTACTAAATAGGCTTCTTTATGGATTAATTGAGAACTTAAGAAATTTAACCCTAAAAAAGCTGCCATATGAGAGAGCTAAGTTCCTTAATTGCCAAAAAAAATCCAATTACATAAAACCAATTAATATATTCTGCCATTTGTGTCACTGTCTTAAAGTGTAAATGTTTAGGATACAGATGGTATTTCAGAACCAGATTTTCAACAGCATCAATGATTTGTGCTCCTACCAGTAACACCTCATGTTCTTCCACAAGACAATATTGGTTATTACTATTAACACACTGAAGGTCTGAGAAATCAGACTCTCTGAATAGAGTGGTTTTTAAAAATAAAACCAAAATTCTTTCTGATCTGAATATTTCTGGAAATCTTTGAAAGTCTTGAGTTTCAATTGGGTGCAGGTACCATATAACCAATTCAGCTATGAAAATTTTGTGGCTTGATGGAATGAATGCAGTCACTTTTGATTATTGTCTTTCGCATAAGTAGACAGATGACTTCTGATGGGGGAAGTAAAGCTGCTGGGAGAAGCTGCAGAGCAGGTGAGGGTCCCAGTGTCAGACTCTGATGTGAGACCAGAATATAAGACCTGGGTGGCAGCTGCTGAAGGGGCTGGGGTATTCATCATTTTCTACTAGCCTAGTGTGTTTGTAGCTTTATATATATAATTTGATATCAAATGCCAGAACAGCATCAACTGGAGCTACTTTGGGAAAAACACAGCAGTGGTAGAAAGAAAGAATGGGTCATTACATTAGAGCTTGTTTGCTGGATATTTTGTTAATTTAAGAGGAAAAAAAAGGTAAATTCTGAAGGATAAACCTATGTAAAGACTGACCCTACTTGTATTGTTATCTTTAACATCAACTGATTCTACTTGTATTGTCTTAAAAATTGTCTGACTCTACTTGTGTTGTTAACAACTTCTTGATTGCTGTGTCTCCAGATGGGCTGACTGTGCTGCTGCAGAGGTGGGGAGGGGTGGGGGGAGGGAGCCCCAATTCTAGAACTTTCACAAACAAGCTTCTGTGCGTATGCTGATTCAAGCACTTTCATAGCAGGACCACCCTGCATGCTAATGGAGGGGGCATGGACTTGTTCTATAAATAGAAGCTCGCCAAGAAGGCAAGTGCCTGTGCCCACCACCCCATGCAACCCACCTGAGAAGATGCTGCAGAAGAACCGCAGGACCACGTGCTCCTGAAGACCAGGCCCATGGAGTGGCGACTATTTTCCTCTCCCCTCCTCCTTATTCCATTCTCTCTGTTATTTTCTTCTTATTTCTCATGGCACTACTGTGCATTGGATTGGATTGAACTGTGTTGGTTTTGTCCAGCTGCATGGAGGCTATCAGGTTGTGATCTGAACAGATTGGGATCTGGTTTTGCAACTTTTGAGAAGCTGCGACTCAGAGTGCACCTGAGCATTTGATTTGATATTTTGACTGTGCCCAAAATAAATACTGTTTTGAATTTACCCTGGGAGATTTATCGGTCTCCCCTTTACTATGCTAACACCAAAAGGCCCTTCCCTCTGACTATGTCGTGGGGGCACCCGGTGGTGGGAGCGGGACTTGAAAACCTATAACTTCTATTCTGGCTTCTGACAAATTTATTGGTATCTGTTGCCTCAGTTGCTGCACTGAAGATGTGAATGCAGATATTAGGAGACCCTAGTTTGGGGTAGATGTATCAGCTGGACAGAGGGTCTGTGTTGTAACTCAAGTGACCTGACTGTGGCAGGGATGCTGGATGGAAAGAGTGGTCCTGTTGATATTTGTGAGATCTGAAGGATGTGCTTGTGGATCTAGGGTGTGTGTGGGTGTGTGCTTTCACTAGTTGAACTTCAGACTTGACCAGCTGGAAAGGAGGATGGTGATCTGCCTATCTGTGCTACGTTTAAGTGAATTCTGGTAGTGATACATGTGGATACTGTTAAAAGGGAGTGCCCAGTCTGCAGCAGTCTGTGGCTGGTTCTATTGGTTGCTGTCCTGTGCATGTGCCTGGTCACACGCTGAGCATCCCCGCTGGCTAAACTTGCAAATGGCAAAGCAGCAGACACATGCATTGGCCTGAAATGGAAAAAAAAGATCCCTGGGTCTACAGGTGTTCTGGGCTAGGCTGCAGTGGCTGGAAAGGAGCAAACCCAGAGGTAGTTGCATTAAACATCTCATAAAGGACACCTGAGCAACCACTTAGTTCCCAGTTAAAAACTTAAAATAAAATAAAATCAAGTTATAGCTGTATATGACGATTTAAGTTTTTCAATATTTTAATGCTACTAGGAAAAAGCGTTTTTAAGGCTTCTTTATGGAAAAACTTGCTCAGTACTTGGATTCAGGTTTTTTTCCAGGGTTTCTATAAGAAGTTGTGTAAAGACAATTCAAATACAGGTAAATGAATCAGGACAATCTTTAGTTCAAAACTCAAGGGAGTCTTTGCCGTGGTTGAGAACTGCTCGGTTTGTTTGCTACAGTAAAACCCAGCATCATTAGTGGCATGGTCCCACGTGCACTAGTAGTACATGTTGAAGGGAAAAAGAGTAAATTTAAAAGTTACATGTGAAGGAAGAGTAAAAGATTGATGATAACAGACTACTGAGTTGTCCAGTTATAGCATCAAAAGTGCCAGGTTAAAAGAATCTCAGTTCCTGACAGTTTTAAAGCAAAGCAGAGGGGGAGAGGGAGGACAATTCTTAGGGTATGACAGTCAGCATAAGTTGAAATCATAGTTTGATTTTTTTTTTTTTTCAAATCAGCCATAAAAATGAAGGTTTAAAGCTTCAGATGTCCAGGCAAAAAAAATGTATCTCGATTCAAACAGCAGTTCCAATTAGAAAACTTGTGGTGGTAGTGACCTGTCAACCTCAAAGTGCACAGTTTCCATGATACGTACTCTAAGGATCAAGACAAGTCAATGAGATAGAAATGACATCTTTTTCCAGCAGGTAAACTTTTCTATATGAAAAATTACCTTGAAAAATGGCCCTTTGACAGCTGGATGCATGTTGTAGTGTCCAAGCAGGTTGTCTTGAAAGTAATAGACTATGCTCTTGCAGTTATAGATTTTAAATATGGTTTTCTTATATTTTGAAGGAGGACAGAGTAAAAGCTGTGTTGTAGGAATATTTTGGATAGTGCAAAGAGCAATGTAGAAAGAATTCCACATAAGACATTGCAAAAGCAACAACTGAAGAAACCACAGGCAGAATATAACGCTAACATCAGGAGAACTCTAATCAAGATCAGGACAAGTACATTGAAAATGATTGTTTAGAATTTAGAAGTTGAAGTACTGATTTAAAAAACCCATACTTCCGTAATGCTGTTCTTGGTGCAGGAAATTAAATGAATAATTATTTTAGTCTTCTCTTTTAACTTTACTTTGTCCATTCTTTCCTTACTATATGCAGCTTCATTTACCTAATGTTTTCTGTGGTATTAAATATGGGTTTTTCTTTCTGAAGCCATATTGCATTTGAAGGCTGAGTGATGCCACTTGAAATAGAATCCTTCAACTTTCAAACCTATACAGGTAAGGGAGTTCCGAGTCCTGTTTCCTGTTATGACCTTTTGCTTTTAAATAAAGACAGAATTTTATTTTTTATTTTTTCTTTAATATTTCTCCTGCAAATTCTCAACTCTTACCTCTCCTTCCAGGACGGATTTTTCTTAACAGTCTTATCTTTCTCTTGTCTTAAATCAAAATCCCATTGTCTTTGTCTTTGTAACATACACCTAGGGTGCCCTAGTCTGGCTGCAGTTCCGTTGAAGTAAAAATGCAGCAGCTGGAAATAGGGTTAGGTGCTAAGGCATAGACATAGTGGGAGGTCACTGAGTAAGAGCAAGGACAAACTCTGACAAGTTGGGACTAGCCTCTGGTTTGCAGCCATTACATGAAAGGAAACTGTATCCTTGGGTCTGGAGATGGGAAAAAGGGATCATTGTTAGGATATCTAAGATGTTAAATATTTATAAATAAAAAGCCGTGTAGCAGTAATCGAACACTGCAGTAAAAAAAAAGGAAATGTCTAAAAAATTCTAACAATTGCTTAATGAAATCTGAAAAAAAATCAAATTTTATATTATTTTCTCAGCACTATTTTAATGGCCTTGGATACAAGGCTAGAGTTTGAAAATAATATTTGAAATAGAATGGCTCAAGATGTCTGAAATGTTTTTTTGAAGCGTCAGGGTGTTTCTTTTCAAAATTCAGTAGTGTGTAAATATTCCTATATAAGGTGGTTTGGATGGCAAAGGAGGCATATATGTTACTGCTGTTCATATGGGTAATTTACAGATACTTTTCTATGGCAAAAGAGAAGAAATAGAAGGTAAACATAAAAAGCTGAAGAAAGCCTTCAGGCATGATTGTGTTTAAGTGCTTCATTGTGAGACCCTAAATACCTTCAAAATACATAATAATTCTATCTGAGGTTGTTCTGGGTGATAAACATTATGTGAACCTTGCTTTTGCCTTGTATTTACTCTTGATGCCCAGGACAGAAAATGTCATTGCCAGTAAAAGTCCTGTATTCAGCTCATGCTTATTCATCTGCATAAATGCTATCTCAAATGAAATAATCATTCTGGTTCTCTTTGACCTAGTTACTTCTAAAAAATTAGTTTCCAGGACAGCAAACCAATTACAAAAATGAATATACCATATCCATTGATTTGTTTCTGCACTGACTTGACAATCACCTTTTCTTTCTCTCAATTCTTTTCACTTACTATATCAGTCAGTTATCTTAATTTTGGAAGATCCCTCTTCATACCTCAAAACCTTAACCGAATTATCTTTGTGTCATAGTCTCAAAATATTTCAGACTGAAAATGTACATGGTCATTGAGAGCAAGTCTCTTATTCGCCACCCAAAATCTGAGTCCCAGTAAAGTATTTTGTTAGAACGTCAAAAGCCTCTGCAGAAGCTGTCAAAAGATGCATTACTGGGCAGCAGCTCAGTCTAGAGAAGCAAACTTCTGTTACTGGGTTGATATTCATGTACAAGGTCTCTGGATTCATTTGTGAAGCAATATATAAAACTGTTTTATAAAACAAAGGAAAAAAATCTCAGTATTATATTGACAAAAGCTGACTTGAGGTAAATAGACAATATTGTACACCTAGAAGCATCTGTCTCAACCTTTTTTGGACTTAATTTTCATTTTGTGAAACACTCTTGCCTTCTTTGTTTCTGATTTTGTTTTCTCATGTGCAGCACAATTGAGGCTGCATTCACTGTATCCTAGGGGTCTCTTCCTCAGTGACTGCTCATCAAAGGACAAACCCACTCTTCTCTGTCCTAGCTTTGCTTTATTTGTTTATATATGTATATAGTTAAATTTACCTGCCTTGCAAAACCATTATATTCAATGGCTCCCTCTTAGAGCACTTTGTTTATTATTTATGCCTTCCCTCTCATTTCTGTTGCTTAATGGTTTTATGATTCACTGAATTCTGTGAATTTTATATGCAAGTTATACAAAATAATTATTTTATAATTCTATAGTAATTTTCATGAATGTTGAAAATAATTAATAAAAGCAGGTTCCTTGATTTGACGGGTTTGTTTTACTCTATTTTTGGGGACTTGTCTCTGCAGTTTTCATCAAAAAAGTCAGCTTATATTGTGGCACTAAATCAAATAAGTCTAGGTATATATTTCAGTAAGAAAGCTGTATTGGGTAACCTAGACATGAGCTTGGGCCATGGCATATAAACACAGACTCGCTTAGTGAAGACTTACAAGATAGAGTAGTTTTCTACCTGGTCAATATTCAAATTGGTTCGTATTATTTTTACTTCCAATGAATTAAATGTAATCCTTTGATGGAAGCGAGCTTGGCTTGTTAAGGTGACTGAGACAGATAGCTAATTCTGAAATATCCTGGAGTTATTAGATTTGCCCAAACATAGATCAGCAACAAAGTATTCACAGTCAACTCTTTTTCAGAATACCTGAATGCTGATTATACTGTATTTCTTCTCAGTAATAAAAATTTCCTGTGCCTTATGCTTATTACAGTAGGTCAGTTGATGACATAGACTTGAAGATTTTCAACCCAGAGCAACTCACATTTATCTAACCTGTCCCTTTGCCTCCAAGCATGAATATTTTTCCATATGTCCTTCTGATCAATATTTATCTAGCTTTTTATTAAAGACCTTTAAATAGACAGATTGCATGACCTCTCCAGGCAATTTATTCTAGTACTTCACTCTCTTTACCCAGAAGTTTTTCTTAATTTCTATCTTGAATTTTTTATGCTGTAATGTGAGAGCATTACTTGTCACATCCATTACAGGTAGGGAAAATCCTTTGCAGAAGCCATTTATTTATCTAAACCATTTTTGTACTGTCCCTCCTCTCTTTAAGATAAACTAGATTCATTCAATATTATCAGCTATTTAAGCTTTTGTAAGCCTCTAATTACCTACTTCTGAACTTCTCAAGAATATAAATTAAATATAAATATAATTTAAATATAAATATTTATATTTATATATGCAGTTGAGAATGAGATGACTCTTGGTCTTATGACCCTTTCCCTATAATCTTCATCAACAAATACAATGACTCTAAGTACGCTTGAGAGATGTCACCAAGCAGAGCTAATGGAGGAACTTATTCAGCTGGCCTATTCTTTCCTACTTCATTCCCATTCTGTTAAATGAAATAGAGAATTTATCACAACTTGTCTTTCCATTGATATGTAAGAAGCCAGTTTCCTCAAGGTCAGCCTTTGATGCTCAGGATTCAAGAGCCAACAAGAAGACTTGTTTGTAATGACTTATAATTTTATTCTTAGGAAGCATCTCCTTGCTTTGCCCTTTCCTAAATTGCCCCTATATGCTTATGATCCATTTGGGTATGTGCCCTTAAAAATCTGACATTTTAAATTTCCTATATGCTTTCTTCTTATGTTTGAGGTCAGTACAGAACTCCTTATTAGGCGTATTTTCTTTTGATATGTTTCTCACTTCCTTAAGAGGATGATTTACTTGAAATATTTACTTGAAAACGGGAAGGTTTATGCTCTTGCTTCTTTATTTTTTGAGGGTTATTAACTTTTCTGCTTACTTATAGATTTCATTGAAATTACTTCTCACTATGACATTTTTCTCAGCCATTTCACCCTTACTGTTCAAAATCATACCTAAAAGCCATTTAGGTACTCTGACTTATAGATCAAGAAACATTCACACAGCACTCTACGAATATGATAGACATCTTGCCTGTCAAGCTGATCATCTAAGCCAAAGTGAGTCACCTAGGCTTCTTCTGTAATTAATGAAGTGTAATGGACCACTGCAGATCACGGAATATTATCTGAAAGAAGCTTTTCCATTTCATTCTCTGTAGGTACGGAGTTTAGATGACTGGGTTGGATTTTGATGAATAACTTTTTTCTAGGTTGCTAAAGTTCAGTTAGGTGAATTATGCCATCTATTTTTTGTGTATTTTTTTTTCTTTCTGAGCAGGTATTTGGGTAATTAGAATTGCTCATTACTACTAAACCTCAAATTCTGAATAATACTGCCATTGATTCTTACCTAGCCTTATCTTCTTAATGTCTGTGGCTTACCCCGAGCTCTGACTATGATGGTGCCTGGTGTTGATCTTTTCAGAAGTTAATTAATTATTACATAAATAGATTGGTAAACCGTCAGCTCAGTATTTACTTCTGTTTTTCTAAACAGGAAAATATAAATTAAATCAACCAATAAACTATCAACAGAACTATGGAGGTTCAGACCATAAGAATGAAGCATGGATATTTCATGGGAAATTTTTTTAACTTGTCTCCTAAGTGGACAAAAGAGACACTTGATTTGTACACTGAAAAAAAAATATGGAAGCCTTGTTTTTCCTCTTATAAGAATTGTGGCCTTTCAGAACGTTTTTGTCCCAGCCCTAAAATACCAAGGTAGTTTGCTATAGTTGTTCTTATTTTGGCTGCTGATAGTAAAATAGAAATATTTTATATCCTAAGCAAGTTGGGAATGGTAATTTCTACACTCAGATGCTTCACAGTCCCAACCGTTTGTCAAATATGCTGTCACAATAGCTTCTTTGGGTAATAATTTGAAGAATCAATAGTCTACTCTCTTTTTTTTATGAAACCTGGCAACTTTTCCATTGATTGCTTTTCTTCTTCCGGCACTGCACCTGCTGCCTTTGCAGTTTCTTATTAATTTTCTAACATCCCAGCTCATTCGTATATTTCAGTATAATACGGTAACATGGGTTTCTGAGAATATGACATCTGTTTCTTTCCTATTTGGGTACTGCAACCTAAGTTGGCAATATCAGCTATATTTTTTATATATGTAATGTTGTGAAGTTTAGGTAACGAAAATCTGGATAGACGAAGGTATAACTCTTTCCTGCATATAACCATAGGATATTATGGTGAAATAAAATAGAAGACAGGAATCTCTCTCTAAATCTGTTGGCATTTGCAGTTCTTTCTAATCAAGGGAAAATCTTTAAACATGTTTTATTTTCACTTGTCTAAGGGTGGGGAAAAAATACGCATTCAGTTAACTTACTGATGCTACTTCCCTTTAATATGAGAAGGGTTTTCTCTTAAGAGCTGGCAAGTGAATATTAACAGATGCAGATTTAAAAGTCTGTGGAAAAGAGGTTCTCTGATTAAAGCAAATCATTAACAATCCTTGCTTATCTCTTCAGGGAGACACAGCCGTTTAAAACATACTGAACTGTTATGTTGCTTACCTGGATGATGCAGCTGTATACTTAATTACTTCAAGTGGTTTAACAGTGCCTGTGTGAAGACAGTCTGCATCTGGTGCAGATTAAATTAAAAATAACCAGACCCACCTTAGATTTCTAGGGTATCAGAAATGTCAATATTTTGTGAGGCTCAGACATAGGATGAAGAAAAAAGCAGAGACGTTCAATTTGGTTTTTGCCTCAATCTTTAATAATAATGATAGACCCCGGGCTGCCCGGTCCCATGATCTAGAGAACTACGAGTGTGGCAACAGTGACTTTCCCTTTGTGGGCAGTGAAATTGTAACGGGCCAGCTGTGTCGGCTGAATGTTCACACATCCATAAGGCCTGATTGGATTAATCCCAGACTACTGAAGGAGCTAGGAGGTATTACGACAGGACCTCAGCCATCTACCAAAGGTCTTGGGAGTCTGGTAAGGCCCCTGTTGATTGAAAGCTAGACAATATTATTTGAGTTTACAAAAAGGATGTGAAGGAAGACCCAAGGAACTACAGACCTGTTAGTCTAACCTTGGTTCCTGGAAAAACTCTAAAGAAGATTATACTGGGTACCTTTAAAGGCTTTTAAAGAATAGTGCAATCATCTGCCACAATCAACAGGGGTTCACAAAAGAGAAGTCCTGCTTAACTAATTTTGTATCCTTCTATGATAAGGTCACACGCCTAGTGGATGAAGGGAGGGCTGTGGATGTAGTTTTTCTGGATTTTAATAAGGCTTTTGATACTGTTCCTCACAGCATTCTTCTGGACAAGTTGTCCAACTGTGGCATGAGTGGATTCACAGTGTGCTGGGTGAAGAACTGGCTGAAGGGCAGAGATCAGAGAGTTGCAGTGGATGGGGCTACATTTGGCTGCAACTGGTCATGAGTGGTGTTGCAAAGGTTTCAGTTCTAGAACCAGTTCTGTTCAATATATTTGTCAACAATTTGAATGCAGGAGTTGAATGCACCATTAGCAAGTTTGCTTATGATACAGAACTGGGAGATGTTGTTGACTCTCTGGAGGGACAAGAGGCCTTGCAGAGGAATCTAGATAGATTGGAGCATTGGGCAATGATTAATAGGATGAAATTTAACAAATCCAAATGCCAGATTTTGCACCTAGGACACACTCAGCGCAAATATAAATTGAGAGAGGAGTACCTGGAGGGCAGACCTGCAGAAAGGGTTCTGGGGTGTTGGTTGGCAGCAGGCTCAATATGAGTCAACAGTGTGCCCTGGCATCCAAGAGGGCAAACCACATCCTTGGGTGCATCAAGCACATCATCATCTGTTGGCCAAAAGAGGTGATTATCCTATGTATTCATGATAGACTCTGACTTGGCAAATATCATCTGGACAAAGCACAGGACTGCTGCCAAGAGATGAAGCAGCACTTCCATTTCCAAGATTATTGTGTGCAATTATGCAGGGATTTGGGAAAAGTATGGATAAATCTCAGAAAGCCTAGATGGAGAAAATGATTTCTTAAAATACTTTGAACCCCAGGATTTTGTTATTTCAAGCTATATGCATTAACTGAGAACCTCAGTGACACTGATTTTGTGTATGTGTAAAAATGCAAGTATCTGATGGAAGCATCTGTATAGGAATACCTCGGTGTTTTTAATTAATTTCAAGGTATCTACCAGTTCAAAGCTACTCAATTACTGTCATTAATTACACCTCACTAATCTCAGTAATTGAGCAGAGATGGAGGTTTCAACCTACATTCAAGAAAAATTATTATTTTGAAGACAATAAGCAAGCCATACGGAGCATAATATCCTTTTCTGTGTAGGTAAGGACAGAAATTTAAAGTCAAGGGTTACGCTGATGAAATCAAATAATCAAATACCTAGTTGCTGGGAGTTAGATGGCAGTATCAGCTTACAGTACACTTCTGAGATTTTGTTCTTTTGTTCAGGTTTTCATAACACTCTTTTCACTTCATTTTTTTTTTTGAGCATCTCTTAGTGTTGTGTTAAGCAACATGACTAATCTGTCATGCAGTTCTCTCATTCCTTCCCCATAGGAGAAATGTGTGCAGTGGTGTGACTGTTTTTTGGTTTGCTTTTTTTTTTTTTCTTCCTGCCTTCCTACCTCTTTTTGCTTCACAGTCTTAATTTTACCCTTTTGTAGGATCTTCTGGAAGGTGTCTGAGTCATGTTGCTACTCTGCAGAGACTTTGAGCAATATTTGGAGATGAGTAACGCAGCCTGGGAGACTAGAGTGATTCTAAATAGGTGCAACTTATAGCTTCCTCTGCTGTCCCAATACATCAGTTACACTTAGTAAAATCTCTGCAGATTGTTTGAAAAGCAGTATTTATACTTAGGTTTGTTTGTCAACATGTAAGTTACACTTCTCAGCACATTTTCTCTTATTTGGTAACGTCCTAGTGCTGAAGGGCCTGAAGAGAGAAGAAGGGAAGAAATGAACTTCTAGTTCCTCATCATATGAAGCTATTCCTGTTTTAATCTTGTCTTTTAGCACTTTCACTTGGAGAGCAGATATAAAGGTGACTGATTTGTCTCTGTTCCTTTGTAACACTTTACTTGCCACTTCAAATTTGACCCTAAATATAAATGTGTGGAAAGAGTTGTTCTCCAGCACTTTAGAGTTCATGACATTTTAAAAATAAACACACTTAAAGTCTCAAATCACTTGTTAAAAATGATTCAGTGAAGAAAAATAACTCCTAATTAAATAATTTTAGACTAAACTTCTACAGATGTTAAAATACACACTCCTGATTTTCCTCTGCAGATGCATACATTGCTGAATAAGCCACCGTTCCATCTTGGCATAGATAAAAGTATGGCTTTTTGGATTGTGTTATTCTGAGAAAGTTTATCAGAGAATAAATCATATATCTAGTGTTATGATTCACTTTCTGGAAGAACTGTCTTCTAGAAGAAACACTTTTTCACTGAAGATCTAATAACAGAGGCACTCAAAATGGATGTGTATAGTGGATGTAGATCAGGGGCATCAAACTCACTGCTCCTGCTGTTCTCCTGCTCCTACAGCATAACGCAGGTCACACACGCTGCACGCGACTGGTGCGTTGGCAGGAGCATAGGGGTGAGGAGCTCGGTGCTGCTGCCGAGTAGAAAGAAAGTGCCTGACTGGATAAAACAAGGGGGAGGGCTGGATTCAGCCCCTGGGCTGTGAGTTTCACACCCCTGGTGTAGATGGATATATATCTACACATAGAGAGAGAGGCAGGCAGATAGATGATGTGCTTTGGGTCCACGCTTATGCCTCATAGAAGAATGGACAGCCCATTTGTTAGAGCTGGTTTCAAGGCTGAAGCTGATGCAAAACTAAGTTAAAAAGGAAGTGGGGGGAAAAGAACAGCAGATATGCCTTTTGCCTTACTGATTAGGATATTAAGGGAAATATGGAGCCAGTTCTATAATATATAGATCTGGGTGCTTGTCGGAGTAGTTGATGCGGTTGGAGGACACCAATATGACTTTAAATTGTATTCATTTTGAAAAAGCTTTCTTATTTCCTTCTACCAAACAGTAGCTGTTCCCTCGGTTATGAAATACATTCTCATTTTGAGGAATGTGAGCACTCATGCATGCGGGCATATACAGATGCTGGTCTTGCCAAGTTGCAGGGATAGTGTTTGCCAGCTAGTGGCCAACACCATATATTTGCAGTTTCCACTTCAAATTCTTTTCAAAAGCAAACCAGCACAATATTATAAAGGACTGTAATCTTTTCAGATCAATCACTGGTCTTTTCCTTTCTGGTTGTACACATGCAATGTTCATAAGTACATTTTTGGAAGGAAAAAACCGAAACACTTTACCTTCACTTGGAAAATTCACTCAATTCTTTACATATAGGCTGACTGTAGCATCAGGGGTATCTTCATTGCCACACAGTGCTCTAGCTTCTGATTCCTTCCTCAGTGTGAAAGCCCTGTATTCAAATGCTGCTGTCAATATGTTACATTTAGGCCCATCTCTTAAATCTCAGGAGAAGAAACACAATGAACCTAAAGAAGACAGCATTATTTTTAAGTTACAAGTTCATTTGCAATCTCAACATTCTTCTGATGTGCTGTTGTTTATTTTTATTGGAGATCTCTTCTGCTAATAAATTAGCACTTACTAGATGATTCTCAGTGTCTTGATGTGTTGCTGATGAACTACAGAGCCTTGTGTTTGTATGTCACTGACTGAATCGAGACAAATTTTGGACTTCAGATTTGTTTTCCCTGTGGAACTGTGTGTGATGGGCTTACTGGGGACTAGATTGTAGTTTTAAAATCATACTACCTCCAGCCTTTGCACTAACTCACTCACTGTGGGAGCAAAGAATCCTGTTGGCTACAGAGTATGCACTCCTCTTTCACCTAGAGGGAGTCTGTTATATCCCAAAAGTTGTTGACTTCAAGGTTGAAATTTTTAATTTTTTTTAAATAAAACTCATCATCTTGCATCCAGGGCTGACTTCCTGTGTTATTTGGGGTCTAAAATTGCATTTAAATATCCTTAAGTATTTGGTCTATAGCTGCCAAGGTCTTGATGGGAGGTTCTTTTTACTTAGTTTCATTACATAGCAGTAAAGCTCCTTTTTACATTACTTCTTCCGCCGCTTGTGAATCTTTCTACTGGCTTCCTTCTTTAGATAACTGTGAATATAACTTAACTTCTTCATTTCATTCTAAGATAAGGCTTACCTGGAAGTTACAGTGAAGAGGAGAGCAGTAAGTTATCTAAATCTACCCAGACTTATGAGATCTAGGTCTTCTAGGAGTCTTGTAATGTAGAAAAACATGTGGCAGACCACTTCCTTAGTGTTTATAATTCCACCACTCCCATATAATGATGCCTTAATATATATTTCATTGTGGAAACACTACATACAAAAGAGAGTGTAGGAAGGGAGTCTCCAAGGTTACTGCTCTTTGCTGTTGGATATTAGTCCAAAAGGAAATGTCGTTAGTAAGTCTCAAGAAAACCTGAGTACCATTCGTATATTGAATTGTTACCATCAATAAAAATTACATAGTGAGAATAACTTACTAAGAAAATGTTTATATATTGAAATCAAAGGAATATGAATTGAGTGGTAAAGATTGTATCTCCTGTTTTTTATTCATACAAAAAATGTAATGACTTTATTCATTGGCTAGAGGTGAAAAATAGATCTCAAATAATTTCACAAAAAATAAAGGCACAAATTTTTGAAGAGTAATTATAAGCTGAACTCAATCTAAGGATGTGAAATTGACTAAGGGTATCCTGCAGCTGTACATTAGCATAAAAATTTTTTACTTCATTTTTGCCTTAATGCAAAATTTTAGGTCCCTGAGAGCCTTTAACATTACTTTTTAGCACTTTGGGGACATTGACAGTAAATGTTTGTTTCATTTAGAGAGGCTTCAAATAAAGGAAGGGAATATTCAAGAAAGAAAGAGTTCCAGAGGGCCCTTCAAAAGCATATGTTCTGCCTTGGACCAAGTTTTGCTACCTTTTTAGTACTGGTTGTATGCATAGATTTTTTTCTTTTTTCTTGTTTGGAGGAGGTGGAAAGCTATACTTATTTATCTCAAAAAAATTATATCATCTAGGTATTGAGTTCTATTTTCAGGCATAGAAGTGTCTTTTTGTGAGGGTCCCCTTTTTTGGTGGGATATGGCAACACTGATGTATTTGCAAAACGATGCACAGCTGAGAAGAAAACAATGCATGTCTAGATATTTCAAACCTGAGACATGCTGCTGTTGATTGTGCAGAAATGCTGGTGGGAATGTATGTGCTTATTTGGATTATAAAATCTTCATTCATTACATCATCGTGACTTAAGTTGTTTTCTGTGCTTAGGAAACAGCACATCAAGTACATTCATTTTAGATAATCACCATAATTTATTTATTCCTTGAAAGACAGGTTTATCCACAGGTTGACAGAGCTGTGGATAATTCCTTATCCATTCAATTTCAACTAAAAATTTACTCAAGTCAGGAATTCTCTTTGCAGCAATGAGCAGCACTATCCATGATCAGTAGCATAAATGAAAGCAGGAATAAACCAGTCTTTTTACACTTACTAATTGAAGGCAGATAGCCTTGATCCAGCTAGTCCTAATCTCAGGTTACTAATGTATGTATGTACTGGTTTTTTTCAGAGATACAAAAATGCAGGTGGGGAGTAAGGGAGGAAAAAACCACTTTAGAAGTACATTATGCATTTCAAACCTCTTGTGAAATTTTAGGACTATGGCAAAATGTTTTGAGGCTTCCCTTGGCAGTGAATCAAGGCTACTGTTTTTATGACTGTATAGTGACTTTGAAACAAAATTAGAAAAAGCATCAGATATCTGCTTTTCAGGAATATGCAAAGGGCTAGGCTGTCTCTGAAGGATATGCTAAGAAACTATGACCCACTATGGTGAGGACTGAAAAAAAAAAGGAAGCTGGAAGGAAGATGGTGTCCACAGCCTTTAGAGGCAGAAGAAAACAGCATGAGAGAGGGGAAAACGTGACATTCTGCCAAAACTGAGGTGTTGGCTGGTGTGCAAAATGGTAGGGAAAAGGTTTACCTTCAAATGCTCTTTGGTTTTGACCACCATAGTTCTTTTGGCCTTAATCTATTTACAAAAAAGCAAAGCCTATGTTAAGCAATTATAATACTTCTGACAGGAAGTATAAAGGGTAGTGACATTTAGAAAACCCTTGATTTATGCTGTATTAATGCCATAAAATTATCTTAGTCAGTTGTATGGGTAAAAGAAAAATAAACGTGATTAAGATAGTCAGTGAGTCACAGACAGAAATTGCAACCATTGAATCCATTAGGTAGCAAGTTCCAATAATGCTTTTTGTAGCCATCTAGGTGTTTGCAATTAGTTTAGCTACAATAACTGTCATAGATCATTATCTTAGTAGGGATAATTACATTATAAAGGATGGTCTCTTTCTGTGATGAATATATTTCTCTTTGTACTGCTGAAGAACTGAATGTTTATTTGTCAACAAGGTATTTTTAATGCAAGTAAAGAAACAAAAATTATAATAACACTTTAAATGTATGATACGTAAGGTGTCATTTTACCTTAGAAAATACACATGATAGTCATTGTAAGGTAGTTGTGAAACAGTAGATGAATAATTTCAGCTGTCTGAATTAACCTCAGAATCTTCATTGAAATTAATTTGTACAGCTTCTTCTGTCCCTCATCAATCATTTGGCCAGCCTAGGCTTTATAGTTTGTACATCTTTAAACACCTGAGCTTGCTACTAATGCCTGCTACTAATTCTCTGATTTGGCAAGAATGGGCATATTCCTGAGGTTATGTCATAGTTGCAATGTGCAGTCCTTTTCCCTCGATTACTGTACCAAGTCAAACAGCTCCCATAGATGCAAGAAACTTAAAATGATGACTTTTTTCATAGTCATTATTTTCTGCAATAACTAAGATATATGGAGAATAGATGCCTTACTCAACTGAGGATGAACCCAAAAGACTTCAAACCTTTAAAGGACTGCAGTGTAAAGGATTCATTTATCAGGATGAATGATGCTCTTTCCAAGTGGGTAACAACAGCAGCAATTATTTGGTAGCTATGGAAAAATACTGTCCATGCTAACCCATGCCATGTGTAAGAGGACTGATAGAGTTAAACTTTGCCAAGTCAGAAGCAGCAAAGGTGAAAATGGTTTTGTATGCAGCAATGCTACAGTTTGGAGGTTGTGGATATTCTTGGAATGTTAAAACTAAATCAAGATTCACTAAATATGAACCTTGCTACTTAACTACATCAGCTATATGCTTTCTTCAGAGAGTGTCAGAAGTGAAAGATTTTATATCATTGATAGAGTAGAAAAATTGATGAACTCTTTCACTTGTGACTATGCAATTAAACGTGTGTGTGTGTGATGTCTGAAAAAACACTCAATGATTCTCATAGATTGTTTTACTAACCTGGAGATTGTGGCTTATTAAAAAAACCTGAAGAGACTCATATTTTGTTTTTTGTTTCTTTTTAGTAAATTGGAAATTTGATTCTTTTATTTCTGGAAGGTGAAGTATTAATAGAATGCTAGAAACTATGAAACTGTTCACAGGAAAAAACCCCCACATATGAATGTGAGTACTGACAACTTGTTTAATATCATCATAATATGATCTCACACACCTCCAAGTTATACAGTTAGGAAGGACATTTTTTGTAGTTAGCTTTCTTATTTAGGAACTGTTAATCCTTTAAATAGGAAGCTGCTACAAAGAAGTGCTGCCAGGTCTGATACCTATCTTGAAGTTCATCAGGGTGCAGCCACGGAAGGGGAGAACTATCTGTAGTGTTGGAAGAAGGGGAAACACTTAGGAGAAATGATCATTCCTGGTCTTTTACCAGCTACAGTTACTGCTGTGCTTGTAAACATAGCATTTTGCAGTGCTTTGTTTTCTTTGTTCTTCTTACTCCTTGGAGGTGGTTACCCAGGCTTTTTTCTTACTATAGGATCTAGGCAAAAAAGCTGTTTTATTAAGGTTTCCTTGAGTTCCAGATCTCCAAAGTGAGCAATTTTAATGGCATTTCTTTCTTTCTTTTCCTCCCTATTGGTTCTTTTCTTTCTTCTCAGAATGAGGTTTTCCTGCCTTCATAGTTGTTCTCCAAGACTTTGGTACCTCTCCTTCAATTGCCTCTCTTCTGTTTTTTTTTTAATATTCTTTTTTTCTGGCACCCTGACAACAAGCCTCTCTGACCTCAAACTTCTGGCTTGAGCTTAAAACATTTGTGGGATTTTATAGGCCCTCAGGCTACTTAATGCTGCAGCTGTGCAATAACTTTGAGTGCAGCAGGGGAACAACATCAATTTGGATATTGTTTAGGCAGGATGTGAAGAACACCACTGGATTCACTGGTGTCTGAAGCTGCCTGGACTTGGGGAATGTGTTGTTTTATGATTGTGGGGTTTATGTTTACTTGACAAAGTAAGTGTATGCACATTCCATAGCGTGATGCATAGCCAGAACAGAAATCTCAGCTTTGTCAATCTCCCACTGCAGGTGGGTAACTGGCAGTACCGGCTGTTCCGGACAGTGACTGAGCACTGAAATATGAGAAAGGCTTGTGGATCAATTAAAGAAGAACTACCTTTGGACTTAACTGAGGCTAAAGACAAGATTGAAAAGGATTGAGATAGATAAAATAGTCCATCCAGATGTCCCACCCTCCCAATTGATTTGCCCAATTATATATTTATGTTCCTTCTCTTAATGCTTTCAAGTCACTGGACTTAAATGACAGTTGCAAGATTGCCAACAGAGAATTTGTAGGAGGAGGATGCTAACACTTTCTAATGTGACAGAAATAAGTGTTTTTCAGTTTTGTATCTAGGCAGTTGCTTCTTTCCTGTCTCTTAAGTTCTCATGAGAATATAGTTCGTACCTATTTAAACATAATATGGGTAGCAAACCAGTTACACGCTCACAGTTGTTTACTTACCATGAATAACTACATGTTTAGATTCCAGCCAGTGAAACTCTTTTGTGGCTAAAATAGAGTCAAAATGGCACAGTGAAGCTGTGAAGTACTTGGCTTCATTTAAAGCATTGACCACATGCATAGACTCAAGGATGCTTTTGTTGAGAATTTTTTATATCTTTAGATTTGTATCCCTCTGGGATTTTTATTTAAGGGCTTAACTGCCTGTCCAAGAAATTCCTATGATAAGTCCACATTCTTTGATTTCTGACTAATAATTCTAGAACGTCAAAGATAAATTTCAAGGTGTGATGGCAGAAAGAGAGAGACTTTTGAAGAAGAAACTCCCCTTCTTACTACAGGTCCAGTCAATATTGAGGGAAGGAATACTGTAGCCTTAGTGTACCAACTGAGTAAGAGGAGCTCTGGATTTTTGTTTGTATAGGGCTTCTCCCTCAAGCTTTTTGAAGAATGGCAAAACCATGCTAGGATGTTGAGGAAGCTTTTGTCACGTACCTGTATGTTCACATGTGCCTCAATAGGAAAATAAATTACAGTGATTGGAAGTTGAGGGAAGAGTACGTTTCAGCACACATCTCAGTAGCTGGAACTGTTTTGAGTGTTTCAGGGGAAGCTGGGCTGAAAAGTTTTGTGAGTAAAAAGCACGTCATGAGAAATAAAGCTGGGGTGATTTTTGAAACTTTACTGGAGCCACCTTGGACTAATGGACACTGGGGAACAGAATGTGCAAATTGCCCACAGGAGCCTGGTGAGCTCCAAAGAATGAGAGTCCGAATGGGCTTAGCTTTGCATAGCTGCATTATGAATAGTATTAGGAAATGAAAATTGCATTAGAAGAAAATACAGATGAGGACTCTGTGTGTGTGTTTCTACGTGTACAATTTGACTTCTTCATTTGATATAGGCTGAGGGAATAAAAGATGGCAGAGGGTTCACAGAGCTGAAGAGGAATAGGATTGAACTACTGTTCCTCATGATCATGCCATACTATGAGCTGTGGCCTGAGTAAGTTCAAGAATGAGAAGTCTTGAAAATAGTCCTCAAAAGCTGGAGTTCAGAACAGTAGAGAGTTGTAGCAAATATCCTTCACAGTAGCACTTACAGCTGTTTGGTTTTTGTTGTTGTTGTTTGTTTTTGTTTTTTTTTTTTAATTTTCATTCAACGGAGGCAGCTGTATGTGGTTAACCTAGCCAGTAGGGTTGCCTGTATTTTAAATACCAGCAACGCAAAAGACAAGTTTCTTCTCCAGGAAACTTGCTGTAACATCTCCTCATTAAAGCACTAGTAAAATCTTCTCTGGTTTATTAGGCAGATTTGTTGTTGTTTCACCACAGGGATCCGAGCTTGAATCTTAGGTATACTCATGTTCAGGGTCTGCAAACAGCAATACTGGATATCGGGGGACTCCTGTAATTGCTTATGTTGGCACAGCTGTCTTGTCCCCAGCTGGCAAACACTAGCATCCTGACCCAGTGCATCGCACTGTGTTGTCAAGATTCAAAGTGCTTAAATTTTTATTTGGAAAATGAGTAGTCATAGGAATGAGAGGCCTGCTGCTTTTTAACGGACATCTTCCTCGGTGCTCATTATGCAGCTTTGGGAGTGCTAGCATCCATGTATACTGAAAAACCGCCCTGGCACAGGTTGGCTTTTTTAAAGAAGGCTCCCCAGTGCCAGCAGTTCTAAATCCTTACATTGCATAGGAACAGATGGAAATCATTCACACATCTGAGCAGCAAAAATCTCAAAATGGACTGGGCACAGTGGCTGACATTTGGCTGGGTCTTTGTTGTTTTCATTACTAGTTGATTTCCAAGGCAAAGTCCATATTGTCAGGCATCTGCACTCAGTGGGCATAAAACTGTTCTGTGCAAAAAAAAAAAAAAGTCTGAACACCTGATACAACCGTACAACAGTAGCTTCTTCCAGTAGGAATAATAGCATGCTGTCATCACTTCTGAACAATGCATAAACAAAACACTGTTCTTTGAAAAACTTGTGATTATTCACTGGTTCAGAAGTTCAGTAGTCACATACATCCTGGGGATGCCGCTTATAGCTTGCTTTGTAGCCAGCCTTGAATTCTACATTTGAACTGAATAAAAATGAACTGAGGGAACTGAGGAGTGGATTCCAGCATGGCCACTATTGCCTTCTAAATACATTGCCTGTGAAAGAAACCTTGCCAGACATTACCCTGTTTTGCTTGACCAAGAATTAACTCTTTTGCTGGTTATGTTATAATGCTTTTTAAGGGCTCACCTTTCATAGTAACTAATGTATTTAATAGGTATAATAACAAACTACAGAATGAGATTGGGGTAGATGCTGGAAGTTCCTGATCAGAGGCAAGCAAGAAAGGGATGAAGGCCTCATGATCACGTTTTATGAAAATAACTTTACTAAGTGAACACATGGATACTGTGCTTCAGAGCACCTGGCAACACTTTCAGAGGTAGCTTTTTATCAACTGAAACTGAAATGGGGAAAACTGCTTATATCAACTTTGTTGTAATGTGTGGTGTTTTTTAGTACTTGGTGCTTTTTGTACCCACAGCACATGCTTCTTAGATAAGTAAATGCTTGTTACAGTTTGCTCACTAACTGCTCTTAGGTATCAGAAGAAGCTGGATACATCTAAGTCTAAAATATATAAGTATTCAAAATGAGGAAACTATATGTTTCAGATTTGGACCCTTTTATGACTGTCTTTTGTTTTCTATTTTTTTTGTATCTACTTGTTCTTGCTTGTGTAGTGCGTGGAATGTGTGCTTAGTTCACGATCTCTTATTTGTACAAGATATTTTCATTTTCTTAACCAATTATTTCTCTTACAGACCAGTGAGTCCCTGAATAAAGAGAGTGAATACCTGCTTCTCTTAGGAAAAAGACAGAATTTTCCAAGAATGTGTTTCTTTGGCTGAAAAATCTTAAAATATTCCTTGTAAATTATTTTTAAGTCATGTTGTTAACTTGGGGAATAAAGGCAGTTGTGAATGCAGTTTCATATATGCCAGAAACATCTGTCAGAGATGGCTTTTGGACTATATCAAAGACTAAGGAGACTAAAACTGGTTAACATCCAGAGGGTCATTTTAAAACCTGGTGCTTTATATAACAACACCCACTGATTGCAATGGATTTGAATTAGGACCTTTAAGAATTACAATAGAGGTATAAAGGAAAATATTTGGTTGATGATGAAAATATCAGTAAAGAAAAAAAGAGAATGAGTATCATGTATGGAAATACTTTTAACCTTATTTAGAGTTGCTTGTGTCCAGCGCTGTTTGTTCAGATAAATAGTAACTCCAACCAGAATGAAGAAGCAAATGAACTATTCTATAAGTAGGTAGGAGAAGTCCCATGATCTCTAGCCCTTGTTCTTGTGGTGGATTTCAACCTACCAGATACCTGCTGGAAACATAATATAGCAATAAGGAACAATGTAGGAGGTTACTGGACTTTGTAGGAGATAAGTCCCTGGCACAGCTGGTAAGAGCCAACTAAGAATGGAGCCCTGCTCGATCTGTTGCTCATGATTGTTGGAGGCTGTCTTGGGCATAGCAGTCATGAACTTATAGTTTTTGATTCTTGGAGAAGTAAGCAGGGGGGTCAGCAGAACTGCCACTTTGGACTTCTGGACAGAAGACTTTGGGTTGTTTAGGAGACTGGTCAGCAGAGTCCCCTGAGAGGCAGTCCTGAAGGCACCCAGGGAGTCAAGAAAGGTTGGACATTCTTCAAGGAGGAAGTCGTAGCAGGATGTCCCCATATGCTGAAAGGCAAGCTGATAGGGAAAAAGACTACTGAACAAAGAGCATTAGCTGGAACTCAGGAAAAGAAGGAGAGTTTACGACCTACGGATGAAGAGACAGGCAACTCAGGAGGACTATAAAGGTGTCGTGAGGTTACATAGGGAGAAAAGTAGAAGGGCCAGAGATGACCTAGAACTTAAAGTGGCTATTGTTATAGAGGCCAATAAAAGATGGTTATATAATTATATTAGCAAAAATGAAGCTAAGGCGAATCTTCATTCTGTGTTGTATATAGGGGGAAAATTAGTGGCAAAGGATGAGAAAAGGCTGAAGTACTTAATGCTTTCTTCACCTCTGTCTTTAGTAGTAGTAGTAGTAGTAGTACTCAGCCCCCCTGGGCTGGCAGTCAGAAACAGAGTGCAGAATGAAACCCAAATAATCCAAGGGGACAGGGTAAGCAATCTACTACAACTCCTAGACTCATAAAATTGTATGGGGCCAGATGTAATCCACCCAAGTGTACTGAAGGAACCGGTGGAAGTGCTCACTAAGCCACTTCCCATCATTTATCAGCAGTCCTGTCTAACCAAGGAGGTCCCAGTTGGCTGGAAATTAACAAATGTAACATCCACATACAAGAAGGGCTGGAAGGAGGATCCAGGAAACTAGAAGTCTATCAGCCTGACTTAGGTGCAGGGGAAGCTTATGGATCAGACCGCATTTAGTGCCATCTTGCAGGACACACAGGATATCCAGATGATCAGTAGATGAGGGAAAGCCTGTGCACGTTGTCTGCCTAGAGCTTAGTAATGCCTTTGACACCGCTTCTTACAACATTCTCCTGAAAAAAATGGCTGCTAGTGGCTTGGATGGTTACACTCTTCACTGGCTGAAAAAGCGGTTGGATGATCAGGCTCAAAGAGTGGTGATGAATGGAGTTAAATGCAGTTGGTGGCAGGTCACAAATGTTTTTTCCCAGGGCTCAGAGTCAGGGCTGGTTCTGTTTAATATCTTTATCTATGGCATGGATGAAGGGATTGAGTACTCCTTCTGTAAGTTTGCAGACAATACCCAGTTAGGCAGCAATGGTGATCTTCTTGAGGGAAGGGACTCTCTGCAGAGGGATTTGGACAGGATGGATCGATGACCAGAGGCCAATGGGAGGGGATTCAACAAGGCCAGGTGCCAAGTCCTGCATTTGGGCTGCAACAACCCCATGCAATACTATAGGCTTCAGGATGAATAGTTGGAAAGCTGTATGGCCGAAAAGAACTTGGAGGTGGTTGGTAGCTGCCTGAATACGAGCCATCAGTGTGCCCAGGTGGCCAATAAGGCCAATAGCATACTGGCTTGGATTAGAAATAATGTGAAAAGCAGGACTAGGGAAATTATCATCCCCTGTACTCAGTGTGGTGAGGCTGCACCTTGAATATTGTGTTCAGTTTTGGGCCCCTCATTACAAGAAAGAAACTGAGCTGCTGGAGCGTGTCCACAGAAGGGCAACAAGGCTGGTGAAGGGCTTGGAGAACAAGTCTTACTAGGAGCAGCTGAGGAAACTGGGGTTGTTTAGCTTAGAGAAAGAAGGCTGAGGGGAAACCTTATTCCTCTTTAAAACTAAACAAAGATGTGGGTTTTAGTGAGGTGGGTGTTGGTCTCTTCTCCCAAGTTACGAGTGATAGGACAAGAAATTGCCTCATGTTGCACTAGGGGAGATTTAGACTAGATGGGAAAAAATTCTTTACTCAAAGTGTGGTCAAGCATTGGAACAGCCTGGCCAAGGAGGTTGTTGAGTCACCATCCCTGAAGGCATTTAAAAGACGTGTAGGTATAGCATTTAGGGATATCATTTAGAGCTGAACTTTGCAGTGATACATTTACAGTTGGATTTTATGATCTTAAAGGTCTTTTTGAACCTAAAAAATTCTGTGATTCTGTAATTTTATGAAAAATGTTAGGTTTGAAGATCAAATTCTAATTTACATACTCTTGTAATACATATTTTTATCGACATCAAGATGAAATATGGCAACTTGATAATTTTGATTTACTGATAGTAACCTAATAAAACTTTCCTTTAGATTTGTTCAGTCTTAATCATGCTTCCTAGGCATGTTGTATAGTATTAGGTGACAGTGGCTGCTGTGCAGGAATCTGGCATGCTCACTCTTACTGGGGAGCTGGGTTCCTGCTGAAGACCTGTCCTTGTCCCTCGCTTCTAAGGAGACTGCACAGCAGCAAGCAGCAGTGACTGGTTTAGTCCCTGCTGCTGTTGAAGCTGAGTGATTCTCACCTGCATCAAGGTACTCTGGGTCACTGAATGTTTCCAGATGTCTCATCTGCAAAAAGGTTAAGCAAAGCAGTGTAGCTGGGCTGGTTTTTGTCTTTTTTTCCTTTCTTTTGGCAAGAAGATGAATGGCAATTGTTTGAAAGGTGCTGGAAGTTGCAGCTTTTCTTTTGATAGAAGATCCTTCCCTGCTTCTTTCTAGATATTGCAGACTCTCAAATCTGAATGTATGTGTAAAAAATAAGAGGTGTTTATTGGTAGATTTCTCAAAAGCGCAATTAGCATAGCCAGACCTATACTTATTAGCTGTGTCTATTCTGCCAAAATACGGTAATATGGTATATTTTCCTCTGAATGTCCCACATGCAGGCCATTTGGCACGTATAAATTAGTGAAACCCATCTATTATATAACAACTGTAAATCATCACCAATAATTTTGTCATCTGGAGCAACTGAAAAATATATACTTGATTTTTTATTCAGCAGGAGATTATTATAATAACGCCTTAGTGCACACTGAATATAGTTCTCTCATTCTACATAATTTTGTTATTAATTGCATTAATTAGTATATTTTTATTTTTAAAGCATAAAATACTTCTCATTCCAGGCCCTGAATACTTATATAAAATTTAAACTTATCATAAAATTTCATGGTAGTCTGTCTACTAATTTAACTTGAATTATATAGAAATATGCATAGGCAAATATAATAAGAGACCGCTTTCCAAAGCAGTCGTAAGAAACTGTCTTATCTATCATTATGTTCTTCCCTAAATACAAGAAGGAAAGATAGCATGTGGATATGCTAGGAAACCAGTAACTACTAATAATATTAGGAACAGGCTGAGGAAGAGTAAAGTTGTGAGTCTGTTAACATGAATGTCACAGCATCTGCTGACTTTCCTGGGATCAGGAATTTAGCCTTCAGTGAATGACATAATCAACACTAACTGTAGATTTAATGAGGTGCTGTTTTAAAGCTTTATTTTTTGTCTGCATTCTTCCCAAGTTCTCTAAGTAATTATTTTCAAGTCCTTCACTTTTATCATTACTCTTACAAAAGCAAAAGTTACATTTTCTGATGGAGTGAATGCGGAGAGAAGAGTGACTTCAATAGGGTTTTGATAATTTATGATGAAAATAGTGGTTGAACTTCAGAAGCAATGGTAGTAAAATCATTGCAACTAAAATATGCTGGTGTGTCTATATATGCATTATATGCATCATTTTTATATATATAAATCACATCATATATGATTGAGAGATATATATAAACACATCCACCCTTAGTTGCTCACTTCAGTTATTAAATGTTAATGACTGCATCTCCTGGATTCTGTAAGGTCTAAATATCTATACATATCCTTCAGATTCATTATTTACAGAGATTGATTTAAAAAACTTGGAAGGCTGGAAATACAATAAATATTGGTGCATGTAAATAAATATTTTTAAAGATCTTAAACATAGAATTACCCAGTACATTGTCTTTTGTCTGGTTTTATGCCTGCAATGCTAGTGAAATAAAGTTTGGGGGTTTGTGGGGGGTTTTTTTGTTTTGTTTTGTTTTGTTTTTTGTCAGCTTAGTTGTTTTTCACAAGGTAACTATAGTAAAAAAAGTACGGATCTGCTGCAGATGTATACAGCATAGGAACCCCTTCCTTTGCTGAGATTGCAGTGATTAATGAAAGGACTACATCTCCAGAGAGTAGCCCTCTAGCTAACTTCTCACTAAATACATCTGTTAAAAGCTGGCATACAATACGCAGAAAAGATTTAAAGAATTATACTGGAAAGCTGTCTGGGATTTCAGTGTTTCCCAGAGGGCAATTATTTGATGGCATTAATGATCTCCTGTAGAGAAATCTGTATCTAATCATTCTCTGTTCCTGCATGACTGTATACTGTATGACATCCTGCAGTATATATTACTACATATGTACCCTAGTGTATTCAATAGCTGGCAAATTACTTGAGCGGGTTATGTACATTTGCAGAAGTGATGACTGCTTCTGTACTTCAGTTCCTGATGAAAGAAATAACAGTTATTTTCCAAAATTTTAACCTTGAGATTATCCTGACCCTTGGCATGCTGAAGTTTATAGTTTTAAAATCACTGTAAATATGCTTTCTTGTACAGTGGTGTTTGTTACCTTTTCAAGCTTAGTTAGAAAATTAAGACCAAAGAAATGAGTCTGAAGTAGTGATAACTCAAGCTGGTCTAAAGCTGGAAAAGGAAAGAGAAGAAAATCTTGGAGGGCAACACAGGTCATAGTCAGACAGCAGTCTTGCTGTACTTCCTGCTGCCTGGGAGGACAATGTGCACGGCAACCAGATGGGCATAAAAATTCAGAATCATTCTTTCTTTCCTTTAAACCAAACAATAGTAAAAGTTATTATCAGTAAAACATGAAAATGCAACCCTGCTCCCATCAACTCTGTCCTGCCTCTATAGATTGTGCCCATTTGAAGGGATCTGCCCAGAAAGGTGATCCCTGCAGCTGCCCTTATCAAGTTGGGGAATCATTCCTTAATCTAACATTCATGCTTTGCAGTTTTTTGTGCCACTGAGGAGCGTGTTTTGCCCATCCAGTTCTTGTAAATGTCATTACAGTTCCTTTCAGATACTTGCAGAAATTTTTAAGTATATCATTTGTTTCTATTCTGGTTTAGAATGGAGATAGGAATAAGAAGCAGATGTTTTCAGTGACATTTTAGTTTGTTTCTAGTTTGCTGTAGGATGAGTACCTCTGTGTCATCTGTTCAAGCTCCTCAAATTTTTAGAAAGCATTGCAACAGCAAATAGTTTAAAGTAAAACAAAACTGTACTGGCTTTTGCATACAGTTTTTAGAAGCAGAAATTAAATCAGTGTTGTGACCACCTACTACTCTAAATTCCCTTTTATAATTTCCTTTTTTTGTTATTATGTTAATATACTTCAGGCTACAGTTCATCAGTATTTCCAGATTTACCAGGAAAGTATGGATGTATTATATAGGTGGCATATACTTTCAAACTTTATTATAAAGTGACTGACATTCATAAAGTGTGCATAGCAGGGAATAAGGAAGACATTTTATTTGTCCTACTAGCTATTTTACCCAACTATTTATTTTTTTAAAAAAACCCCAATATTAATATGAACAAATCGAATAATCTCTTAAATAATTTTACATACAATTTCAAAGTTGTATATCAAATACATACAAGGGGTTAATTTATTCTTCTGCTGTGTTAGCCTTCAATTAAACCATCTGGCCTTCACGGCATGAGAATAAATATAGCACCCCATTTCTGGCCAAAGTCATTTTAGAATTTAAGAGCCATAAAGATAAATGGGAAAATGACAGAATCTTTATTTTCCCAACTCAGAAATCAACTAGTTTGTTTGTGAATAAATAATCTTCCTCAGATCTGTTACCAAGTCTCACTTTGGTACCTTCATAAAAGCAGTCAACTCTTTGACTCAGTTGTGCCTCATTAAAGGTTTTATTCTATTAATGCCAAGCTAATGTAATTACAGCTGAGCTGCATTTTCTGCAAATCATTTTGTGTACCTATTCACAGCATCTATAACATTAACTTCAAACATTTTTATAAGGTAATTTTTGTGTCAGAGTAGAGGGACGGGTAATTAGAAACTGGTCTAGTAAGCATTGTGTCATACTATTTTCAATAGTGTGAGAACGATACCTGAAGGTGTAATTGCCCTTATGTTTTTATGGATTCTTTTAAGATCAAAGCTATCAATTATGGGAGACAAAGACATTTAGACAATAAGAACAAGTGTATACATCAAGCAAAGTCAGGCAAAGATAAATCTGAAACTACTTCAACTTGCTAGAGGAAACTTTTAATGTTTATACTAATACATTACTTTAAAATAATTTTCAAAGAAACCATAAAATTATAGAGAAAAAGTGTTTCTATGAGGTGATTATACAAAACTAGATTGCATCTCTAAAACACTAAATCATCTTATATTACTGTTAGACTTGGTTTCTGACTGCATATCTAAACAAAAATTCACCTCCTTCCTCTGTAAATGTGGAGTGTAAGTAGGCAAATATAATCCCATACTATGCAATTAAAGCTTTATGTAAATTAGGCTTTATGTGAAATAATTGGAATTAATTTGTATGAAACTCAGGATTAAGATATTTGTTTGTAATGAGAAATTAATAAAGAAGATTAATACAATCAGAAGTTTATGTTTTTATAAAAAAATAATCAGCGTTTTTTAAAAGAAAAACTTGTTTTTCCCCTTTGTTTTTGTTTAGAATCTGGTCAATGTTGCACATATCCTTTCCTTTCTTTCCTTCCTGTTTTGTAATGAGTTTGCAGTAATAGAGAAGTGTTCTTAATTTTTATATAGTAAAAGATTTTATATTATAAATAGAATTAAAGTGTTTTCTGGAAACCTGAATTGTTAAAATAAAAATTAGTATCATTTTTTTATAAAAAAAACAAATAGCAGTGTGGTTTTGTCTTATTTCAGTTGAAATGTTCTTTCTTTGCAATTGAATGGTTTGTGTTTTCAGTCAAAAATATAATGGGTGATTTATTTTTGTTTTCCAATGGTAACTTGGCTTTCTGGAACAATTTACTTTAGTATTCACTGTCGTAATTCTTAAAAAAAAATAAGTTTTCAGCATTTAATGTAACTTTCGTATGCAGGAACTACACATGAATCTGCAATGTAAATATACCCATGCCATCATGTGTTTGATTAAAATGATGCTACTCATATGAAGCTGACAATTATTTTTTGTAATAATTCCTTCTAATAAATTTAGGGGATTTGGGTACCACAGCTAAGAATTTCACTTAAAGTACCAAGTAAAATAACTTCAGTTAATAAAAGCTCCTTGAATAAGCTACCAGTTCTCTGTGCTGGAGAGTAGACCACAAATGCAAACTTACACAACCACCATCTGAAATGAAGGCAGAGAGACATAGCTTTGCTTTTTAATCTCTACGGGCAGGTGTGACAAGTGACCCTTTGGTGATTCTAGCTAGTCCTCCATAGAAGCTGTTTTAGAAACAAGTGGCTCTGTAGGAATGTCCATAAATATTACAGTGTCTGAAGAACTATAAGGATTCTCAGGAACTTGCACTCTTACAGTATAACCAAGCTATAAACTCAAAAGTCCTGTATTATACAGAGTATGCTTTACCTTGCTGTGCTCTGCACAAAAGAGGCAGGTGGTTTAAATTCTTACTTCTCTGGAAATAAATACCTGATGCCATCTGTAGAGCAAATATGATGTGAACATGTGACTGTTACATTTCTCTGAATCAATTTTTGATCTAAACAAGAAAAATTACAAAACAAGTTATTTTTCATTCTAGTAGGAGCTACTGCCATGAAGGGACTTTAGGGTAACATTTTAGAAAGAGTGATTTTAATTTTACGTCTCAACTTCACTTATAGGTTCATTCAGCTGTGCACGATGGGGAAGAACTGCAAATGTAAAGGAATGTCTATTAATGGTAAGGCACAGGTGCTAGGATTACTTGAATGGCAATAAATTTAAATTGCAAATGTGATAAATTGCTGCAGTTCTAATGCTACTGTAATGACTATCAGCTGCAAGCATGAGGACAGACGAAAGCTGTTAAATGCATACTTTTAGTGCATGGAAAATGTACTCTCTCAGCAGTTTATGTACTGCTTGATATTCATTTATGAGGGCTTCTCTTCACACAGGAACTTTCATTTCAATAGATACTTACTTTGCAATGTTTTATTTGTAAATGACACTATTTGCTTATTAAGGCTGAATACCTACTCATTAAGCTTCTTGGTAATACACACATGTATGGGAGTTGTGCAGGGTACTTTTCATTTTCAAGTTACTTTTTGTCAGCTCGCTCTTTTCTGGCAGTTTCCTGCACTGCAGCAAAGTCATTGCTGACAAAGCACAAGTCAAAGATACCAGTGCAAATGGGATTCTAGTAGAAGGCTGATATCTGTACTACCAAGTTCAATGGTGCATCTTCAGATAATTGTTCTGTTTCATGTGTGCTGTTTAGCAATCTAGAGAAAAAGCCAATAAATGATGCACAACATGTCTGAAAATCAGTCCTGTGCAGTCAGCAGAACTGAGCTAATGTTCTGTTTCCAAATGTCTTGTATAACAAGAGGTTTCCCATGCTGACTGAAATCTTGGGTACTTTAGTAAAGACAGCTGGCATATGACTTTTTGGATCTTTCCCATGAAATTGTCTGGCCCAAATGAGCACATATGTTTATCATGTATGTGGATGTTGGGGAAGTAATGGAGTGAGAGGCTTCTTAAGGCTCCTACCTCACTTGCAGCTATGGAAGCACCCTCCTTACCAGGGATCCTGGAAGGAGGTACAGCAGTGCTGGAAGTGCTGGGTATCAGTCAGTAGGGTCCCACTGCACCCTCTTCGAGCTGGGGGGTAGTCGCCTTTCCCTTTGCCTTCAGAGCTACTATTGGCCTCTCATGGCCAGCAGTTTGCTTACACACCTCAGGTGTTTGTCTATCTGGAGGTGTCTTGGATGATGGAGGAGAAGGAGGCCTTGAAGGAAGGTCTGCTCTGAGAAGTGGTCACTCAGTGTCTGCCAAGCTGAAAGTTTTGAGCCTAACCAGAGTATTGGTTTATATTGCTTGGTCTACCGCTGCCACATGTCTGTTCATCGTTAATATCTGTAAGCTTGAATCTCTTAATGTTTGCCCCAAAACATGTTATACTTATCTCTGGGTAGTATTGATCCTTCTAAGTTCTGAACTTTCTGATTGTTCAGCTCCACTGACTCATAGACAGAGCACAGACAGTTTATGTGCAACATGGCCTTTTCAAAGACCAAAATCAGTATGCTAAGCACCAACGCAAGAAGCCTGATTATCGCATCTCTAAGTCCTGCAGTTTATGACTAAGTGTATGTTTTCAGGCTGACCTGCTCCTGCTGCAGCTGACAAACTACACCATTGTAGCAACCGTTAACGGTGCTGGCTGTGTGACAGCAGCAAACAGATCACACCACAGCATGGAGGCACCTTGTTGATTTTTTTTTTCCAAGTTAACAACAATTGTAACTTTGGAGGTTTCTAGCTGCCCTGCTTGCTTTTTTGGCTGTGCAATTTCTGTTTGCTCTTTAAGCTACAGCGTGTAGAAACCAGGATTCAGGCGCTCTGGAAGCGACTTGGGAGGCTGACTGATCCAATGTCCTGCTTATGTTGGGGATAACATCTAAGATAATTCCATGTGCCGTATCAGTTTGTCTGAGTCTTGTAATGCAGCTTTGTATTTCAAAGCTGCTGTCCTTAAACCTCCTTTCCACTCCCCTTCAAAATCTAGTTTGCATCAGGATGAATGGTAAGATGACAGGAAAGCCTTTTTTATCCCTTCAAGCAGGGTTGGCTTACTTGATCTCATTATGAAAACAAGAGGTTATGGTCTTTCCCCTTCATAGACACTGAAAGAGGTGTAAAGACGTGGTATGCCAATGGCTAAAGCTTGTAGTGGAATACTTAATCTTGTGGCAAATTATTTGCGTGGTGGACACCACATTTTATCACTCTGAAGTAAATTAAAGCAGTGAATCGAAATGTTTATAAAATAATGTATTTATCCAGGTAGGGAAAATGAAATAGAAAAAAAAAAAAAAAAAGACAACACCCTTATCACTGTTATACAGATTGGGAAAAAAAAATCTATTAATATTAAAAGTATCTAGTGCCTTGAGTATAGAAGTTATTCCTAATTCTACATTTCTTCTTTACTTCAAAAGAGTAGTTCATTGTATTCACACAGACTGCTTTTCTTCACTGAGTAAAACAGCATTGAATAGTTATTCTAATGTTTAATGTTTATTAACTCTATTAAAACCTGATGTTATTGTTTGATACTTTTATTTTAATAAAGCCCAGTTGGCTTGGACAAATTAATTTGGGAAAAATAGACAGTAATACCTTAGTTGACACTTTTGCAAGGATTTTACAGGTTAGGTTAATTAAAAATATGAGTCTATAGCTACTGCATTTCCCCCACATCTGTACCATGCTTTAAAATAACAGACATTATAGCGCTCCAGAGCGATCTTGCTATTTTACTGCTCTCAGAGGCTTGCCATTGTATCTTTCACAATACAAGCCTCAAATTTCCATTATAAATATTATATAATAAGGTCTAGAGTCTTCATGATACTAGTATTTCCCTCATAGTAAAAGCTGTGTTGTATCTAAGAACGTTACTTCATTTAAAGAAAATTGTGCTTTTTATCTGAGAAAAATAAAATGGCACTGTTCACTTCAAAATAAGAGATTATAGAGAAAAGAATAATAAACTTGTAGACTTTTACAGTACGGTTAATTAAAGCTTTTTCAAAAATAGAGAAAAATTAGATTTCTGTGTCCAAATGCAGAAGTACTCTTGTGTTTTCTCATGCATTGATTTACATGTGGATGAAATCTAGTTTGTACTTTGAACTAAACTTTAAATCAAAGAGCACTGTCTATACAGTTTACAGTGAACATAGTGATTTGAAGCCATGGTTTCAGTAGCTAAAAATCAGACTTCTGAGAAGGAGTAGGTTAAGCTCTTTCCCTGTGAGACACTGCAGGTTAATATGATGGCACTTGAGTCAGGTTGTGGTGAACCCAGAGATTGTTGACCACTAGGCAGTGCAACGGCAGATTAAAAAAAGGATTTCTACTATAGTCATAAACCTACTGCACGTACAATTTCATAAGAAGACAGATCATCTCAATTTTAACATGGATTAAAGGAAATTAAGGATACATATTATAGACAACTAACAGTATACTATCAGATTAAAATATTCAGATTCTTTACTCCAGTGACTTGAGTTTTTCTTTAAACTTCTGAAACTCTTCCGCTCAGGGAAATAAACAGTAGGATTATGTGAATTCAATGTTTTTTCCTAAGTACAGCCAGATGCATTTCTTGACACATTTAAGGTTTATTAAAAGAAGCCAAAGATACTTTAATCAACCATAAAGATTTTGCTCATTATTCAAAAATGAGGCTCATTATCTATTGCTTTTTTTAATCCCATGTTTTCCCCGATGGGTAGTCCAGAACATATTTCTTTCACTACCACCATCAAAAATTCTGTCTTAATGTTTAAAATAATATCTATTAGATCAAGGCAAACAATTAATATTTTCATACAAAACAGAATTATAAATGAATATCTCACAAAATTAAGTCTACGAGCATTTCGAAAAGACTATATGAAGAGGAGAATTTTTATTCTCCAAGTTGTATTTTACTTATTTTTAGTACAGTATGACTCTTCAGAGTGAGTTCATAAGCAGTGCCTTGAGCAAGGATCAGAGTTCAGAACTACTTAATCCCCCATAGGTACACCAAATGCTGAGGTATAGGTTCCATCCTTCTTATTCTTGTCTCTGACTCTTTAATTCTTGCTAAGAAATGACATTGCCTCAACAGGAGGGACAGGTTTATTCTCCTGCCAAGAATAGTATACTCTTACCTCCTTCAGTTTCTTCTGTTATTGGCAATGAAATGAAGACCACTTTTGAAATTCTGTATAGAATAATGACCTTGTTCTGAAAAATAAAAATAGAAAGTACAATGTAAATATCGAGATTTCTTATCAGTGATCTTATAGTTTGAATAACTATGTTTCACCCCTTTGGACACAGAAAGGCAAGAACATCAGCTTTTCATCAACTTATTGTTTCATATGTTGGTGGATTTACTTATCTCCGTGAGGAGTAGAGATTTTTTTTCTTTTAATGAAAGCTCAGATTCCTGAACCCAAGATGCACTCAAATCAAAATCAAAACCAAAGCACTCAAATTATGCCCTAAACCTGACCAAGTATGACTCTAATTTTTAAATATGCAAACTTCACAAAGAAGAATTAATGAATACTTTTATTTGCATATAAATACCACCTGCCATGTAAAGTTCACAGTACTAGTTTAGGTTGGATGTCATTAATTCTCCATAAAGCAGTGAACAGTAGGGAAATGGGAGGTGAAGAAAGCAGGCTGTAATGAAAAGGCTTTGGGAGCATGCTTTACCTCACCTCTGCTTCATCAGCAATCCGTAGCTGTACTAAATTTATCCTTATTTATTTACATTCAAAAATACAGAATTCCATAAAAAGTGATCAATTTCCTTTTAACCTGGAAACTGTCTGGTATGAGGACCACTCTTTCTGTTCTGCTTTGATTGTACAGCTAGTTCAGTCAATGGATGGGATCCCTAGGTACTATTGCAATAGAAGTAAATAACCATTATAAGAACGACTAAATTATTACCATTTCTCGTCAAAGCTTTTAGTGAAAGGATGGCTCTGTAGATAATTTAAATGTGATAATGATCTGAAGAAGGGGCTAGGAAATGCAAAAATTATAAATGATACAAGGGTGAAGAATGAAAAGAATTTAAGAATTACCACCTGCATTGGGAGAACAAATAAGAACAGTTCACATATCGTATTTCAAAACTAATTTCATTTAAGGTAAAATAAATAAACATAATAATGGTAGTTGTCATTAGAGACAGCTGAATGGAAACATCTATCTGGTGTTTAGTAATGTGTAGGAAAGTGCTATCACATCTATAAAAGGGGAGATGTTAGACAATAAAATATGTTAAATTCATTTGGATTTGGGAAATTGTGTGGAATACTGACTTTAGCTCTGCTCACCCTACGTTTTTCCTTCTCCTGTTCCCTTAAAAGAAAAAATTAATCATGATTGAGACCCACAAGGTCAACTATAAATCTTGCCGAAGGTAAACTCATTCAAACTCAAATCTGGTCGAGGTGAAATTATTTGAAATTTGGTTTAGGTCAGAGGAACGAATGCTGGAGACTGGAGTTAGGGGCAAAAATTAATATCTGTTGCAGAAAAGAAGGTCAGACAAATAATTCTATTTACTCCTTTTTAATAGGACACAAAAAGAAATTGATTTATAATACTCATGAAAGCGTTTAAAAAAGAAATAGTTTTATACAGTGTATAATTAGCCCGTGGAACTTAATGTCGTAATTTATTGGTGGAGAAAGAAGATTAGTAGAGCAAGAATTAAGAAAATACTTTTATGGAGATAATAAGAACAACTAGGATTCAAAATATGGCTAAATTATGTCAGGAGATAGAAATGTTTTTGCTTTGGGACACAAGAGGAAAATTAGCTGATGTGTTTAAGCAGTCTCCTTATGTACAGCTTATTCCACACTGTGTTCAGGATTTTATTATAAGCTGGAAAGCATGGAAAACGTAATACTTGTTGTTGATGGAGAGGGGGTATTTCATGTCATATGGACTACAGTCCTCTTCTGATGATACCATCCTCTTGTAGATGTAGGTAGAAAGAATTTTTGAATCTAGGAATGTCTGGGGTTCTTAATCTTTTAAGGAGTTTGAAGTGGACAATTGTGGAGGACATTCACCTACATCTGTAACAGATGTTTCTCCATTTTAGCAGCGAAAGGATTAAGGGAATCGGGAAAGGAAAGAGTTGGTGTGGAAAGGAGAAGTAGCAAATAGTAATTTATCGGTCTTTTACTTACACAGAAGAAACAAACAAAAAACTCCTGAAAGCTATAGCTAAACAAAACTAGACCTGTCTCTTGAATGGCCCTTATGATAGGTCTGGTTAAGTTGAAGAGATCAGACCATACCTTGTACATCCCCCTACATCAATGCTGTATCAAAACTACCTAAATCATACCTGACAGGTGTTTGTAAACATTTCCAGTGAGGGAATCTGGTGCTTCAGCCTCCTCACTGTTTAGGGATTTTATTTCCTAATGTCTAATTTAAGTGTATTGCAAATCTATTACCTTTTAACTCGGTTTCAATTACCTTTACTTTGTAGAACTTGCATTAGAATAAGTACCACAGTTCATACTGACTCTCTTTTTTTTTTTAAAAAAAAGAAGAAAAAAAGAAGAAAAAAAGGATGGAAACCCCCTCTATCTTCCTGATTAAAAAGGTAATTTTGTAAAATACAAACAGAGTGAAAATCTGTTCAGTGTTGTATTACTCTGAATGCA
This sequence comes from Neomorphus geoffroyi, assembly GCA_033558235.1. Taxonomy (NCBI): domain Eukaryota; kingdom Metazoa; phylum Chordata; class Aves; order Cuculiformes; family Neomorphidae; genus Neomorphus; species Neomorphus geoffroyi. The sequence continues at coordinate 25,980,457 of JAUMJM010000002.1, forward strand.
ATTCTAAGGAATGTCAGCTTTTCCATCCCACTGCAAAAATGGTTAACTCTGTAACAAACATTGATGATTTTAAAATCAGTAGTGATGAACTTTCACTGCTTACTGATATGACAGAAACAAGCAACCAGTGTACTGTCCTGCAGTCTCCTCAGTGCTTTCCTGTATGACAAGTCCAAACTGGCTTTAGACAGCTGCTAAAATTTCTGAACGTCTTCTACCTACATTTTAGTTATATTTTCAGTGCAAAGTTCTGTAGAATACTGAAAATTAAAAATGCAAGGATATCATAAATTGAAAAATTAATATCAAGGTACATATTAGAATTAATATCCATAGAGGTAACACTATTTTTCATATTACTTTTATTTATTTATTATATATTTAAATATTTTCATTAATTTCAAAATAACCCGGGGGTTGTTTTAGTCTGTCTGGCAGGTTTTCTTATTTATAACACAACAACACAGAATTCAGTGAGTTTGTCCCAGGTCCTATGTTTGAATTTACAGTGATGTAGGTTTTGATTATAGCTGGTGATGTGAAATGCCGAAAAGCTATATAAAACATGGAAAGAGGAGTGAAGTGCACAAATTGTTACCCCAAATTACTAGTTTTTATTGAATAGTGTAGCACTTAGTATTTAGTTCAACAAAAATCCCTCACTGTAGATACCTGGGTTGAAAATTCAGGAAAGATACATGGCCATGTCACTGTTACTGTGCCATCTGTTATAGAGAGGTGATTTCCACTGAAGGGGGTGATGCGGGTCAGAGAGAACTTCTGAAGCCAGACAGTCCTCCCTAGATCCACAAAGACTGGGAATCACCTGTTTTTCCATTTATGTTTCTCTATATAAATACTTTTAACATGGGTCTTGCTTTCCAGGTCTTGCTTGGTGAGAGGCTCAAATAAAACAACTTTTTGATCAGATGCTTGCTGACGTGATGGAAAAGATTGAATTCTGCTTCTGCTCCACAAAGTAGTCCCTGCTGATGATTTAATCTCTTACTATTTGGCTTTAAGCCTGTTACAATAAAGAAACAAATTCTGATTCTAATCTATTAACCACCTTACCTGCCTGCAAGATAAAACCATCAGAACAGAAACTTCTTCTTCATTGATGTACACCCTGAATTACAGAATTTCATTTCATTCCCAACACATTCCAGAGAGGGTCCCAGTCTCAGCTAGATCCTAGATGCTACAACAATAAAAGTGATGGTAGATATTAAAATAAACCACATTCTAAGTGTTTTATGACTGTTGTGTTTTCCAGTAATGATAACTTTAAAACACAACCCTTTTTTCTATATCTGGACATGGAAGAAATGAGTTAGAATTCTAACAGCATGGAAGCCTGTCAACTCCAGATTCTTAAAGTGCAAAAAAGGTTATCCCTGCTGCAGTTTTACTAGAGTAAAGAGGAAAAAAAACTCCAGAAAATTACCCAACATAAACCAATCCTTTTTACTTTCAAGCGTTTTGCAAGGAAGAATTTGAGTGTGAAATGATGACAAATTGATTGTGCTTGAATAGCTACTGCAGTATTTCATTGCACAGGCTGATGTTCTGCTCTGAGATCAGCCATTTAGGGTAAACATGTTTGATACTGCGTGCCCACAACACTGCCAGAATCTGTACTGAGAAACGGGAAATACATTAGGGAGCTATGTGTTTTCCAGCTGGGGTATGAATCGTACTCTAAGGACTTGTATTTCTAAAGAGAGTGCAAAACCAAGCTATGACAAAGAATGTGACAAACCATTATTATGAGCCTTCAGTTCCTCAGATCTCATGAATTTCATGTTCTAAGCAGATTCTTGCATCAATACAAAGATTGCTAGCTTTTAGCTGTTGTTGGTTCGTTTATCACTTGCTTCAGCCTCTGCTTTCTTATATATGAATCAGAAAGTGCGGTGTTCCTAGCTGAACTTTTATTTTTTCAGTACTTCACAGCAATTAACGTCCCTTACATTGTATCTCAAGATAAGATGCTTATCTCAGAAGACTGGTAGGAAATTAAATACAATCTGTCATATTTACATCAGCTGTCTGATAATGACCCATTCTACTACGGGCAAAGTAAGCCTGTTTCTTTCCAGTTCCTAACTTCATGTCTTTGTAATTTACTTCATATTTGTTGTATTATCAACAATATCACCCTCTGGACCTAGCAGGCTTTTGGAGAGCTAATTATCTAGAGACAACAATCCCAAGTTAAACTGGAAGAACAGGATGCAATGAAATATGCACACATTTTTAATATACAGTGTGTTCTTTATAGTTAGACTTTATATGTGAGACGTTTAAGGACTGACATGGAAGGGGAGGGCTGTGGAAATCTACAAGTTTCTCATGAGCATAGCTTATTGTGGTATTCATGCTCTGTTCCAAAACCTGTGTTAGCAGTTGCATAAGTTTTCTGTTCCGTTATTCACAGGGTAGTGGAATTTGTCATTTGCTCATTCAAAATGAGCAGATAAAATTACAGAGTCATAGAATCACAGAATGTCCTGAGTTGGAAAGGACCCACAAGGATCATCAAGTCCAACTCCTGTCTCTGCATAGGACAACCACAACATTGTCACCATGTGTCTGAAGGCATTGTCCAAACGCTTCTTGAATATTTTCAGTCTTGGCACCATGAATGCTTCCCTGGGGAGCTGTTCCAGTGCTCCATCACCCTCTGGGTGTAGAACTTTTTCCTAATATTCAACCCTGTCCCATCTTCCGGCCATTCCCTCTAGTCCTGTCACAGGTCACAAGAGAGAAGAGATCAACACCCATTTCAGCTTTCTCCCTTGTGAGAAGGCAGTAAACAGCCATGAGATCCCCTCTCCAACTCCTCTTCTCCAAGCTGACCAGACCAAGTGGCTTCAGCCACTCCTCATACAACTTCCCCTTCAGACCCTTCACCAGCAAGTGAAGTCCTGCATCTAAGTCACTTATGAAGACATTATAGAGTACTGGCCCTAAGGTCGATCCCTGCAGAACCCCAACAATGACTCTTAATCAACCAAAGGTAGCTCTAATTACTATGACGCTTTGAGCGCAGCCTGTCAGCCCATTGCTCACCTATTACATTATGTGTTTATGTAGCTGTATGCTGGACATTTTGTTTAGGAGGATACTGTGAGAAACTGGATCAAAGGCTTCACTGAAATCCAGAAAGATTACACCAACTGGCTTCCCTTGGTCAACTAAGTGGGTAACATTGTCATAGAAGGAAATAACTCTGTAAAGCACGACTTCACCCTTGTGAACCTGTGCTGGCTGGGACCAATGGCTGTGTTGTGTCTTAGATATTTTTCAATAGCTCCCAGAATAATCTTCTCCATAATCTTACCAGGCACTGAAGTAAGATTAATAGGCCTGTGGTTACTGGAGTAAGATACCAGAATATCACTCTGTGCAAGACATCGTGAATGTCAAAGCCCATTCCTTCAATGCCTTACCTATCAAGAGGGTCCTGTTGTTCGGTGCTAGAAGCCTTTTCCTGGTGGATCTAATCACTAAATAGTTCTTTTGCTGACAATATTAGTTTCAGCTTTAGTTCCAAAGAACATCAACTGCAGGTTCAAGGAGTCTTCAAAAAAGGCGAACTACATTGTTGTGGTGAGAACTAATCACTTACAGCAGTGGGACTTCTGAAAAGTACACTCTCAATCTGGAGCAGGGATGGTTGGAAATGTTATCCTGATTGTAGCCTTAGTGCTTCTGAGTGGAATGAAATGGTTGTCAGTGAAAAATTTCTTCATGAGTTTACAAAAAGCTTAGATAGCCATCCAGTATTTTTCTGCTGTTGTTCTAGATTAAGAATCCAAAGAGAGTGTTTCCATAGAGAAGTACTAATCTATGTGTTAAGAAATATTCAGAGAAAGTTTGTTTTCTTTTATTTTTGGTTTTATTTCTTTTGAATTGTTGAGAAAAGTTAATCACTGCAGAAGTTCTTGGACCTTCTCAAATCATATTTTTCAGCAACATGAAGGGAGACAAAGGGAATAGAGTTACAAATTAATGCATGTTTTTGAAATAGTGTTGTAAAAATATAAACAGACTTGAGGCAGTAGTTGTTTAAATTAGACAGCTTTCATCTATGTATTCTTTTACTGCTTTACAATTAATCACTGTTCACTTGAATGTAAGCATGAAAGATCTGACTTAATCTATCTCCCATGTTCATTTCAACCATGTAGGGATGTCAGCTGATCATAAACATAAAGTAAATAATCAAAGAACTATTTTGTTTCTTGAGTTATCAGGGATATCACATTTCCTGCTTTGTCGGTACTTCAATTTCCTTTTCTTCCCGAACTGTTAGTTGACTTGCTATTACTTTCTGAAGTTTTCCACTAGAAACTTTAACTGCAGATAGAACCTTGTTTTGGACTGGTTAATTAATACAGGTATAGAAGATTTAGAGGATCCAATTCCAATTAAACAAGGTGAAGTGATTTTCATACAATGTTTTCAACTAGAGAGCTATAAGACAGCATCATATATAGCTCTGGGGGTATGAAACCTTCCTCATTCATATTTATTAGATGCATCTGGCACTTCCTTATAATTTATACACAGTATATATCTATAATAAATACTAAATATACATACCACACATTTAGTATCTTGCTATTATGTCTTTTTGATAATTTAGAGGTAGCTATGTTTTGCATTTCAAATACTTTCTTATCCTGAGTTTGTATAGCTGTGAATGGAACTGTGTCTTAGTATGATTACTAATTGCTCAGGAAAACATTCCTCTTGGTATTTATGAAATCAGAAAAAGCCTTTTTGTTTTGCTATGCATGTTAGAAGCTGCATAATGGTGTGGTAAAAAAAGATAAGAAAAACAAAACAGTAAACAGCAAGGTAGAAACATTTTTTAAAATTTATTGGAACTGAGGGAAGAGTTAAGCTTTAGTACTATAGAAACCTATTATGAAGTGTTTGCCAGCCAGTCTTTATTAGTGTATCTTACTATACCACAGACTCCCTGCGTGACCTTGTTTGAGATATTCGTTGCCGGAGATGGCTGTATCATTGTGTATCCCATTCACTTATTGAAGATACTGCCTCTGCCCCTGCACCCTTCCTACCCAGGATGCTGTAAAGAGATGGATCTCTGCATTCAGGCATGGGCCATTATGAGGAACAATCTCCCCCTTGTTTCTTCTTGCAGAGTAATCATTGCACAGGAATGCATTCTAAAGGCTATGATTTTCTCCTCTGTTGAGAGATGTGTTTGTATAGTAGTTTCGTTAATTCAGCTGAAATGACTACAACGCTTGCCGTCGTCACTGTCAGCCCAGCCTTCACACCATCAGCGCCTTTCAGGATAGATTGTGGTCAATCATAAATATTCTCTGTTTTTCTCATGGGGGAGACTCATTAGCAAAGAAATGGAGGTTCAGGGTGCATGCTGGTCTTGCCTCATGTGGCCAGACAGCAGGAACTGATAAGGAAATCAACAAGTGGTTCTTGCATACTGGATATCTGCAGCTGCTCCTGGGCACAGCCTTGGTGCAGTTCTGCTGCAGGACAAGGAAGACTTCTGCTTCTTCTCAAACGTGTTTCGGACGGTATGGGAATTACTCCCTGACAAGAAATGCAAAATAGATAGCACTGTACAGACCAAAAGAAAGTGTTGCTGGAAAATGAGAGGTGAAAGGAAGAAACGGTATTGCTCTGAGCAACGTTAAAATCTAGCTCTCTCTCTTTTTCTTTTTCAACAATTGAAAAATAGGTGCTAATGATAGCAGCAAACTCACTTTCTGAGTGCTTTTCTATTATGTGATGTCTGAAAAATAACTGGTTAAGACTAGCAGGTGGAATCTGCTTGCTGTTGTATGAGCCCCATCAGGGATACTAATTCATCATCCTTTTATTTTTGTTCTGCATGCATCAGTAACTCTGGCGGTAATAAGGAATTATTACAGAAAAGCACAGTGTTGGTAACACCGTTATCATCCTGTTCTCCAGTGAACCAAAATCCCTATGTCATGTTGGTTTCCCTTCTCCTCTGAAATAGCTATTCAAGAAGTTGATGTTGATGACATGTTCAGGTTAAGCACAATCATATATCAGGAGCTCACCCTTTGCTAGAATGAACAGGAACTTAATTTGAAAACAAATGGAACGGGAGACATAGAGTAGCTGTTAAAAGCTGACAGAATAACTGAGATGTGTCTGCAACATGTCTAGGGAAGTGGAACAGAGGAAAAAATTGAAATCATAAATACACTGTGTGCAGACACTGATTACTCAAAGGAAGATCTTGAAAATAAGGAATCAGATTGAGTTCTTAGATTCATGCTGCCAGAGTGTAAAGAGTTAGCGGATGGGGGTGCCATCAAGTAATGTTTTACCACCCTTTTTCATATTGAAATGCATGTTACTTATGTCATTAAAATGTGGCTTTACAAAGGTGTTCCCAAGAGCCTTTGATAGCAGTCCTGAGGCAGCTCTTCTATGGGACATGTAATCACAAATAGTGCCCTGTAATAGCTAGGGACAAAAATGATGCAACATGGAAAGTCTTTACTGATCAAAAATTGTGAAACTGCTTTGTGAATTAGATGGCTCACAAAATAAGGAATAACTTGTTGTAACATCAATTGACAGGAATATACCAGTTGTTAATTACTAGATATTTTAAGATTGTCTAAGTCTTTGAGTTTGTGTGTGCGGCTGGGTGTTCTGGGGTGGTAGGCGTTTTTGTTACATGTAGTTTGATTTTGATTTTCAAAACAAACAGGTGCCTTTCTGCACGTTTTCAAAATAAACCAGCCAAACTTCAATATGCTGGAGCCTATCCACTAAAGGTGAGATATCATGGATTTACCCTGCTATGTTGCTCCTTGTGGTTAAAGTTTATCAATACAATAAGAGTGAATACAAACCAAAAATAATACATAGGCTTTAAGAGGAATGTAAGACTTTGTTTTATAATGCTTAAACCCATGATTTTGTAATTTTTATTTCGAAAAATACATTTTCTGATTTTTAATGCAAAGATTTTAATCCATCCAGATTTGAATGAAGGTGATTTTTTTCCTTCAATTCCTGATCTATACAGTTTTATACTGCTTGAGTGCTTTTATGAAAAAAAGAATAATAAAGCACAAATAATTATTAAAAGTTTCAGGTTTTGTAATTAATATTGTAAATGGGTCTCTATGGAGAAAATTCTGGCATACACTGTATATCCCAATGAACTGAGAAATGTATCAAATAATGGTGCCTTTTCCAGTGAAAGAACTTTTAAGGCTCTGGATGTACATAGAAGCATTGAAGAATGTTAGTTACTGCAGGAGAGATGAATTTTAGAACTTTGAGATATATCGTTTTTCTCAAATGCACAGAACATGTAGCATAATATAATGTGATTCATTGTGGTCCACAGAATTATTCATAATTGATATTCATTCTGAAATCCTTGTGTTAACTCAGGAGGAAATCTTCTGTTGGAAAACTACACTTACAGCAAAGCATTTTTATTTTTTATATTATGGCCCTTGCACCACAGCATGTTCAAACTTATTATTCTATCCTATGTTAGGTAGCTTTCAGGACAATTTGTCCTTTTTCTCTGAATTTCTCACCTTTTAAATTTCTTTATTTTTCATGTCCAGGGAGGCACCATTATTGTTTTACAATAGTTGTTAACCTCATAGCAAAGCTATGTTTTTGAGGTGATTTTGCAGTCATTAAGTCCTATTGTGGGATCAGGAAGGAATCATAAATTTGTTCAAAACTATAACCGTATGGTGTGCCTAAAAATGCAGAAGAATATATTCATTTGACTGTTTAGTCTTCTGCATTTAATTTGAAGTGCAATTTCTGCTGTTGTGCTATTTTATCTTTGTCTTCTGCAATCATCTCTGTCATCTTAATTGTTTTCTAAGAAGCTTCTGTTTTAAATCTTCAAAATGTATTATTTCCACTTTGACTTTCTTCATTGAATATTCTTGTTGCGAATGAGTCTTAGTAGTGCTTATAAGCATCCCAAATATCACAGTCTTTGATCAGTTATTTCTGATCCCAAATGGCTTTAGTTTTGCCTTTTCTCATGGCATTTGTTCTGGCAATCAGATACTGATTTTTTTTTTTTTTAAACAACAGTTCATGAAGATCTGATTTGAGGAACTCATTTAGTCCTCAGTTTGCAGCTGTGCATAGTGAATTTGTTTTTGTATTTTATCGAATATGCAGACTATAGTATCCAGAGGTTTTCTTTTTGTTTAGCTGGATTTAACATTACAAACGTTTATCTGTTCATTGCTATTCTGGTGTTAATTCCATTGCCCATCCCATCCATTTTATTTTTGTTGCCAAGACGCTGAAAGTACTGAATTGCCTTATTTCTTTTCTCATTGCTGAGATTTCTTGCCCTGCATCAACGTTCAGTATTTAAGGAGGAGATTTGGATGGGGCATGGAGGTTTGATTGTGAGTTTTTTGTTTTGTTAGATTGGGTGGGTTTTTTTGTTGTTTTTGCTTTTTTTCCAGTCAAGTGTATCACATATAAAGCATATTGGCTGGTACGTGTAGCCTGAAATATATATAAATATAACTTATTTCCTAAACTTTCGTGTAATCATAGTTATATTAACATTTTTGTCAAATTCCATATCAGCTGAGGAATTTCCCTAGATTTGTTTTCTGAATTCTTTGAAAGCCTTTGTGAAAAATCTATGAAGTCTATACAGAACTACGTCTTTCATTCATTTTTGTTGTGACAATGAAGTAAATATTTGATCGTTATATTTCCTATGTGAATCTTGACTGTTGATGCAAATTTGTATCTGCTACTTTCACTACTTTAACTGTACCTGTAATCTAAAATAATATCTTTAAACACTATAGTTGACATGAGATCAATGGAATTTCTATTTAAATATTTTTGGGGTTAAGATCTCTTATCTCTGGCAACTTAATTATCTGAGTATTTTCCTTCTCATTTTTCCTCTCCCTATAGCCTTAGAAAGATTTTACTGGTCTCCACTATACCCTTCAGAAGTAATGAAGAGGTTACTGTTTCCTCAGGTTGGTCAAATTCCATTCTTGAACTGTGTGATGGTTTTCTCTACTTCCTTTCTGCTACCAAATCTGATTTAAACTCCAATACCTCTGCTGAGTTTAGCCACACTGTTCTGCCATGTTCCTCATGGTTAACTTTTATTCTTTAGGCATAATATTCTCTAGGAATGCATCTGTTCAGGTATCTTTCTTAATTTACCTTTGTGGTCCTATACTTATCTCTTACTGCTTTGAGCTGAGGAATCACTTCATCGCCTATAGCATCTCTTAATTTGTTTCTAGTATTTTTTGACTTTGTAATTTTTGTCCTTCACCTCTTGAAACTGGTCTTTCCTTATTTTTATGAATTAAACCTTGGTTTATCTTACAGCTCTCTCCCATTTTCTGCTGTCTTCGGAAAACAATTTTCTTTTTTCACCATTTCTCCATACTTGTCTTTATTTAGCTCTATTTGCCTCTTACTATACTGTATTACATGGTCTTGTTCTGCATGTTTTAGTCTGATACAGGGTGGAAAATAAATGTTGTATATAAAGTTGTCTGTTTATACTGTTACGATGAATGTCGCTTTTGTTTTGGGTTTTCTAAATCCCTGGCTTGCATAAAAATTCTAGAGCATTTACTGTTCATTTTTACGCTTTGCCAAAGCTATCAAGCTATCTATAGTTTTATCTATCTATCCATCTAGGTATACATTCTTTTATACATGCCTAAAGCCATATGCAAATAACATCTACACATATAAAAGCTTTGGATATAGCCTAGCCATTAACAGATAAAAAACATTGAATACTATGAACATATGGCAGCCCTTGGATTCTGCAATAATCTGCATTTAATTCCAAAGTATGAACTTTCAGTGGACCTCGCACATATGGCAGGCTTTTTTCACTGAGTCCAAAAAACTACTAATTTTAGTGGAATGTCAAAAATGATGGTAACGGGAGGAAGATCTGATTTGGATTGTAATCTTTGTCTTGGAAATAGTATTTTGCCTAACTCAGGATGACCAGAGATTGTTCAGCGGGTACATTATACAGCCTGTGGAAGTGAAAAGAATAATCCTGTATCAGCTGCTGCTGTGCAGCCCAAAGGACTCAGAGCCTGACTTGATCATCACCCTGCTACCCTCCTTGCTATAAATTGATCTTCTGGGTATTTTTAGAGTCTAAAGGATAATCAATGACTTCAGTGAAGGTATGATAGTTCAGATAAGTTTACATTACTCCAGCAGAGACATCAAGTGTTTGACAAACCCATTAGAATGATGTGACAGAAATTTCTTCTCCTAAAAGTTAATGTATTTCTAGCTAGCAGTCCGCAGTCTGCAAAAGACAAAGTTTGTTCCATCAAATTAAAATGCTATACTTGAAAGGAGGCTTTCCAGTACGTTTTTCTGTACTCCATCACTGAAATGCTTCTTTGCTGCAAAGCTGGATGCATTCAAAAGGAGAATTTATTAAGCCTCTCAAGTAAATTACTTTCAGCTGAGTTGCTTATGGGAGAAAAATTCTTGCCTTGACCTCAAAGCACTCTCATCTAAAAATGTGAGGTCTGTGCAAGACATTAAAAATCTTGTAGGACAAATGAACCCTGTATCATTTCAAAAGTATTCTTCAGCTACGGTTTTAGGAAACACTTAAAGCATGGTGCCTGCATTATGATTTATATTTCATTAGCACCTAAAGGCCTCAAGTGAAGTCAGCCCTGGAAGCATTTGGGAAATAGAAATACAAGATAATATACTACCCTAGTCCCAAACATCTGTCAGTGTTAAGAGGAAAGAAGTAGGAAGAACCATGGCACACTGACTTGTAAAGAATAGTGCAGCGGATCCCTGCTACCAGACTAACGGTTCCCTCAATCCTACTGTCCTAGCCTCATTTGCTAGGACGTGTAATGCTAATACATCCCAGACACAGAAGAAGCAGAATTTGGGTAAAGTGGACACGTGCCATAAAAATTTTCCCCTCAGGTGATTTTCATGTTTTTGTGCTACTGAGAAGAAAATTTCATAATGTTGCAGAGTGTGCGCAAGGGTTGAACACACAGGAAGTATCATAGTTATTGCAATTTCAGCTAAGTGAACTGACTGAACGGTTATAAACCGTAACTACTTCCCTATTCTGTCATTCAGAGTACAGCATTGTGGCCATTTTTAACGCCTCCTTTCTTGAGGAAAAGCTTAACACTTTTTTATATGTATGCTGTATTATATGGAACCATTAAGTACTAAGGGCATGTAAATATCTCAATATAAATAGATCTTCATTAAGAAGCTACCCACAAAATATGGTGTATGCTTCACCTGAAACTTTAAAATCTAGGGTGATGACTAAATACACATGGAACTTTATGGTGTGGAGCATATATAAAATACTAGTGACAAGAGAAATACATTTGGTCTGTGCCACTTTGAGAATTAGAAAAAAAATATTCATTTTTGCCCCATTCTGCTTCCCTTTGAGCCACCGGAAAAAAGGTACAAAACCTCTCCTTGTGCTCCAGCATCTCACATTTGTTTTGTGAGTATCTTTTTTAATGCAGTCATGCATCATGTTTCTGATAAAGTGTTCCCTTGAGCAAGTCAGAGTAAACACCTTCATTCCCCTTACAAGAAAGTAAAAGGAAGAGGGTGAAAATGGATGCTGTGGAATTCAGAATTATTCCTTAAACACGACAAAATCAGAAAATGTCATACTAAATAACAATGTTAAATGATTTTAAATAATGGTATTTTTTTGACCCTTATCCCCCCCCCCTCCCCCCAAGTTCTGATCCCTTTAGCGCTATACTGTCCATCCTTTCTAACCTTCCTTTGGATAAATTATGGTGATTCCTATTCAGAATAGGAAACACTATTTCTTAGGTGACTTCGAAGGCGTTTTCTCAATGATATTTTGGGAAAAATTAAAAAATAAAAACATACATGACCCACACAGATCACTGGAATTTGTGTTTGTTAGAGGTGCTTCTGTATGCTCTGGAACAAAAGAGAGCTCAAACCACAGGACTGATTAAAACCATGCTGGACATGATGTAGCTCTTTCACTTGCATATCAGTTTCAAGCACAAAAAATACTCTGTTATCTCTTAGAAATCTGAAATAGTGAATGATGAAACAATTACCTTTTTCCCATCTAAATATATAGAAATCAAGTAATAAAACCTATTAAAAACACACTACCAACTGTGGATAGAATTTGTTAATTCAGATGCTGTGTGACATTACCCTAGCCAGTCAAAGTGGTTTTCCTTTAAAAAGGGTAACTGGGTGCTTACTTTTATTCTTATGCATAATCTTTTAGTCCCTGTTCATATGCAAACTTACACTGGCTAGCTGATACTAAGAAGCTCGAGACTAATTATTTTTAAATGTCAAAGTAAATGCGTCCTTACAAAGCTTCATCTACCTAAAATTAAATGTACTGGGGGTGGGGAGTGTGATAAAGTTATCTTTTCTTGTTTCTTTCTTCTTTATCTTCAGATAAACTGTTGAGGTCTGTACTTTGCTGACCCCACAGTCTGAGTATTGAGTAAGATATTGTCATGTGATGAAAATATAAGGCTTGTGTTTCATAATGTGAGTTGTTCAGTTGGTAAGTTATTGTTTTAAAGACTCGCAGTATTCTGGAAAGCATTGTAGATTCATGAGTAATGAATTCATTAATTTTGTATTTAGGTCTCTAAGTAGGCTGGAGGATATGCAAAATAAATATTACGCGAACTACAGCCAATTCATTAGTTACATGAAGAGTAGGCTTCACTGAATTATATAGAGAAGCAGAAGTGTGTGGGTCCTCAGAAATGTTGATATAAGCAGCAGCAGCCATATGCCTGACTTGGAAAGGTGAAGTTTCTCCTCTGCTGTATGACAAGGTGTGTGTCCAGGCTCTGTGAGTGATGTGTATGATGTAAGGAGGGAAAAGAGCTGCTGCCCCTGTAGTATTGCCCTCTTCACAGACTCTGTGTGCACTGAAGATCTTGATAAAATACCGCTTTTAGAATTAAGCCAATTAGATGCTGTGGCATTTTATATAACTACTGTAGTAGTCTTGGGTAAAAAAACCCACCTTAACATTAATCTTTTCCCACTGTAATTGTCTCCTTGTGTTAAGAGTCAAGTGTAAGTATTGAAATCAGCACGGGAAATGTTTTAGTTTTACATCAGGGTGAAAAGGTCTAAAGGGACAGTGGTCAAAAGAAATAACCAAGGCCCTTTTTGATAGGAAATGGAGTTTTTAAATAATCATTTTTTGTTGTTGTTGTTGTTATAGCAGGATTGAGAACTATGACACATAGCAGGAAACAAGTTTGAGTGTGACATCTGAACCACAAAATAAAGTCAGGACGAGAGTCACAAGAGCTATATTTTTCCCACAAAGACAATTTTTCTGAGAGTAAAAGGTTTGGAGTTGTTATGTTTTGGTTTTTGTTGTCTCAAAAATCATACCTGGTTTTCAAATAGCCCATTTGCTATAAACTCCTGTGCAGGAATGGGCAACCTGTCAGTAATGATAAGCTCATATCTCACAAGCAGCTTGGAGACACTACATTATGCAAGTCACGGTAGGGCTTCCCTGCTTCTGTGGCTGTTGCTGACCCATCTGTGAGAGCTAGGGAGGCAATAATATTCATTAGAGACCTCACCACTGGATTTTTCAGGGACTTAGCTGTGCAGAAAACCTTCCTGCATCCCACTGCGAAGTTGAATTCAATATTGAACCTATCCAGATCTTGTCAGAGAGCTCTTTGGGACATATGACATATCTTGCAGCTCTTGAGCCATAGAAACAAGGGCCAGGAATGATGGCTGTTGCTGGTTTAGGTCTAAAATATCCCCTGGTTTACAATGTTTCTTTCAGTTAAGTCAATATAGGGTTTGTTTTGAGTCATCTTGTGCCTGAATGCACATATATTAGTTAAGGGGAGCACAAATATTTGTGATTAACCTAGCTGGTAGGAGACGGCCTAAGACGAAGGTGCTAAGATTTTTTTCTATGGCTTTTGAACTACAGGATCCCAAAATCTTTGAGCAAGTTTTTAACACTAAGATATGCACATCTGTGTATTCTGTTTTTTTGTGGCTGTTGTAATTTTTTTTCAGATTTTTTTCACTTAGAGCTTTTAAATAAATCCTTTGAGCACAGCACATGCTATTTTTACTGCACACTGTAGCTTCATAGGCTATTTAACACAATGGGCTGTGTTTCACAGCTGGATGGATCTCAGGAAGTTAACAAAATTCTGCTTCCATTTAGATCAATAATAAAATTTACAACAATTAAAGTGGGACTCAGAATTTGTGTTTGGTAAATTTGATTGTCTCAGCACTTACTGAGAACTGTATGTTCTATCTATATCTACTCTCTGCCTGTCACACTAAGGGAGTTAGTCACTGGCAATCAACAAAAACCAAATTTAGAGCTCAGCTTCAGTTTGTGCTTATTTGCACAATTATATTTTCATGTAATATTTGCAGAAAATAAACTTTGAAGAATGAGCATATTTATAAAATACAGACATGTTGACATACTGGAGTGAAAATACCAGTAGAGTTGAAATACTGAACTAGTTCTGTAGTTCTTTGTCTCTATCTTATTGAACAGAGGTTCCAAGCTCTTCAGGATGAGCAGAGGGATCTTCCAGTTTTTAATTTATGCAATGTTGTATAAACTCGCAGAAAACACCATTTTTTTTGGCTCAGGAAATGCTGTAGTCCTCCATTTTGATTGTTCTCCCATATTTTGAATCCGGATAAGTTTTAGATGGAAACCATGAATGCATTATTGAAATTTGGTTACACCTGAAAATCTGTTACACTTAACGTGTATTAAACCAACTTTATTTCACTTTAATAATACTCTGTAGAGATCTACATGGAGAACTTCTGAATACCTAAAGGACTGAAGGCATTTTTAATGGTTTGGGACCCTTCTCCATAATGCATAGTAGGTCACTATTTAGTATTCAAATAGGTACATAAATATTTCAGGAGGAACAGAGAGAGAGAGAAAGCTTGTTTTATTCCATTCAGGTTGTTATAAGAAAACCAAAATGATTCCAACATTGTCTGAAAAGCAAATTTAGGATGCTGTTTTGCCATTGTATCTCCAAGTAGCTAATCATCTTAGGGTTGTTGATTGTATAGTGGGGGTTTTTATGTATGTTGCTTTTCTGGTTAATAAACTGGCCGAAGAATTGAGCTTTGTTGTGATTCTTTTTTCCCCTTCACATTAAACGAATAGTTTAATAAGACTATTTAGTCCAGGTAAACACGTCTCCTATGAAGAAAGAAACACATTAGTTAGAAAATAAATTCTATTTATAGAATTTTCTACCTATGTGGTATCTTCCTTGTGGTTGCTATATATATTTGTTTCTCTTTTGATTTTGTGAGAAGACCCACAAAACTAGAAAACATAGCCTTTTTTTTGAATGACATACCTTTATAATCTGGTCTTCTCCCTGTTTCAGAGATAATGGCGTCTACTTTATGGATATCATTGATTTGTGCTTCTTGAGTACAAACTGCTATTGATTCTTAAGTCTGGAAAAAATGGTAAATATCCTGAGGCAGCTTTTCATTAGTCCCATGCTTCATTTTACTGAACTAAAAAATGCAACATAATTATGCAACAAGTTACTTTAAAGACAAATCTGTACTGAACAATTTGGCGTTTGGTAAGTTGAACAGAAGAAAGGGAAAAAAATTAAGATATTCATGTTAAACAGGAATAGAAATTCACGTGTTTGCCTGAAGAGACAGGAATCTGTTTAATTATCTCAGATGTGCAGCAGGCTGATTTGAAGGAAAGTATGTATGTTTAAGAAAGCTATATATATAGGAATTTAATTTCATTGAAACTTTTCTTCTAGTTGTTAGAACTGGGAAAGGTGGAGTAAAAAAAAATCAGCTGTTCATAATAATAACAATGTTTTAAAATACTCAAGTGATGTAATCTCAGAAAAATATTGACTGAAATTTTTGTAGCCGATACTTTTTATGTATGTATACATTTTACACACTGAGAACAAAGTGCATTGGGGTATATAAAAAAAGAATCCAGAAAATACTGCATTACTTCAGAGCGCACAAGATGTATTTTATTGGTCCTTTATCAAAATATAATCAAATGCTGCTAAGAAAAAATCCCCTATCATTTTCCTGCAGATTACATAAAATGTACTTCATACACACAGATAAATAATTGCATATACAGAATATCCTGTATATGCAAATGCTGTAAAAGTGTTTATTAGAATTACAGGAAGCTGCTTTGTTGTTAAGACTGTAGACAGTCTTTGCATATCTCTGAGGAATGTAGCTACTTGCATTTTTTGCTACATGCCACCTGTTAGTTCATTATTCAATTTTTGTATCTACAACCAAGAGAACAGGAAGGAAGAAGACAACAGTATTACTAACATTAAGAAAAAGATGGACTTATACAAGACGAAAAGGTAAGGCATACATGTCAACGAAATTTAAAAAATAACAGCTAATGGGAGTTTCTTAACATATGTTTGCCACTGTATTTGAGGAGTATCTGACTCTTTAGATTGACAAAATTAGTCTGCATGGATTTGCAGTAAAAATAATTTTTTTGAGACTGTGTTAACACAACTGTTGCTAATTTTCTGAAGGAATGGCTTACTCAAATTTGCATAAGGATTTACACCTGGTTATGCTACTTCACACCTCATTTAGTAAACGCTATCAGTCCCATTTACCCTGCAGATTGAGCGCTGTGTACCTTGTGGTAGGATCTTAAACTGGTTCAGTCTCAGCTGAACCCAGTTTTCTCACAGTTATATACCAAGTTATTTGTAGGGATATTCAGTTTTTATGGGTTAAAAACAAACAAACTGTCAGTGACAAAGGGGAGGTGAAAAATAGGGGAAGACATTACTTTCCTGTGAGATTGGCTGTGTGCTGGGGGAGACTGGACAATTCAAGCTCTGTTTCATGGTTGGGTGTGTTCTGGGGAGTAGTGAACAGGAGAGTGTTGTATTGTTCTTCTGTATTTTATTAGGTGTCATTGTGTAAGTCTGGGGTAGTTGAGATGGGAGAAGGAGGTCATGAAGCATCACGAGATTAATCTACAACTGTAACTGTCATCCTTGTTCCTGGGATGAATACGTAACCTCACAAAATGTTCCTTCGTTATGCACAGCAGTCATGTATCCTCTTTGTCTAATACTTGCGTATCTTTTTTTTTTCTGTGGATTTTTTTTTATTTTGGTTTTGATTCCTTTACTTTTGGAGGTATAATTATTCTAAATGCAGGCGTGATAAATGAGGTTGTAGTGAAGACACTGGCAGAAAATATTGTAATAATAATATAGTTTCAATGCTATTAATGAAACAAAAAATTGTTTTCCAGTTAGATCTCCAAACGAAAGATGTAATGGACTAAGTCAAATCTAGAGTTAATGAGCTGTTTTCAACAGGATAAGAAATGAAATGAGAACCTTAACTTTGTAGAGAAATTGCTTATGCAGGATCAATCCCTCAAAATCTGTAGTATCTGAGAGTATGAGTCAACACAGGCATTCAAATAATGATATGTCTTAATAAATAGAGGAGATTTTTTGTTTGTTTTTTTTGTTTGTTTGTTTGTTTGTTGTTTTTTTGTTTGTTTGTTTTGTTGTTTTTTTTTTGTTAGAGCAAAATGGATCTTTCTCTCTTCCCCCAAATTGCTAGGGGAGAAATTTACCCTAAGCCGAAAGGGAATGTGAAAAATTTCCAGCTCTTGTCAACAGCTGCTCTTATTTCCCAGACATGTGTTTCTTGATTTAAATGGTGGTTTTGTTGGTTATAAATTGCTCTAGTAACTAGTTTTCCTTTTTCATACAGCAAGTAATTTGAACAAAAATCTGATTCTACTATAGAGCTTGTGGTATGTTTTACCCTTGATTCCATGCAGGTTTTCTTTGCACCTGCCTGAAAATCATCAAAACAGACAGCAAATTTTTACTGTGTGGTAACTGTTGATTGTGGGTATTTTCTAAAAGACAGATAATAATGTTGTAATTTATTATTTATGACATGTATACTGATCAATTCTTATTAACTTGACTATTTAAAGTGAAGAGTATATATTTTATATGGCTAAAATTTTGACCTGTTACTTTGTGAAAGTTGTGGTAGAAGGTTAGATCTGCTCATAGGAGAAGAGAGCAATTTTGAGACAATCATTATCCCTCATAATGTAAGAAAGATAATGAAACACAAATCCTTGAAGACTTAGTATAAGTGCATATTGGAATCTAATGTAAGAGGTATTGTGATTTTTCTGGTTCTGTTGTGTCTGTGAATCTTCATATATGATGTTGACAAGGTGTGTCCTAGTTCTCCAGAACTACCATCTAGGTGTAATTCATATCGAAGTGATATAAATCTAAATGACCTCTCTCTATATCAGTTTTTTATCTTTAGGCCCATGGATTAATGCTAGGAGACCTGAATTCAGGTTAACAGGCTTTGATTTCTTAGTTTGGGAGGGTGATAATGAGGCTTTCTTCCAGGATGTGCTGAAGCTGCTTCTGGAACCGCTGCTAGAAGAGCCAATTCCCCCTTCTCTCCAGCTGCACTTCTCCAAGGTGGTGTTTACCTGCACTGAGTATGGAGCTTTGTGTATTAGCAATGCTTTGCCAACTGGGGTCAGGAGCAAGCCTGGATAAGCTGTAGAGATGTTGCTTGCTAGTGGGCATAGGGCAGGTCACAGAACTAAACCACTAGACTTTTCCCAGCCTTTCTGTTGTGCATGTGTTTGGCGTCCACAACATCGAAGATGTTTGCACCTAGTGGAAGGCTCAGCCCTGGTTTCTCTGCTCAGAACTCCTCAAAGGTCTCCGTATACATACTCAGTTAGCTGTAAGGTTTGAGTGCAGCTCTGCCTGTCCGAAATGTTAATTTGTTGCTGATGAGACTTCAGAAAAGGAAAAATAATTCACAAGGATTAGGTTGAGGAACAGAGGTCATAAATTATCTTGACTGCAAAAAAGGATATTTATATAATATATGCCATGGAAAGTACGTATAGAAAGAAATGTGAATGCGAGAACAGAGATGTTAGTTGAAAAGGTAGATTTGTAAGGGAGAACGTGTATCTTGGGAAGGAGTGGATGTGGAGACAAGAAGACACTGAAAGATTTTGAGAGGGAGAAACAAAGACACATTTATGGATGAGAGGAGCTAGGAGAAGTGGGTGATTTTTCTGGTGGAAACGTGGTTGGAGTAGGTAAAGAGAAAGGCACAGCCAGGAAGAGATGGAAGGGAAAGCAGAACTAAAATGAAGGAAAGGCCTCTGTGTGGGATTAGTGGGGAAAGAAGAGTAATGGATGCAAGAGTGGGAAGCGAAGCATGCGCTTTAAAGAAAATAACTCTGACTCATCTAACCCATGGGAACCACTGTGATTTTAAACTAATCAGGTTCCACATTGATGCTTGGTGTGCATGGCTGAGAAAAGCAAAGGGGAAAAAAATAATCATGGTTCCAACATCTCATCTGTGTCCCTTTCTCCTTATTTTCGCACAACAGAACTATGGCTGTATCCTTCAGTTTTACCAGAAGTGGTTTTGTGCAGGTTTCATGGAACTTCCATGAAGTACTGGACCTAAAGTAGTTGTTTCAAGTCCCTGAGTTTGTCCATTCAACGTGATCTTGGAAGTTTCTTCAGGGGTACCCTGCTGAAGTGCTTTAAACTCCTTTGGGGATGACAGGTTGAGAGTTGGTGCCTCTTTACTGTGATACCAAGTGGAAGTTAGAGGGCAAATGGTCAAAAGTAACAGAGTGTTTGCAATATTTGCAGAAGACATTTAATGCAGAATAGTTTAGAACCTAATCTGCTCAATTAGTCGGCTCTCTGTAAATCTAAGTCGGATCATGTGAGTGATCTAAGTCTTTAGAGAGAGCAATGTCTGCTGGCTCTAGGGCTTGAAAGCTGCCACAATGACCTGTGTTATCCTGTCCACTTGGAGAACTGATCCCTGCATAGGGCCCTTTCTTTAATGCTATATGGGGAGGACCTGTGCTCTTGATCCTGTCACTTGGACAGTGTTGCACGGTAGCCTTGTTTGATCCTTTGTAAATAGAAGTTCTTATTTCTTCCTTGCTCTATGCCACTTCTTAATGTAAATAATGTTGTAGTTCCACTTCAATAGAGCTAATATAAAGATTTTCTGTGGGCACTGTCATTTGAATGAGATAATCATGGTTCAAACACACAATAAATGATGAGTGTCACACAACATTGATAATAATATGCAAGTAAAGCGATAGTAACTGATTATATTATTTGCTTTGTGCTCTAGTCTTTATAGAGGTTAAGGTGCTGTTCTGCTAAGCAGCATAGATAAAAGATCTAAAACCACTGTGGCCTAAAAGGCTTACAGAGAAAAGGAGACAGAAAAATAGATAATTCAGTTGCATGAGATTGTGTAGTAATAAATGGTGTGTACGGGGAAATCTATCTGTTGCCCTCTGCCCGTGGCCTCCTTGCTAGGGCAGCATAGCTCAGCCTATAAGGTACTTGTACCCACCAGGCTTTACAAGCAATAAAAGAGGTGGGAAAGTGCCAGGAAGAATTCCAAATTGCTGGAATTGAGTTATGGGCTAAGAAGGCTGTGAAGCACTGTCTAGACCACAAAGGTTATATTTATATTCCAAGTTTGTCTTGACCAGTTCCTGTGAGACAGAAACAATAAATCAGCTGTGCTTCCTAAAAAGCTGAACAGTAAAAAGAGTGAAATGAAATGGCATCACACTGTAGTATTCAATAGCTTTTCATGTTGTCTCTCTACAGGAGAAAGATTTCTCCTTCACAATCACATATTTTCTTCACTGATATCATTAGACCATGAGGTATCAACTCAAGAAAATTAGAAACATTCTAATGAGAAAAATGGAGGGGTGAGGGGGAGTCAGAAATTGAGTGTTGACATATTTAATGGTCCTATTCTTGTTTATGTCTTTGATGCAACCGCATTTAAATAATAATGGCACCTTCTTGGAATGGTATTTTTAGCTTTTTAATCACTAAACTGAAAGACATTCAGAAAAGTAAGAGATTGAAATGCAGTTTGCAATCAAACATCTCCCTCAATGTCCTAAGGGAATAAGTATGCTTAGGAGACTAAATGCAAATGTAACAGGTTGCCAGACTACAGACCTTTGGCTATAAAAGGTACTGTCTAGTTTCTGTTGTTAGCATTAAGGATGAGGTAAACAAAGAAAACTGTAACCTCAGTTTAAATTTTAATACTGTCTGCATTGTTTTATTGCTGTATTAATTAGCATTAATTAAATAACCTAAGTGTACAGACTTTTAAAAATCCAAAGTTCTTTATATATAAGCCTTGTGTCATCTCGGCACATATCACATTAAATGGCATTCTGGCATTAATTATTCAAAAGAAGCAATCTGAATATATGAAAATACCCCTATATTTATCTATATGTGCACGTGTATGGGTATCTCACTTAACTATAAATATATTTCCAAGTAAGACTACTATTGCTTGTCTTAAACAAACAAACAAACAAAACAAAGCCAAATCAACACCCCCCCCCCCAAAAACAATAACAGTAAAACTGTAAACCCCAATATCCAAATGAACAAAAAACATGACAACCTGACAAAACCCAAACACCACAGGAGCCAGTAACAAACTTCTGAAGAAATGGGAACGGTTGATATTATGGTTATAGTAAAATAAACAAATACAACCCCAAATCCAGGAGAAGACTAGAGAAGTACATAATAAAAAGGCACAGAAAGACATAATTAGTGTTTATTTTGTAGTTGGGAACCATATGTGGTTTTGAAATAAAAATGCCAAACTGACAAGTTGCCAGTAGGGATTATAGCTGTTAACAGTCCTGGTTCAAAATGTTACAAAATGAAACTACTATCTTTGGGAATTTACTAGTGTTGTCCATGTGACATTTAAGGCTTATCTATTTTTGTGGCTAGACACAGTTAACTTTGAAGATGTGTCTATGAATGGGGATATAGAGTATGAGTAGCAGAGCTGGTCAGATTATGTGGCTCAGGGAAATATTGATTTTAATTGTTTAATTGTTTTCTGCAAATGTCGTTTTCATTGTAGGAAGATGATAGTTAATGATTTTGCCCATATCAGAAACTACAGAGAGCCATGCTGTAGCTGATTCTTCTGAACACGACCATAGGATGTTGATTCTGTATAACACCTGTCCCCAAACAACTTTAGAAATACTAGAAAAATGCACTTAATTCCTGTCCAACAGAAAATTTAAAGCTCTAAAAAACACGATATGATTTCACTTATTCCATAACAAAACATCTTTAATTTGGAGACTTAACTGGAAAACAAGGATTTCTTTAGTTAACCCCTACCATCCTCTCCCTCTGAGCTTCCAAAAAGCCTAAACCAAAACAAACAAAAGTAACACATCAAAAGAAAGAAAGGAGAAAAAAAAATCCCCAAACTCCAGCTATTTAGGGCAGATACAATTCAGTTCTTCTATTATTTTTTAAATACGATAGAAGTCAAGGAAGAATTACCTTGGAATTCTGTTGGTGTTTAAAGATCGGTCACATGCATTACATCATATTGCTTTGGCTTTTTCCATAATGGGCACTTTAAAGTTGAAGAATTGCCAATGATAAATAGTAGATATTCAGTAGAGGATAATCCAGTTGCAATGTAAGCTTTCAGATGAGTAATCATTCCTAGTATAATCCATTGAACTCTTGGGAATCACGGGTATCTCCATGAGTGTCTTATTAGTCACCTGAATGTTTATAAATAGTGAACAATTTGAGCTCTAAAAAGCAAAGAAAATGAGATGGTTCTCAAATATTTTATTTTTATTCTTTGAAGAGCAGATTCTGAAGACACCACATAGATGCATACTTATTTTCAGCTTATTATAGTTAGGGAAGAAATCATTCATAAGGGAAGATGACCTGCAGGGCTGTATGTTACTATTGATGATAATAGTCACACAAAATTCTGTAGTTAGATATTGCTTTTCTAAAAATAGTTACCCATCTAGTTAAGAGCAAAGTTTCATTCACTTGTGCTAACAACAGGCACATAAGTAGCTCTCACTTTGTCTCCAAAATGATTTTGTTTGAAGGACAATGTTATTTTTAAAGCTGGAAAGCATGAGAAGAAAAATCATGGACGGCAACATCTGGAAGATAAAGGCTAAATTCCATGGAAGTATAATGAAAGGGGAAAAAAAGAGAAGGTAATACAAGGTAATACAATTACTTGGTTTAAAAAGACTGAGGAAATACACATGGAAACTGCTAAAGTTTTCATGAATATTAATGTTTATTTTGCTGTAGCATTTAGAAAGATGAAAATAAAATGGAGCAGTGAAAGTGACGGTATGTCATACAAGAGGAGATTATTTGTAATCATTTCCAGATGCACAAAAGGTAGCACATACTAGATAATACGGCTCAGGGGAACATGGGAACTGCTACAACGAAATTCACCATTGGTCTGTGTCATCTGCTGTCTTGCCCTTGACTGTATCCATGTTTGTATGAGATACCGCAAGTGAGAGCTGTATTTCCTTAGAAATCTGTCTCTTTATGAAAGAATATTAACTAAATTAATAGTCAGTAAGTTCTTATTGCCTAATTGTAGCACAAAGGATTCTAACATCCGTTAAAAGACTGAATACGAGTGTGGAATTTTCCCGGAACTCAAGGTGTAAAGACAATCTGAGTGCAGGCACTATGGAGTATGAGGAAAATAATAAATTAAAAAGTTTTCTTTTTTTAATAGACTAAGACTGAGAAGATGTTTACTATTTAGTTGAGAGGAAGGCAAATATAGTCCATCTCTGAATATAACAGAGTGCTTCAATTCCTTTGTGCTGATTCACTATCACCTTTCTGAGAAAGACGTTCTGCAATGATCGTTGCATGAGAGCATCCAGTTCTCCTGGGATTTGTCCTTATTTTAGACATTAAATATAGTAGCTTTCTTGCAGCCAGTTTATCCCAGTAACTTGTGTATTTTTTTTATTTCTGCAAGCAAACATGTATGGTACCTCAATTAGGGTTTTCTCTTATTAAAAACACCAACACACCTCTGTTTAAAATTAATGAAATTCATTAACATCAGACAAAGGAGAATTCTGTAAAGGTTAAAGACATAGCTGAAACTTCTTCTGCTACTTCCCTCTCACAGAGCAGCTCATCTTGGCTGTAATTCAGAATACAGCAATCTTAATTCCTTCCTGAAATAGATGTAGGTCTGGTAATGAAATCAGATTCAGCAAGCTTGATTTGCACCAATTTTGTGAAGACTCTTTATGCCTAAAACAAAGGGAAATCTTATGCTTGTTGTGAAGAATATGCAATATCACTCAGAATCAGCAAGTTCTCATGGTACAGCCTTCTTTCTGTGCTTCCAAATCAAGAAGTGTCTGCTCAGTACATGTCAGTAAAATCAATCTATATTAACCTCTTCAGCCACTGGATGCTAATACTTCAAAAATTTTGTCTACTGCCTCTTGTTCCCAGTGTCTGGTTTTGAGAAAAAACATGTTTCAAATATTTTAGCAAGGAAAGTTGCTCAGCACACTTGTAAAATGTGCTTTCCAGAAGCTTATGTTAACATATTGGATATTAATACCCTCCTCAGCGAGCAACAAAGGATGATGTCAATGTCATGATATTGCAGACAATGGCAGTGTATATTCAGATTTATTAATGAATTTCCTTCATTAGGAAATAATTGGGTTGGAGTTTTTTGTTGTTTGGGGTTTTTTGCTGCTACTGTGGGGCAGTTCCTCCTAAAATTTCAACGATTTTTAGAACTCTTCTAATTACCAATTTTATTTCTTTTATGGGTAGTGCATACGCATTGCTTTGTGTCTTTCAAATAAAAAGTATGTTTTTTTTTTCTCAGACTCCCTAATATATACATAGATAATAAACTGATTACTTCCTCTTATCAAATGATGGAGAGATGAGCATCTTTTATGGCTACTTATGGTACATAATAGTGTTCCATTGCAATGTCTACATGAGGCTAAATGCCAAAAAGAGCTTTACTGCAGATTGTTTGTGCACATGAAATTCTCTAGTTTGTTTAATAGTCAAGTCTGTGTATCCCAAAACTTCATCTGACGTTCTGTCCTGGACATGCCCATAGTGCTGTGGGCAACAGAGAGACATCATCTCTTCATCACACCTTATTCATAAGAGGGTTAGTCAAAGAGCAGATGAACATTATTTGTAGCTTAAATGAGCTAACGTGTTTGGAGGTACCGTTTCCTATCCTACTCTAAAAGCTGAAGGGCACATGGACAAGAAGTACAAACTGCTCAAACAGTAGTTCCCCTGTTGCCACTCTCCCTTCCCTTCCTTGCCTGCTGAAGTCCAGGGGTCTTTTCTGTTTTTTTAGAAAAGAAGTGCCAGATTTTGCTCTTAGTTGGCTATGTTTTTCAACAATGTTGGGGTGATCTGGGTTGTTGGCTTTTTTTTTGTGTTTGTTTGATGGGCCATTTTAAAATGTTTTCCACAGAACCGCCATTGTAAAATCATTAGGACCATCATAATTTTACTGATAAGATAGAATATAAACTGATTGTTAAAGTATCTTTGTTATCTGGGTGGGATTTAACTCATCCTACAGTCTAAAGCTTAGATTTGAGTTTATGTGGCTTGATTTTTTTCTACATATGGATAAATTTTGAACTTGCTCGCTAAAAACTCTCAAGAGTGGCTACAGTGATTCAGATGAGAGGTTTGTGTAGCCCTTGAAATGCTCTCCAACAGCATCTTGAGTGGAAGTGAAGGCATGCGTGCAACACCTGAACTAGCAGACATGACACTTCAACTGAGTACACTCGAAACATTTGTATTTGAGGAAAAACTGGCATGGACCTATTTTACATATGTTAAAACATAATAGACTATGAGGATTTAAATGCATATGCATATAAGTAACAGTCTGTGTTTATTTTTAATAGTCTTGCCCCTTGTCTTATTTCTGCTTTACCTGGCACAATTACTAGTAATGTAGGGGAAGAGTGACAGGACAAATGGGTAAGGCTACTGAAAAAATATAGGTGACCTATGGAGCCTTAATGAGTGATCTGCAGAGAGCTGGCTGGTTGGATCCATGAAGTCTGATATGGAAGGTGCTGCTTGCAGAGCAGTTTCCAATAGGAGACAGAAGCATATAGAGCTGCAGAGTCTCAGGGCTTGGCTGGACATGACAGCCCCAAGGTGTTGCTCTGTGAGTAGGACCTGCTATAGAAATTATTATGGCTGCTTGATTTTAACAGTTGTTCTGTGCTGCTTTCTGTCCAATTATGGATTAGAACAGCTTGAAAAATCTTTTAATGGATATCATCTCATCTGTGCAGTTCTACTTGATGGCAGCTTCTCTGCTTAATTGTTCTCCTGGTTTTGTCTTTATTTTAGTAGGACAATAAGAAATTATGAAGTGTAAACAAAGGGGCTTCATAAACTAGGTTGTTTCATTACCTGCTAAAAAATTAAGTAGCTGAAGCCTTTAAGCTGAATTCTGAGATGTATAACTGTACAATTTACTTTGCTTCTCTTAATATGATGGTCTTGAAGTAGTACCACCTGTTCTTCTTTAATTCCCCCTGCAGTCTAAGAATAGCAATATTTGAAACATTCAAGCCTTTTATTATTCCTCATTTGTGGATTGTTATGTGTTTTATAATAAAACCAAAAATGAGGTAGATTTTAAGAGGAGGGGGAAAGAATAGAATAAAACAATTGAAGAATGTAGGTAGGGATCCCTATTTATATGCAGAACTGTGTGGCATCAAGCAATCTTTTTCATGCATAAAATAGAGTAGGAATGGACTAGTCCTGCTTTAGAAAGGAAGACTGTTGCCATGCATTAAATATATCAGGTGGTAAAACTGATCTTTATGATAATCATGAATTTATTTTTTTTCCCAAGGAAAGAGAACATAAAAATGAACATAAAAATGGAGTCTTTGTCAAACTAATTAAAAAGACAGCTTTCTTAAAAAAATCCCAAACAACAAAACTGCGATGGGTGAGAGTTCACGTAACCTCTTGTTGTAGCAGAAGTGTTTTAGTGTGGTTTACATCTATTAAACAAAAGGTGGTCAAGTACGCATACAAGGGAGAATTTCATGCCATTCAAAGGGAGTTTAATGGACATCACCTTCTTTTATTGTGGAACTTTCCAAAAGACACTATGGAAGTATTTTAGTTGAGATGCATAACATTGTAACAAAAGCACAGAAGAATTTGGTGTAGAACCTTCTGTACGTTCCTTTTCCAGCTGACATTGTTGTAGACTGGATGATGATGAAGTGTACAGTCAACAAAAACATTTAGGCAATGAGGATGAATGTCTGTGTCTCTGACTTTATGTAGCAGAACAAACCTTCCGAAAAAGCAGAGAATGAAAATTGGTAAAAAGCATTTGGGAAAAGCAGTAGACAAAATTGGACTCAAAATTATTCTGGAATAAGCAGTCTTTAAACATCTGGTGAAGAATGAACAGGAAACAATTTTTCAGGTGGAGAGAGAGTGATTGACTGGTATTATTTTACATTAATGGAGACTTCAGGAAAGAAGGAATATCAAGAAATGTTTTCACAGCATTTAAGCAAGTCAACAGCATATTGAAATCAAAGTTAGATGATAGACTAAAGTGAGAGTTTCTAATTGAATATTGACTTCTGTGGTCCTTTACAAATGGATGGTCTGGTTAAATATCAGTGAAGAAACTATATGCCTTTTAAAGCAGGTAAGTAGCAAGTTCTTAGCACAGGATTTTGAGAAAGGCAATTGATCTATTTAGGACACACATGCATTGAATCTTTCTACAGAAAACAATGGTGTGATGAAAAGTCTCAGTCAAAACATGCCCTAAAATGAACAAGGACGGGAAAAGCAATAGATTTTAAGAATCAATATCTGGTTTTGAAAAATTTATAATGTGAATGCAATCCAGTATTAGAAGAAGGCATTTCTAAACCAGAGAAGTCCGAGATTCATGCTTCAGGGCCAGGCCCCTGTTGCATCCTATGGCTTTGTCATCTGTTTCCCTAAGCCCTCCTTTGGTATACTTCACAGTAGTTGCAGCAAACTCAAATGCAAAGAAGGCATAGGTTGGAAGGTAAAATTTAATGAACGGTAATTTCCAAGTGATATTCTGAAAAATATTCTTCTCTGAAGCATATGGACTTATCATGCCACCTGAACTTTCAGAGCTGCAGTATCAGCACAAGGATGAAAAGCAGAGTCTGCTTTCCACAGGAATATTGAGAAAAATACACAATAGAGACTTCTTTCGTCTCCATACCTGCTAATTTGGTCCTTAATGTGGAACAACCTCTCTACACACTCCAAGGCACTTTACAATATTAGGTAGTGTGATTAGGGAGGTAATTAAGAAACTGTAATAATGAGATGAGAGAGAACTGATGCTTTAAAGTATGTTCATTATAGCCAAAGCAACTTCATTTCATGAATAAGTAGATTAATTTCCACTCATAGAGATATCTCATGCTCCAGATGATGTTGGATGTTATGACTTAAAGTCAAAGTGGAGGTATGAATCATTGTATGACTTGGAATTCATTCATTCTTATAAAGCCATCCCCCCCAAAAGCAGAGGAGTGTCTTGTGGTGGGTCAACAATAGAACTTATAGAGCCTGACGAGAAGAATGAGGGACAGTTACTTTTGGTAATACCAGCAGCAGAGAGCTTGTGTACAAACCACTAATCAAACAAAATCAATCAGGATGGATGAAACACTTTAAATGTCTTCCTGAGCTGAGAAAATATGAGATTCCCAGGTTGAGGAAGGGCTTTTTTAAATATGAAACCTGCAGGTATTCTATCCAGAAATCTGCATATAAAGACTGTGAAGGCAACTTGCTTCTGAATTACCAAATTTTTATACTTTGGGCTCTCCTCTTTCCTGGCTTTTGTGAGAGGGGTGCATTAGGTGATGCTAGGATCTTTCCTAGCTGGAGCTATTTCCATTACATTAGTTTAAAGCTGCCTGCTCCTACACTTCTGAAGGAAATAGTTTCCCTAGAACACTCACAGATTATTTCCTTTGCCAGTTACTAGTCCCTTTTCCATATTCCTTGATCCTCTTTTTGGGTTTAATTTTGTTCCTGTATTGTTGTTTTTTTTAAGATGTGGTTACTGATCATTGGGGAACAAAACGAGGTGGTGATTGCTTTCATTAGTAATCATTTTAATACAGCAAAAAGAATGACATTTTCAAAATGAAATAATCTACTTTTTATGAGCTTTTATGATGACACGCAATCACTGAATGAATCATGTCCATAATCTGAATGTTAGCGAGCAGCTATTTTATAATCTCTCTATAGAACATGCAAAACGTGTGAAGCTTTTCTTACTTGTATGTATATAACCTTGAAATGCACTAACAGGAACTATGGTCTCAGTTGTTTACTACAGAGATCGTTATTTAGCTTATGCTGTGCATTCCCAAACAACCCAATTCTAGGAACTGTGTAAAATCACATTTTTGTTAACAAAAGCAATGTGACCTAGGGACCACCTCCTGAAAAATGTACATCTTACGGCTTGCACTAAAGTGTGAAGCCTGTTAACATAGCCATCAATCCTTAGCATATGGAGGTAGGCAAATACAGCACATGATCACATTTACATGTGTGAAAATATCGTTGCTTTCTGAGAATTTCTGAAAAATCGCTGTTTTCTTAGAAGATATTTGTGTTGATCTTAGGAACATAGTTCATTTAAAATCTAGTCTCATACGAGGTATGATTCTGTAGGTTGTTGGATGCCACAAGCTGTTGTTAGACACCTTGAGCTGAAATTGATGTTCATCAGAATAGAAAGCCCTCACTATCTTATTTCCAGAATTGTAATGATGTGGGACACATCGTTATACATAGATGAAGGCAGTGGCAGATACTATATTGCCATAAACAATTAATGAACTCTCTTTGCTGTTATAAACAGGAAGTTGAAGGCATTTCTTTTATTCTACAGAACTCTGAGTCTTATGTTTAATTGTATTACCCTTTTTTGAAAAAAAGAACATTAAAATGAGTAACTAATCTAGACTACTTTTAGAGCAGTTATATTAAGCTGCATGATTGAGTTCCCATGTAGAGTTTCCATTTGATAGTTTTCAAATTTTGAATATCAAAACATCTCAGGGTTTTTTCAGCTATGGTACTAATTTATTGATTTGAGTAAACAGAAAATGTGGCTTGTCTATAGGAAAATGACACATCAATCTTGGAACATGCATTCAAATGATACTTTTACCAAAACATTTATTTTCTGCCAAAGGAATACTATGCATGTCTGCATTTCCCTAAATCATATTGATATTGAGTTTATACTTTTGATATCCACTTATCAGCAAAAAGATTAAGCATCTACAGATGGGAGCACAGCATGCAGAGTTGAATCCCAGTGGTTTTACCCACATGATTAGAGCCAATAAAACCAATGTAAGAAAACATGTTGAAAATGGCATTAATCTAAAATATGAGCTAATTATTGTTGACAGATAGTGTTAATACATTTACTGTAGCAGCAAAACTTTGTGTATGTGTACAATTCTGGACTTTAGTGAGGTTCAGAGATATGAAGGAACTGTATTGTAAGAAAAGCGTAGTTTTAAGCTATCAAACTGGATATTCTTAACATGTATCTGCTTTTTCAAACATCCTAGATGATGAATGAATATTTGACACACCTTGGGGAAAAAAAAAAAAGGCTAGGTCTTTACGCAAGAACAGAAGAAAATAATACATTCATAACATGCTTTCTTTTTTTTTAATCCCACTCTTTCAAATGGTAAGAATTTCTTTACTTTTTGAGTTTCTGCTTATCATATGTAGTAGTACCTGAAGGGGATTGTACTTTAGCTGTAGTAGAGCCTTGCAGCTCATGTAGATCTGGAAAAACATGATGCAGAATAATGAATTGCTAGTGTTTTCAACTCTTAGTTTAGTCATTTAACTAACTCCTAAATTGCACTCTCTTACTTCAGCATTATTTATTTATATCGTGTTAACATCTGAGCTGAAAGTGGGACATGGATCTCCAGAGACCTTTTCTAGTCTTCTCTACCCACCGTATTGTGTTTCCAGCTACCTGTCCCAGGTTTTACTGGCAAGACCTAAGTGCATTGCAGATGAAGTTTTGTAGCCAGGTTGATAACCTGTAGTTGACCTTTCCTGTGACAGGGGCCATGAGCGAATGGCAGCAGTTCTTAAAATTGGGCACTCTTAACGGAAAAACTGGACTCCTGCTGGATGCAAAAAATAACTAAATACTGTGTGACAAAAAAAAATGTGGAGCCCTTTCATGCAGCATTGCTGCTTGTTTCTTAGCTACTTACGTAGTGAGTAGAATTTCTTACCAAAACACATCTTCCTTGAAGTTTTCTTTAAGTGAACGTCACTTTGGAGTTAATTTCAACAGAATGTTTTTGTTTATGGCTCACAAGGCAATTAGCTAAGGCCCTAATTCTCACTGGCTTTGGGGCTTTGCTTGATTTAGTCAGTCCCCTGCCATTTTTCGAGCTATTTTTATTTCCCTTCAAGACATGTCACCTAGAAAAAGGAGATTAGGGAAAATGGTGCACACTTGAAACTACCCTTTAGAAGGTTTTACTTCCTAAGGCTCTCTCCTGGGTCTTGTGGTAGGTTTTACATAATGAATTCTGTGCTGTATCAGACCCATAAGCTTCACTTAGTGTTGGTCAAATAAGGGACCTGAACTGAATTCAGAGAAAAAAGTAATTTACAGGTTTTTGTTTTTATAAATAGCTACTGTAATTGTAAAATGGGTATGGGTATGCAAATAGATAATTCTTATATCACCTTATATTACAGCAAAGCCACCCAGTTATTTTACTGGTTTAGTTTGCTATTTCTGGAACATTTTTTTGTTCCAGAACAATTTTTTGTTATCTTTTTTTTTTTTTTCTCTCTTACTTATTTATCTCCTAAAGCAGCAGATCTTCTGAAGTTTTAAAAAATGCCCTGTACGTAGATTTGAAACTCTCCTAGTTTGGACTGCTTTTTAAACAGCGGGCATCTCAAGAATGAAGTGCTTTTGTGACTTTGGACTAATTGAGCAAGATCTCCAAAAATAGATAAATAAGAAGTTTTTTGTTTAAAAAAAAAATTTTAAAAAATCATCTGGTTACAACAGAATTATTTCTGTGTTCTTACTGCTGCAATCAGTGTTGTAGATTTCAAGTCAATACTTATTCTGATCTATTTCAAATGAATATCTCACTTATTCACATTTAATGAGGAACTACTTAACATGATCACTTGCCATGATAATATAAAAATTATTATGAGATAAAAGTCAATTCTTTGAGCTAATAATTTAGAGTGGTCATGTTTTAAAGCAAACTAGAATCTTGTTTTACTTTACTCAGAACATATTAATTATTACCTTAATTATTTGTATGAGCAAGATGAACTCTTACCGTAAAATCAGGAATTACAAATGTTTGCAGTCATTCTAAGAACTTATTTTCTATAACTGTTATTACTATGCTTTCAGCTAAAGCTGAAGTCATATTTTGGCTTATTCCATTTTCAACATTTCGTGCTGCACATTTCATAAATTTGCAGTCCCACAAATAGAGAAGAGTGTGCTCATAAAATGACAGAAACCATCTTACTGATGGAAAAAACAGAGCATGTCTTCTTGCAAAGTATAGTGGTAATGCCTGAAAAGAGAATCATACACAGCAGTTATTTTGGTATCGCTAGCTCAGTTTCTGGTGAACAATATGACAAGTTCAGTTTTGCACTGTTAACCTTGTCAGAAAACGTAGATTTGTGACTTGATTCTCACAAGCCTCTTGTCGATGCTGGGTTTTTTTCTGTTGTACCCTTTTAAAACTGGATAGGTTAACTGCTTCTGCATAGTAATTTTCTTCTGTTTTTTAATTTGTCTACAAATAATGAACATGGTAAACTGAATTTATTTTAATGACTCCTCCAATTATTGGTCATCTTCAATGCAATCACTTTGGAATCTTTGTGTAACTCATTATATTCAGAGAGGTAAATTAATCTGCCAGAGTGATAAGTGGGCATGATCTATATAATTGTAGGCTCCTGTGGATGCCTGCAGTGGGAGGTTGGAAGGTATTCTAAGCTTGCTATTTGGTTTCCCCTAGTTCGGACCCATTTGCTTTTAATATGGAAAACTCGTTAATGTTTGTGTTGAGGAATTCTCTCACCAGAAACTGCCAGTTCTTATAGGCTTTTTGGTAGTAATTGATTGATACTCTTCAGAAAATGTAGGAAAAGTCACAAAACTGGGGTTTGGTTCTATTTGTTGGTTGGATTTTTTTTGTTTGCTGGAGGGGAGGGCTGATTTTTTTTAATTGTTCTTGATTTCATATGTATGGACGTTTAGACATGAACACACATATATCTTATGATGCAGAACTATGTGGATTAAATTAAACTGGGACCTTTCATACAGCGTGAAAGACAGTAACAAAGTTATTCCACTATTTGTTATATAGTTATTTTCTCTTTAAATATAAAACCAAGTTACTTATGCAGTTGGTATCTTTAGAAATCCCAATGGTTGGCAATTTTGCAGTCTTTCCAAAGCAAAGAAAAATGCTTCACATTAAGTGACAAAGTTGATGGGCAACAGTATTGAATTTTTTAGATCAATAGCCAAGTTAAAATAAACACCTTTATAGTTTAGGAATACAATAGATTTTCTGGGGTTTTTTTCTGTGAGCAGACTTTTAGTGTCAGTTGAATTTACCAGTTCACAAGCCCCGAGAACCAACAGTACATTTTATATTTTACAATCCAAACAAACATGAAGTACTGCTGTGGCACCTTTTTGAACTAGGTACAATCCGCTGAGAACCCAAAGCTTGGTTTTAGTACCACTGGGTTCAATGCAGCTATCAGTATTTATAGCAAATGTAAGATTTAGTTTCCTCTGAATTCCCTGTAAGAACTTCACTCTTGAAAAGGATCAGAATTGCTCTACAGTAATGGAAATTTCTAGTCCTTTCATTGTACTTACTTTTCTTCAAATTGTTTTTCAAGTAGGTGAAAGATTGTGTACTTATACTACACAAGGATCATTCTTAGAAATAAGTACTATAATTATCTAGTTAATCAGATAGGTTTTTTTTTTTTTTCTTATTTTCATGCTATCTGCCTTTTTTTACTTCCAAGTAAAGTTTCTGCTTTCTTTTCTGCTCATAAAGTCTTGCTCTGTTCACAAAGAGGGCACAATTGCCACTGTTGGGCAAGTCTGCAACGTAGATTTAATTTCCCCTTTTCCAGAAGAAAATTTGCAGGATTCAGTACGTAATTCTTAGAAGTCATTTTAGAGAAATCTTTTAAATGCTGCGGGAACAGCTATGCATCTCAACAACTAGGTGTGTGCCTCCAACACTAAGGAGAACAGTAGCATATTCAGGTTCAGCAAGGCAGAACATATCCATCCTTTGCATCCTATGCAGCTGATCAGCTCCCAAGATTAGATTGAGAACTTTCTACATGACAGTGCTTTGGACAGTAGGCATTTATTTTAAAATGTTGCCAATGAGAACTACGTCAAAAACACTTCTCTAGTCTCTCAGAACGACAGCTGCAAATTGATATTTGGATCTTTCACCCGCTGTTTGGAGCTCTCTGACCTGTTCTATGTGAGACAATCACTGGATGCACATGTTCCTTTCTGACCTTAAATATTATGGACTCTAGAGATGAAAACAGTGTTTCGTAAGAGTCATTTAATGCATGTTGCAACTGGAATTTAGGGAAAATAACTCAGCTTAAGAGTTTGAAAACAGAATATACAATCTACTGGTTTTTTTACTAGGTATATCTTTCATTGCTGGATAAGCTAGCATACTTAGAGAGATGGGAGGATGAAAGAAGGTAAAAAGTGATGACCTTGGTGCGCTTACATAGTTCTCTCCAAAACTTAGTTTCACTAGCTATCGGTCCAGGTTTTCTTTTACTTAGTGCTTGAATATTTTATTTTCAGTGTCAATCTTCAGTTGAGTGGAGGTTTTGTTAATTTTTTGAATTTTGGAACAGTATCTAGCTGGCTACATAGAGGATAATAGCTCACAGCAACCTGAATAAGTTCTGTGAGTAATGTATTCTTCAGCTTCGCAGTCATATAACAATCAGACATTTTAGACTCAGAAGGATTTTAAAGACAATGATTTAAAATTGAAGTAGGCAAGGTGGGGTGGTTTTCCCTCAGATGAAGATATTTTAAAATTTGAAATTACATTTAGGGAAGCTTGGTTCTTTAATGATAGCACTTAAAAAGATCTTTTTTGGTTGTGTTGTTTGAAACAAACCAATAGTAATGTATGTTTTTTTCCCTAAGCTGTTAGTACAAAATGTTTCTGTACATTCAAAACCCGTATGATAAAACTCAATTCACAAATAGGCTTAGTCCTCCTGAAGCTGCACTTTCTGATTAATTTGCTATTGCTCAGAAGTTTTATTATTCTCTCCTTGGAGACAAATGTACCACCCTTCCTGTATAATTTAATAGATTGTTGTAGTTATTCGGAAGGCCATGGAGCCTGGTACAGAAGCCTAGTATATTGCTAGTGTTTGTTCGGAACTCAGTTTAGCAATTTAATACCTGCTATTCCGTGTTATGATTGCAGTTTCGCACAGAGTTGGATTCTTTGGAATTTTCAGAGCTTTTATTTAAGAAAAAGTGTTGAGGCAAATAGAGTTTGTGTATGTGTTGGGAGGGAAGGAATGGGTCTAACTCCTAGCAAACAAAAAAGACCTTAAACAAAGAATAAGGAGTGAAGTATTGCCTATTGTTCCTTCACACTGGGCAAATGAGAGTCAAAACAATCTTGTGATTGGGGTTCCAGATTATGTATCAAGGGACAAGGTGTTTTAGTGTAGGTAAAATAAGTAAATCAATGTCCTTGTGTGCAGCTACTGTTCTTTAGCCTGTTTCTCAGCTAGGCAGATAGACTTGCTCAGTCCTGACATTGCTTTGGTCACTGTATTGGTGTGCAATGTAGGTATACTCAGTTTATTCATGGTTGTTGAAGAGGGTACTCACTTTTTAATAGGACTTGGCTATTTTGCTCTGTGCCTGAGGTCTTCAGCATGCCTAGCGCTCTTAGATACTCAGAGGATATAAAGGCTACTCCACCCTGTGAAGACATCTTTTTAAGGACAGTTCACGTACAATCATCTTTCCCTATTCTGGTGTTTTTCTATCCACCCTCTAGTAAAATAAATCAAATATGTCTTTTTGGGTTTGAGTAGTATCAAAGCAAACTGTTAGGGTTTTTTTGCCTTTTAGGTAGACAGGTGGATTGATAATCCCCTCTACTGATCATGCAGGAACAGCAACGTAAACATCTTAACTGTGGGTTTAGGGTTCAAAAGGGCATGTTAGGTTTTCAGTGGGTTTGCAGTGAGGTGTTGCATTGCCACTTTTTTTGCTCTTATTGTTATCTTGAATGGGCAGACTAATTTTAGAATGGATTTATTATTGTCCATGAGATATTCAATTTGCTGTGCAAGTGTAGCACAAAAACAATTTGCAAAATGTATTCAGACCGAATTTGAAAACAACTTTCTTCATGTGAAGTTATTTACAAGAATCCTTCTAACTTATTATGAATAGGTTTTAAGCTGAAATTGTAGGGATTTTCAATTATTTTTATAATTTTTTTTTTTAAAACAGTTTTAAAATTTTGCTTCCATTTTTTAAAACAGCTGCTATTGATTATGTGTGCTTTTGAATACTCCTTTCCATCTCTACATACCAGTTTATGAGCAATTCCATAAAAATCCTCAGATTCTTTAATCAAGGTTTTTCTGGGAGAGAGAGCTGCAAATCTTCACTGGAAGTCTTGGATTTGCTCTGGTTTCACGGTTGGAAACATCTTGACAAGACCATTTTCTCCTTCCTATAGTCTTCAAAATCTGTTCATCTCAATCTTCTTTTACCTCTTTACTTAGGCTTCATTAAATCAACTGTGGTCTAGCCAGTGATCAGTTCATGTTGGAAATTCTGAGACCAGATCTCACTGCCTCTGTAATTTCCTAGTTTTTCTGCTGAGTCAAACAGATACAACATTTTGAACATAAGGAGTGGAAGGATTGTCTTCATTATTATGCTATTTAGAAATGTAGATATGCAAAGAATTATAAATTTGAACCAGATCTTATTGTGAAATTAAAATAAAAAATTAATAAAATTATATAATATTGCATTTTATTGAGAGTAGGGAAAGAATAAATTGTTACTGTTAATTTTATTCTGTTTGCAGTGCTAAATTAATCATCTTAATATAAAAATATTGAATAAATATGATAACATTATTAGCATGCTGATATAAAAATGAACCTTTTTATCATGCCTGAGATGAAATATTTTAATTTTTCTACTGAAAATGTAATCTAAAAGCTTATTTTTCTGCTACATGTTACCTTGGTGAAGCCATACTTTTTGGTAGAAAACTTTCCATCAGAAAACAAGGTGGCCATACCTACCCCGAATATTTTTGGAGAGTGTCTTCTCCATAGTACATAATGTAGTTCAAAATTACCTTGTCGTGTTTCTTAATCCTTCCCCAGGTTTGCATTCCAGGCAACTCTTTCAAACTTGTTGACGTACAGGAACAGACTACCATTAATTTAAAAGATGAAGGGAAAGAGCAGAAATTGAATCCTGCACTTAATTTAGGAGCCCACTTCTCTTGATTGAATTAAGCTCTCTCACTTCTGCTAATTCTTGTGAACTCCTAAGCGATTCTTGAAGCTTTTTTCAGAAATGTAAAGTGTTTTATGTGGCTGCCTGCTGTGCTTGCATGTCTTGAAAAACATCACAAAAACCTCAAAACCCATTAAAAGTCAGAGATTACTAACTTTCAGTGCTCAAAAGGAAGAGAACAAAGTAGGTAACTTTTTTTGAGAAAAGAGGATAATAAAACTGAGAAAACAGTATTGTAGGTCTACCTACCTACTTACGCAGCCTTTAGTACTGGTGTGAAAACTTTACTTCAGATTTAACATTATCAACTTTATCTTTGGTTTCTGTGTTGTCAAAAGGTTCTTTCCATTCAGTCAAATAATTTGAATATGTTAAATTGTCAGAGTCATTACAAAAGTTAGGAATAAGTCATGGACTTCATGTACATTTCAGCTCTAGATAATTAACTGTTCCTGTTTAGTAGCTATGTTCAAGGTCTTTTTGTTTCCTCCTTTAAATTACAAGAAAAACTGAAAGATTAGTTTAAGGTTTTTTTTAGTGAGTTTTCTGGTTTTTGTGCTCATATTTCATAGTATCTCTCTGTTTGCTAAAGGCTGCAGAGAATCTTACTAGGAAGAAGTCTGGGTAAAATAAGTATTGTTTGTGTAGGGGATATCATCTCAAAGGTCTTTGCACATATCTGTTGAATTTACCATTTCGAGATCATTGGATGAAATTTTTAGTGGAATATTGGTGTCATGCAAGGTCCAAATTGGGGAGGAAAACAATATTAGAGGCGCTATTTTTGTTTTATTTTTTTTCTTGAGTTTCTAGGATGTGAGATTCTAAAGGAATGATTGAGATTTCTAAACTAAATATTTATTTTCATTTCAGCTGTTCCAGTACCTGCTCATATTTATCTGCCTATCCAGAATAACACGGATCTGCTGTAGTTCCTTGCTTATATCTGTTGTATTTTGGACACCTTTGGATTCTGGAAAGATGTTGCAGGTCTGTGGTTAGTTACCTGTGTCACACTATGGTAATTTCTGAGGAGGGATACTGGTAGATTGATTGTTCAAGGAAACAATCAACTTGTAAAACGACATAGCAAAAAAAACCTTCTGGTGTTCAACACCTCACAATTAGAGACAGGGAACTGGAGTTTTCCATGTGTTTCCCAAGTTGCACTTCTCTGAGTGAATTAGTAATCAAATAACTTATTTTTATAGTTTTGCATCTAAGAGATTATAACATGTTCTTAGCAATTTGTATCTGCTTAGTACTTGAGTGAGGTGTTTTGTATTCAATAAAGCTGACATCCTACAAGATATGTGAGGTCTGATAAGGTACAAGATAACAATTCTTGGCTGCTTCAGCATTTTAGAACTCTTTTTTTCCTCTGATCATAACCATAGTTACCCTGTTTCCAATCTCTTTCAGGAAGAAATTCACAGCAAAAATTGAGATGGAATGGTTTTACTTAACTGAGTCTGAACAATACTTTTCATTGGAGAAAAAGAAATCTATGTATTTTCCTAAGTGAAAAATATTATTCCATTTCAAGTTGGCCTGCAATAAAAGTGGGTCCAGCTGACCAAAGAAGAGAATCATAAACTAAGGGTTTAATAGGATAATCTAGAGTACAGGATATGTATATGGCTATATGGATAGCTGGTATGAGTGTTATAATAGGCATCAAGAATAAATGAACTCTAGTTGTTAAAATGTAGCATATATTTGAACCAACACCTGGACCAAACACTTGCCTGTTTTCAGAAGAAATAGGAAGGTTGTTATTTAGTGGAAATAAATATGGTGGCAATAATGTGATGGAGGTGTATGTGGTATTTGATCAAATGTACGTGGGAAACCAGATCCCTGAGAGGTAATTTGACAAGTACTACCTTGTTCTATTCAGCTCCTTTTCTTAATTAATGACTGACGTTTTGAAACAGAGATACCTTGAGAAATATTCTTAAACACCTTGGTGGAAGTTTCATGTATCAGGAATTCTACTCTAATGCAAATTAATTTGAATAAATCATCACACTACTGCACCCCTTTAAGAAATTATTAAACCTCATAAAGTATAATTGTGGGTGTTTTGCCATTACTCATAACAAATTACACAGAGTTAAGAAGGCAGATGGTCTGTGATATATCTGACAAGACACAGCCCTGAAGTTTTAGAAAGATCTGTTATTATTTAATAACATAACTTAGTAAGATATTACTTAATCTTTTCATTTCAGCTTTCCAGTAAGTGCCTTTTTACATAATTATGTTCAGTGTGCACTAGTTTACAAAAAATTTCCTATGTTGTTAAACTCCTTAAACTTGCTTAGTTTCATAAATTAAAATTCTAAAATAAGCGTTTTGATCTTGCATCTAATTAGCACCTTTTGTTTGTTTGTTTCAAAGGCCATCCATTCACTTTGCCTTGTCTAACCAAACTTTCAAGCAGGACCAAAATTGTAGCTTGCTAATTATTTTTTCATTCTAGCTTCTATCTCTGCTTCTGACTAGTTTGAACAGTTATCTTATGATTTATCCACATTTCCCTTAATTCACTTTTATTTAGACATCAAATAAGTTCATAATGAGTCAGAACTTCTCGCAATTAGACACCCATCAAAAAAATGTATTCTTGGGCTATTTTCAGTTAGAATCAGTGAGCTGTCTTTAAGCTACATTATAACTATGTGAACCCACTTCCTGTAAATATAGACTTGTGCCTTTGGGGATTATATTCATTTACATGCAGGTATTTCTGAGGCTTTTACCGAAGCACCCCTCTTGCATTTTCTTTTCTTTCTGTGCTTTTCATTAATTTATCAATGAAGTCTCCTATATGTTCTTTTATTTTGAATGTTGTCTAGAATAGTTGGCTGTACATCAAAACTAAAGAAGTCAAAAAGTTATTTTGAAAAGCCATATTTTTGAATAGTTTATTCCCAAGAGGTGGTTAAATGTATTCAAGTTCAGTATGCCTTAATTGTACTAAATTAATGAAAATCCACTGTTAGTATTCCTTGTCTCTGCAAGTGTAGAATTAGCTGAATATTTGATTACTGTAATATTTTGCTTTAATGTATTTGATGTATTTTCTTATTTTGGTTTCTCTGTAAATAGATTTTACTTTCATTTATAGATTTTGCAGTATTGTTTTTGTAGCGTTTTCTCTTTAATCTATGCCTACTATTTTTACTTCATTTAGATCATTATTGGTTGCAATTGTGCTTTCCTTTAAGTGAGAAATAAGTGAGAATATTAATTTTTGTATCTGTACTTCTACCAGATAATAAAATGGAGTTCCTAGTTTTTAGAAGACTAACTACTAAATATAAACCTAGAAATACCTTCATTTTCTGTTTCTCTTTCTGAAGACTCCTTCTTTTATGAGTATTTCTTCTTTCTCAGATACTCCCAGTCAATCTTGTCTAGCATTCATCCCTTATGCATTTGTTTAGAAACCATCTTCTATGTATTTGTCCATCTTAATTTATTTTTCTCATGTTCCTCGTGTGTTGTTTCAGTGCTTCCTCTAGTATAGTCCAGTAGAGGCCCAGAGGGAAAGGAAAGCAAGCTTCATATAGTGATCTTTTTTTTTCACCCAGTGGAAACCCATTAGATGATGATATGGGCTTGTCTGATTAAGGCTGATTGATTGGAAAAAAGTTGTTACAGCACTTTGTATTAGTGTTGCAGACTATTGTAGCTTCACAATAGCATTACTGGTGAATGCTACTGTACCTTTGATATATAGTTTTAACTAGTATTAATTTTAACTTAGCCTCAAACAGCCTGTCAAGCAGTCTTCTGATTTAGTAACATTTTGATATCGGAACAGATTTTTAAAGATCTTGGCAGAACCGATAAACAAAAGCAGGAGAGGGGGATTAATTTAGTTAGGAGACAATGCAATATGCAATTACACCAGCTCACAGTAAATCTGAGCAGTTAAAAGCAAACTTGTCTAATCCTGGAAACAAACCCTCTGACTTAGAGCTTGGAACTGGGCTTTTTAGAGTAGCTAGGACAATAAATCTCTTTAGAGTCAATAACAGCTGGGACACTAAAGGTGCAGCTAGGTATGAATATGGGATGTTCAAGAAGTTAGGTTTAGATGGCCTTAAGATTTTATTCATTACATGAGCCACCAGTCACATCTATCAGATGAATTTGGTATAAGTGGTGTATGAGTTGGTTTTAGCTGCAAAATCTGTCTCTAAATTTGAGCTGTCATAGACCCTCTTTCATGGATCCGGACCTCCTTGAATGATTCATTTTCATGATTTTTCAATGACCACATGTGTGCTATTTCAGCGATGCAGGCTTGAAACAGGAAGACCGTTACCTCTAGTCTAGGAGGTCTGCATGTTGTTATGCAACCAGAATAGTCTAATATGATCAATATTAAATTTGGTGATTTTTTATTTCTTTTGAGTACAAATCTCATTACTATTACTCATACCTCAGCTACTATACTTTGCTCTAAATGGCAAATGGGAAATCTATGTTCATTCCACATGGTGAGGGCTCTGTGAGCAGCCCTTTTTTTTTTTTTTCCTTCCTGTGGCTTACAAGCTCTTACAAGAAAGCATAGAGCTAATAAGAAAGGGTTATTGATTTAAGTGTTTGCTTACTGAAATAGGCTTAGCTGGTTTTTGCTAGAAGAGATCATTCATCAAACAAAAGTTTCCCAGAAAATCAGACTATCAAACTGGAAAAGACCATGTGAAAAAACAGTCTAATGCTTAGCTAAGCTGATAAAAACTATTAAATGGTTAACTATTAAAATTATTTAACTTCACTCACTTAATAGGTTCTGGTTTTATCTCTTTTATTGCTTTTATACTATGTCTCTTCTGAGAAAATCCATTTCCTTGTGGTTAGGTGCTCTTTTCTAACTCCCGGATTAAATTAATTAGTAGTCATGCTATATACCTTTTTTATATAATAATAATATACCTGGATATAAGTAATTTTGTTATCTCCATTTTTTCATACTTATCTACTTGATATATCTCTAATCAGTAATCATATTCCCCCTGCATCTTCTTTATAGGCTCAAAAAACTCTGCCAACTTCTAGACATCTGTTCCTAGACATCACCTTTCTTCTTAATTAACCCTTCTTTTACTTTTTCTATTTCAGTTTGAATTAGAACACTTAACGTGTGACTTGCATCTAACATTTTAGGTGAAGTGCAAGCAATGTTTTATCCAATGACACTATCAGCTTCTCATCTTTCTTAATTTCCTAATTGTATGCATAACTTTTTATGCTTGCTTCACTTATGGCTTACAAGCCACGTCTGGTTAATTCATCCAAGTCCTTCTAATGTATCTTATTCCTCTTATGCAATGTGGTGACAGAGGGAATTCTTGTTAAAGCTCTGAATTTTTACTACATTCTTTTAATTTCATATCATTTTTGACATTGCAATCTTCAAGACCACTCAATGTTCTAAATTATATCTCTACTTCACTTTCGGTTGATGCCTTGCATGTATGTGTTGTCAGAGTGTATAATTCTTAAATGCTGGTGTTTGGAGCAATATAATAGCTGAATATTTTAATCTGACTGATGAACTTCAACAGTAATTTCTCAGAAATCCAGAATCACCTGGCAGGAGTCATCTGCTGCCTAGAGATCAAGACATTTCATGACAGGGAAAATCATGCTGTTAAAGTCCAGAAGCTACATTTCACTAAGTCTGATGCAAATGTTCATTAGCTCAAGTTTAGAAGAGGGAAAAGTGTGATTAAGTTCACATATTTTTATTAAAAAGTAAGGATGTGATGGATACTATAAATATATATATATATGTCTTTGATTGGATTTTGTCTCCTAAATAATACCTTTCCATGTTAATTACTATATGTACAATATAATTTGCCCATTCCTATGTGAATGTACTATAAACTAGAAAACTGCATAATAACTGGGATTGTGGAGAGCAGGCAAGAGTCAGAGAGCCATGTATAAGGGAAAGTCTTCATTTCAAGAAAGCAGTATTGTACTGTTGGAGGCCAAGTGCCAACAAAGGTACAAGACATATTTTTTGACTGTGTGTAGTGACTTGTTATACTATTCCCACCCTTTCTTGAAGTCACATCCACTCTTTTGCCTCCTGGGATCCATTGGTTCTTTCTCTATGCTCTGCTTCCTTCATTAGTTGGTGACTTTAACATCTATTTGCCTAAAACTCCACTTGATACAAGAGTTATTATGAGGCGTAGACACTAAATAAGTAAAGAACTGGAAATATAAAGAAGTTTCACTAATGATAAACTGGCAAAAAATGTGATGGGTTTTTTCCCAGTTGTATAAAACAAGTCTCCATAAACATACACATATTCAGTTTCTAAACTCACACAATTTAGTTTTAGGAAAATAATGTAAAATTCTGTCCTGTAGCACAGAGGAGATGACTTACATTTTTCTATGTTCTTGTTTTATTCTTTGGCTTTCAAATCAGTCGTGAGCCCTTCTCTATAATCTTTTAGTAGCATGGGTCCTTGTTGCTTATAGCTTGCTTCTTTTTCCAAATCCAGATTAGGAACTGTGATAAACAGGGGTGCTTTGACCCTACAGGACAGGAGGAAATATATATATTTTTTAAACATATCTTCTGTAAGAATTTGCTTCCTACCAGCAAAAACATAAGGCTATGCTAAGAGTTATTCCTCATGGCACTTTGTCAAACTTATCCCTTTGTGATTTGTATTCTTGTTACTGGATGCTAGAGTGCTTCTCAGGCTGTATCCCAGACACTACACGAATTTGTCACTTAGATTTGTCATTTTTGCAAAGGAAGCTTTTCTAGACAAAAGAAAGAGAAAGAAAGTCTCACTTTCCTTCCCCTCTTCAGTAAAGAACAGTTGTAATTCTAAATTATGCAAGGAGCACACCAGATGGACTGTGGAGCATGCCTTAGGAGTGCATGCAATAATAATAACGCAGTCAATAATTAATAAGAATGCTGGACTGGGC
Organism: Neomorphus geoffroyi; assembly: GCA_033558235.1. Lineage (NCBI taxonomy): Eukaryota > Metazoa > Chordata > Aves > Cuculiformes > Neomorphidae > Neomorphus > Neomorphus geoffroyi. The sequence goes on from JAUMJM010000002.1 coordinate 26,025,265, forward strand.
CTTCCAGCATTGCTTTGCTAGAAACTTACCAAATGCTTCTGAATAGTATAGGTTCACTTTAATATCCAGCATAACGTCAGCTGTAAGCTTATTACAAAATTGGCTCAATTTGAAATGGGCCTGATAATAAAATGCAATGTCAGTCACCCCACCAGTGCTATAGGGAAAAAGTCAATCTGTTTTCTTTGAGAGTCTGGAACAGCTGCTGAAATTAGAGAAAAGCGATGCGTGATATATGATAACATAGATAAGCCTAAATCTTCTCAGTTGTTACTGAATAAAGGAAAATATTAGTGAGAGTCTGAGAAAGTTAATTGGCCAGCTGGGAATCTGTGGAGTCTTTGGCCATTTGAAAGGCAGACATCGAAGATAAGCAAAACAAATTTTCCAAAGGTTCTGAAACTTGCCTATGTTTTGAGTGCTCTGCACCCACAAAGGGGGGAAATATTATATCTTCATAAGCCTTGCAAAGTACCAGCAAATTATATTCTAACTAGTGATTAATCTAAGGTGTACTGTGTTCCAGTTACAATTACCAGTATAAAAGCACATATTTAATCTCTAGCTATAGGTTGCTTGATCTTTTTTCTTGTGGTTAGTAAAGCTCTTCTTTTCCTTCTGCTGAGTGGCTTAAATTTAACAATCTGTCGTTATAAACTTGATTTCCAAAACGGTTGCAGAAGCCTGCAAACTTCCATGGTGCATCAACTGGAAATCATGCAAGGATCCTGGAAGCTTCAATACTGTTTCTTTCTTGGTCTTTGTTTTAACATTATGCTAGACAATTGTGTAATCACTGAGGGTGATTTGTCTTCTGCAAATGTGACTCTTGGCTGATCAGCACTGGTTCCTGAGAAGATCTAAAATATTTCACGTTTGGGGCATTTCTAATGATTTTTGTCTTTCCAGATCTTTGATGCTTTGTACACTTCTGCTCATACCAGAGGATTTCCCTTGAGAGTGGAAGGGTCACTCTTTTTTAACCTCTGGAATTTGAGTGACATAATTTATTTTTGGTCTTTTTTTTTTTTTTTTTTTTTCTCTCAGTAAATTTGAGTTTGTTAAATAGTTATAAAACTGATAAGAGACACACATGAAGTATAACAAAATAAAATATGCTCTCACAAATTCTGGTTAAAAAACAGAAAATCGGTTAGTATTGACTAGCTTAATGGAATCTGGGGTGTTTTACTTCCCTCCTCCTGCTCATCCTTAGTCTGTGCTCTGTGATTATGGCTGTCTTTGTGATCTCTCTCTTGCCTAGTGACTGTGGAGTGTAATTACTAATTTGACCAGGGATGGAAATTGCCGAGATCTTTTATTCACATTAATAACATTACAATAGATGTCCTGATAAACTAATTCTTCCACTAAAAAAAAGAAGTGCTATTTATTATGTATCAGAGAATCCACTTTGGAAAGAAAACTCAGAAATATGCTTGCTCAATCCTGCTGTTCACAGAATAAGTTGGTTTTCTGCAAAAAGAAAAGAATATGTATTTTTAATGTGATTTTATTAACATTTACAATAAAAGCTAGGAGTCAGATTGATAAACATGGTGACAAAGTGCTGTTTTAGCACGAATGAATTTTGATCAAAGTCCTTCCAACTTTAGATCTAAGCACTGCAATTCAGATGCTGCTTCAGTGTTTCAAGCTCAAAGCATATTTATAGTGATCCTTGTACAATAAGCAATGACAGAAAGAAAACAACGCATGCTTTTTTTTTTCCTTAGTTTTTCAACTCTTCTTGAGACTTTACAGTTCTGCTAGAGGCTTCATTGCTCTTCAAAGGTTTTGTTTATAAAGATTCATTGTCCTCTGTATACGTGTCTATTTATACATAGTTTGTTAATATGAAAATAACCTTATCAGGTGTATAGGAATAGATAATTTTTCTAGTTTTTGAATTTGCAGTCAAAGATTCTTTCAGTGCCTCTTTAAGCATGTAGGATGCCCGTTGGCACATGCTGCTAACAGCTGCTGAATTACTGCAACCTCAGCTGACCACTGAGTGCAGCAGCAGCAGCAGCAGCCAAGTTGGGATGTGGCTTTGCCAATCACTTGAGTCATGCCATAGAAGAGGAGAAAATTTAGGTCAATTCATTTTTATGCTACTTTGAAGTACATACAATGGGAAAGCTATCACATGCGTCAGCCAAATTTTATTCTGTCAAAAATATTGGGTAAGTTTTCACATTTTCTCCACACCAGGAAAGCATATTCCTTGACTCAGATTTTTACTTGGAATTTTGACTGATGCATTGTCTGTGAGATGGTACTTGCAGAAAAGTTTCACGTTATTTCGTGGGAGTTTAAGTAAGCTTTTCCCTCTATATTGCTATTTGAAAAATCTGTCAGGTGTTCCAGTCCATTTTTTTATAATTTATGCCACTTATGAATGTAGGATGAACTGGAACAAGCACACTAGATATGTTCAGTTTGTATTATTTTTCTAATAAAATTTTAAAAGTACCTAAGAGAATTAAGCACTATGTTCTCATCGAGGATAAAGGAAATTAAGATCCTCTTCAAAGTACTTAAGGGAGCTTTTGAAAATGCAGCGTAACATCTTCGCAGACTGTGCAACTTTAAAGCTTTAGGTTTTAAAGAAGACTGAATACAAAGATTTCTGATGAACTGTCCACAAGAATGATAGTATACTACTGTGACTGTACCTGTAGATTGTTGTTATTTCAATTTTGTTCAATGTCTGAAGAAAGATCGTGTTCCTTTCTTTAAGGCCTTTTTTTATGTTGGAAATGAAACAGACACCTCTCTGAAAAGCAGAATTTATGAAGATCCATTTTTTACAGCTCTACTTCTGTTGATTTTCTGTATCCTGTTACCATGGCTGAGTTAATTCTGCAATACTACCCTACTTAGAAGGCATTAATATCTTCCACCTAAATGTCTTTTTCACATGAACACAACTGACAAACTGGTTACAACAGACAAGGAGAAGGCTGAAGTACTCAACTTTTTCCTCAGTCTCTAGCAACCTCTCTTCCCACGTCTATTAAGTAAAGGACCCACAAGGCAGGGACTGGGGGAGCAAAGTCCCTCCTACTGTAAGAGAAGACCACGTTCATTAACATCTGAGAAACCTGAATATATGTAAGTCTATGGGACTTGACAAGATGCATTGGTTGGACGGTTATCTCCAGAGGGTAGTGGTCAATGGCTCACGATCCAGATGGAGTTTGGTGACAAATGATGTCCTTCAGGGGGCTGTATTGGGATCAGTACTGTTTAATATCTTCGTCAATGACCTAGCTGGACTGAGTGCACCCTCAGCAAGTTTGCAGGTGACAGTAAGTAGTGTGTATGACATGCCTGAGGGATTGGGATGCTATCCAAAGGGATGCAGAAAGGCTTGAGAAGTGGGCTCAACAAGGCCAGGTGAAAGGTCCTGCATCTAGGTCTGGGCATCGACTTAGGTATCGATGCAGGCTGGGCAAAGAAGGGATTGAGAGCAGCCCTGCTGAGAAAGACTTGGGGATACTGGTGGATGAAAAGCTGGACATGAGCCAGCAACATTTGCTCGTAACCCAGAAAGCCAGCTTTATCCTGGGCCACATCAAAAGAAGCGTGGGTGAGTTATTCCGCCCACCCGCAGTACTGTGTCCAGCTTTGGCATCCTCGGTACAAGAGAGATATAGGGCTGCTAGAGCAGGTCTAGAGAAGGGCCACAAGAATGACGGGAGGAACGGAACACCTCTCCAATAAAGAAAGGCTGAGAGAGTTCGGTTTGTTCAGCCTGGAGAAGAGGAGGCTCCGTGGAGAACTTACTGTGGTCTTTTAATACTTAAAAGGGGCCTACAAGTACTACGGGGTCAGACTTTTTGTCAGAGTCTGTTGTGATAGGACAAGGGGTAATGGTTTTAAAGTAAAAGAAGACAGATCTAGTCTAGACATAAGGAAGAAATTTTTTACAGTGAGGGTAATCAAACACTGGAACAAATTGCCCAGACAGGTGGTAGATGCCTCATCTCTGGAAATGTCCTTGCTCATTGAAGGGGGTGTGTGGATTAGATGACCTCTAAAGGTCCCTTCTCACCCAAACCATTCCATGAATATATGATTCTATAAATTTCAGCTACTTAACAATTTTTAAAACTTATTTCTTATCAATTTTGATTGAAAGTGAAGTTCTGAGAGACAGATGCAGGTCCTAAACCTCCTTAAGATGAGATTAAAGAAAATGGCTAGTGCTAACAGAGAGTTTGGAAAGGGGAAGAGCAAGGAATAAAATAATGTGGGTCTACAGCAGAAAGTATGAGACTTCAGGAGGACTTATGACACGATATGTATTCTGTACATTAACTGTTTTCTTAGGTAATATTCTTCCTCTGTGGCTAGACACCTGTGACTTTCCATTTTCCCTTGGTATCTTTATTTTCCCCTGTTACATGAACTTAGGATTGAAAATAACATGTAATATTTCAGCACTGGCTAGTTATTTTACATGGGAAATTTGCCTGAGTAATGGTGAAATGGCTTCTGATTTTCCCATATGTTATCTAAATGGAGACTTGTCATATAAACAAAGATAAATAGAGTGCAGTTTAAATTTATGTTTTATATATGGTACTCTGAAATAAGTTAGGTAATTTGTCATCTTGTTATTCTATGAATTGGTATTGTTCTGTTACACTTCCATTAAACAATGAATTACTAAAATTAAGCTATCTTTTGTATTGAAGTGATAATTTCTCATACTTTCTAGTTATATTCTGGTTTGGTTTGGTTTTTAGTTTTAACTTTTTTTGTGGCAATCAAATGGCGAGGTTTTCCCTTCCCTAGTAAGGAAATGTCAAAGGGAGTTTTATTATTCATAGTTTCCTTTATTGAGTGTCACTTAAGTTACTGTTTTCGTAATGGTGACAAGGTAGCACAGGGTGAATGGCAGTTGTTTTTTTTCTCTAAAAATTGTGTACCGACAACTGTGGCAATGCTGGAAAACAGTTCAGAGGGCCCAGGGAAGAAAGAGAGAGCACTGGGGAGTTCAAAGCATATCAAAGAAGGCATTGATTTGACAAATAAACCATGTGTAACCAATCCAGGTGGGAAACAGATCCAAGAAAAATTAAGGGCGTCTCTACTGGCTTGAAAACTACCTAAAAAGGGCTCCTGATCTCAAAACACCCTTTCAGTCTCAGTAGTGAAACTTATACACTAAATGGAACTACATGTGGCACGTAGTTTCTTCTTCCAAGTAAAAAATGTTGATGAAGAATTAGAACAGAAAAAAAATAGTTTTGAAGCTCTCAAATTACTTTCCAGAGTAGTTTCTTGGTTTGATGTTAGAGATGTTGACTCTTGACAGAAAGGACTGCATATTGAGAGTTCCTGCTAAGGTATAATTAATGATGTGAAATGTCTCTTTATGTGTATCTGGTCTGGCTGTACACTCACTTCTAAAGAATAAATACCTGTGTGCCTGTAGAAGATATTTCTATTTATATAACACGGTGTGGGAACATACATTTACTTGTCCAGGGTTTATACAGAGTTGGACATTCTAATTGGTTGCAGAAATTTACATTGGATCACTTAGCTGTAGTCATCTAGGATGAATGTTACATGCACCAAATATTAAACATTCACTTATTTAATAAAGAAACAAGACACCATTGCCTGCTTTGTTTTGTGGATGAATATCCAGCGCTCACCTTCCTGAGATAAGGGTGAAGTATTTGATCTTTATCAGACTGTTATTGAACACTTTTCTTTCTATTGTTCCTGCATTCCAGTATATTTATCTGTTATGTATGCCATCACATTTAGATTGTCAGTAAGTCAGTTCGTCTGACTGGTAATAAATTAAAACATTTTGTTAGTGTTCTAGATGCAAATAAGGACCATTGTTGATAGGAGATAGTGAAAGCTTAAATCATTATCATATAAACTGCTTCATTTTCAACATATTAAAATGAAACTTATATTTGCTTAGATAAAATACTTCATATAAATAACCATAAAGAATTTTAGAATACGAGTCATAGATGTAATAGAATACCTCTAAATACCCTTTCAGCTTGTGGATTAAATCTATAGGTAGGCAGAATATCAATGCTTTTCCTCACAAAAAAAGATTAGAACTAAAACTGTGATTTTAAAAAATGTTAATGGATTTTTTTTTGACTCCACAAACTTTCAACAAGTCATAAATGCTAATATTTAAAAAATAATAGGCAGAGGTTATAAAAGGAATAATGTTATAAAAGAAATTTATACAGAAAGTACTGGATTTTTTTTTAAAGTTAAAAAGCTGACATTGACTCCAGCAAAAAACAAATGAAATCTTGAAAAGAGACTTTCATTATACAGAGATGTTTCTATAGGTCAGTATCCACCACAGAATCTGTTTCTTGCCATGGAAGAATGTATCTGAAGTTGTATTCATCTGTTCAGCTTAGATATCTGTGTATATGCAGGATCCAAACAGGGATCCATGGGTAGGAGCTGAAACCCTTCATTTCAAAGGGTTCAGCACAATCAGCTTTTAGATTTTAGAGTGGAGCTGCCTGGGAAGCAGAGATAAGGATCTCTTGCATGATAGACACGAAACTGGGGTGTTGTTAACACACCGGTGTTTTGGCTATTGCTGAACAGTGTTCACGCAGTATGTCGTATGATGTCATTCTCAGCAACAAAAGCTTGAGGAAAGAAGGAAGTAAGTTTGATTATGACGCTAGTTTTCCCAAGCAACTGTTACACATGCTGAGGACCTGCTTTACCAGGAAGCGTCTGGACATCCGCCTGCCAGTGGGAAATTGTGAACAAAATCCTCTTTTTCCTTGTTTCTGCACAAAGCTTTTGTTTTCTTTATTAAACTATTATTATTATTGACATGGTCAATCATCTTGCCTTCCTTCTATTTTGTATCCATCCCATGGGAGAGGCACATGAGTGAGAGGCTGGGCAGTATTTAACTGTTGACAGGGATCAACTCGCCACACCCGGTTTCAAGAACTTTCTGCCAGGATTGTTCATGGTTTTTTCAATAACTGTTTTAATGTAAAAAGAATAAATTGTCCTGAGTAAGGGCTAGAACAAGGACACCCTTAGCTTCCCTTTCTGGTGAGTCTGAAGGGCATCAGGCTATAGAGTGAAAAAATAAAATAATAATACAAATGTCTCAGTGTATTTTTATCTTGATTTTCTTTAGGATGGAGAATAAGGAGCTTTGCTGTTCGCTGAAAAATCATAACAAGAATCTTTCTTATATTGACACTAGGATGTGACTCTGTTAATGGGCCTTTTGTGTGCTAGCCAGGGACTTGTGTGTCATCCAGCAAAGGTCTGGCTTAATAAGACATGCCACAAGCACATTTCCTTTGCATTTCCTCTTGAAGCAAAGCAGCACTCCATTCTGATGCTAGACTGAAAAAGTCTATCCCTTCTGAGCTTCAAGTGGAGAGCCGCTTTTCCTGAATACGAGCAAAAAGGAAATAAAAATGTCATTATAGAGAAATCACTCACACTGTTTCAGGCATTCAGGGAGCTACATAGTAGCATTGCAATAAATATAAATGTTTTTCAAATTTTTTTTGTCCCCAGTTACTAAAAAGTATCATTCAAGATTAAACATGTCTGCCTTAGCAGCCCTATTATAGATGAGAAGTTCAAAGAAGCAAAAGAACAAATTTACTTGTTTTAACTTAATTCTTAAAAAGAATAATTCTTGTCTCACATGCATTTACAGTAAATTTTCTTATAAATTTTCCGTATCTATTATATTGTGACTCTTCAGTTTCTGAGCAACCATGATTATTTAAGATGTTATATTATTTTTTTTAAATTAAGGCGTTGTATTATTTTTTTAATTTTAGTGACATTCCCATGAAAAGAAAATGCTAATATGAAGAGGCAGATATTATTCTTAATTATTTCCCTCAGTCAGGAGTACTTACCAAACATTAGTAATAGATTTTTGCATCTCGAATAAGGAGTCATTAAGCAAAAATAAATGTATCCAAGAGACACATATGCAATGCTAATTGACAACTATGTACACAAAGAGCTGCCATTTATTTTATTACAGTCAAACATAACCTTTGTAAATGTCAGCTCTGTGTTCTGTTGACCAGCATTCAAATTTAGATATATTGTTCTTCCTTTTTAAATGATTATCATTTAGTTCCCTTCCAACATATGGTTCATTTATATTATTTGCCATTGCATATTTCACGATTCTTTTGAAAGTAACAATCAAATTATATTATGGAGAAAATAATTTAAAAAGTGGAAAAATTATCTTTTACAATTATTTCAATGGAAGCTTTATGTTGTTTAAGGTCACAGAGGATACAACATTTGCAGTATTTATATACAGCGTCCAAAATAGATCTCAACAATGAAGAGACAATTATGATAATACCAGTTTTCCCTGACAACAAGAGGTAGTGAACAAAGATGAACAGAGTGGGCATTTCAACCTTTTATTAGTGTTTTCAGTGCTTGACTCAGGAAAGGTAAGATATGTGAACGGGTCAATGTTGGTCAGACTTGTCAGAGTCTCAGTGAACCTTAATGAGTCTTTACTGAGTACAGAAGAAAACCTTGCAGCAGATTGCCTGATAAGTTGAGGCCCCGGTGAAGGATATGGATAACAGCTGTTAATTGTTGTTTCTTGATTCCTGATTACTTGTCCTTAGAAAATTTTGGGGGAGGGGTGTGTAGAAAAACAAAAAACCAATACCAAACAAACCAATTTTACTTACAGTACTCAATGACTGCTTACAGTTCTATACTGGGAAGCTCCCTTCTTGCTCTTACTGCAGTTTTCCAATTATTTTTCCCAGGGATGGGGCAGCTGGCAGAAGTGATGCATGTATTTGGCTTCCCCTTTTCAGATGGTAACTGCATGTTAGGAATTTTTGTGCAATACAATACAGGCTCACATGGAAGTAAGAACCCCTCCCGTATTTCATAACTCACTCAGGCAAAATACTATTTTTTGCAATGCTGAGTTGCCATTACATTTGATGATAACTTATGATTATTGTTTTTTAAAGGCATATAGGAAAACCAGGTCCTCATTTACTTGTGAGTACTTGGTGAAGTTTGATTGATATTTTAACTCGAAAGGCTGTAAGTGCTGAGCAACAACAGAGTACTCAAATTGAACGTCGCTGGAGGATCCAATAAGCCTTTTGAATTACATTAACATGTAAACTCATAAGAAAGTAAATTGGCAAGCTTGTACGGCATTCACTATTCAATAGGATATAGTGAACAGGAGAAGGTACTCATTCCTGTAGAATATTGTGAGGTGTCTAAAAGCTATAAATGTCTCTTTTTTAAAAAAAAAAAAAAACCTTAAGTAAACTCATAACAGAAAGGTATGATTAAAAGCTATTGATGGGATGATATGCAGATTTATTGTCTCTAAACTGCCAGCTGCCAAACGCTGAGAATGAGTACTGGGAGAAATATTGTTTTTTTGTACTTTCCCTAGGCATAAACTTTTAGTCATGCTTGGAGGGAGGACGTGGGGTTAGAAAGATCATTGGAAAGGCTGTGCTGGTGCTCTAAGTTGCAGATGTTCTCCTGGAAAATTCAACTAAGTCGTCAAAGTTTTGTTATGGAGGCAGCTAACTACTTAAATCTAAATGGTAAGAAAAATTTTGGAACAATAATGGATAATAACGGATAATAACACTTTCTTACTGTGACCAAGCTTTTTTTATAAGTAGAAATATCAGTAATGAATGCTAGACCTTCCAGTAAGGTAACAATACTTTTTTTATGTGTTATATTATTTACAGCAGAAAATACTAAACATTTCAACATATTGTTTCTAAAATTTGGTAAGTAACATTACTGTGTGTGGCTTGCTACTCAGTCGAATAACATGTTAAATTATTTATGGGGCAGGATTTTGAAAAATATTCTTTCAAAAAGCCTATTTTAAGTACTCTTGTGTTGATTAATATCAAGGGTCATACAGGTCTTGGAAATACTATTTTCAGAAGTTTTAATAAGGGAAAGTGTTCAGAGATTTCAGCATTATAAGAACTGAAATGTAAATTCACTTTTTTTTTTGCTCTGTAATTATTTCTCACACATGGAACACATCCACCCACACGACGTACGCTCCCCACCATTCAATCAAGCTATTTCTCCACAGGTTTCAGCAAGAAGAAAGATGATAATACAGATTTTCTCTATTTTATAATCTTGGAATGTTGCTCAGTTACTGTGGAACTCAACTTCATTGAAGCATTTAAATAGGCAGGAGTCAAATTTTGTATAGATGGATGGCAAATTATGCTTAAACTTTTTTCTTGCTGTATTTTGCATATTCAGAACCATTTTTAAAATGTACCCAGTAAGTGGAGACCTTCAAATCTGAATTCAACACTGAAATTATTATGAATTACTCTAGATGACAAATGTTACAGAAAATGGGAGCATAGAAAATGCATTTGAATTATGTTCTAAAAGAAATATTGTTATAGCCTTGGCACTGTAAGAATGCAAGAGAGGGAAAGCATATGCAGAGATAATATGATTCAGTAATTTAAAATCTCATGTCTTTTGTCAGACCATATGATATCACTGAAGGTTGTGGTAGGGAATGAAATAAAGCTGGTATGATCTTGACTACTGTCTTTTGTTAGTTCTTAAAAGAGATCAAAAATCCATCCTAAATATCACTCAAACATAATGTTTTCTCTAATTTTGTTAGCTTAGCTTATTTTAATTTCTATGAATTATTTCAGGCAAATCCATTACTGAGCTTCTGTTAGTCATGTACAACTGCTTCTTGTAATTCTTTGAGTAAGTCCTGTAGCTTGCTTTAGTTTAATAATATCCAATCCATCTTGTGTAGTTTCTGTGTGATTGTAGGGTGTGGCAAGTAATGGGCTATGTTTTTCATAAACATTTCTGAAACCAAGGGACAAGACAGGCTGTTCTGGATAAGAACAGTAACTGTGCAGGTCAAGACACTGATTCCTTTAAGACAGGTGTGGTCCACATTACAGGGGTCAGTAACATCACATTAAACACAGGGGTGAGATCTCACAGGTTACAGGAGACTGAACCGTGTGGGTAAAAGCCTTTTGCCTGCAACTCAGCCTTTAACTCAGCCTCTTGCTGTTTGTGTCATAGCTTTTTCTAACTGTAGATTGGGACTGTGAAGAGAGCACAAAAGTAATTTTCTGTTTGACCTTGCTTGAGTACAGGTTCCCAGAGGTGAAATGCAACTGTGATTATCCACTGTAAAACCTAAGCTCCCACGTTCTTTCCATTACCTGTGAAAACTTCACTGTTACATCATATACTACTGTGGTGAGTTCTGTTTTCATACTGTTTCTTCCCTCTTTCTCCCAAAACGAAACCAAAACATCAATACCACCTGCCGCCAACCCAAGAAGTATAAGAGCTTTTCCTCTTAGGAAGGTAGTTCTATTTTATATGGCACTGGAGTTGTAATAGGTAGTATTTGCGATGGATTGTTCTCAACACTACTAAGAAAGATACTATTTACTATTTTTAAAGGCTGTTTCCGTATTTCTAGTAAATTTTCAGGTGAACATCTCTTGAATTGCAACTAGCCTGTATTGTACTATAAATGACAATTATCATTTGTTTATTGGTTAGTTATCAAAAGCATGGAGCAATGCAGCAGTTTATTTCTGTACTGGTTATTTGGAGAAGTCATCTAATAGGATGAGAAACATAAATATTAAGTAGCAAAAGTCACAATATTTTGCTCAGATAGATATTTTACTCATTCTACTTTAAGGAATATATGTTTAGGGTAAAAGATGTCAGCTATACAGGTAGAAAAAAGGAAATGTTCTTATGCCTTGTAGTTTTCATCCATTGTTACCTTAGAATAGATTTGTGATACCCTGAATATAGCTAAATTGCTCTGAAAACAAACCTTAACCTTATAGTTTAAATTAATTGACGGATGAAAGTCATGGCTTTCAAAATAATTTAAAAAATTTCTTCTAATAAAAATTCATGTGTCATTTGTTGCTTTTCTTAAGTATGAAACCTCAACTACAACTGTGATGTAAAACAAAAAAAAGTCAACATTTCTGAAAGAAGATAGTGTTTAGCTTCCTGTCTATTCTCTCATTCTTTCCTAAAAAGTAGTGCCATGCTGCATTTCATGCTTTACAGGACAAAATTTATGCTGCATTTCCATGTCCAATGAGTAATTTCCAACATGATTTCGTATTTCCATAAAAATGTTTTTCATTTATGCTTATGTGCCCAGATGTTACAAGAAATGGTGGCTTTAGGAACTCCCTTGCAACACTTCTTTAAAAGGCTGGAGACTTGGATAGATACATATACGCTGTGTCTCTCCCATGCTTTTCTGAAAACATTTACAACTGAGGGCTTTTATAGCATCCTAAAAAATTCCACCATGATTTGTATTGGGATGCTTGCCATATGATGGAAGATTCCACATCACCAGAAATGGAGGAGTCTTTCACGAAGTGGGTCCCCTTTAAGCTGTAGTTACTTGGTTGCATCTGAAAGTCTGAACACACCTCATTCAGTAGCTTACTTGGGGATGCCTTACAAAGGAGAATGTGTTTGAGGAAACTATTTTAGGAATAGATTTGGTGCAAGTGGAAAAAAACAGGATTAGAGGTATGAAAAAACCCCAACACGACACAGGGTATTTTTCTTAGTTAAAATTCCAATTTTCAATTGGAAAAAATGTTAATTATCTTGTGTTTCTCAACAGGAATTTGAAGCTAAATGTTTAGCTATTTTTATTAGTATTGTAGATGAGTTTCTTAGGGACATGGTTTAGCAGGGAGACAGGCATGGTTGGACTCCATCTCAGAGGTCTCTTCCAGCCTTATGATTCTATGATCTATGAGTGACACTTTTATTTCAAATATTGTTTTAATTACATGTTGAAATAATATCAAAGTAGAAAATATAATTTTCTCTTGAAATGCTGCTTGTAATACTTCTAATCTAAATGAAACAGCCTGATGCAGAGCCAAAAGATTTGAAATTTTTACTTTACTGACTAATTTGTGAAAGCAGCATAAATTTTCTGTCACTTCACTCTTAGATGTGAGTGGAATTATCTAATTCTATCAGGAAAGTAGACAAAATTATCTGATGTTTATTGAATGGGTTAATCCTTGTGACAAAAAATGCAGTATCATTTAGAAGACTCTTTTTTAAAATTTTGACTGATATTTTTCTTCCTTCCTTGTACTTGTACTAAAAACCAGATCCTGATATGACGAACAATGACATATAAATACCCTAATCATCGTAAAATATTACGAGAAATGATATCTCACCGCCATAGCTGAACAAAGGGGGACAGGTGATATGTTTGACTTATAGGATTACAATTTTATCTATCCTGCAAGATCTTAACTTAAATCAGGCATTTCTATATTAGTCTGGTTAAAGCAAAAATCTTTAATCCAAAGATAAAATATGAAGAGACCTTTACTGCGGTTGCATTTCAGCCATGCCCAAGAATTTCCATGGGTGTTTTGAAAGAAAGGAGGACAAAAATAACCAGGTGACCTTATGAATGATTTCTGGGGCAAAAATGCTACATAAATAGCAAATATTTTCTCTTTTTTTTTTGACAAAATTTCCTGTTTAATGTTCATTATGTGCAAATCATGGGAAAAAAAAAATAGCTACTGCTAATATAAAAAAATTCAGTCAAAGTGTGAGTTAGCAGAAGTGAATAGCATAATGAAATGTCCAATTCCAGTGCAACTTAAATTGACTCTTGCACTGGTAAATAACTCTGTTCCTGTAATATAAAGTAGCATTTCTGTGCTAGCTTAATTCAGACACAGATGACTATTAGGTGCAACCAGAATAAAGCCCTGGGGAACTATGAATTATTTACTTAAACTGGTAGGCTCACTGCAAGTTCTGACCTCCATATCCTCATGGCTATTTGTTATTCTTTGGCTACGTTATCAAGTGTTGACTTTACATTTTAATTTAGCAAAGTACGTCTACACTTTAAAAAGAGAGGCAAGCCTACTTGGTCAGTAACGAGCACTATTTTGTCAGCTTTATCCACAGAAAGGTGCTAGCTGGTTTGGGTCAAACAGCCATTTTAATTATAATTCTGCAAAAATAATTCCCAAATTTTGCTTCTTATACATATTTATTGGGTCTGCTGCTACAGGTGCCTGTGTCTTCTCAGGGCTGAGCCACATCTTCAGCTGTTCCCATGCAAAGCATTAGAGATACAGGCATGTTGGTGAAGGGGAAGGTTTTGATTACTCTGGTTTGCTCAGTGAAAGTGGAAGTGGCCAGTCATGTGGATCCATAAAATCTGGCTTTAGGAAGAAGTGCTGCAGTTCCTTCACCTTTAGAAGTGGAAGGCAGGATTGATCTCTGTCAAAAGGGAGCATTGCTAGCAATTGAAAAAGTTATCTTTCCAAAGCCTATTGAGTTGAAATGCCCTGTGTGCTTATAGTTTTCATGAGATAAAAGAAGCAAATTTTGGAAACAGAAGGAAAGTGCAGCACATTGCTTGAGAAATAGTTCCTGTCTAGACTTTATTTCTAAAGGTACAATGAAAGAATTGTAGTGGATTTTTTTAAGAGGAAAAGATACTAAGATTATTTCTTTTTTTTTTTCTGCTACAAAAATTATTTAATTTTCTTATCTTTCTTTGGGAAAAATAATATATTATCTGATGTGTATATATATATATATATATATATAAAAAGTACTACACGCATATATTATTTCTGCCTAGTACTTGGTGCTGTTGCTAGCTAATTTTCTCCTACTGCTCTAATCCTTTTAAGGATGTGCTCCTGATTATATTCCACCGAAACACATCTTAGGAGTTACAGAGAACCTCAGAGAGGTCCCTCTTTAAATGGAGTCACCCGAGTCCATGCAGATTATCTTGTCCTCCTCAGTAGGAATGAAATAATATCTATAATTGCTCTGTGTAAATTTTGTTTGAGTTCTGAATTCTTAGGCAACCCCTCAGGCACAGGTACAATTAAGACTTGCATAACCTTAATATTTAGCAGTATCTGATGGCACACCATCAGTCCTGCTTTTAAAAGGCAGACAAATCTTGCAGTAGCTGTTGTTTCTTCTTATCTTTTTTTTTTTTTTTTTTTAAATGGAAATATATAAACACTGAAAATTCTTCCATTTATATCACACACTTGGACACAGTGAGCAGTGTGTGTTTCCAAAAACCTGAAACTATGTAGCCTATTCGAATAGGAAGCAAAGATATGGAGTTAAATATCAGTTTCTGATGTAGATACCGAGGCAGAGAAGGATAGTTTCCCTCTATGGTAAGCTCACAGTTCTGATTATCTCCTGACTTTTAGGAATGGAGTCAGTGGAGTTAAGAGACAGCTCCTCTGAAGAGGCAGCAACAATTACCTGATAAAGCATGGGAAAGTTCATTTTAGAAGATGCTGTGGTAGCCAGATTAACAATTCTTTGTCATTGACACCCTGCATGTTCCCCTGCCATATTTCATTGCATATTCCAATGCAGGCAGAAACTACTAAGAAATTAGTACACATGACCTTAATTAGCTAGTCTTAAGTATGTCCATCAAAGAGAGATAAATTCGGAGAACAGATTGGTCTAGACTTGAATTATATATTTGCAGACTGTTTACATCAGCCTCACATATTTATATGCATCACTTCTGTGGAATAAGAAGAAAAATAAAAGTAAGATATGCATTCAGAAATAAGAAAACTGTGCAAGTGCATTGTAAGACATGGGCAGACTTCTCAGCAAAAAAAGTACGATAAGCAAAACAATTAATTTTAAGGAAATAAAAAATCTGATGGACATTGTAAAGTAAGGTGGGGAAAAGGAAGTGTATAACATAAAAAAAAAGTCCATCATAAATTAGAGTACACAAAAATATCTACAAATCATAAAATATGAATTGACCGTAGGATATTCTATTACCTTGAACAACAACGTAACAACTACTACCTTCAAGTAAACAGAAAACAGAATAAAATAAACTTTTGCTGCAAGGTTAGAAAACTGCTGGTAATAAAGTAAGCAAGATCCCATAAGGCGATTTTCCCCAATCACAACAACTAAAATATAGAAATGTAGCAGAATAAATCAGAAATTGGAAATCTTACTACAGATTACCTTTGAGTCCTTCTCAGCATTTATAACTGAAAAATGCAAGGAAACCGGGTGCAAATCAAGTGCAGTTTATAAACTGGCTAAGTACAGTCCTGTATATACAACCATAAATCTCTGCATAATGTCATCAACTTTTAATTACTAGTAATTTTAAAAGAGCTTATAAATATCTGCTTGTTTACCAATTATTCATTAATAGTTTCCTAGAAATCAGCAGTTCTTTAGTCTGATATATTTGATTCCACAAACTAAATATTCTAAAACAATATTTAGCAAGTTCTCAAAAATTAATATTCTTGTTTAGAATGACATTTTGTTACATTATCCAAGAATAAAGAAAGAATTACATGGCTCTGTCAACTTCCTGTTTTCCCAGTTGATTTTGACAGCCTGGGGTATTTCTTCAGTAGGTGTCAATTTTCAGGTGGAAATTCAAGACTTCATTACTTCATATTTCACATCTCCTTTTGCACATAGCTGTGGACTTTTAGATTTAATAATGTCATTTCTTTCTGACAAATTTCTTTATAATAATAATATAATTCTGTGAAGATTTTCCTTGCAGAAGCATATGGAATTCTTCTCCAAATGTTACTTGAAATGATAAGTTCTGCTAATAGCTTTAGTGATTTTTACAAAACTACAGGTTTAGTAAGACCGGTAAAATGTAGTTTGGTAAGTGTTGTTTTAAATGGGGGAAGCTTTTGTAGGTTCCCTTGGAACTTCGAATATCAAGTCTCTGATCCTTAACATGAATCGTGATTTCCCTGAGTTGTGTCTGTACTGTTGTTGGTACTGTGTGCAGTTTTCTTTTTATTGATATTTTGCTTACCTTTGCACGGTATTCCGTCATTGATGTTCGTTGTTCTCTAAGACTTTATGTCACAGTCTAGTTCATTGATTCATTTACATTTACGTCTTCTAAACTGCTACACTTTTTCAAAACCCTATCCTATCTACAACTTTTTTAACTGGTATTGATTTGTAACAATGGGAAAAATCTTCATAAAACTTACAGAACATCAAAGATTCCACATCTTATATATGACCAGTGACTTTTATTTTTTCAACAGGTTTAATGTGAAAGGCAGAAAGGGGATGCACTTGGATTTTCCTCTACTTAATATTTCTATGGCAATTGTGATTTTTTGTTTTAATAGAATTATTAAAATATTTTCCTTTCTGTATTAGATAAATTAGTAATAAAAGCTATAACTATTCATCCCTAGGCTATAATATATAAAGAGAGAACAAAGAGTAGTACTGACATATATTGCATTTCCCTGCATGCATTTATCTACAACCTTCTAACATATGAATAAGACTGCCTTTAAATATTTTCTGTTTAAATGGAAGAAATTTCACTCTTTTTTCTCTTGCATAAAACTTAAAAAGCCTTTAAGGTCTCCCAGTCCTATCCATGTATGTTGCAGTTGTTGCATTGTTTAACTGCTATTACAGCGAGCAAGCATAATACACTCAAACCTACCTTCCCCTGAATTTCTTTCTTTCTTTGGTCATTCTTTTGCAGTATCATATTGTGCTATTAATTATTTGTACATAATCTCATTGAGATTACATTCTTTAGGTATCACAACAAAAGACCCTATGGTGTCTTTACATAAAAGATCACTTAGAACTTTCTCTTATAAGATGCACAGATTTTTTTCTCAAATACAGTGAAACTTAATTTTAACTTCATGATCAAGAATCAAAACTCCTCAGTGATACTAATAGAATTGCAGATGGGATGATTTGCCTCCAAGCTAAAGAATATTGTTTGTGTTATGCCAACGCTGGAGTAATGTGTAAGAAGAAGTATTTAAAACCAGAATTTTGTAGCCATTTCAATGTTAGATATTGACTCTGCAAATTTCTTAATTTTAACTAGTGGAAGTAAGATCAGAATTCATTTCCGTATATTTGTATAAGGCATGGTCTTGTTTTGCTTTCTGGTACACTAGAACTCTTTGGTTTAGCAACTATTGTGCATTTTGTCTTTCACAGATCTTTACTGTATGTTAAAGACTGCTGGAACTAAAGAATGGAAGAGAAGCTCAGCAGAAGTAATAAATTTGCTTGTTGTGTAATGAGGAATGCTCAGTTAATATTAAGGAGACTATTCCAAGAGCTTTTTAATGACTATAATTTGGAATACGAAATAAGACTTCTTAGATGTTCAAATTATTCAATAAAAGAATCCTATGGTATTTAACATCTAAGATATGAAATGTTTCTATATCTGTCTGGAAATGAAGTCAACCTATTTTCATGTTGTTAATCACTTTTATTTCATGTACTACTTCACAGTATCCAATTTGTCACATAGAAGCTTGTGTTTTACAGTGTATGGTAGATTCAAAATAGAGAAGAACCTTTTTTGGAAGGAGAAATGTATTAAATTCTACCGATTTAACTACCATGTAATTATTCTCTATAATACTGTCTGAAAAGTAAAAAATGATGAATGACTGCAATAAAGAGACATCACACACGCAGAATGAAGGTTCAGAAGGGCTCATTCAACCTCTATTTCACCAGCAGTTTGTTTCAGCCACTCAGTGTTACTGATAGATTCTTAGTGTAATCTAGATAAATGGTTAAAATAATAACTAATGGTTTGAAGGGACTGGAAAAACACTTTGAAAAAAAAAAAGACACTTGTCTCAGAACTGTGGTGAGGTTTTTGGATATTGAACACTTAGCAAAATACAAATATTTATTAATAATTAACATTTATTTTCCATATTGTAAAAAAGTTATCCTCTAAACACCTGAATGTGATCCATTTCTCGTACTTTTTTTCAGCTAATATCTTGTAAATGGCATGGACAATTTAAACCACGAATATGGCTCTATTGTACTTTTTATAAAGAATTATACCTGTGAGAATCTATTACTGTAACAAAGATACAGTTGTTTTTTTTTATTGTCCTCCTTGTCCCTCTCCACCTCCTTGTTTAACAAGCGATGGGTAACACAATTATCTTAAGCTCTTCTATAATTTACAGGAAATTTCCATTTGTCCAGGTTAAGTACTTGATTTGTAGTTGGGTAAGGGAAGAGATATAGGTAAAGATGAACGAGAACTATTAATTTAGAACAACTGTTGGCACTGTGTAATTATAAGTATGCTACTACTTGTTAAAGACAACGAATATTATATATGCTGACCTTAGAGGTGAGCCCTCAAGCTTGCTCCTTAAGGAGGGTAGCCCAACCTTTTTCAAGCTATATTAAGGAGGATGGGAGCTTGAGGAGGCATAGAGCCATCAATGTGGGGGTCAACTTCTGGAGCTTCACATCCCACCTTAGGAGCAAAATTATTCAGCCCAACCTTGTGTGCAGAGGAGGAGCCATCCTTCAGGAGGACCTGGGGAATTTTGCTCCCAATTTGAAATATAACTCCTCAGTAGGGGCAGCCACACAGTCATTGATACCATTGTCAGTAGCTCCTGCTGCTGCAAACAATGGCCCCTGATGGCAGTGTGTCCTGTTTTCTCCGTGGCCAGTGAGGCAAACAGCGAAGCCCTCTTTCTCAAGCTGCAAGGGCAGACTGCTTATCATCACAAATCTGGGCTGAAATAAGGGTTTGCTGTTCTAGGGACCACCAAGCAATGAGAATGTAAGGAGTGTTTCAAAACTGTTCTGTGCTCCCTGTTTCAAGGGAGATCATCAATTTTTCCTATACCTGTGCTTTCCCTTTTGATTTACCTATGACTCAGAGTTGGTGAGGATAGCAAAATTAATCTTTTCTGTACAGTTAGAAATCCAACTCTACTGCACTCAGCTGCATGGAGGGAAACCCAAGCAACTTCTCTTGAGTTCTGCTCTTCACTCTAGTGCTTTATGTGAAATAAATGTTCAGTGACACATTGAGATTATTTGTCTTCGTACTTGAAAACCTAGGATAAATGTTTCACTCCCACTGTGCTCTTTTTTGCTCTTGCCAACATGCATCTTTTTCACTCCGCTTAGTGTTGCTTTGGTCATTACAACATTGGTATGATACGCGAATGCCAACTTAAAGGGCACTATGTTTCCTTGAAGCACAGTATCTTCCCATTGTCACATCTGCTTACCTCTAATTACCTCAGCCATGAAAATTTTATTCTTCCCCCAAGTTACTAAGTGACCTCATTTGAGGAACAAGAATTTGGAGCTTAAAGGTTATTTTTCGCATGCCTGTTTTATAATCTAGTCTGTCTAGTAAGTTTGCATGAGCCCATTTTGACTAATAAGACATATGTTTGGTAATCTATGTTGTGCTGTGGAGTTGATTCATTGATGTGTGTCATATGGTGGCATTACATAGGAATGGTGAAGAAATTACAGACAGTGCTGTTAGAAATAACTAGTACTTTAGGGAATACTGTAGCATTTTTATTTTTAGAAACTGTTCGTTTAAACATCTGGAAGGGAATTAAGGGCCTACTTCTGAAACTCTGTCTCAAGGCTTATTTTTCTCATACCTGGCTAGACTCAAAGGGATTATTCATAAGATTAACGATGTGCGGAATTTGCTTTACATTAATTTGAGTGGCAAATAACTAGAAAAAGGAAATTTTCTCCACAAATATAACTTGGGTTTCTGAGCCTGTGCATTGCTGAACTTGTATTATGAAATTATAAATTCCTTTAAATTCCACATAATTAGATGTTGAGTGCTGTTTATTCCCTTCTGACAGAGCCCAGCCTTCTATAGGCTATTGCTGTGTTGAATCGTCACAATAAGTTCCCAGTGTGACAGATTAACATTGTGACTGCTATTTTTTTCTGTCCTTTTCTAGACAGTTCAAAGAATTGTGCTATTTGGAAGAGAAATCTCAAATTCCTAAACATAACTTATTCTACAAAGGAGATTCTCTAGTTGAAACTCAAGAAACTGGCCTCTGAAGGAGCTTCTCCTTCTACTCTTCACATAAAGATGATGCTACCTCTGTTCTTTGATAGTTTGGACTATAAAGTAGACACATAAGCTTCAGTTCTAAACCAGACACATTCAAATATTCAGGACTAACTAGGCTGTTTCTCAAGCCAGAAATACTAGATCTTTGTGCATTGCTGTAAATGCATGGTAACACAGTCATTACATAATTTCAGCAGATTTTTTTTAAACAAATTAATGAGACCAGATGTTACAAAATATCTTTGGTTTATTAGAGTAATGTGGATGACCTATATAGATCTCTTAAGTTTTGCTCTAGTGCTCCTTCCGATATATTTTTATCCTGGATTCTGTCTACAAAGCAAGCAAGTTTGTTTGTCCTGTAATCAGTTTTTCTTCCTCAATAAATGCCCATTTAAGAAACCAGGTAAGGTCATGTTAAGTACTAATGAAATCAAAGTGTCCCCACCAATAATTTGCAGTTTGCAGTTTAATGTTTAACAGTTGTTCAGCTTAACCTGAATTAGTTACAAAAGTTCTTTAATCGTTTACAAATTATAGCTTAAAGACAGGGTCTTTTAGCTTATGGCTCTTAAAAAATGTAACAAGAATTAATATAAACCAGGTTAATAGTTAATGACGTTCTCATATCACTGCAGCAAAATCCTGAAAGCAAAAACGTGGGGAGAGAGAAGGCGTCCCAGCCCTACCCCAAGAGCTCCCGAGGAACAGCAGCTCTGAATCACTGTGGGCTGGAACAAAAGTGGCGGTGGCTTATACCCCTCATAAAAGAGGGAGGATGACTTCCCTCTTCCGGAGGGCAGATTTTAGCCTGTTCAGGAAACTGGTTGAGAGAGTCCCTTGGAAGACAGTCCTGAAGGCAAAGGGGGCAAGGAAAGCTAGGCAATCTTCAAGAAGGAAATCTTAAAGGCACAGGAGCAGGCTGTCCCCATGTGCTGTAAGATGAACCGGTGGGAAAGATGGCCCACCTGGTGGAACAGAGAGCTTTTGCTGGAACTCAGTGGGGGAAAAAGAAACGAAGAGTTTACCATCTGGAAGAAGGGGCAGGCAAATCAAGAAGAGTACAAGAATCTCATTAGGCCATGCAGAGAGAAAATTAGAAAGGCAAAAGCCCTGCTAGAACTCAATCTGACCTCTGTTGTAAGAGATAACGAAACATTTTTTTATAAATACATTAACAACAACAGAGAGCCTAGAAGAGTATTCATTCATTATTGGATGGATTTATCAGCAGTCCTGGTTAACAGGACATGTCCCAGATGACTCCCTCAGTAAGTTTCCAGATGGCACCAAACTGGGTGGGAGTGTTAATCCACTCAAGTGTAGGAAGGCTCTGCAGAGGGATCTGGACAGGATGGATTGAGGGGCCCAGGTAAAAAGTATAAGGTTCAACAAGGCCAAGTGCCAGGTCCTACATTTCTGTCACAACAACGCCATGCAACGCTACAGGCTTAGGGAAGAGTGGCTGGAAAGCTGCCCAGAGGAAAAGGACCTGGGGGTGCTGGTCAAGAACCAGCTGAACATGAGCCAGAAGTGTGCCCAGGTGGCTAAGAAGGCAAGCAGTGTCCTGGCTTGTATCAAAAATAGTGTGATCAGCAGGAGTAGGGAAGTGGTCATGGCTCTGTATTCGGCTCTGATAAGGCCACATCTCAAATCCTGTATTCAGTTTTGAGTGCCTCAGTATAAGAAGGACACTGAACTGCTACAGTGTGTCCAGAAAAAGGCAGTGTAGCTGGTGAAGGTTTTGAAGCAGAATTCTTACAAGAAATGGCTAAGGGAACTGGGATTGTTCAGTCTGGAGAAGAGGAGGCTGAGGGGAGACCTGTACAACTATTGGAAAGGAAGTCGTAGCAAGGTGGATACCCATCTATTCTTCCAAGTCACAAGTGATAGGATGAGAGAAAATGGCTTCAAGTTGCATCAGGGAGGTTTAGACTAGAGTGAGTGTTCGGAAAGATTTTTTTATTGAAAGAGTGGTCAAACATTGGAATGGGCTGCTCAGGGAAGTGGTTGAGTCACCATCACTGGCGGTGTTCAAAAACATGTAGATGTGGCATTTTGGGACACGGTGTAGTAGGCATAGTGGTGATGGGATGAAGGTTGGACTCGGTGATCTTAGAGGTCTTTCCGAACCTTAATGATTCTGTGATTTAACTAAACTCCTTCCAAGTTCTACTTTTGTGTAGACTGGTGTGGTTTTGTATGATAAGTTATAAAACCCTGCAGTCCCCTAAGCTGATTTTTGCTATTAGACATGTGATGGGAGGTAGCTACTGAGTGGTTGCCTTGTATGAGCCATTTGATTTGCACTAGGGTCAATAAAATTATCTGAAAAGATGAAAGACTTGTTCAAGAATCAGAAATACCTGAGCGTTGTTAATGAGACCCTACAGTAAAAAGACCTAGGAGTTAAGTTTGTTATTTTTTATAGCAAAGCTATGAGGAAGTGGAAGGGAAAACTTTGACCATATGTAGTATGATGAAAGTGCTTACGGAATTTTACCTTCTTTTGGTAAAAATAGAACAATTTGTGTATTTGTGATCCTGCAGCTAAATTGAACAGTATCTGTGGCTTGATTATCAAAGTGGTTACTTTGAATTAATTTAGTATTCAGCTTGATAGAAGACGAGGAATCTTACTTAATCTACTAGGCCATCTCATGACCAGACTTTACTGAATTTACAACCCGTTCATGAATGTCAAAAGGTTGTTTAGAATTTAACTTCAACTCAGCATTAGATGTGGACAGCTGGCTAACATTTGTTTGCTTTTGTGTGTGTGTGTGTTGGGCAGGGGTTGAACGAGTATGATATAAATATCAAAGACTTGAAATCTATTGTTGTGACAAAGGTCAAAATGAGATTTAGGTCCCCATAGAGCATAAAATAAGTGAAAAATCTTGCTTGAGTAAGATGCTTTTACTGGCTTTGGCTTATTTTTTTGTGAGCCTCTCTTCACACAAGGAAAAGAACATAAAATATTCTGCAAATGACATAAAGCTTCCCCTGAAGAATCTCATGATACTACTTTTAAGCAGTCAAATTTCCATTGTCTTACATGAGAAGAAAAAGATTCACAATAAATAGAAACCTGATCATGACAGTGATATTGAAGATCTCTATAGTGTACATGCCTATCTCTTCCCGTGAGCTGAGAAAGAACTGTCTTTGCACAGAAGCATGAAAATCAAACACAATGTCAATTTAAGTGCATGTCATGTTAACCTAATATATATTCAACTATTTGAGAAATTATTTGTGTTATTTATGACAAGTTAAGACAGGGTTTGTGGCAGAGCACAAAGGCAAACCAAATGTCCTAATTCCTGTTCTCTTATTATTACCACAGATTTATCTTGTAGTATCTTATAACTAAAATATGAGAATAAATTTGATTGTTATCATTGATTTGGAATAAACAGTCTCCTTTGTATACTCTCTTATAAACAATGGATTTAAACTTCATTGTCATTGTCTATGGGAAAAGACTTCTTTGTAATCACTTGTTCAGCTCTTTTCAGAGAAAATCTGAGAAAATAATTTTAAAGACGTTTAAAAAGAGGCTGTTAAAAATACCAGTTCATTTCAACATGAAAGAATAGGAAGACACTGACATTTTTTTTATATATATAGTTGGGGCAAAAAAGATATTGTGGTTGTTGTATGTGCTTTGAGAATGTTGATGTATTGTATTCAGAGACTTAATTGTATTTCATATTCTCTGAGATGAGGTTTTTGGTAATGTAAAATACTAGTGAAATCAAAGAACCAAACCACAAGTGGTAGCCAACTACGAAAGTCGTGTTAAACCTCTTTTATACTATGAATTTAAGGTCTCGTTTAGACACCGTTAGATCATATATATAAATTATTGCTCTGAAAAGGAGCCTAGTTGGTATCTTTTATACCTCAGTGTTGAAAACAAGTGTAATGTGTACACAGAAGTACTTTTTGTATGCCTTTTGTGGTTGATTTTTGTACCAGGCTTCTGAACACTGACTTGTATGGCTGTATTTAGCCTTGCAGAATAAGGACTTGAAAGTTCACTGATATCTCTCTGGTTGGTTTTCAAGACAGCAAAGTGAACGATTGATTTGGTTAATGACACTGGCTGAGAGCCTATCTACATGTTGAATTTCTTTGTTACTTCCATTAATGAGATGACACATATATCTTTATGTGATAAGAGAGGGGACAGAAGGTTTGTGTTCTTTGACACAAAGACAATAAAGCTAGATGTCAAAAGAAGGTGTTAGCAATGGGAGAACATGAAATAAGATGAAAAAAGTGTTTCTTCAGTCTAGTTGAGAAACAAGTGATGAGATTAACTAAGCATAATGAGCTGAAGGGACAGGTAGAAAAAGATTAGCACTGGTAAAGAGGTAGCTTTAAAAGCTGAGGAGTTCTTTGGAGTTGAGATAACCTTGAGGCCACTCATTTACCATGAGGTCCCTTTCAAATGGAAGGCTCCCATTCTAGTGACTTTTCAGACACCGATATTTTTCCCAAGTACTTAGAAAGGAAGACATCACCTGTCAGGAGAGAATGAAAGTTATTACGTAGATATTTAACATAGTGAGTAATTTGTTTAAAAAAGAACAAATGATCAGGAAGAGTAATAGATAATCCCTTAACCTAGCCCAGAATGAAATGTGTTGACTTTGCATGACCTGTGTGTATTTCATGGTGACATTGATTGAAAGAGGCATAATAGTTATGGCTGACCAGAAAGGCAAATTCTCTTTACTCCTTTGTGTCTTAAAACAGGTGCTTCTAGCTCCCCAGCTATTTTCTGGTGTGGCTAATGGATCTGCCCCTCCTGTTGTTTTTAATTAATAGATAGCAGTTGCCTTTATCTACCCACCCATGTTTCTGTAACAAAAAAAAAAAAACAAAAAACATTCCTGATCCATTAGCCACAGTTTTTTGTAGGACTGTGTATTTGGTCTGGTTGAGGTGGAGTTAACTTTTCAAATAGTAGCCCTTGTAGTGCTGTATTTTATAACTGCAGTGATCTTGATAACATATCAGGTGTTTTGGCTACTGCTCAGGAGTGTTCACACAGCGTCAAGGCTGTCTCTCTAATGCTTCCCAAGCCAAGGTTAACCACCCCAAACTAAAAATGGAAAAACTCACCTCAGGTAATGTGGCAGCACAAACACCAAGAACGGGTAATTTTTCTGTTGATAAATACAATTACCAATATTTTTCAGCACTTATGTTTACTTATGGCAAAATATTGGAACAATTCTACCTCATATGAAGTGTTAATGAGGGACAATATTGCCCAGTGGCATTTTGGTCCCAGCAGATGGGGATCATCTTTTATTTCTACATGAAACTGTGAATTTACTTTTCCTTTTATTGCTTTTTTTAGTCCTTTCTCAACTATTGTTGGTTATTCTCTAATATATTGTAGAGTGGGAAGGACTACCAATGTGCTCTAACTTTACCCAGGCTGTATTTTGCATATGTTTTCCTACTTATGCTTTTTAAATCTGCCTAACAGCCTGGTATCTACAGTAACACATCAGAGAAATAATACTTTAGAAAGATTTGTATTACGCGGCTGAATATATCTAAAGCCACAAATACATTCCATTTTGAGTTTTCTAGGCTTTTTTTTTTAGACATAATAAACAGCATATTTCCACGGTTAAGAAATAAGAGCTACTGAAGCACTGACAGATCTCAAAAAATAACACTGCTAGTTAGGACTTCTTCAGCTGTAATGGTTTAAGTAATAATCTTTGCAATCTAAGGAGAAATTGCACTGACTATGCTATGTGAACTTCACCCAAATAAATCAGAACATATTTGATCATACTGTAATTTTACATTTAGATGTTTTCAGCTTACACAATGCACAAAAAAGATTGTGAACTCCAAAGGATACAGAGATGTAGTGTCAATTGCTATTTTCCTGCCCTCAAAAATAGTGGGAGGACCCATCTCACTTAAGCCATACAAATGTTACAGGTTCCTGAAATTTAAAAACTGGACTTCAATCATAGAATCATCTGGTTGGAAAAGACCTCTGAGATCATCAAGTCAGATATAATACAGATATTTAGGACAGAAGTAAATATAAAGTGTGTTTGATGTTCAAAAATTATTCTGTTTTAGCCATATTGAATTTCTATTGATCTAGTATCAATTTTTGATTGAACAGCAGACAGTGACTTAAAATCCTTCCTACAGGATTCTTAGGGATTTGCTACTATCATATAGTAAATTAACACATTGCCAAAAGGATAAAATGCTAGCTCGAGTCTCCTTCAAAGGATAAAATATAGTTTCCTTGTAAATATCCTTGGGAGGAAATGAAGAGCCTTCCTATTCGTGATACAGGTGGAGGTCATTTCCAAGTCTATCTCATCTGTCCCTGGGGAAATGGAAACATCTGCTGGGAAGTTTGTCTCCTGGGATCTCCGGGTGATGCAAGACAGTAAGGCAACATTTTCTGATTAAAAGACTTGGTTCTTGTGTCCCTTCTGTGAAAAGAGTAACGCTGAGTCAGAGATAAGAATAGGAGAATCCCATACCCTCTGCCTCTGTGTCTGATTAGACGCCAAGATTCCTTCTGCTTGACAGTGGCTTAAGAATGCCAACTTAATTCTTTTATGCTTTATAGAAAGTCGCTTATCTCATTTGGACTACTATATGCACAGACTAACTCCACTAGAAATACATTGATGGCTCAGAAGTTAAAATGTTTTTAATTAATCTGATGACTCTTGCTGCCTGTAAGTTATATAAATTGCCAAACGTCAGCTCGCATCGCTTCTGTGAGACAATATCTCAGTGGAGGAATGAAAGGTGGGTAATTTAATAATGGCTTGCACTGGATACACAGACAGTGAGCCCAGGTACTTAGACTATTACTTTGATGAGGTACTTTGTGTTTACATACAGTCAATTTTCTGTAACACTAAAGTAACGCACAGGACTTAAATTTTCCGACTTGTTTAAAATGGCTTTAGTATAAGATCTTACCTCCCTGGTTTTGTTTTCCTCAAACTTTTGTTTTGCTTATATGTGCCAATACGGGCATCAAAACCAACACAAGCACTCATTTTTCTAAAGTGCGTCTACTGCACTGTTAATCCAGTGACAAAATGTAGTCAGGAAACCATCAAGTTAGAAACTGAATACCTCTAGTCCCTTCCTGTGTCACCAGTAAGAACTGACCTGTCATTCTCTGAAGTGTACTTGGAATAGTTATGCTCATATTACAGGCATTTAATATCCAGAAAGCAAATCTACTTTTTTTATTTATGTATTTATTTTTAATGACCTGCCATGCCTGAAACAATGAGTGCTTTCCTTTGTTTTTTGCTGGGATAGTTAATTTTCTTCATGGTAGCTAGGATGGGACTGGGTTTTGTGCTGAGGTCAGTGTGGATGATGTAGAAATGCTCTAGTTGCTACTGATCCGTGCTTACACAGCGTCACAGCCTTTTCTGCTTCGCACACCACTTCACCAGTGAGAGAACTAGGGGTGCATGGGAAGTAGGGCGTGGACTTGGCCAGGACAGCTGCCCCTGATGAGGGGGATATTTTCTACCATATCATGGCTTGCTCCACATATAAAGCTGAGGGAAGAAGGAAAAAGGAGGGATTTTTACAGATACATTGTTTGTCTTCCCAAGTAACCGTTACATGTGATGTAGCACTGCATCTTAGTTTTCCATGCCAACACCCCATAATTGAACTTAAACTTATATCTATATATATACATATTTTCAACAATATACATATTTACAGATAAGTACATAGAATATGGACAACTCATCCAAAAATAAGGTCCCCTTGAGGTATACATCGTGTTCTTCCATCTTCCTGCATCACCCACCAAGTGCAATTAGATGTTTGAGCAAAAACAACTCCACGAATGGGCTTGCCTTTGCTCGAGACAGGTTTAACCCAGACGGCTTTCCCTAACATACCTCTCAGGTGGATCACAGGGACTTTATCTCCATCTACAGTATGAAGGAATTCTGATTGGGCAGGGCCGGCTTGATTGACTGAGTTGGGAGGCGTCCAACTCTGGACCTGGAGGCGTCCAGCTCTGGACCCAGAGGCTTTGATTCACACTGGTGACACTTGAAGATTTTGAAGAATTTCCATGATCTCCTTTTACTACTTGTCCCATCCTCTCATCTATCCTCTTAGCCATCCTCTCAAGTGTCATTTCTACCGCAGCGATACGTTCCTGCATCGGGCCATGGACCATTTTCGCATATGTCCTGAATTTATCTGCTGTGATGCCCACCAAATCTTGGTCTGCCTCGGAATACATGGACACCACATAGTGGGAGAATGTACCTGGTGCACCGCAGGAAAGCTTCCACCACATTTCTGGTGTGCACCTAACTTGTCTGGGTCGGTGAGGGGTTGCCCATCCCTTCCATAAAGTATTTCTAGCAGTGCCATTTCCCTCAGGTGTAAAATTGCGTCTTCCACAGCCTTCCAAGGTGTCCTAAGATGATGTGCCTGTAGGATATCTTTGTGAGGAAACCTCTCTCTCACACTTCCTGGAAATCGTGCCCAGAATGAAAGGGATCTTGATTCCCTCACAAATACCTGTTCAGTACTTGTATCTCTAGCCAGAGCCTTTAAATACTTGGCTTCAGAACAATTGAGGTGTAAACTTTCACCCATAAGATCTCAAACTTGCATCGTCCAGGTCAGGAGAGGCTCGTCTGCATGTTGAATAACGTCTTTCCACAAGCTGCGAAGGTTGTCATATGAGAGCAATTCAGTAACCACCTCTAGTTCTGAATCGCAGTATGTGAAGGACCCGCTTCTGCTTCCCCATCATTGTCAACTGGACGAACCGATTTGGTCTTATATTTCCTTTTCTGGATAGCGGCAACTTTCATCGGCTCAGACTATTGCTCTGGTTTAGTCACATCTTGAGCTACCATAACATCAGGTGTCTTACTCTCTCTCTTCTTCTTTTCATTTTCCTTGCTTCTGGTTGCATTCCTGACCACTGCTATTCCTGGCTTCATACATAAGACAGTCTGTAATTAAACCAACTTGCAGATAATTCACCAAAGATAGGATATTCCTGGAGTCTAGCTAGAGGTTAAGATTCCCAAAAGCTGTTCTAGTGAACCTAAAAGGTGACTGAATAAAAGGCTGGGATGAAACACTCTCCTTTGTCCCTCCCTGAGGGTAGGTAACATCATCACTAGGTCCCCAGATGTAACAGCTTGGGCTGGTGCAGGAGTACATCCTTAAAAACACATTCCAAATGAAACCCATAGACACTGAATCCATAACACTATAGATCCGAAATAAGCACTTGACAATGATCACAGCTGTCTGAGCTTTACTGCACTCAGATGAATCAAGCCCACCAGACCTTTCAGCATAGTTCTGTAGCAACAAAAAGCAAATATGTAGTACGGTTTGGTCCATATGGACTCGAAACTCACAACAAACATCATGATGCCAGAACTGTTATCCTTCTTCCGTTTAGCCCCACTTTGGGCACCAATTTAAATTGTCTTAGTTTAGATGAAAACTAAGATATGTTATCAGATATTAAAGATCTTTAATCAGAAACAACAAAAAATTTGTATAGAAGAGATAACAGTTCTTAGCTACAAATATATGTATATGCAGAACAGAATCAAATCTAATCATAACTAAAACCTGAAAACCTTAAAATAGATTGAGTCCTGTATCCAAAATCTTACAATGCATGTCTCTTTAAGAGATGGTGATCAGTGATCTTTCCTTCAGAGACTGCAAAATGCACACATGCAGCAACAGCCGCTGCCGTTGCTGCTGCTGCTGTCCGATAGGAGGAAACGGATGTCTGGGCACGACCTCTGTCCCGGTTTTCCCGGAAACATCCTCCCCCCCCCCCCCCTCGCGTCCCACTGAAATTCCCTTTGTTGGCATGAGGAATTAAATTCCTTGGAAAAATCCAAAACCACAACACACTGCTTTCCTGGTGATGGCTGAACACTCGTGTGCTGATGGGAAGTTGTGAGTGAATTCCTTGTTTTACTTTGCTTGTGCACCTGTCTTTGTCTCTACCTATTAAACTGTTTATATCTTAACCCACAAGTTCTCTCTCTTTTACTCTTTCTGTTTTCTACCTCATCCTGCTGGGGGGGAGTGAGAAAGATAGTTGCCAGCTGGTATTAAACACAACAAACGTAAATCAGACTGTACAAATATGTAAAAATATTGGTGCAGTTTGAACAAGTTGCAAGAATGAATGTAGAAGTATTTAAATGATTTAAATGATTATGTCTCAGTTGCCAGTAGTCCTGAAGGTGAATCTGCCTGGAAAACAGCTCTGAATGATAATGAAAGAGATCATGTTGGGCTTCCCAGAAGTTTGAAGTAAGGGAATGATTCTGTGGCCTCCTAAAATAAACTGTGAATCTATGTTGAGGTGCTTGCAGTGCCAGATGTTTCTGAAAAAGGCAACGTTGCCATGCGTGGCTGCCCTTATAGAGAGGAGGGTCTGGTCTTTCTACCTGACAGCAACTTTTCCCTTACATATTTTTAGTAAGCCTCAGGATTTTTCTGTAGAAAGGAAGGAAGAGCAAAAGCAAGACAGAGTTCTTCACAAAGCAAATTGAAGGCTTCTGCATAGTGTGATATCATCAACACTATAAGGTGTTCAGATAGTTTTCTGCATCATAATATTGTCATTCTGCTATAGAATAATTTCCTTATTAAATATTATTACTGTATTCTATGGTCAAATTTCAGCTTAAATACAAGTGCAAAATAATTTTTTTTTACTAAGTCCTTTCACTTTTCAACTTCTTTTCCAGTCACATGAAGAAAACACATGTAAATGGCAACTCATAGAGGTCAATCATCTCTCAAGGTAGAGGCACTAATAGAAGGCTTAACAGATTTGCAGCCAAGTCCTAAAAAATGTAAAAGTTCTGCAAAATTGTTCTTGAAGTCACCTTTTAATGCCTGGCATCACGTCGCTTTGAAGCATAAAAAATGATGAGCACTTGTCAAGAGAGGCAGTCAGTAAGCCAGCAATGCTATACCTCCAACAATATCACTCTTATCATGTATCTATCTTGAGTGTTAGGAACAATAAGAGGAAATCAAAAGCTTCCCACAAGATAACACTCCCTAATGAACTGTGCTATGGTTCCGTAGGATAATATTTTATTCCATGAAGTACCCAAGTTTTCTGGACATAAGTGTGGTTAAAATACACCTGGGGCTAGGCATGTTTTCTATTAAGAAGAGGAATAGCTAGTTCTACCCAACAATATTTAGTCCAGCACAGGAGGGGCATTTTTGATCACAGTCTTGGGGTATGCCCATCTTTATTCCAAATTCAGTTTCACATGACAGCATAATGCAGCTCCCTTCTACATCCAGGCTTCCTTCCAGCATAATGCAGCTCCCTTCTACATCCAGGCTTCCTTCCTGCAGACATCAGGACACAGCACGCAGGCAATGGGAGAATCTGAACCTGGCCATTGGAAAGAGTTTCCAGGCCCTAGCTTTCAGATGCAACTTTACTAATTTGCAATCAATTTTGAATTTTGTACTTGAACCCAAAGCAATATTTTTAAGTACATCCAGAGCCCAAAGGCCTTATTTTCATCATAAAGTCACAATACTTCAAATGGAGTGAGCATGTCCTATTCACCTCCTCTTTACTGCCTCATCTCCTATGGCCTCAGAACTGAGTTTCTGCAGCCGTCCCTCCCCCCCACTGATACATGCTGATAAGAGACAGAGTATGAGAAACATGAAAATAGTGAGTTCCATTTTAAATCAGCATCTCTGAACTTTGCTAATGGGAAAGTGTAGGATTTATCACACTGCATATTTATAGGCTGAGTTAGAATTTTGTTGGTGAAGGTCACAAAAGTTTTAAAATGACATTAATAGCTGTTTGTTGATACACACAATACAGCCCTATTTCAGAAGTCTGAAAAGTTTTGTAACGGACGTGTTTACTTGCCATCAAGGGAACATTCAGTGAAAGTCCAAATAAAAATAGAGTTGTCTGTTCATTTTATGCTGAGATCACAACTCACAGACCTGGTTTTCTTCATACTTTTATCACTTTTATAGCAACATAACTCCACTGATTTTTATTGGTCATTCACACATGAAAGGAATGAGATGGAGCTCTGTAGGTTATTTTGTAAGGCAAGGTCTTGGCTCTCCTCTACCTTGCATGCACACTGCTCAAACAGAAACAATCCAAAGTCAGTACAAAACCAGCAAAACATTCACTTTTCCACATAGCCTGAAAGCTAATCACAATGAGCTGAGGTGAAAGCCAGAGGCTGCTCTTTGGAAGCCACTCCTTTTAAGGAATAAAGCTTCTCTCAGTGTTATCTTTTGTTCACTTTTTTTGAAATGCAAAGTCCTCTTTTAAAGAGTTTAAGGAAAAGAAAAAACCCTATAACTCCTACTTTGCTCTAATCAGGTTTTGAAATTGAATAGAAGAAGCAATGTTCTAGATAGTCACTTAATAAGAAGTTTATTCTTTGTTCCCTTGCTGGTGAAAAATTGATGTCTTATGTCCAGAAATTAATTTTACAAAAAATAAAATTTATTTATATATGTATATCACGTGTTGTTCTGAAGTGGCTTAAAGAGTCATTTCAAAGTTTTAAAAAAAATCTAAAAATGATAATGGGAAATGTAGTCTACCACCGTGATTCAGAAGGAGTGCTAACAAAAGCCAGGTGGATCAAACTCTTCTGAAATCAATGTGCTTGTCTTTATTGGTAGAGTCAACACAACCATACAGTAGGAAACGAGCTGTTTAATATCTCTATCTGGAATAAAGGAACCCTGCTTTGGTTAGCTTTAACCTTTGTGAGATTTTAGTTCAGATCTGCTTTAACTCAAAAGGCTTCAACTGGAAAAGACAGATGGCTGTTTGACAGACTGATAGCAGGGTGGAATTTGACATTTTCCCAGCCCCGTGGCATTCAAGTTGCAGCACGTTGTCATTCAAATCTCCCTGATATTCAGCCAACTCTCACTTTTTTATTTATTTATTAGAGAGTTGATTAAAGTTTGAACACTGAGGTACAGGAGGATGCCACCTGACTTTTCGCCTCACCTCTTGGTGAATTCTGCCTCTGATCCCCAGTTGTCAGAAACTGTTTAGCCAGCTACAGTCCAGATGTAATGAGAAATGATTTTCTAAATATTTCTCCAAACCCAAATTTTGGCACAAGAAAACACTAGCTAGTTTCTTAAATATTTGTAATACCGCCAGAATAAATATGAAGTAAAGGAAAAGTGTTAATTTTTTTAATGACTTTCCACTCTGGGAAGTGGGGAAAGCGACTGAAAACAACACTCTTTCTAGCTGTTCTCTTTATTTTTAGAAAAACATCAGTGTCTAGCATAGATCATGCTTTTTGGGCTATTGGAAGGGACTTAACGAAATTTATTATTTAAATATGAGCTACCTCAAAATATATATATAAATAAAAAAAAAACCAACAAAAGAGAAAGCCCTAAAATTGAGCGAGCTGTGATATTTTGAGGATCAGCCCATAGCACTAAACTCTGGTGTTACTTACGCTGAGATAATGCTACAAAGACAGCTTTTGTACTGAAATTTAAATGTAGAACTGTCAGGTGTAGTCACTATATAAGCATATCAGATATTGCAGAGTAGATAAGAAATATGCATCTAAATTTTAATAGCATTATCAGCCTGCTATGGTGTGTATTTAGCCAAACCTCAGAGATAGTGTTACATCAAACTGTGTGCAGCTTAGTACAATTCATAGCAGGTTTGTGTTATGTTCCAATTGGTAACAAGTTTCCTGCAAATCTTGTTCATCTCTTGCTTCTTATTTTTATGAGCAGTCACAGGAGGCACAGGTGTGTGCCACGGCTGGGTGACACTAAGTTTTGAACTTGTATTTCCTTAGGCTGAGTTGATTCACTGTAAGTGTTTTTCTCAGTGACCATCTGAAGTTCAGTCTGTGATTAACTGGAGAGTGATTAACTCACAAGACAGAAGTGAAGCTGGTGGCATCAGGGAACAAAGAAACAAACAAATAACAAAGAAAGTTATTTTTGTCCCATTTTTTATTGATTTCTTTGTCCTCAAAGCCAGAGAATATAATCTTCAACTTGCCTCATATAGAGCTGAATTTAAAGTGACAAGTTAGTTGTTCTTTGCTTTGTAGAAATTTATTTTTGTCATAATCTGATAAAAAGGGCCTGGTTTTCTCTTTTCAGGGTAGTTTGACAATGAACCAGACCCTTTTGACTTGGGATTTAGAATGTTGCAATGCACTTTGAAGAGGGCAATTCTTAAAGAGGAGTCACATCTACAAAACATTCAGATGGTGGTTGTTCACCTGCCAAGTGAGATGAGTGAGAGAGAAAGCATTACACAACACTCCAATATTTGCACTGGCTTCCTCTTCTTTTCTGGGTACAATTCAAAGGATTGTATTTGATCCAGCCCTACAGAGGATTAAAGGGGGATTAAGGGGATGAGCAAGTCAGTCGATGAAATTTTGCTGTTGATTTCAACAGGGCCAGGATTTCACCTCCAGTGACTGTCCTCTGTAATTAGAAAAATGTGCCTTCTCTTGGGTCTGTTACAAAGGACAGAATTGAGAGGATTAAATTTTTGCAGTTAAGCAATCAAATGTCTAGAAGTACCAAAGTAAAGAGCAGACATGAAAGCATTCCTCCCCTCCTTTATGGATGTGAATAGGAGAGAAACCTCTGACTATGTAACTGTGCACAGACTGGCTTGTTATGCAGAAGGGAGAGGAGTGGTGGGATTCACTAGCATGGGAAGAAAGGAGTGATGACCCTTGCAGTGAGCGTCTTTGTTGCAAACAGGAAACCCCAGCCCAAGTTAGTGTCTAAATAGGAGCCCCTGGACTATAACAAAAGTGGCAGCAGATGAAATAACTTACCTGACAAAATTGTGCGAAGGAGCAGCATCACAGAAGTACAAGGGAGATCAG
Source organism: Neomorphus geoffroyi (assembly GCA_033558235.1). NCBI lineage: Eukaryota > Metazoa > Chordata > Aves > Cuculiformes > Neomorphidae > Neomorphus > Neomorphus geoffroyi. The sequence goes on from JAUMJM010000002.1 coordinate 26,061,283, forward strand.
AGTTATTACTAACAATCCAAATGGCTAAAATCCTCCCTCCTTTGCTTATAGGATGTGGCACTGCTCGTCTCTTGGCAGTTGCTCAACACAAGGGTTTGTCATTCCAAAGGCAGAGGGGCCAGAGCAACCTCATTGCTGTTCTCATGTAAAGTCATGGCTGCCAGGAAGACTTCACAGATGGTCCCAACTCATTCTGCTAAAGGTTAGCCATCTTTTTTTTTTTATTATTATTTCCTGTGGTGAGTTGTCTCTAAGGTGAAACCAAAAGCATAGCTTCTGATAGTTCAGCCAATGTTTTGTCCTAACTATCCTTTATATTTTGAAATAGGACAGTATTTTACCAAATGCGTCATGTAACATTTCAATAATGAAACAGCCATATCTTAGATTATAGTTACCCAATATCTCAATTTCATCATGTAACTTTATCAAATGAAATTTGATTTTTTAAAGCTCATCACAGAAACAGAACAAGATTAGTTAAAATGAGTTTGGTAGAATTTGCAAGACACGTCCTTCTGGTCAGTTGTGAAATTTAACTACTTTAGCCTAAAAGGCTGTTTCTTCAAATCTACAGTAATTTTTCTTTTTGATATCTCTAAAAAGAGGGCATATGCTTCTGTTCATAGAAAGCATGTGAAATCCTTTGTCTACCAAAGCTGCTGACAAAACTTCAAAAGACACAGGTTGTACCTTGATTTAGTTAGATGGGCTGGCATTTAATGGTAAAGTAGAACCTTTTTTATCTGTTAGGGATAGTAGTTTTATAAGCTTTTTATTTTGCTTTAGTTTTGTTGTGAAACATTCACTTTTCACTGGATCTGTGCAACACTAATCTTGTGAAAAATTATCCTGATTATCAGGAAGAACTAAGTTGTTGCTTTAGCAAGATGGTAGGGAGAATACCTAGTTCATTCATTTATGCCTTCTAAAGGAACAATAGTGTAATTTTTATTCATTACATAACCAAAACCCAATACCTTAATTGAATATACTGATGGGTTAATTATCTTTATTTTTATAGGAATAATTTAAAACGTAATTTTTATATTAATTAATGGAATGAAGGTAAATGTACTTCCAAATTTGTAATGATGTCCTAATGCTTTGTCACAGTTTTCTCTCCTTCATTATGTGAACGTTCTATTTTAATGCAAACATTAATTAATTAATTAGAAAAAAGATTATTTTTCCGTTGAAGACAAATGGATTTAGTTTTAAAAGAACTTTGTCCTCGTCTTATATAAGCTTGTCCAGACATGTGGTGTATGACATGAGTTCTCACACATATTTCTAACTAATTTTCTATAAACAGAACTTATATTTTAGTGATTTTCTGTCCCACGATTCTTAAATGTATTTCTTTTTAGACCTAAGATTAACCCCTCTGTCTAACTATGACATTCTTTATTTGATTCATCATGTTTAAAATAAGCAAAGATGATTACCAAGGCAATTTACTGCTGCAAGTCTTGCAGTCTGTGTCTGTGGTGCCTGTTTCAACAAACTTTATTTGACACAGGTATCTCAGAAATGACTCAGATGATTTTTCACAACATTTTGCAGTGCTGATCAAGAATTACATAAAATAAAAAATATAGCTGGTTAAAAAAAAAAAGGATTTCCAAAAATATTGTAGTGAGAGAGGCATAAACCATTCATAATACTTTTAGGAATTATAGAGGGAACCTCTTTATAGCTATAGGTATAAGTGTCTTAATGTGTTTGAAAATCTAGCCTACATATTAAGCCAGCAAGCTCTCATATCTCAAAGTTGCTTTCTAAAAATGAAACAAGGGCCAGATCTGCAAAGACCTCTGTGGAAAAAAACCCCCCACAGGTATTATATGTGGCAAAATTTACTCAAGGTGCATTGGTTTTACTGGAAGAACTTGATGAAACTTTTGGCAGTGAAGCATCTCAGTATCTCTGTGGCTGAACTTTACATAGACTCATAGAATCATCTGGTTGGAAAAGAAATCTGGGGTCACTGAGTCAAACCATACCTGTCCCATGTCCCTGGGAAACTCATCTATCCGTCTTTTAAACACCTCCTGGGATGGCGACTCAACCACTTGCCTAGTCACTCTATTTCAGTGCCTGACCATCCTTTCAGTGAAAAAATGTTTCCTGATGTCTAGTCTGAACCTCCCCTGGCACAACTTGTGGCCATTTCTTCTTGTCCTGTCGCTTGTCACTTGTGAGAAGAGACCAGCATCAACCACCTTTCAGACAGTTGTAGACAGTGATGAGGTCTCCCCTCAGCCTCCTCTTCTCCAGGCTAAACAACCCTAATTACTTCAGCTGCTCCTCATAGGGCTTGTTCTCCAGCCCCCTCACGAGCCTCGTTGCCCTTCTCTGCACACGCTTCAGCCCCTCAATGTCCTTCCTGTAGGGAGGGGCCCAAAACTGAACCCAGCACTCAAGGTGCAGCCTCACCAGTGCTGAGCACAGGGGCACAATCACCTCCCTGCTCCTGCTGGCCACGCTGTGTCTGATACAGGCCAAGATGCCATTGGCCCTCTTGGCCACCCGGGCACACTGCTAGCTTATGTTCGGCCGCTGTCAACCAACACCCCCAGGTCCTTCTCTGCCAGGCAGCTCTCCAGCCACTCCTCCCCAAGGCTGTGACGCTGCATGGGGTTGTTGTGTCCCAAGTGCAGGACCCAGCACCTGGCCTTGTTGAACCTCATACTGTTGGTCTCAGCCCATCGATCCAGCCTGTCCAGATCCCTCTGCAGAGCCTCCCTTCCTTCAAGCAGATCCCGAATTGCACCCAGCTTGGTGTCATCTGCAAACTTGCTAAGGGTGCACTCAATGCCTTTGTTCAGATTGTTGATAAAGATATTGAACAGGACTGGACCCAGCACTGAACCCTAGGGAACACTGCTCTTGACTGGATTCCAACTGCATTTAACTGCATCTACAACCACTTTTTGTGTCCAGCCATCCAGTCAGTTTTTTACCCAGCAGAGGATGTGCCTGCCCAGGCCAAAGGCAGCCAGTTTCTCCAGCAGAATGCTGTGAGAAACGGTGTCAAGTACTTTACTGAAGTCCAAGTAGATCACATCCACAGCCTTTCCCTCATCAATGAAATGGGTAACCTTTATGCATAACTAGTTCTGGTGACAGTTCAAAATTAGGCTAACAGTGGGGGCCATAAACGTGCAGCTTCTGCAGTTCTCTCAGTCCCATTTACATACATAAGATTTCACAAAAAAGGATGAAGATATCTACACACCCCTGTGACCTTCACATAGTCTCCTAACATTACCTTGAATCTGCTGTGCAAAATTAATCAGCTGCTTTATTTTTTCAGGTTAGCAGTGGAGGAATTTAACCTCTTCTTTATGAGGTAACAGGAAGCTTTTCTTTTCTTTAAGACCCTAATTCTCAACATTATTCACTGTCTCTTTGAGTTTAGTTTTAAAAAGGAAATGAACTTGTATGAATGAAGAAGGGGGAAAATTACCATGGAAAAAAATTAAATAGTAGTAATATGATTAGTAATATTAGTAATTTGAAGACAACTTTTTTTCTGCCCCTGGAAAGTGCAGGAGGCAAAAGAAGGGATGAGAGACTGAAGAAAACAGCTGTACCTACTTCATAAGGACTTTCCCTACAAATACCATGGGAGCTATGAGAATGGAGCCATGGTAGAAACAAGCCTTTAGCATGTAATTCTTTGTCTTGTTCATTGAGGTCAGAAAAAAACAGCCTGTACTCTGCGTGGCAAATATATTAAAAACCTCAACAAAATCACATTAGACAAATACATTACAGGGAGGTAACTGATTCAAGTTGCTCATGCATTGTCAGGCAATACTGCAGAAAAAAATGCTTTCGTACTTCTCATTCAGTCACATAATGCACTGCGACTGGCAATGGCAACAAGAAATGCTGGAGTCTTTACAAAAATCCTTCCTGTACCCTCATGGATCTTGCTCACGTCCACAATTATTTGCGTGCTAAAACAAGTCAGAGTTCTGCCATGCCTCTGTGAAAGTCTTGAAGTCACAGCTCCATATAATATTTAAATAAATGAATAAGCTACAGTAAAACATGAAAATAACTCCATCTGGATACTCATCATAAATCATATGAGCTCCATTTTTTTTCAGAATGTCGTGTCATCAGAAGCTTTCAACAGAATTATTTTGCTGTGTCTCATTTATTATTATACATATTAACAGAGAAACAATTGTCCTTCTGATGAATGTCCTGAGGGCATTCAAAATAACGGCACATAAAAGTACAGCCAAAAATACTGGACAACAATCACAACTCATTACTGGAGTTCAGCACTGTGATCAATATTCAATGAATTATGATCAATTTTATGTGACCTTTATCGTCTCACATTGACTGGCATGCTAAATCTTTGACAGGATAACAAAACAGGCCTTATATCAATTGTTGCTGAAGTCTCTTTGACTGAAGACCCCTCTACCCTGTGAACAATCCACCACAGCATTCAAAATACAACAAACTGTGACAGGCACTCTGACCCCCCATGCAAAAAATTGTTCTAACTCTTGTTGCTCTAAGTATAGGAAAGATACTGGAAGTGTTAGAAACTTTATTTTACTAATATTCTACACATTCGTATGATAGAAATAATTCAAATTTAGGAGGCAAAAAGATTAGCTTTCTGACTAAAAATAGACAATTTCTATCCAGCCAATATTCTGTCAATTTTATTGAAGAATTCTCTCCTCAATTTGAATTTCTTTTCTGTCCTTCCTTTCATATTTTCACCTTCTTTAATCATGTCTGCAACATCAAAATTCTATTTGATTCTAACCTTATTGTGGTTTGTTTCATGACAGACAGGTCAATTCCACAGCCTATTGTTTCCATTGAGATAGTTAGGCTTTTAGGAACAGTAGTGTCTCACCTCTTTGCACAAGTCTTTCGAAGCACTCAAGTACAGGAATTTGGACTTGTAACAAATACTTGCAAACCAGTCTAGGACAGTTTTTTTTCCAGGTAAATGTTTATTACCTGGATTAATATCAGATTAAGGCTAGAAAGACACCTTAGTACAGATATAACAGTTCAAAGGCTCTTGTGTAAGCTCTTCACATGGGAGGGATTTTTGTTCAAAATTGAAAATTGATGATGGAAATTCTTTCTATAACACTATTTGTGGTTATGAACAATCTAAGTCCTAGCCAAATTCCAGTGTATTCATTCTGTGCGTGGCCTCCTTGACTTCTACAAGAGACTTTTTCTGATGGAATATCTGAAGTTTATTAATTGGTCCCAATGGAACTAATCCAAAGGCGTTTAATTTACATCTTTCCTTAACGATATTGCCAACAAAACCACAACCCTCCTACAAGGAAGTCTTTACGAAAACTTAAAATGTGCAAGAGAGCAGACTGATGTATACTGACTTATGCCTATATTGATTCTCACAGCTCTTAAGACCATAGGAAACGTTGTTCAAGATGAGACAGTCTATTCCAAAAAGCCTGACTGACTGGCCAGCAAAAGAGAAGGAAACCAACAATAATTGCTCTGTTTCCTCACTGCCGGTAATACGCACTTTAAGAACATATTTATAACACACCTCAAAGGTTTCTTCTTTCCTGAATTTGTCTTACTGCCATTTAAATTCATCTAAATATTTGGAATCCACCATATCTTTTGGTAATGAGTTTCCACTAAACAGTTAAACATAGTAGAAAATAATACTAATTTTCTTTGAAAACTGCTGCCTCATTGTTTCATGTGACACCCCCTTCTTCCTGTATTGTGTGGACAGCAATTAATGCTTAACTTCTCTTCACCTTTTTTGGAGCCATCTGTAATTTTACAGCCCTGTAATTTTCTTTCCCCTTAATTGTTCTTTTCCAGGCAGACTTTTCCAGGCATATTTACTCTTGAAAAATTAGGGGACGTGTCCTTTAGCTGAAATGGTTTTGTTTGGATATGGTAGAACAGTGTAGAAACAGATCACTATGTGCAAGTTAACAACACAGGAGAGAATTTCTTTCTGTTGGACCCTATTTTTTGCCCTATGAGCCATCAAAGATACACTATAGCTCTGTAATGTACGATTGAATTTGACGTTGTGTAACTATTACTGCCATCTACTGCACCGTGAAGTTCTTTCTCAATAGGGCATACATCACTTTGTCAACCTGAAAAGGCTGCTATAGATTTGCTAAAATATCCATTACGACTTATTACATGGAAAAGCGTGTGGGACATAACATTTTATTCAGCAAAATTATCTCACAGGTACCTGGGGTTTGGACAAGGTGCTTAAAGAGGAAGATTTGCTTGCTGACAAATATTCTTCCATTTTTTTTGTGTGTATTAAATTAATGAGAACCATATGGTGAAGTACAGGAAAAACCCTGTGTTAATATTCCTTGCTAACTACAGCCACCTGTTATAATGGCCGGAATAATAGCAGGCCTGTTGGCGGTTGATTTTAACGTATTCAGGGCCATTCTCAGCTGCTTTTGGAACCATTCTTCTCCAAACTGAAAATCCTGTGTTGGTTGTTTTATAGGTCCTGAAGGCCTATAAGGCCTATATGCCCTAGTTTTCAATAACATTATGATAAAGGACAGTCTGGCTTCATGTTTATATGCCCCCTAGTTTAGGGGCTTACATGCACTAGTTCTCAAATTTTGACATGAATTGGTTGTGGTGGGGTTTTTTCACTTCTATATTTCCCCTTCTTTTCATTCTCTGCTCTGTTTGCTGTGATCATGCCTTAGTTCATTTGACTCCCTCGTTTCAGTTGTTTGTCAACATACCTAAAAGCAGTACGAGTGGATCCACTGATAAATTAGTAATTGAGACCTTTATAATCACATCTGTTCCATCACTCTTGTTCTTGTGATAAATAAGCTACAAAATATTTCTGTGTAATGAGTTTCATGTACTAGTTAGACATTACTGCTAATTTAAACAACATCCCCTGCTGTATTCGAAACAGTAATTGTGTTTCCTTATCAGATTTTAAAGTCACAGAAGTGAATCTGTGAATGAGAGAGTAAAACCAGCTTAAAACTCCTTTTTATCTGCTTGGTTGACTCTGATCCTTAAAAATCCACCCAAAATGTATTTGGGAAAAAAAGCAAAAAGCCAAGAATTGTTAAAACTAACAGGGTAAAGAGCTTGGTAAGGATTACAACCTTACAGGTTGTTAAATTGCTGCTCAGACATTACGTCTAGTGAGTAGTGACAGTCAGTGCTGGTATCAGAAAAATTAACATTTTATACACTGCTCTGGATGCAGATGAAGAATGCAGGAAGAGATTGAAAATATCCTGAGTGTCTTGAGAAGAAGCTCTGTAGATTGCATTGTAAAATGTATTCTTAGGTCTCAAGTTAGGAAAACGCTCTCTTTCATGGAGAAGAAAATTAGTTCAAAGTGTACTTACCAGTAAGAATTTGCTGCTGTGCTTCTGGAGGTTAAAAATATGCCACCCAGTGTGGCCACTTTTATGAGTCCCACCTCAGGCTTCGGTCTTCAAGAGCACAGTTTTCAGTATATTTAATGACTGGTACTGATGTAAAAGTTAGCCCATTAATTTCTCAAGAATGTTTTTCAAGATACTGCTGTTTTTTCATACTGAAGATTGATGATTCTTGAGAAGATTTTAGGGAAAGGAGCATTATTCCTTTTCAACCTATATCAGAGTATAAGCCTGCGTCTAATGACTTAGCATTTCACCATTTGGAACAAAGGATGTAGTGCCACTTAAAACAGTTATGATGTACAATAAATATCGATCACAAATATTTCTTGAATGTTATTTTTTTAAAAATACTGGCAGAGTGGGACTGACAATTCCGCATAGGTACCCAGCATCTCTGAGTCCAGATTTAGAAGGCTCATAACTTCATTTAGATCAAACTATACATCAGTAGGTAAACCCTTATAAAAATGCACAGGTCAGGAAGGAAATTTCTGGTGGCAGTCCCACCTCCTCTATTTATCCACTTTACATTGGCTGTAAGAAAGAGCAGAGAGAGATTTAAGGATAAAGACAAAAATCTCCAGTCATCTCTTTTCACTTTGAAGCCTGAGTGACTTTCTGCCTCATAATTTCCACTGGCTGGAGGGATCATATATTCAGTGCTACCAATGGCGAGGTCATTTTCGGTGTAAATATGAGCTTAATCCCCGAGTTGAGGGGGTTCTTTTGTTGTTATTGTTTGTTTTTATGTTTTGTGAACATGAATACACTTCAGACACAATAACAAAGATATCATCTGTGTTGGAGATAGTTTTCTTCATATTTTCAGTATTAATTATTGGCTGTCTTTGTTGTCCTCTCTTCAGCATACTGGAGACCGCAGATATCTTTTCTTGGCATGTAATTCTTGCCTTTTGAGTCAGTCACGTGAATTCAACTCAGTAATGAATACTCATGGGCTATGATCCCTTTTTAGAATGTCCCTCTGTAGGTACCAGTATTATTTTCCTATCTTAGAGAGTTATTATGACCATAAATACAGCCAAAATTGTGAACTGCTTAGATAATAATAGGAGCTGCACAATAGAATGAGTATCCAGAGGAGAAATGGATGGAATAATTTGCCTGTAATTTTTTCATATAATAAAAAATAACACATCTTTGGTGATGTTGAAATATTTTCTGAATTAATTTCAAGCCATTGAAGTGTTTGCATCGTGGATAAATACAAGGCAGAAAAAGTAAAACTTTTCATTTTGATATTTCTAATTAGAATGTCTAATTTAAGAGAAGTCTTTTATCTTCCAAAAGTTTCAGTGCTGTTTGAACAAAAACAAAGGGTAACAAACTTTTGGGTTTTTTTGTTTTTTTTTTTTATTCAGCTTCTCAATTTTACACATTTTCTAAGAAAGATAATTGATTCAGTTTATCTGCAAAAGATATTTTCATTTGATTCTTTCAGAACCAGTAGGGACAAAAATATATAAGGTAGAGTAAATCGCACCCTGTGACTGACCTCGTTTGACAGTTGTACTGTGTAAGTTGCTGTTCTTCTTAAGATCGGTAACTTTTTCTGTTTTCAAGCATGTATATATATGACAATGGCAGATACATGCTAATGACAGGTAATTAAAAAATGATGAGTAAAATGACCCCCCTTCTCACAACAGTTAGTAATATTACATTATTGTTTCAAACAAAATTCCCTAAGGAGCACTAAAGTTAGGACAATTATAAACTGAATTATTTATAAGTGTAATTGAGTTCCTAAAATAGTTTATCAACAGTTATTAAGATACAAATATGTTAGATAGCAATACTACTTGTTTTTGTCCAATGATGACAGATATAGTTTTCATTATTGTTATAAATTCAGTTCTGTTTCTTTTTATGTAAAACCAGAGCATTTTATCATACATTATTTCCTTCAGAGACTGCAATATTTTTACATAGGTTTGTTTTAAATGTGTATTTCCACCTTCATTTCATCATCAACCTTGTGTATTCAGGCAGAGACTATTATTACTGCTTTCAATTTCTTTGCTATTTGCTTAATAGCAGGTTTCAGTTGATGTGACCTTTTACTTGATAAAAAGAAAATAGAGCATCAATGGATTGCTATCATCAATAGGATACAATTAACCAGGCGACGATTTAATGAAAGAATAATGTCAGAAGAACTGTGTTGGAAAAGCTATTTTAAGACTTGGAGACAATTTTATGCAAAAAGCATATGCAGAAGGAAGTGATTTCATTAGCATAGCGCTTAGGAGTTGACAGCATCCTTGATTTTCTTCTCTTTTCTCTAATTTTATGCTTAAGTGATCATTGAGGTAAGTGATGTGGAAGAGAGAAGTACTTCTCTTTTGTCTTTAAAAGATGAAGGGAAACATTTAAAGAGTAAAAAGAGGCTTCATACTTCTGCCTTCTCAAATTACTGTAGCTGCCAAATAATGAAAACTGTGACCCCCCACTAAATGCATCATGATCTTTGCTCCCTTGCTAGGTAGTACCTGATCCCAGCAGTTCTAAGCAGGTAGCGAAAAATGCCCTGAGTATCGATTTTAAAAGCATAATTTTGTAATCTGTGTGACCTTTCTTTTGAAACAAACAGGTCAAAGAAAGTAACCTGTCAAGGGTGTCAAGGGTGTCCTGTCACTAATGAAAAATGAATTGTCAAGAGCTTTGTTGTGGAAGTGGTGTGTGCTGAAACATGCTACATATAAAGCTTTCACTTTCTCTCGCTTGCTAATAATTTTTTTTTATTTCATCTTTAATGTGACTTTGGCATTCACATTGCAAATGTCTGTCTTCTCAAAATCAACTAGAAAGACTTAATGCCCCATCTCATCAAGATAAAATACAGCTGGACCAACAACTCACCAAATATCCTTCATTGATTAATCATATTTTCAAAATAAAAGTATCTTGCCTTAAATCAATCGTGCATTCATTAAACTCCTCTTCAGTAGTGCTTCCTGTTACTTTTGTATTTTCTGTATATTATGGCCTGCCTACAATTTTCCAACTTCAGGCTTTCTTTGTAATAAGCCTTGCAAATAATCATAATAAACATAACTGGGAGAGTCTCAGTGTCCAAAAGCTTGTACATAGCAGAACAGCAAGACAAAATGATACACCTCTGCAGCTCTGAAGAGGAATCAGTTTTGTCAAAGGTATTTTGTGCTGACACAGGGACTGTGTCATTGGTCTCAGAAGAACAAGTTACATCTGTAATGCTGTAAAGCATAATGGAATCATGAGGAAGAGGAATTGGATGAAGTAACCAGTAGAACTGACTCTGATAATTATGTTAAAACTCAGGCTGTGGACATTTGCACTCCAACCAGGCATTAGAATTATATTTTTAAATAAGGATAAGTTCAGGAAATACAATAGGAAATATTTGTGCGTTAGAGAAACACATTGATTGCCAGCAAAACTTCTTTCCCCTCTGAAAATATTAAGTCTATTCTGGACACTCAGAGCATGGTGGCTTAGAAATCCACATTTCAGATTTCCTAACCTATACAGAAATGTATGGACAAGAAACATGGGCAAGAAAATATAAATAAACCATCTCCAGACAACTGTCTAAAGTGTGTTATTTTGCCCTTTGTATTCCAAAGCGATGGCTCTAGCTGAAGTAGAATTAAAAGCTCTGTTAAGATTTGAGTGAAAATATTTTATTAAAATAGGTAGTTATGTGTAATATACTGAATTTGTAGCCTAGGAGATATTGTTGCAATGAAATGTCTGTTCATACAGAGAGCAAGAAAATGTCCTGCAGAGACATAGGAAGTTGTGACTCTTGGTGTCAGGTGAGTATTTATTTAATTATTCCTAAAAAAGAAGAAAAAATATATAGTGTGTAAAAACTTTGTGAAGAGAAGGGTATAGTTGTGTTCACAAATGCAGAGATGTAATTCAAGATGCCTAAGTTAAGGAAGTGATATTTAGGGACACTTATATAATCAAACACAAGAAAGAAAGGCTGCAACATTGGGTGATCCAGAGCAGGATATTAAATAGGTGTCTCAAGAATACACCATTTTATTTCCATTTTTCCGTTGTAATTAATATATATATATATATGAAATAAAGTGACTCATTTTTAATGATGCTGTTCTTTTCTAATATTGTAACTTAAATATGATATTGCTTTTTGTCTGCTTGTAGTCCAGTGGGAGAGAAACACAAGCTAATCCTACATAAATTTTTACCACACTAAGAGCCAGGGGCGCTCTATTAAAGCTGCATGTTCTGAATCCCTATTTGACCTGGAAGAATAGCTTGTTACTGAAGTGAAAAAGGAAGAGAGTAAATTCCAAATTAAAAAAAAATAAAAGGCAAGGGGACATTTAATTATCAAATTTGCTTCTGGCAGAATGAGCTTCCAATTTTCTTCTGTTTTTTCATTCTCTGGAAAACCTGTAAAAATGAGATAATCCTAATCCAAAAATCATTCTTTTTATGTATTTTTGCTGCTTTCCTCTTTGTCTTGAATTTCTCCATTTTAGCAAGTATTGCATAGAAAGGATGTGAGAGGCTTCAACCCCAGTTCTTTCATACAGAGTGTGTTCTGGTGTTAACACCTATGGCATGAAAACACAGTTTGCCAGGGAAAATTAAGTGAAGACTCATGCCTACCTCAGCAGGCTGTTTAAGGAAGCACCTTATATATAAGGAAGCTCATATACTCATAGAATTGCTTAGAATGGAAAAGAACTTTAAGATCATCAAGACCAACTGCGAAGTCCACCACTAAACCATGTCACTAAGTGCCATAGCTACACATCTATTAAATACTTCCAGGAATAGTGACTGAACCGCTTCCATGGGCAGCCTGTTCCAGTGCTTGATAACCCTTCAATGAAATTTTTCCTGATATCCAATTTAAACCCCCCCGCCACCACATGAGGCCATTTCCTCTTATCCTATCACTTGCTACTTGGGAGAAGAGATCAACACCCACCTTACTAGTTGTAGAGAACAATAAGGTCTTCCCTCAGCCTCCTTTTCTCCAAACTGAGTACTCCCAGTTCCCTCAGCTCCTCATAAGACTTGTGCTCCAAACTCTTAACTGACTTAGTTGCCCTTCTTTGCAGATGCTCAGCCGCTTCAATGTCTGCCTTGTAGTGAGGAGTCCAAAACAGAACACAGTGCTGGAGGTGTGGCCTCATTAAATATTGTACGGTTGGCCTCGGCCCATCGATCCAGCTGATCCAGATCCCTTTAGCAGACCAACATTCCCACTTAACTTCGTCATCTACAAACTTACTGAGGCTGCACTTGGATTTATCTCCATTCACCACAGAACCTTGGGCGCTGCCATCCATCCAGTTTTTTACTCAGCAAATACGCCACAAGCAGCCTGTTTTTACAAGAGAAAGTTGCGGAGAACAGTTTCAAAGGCTATACTGAAGTCCAGATATACATCATTCACAGACTTTCCCTCATCTACTAAGCAGGTCATCTTGTCATAGGAGGAGATCAGGTTAGTTAAGCAGGACCTGCTTTTCATAAACGCACGTTGACTGGGCTTATGTCAGTCTTAGTTTAATCCCAATCATCAACTGAAGCACCACACAGCCAGTCGCTCAAATTATCTGGCTCACTGATGCCCTGCCTGTCCCCATGTAGTGATCGCCATCTCCCAGTCAACTTCTATTTTATATTCTCAGCCTGATGTCCTATGCTATGGAATATCCCTTTGGCCAAACGGGTCATCTGTCCTGATTGTGCCCCATCCTGGCTTCTTGTGTATTTCCCTCATTTCTGGCAGGACATGAGAAGCTGAAAAGTCTTTGACTTTGTGTAAGCACTGCTTAGCAACAACTAAAACATCAGTGCCTATGAACATTATTCTTATACCAAATCCAAAACACAGCACTATGGCAGTTACTAGAAACAATATGAATTCTATTCCAGCTGAAACTAGGATAACATGATCATCTGGTTGTCCTGTGCCTGCCATACAGGGTTAATATTTTAAAATAATTTATACATTTTTTACTGAAATTTTTCTCAATACATCCATTATATGAATATATTTAATAAAAATGCTACCATAAAAATTCCCATTTGAATTACATCCTGCATTCGAGATTGGAAAAGTAAGAGCAACTGTCCAGCAGGAAGAGTAAACTGTCATTTTTTCAGCACTTTAAAGATTCCCATAATAGTTGTTACAGACAAGAGCTCACTCCAAGTTCCTATTATTTGTTCCAGTCAAAATGTCATATAGGTGCATGACTCATTTGGTATTTACTTTTCAAACCTCATGGGCATGGAAGTATAAGGGAGTTCTTGCAAAATGAGCTCAACAGTGTGAGATGATTGAAAGGCTAATGATCAGACAGTCCAAAAGTATTCATATTAGGGGGAAAATCCCAGAAGCTTGTTATTCACTTTGACTTCAGTATTGCAATACTGAAGTCAAAACCCTGTAAAATGACTTTACTTTTCTAAAGAAATTGCCATTTTAAAGCTTATACCTGGAAAAAAACCTGAAAGCTTGAATTTGACACAAATCTATTTATGTATCTTGTCTTTAGCAGTTCATCTCGTGTAGCTTATCTCTATAGTCTGAAAAGCAGTAACCCTTGAAGTGGAGTAAATATACTATCACCTATACGGTATTTTGAAGTAATGATTTAGTTGCAGTTAATACACAGCTCCTTACAAAATTCTTGTTTATGTTTGCATTTCAGCCAATGCAAACAATGTTGTGCGATTCTCAGCACATTTTCAAGGAACGTAGAAGGATGTTCCATGAATGAATCAAGAGTAAAGTACTTTGCCAGACAGTACCTTCTTTCTTTGACATAATTATAGGATAAGGTTTATGTATTTTTTTTTAGTCATTATTTTAAAAGCCAAGGATTCTATATTGCTTTCCCTTCACTTCTTCTTACTTAACTGTCAGCCCCTATATTTCTGCTTATGAAATTTTCTCTCCAGCATCTAGGGTATTCATGGGAGAGAAGTGTTTTAAAACCAAGAAGAGAATTCACTGTCTAACTACTAAGATGCCAGTAAAATTTATTTGGAAAATTTGATTATATGCAAGACTTAATGTGCATCTCTGGAAGTTTCTTAAAATATTAAAACTCACTGCAGATAAAAAAAGCCCAAAATTTAATTTAAAATGTCATGGCTGCTTTGTGTCTTTTGCCTGTTTTGCTAGAAATAGCATCAAGGATCATTTTCTGTCTATCCACAACATTATAGCAATCATTAACGGTAAATTGTAACTTATTTTAATGAATATATAAGATGATACTACACGATTATATTTTTGTAGTTCAGTTATGGCTGATCATAATGTTAAACCTGCATTTTTAAGGGATAGCCTATGATGAGAGTTGCTGATAAGTGGTTTTGTATCTAATGCCTTTTTCCCAGGCCTCAACTCAGTAAAGCATTGTTCCAGACATTTGCCAGCAGTTCTCCATTTCCTAGGTTCCTAGGTCTCACAAGAACTGTTACAACCTCAGTGAAGCAAACAGACATTTGTAGGAGTAAAATCCCAAATTCAGATCTCTGGTTGTCATTCAAAAAAAAAAAGGAAAACAAAAAGCCCAAAGCAAACATGAAAATTAAGGAAAAAGTTTAAAGTGTAGGTGTATTATCCAGGTAGCATAAGCCAATCTTTTATAATTAGTATATGGGTTTTTTCCGTTACAGATTCCATGTAAATATCATTCCACTACAGCAGACACGCAGACACAGAAATGTTGGCCTGGCTTCAGGTTAACAAAGACAGATATGCATTATTGCTTATAAGGAGGTAAGCAGATACAAATAAATGGCCCAGGAACACTAGGAATTGATTATTTAAGTGATTCCTTGTTTTTTAAGAGGAGCAAAAGCAAATCTGGATCTAAAACACCTCTCAGGAAAAAAGCAGGTTTTAATAATTGCTTAAACTACAATGAGAAGTTCATTTGTCCAGTTCTAATAATCAATGTATATATTGTATAATTCCCACTGAAAATTTCATCTATAGTGTGTAAACATAAAAGGAATAACTGGCTAAAATTAAAACGGAATGCTAAATTTATTTAAATTACATACTATAATACTTTTCACATTTTGACTGCTCATTAGAATTTGAGCTATGAAGAATTTACTGACTCTAATTACATTTCCCAGAGTTAGACAGGCTATTTCTTCCCCTGCTATCAACCTGTTATGCAGAGAAGTAGTGGCCACAGGTTTTTACCTTTTCTGAAGATACAGCAGGACATATATTTGTGAAGTTTAGGCAGGCAAACAGGTTTAAAATGTAGTTTGATAAACAACAGAATTGTATTTGAAAATCAAAATATAATCATCAGAATGTGGTATGCATTAAAATGTAAAAATAGAGAAACAGTACAACCTTGTCTTTGTGCCTCCACCAAAGCAGGGTTTTGCCTGTTGTTTTCTCAATCTTTTATTTGCTTGAGGGTGGGGGGGAAATTCCAAAAAAACCCCAAGGACAAATCGTTTAAAGTCATTTACCTGCAAAAGCAGAGCTTCTCTCTGGTGATATTGTTTTTATCAGATTCCAGACTTATGACTTCAATTTTTAGTCTAGGTAGTGTACAGTAGAGTTTTTTAAAATCAACTGTGGTGTTTTTATCCCTCAAGAAAATGCTCCTCTCTGAGGTACAGGCAAGATGACATAGAACAAAGTGAGGAAAGAAGGCATTTGAACAACATGACCGCACTTCTGAATGTACAGCAAATGCTTAATGGATTAGCTGAAGATAGAAATTTTTTCAAGCAACGTAGACTGGAGGTGGGGGAAATCTGAAAGGTTTCATGAATAATGAATTTATACAATTTAAAGGTCCCACTGCAGAAAACACTTGAAAAACCCAGTCTGAAACCTTTGCTGAACCCAGACCCAAGGGCTGGGCATTATTTAATTAAAAAATAAATACTGGGAAACAGGTGTTTTCTAGGTCTCTCATACTGGAATTGGGTATGTAATTGTGTTGATTTGATTATCAGAACAACATTGATATCTGCTTATCTGCAGGCTGTAAAACCTGATAAAAAGAGTTCCACCTGCCATTGCCCTTCAGCATCCCAAATGAGGTAAAAAATTGATACATCTGAACTAGGGAAGGAAATGAAGAGGTTAGAAGGCTCTCCAGGCAGAGGAAGAAAACAGCAAAAGGTAGATGACTCTTGACTCCTTTTATACTCTGTGATAGTTTGGAGAATTGTGTGTGGATTTCTGTAGCCTGTTTTATGTTCTCTTACTGTTTCAGCTTTTGCAAGTTTAACTGTAAGGTCTTTAAGGACAGCCAGTAGATCCAGTGTAAAGAATTTGTGCAATACCTAGGACTATGGGGCTCCCTGACTTTCTGTGACAAAAATTAGGATAGAGTAGGGGTGGAAGCAGTCCAAGAGGAGCTGCCTAGTTGCTCTACACCTTCTGTCTGTGAACACAATCTCAAACTTATATTTGTTTTTCTCCTATGCTGAATGCTGGGTTGCTCATGATGGGAGTGGGGCCACACAGTTTTGCCGTGTGGCTCTCATCTTACATCTCCTGCTGAGGGAAAATATCTGACTTTGTGTGCAGCTGAAGTTATTGTTGTAGACTGACCTAGGGTGAAATAGTAGCTTTAAAATAATTCTACACTTCAAACATAAGAATTCACAGAGTTGCACTGGAAATCATGGAAAAATACTTTCTGCCATGGCTTTTCCCAATTAGAGGTGTTGTGGTCTTTGACAGCAACCCAAGGAGCTAAATCATACCCTCAGTCCAGCTAGACAACTTGGCACAGGATATGGTGGGGTGCTGGACACCTCACCCAGCACTTCCAGGTCTCCTCCAAAGCACATTAAGCACATTGAAGACAATGGTTACATTCTCCTTAACACAACCAACTCTGAATTATTCCCTAAATTTCCTTAACTTAATTCACAGTTTGTCAGCTCAATGGAAAGGAAAGACCTAGACAATTGTCTCACCAGCACAGTTCTTCAAAAGGGAGTTTTACTCTGAGAAAGGCACAAGTGACATCGTCTTGCCCTCTCCTTCGCTAGTATGGCATTTTTGATTCACATCATTTGTTCATAAATCACATACATACAGGCTACGTGGAGTGGAGAGAGACAACCTTAGAAAGCAGAACAAAGTTTGATGGCTGATGGTGTGCAAATGACTTTAAATCTGAAGTCTAACAAGGAGACTTTACAAATAATGGTCTGTGTACCAGTTTGATGGAGCTTTTAGCTCAAGTTTTCTTTCCTAAATTTGTTTTGTAGCTGAGAAAGCAAAGACGCAAGGAACAGTTAAGTATAAAAACAGATTTATTGGATCTGGCAAGCTTTTTGACTGTGAAACAGTAGACTGAAAAGCAAATCCTTTCTTCAGCATTATTGTCAATCAGTCAACAGGGGAAGATATCTCAGCCGTTGTTTGCCTTAAATGAACATCTTTTAGCAGTGCATTGAAAACCAATTCTGTTTCAAGAATCTCTTTCAGTAAAACAACAGCTCTGAAGCAATGTCCAGAAACTGTTCAGAAGAACAATGAGAAAAGAATAAACATATAGAAGATGGGGAACAGTGCAGCATTTGATAAGCTGGACAAATCCTTAAGAAAGAAAAATGTTTAACAAAGCATTTTTTAATTCGCTATATCTTTCTCAGTATGTAAAGAAACAGTGAATTTCTTTGAATAATGCTGCACTAAGTGCTGCATTTTTAGAAATGTTTGGTGTGCAAATTTCACTTAACAAGTTACTTTATTTTCTGTGTTTAAAAAGTATTAATTTCTTTCATTAAATTTTAAGTTAATCCTAAAGTTAAAAACCACACATTTTCTTACTGAGGTCTTCTCTGCTAATCTGGGCATTTGGAAACAAGGTGGTGGAAACAGGCAACTTCAAATGCTGCAGTGAACACAGTATTTTTTTTTATTGCAGGGTCCTTCAGCAGTGAAATTTATTAGGAGCTCTGTAGAAAAACATAAAAATGGTGAGTATGCAGTGTCACAGGCCACAGTACTGCTCTCATATCTTCATATAAAACTTCCCTGAATGGTAGCAGTAGCTGGTGCAGCACATGCCATGTGCTGGTGGTGCTGTTATTCTGCTTCTATGTTATGGTGTTGCAACCTATATTCTTCATATCATAAGCTTATTAACCTCTAATCTTCCTTGACACCCACCTTTCACTCAGTTCTAGTTTTTATGAAATGTTATGCACCCATCCAGTGCAAGAAGACTGGTAAATTACTCACTGCCAGGCTTCTTTTTACACCAGCCAACATTAGTTCCTGAAGGCTGCATCTGGACTACCTAGAGATGAGCTCAAAGAAGAAAATGTGACAAAAAAATTAAGATCAGGCCTATCAAAAATAGATAACAGTTTTGGACGTGTAGATTGTTTGAACTCTTCTGAAAGGCTTTGAATGAAGGATGAAAACTTTGAATGCTTCAGCTTGGCAAGTTTAGTGGTTTTCTGTGAAACAGTCAAGTTTTCTTTTTTTTTTGTCTACAACTCAGAAATTCTAGAAAGGGATTGTATATCAATAGTCTATGTTAAGAATATACTAAGCTATTATAACATTTTGGAATAAACATGATATATTGCTTTTCATGGATTAAACAAATTATTAACTATTGAGAAACAATGAAATTATATCCTCAACATTATGCTTTGCTATTCTTCCTAATGGAATGGCAATATAATAGTAACATATTTATGCCGTACTGCTGTTAAAGTGGTTTTCAGCTTTGTGATTTGAAAAAAAACAACCCACATTTTATAACCATAAACACTGTCCATAGATTTTGTGGACCTATTAAAAATTTCCTATATACCTTTTGTCAGATGTTTGTATCTCCTGACACACAGACTTAAAACCAGTGGCCTGAATGTGCTGAATGTTTTGTTACATGATAGTCAGGAAACAGTCACAGAGAAATCCCTCTCTCTATCCCTTCACACACCTCAATCATGCTTTGATTTAAGCTGGACGAAATTATTCTGGCTACTTTTGATCAGTTACTGTGACCTAATGCTGTTCCAAATTCAGTTGTGAAACTGGGAAACTGAAAATAAAAATAAAAATAAATATTCCAAGACAAACTATATGTGAGAATGATTTTTTTTTTTTTTTATCCCAGGCTAAAGATTAACACCTTTAAAGTAACATCAAAGATAGTGTTTATTAAAGTGTTGTTGTTTTCTGGTTACAGATATCTATAAGGACCTTGTTGCCACACTTTTTTGCAATTACTGCTTTTCCAGGTCTTAAAAAAGCCTGCTTTTCCGTCTGCCTCCTCACATTTGCCTCCTGTGCTCGTTTCAGCCTGGTCCTCTCTTTATATTTCTGCAGTGATTGAAAGTCAGTCAGAGAAAGAGAAGAAATAAAAAGATTGGAGAAACGAAACAAACTATTCTTGAAACTATTCATGAGGTGAAACTGTTCACCTGGAGCCGTTCAAGAGAAACTGCTTTGAATCCCTTTGAAATGCCATTCAAACATTTACTTGCACTCACCTCAGTAAATAATGTTTTTTGAAGCAAGGCTCAGGGCACAGATGAACAATGAAAGAAGATGGTACCAGAGAAAGAAAAAAACTCTCAGAAGCAGAGGAATACAGGGTTGAAAAGACCATCCAGGCCATAGATTAAAATTCCTTTACATGTAAGCAACTCTTATAATTCTTCCTACACACTTTTGAAAAATTGATTTTAAAACCTATTTAGTTTCTTATCCCCATCATTTATATCAGAAAATTACTCTAGAGATTAATTTGCTAAAAACTAAGTAATTTCCATTAAAATTTGTATTCATCCCTACAGGAAAAGCAGGCGTATGACTACATCGCATTTGGCCCCTTCTCCCTCATCAAGTCTTCCACACCCTCAAGTGCCTTCACATGATGTCCATACCATACATATGAAATGAAACACGCCCATCATACTGTAAATACCAGTCTGGAAGGCTGAAACAGAGCCCTTTTTTTTTTTTTTGCCATTTAGAGCCAAATTCCACCCCCAAACCACAAAAGTAATAATTATCTTTAAGCACTGCATAAGTATCACATACAGCCAGGAGGAGACCAGGCTGAACACCAGGCAGTGTAGACAGGGCCGCACTGCTCCCGTGGCCTCATCCTCAGAGATGCCTCTCTATCCCTTCTGCTGGAGATTTAGGGGTGACTGAGACAGGCACTGACCTTGCTAGGGTAGATACAGTCAGAACGTTATCCCGCTAATCTAATAACTGCTTCTAACCAAATACACAGCATTCTGTGCATCCTTGTAATTGTTTTAGGACTTTATGCACATTTCTCTTTCTGTTAGTGCAAACTTCTGTCAAAGACCAGTGTGATTTTAAGGTGTCATGAAATTTTGTCTGTATAAAACCAAAACCAAGGTTAGTTCCAGCTAGCACTGAATGTGACAAACTAATATGCAAATAATTTTACTAACCTTCAGTCTTTTATTTCTTGCCTACAGCTACATTTTAAAAAAGGAAGTTTTGAGACCTAAACTGATGTCAAAGGAATTGGCTACAAATTTCAGGGAAATGTGTAAATATTTCACTTATTTCAGCTGATCCAAGTACTTTTTAGATAGGATAGGCACTGTCTTCACGGTAACTGAGGTAGGTCTTGACAATGTTAGCAAGACTTCAGTTTTAAGATGTGAGTAAATGTTTAATAAAGATTTTAGAACTTCTCTGTGAGTGAAGATATTTAATGAATTGAATCAGCAATAACTTGTGAATTGAAATAGTTAAACCTAACTTGGTGGGTGAAAGAAATAGGAGAGATGACCTGAGAAAAGTAATTTTTTTTGTTTTGTTTTTAAAAATAAACTTGATAAATTTTATATTATGTTATTTGTAGCTGATGAAAAAAAGAAAGTCTTTTTCCTTCAAGGAATGATAATCCATTCATCTGATTGCCAGAGTTTATTTGACTCTGTCAATTATTTCTTTTTTCGAGCTGTGATCATCTGTATTTGAACTGAATACACCATCAGTCGGTTCGTCAATAATGCTGCTCATGCAGCTGAATGGATATTTAGAGGAACAGAATATCACTGCAGCTGGTAAGCAAGCAAGTTGAAGGGTAGGTAAGATATAAAAGTTGAAAGATATATTTTACATTTGGAAAGTCATTAAACCTTACATCATTTTAATTTCAATTGATACAGAAAACAGCAATTGTAAACATTTACAATTGCAGTGGTTATATTTTATTATATCATCCCGGTAATCAAGATCCTTAGTATATCAATTGCTACTGCCTAGCATATTAAATATTATATGAAGCGGTGGAAGACAGCTGCAAGACAGATAGTAGAACTTTCAGCACAGTGAGAATGGTACAGAGGTTCTCATTGCACGTAACTAACCCCATGGCTGCTGCATTTAGCGAGACGTTACTTTTATTTGTATCAAATCTTATTTTAGTTATGGAGAGTGGAATCTGGTGGTGAAACAACTTGGGTCGTGATCAGATCATGACTTAGTTTCAACCAGGCATAAAGTGAGTTGCTAATAGATACTCTATTGTAACTCTATTGTAGAATATTTTCGAATTCATATGAATGTAATTAGGAAGATGGGCTGGATGGGCAAAACATCATCTTCCCTTTCAAATTCTGTAGGTTGAGAGAAGAGAAAACTGGCCATACTTTGGTTTTTGCTCTCCCAAAATTCAAAATGACACAGCAAGCTCTACATGAGTTCCTCAAGGCCATATCTACATTAGCTAACACTGCAGCCCTGTAGAGGGAAACATGTAAATCAAAATATCAACAATAGGATCCTCTAGAGGAGGCACTTTAAACTCATTTTTGTCTGATCCTGCAGACCAATGCCTGTTACTGGCTGAAGCCCATTAGTTGTGCTCCTGGAGATAATCTGCAGGCTCAGTTTCACCTGAAATAAATCCAGTATGTGAAATGTCAACCGAAGTGTGGCAAGCGGGGACATTTGGGAGATTCACATCAAAAGTATATTTCTGATCAGAACTGAAATATAGCATAAATGCACCCATAGGTAGGTAGTTTGCAGTGAGGTTTCTTGTAAATGCATTGTTTCCAGAAAGGGAGTCAGAGGATTACTAGTGCCATTAACCAGTTCTGCAGCCTAAACCAGAATCTGCGTGTGGCAAAGCTGGAAAAGCTTAAGGAGCCTGAACAAACCACCTGAACAAACTAGAAAAACTGCCTTCAAAAATGTAATTCCAGGTCATTGTCAACACTAGCTATTTGGTTTCATTTGAATGAAAGTTTGCATTTTGGTACTTTATTTATAAGAACTACTATATTTTAATTTGTCAATTTGCATTAAAAAATTATATTTCTTATACCGCTTAAGATTTAACTTAAGCTTTTAATATTTCAGTAAAATGTCTTGATAAGTTGAAAAAAAAGTGCGTTGGCTTTCAGATAAATAAGGATGAGATTGATACACATAGGTATTTCTGAACTATTATGCAGAGAACTGGTCTTGCTCATGGCTCTTCTCCTAGTGTTCAAGATAATGTAGCTGCAGGCACTATAGAATTTTGCAACTATAAGTATAACCTATGACCAGGTGAAAACAGAGAACATTCAATAGAAAATTTAGCATAGGAACAGCATAGTTTACATCAAAATGTTTTTGCTATTTGAACTTTCCTTATTGCCAGAGTGGATGTGGTTCCAGAAGGAACTGTTCAAGGGGTTCAAAGAAGGCATATACCTGAGATTTTCTTTTTAAAAAAATAAAATTGGAATTTTGTTTACCATCCCAAAATCTGGTCTCTCAAAAACTCTTCTTTTTTGAAATAATTTCTAAGCACCTTGAAAAGGAATACCCTCTGTTTTCTGGTTTTTAATTAAGCCTGATTTATGAATGATTAATTTTGATGACTTAATTTCCAGCTTCATTCTGCAGTTGTTTGTTGTCATGAACTCAGTCTAGCCCATGGCAAAATGAACTTTTATACTTGGAGGCTTTTTGTGAAAAGCCAGTTCGAAAAACATTGTTGTGATGGGTAACTTTAGAGCACAAGCCTCTGAAATGATAAGGTCATTATACATGTTCCAACCAGCCATCAAAAGATACTGAAATATTTCTAAATAATAGAAAAACCTTCAACTTTTTCACTTCATCCATGGAATCTAGATTACTACAGCTAGTAAAACAGTGACGAAAACTAGTAACATTAACCCTTTTCTACCTTTCAAATTTCAGTTAGAATTTTTACCAAAATTACTTATGCATTTGTACAGATATGTGAGTGTAAAATTTTCACTGCTAAATGTATGTAAATACAATGAGTTTGATTATTTAATGGAGCAGTTGTATGAACAGATTTTTATAGCACAATGTTAATTCCTTAAGGCTGAGTAGGGATATTATTTGAGATAACAGAATGTCAACATGGGAAAGATGAGCATTCACATATTCTGCAAAGCACAATGTATAGATGAAGATGGTGTTTTACATCCCAGTTGGTTTCAAATAAATTAAAACAAACAAAGAAAATATTATGAACACAGGCATTGTCATTCAAAGTTTACTAAAATAAAAATCAAAATCAGTCCTCTAATCCAACCTAATAACATAGAAGGTAGTGATTACTCTAGGAACGTAGATGTACACACAGATGGAGGAGCTCTGCCTGCCTCCATTATTTTTGAGAAAACAGATTTTCTTCACAAAGAAGAATGGCTTTTTCTTGTGTCTGTAGTTGATTACTTCCCTTGAATACTACTGAAGTGTTAAACTGTAGAGGGATAATAACTCTATTTTACCTTTTACCTAGCACATTGTTAAATCACAGCTCTTCTGAAATGTTAATGACTGATGTAATAGGATTGAAATAATAGGCATCTATCAATCTGGGCAAGAGATCAGCAAGGAGCCCCTACTCTGCAGATGTGGCTACTTTAATATTAACAGCCTGTATCAGTCTACTAGGTGAAAAATATGAAGTAGTTTGAAAAAATGTCTCCTTGTATTTTAATAGTGAAAATGGTTAAAATAATTGCTTGCAGAATTAGCTCATACTTTGTCACTGCACAGGCATATTAATGAAAGGAGGTTTGTTGTAATTTAGGAAAATTGTTGAAGCATCTGCAGATCATACTTGCTTCAGTGGAAGGACATTTTTTCTTCCTTAGGAATCTGTTCTTTAGTTCATAAACTAGCAGGTCCTTGGAATAGATGTTTTGTGTGTTCTGATTCTGTATTTAATAAGATGAACTCTAATCAAGACTTGGAGTGATGTTGCCTACTGTTGCTACCATCAAAGAAAGAAATATATTTGATGTTTTATCTATAAATGAATCTGAATGGCTCTGTTCCTAAATCGTCATTATAATGAAGAAAACTAGAGATAATTTGCATGTTTTGTGTTTATGCTTATATTGCAAGCCTCCTCTCCTTAATTAGGGGTTGATGGAACTGAACTGAAGTAGTTAAAGGTTTACATGTCATAAACAACTGTCCCCTAAAAAACAGACTACAGATTTAGAACAACAGTAAAATACTCGTTTAGAATACCAAATGCATTTGAAAAAGGAAGATCTATGTTGTTGGTGGGTTTGTGTCCTATGCCACAATCAAGCCTAGAGCATTCATGTCCTAGTACACGTGGCCATCAGTTGGTAGCTGGATTAACCATAACTATTCTTCTACGGTTGTCTTTGACAATCTATCATTTCTTCAGTTTCATGCCATCAGGACATTTTTGATTACAGTTATTCACAGATCTTGGAGAACTGATGATGAAGTGAATGGTGGATGCACTCTTCTATCCTTGGCACTCACACAACCCTAAATATGGCCAAAGGGTGCAGAGGTTCCACAGGCTCTTGGTAAAAATGGCCCTTGAGAGCCAACCTGTTATGTTGGTTTCATATCCCACGTCCCTCTTGTGTTATTTGTCTTAAAAGTCCTTCCTCTCCTGCTGCCTGTCAAAGAAATTTTGTTAAAATAATCTATTTATCTGCTTCACTTATTCAGCTTCTTCAGATTTGCAGGATAATATACTTAATGGTCCAAGGTATGAACATTGCTAACTTTCTTTAACACACAGTATGCTGATCAGTTCATCACTTCCCTACTGCACCTATGGTAAAGTATATGTTACAGTGAATGAAATCTTGGCAGTTAATCTTGTTTCTTTTCTTGTTATTGGAAGCATCCTCAAACTCATCTTGTTTTGCAGACTGCCCAGTTCCCTTATGCAGGTGCTATGCTTCCACCTGAATGAGTGCAAGGGTTAGCATTTTCAAAATATTCCCTTTGTGCATCCATGTTGTCACTGCAATTTGTTTTCTATTCACCTTTTCCAATGTTTGCATCACTGCCTAGATTGTGTTTCCATGTAATTATTGTAAATTAACATAAATCATGTTAATACTTTTGTTCTTGGTGCTTTTTTTAGCTGCTGAGTCTTTAGATATTTTGAAAGCCCAGTCTTTGTTCATTCTGTGCTGAGTTATCTGATGCTTTTATCCCTCTGTTTATCTGTCAGGCCTGACTTATTTAATCTTCCCTGAGAGATTCTTATTTTATTTATTGTCCTATTTTTTCCCATTTTTCCAGGGTTTTTTTTGTTTCCTCCATTGTTTTTTTGTATTATTTACTTTTTTGTTCATTCCCAATTTTATATACAATATATTTGTAAATAAAAAGGTGGATCATAACTGTCAAGTTCAGGCAAAGATATCAGTTAGTATGAAATGCTGTGCTGTTTAATTTCACTTACATAAATAGCTGGACAAATTCTTTGAGGTATTTCACACACAGTGCTTTGTACTGACTACTATATCTCATGAAGTATGTACTTTTGCTTGCTGTAGGTTGTTCCAAATTTCTAATGAAAGTGTTGCAAGGTGTGTCAAAGAATCAACCTGCAGGACATGTTTCCTTGAAATTAGTGGTTAGGACATACAAACAATGACATGCAGACATTTGCAGGTATATGCAGAAAGCGGATGAAAATGGGTTTATAAAATAACCTCTTCAGGAATAAATGGGAGAAACTGTGTAGAAAGTGAGAAGGAGAGTGAATAACATGAAGGAATAGACAAATATTTATCTTCTTTTTGCTCTAGTAGTTGTTGGGAATTCCAGTAACTTTAAACTGATGTTTGTATTTTGTCTCAAGATGCCCTGAAAGCCTTCTAGCTTCCACAGAAGACAGTAGGAGAAGAAAATCTCCAAAGCAGTCCTCAGCATTTTAAGAATACTCTGAGTAAAAATAAGGAACAAAATTATCCTATTATTGCTGGAAAATATTGCTGGAAAATATATCATAGCAAATACTTTTGTCTTTCCAACAAAAAACCAGTTGCAGTTAATAAACCAGTGCACCTTAATTTAGTGGATAACCATAAAGACCTCTGTAAAGCCAGTAGAAGTAGAATTAGGTAGACCAAACTTGTAATAATAATGTAATAGCAACATAATAGAAGACCATATTGAAGTTAAACATTAGTTTACGTAATTTATCAGAAAAGTATTTTCCTCTTCATTGTCAAATCAGAAAAATAATTACATGAACTAAGAGGATCTCACTGTATCCCTTACTGTTCATGTTACTGGCTCTACCCTTGCTTACCTGGTAGTGCAGTTACTCTCTGATGAAAATGTAAATATAAGGCAGAGATATCTGAACTGATTACATCAGTGTTGCACATCACAACATTTTTTTAAAGGAAAGCTGAAGGTCAGAGACTTTTAGAATTGAAGCCTATGTTAGGTATCTATTATGCCTCCAAATAAATGGTCAAAATAAAATTATTGAAAGCAGAATTTAGACATTCCAGTCAGATTTGCACTTCTTTCTTGGGAAGTTCCAACACATGAAGTATTCTCCTTACAGGTCTGCATGAACAGAAGAGGAGGTTCCTGGGAATCCAGCTCGGTTGCTATTGATGGCAATGGGGGTCTCTTCACTGCTGCTTCAGTGGGGATATGATAATACTTTATTAGAATATAATCTTTTCCTTGTTGGAATCATATCCCTAACTTGTTTGTCATGTTCTGAAAGTAAATGGATCACGTGTGCATGAGAGATATGAGGAGATCGACAGCAGCAGGGTGTACTTTATGTTTCCCAACAGTGAAATAAACCTTGAAATATCTTTTCTTCTAGTGGACCTTTCTTTGTCAAAAAACCTTGATAAACTGCCACAACTTTAAAAGGAATTTTCTAGAAAAAAAGCATCATTTGTCAAAGAGCAGAGGTGCACTGGGTGTGAAGGCCAGTAGTCCCAACAAAACCAGTGATAATACAAGAACAAAATATGCAGCAAACACTATAGTGAATTTAACTAGAAGCATCATCTGTTAATTACTGATAAAAGTTTCTTGGTATTCAACAATGAGTTTGGCATCCATTAAAAAACCCACAAAATTGAAATGTTCTGAATACGCTGCATCATGTTATGCTGGACGGTTTCCAATGACAAGGCCTTGGCCATAAGTCAAGCGTCATGACTGCAGAATGTCCTAGTTGAATATGACAACACATTTGGTGTTGGTTTTTTTTTCAGATTTTTATTTGATTTGATGCCAAGCATATCAGCTGTTAATTTAGATAGGCACTATCCCACCTCTTTTGATTATTTTTTTTTTAAAAGGAAGCATTGGTAATAAGAATAAAATTATTTTCTCAAACCTATAGGGAACTGAATGTTCCCAGGTCACGTTTCTGTTAAATGTAACAAATAAAGTGGTTATATTCTTCTAACTGCTCCCTGGACGCTCTGGTGCTTCCTGAAGCTGTGACAGCATTTGCGCCTTGAGCTCCATTACCAGAAAATACAGTAAAGAAGCAGCCCTCAAATAAAGGAATGCATGTTCCATAAAGCCACAGTGCTTTACAGCGGTACATTGAGAGAAATGCTGTTAATGTTCAGTATTGAGGCTGAAAGGCGATAGCTTTAAGTTCTTCATTTTGATAGTTTTGCTTTTTTTCTTCCTGTTATGCAATGCATGAGTCTTGACAGACTGCTTGAATTCAGAACACCTACTTCTTTCAGCAATATTAGCATCAGATCCACAGATCAGACCTGCTTAGATGAATGGTTGGTTCAATCCATTGCAGCAGTTTGTAAAATCTAGGCAATAATTTTAAGACATTGAGACAGCTGTTTCCCAGAAACAGTCATATGCACAGGACATAAGGCCCTTCAACCGTAACGCAACCAATAATGCAGGATTAAAATATGGACAGATATAAAAAAGCCAAAATACGCTTCCCTCTAATCAAGTCGTAAGAATGGAGAAGAAGATGCCACAGGGAGACTTCTACCAAAGCCCTTCTGTAAAAGAACAACAGATGAAGAGCTCTTACTGGTAGCATCAGGGAATGACACTTCAGTAAATACTTTCTTAAAGGGAGGGTGGAAAATAATAGCTTGAAAGAAGAACTAGACGAATAATGGAAAACATTAAATACTGGCTTGAATTTTGAAATATTTTTGTTCAAAGAACATTTGTTCCCCTATCATGTTTTCTCTAAAGGTTAATTCCACTGATACATTTCAGATCAATGCATGTGTGAGGTGAAAGAAGGATTTCAAGGGAAATTTCTGGATTTCATTAATTAGGAAGTCAAAACAGTATCATGTGACTTATCTCACAATGTGGTAATCTACTTTTAATTCACATGCTTGCAATAAACTGGGAAGAAAAACCATTATGAAAGATACTTCCAGAATGCATTCACAGAAACAATATACTACTGGAAATCAAGCACTATCCATGGGCCTTTCCTAGGCAGAAGGGTCTGAACTAGTCAAATAAATGTTTTCTGTTTAAGTATTCACTTGAAGTTTCCTTAAAAATATTTCTTAGAAAATGAAGGTGGGATGATACTTTTACCTGATCTGAATCCTTTTACTGTCCTGCTTTCACATTCCTATCCATCCTTAGCTCAAAGTAATCTGCTCTTAACTTTGAAGAAAACTGAAATTAATACTTCAGTTGAAATAATTATAACTGAAAAATTAGCTACATTAAAGAATGAAAATAATTAGTAGATATTGACAAAACTCAAAAGATTCAGAAGAGTATTAAAAAATCTAAGAGACTCTGTGCAGTGTTAGAAACAGTTTTTTTCCCCTGAACTACAATTTCTCATCACTTAAAACAGGTCTCACATATACTTCAAAGGCAGAGATGGTGAAGATTTCTCCATGGCATTTTCTGGCTTATAAGTCTTTGAAACGTGAGCAAGAGTCACTTCTATTAAACAAAAGTGATGTTTCACATTTAAAAAAACCCACCAAAGTCTGCTTCTGATTTGATAGAAAATTTTGTTTCACGTATTGCAAGTAGCTGGATTTGGTGAAATCTCTGTGACAAAAAAAGGTAAAATGGCTACAACTTCATGCCTGTGTTTATGTGTTTAGAGGCTCTGGCTATCACTTCTATACAGACATATTTAAAATCAGTTTGCAAAATTAGTAAATTCTCCAGAAATGTTTTGACACTTGTCAAGTTGACTGGAATGTCAGATACCCAGGGTGATTTATTATGAAAATAAGGAATTAATATTTAACATGTTGAAATGTTCTTCCGGTTAAGTGCAGTAAAAGCTTTTTTTTGAATCTCAAAACTGTTACTGCAGAAAAAAGAGACAGTGCCGAGAATGATTGTTTAGGAAATGAAAGCAAAAAAACAAAGAAAAGAATTTAGAGCGTGGCATTTGCATTTAACATTTTTAATAAGGGTGTGCATGCATGCATTTAAAGGGAATTTATTAGGATTTCATGCATATTTAGATTTTTATACCATCACGGTGAAACCTAACTACTATAATTCTGCAACATATAAGTAGTTATAATCAGTAGGAAAATAACACAGCCATCTTTTCCATTTGAAGTCTTAAGGCAAGGATCATTAGATACACATGAACTGATAAGCACTTTAAGAGGTGATATTATCCATCTTCCCTGACCAAGCTGGTGCGCACTGTACTTAGAATACAGCAAAGGTGGACCTAAAGTCACTTTCCTATAGAAATTCTAAAAGACCAATTCTAAATTCCAGCTTTCTAAGAAATTTTAAAAGACTTTCCCGTAACAACAAAACCATGTTTGTACTCACATTTCAGTTTAGATCTGCAGTTAATGTAAAGCTTTCTAGATGTTTGTGGGGTCCTTTATTTCTCCTTATGAAAGGAGGACAATCAGCTTGTTACAGAAAATGTGTTAGTAACACATCTATATAGTCTAAAATCTTCTTTCATTTTTCCAGGAATATTTAATGGATGATGTGTATACTCTAAATGACTTGCTTTCTTGTTGCATGGAAGTACAATGCAGCAGTTTCCAAGCAGATGAAAGGATGCAACAGTTAAGAAGTTATGAGCCATACTGTGTTGTGTGCAGTTTATAAAGTATGTTAGGCATCAATTTATCTATGCTTCAAGGCATGCCGAGAAATTAACTTATTCTAATTGAGGCTACTTTGAAATATTTCCCTTTTCTTCTTTAATTATTCTTAAATTGCTCTAGGTCTTGTTTTCCACAAAGGGAAGGGTTTAATCATTTGAGAAACGACACTGTCATTTTATGAGAAAACTATCTTCTACTTTTGAGTGTGCTATGTTGCATCATCTAAATTCAGTGTCGTTATTTCCATATTTCCAAAACTTTTTCCTAAGACGTAACGTCATCATGCACTTTCATGCTACAACTATTTGGATTTTAAAAGTGTCTCTATTTGTTTTTCAAGACTAATTATATCTCTCCGATGTAAGAGAGTAAATACAAAATCAATGTAGATCAGATACAGAAAAATGAGGGTTTGCTGTTTTTCCAACAGTGAGTCAGGTGTGTAATACGACAAATAATACAAAGTAATTTCTGCATATATTTGATCTCATTTGTAATAAATTTATTGTGAATATGCATTCATCTTCCTTTGTATTTTCTTTAGGACAATTTTTCAGCAGTGGAGTTTTATTAGTATCCATGTTCTTGCAGAAATCATGTTACTAGTTTTAAACTAGCATTCATAAGGTCATTCGGAACAGTCAAAATGAAGCAAGTAAACAGGTCAAATATATTGTATGTTCATTCCCACTCTGTAATGAATATTAGTCCAAAAAGATATTAATCCGTTTATGTTTAAATATAAAGTATTTAGATGAAATAAACACTCAGGAAAACGGAAACCTTGCCAATGTAGGAAAAGAAATTGAAATGACTGTATCAGCTTTCTAGGCTTTCTGGTCTTTATGGTAACAGTGGTTTTGAAAGAAAGGCATTGTGTATTGCTATAGCTTAAATCACTTCAATAATAGATAAGATATATTATTTAATAGTTCTAGGGGATGAAAAGAGAACCTATTGAAGTCTGAAATGCCTTTCCACAGCAATTCTGATTATCTGTACATGAGATGCTACTCTTAAAATGAACTTAGACAAAGGACTTTTTTGAGCTGCGACAGTGGTTGCTGTCTTCTGGTCCTTACTGGTCTTGTTCCTGCTGATGGGTCCAGATAGCTGGTAGCGGAGCTATGTGAACATGACCTATTTCACCTCAGAGAGTGTGGCATCTTCTGCTGGTTTTAATTAATTGAAACGGAATGGTTTTCTCCAACGAAACTAGCAGGTGAGTGAACTGCTCTGCCTGAAGATCAGGAGGGCTGGGATCCTGTAGCACTGAAGAGTAGCTGGAGAGTCTCTTTCCTCAGCACAGCCCATTTGTGGAATGCAAAACAACAGCCATGGCCACATTAAGTCTGTAATTCTTGTGAGGGCGTTATGACTTCCATTTTTCTTTAGGCTGAAATAAACCACTCTACCGAGCCTTTTCTCTGTGAATAATGGACAAACCTGCATTTGTCTTTTCTGGGCACATGGATTAAAATAAGGGAAGAATTTGGAGGGCTATCAGCAGATGGATGGTTCTGGCTGGTGTTTCTCATATTAAGTAGTCACAGTAGCAGCTGGAAAATTACATAGCTACCGTTTTAGCATGTGACCTTTATAGGGTGGCCAGTGGAGTACAACTTTGGGTCATACTTGAGTTAGAATTGGCACAGCTGCAGAAAAAGTGAATTTTTGCAGGAAACTGGAAACCTTGTGGTTATATGCTCGATAACAGAAGAATAAAACAGATCTTCTGTCTCTATACTAACCATCCAGTGAACATTTCACTGCGTTTCTTTGCCTAACTCCTCAGCTAGTGTGAATCATTAAGTGACTGAGAAGAGCTATGCTGCTTCATAGATAGCGTGTTCTTCTTTACCCCCATTAGTCCCTTCATGTTGTCTTTGAATAGCGGAGGTTAAGTAATACATATGTTTCTTAAAGTTTCTGACAATTTTACATGAAATATATTGATGGATATTAAAATAGTCTTATAAAATTAAATTTTCTGATATCACTCTCTCTAAAACCTAGGCTTGAAATACTGCATTAGTTTTGTCCTGGAAACAGGCTTTCATTCTCTGAAAAAATATGAAGGTATAATAATTATAATATATTCAATTGCTCCACGATAAGCTTTTTAAAAGTCCCAGCAAAGATTTAAATAGTGAGGACTGCTATCCACAAAAATATTGGACTGTCCAACTTGTCAATATTTTCATTGATGAATTTTTATTCCCTTTAAATATATTGCATATGGTTCCAGAATGTGTAGTGAGAGACTAGAAACATTTTCTTAGTGTGGTGGTCACACAAGTCTTTAATGACAATGAGAGAAATTCTAGTATAGCTATTGGTAGGACCCCATGCACTATTAAATTGTGTTTTATAAGGTGTTATTGTTTTATGTATAAGGTTAAGACTAAAGATCTAACCAGATGCTTTCGTTTCACCCTCCAACAAAGCTTTTGAGTGCTTCCTTTGTAAATTATATCACACATCCAATAAAACATCACTGGCTGAACGGTTTGCTAAATCAAAGGTTAATACCAGCTCATATTATGACTAGAAGTAGAACGCCAGATGAATAGTACTTTAACCCTAATTATTAACAAAAAGATCACCTTTGTTCTTGTGATTGAGTCGTCACACAGTGATTTCTACTCTTATATGTTGTAATGATGGAAAAAAAAGGGACGATGCAGTAACCTCAGTAGATTAAATAGAAAGGCTTGAAAGATATCTACCCAAGTTTCCTGTATTTACTGGAATAGTAACTGAATACACTGAATATTTAAGACATATAAGGTCTAGAATGCGGCCTAGATTAGACTGTCTTAATGCATAATCACAAAATGGACCGTGGGCTTTTTTTCTTTGCTTTTAGAGCCTGGTAGAACTGAGAGTTGCTGTTTGCATTAATAATTTTAGCATTTTAATCCATCCATGCTAATATTCTATTGCCAACATCTGATAGCTTAAAGTGGATCATAATGAACAGGCAGGAGAGCCAATATTTATCAGCTGAGTATGATGGAACATTACCTAATAAACATTACCTAATAAACAACAATAGACAGTTAATAAGAAATAAAAATCAATATGCCGTCAAAGAGGAAGCCAGTGCAATGCAGCTAGGTTGAAAAAATATGAGTCCTTTTTTTGTCTGAGTAAGTACCTGAGCTGTTGCATTCCAAATGTGTTACGATTTATGGCCAGCATTCTGGGAGAGACCTATAAATACAACATTGTAATAATCCTGTCTGGACAGTAAAATCCATAGATCATGAGTATGATGCTTTTGTGACAATTTAAATGCAGGCTATTGAAGGGATTCTTTTGAGAAAAAAAGCTTTTTTTTCAATTACTAGAATAAGTCTGGTAGGACAGTGGTCGCAATTCATAGCCTCCTACACCCACGTGCCCATCCTCCTAAAAGCAAATTTTAGACAGAGAGTCATATAACAACATTAACTAAAGTCAACACATAGACTATTGTCATCCTGCTTATGCCAATAAGAAACAAAACTAATCTGGTAAAATCTGGATGCACTGTATTTGTTGTTTTCATCTCTATGTAAAATGATAATTTCTATCACAAGGTACATCACTTTTTCTACATTTCAGGATTTTTTAAGCAAAATTTTAAGTAGATGGAAAGGATGCAGTGAAAGTGTGGGGTTTTTTTTCTGACAAAGTTTTTTCATTTGCAGAAAAATAATGGAATATGTCCTCTGGAATAAGGAATAAATCCTCTGGAAACAGTAATTTTTTTCTGGGTTTTTTTTCTGTTACCCCTGCAGTTAAAGGAAATAACAAATAATGGTTTGATTGTAGACAAATATTATAATAAAAACCTTTTGTAATAGATTTACAGTTAGGCAATTAGGAAAAGAAAAATCAAGAATGACTAAGACAGGAAAACAGTGTTCTCCTCTAGTCTGTCCTTCCTAATATTTCATATTTCTTCCTTTGAAAAATCCCAAACAAACCAACCAAACTTATTCTCATGGGAGAAGCTTCCATTTTTATGACTGGCCTCACTGGATTTGTGAATCCACAAATCAAAGCCCAGTTTTCTTTCAAGAAATATTACATGGAAAACTTAATATATAGCCTTATTTAGTTTTAAGCCTTTCTTCATTATGAATATGAAGACTGAAAGAATCTTCCTCTGTCATTATTATATTAAAGTGTAGTATCAGTGAGTGTAATGTCAATAACTGTTTCTGATGAGCAATTTAGTTACACGAATCATCTAATGAAACGGGAAGAATACCACGGGACTTATACAAGAAGACACTCTATGATTTGTAAATGCCAAATGCCAGTTTTTACAAGGAAATGTTCAATTCAGAATAGGCATTTCACTGGAATATGTACACACATGTACATATAAATCTGTCCAGTAGTCTCTTTTTTGTAAAAGTTTGTGTTAATTAGGTGATACCACTCAGATTGTCAAAGATGGGTAACCTAAATACTATGATATGGAAAATTTCCTTATTTCAAATGCCTGTTGAATTTAGTACAAATACATTATTCTGGTCATTTACTGTATGTACATTTACTCAAGTAAGCTAAGTATGCTAATGACATGCCACTGTATTAGAACTTAAAAAGATACCACCATTTAACTATTCAGTCAGGGTAGTCCATTTTAATGTCCATTTTCTGGAGTGGATTTTCAAATTATTTTCTCAGGGATTTGAGCACTTAGAATCCCTAAATTGCTATAAAATTCAAAGATTTCATTAAATATATCCTATAGAGATAAATAGGAACATCAGGTTATATTTGACTAGAGGTTAGTTAAAAGTGTGGAAATTGGAAATGGAAAATATCATTAAATTCAGCATCTATGAGCTTCCTTTGTTAGGCTGGTTTTTTTCCTGTCTCTCTGTCTCCTCCCTTTCTCTTTCTCCTTCTCTCTTCCTTGCTTGCTTTCTTTTCAGATGCTATGACTTTTGAGTTTCCTTCTACAAAACTTCATGGAGATTTTGAGCTGTTCTGGTGATTTATCCTGTCAGCTATAGGAATTTTGTCTTATTAACAGAAACAAAGAAGTAATAAAGTCAGAGAACACAAGTATTGGCAAAGGGGAAAACATAGTGTAAGGTACATACGCATGCTTTGTATGTAAACCTTGGCGTACTCCTAGAAGTTAGGACTCTCAGGCACATCTTTAGCTTTTTGGAGATATTTGCTGGTACCTAAGGAAAAAACCATAGCAGCAGCTTTATCAGTTCTCTTGGTGAACAAGCAGTCTTCCTGAAGAGATTTGATGACGACAGTTTGCTCTGTGGTTTGTAACCTTGCGTAGCTGGAATTTGTTCATTACAGAGGGGCGGGGGGGGGGGAGATCATTAAAAAAATTGTATGTACATCCGGTTGATCATGTTGAAAAGAGCTCCTTTTTGAGCTTCAATGAAAAACTGTCATCACTTAAGAGTCAACATTTTCAGGATTGTTTTTTCTGTGAAACAAAAAAAGTGCTTAAATAGTACAGAACTTTAGTGTGGCATGTATGGCAGGCGTACTCTTCAATAAAAACACAGTTGGATTTTAAAACTTGACATTACAAAAAAAAAAAAAAGAAACAAAGCATTGCACTGTGATCTTGCTCTACCAGCCATCCTTCTGAAAGTTTATTTCCTGGAATTGATTACTATGATGTGTCACCTTCATTTTCTGATTAAATTGGCTGATATCAATCACAAAACTCTTTGTAGAGTATGATATTAATCAGAAGAAGTAAAAGTAGCAATCCAATCCCACGTAATAGCTTGATTGTGTGAGATATTCAACGTCTTCGCGTTATACTGACACTAATGATAATAAAGCATGTTAAAGCTTTGACAGATGTGTTCATTTATTTTCAAGGCTGCAGTTTTGTTTCAGGTGGTGTATTTTCATTGTTTACAATGAATGTAAGAGGTAAGATTGAAACAAAATGTCAAATGCCAGAAAAATTTTGGATTTAGAATGAAAGTTAATGTACAGGGCATTTTTTTTTATATATCTCTATATCATCTAGATCTGGATCTAGATATTTCTATGTCTGTATCATCTATATATATATCATCATCTATATCTATATCTATTTATATCTATATCTATATCTATATAACCTATATCTATATCTATATTTATGTATGTCTATCTATATTTGTAGTATTAAAGGTACAAATGTTATAAATCTGACCGAAGGGTATAAATTAATAAAATATTCATTGAAGTTAGTTTTAATTTTGCTGTTAACTTCAATGGAATGAGAGAGGAAATAATAAAGGCAGAATTTCTTCAGAAATGTAAAGCATATTTGGAAAAAGATTCTTTCCTCAGTAGAATCTCTTAAAATTTTTTAAAACAAGTCGATCCCATTTTTTTTCCTCATAACTACCTTTATCTATGTATGAGATGCAAAATATGATTGTAAATCTTGGAACAGGCTATTACGGTTAACTTGGTATTGATCACAAGGAGTGAAATTTCTATATTACATGTTGTAAAACTTATTCATATCCCACAAAAATATTACATTAGAAGTATAATAAATTGCAATACTTTAATCACTTGGCAAATGATTTGACTCTTTCTGTTCAATTTATAGTATCATTTCAGTAGCACCTGCTTCATAAAATGTGCATATTACTGATACTACTCTGATGGCTTTTAGAGGAACATTATTGCAATAATTTATGCAATTGCTCTTTTTAACTAATAATTCTTTTTTTCTCCCCTTCCAAGATAGCTCCACTTTTACTTTTTCAAAATCTTTTCTATTATCTTATCTTCTTTTTCTTCATATTCACCATTGTCACTTTTTGAGCTAATGAAGTATCTTTTCTCCAGGTAACTTAATCTTTCATTAGAAGAAAACTCCACCGTTTTAGTATTCCTACCACTTGCCTTAACTATACATCATGCAAATAGAAGTTTACAAAATGTGAATGTCTTTGAGATTACAATTATTTTTCAGGTTTATGATATTACATCTTTTATTTTTAATTCAGTCTTTATTGAATTTTTCATTGAAGAGTAACAAACAAACCATAAACTGTGAATTATACATAAGCTGAAACATTTGGCATTAGTTGAAAGGAAAAAGAGTTCATACTTATTCAATACATATTTTTCTCCTAAGGTTATAGGTAGAAACTTACCTTAAAGAAAAGATATGATGTGTTCCACTGCGTGCATTTATAATCTTGATCTCCCATCCATATCGTAAGGTACGAAGGTATAGGAGAGCGTGATATACATACAGTTGCATTCAGATGTGACCATAGCCTTCTAGAATAACTTCAACAACACAAATACCATGAAAAATCCCGAAGGACATTTGAAATAACGTTATGCCAAAGTCCATGGGCCAAATACCCGACCCAGAAAGAACTCAAATCTGACATGAGAATACAAGATACTCTCCCGATCACTGATCACTTAAATTGCACTTAAGAAAAGGATGGAATATTTATTTTATTTGAAATGAAAATGTACTTGTCTGAAATTATGTTAATTGTCTGAGAAGCAAATATAAAGACTAATGAAATATATATAAATTTACATGATACAAAATATTTCAATAAAAATAAAATTTTAATATCCTTTTTTTCTTTCTGTTTAAATTAGTTTTCCTTGCAGCTGAGGTAGAAGACAGAGAGAAAAGATAGAAGGTGGTAAGGACACCAAATTTTCACTATAATTCTCATTACTTCTAAACACCTTCTCTTTGGAACTGATAGTCTCAAAATACTGAATTGCATGTCATGAACAAAAAGATTTTCATTTTTATAAATCTGCCCTATTCAGATTCTCTAGAAGTCAAAAAGAAGAAAGTAAGTTCTTTTGTCTTACCAATGAGGCTTCATTTGCTCTCTCTACAAGACAGCCAACAAACTGCCAGTAATACATATTTTTGAATAAACCAACGTAGGACTTAAGTGGAGAAACTCTTCCTTCTCATGATGCTTAGAAACAAGGACTGGTACTAGAAATAGGGATTTTCAACTGAAATAACCCCCAAACTGCTCACGTTGTTATGAAAGGGAGAAATTTCTTGACAATTAAGACACAAGAGTGCACTCATTAGCAATGAATTAGATAGGTTACTTTGAGAAGGTGTAATTTTTTTAAAAAAAGAAGCCTTATAATGACCAACTGCTGTTATTTAGTATGATGGAATTATACAGAGAAAAAGAAAGATAATTTGGCCCACATAATTCTTTTTGTTGACACCATTTAATTGTATTTTTCACTATAACTGTATGAATATCTCAGAAGCAGTAATGTTCTTGGCTTTGAGACACAGTCAGCTCTGTCACTGCATTTAATAACAAAAAAAGGAAAGGAGAAAACATACCAAGTAATTAAATCGCACCATCACTCTCAGCTGGAGTAACTGAATATTTCAATCAATCACAGGAAACATACAGGATATACCTCAGATGTTTAGTTTAGTTGTGGGGGAGATGTGAGGGGGAATTTGAATTTCACTAAAGTGTATGGCTTTTACAATTTAGTGATTTAAATTAATACCCATTCAA
The DNA here is from genome assembly GCA_033558235.1 of Neomorphus geoffroyi. Lineage (NCBI taxonomy): Eukaryota > Metazoa > Chordata > Aves > Cuculiformes > Neomorphidae > Neomorphus > Neomorphus geoffroyi. The sequence goes on from JAUMJM010000002.1 coordinate 26,100,644, forward strand.
ATGATTAATTCAGCTTAAAAAAGAGATGCATATTATAAGACAAAGCCTGATATCTATCATAATATTTTACATACTGAAGTCCATATAGTACTAAAATCAGGCATAAATTAACATTTTAAATGCACTGTGACCATAAGCAGTTCCAGTATAGCACTAGTTCTGTTTATGTATTTGGAAGTATTCACATGAATAATGAGTTATGAAAAGAAGACTGACGAGTATAAACTATACTACATTATAGTGATATGTTAGACTGACAGTGTCATAGACATATTTTAGTGACATCTCAGTAGTATATAATGAAGATACTTCAATCACCTTCCCCTCAAGATGAATTTCCATGTGTCATATTGTTATCTGCATGTTAATAGATAAAATTAAACAGTTATTATTAATGAATGGAAGAACATTGTTCTGAATAGTACTGACTATGAACACCTTGGCTTTCAATGAAAAAAAAATTATAGCAAATTATGGTAAAGCCTCAGCAGTCCTATTATTTTTAAGCAGAGTTGGAGATAGAAAATCTAGCAGGAACAGACCTTAAGTAGGCCTTCAGATAGCAATAGCCAAAGTGGAAAAAAAATTTCAAAGGATATTAAGTTTCTTTAACTGCCATTCTTTGAAAGAGCCAATAACCAATAAATAGGCTCCAGTACGGTCTGAAAATTCTTTCTCAAAAATAACAGTTCACCAGCAGCTAATGAAAAATTTGGCTAGCAAAAATAATACATGAAGGTGGTGGTGGAAAAGCAGCAAGTGAGGGAATATCAGAAAATGAAAGATGATTGCACTTCTACAGAAAGAAAGAACTATTCCTAGCAGGACAACCAGTGTGAAAAAAAGAAAAAAAATGAGAATCTTCTGAAAATGAGAGAAGATAACAAAGGAATAGCAAGACAGGGCTCTGAAAAAGCTGTTCCCGTTCCAAGTTACAAAATAATGGAAAATGAGCCAGATTCTAGTTTGAATGTGTTTGACATCAGTGAATTTATCTGGGTTTATGTAGATGTAAATGAGATGAACATTTGGTCCGTGATAAAAAGAAATGTTGTTTTCCCTCTTCTGAGGTAGAAATAATAGCATTCCAGACAAGACAGTAAATATGTGCACTAACAAGGCAACACACAACTTAACAATTCAACATATTTGGGAAGTTTTCTAAAATATGTGTTCCAATGTTAGTTAACCTTCTTTTCATAATTAGCACTATATATCACTCCGAACAGCTTTTCAGTCTATGCTGAACACTGTCTTTTTTCTGTCGTGGACTGTCCATACATGCTAATAACCAAGTAAAAACCATAGAGCTATTCATAGAGCATGATTATTCTCTCACACTTCTATTATTCTTTAATTGAGAATATAAGTCCTTAAAATGAGCTCTCAGGAAGATGGGATATCCTTTTATTTCCTTTATTTTCTTTCCTTAGATGAAGAGTTCAGGTGACAAAATTTGGAAACAGAACTGTCTGTCCAAATTCAGAGTCTTAGGAGCATCTTCCCTAGCAGAAGATAATTTGGATGATAAAAGATTTAAAAAAGCAGAAATATGCATTCCAGTTAAGAAATTTTAAAGACAAATAATAGAACTTGGCTCAATTTTTAGTTCAAACAATGAGTATCAATGATCAGTCTTTTTCAGAATTATTTAAACCCTCTCTTGATGCTGCAGAAACTGTCAAGCAAAGCTAAATACTAGAAGTATGCCAGTTTTGACATTTTTAAAGGTGACTAGGTAGACCTTTACAGTACAGATAGCTCTGTTGCAGACTCTCACCTCTGTTGCTGCAGAGTGCAGTGTCAGTTCTGGCAGCAGTTTTCATGATGGGTGAGTGATGACAACCAATGACGAGGGGCTACAGCCAGGATGGAAATTCAGCTGAGTCCTGTCACACTAGCACGTGACTCAAGTAACTCACATGTCTTAGACTTATGTACTATGACTAACAAAAAGTACATCTATGACTCAGGTTTTTGAATTATGTGCTAGATTTGAGCTTGATATTTTAAATTCTTTTTTTCCCCAGGCAAGTATCAAATATAAATGTCATTTCCAATATTAAGAAAGCTAGAACAGTAAATGAGTAAGCATAACACTTCCCATTTTTTTTTTCCTTCTCCTTTATGCTAACTTATACTACAAAGGGGTTTTCCTTTACAATTTTCTGGCTATCAATCCAGAGCAGAAAATAATAGAAGCTTTGGGCCTGACCCTACCTCAGTATAAATCAGCAGAGTCTCATTGTTTCCATTAGTGCTACACTGATTTACGGGGCTGTTGATTGGACTCTTCTTCCTGGAAGAAGAGAGGATTAGCAGAGCATTGTAGAATGTTACAGGAAGACTTTAAAGCAGAAGGACCCATCACTTTGACTTTACTTTAAGCTAAGGTTTTCTTCTATCTCTAATAATAGATAATTCTTTTATGGAGTTTACTATGTGTGTATCAGAGACACACTTATGTCTCCTACAGGGAAATTATCCTCTTAAAGACCTGATGTACCTGATCAGACAATGAAGAGAAAATGAGCAGTAATATCACAAAAAAGGTAAGAATTTAGCTAGATTTTGTTCTGAAGTTTTAGCAAATCTCTATGGAACAGAATTAGTACTGTTCTTCATAGTCATTTACTGTGATTTATAATGAGTAAAAAAGATTGATAAATAGGAAAAAAAAAAGGTACATTTTTTTTAACATAAGTCCTACTTCCTAGATGTAGGTTTACTTTTTATAGAAACTTTTTTTTTCCAAAGTGCTTTTCTGGTTATTTATTCTTTCAATCAGGTAGCAACTAAATTTGTAACTTCAATACATTTTTTTTTGCCTGCCTACTGTAGCTTGCTCCTTCCAATTGATTGCAGTAGTACTCTTCAGATTTCATCCTTTTCTTTACTATGTTGGGTTTTGTCAGGGGAGTTCATAGCATCATAATTAACATCTGAATAATGTTTCTAGGACATTTACTTATAAACAAGAAAAAAATACCTAAAGAAAGCTTTTAACTACACTGAACTTTGGATTCCAGCTATATTTATTACTGGTCTTTTTGAAACAGCTTGCAAAACAAGAGAAGATAATGGAAGTATCTGTTTTCTTCCATTTTACATAACTGAAAGGTTTCAGTGGATTGCACACCTGAAGTCAACATATCAGTCAATATCACATGATTCTGTCTTGAGTGTTCATCTTCAGGTAGAAAGATTTGAGTATTGACAGAAAAAAAAAGAGTTTCCATATTAACTATAAAAGCAGCTTTGTCATAATAGCATGGTTTGTTTATAAGCTTGAAAGCCACTGAAAATAAATATAACTTGCTGGAGTAGCTAGGAGCTGATAGCAATGAAGGAAATAAGCCATCTAACATTTCTTTGAATGTGACTTTAATCTACAATGAGGTTCAAAAATGTACTGCAAGATACTGTTATAATAAGAAAGTTTGAGGGGAAGAAACTGGCAGGGGGGGACACAGTTTTTAAAGTGTTAAAATCAAGTAGCTTCACTATTGGGAACACACAACAGACTTGGTGTCTATATAACTCAAGGTCCAAGTCAAGACTTCAATTTAAGTGGAACTGGAATGGTGGGAAATTCTGCTCAGAGTCTGGGTTGCAGTGGCCTGTTCTTAGGTCAAATCATGCTGAATGTACTTAAAGATTTGTCCTTTGGGATTCAGGGATGTTTCAGCACTTTTTGCTTACATTTCGTATTACTGTATATGAACTGCACAAAGAGCAGGCAGCCTTCTTAAAAATAAGGGAGGATAGAGGTTCTCTAATGTTTCTGATGCTAAAAGCTTACTCATAATTTTTAGGCAGAATTCTAAATACTACTGTAATGCCACAGAGAGAAAAACATCTTTTTTGTACAGTGCCCGTTGATTATTCTTGCAAATTTCAGCTGCAGAAAATTCATGTAATAAGAAAAAAAGAGTCATCAGGCTTAAAACTAAATTAAGCAGAAACCATTTGTTCCTTAATCATAGCTATTTGTTCTGTATAAAATGTCATATCTTCAGCAAGATGCTAGGGCAATTTTTCATAAAAGCAAAACATAAAATAAATTCTTGTTTAATGTTTTCTGGCTATAACCCAGCTTGTGACTGCATATATTATCTAGCTATGTCACTCTGTTTACCATACTGAAAAAGAAAAAGCAGGTGAATTAATCACACTGGATTTGAACTGTATGCAGTCTGGGCTATCTCCTTACAGCCCAGCACTCAAATATGCTTAGGTGAGATGTTTGAATCACTGCTGAATAGAAATGGAGTTGTGTGATTTTTAAGCTTCTCTCCTGTTCTCCAAAATATATATCAAGACAATTCTTCTGTACAAAACGATTTACTATGTAGTTCTGTGCATTTTGCTGAGCACAGCACCTGAGAAAACTTCCAAGCCCTGTTGATAGCAGAGCATCTACACCTTGTGCTGATGAAGAGCTTGGGGGGCTCCACCGGTTCGTTACTCACCAAGGGCATTCTCAGTGCTGTGCATACTACAAAATTGAGGACTGTGTAGAAATAACGCAGCAAATAACCACTGCAATCTGCAAGCCCATGCAACAGAGCGGGGAGTAATATTTGGGTCAGTATAGCAGTGTATCTGCTTGGATGTCTGTTTCCTTATAAGTTATCTGCTAAGATGCAAAACTCTGCTGAAATATAGTGCTTCTACTTCTGGAGCAGGCATGACATCATCTTTCTTAAAGTTTCTGCTCTCTGTTGCGTGGTGTAAAAGTGCCCATATATTTAGCCCTTATGTTTTTATGATGCAGACAATGTCATGAGTGCTCTATGCATTAGGAAATATCCTGCTTTCTACATATATGTCATTGCACATGGAAGGTAAAAATCAATATAGAAAAAGACATTAAAATTGCTGAATAGATCTTAATTTTTTCCATGAAAATGTTTACTTTTTAATGCCATGTAAATACTTACATTCAGTTTTATTCATATTAGAACATTACATTTTGCAAATGCCTTAGGAGTTAATCTATGTCTACTTTATCCCATGTGACATTACATACAGTAGATATGTAAATCAGCTGAGTTTTTCCCAGCTTCCTCATTAATAAAGATTGCATTTCCAAAAAACCCCATCCTATTCTAGACCTCAGAGTTGCAGGAAAAAAAGACCTTTGCATAAGGTAGAAATAGTCATCACTGATTACAACAATAAATATAACTAAAACAGTGAGGAGTTTCACATCTGAAGTTTCTGGTGGAAGTGCGATAGTTAAGTAACATGCCTTCTAGAGCCCATTTTCCCTGCTACTGATGTTCTTTACTGGGAGAGGGTGGCTGTGTATGACTTGCGCTTGCCTATGAAATAGTATTTGTAATAGCGTTCTGGGCACATTCCAACAGAACAAGAGAGAAAACAGGGAGATAGACAGTAAGAAAACTTGTGAGTTCAAATAAAGGCAGGGAGATCATCTGGCAAGTTGCCATGGACAGAGCAGATTTGATCTGGGGAATTTAATTTGATATATTTACAATTAGCATAAATATTTAATTACTGATTAGGGGAAAAAAACCCCAACCCCATAACGTTTATAACCTGGTCTCTTAACACGGCTCAGTTTCACCCCAAGCACTCGTCCTCCCTTTATATTATCACCACAAGCTGGAACAGGTAGTGCCTGGCACAGCGCAGACTGACCTTTTTCCTATGGATGCCACCCCTGCAAATCCTCCACCTAGCCCACAGCTACCAAAACCTTGCTGCCTATGCTTGGTACGCATCCTGAGCTCTACCTCCTGTCCTTGACAATCTGAGGATTATTGTTAGAAGGGCATCACAATTATTAGTTTATTAATTCCCTCTCTCCCCCCAGGTTTAGCCACGCATTTTTATGCTTTCATTGGGCCGGATCTTTACTTATAAAATGGAGTTTTATAGTCTGGTCTTAGTAAATAGAGGCTATATGACATTTAAAAGAAGAAGAAGGCTTTGTGATTTGTAGGATTATATTGTTTCTCCCCCCCGTCTCTCTTTTTTCCTGTCTATCTCTCTCTTTCAATTGATTTTCAGGCAACAATATCCGAACATGATGTGAGGCTAACAGTTTTTCCATCTTGTACCTTACAGCAGTTTCTAGCTGGCTTAGAAAACAGGTAGCTTCACCCTAGCTTACACTAGCATTTATTCTGACGGTATTGCATTAATGATGCTGTAGTGCAGTCTATTTGCCTATATGTGGAAAAATGTCTTGCTTGGTATCCATGCTACTTATACTACATTTAAAGAACCACCACTGCTAACAGAGTGGATTTGCAATACTGCATTTAGTTCAGCTGCCATGTTTAAATTGTTGACTGTCAGTGAGTGTTTTCCCTGAAAATGACCCAAGCTCTAATCAGAGTTACACACTTTTATAACAAGAGTCTTAAGCTCAATATTTTAGCTACAATCTAATGTAACTCACTTTTCTGTACTTGTGTAGAAATTGTATATGTATGTGTATATATGCATTTTTTCTGTGTTTGTATATCTGTATTTGTACAGAATTGGAACTATAATGTGAGGATCAGTATATTCCATGTTGCATTTGATATATGGTGAAGTATTAAATTATCTTTGTGTTTTCCAGAAATTAATATCTCTTAGAATATTTGAACCTGTAATAAGACATCCAGAGCAACAAATGGGTATGAAAGTGACAAAGCTAATTGTATGTATTTATTTTTTAATTTAGTCCTTTCAGTAACAGCTAGTTGATTAAAAATTTTGCTAATAGAATTTAAATTTAAATTTGGTAAACGTAATTCCTATATCTAATGTTTCTATGTAAATACCAATCACTAATCCTTAAACAGCTTTAGCTTAATCAAATTGCTTTTAGATTGATTCGTTTCATCTCAAGCGTGTTCTTTCGTTTTTATTCTAAATCATGTTATTGAATCCAAGTGTCTGAATCCAAACATTTGTCATAATTTGATTTAAATGTTGTAAACTGTAAATTAATCCAATAATTTATATCAACTAACTGAACTGAATGTTGCATTCAAGACTGAAACAGTAGAAGGCAGATATTTAAATATAAAATAGTTTGAAATGGATTTGAATCTTAGTATCACACATCTAACCTGTGAATGAGAAATCTGAAATGCATTGTTGTAGTAATTCTTAGAAGACTGATATTTTCCAGTCTTTGCTTTGGCAGACACTCTGGTTTGTAAGATTATGTTCTGTGTTGCTTAATGACTGCCAAAGTTGGGATATTTGGGTTGAAGTTTTCTGTGCTGAGTGTCTGTCACATGATGATTTTTGGGCAAATTTTACCTAATTATTCAGATAGTTCTGAGAATGGAATAATGAAAAAATATATTACTTTTACTACGGTGAGAACACCTTATACAAGCTTTCACTAAAACACCCTCTTGTTCTTTTCTTTGAAGGACAGACTGAAAATTTGACAATCCATTAGCGTTCTGAATTTTATTGCTCCCGTGCAAACATCGAATCTTCAATAAATCTTACATTCCTGTTAAATTTTGATGAAATGGAAAACATAATCCATGTACACTGAGCACCATCCAGTCTTATACGGCTTTTATACACAACTGTCCTAAACAGGCATTATAACCATGAAGTTACTGAGAATGCAGCAGTGCAAGGCAGAAGGAGCTGGGCAGAATTTCCCAAGTAAGTTGCTATTTAGATTTGCTGTGACAAAGAAACTGGAAAGAAAACTCAGCTGACTTTTCTCAGTGATGACATATGAGGCTTGAATAGCTAGAAAGTCAGTTTGACTTTATCACAGAAAGCACCAGAGAGACAGTACTGTGGTGTTAGGATGGAAGTGATAGCAGACTGGCACAGAAGTTCAGTTTGATAAGGACTGGAACTGGCGTAGCAGTATCAGAAGCAAAGCTCGTGGGGAATTTGAATAGCAACTGTTGGTGAAGTGCGTGAGATTTAACAAGAAGTCAGAAAGAGAAGGCTTCCTCAGCTGGACGGTCAAGTACTAGAAGGTGTCCAACACTACTTCATGGCAACTAAATGTCCAAGTTTTGTTCCTGAGGGGTAGCGCCAAGAATACCACCAGCATAGACTGAAGCCAGGATCCCGGCCTGGGTCCTTAGCCAGAAGGTCACATATTGATATTTCTGCACTAGAGTATCAGGAGCTAGAGACCTGCTAGAAAGCTGGGAATTATTTTATAGTAGGATTTTTAGGAGCTGTAATTAATTCTACATGTCATAAAACATGTTCACAGACTTCAGCTTCTTTAAACCTTAATTAATATTTTTTATGCTACAGTTAATTTTTCAAAGCTGTCTACACTCTGCCTAATATAAGTAATTTTAGAAATTTGAATTTGCATATTAATCCTTTCTGAGTTTCCTATTAGCATCAACACCTTTTGTCAAACTCACTAATATGACATGTGAATGGACCTTTTCCTTTTACCTCAAAATGGAAGTAGCCTCACTTTAGGAATTTCTATGAATGTATTCAGGTTTTTTGTGATACATTGATAGAGGAATGCATGAGTTAGAATGAAGGCATATGAAAGGCAGAGAGTTTGCTTGGACGTGCATCTTTAGCATGGGCTTTGCTCAAGTTTTCTGATATAAACTTTCACAGAGGACTTATGAGACCCCCAAACTCATGCAATGATGTCACAGTTCAGAAAAGATCAGCATAGATCCACATATGCAAACATACCTCCAGAGAAACTTATCCATTTGACGATTGGAAAATAACAATCATAGGCCTAGAACAGCCATCCTGGATGTGCTTTATCACTGCTTATTCTGTACCTCTTTCAAGAATTGGTCTTTTGAAATAATTAAATTTCAAACTATTTTTGTGCCTTCAAAGACCTGTCTCATCTAAAAATCATGATTCACAGTTTGTTAGGATATCAAGGTAGTCCTTTGACTGTGGAGAACCCATGCAGTGCTATCAGTTTTACCAGTTTTACCCTGACAGACCATAGACAGCATCGATCACTCAGCCTTAATGATCACCAGGTAAGGTAAAGACAGGTTAAGTTGGGTTAGGTAAGGTAAGGTGTGCATACTTTGGGGTATCACTTGTTAAGGATATAATAACAAGTTCCTGGAGGCACAAGGAACACTGTGGTTTGAGCAAACAGTGGAAATCTGATTTTAAGACATCTAGGACCATTGCACTCACTTCTGCTTCAGATTATGTTTTTTCAGCTCTTGTACTGGATACATCTTGTATCTGGTGGTTATGGGACTTGGGCCCAATGCTGAAACTGATATTTTGCAGCAAGGTTGTCTTTTCAAACAGATATCAAGATTAGATTAACTGTGTTCAGATAGTGACCTCATAGTTAGGAGAGCAAACTAGAAGCTTTGTGAACATAGAGAAAGTGGAAAAGTTAAATAGGAATTTAGGCTGAAGTTGTTATTTTGGTGAGATGAGTACATTTTGTGGTGGGGAAATAATTATTTGTTTTAGAAAGCTACATGAAGTCTGTGGAGGAACTATAGCTGTCCATGCCCATGTTCAACTGGATAAAGTGTCTTTTAAAGCTGTTGGTGGGGTTTTGGAAAACAAGTGAAGTGCCTAACAACATCACTTTTGCCATCATAACACAGAAAGTGTATCTTTACGCACAGAAAATGTGTTGTAGTGCTGAATCTCACTGAGGTCAAGGGAGGATTAGGTAAATTGAAGATACATTGGCAACGAGCCTGACACAGCCTTGGGATGCTCATGCAAACAGAGGCTATATGTGTTCTGCTCTTGCAAATAATTTTTCAACCACTGTAATGCAGAAAGAAGCCTATAAAAATCCATCTTTCCCTGAGCTACTTTACTGGAGAGATAGTAAATACCACATACTATGTGAGTTGGGAACAGAGACCAGAATGTATTTACTGGGAGGTGGCATTTGCAATGATTGTAGGGTTTTTTTTATTTCTAAACTCTATTCATAGAAGAAACGAGTTAATAATTTCACGTTAAACAGGCATGTGAGTAACCAGAAAAAGTTATTTTTGCAAAACATTTTAAGACCTATTTGAGTAAAGTGGATCAGTGTCTAGATAACCTTCCTATAAATGCAGACTTCTTTCCATGTTTTAAAATGAGACTCAGAGCACTGGTGGGGGGGGAACATTTTCCAACCTTTGAAAACATCAAAGACATTACTTTCTGTCTGATCTTTGAATATTAAAGTCCCAGTGAAAACTGTGAATGAAAGAAAATAAGTGGGCAAACATTAGCACTAGCAATTGAAAAGCTAGATTTGAACCATGAAATGGAACGACAGGTACAGATGGTTATTGATAAGCTCATGTAAGAGAATCAAGATCATAAGACCTTAAAAAGACCTCAAAGGAAGTAAAGCAGGCCAGGAAAAAAAGAATGACAGCACTTTATTTTGTCCCCTTAGAAGTCCGTGGATTTAAAAGACGCACTGAACAATTTATAACAGCTAAAGGCCACTGTACCAAGAAGCTTGCTACTGAATCCTGACTGCTGGATTTACTGGTGTTTCTCTTCCATAAAATAGAGTTTACTACTGCCTCCATGCTTCATAAGAAAGAAGGAGCTAAAACAGCTTCTTATCGTATTAAACTTCAGTTGTGATTACATGGAAATCAATAAAATCCATATTATTTTGAATTGAAAACCCTCTGTCATTTTTCTTAAAAGGGTCTGAAAGCAGAGTGGCTTGTCTGCATAACGTCACATTAAATATTCTGAAAATTGATAGATATCTTTTGATTAGATCAAGGAGAATTATTTGCAGCAAACATATCTGTTCATAGATAGAGACCTTTTTAGTGTTCATGAATTGTATGCAAATGAATACTTCTTGAGAGTATTTTCATCCCTTGGAATTACTCAACAGCTATTTTATGTGAAAATATTTAAAACTATATGAGTGATAAATTGTTTGCTGAGTATTGCTTTAACTATTTTACATTTATAATTTAAATCCACACTGTTTAGACCAGATACATGCATCAGTGTTAAAATTCTGTCTAATAATTTTATAAGAGTAGACCTCAGAATCAGATTCGTGTGTAATTTTAAAAATAACTGTGACTTTGGGTTGCGTAATAATAAGGACTGGAGTGAGGAAGACTTTCATATTATGTTCTTTGTAGGGATGAAAGGTGCTTTGCTTTGGTGTTGGGGCTCCTCACTGCATTAGTGGCAGAATAAATTCTAGAAAAGGGCTCCCAATAATAACGTAAAAGCCCATGATACATCACCAAAATACAGTTTCCTAAAAGAGAATAACAGTGCAATATATTTCTAAATTACTAAATTTCCTGCTAGATAGAGTTTGTTGGACTGTGGATTTTGATTAGAGATAAAAGCTAAAATTATATTCATAGGTAGCCAATTAACTGTTTGTTAAATTTTTAAGGAAAAACAGTATTACTTACCAACCTTGATAAATTTGCCTCATACTTCTCAAAATGTTATCTTTGTACAGTAATGTTTATGGAAACAATCTTTCTAGTTCTTAAATACATATTCAGTTTGCATTAGTTTGGTTATCCATCTGAAATTACTTCCATATGCCACTGATAGCTGAATGTCTTGACTGTTCTGCCCAACATTTCTGTTTCTGGAAACAGCTGTAGAACAGGTCCAAAAAGGACTCAGATGCCTAGGAGCCCAGTGTTGCAGAGCCTAATTCTTGCCTGTCTGGTCAAACTCTGTAGATAAGTTGTCCAAATATTGATGAAACCTGGGTTTGAACTTCGTGAGTCTCCTGAGCTGTGGTTGGTGTCCCCTTGGGTCTTAGACCAGTCTCAGCCAGTTGGTGGTGCAGAAGTTGTTGGGGTTAAGTAAGAGCTGAAGAAAAGATGGACAAAAGGAGAAAGTCATCCCTTCCACCTCCTCCTGCTCCCCCTCATGCCTGCATGTGGTCCTCTCCTCATATGTATGCCAAACGGTTTGTAGGCAGCTTCTAAACTTTCAAAATTCATCTCTCCTTGACCCTGAAGGCACTAATATGGCTGTCTTGGGGCCCATTGTTCCCATTTCCCAGGCTGAGGCATATTTTCCTGCCCTGAGCTATGCTGTCAGTGCCCTGTGCACAGCCCTGCCTTCTGGAAGATCCACCACCCAACCTGGCTTTGTGCTTCCAACTCAGGCCCCAAGGAGTAGCATCCCATGTGTAAGGATATGATCAACGTCCCTGGACCACCCAAGGTTCCTGGCCAAGCTTCCCTTGTGGAGCTGTCCTACTGACCATCCACCCTGATCTGACTACCAAAAAGAGGTGATTAATTTTGCCTTGCTGAGTTCAGGCTCCTGTGGCCCTCGAGGGCTTCCAAGTCCTGAATCAGAATAAAAAAAAATTTGTTAGTAAAGTTAGGGCTGGAACCCTTGCTCTGGCTTGAGCTTCACACGTAACATGAACCTGCCCGATGGTGAGGGTGTAAATGGGCCAGTATGTCTACAAGCAGGAGCTGCTTTGTGTAGCTTAGGGAGACAACTGAAAACAAGGGTGTATACCCGCAGCTCTGGGAATCTCCTAGATCCAGCTGACTGTTTGAACAGCTAATCAACACTAACAAAGCTGTGAAAAGCTGTAGCATCCCCAAGGGTCACTTATGCCCCAGCAGTAGTGGCCTCATGGAGGCATATAATGAAGACTGTTATACTTCTGGAATAAAACTGGATTTCAAGGAAGAATTCAATACTTTGCCCCACCAAGAATGGACATGTACAAAGGCACTAGCTGGTCCCCTTAGTTTTAAACTCAAAAAATAAAGCATGTGTGGAATTAATGAGTTGTCATTAGAGTTTTTCATGGTTATAATTTTGTATTCTCTCAATCTATCTCACTCTAAGCACTCCCAAAACTTGATGAGTCTGTTTCTTGGTAAACAAAGTGTTTTTTATAACAAAAATAGTTGGTATGAAACTCTGATCACTTGGCATAACACATTTAGTGACTATTGCTTTCCAACTGGTATGTTGAGCCAGGTAGTGGGATGAATCAATCTGTCTCAAGAAGCAACTGACTTGCATTTTTTAAAAATTTTATTTTTAATATTTAGCTGTATTTAAGGAGAAGTTCTCTGGCAAGGTTGCATAGAGTGATTAAAGTCAGTATTAAAAACAACAACAAAAAAGTCATTCTTATCCATGACAGTTGTGTCAGTAAGAGATTTTACAAAAAGCAGTGATAGCTTCTTGGTAGTTCCTGCTATTTTTAAAGATGGAAGACATGGAGTGTATTTTGTGTCTTGCTGCAAGAGTACAGACGTGGCATGGCATGGGTGTACTGTCAGAAAATGGTAACAGTTGAGTTGTGAAGACGGGGATATTAACTCTTTGCAGATTGTATCATCTCAGGCTTCCACACTGACCATTAAAAGAGTGATCATAAAAACTGTGAAAAGAGAAGGAGCCTGCTTTTTTCCGCTTTTATGTAAAGTGTAAAGACATGTGGGTGAAACAGAGAAGAGAGCAACAGACCCTCCATCATTTGAATTCTCTTCAAGAGGAGAAAAAAAAAGTCTGGTTGTGAACAGAGGCACCAAGCTAGATATCTTGCAACAGATTAAAATACTATAGGGGAAACCATCTCTAGGAAGAAAAAATGTAAATTTTGAGTACAGAGTTAAATACACTTCATAGGCAAGATGAATGGGAAAAGAAGGAGCTAAAGGAAGATTTAGGCAGATAATTATGTAAGCTACTGTTCACTCCTCAAGTAGGTGCAGGCAAGAGCTGGATCAGAATACAAATTACTTTCTGGGACAAATTTACAGATGAGTAATAGAAGTGAAGGGTGGTATTATGAACATATTCAGAAAAGACACAATTGCTTTTTAGCAACAAGGTCCTGGTGCTGATTCGCTATGGATGCACAAACAATTAGTGAACCAGGTAGGGTCAAATGCTTTTGGCTTCCTTTCTATTTATGATTATGCCTGGGCCGTGGCAAAAAAAGATTTGCAGGGCAAATATTTTTACTGACATTTCTAAAATCCTTCCCTTAGCACATTCCAAAGTTATATAAGAGGACTGATCATAACTAAACAAGTGAAAAAAACCAACCCAAACAATGTAAGTCCAGGTATAGTCTATTAATTGCTGTATGACTCAAAGAAAATAAAAATTTACCTCCCTTAAATAACTCCATCTAAATGTCCTATATCTGTTTGTAAGCAGTTATTAATTTTTCCTTTTTTTTTTTCCAAATAATACTGCAATATAATGTTGATCTATTAATAGACTGTAAAATCTACTGGCTTGTTTCCTAAGATAAAAGTAAAATAAGAAAAGAGAGTGAATGATTGATCTAACAAGAAATAAAAATTATCCAACAAGTTTCTAGAGCTGCACTTCATTCTTCTGCACAGAATTTCTTGAGGCTGATACAAGTTTTCGCCAAGGCTCTGTTTCATAATTAGCCATGATGACCAGCCCAGGGACTCAGAACAAAATTCAGGAGCTGGAGAACAGCAGAGAACGTTGTAAAAATTCCCCACATAGGCAGTGCCTACAGTTTTGTGCAGACCTACTTTATCTTTTTTTCATCAAGGTTTTAGGACAGTATACGTATAGCAATTTGATCAGTGAAGACTTCCTGGTAGTGTTTGATATGCTGGCTCCATCTGCAGCAGAAATACCATTGTAACCGTGTAACTACAGCATGGCTTTTGACATTTGTGTGGATGAGTGTTAAGCTTTTTCACAGTGACTTCTCACTATTGCATGCAATAATCATTGCTCTTTCTTACTCCAGTATATACAGCAGTATTTTTAAACTGGCGGGCCAATAACTGTACTCTGAAACTGTGGCACAGAAGCCTGGTTCACAACAAGGCTAAGTACTCACGTCAGTATGACTGGTCAGGTCTCAGCTGCTGCTTCTGCATCTGGAGTTTTTAGCAAACACGATGTCATCTTCCCAGCATGTCTTTCCCATTACGTTGAGACAGAAGTGTCTGGACGGAGCAAAGCTCACCTACCTTTTCTTGTATGCACTACTCCACCATTTCTAGCTCATCTCCTAGAAATTATTTACAGACTGACATATTTAAACAAGAAATCTATTTTCAATTGGCGTGCCGTAGCAGTGCAAAAGACACGTGTGTTAAGCAGTGTATGGCAAAGGAAGAGAAGAATAAAATCAGATTGGTTTTCTGTGATGGGCAACTATTCCTAGTTTCAGTATTTGTTCCTCTTTCAGCAGTCCTACATAAAGGTGAAGGCATTTTTTTTTTTCCTAAGGAGATGGATGAAAAGCTGTGTACATTTTCAGCCATTTGAGAATGGGTAACTAATTGCTGCAAGAACAAAGAGAATACCTTCACAACTAGCTTCAACATTCACAAAAACATGGATTTATTTTCTGGGTCAGGAGTAGACAAATAGACAGTTGCAAATGGACTATCACAAAAATTATTATATTTTCCCATAGAATTATGTGCTACATTTTCACACAGAAAAATTTACAGAAATTGAAATACTACATATTACAATAAAACTATGAAATTACTTAGTGTCTTCTTTTATAATTTTTAGTTAAATTTAATACAAGAGTTTATAACATGAAAAAAATTCTCTCCTTTGACCAATTCTAATATTGTTTAATTTTAATAATGTTGTGTACAGGACTTATATGTCAAATAGCTTTTCTTGCTTCATATAAAAAGATCACTACAGCTTTACTTTGAAGAACTGACAGATGGATTAAACCAATACTTGCATAAACAGAACTGCATTTGTAAAATACACGTGACCCTGATTTATCAATTTCCTGTAGCATTTATATCATCCACATATTTCTTTTTACGACCACTGATTTCTTTTTACGACCATGTGACTTGACTGGTGGATGAGAGGAAGGCTGTGGATGTGGTGTACCTGGACTTCAGCAAGGCCTTTGACACTGTCTCCCATAGTAGACTACTGGATAAGCTGGCAGCCCGTGGCATGGACAGGAATGTTCTGTGCTGGGTTAGGAATTGGTTGGATGGCCGAGCACAAAGGGTGGTGGTGAATGGTGTCCCATCCAGATGGCGGCCGCTCACTAGTGGCGTCCCCCAGGGTTTGGTGCTGGGCCTGGTCCTGTTTAATATCTTTATTGATGATCTGGATGAGGGGATGGAGTCCTTCATCAGCAAGTTCACAGATGACACCAAGCTGGGAGGAAGTGTTGATCTGCTAGAAGGTAGGACTGGAGAGATGGGCTAACTCCAATAGCATGAGGTTTAACAAGTCCAAATGCCAGTTTCTACACTTTGGACACAACAACCCCATGCAGAGCTACAGGCTGGGAAGAGAGTGGCTGGAGAGCAGTCAGGCGGAAAGGGACTTGGGAGTGCTGGTGGACAGGAAACTCAACATGAGCCAGCAGTGCGCTCAAGTGGCCAAGAAGGCCAATAGTATCTTGGCCTGCATCAGGAACAGTGTGGCCAGCAGGACTAGAGAGGTCATCATCCCCTTATACTCGGCACTGGTCAGGCCGCACCTTGAGTACTGTGTCCAGTTCTGGGCCCCTCAGTTTAAGAAGGATGTTGAGATGCTGGAGTGTGTCCAGAGGAGGGCAACGAGGATGGTGAAGGGGCTGGAGCACAAGCCCTGTGAGGAGCGACTGAGGGAGCTGGGGTTGTTTAGCCTGGAGAAGCGGAGGCTCAGGGGAGACCTTATTGCTCTCTACAGCTACCTAAAGGGAGGTTGTGGTGAGGCAGGAGTTGGACTCTTCTCTCAGGCGACCGGTGACAGAACGAGAGGACACAGTCTCAAGCTTCGCCAGGGGAGATTTAGGATTGACATTAGGAAGAAATTCTTCACTGAGAGGGTAATTGTTCATTGGAATGCGCTGCCTAGGGAGGTGGTAGAGTCACCATCCCTGGAGGTGTTCAAAGAGAAATTGGATGAGGCACTTAGTGACATGGTGTAGTTGACAAGTAGGAGTAGGTGTAGGTATAGGTGTTGGGTCGTAGGTTGGACTCGATGATCTCAAAGGTCTTTTCCAACCTTATGATACTGTGATACTGTGATATAAAAACTACACATGAGTATTCCTAACCCATTACAGGAACTGTTGTGTAAAGTTCCTTTTTTAATTTGCTAATTACTGCTCTTTAAAATGCTTTTCTGTTAAGACTAATTCTGCCTCTGGGCCTAATCACCTATGTTTCTGATGTTTTCTCTGGGTAAAAAATAAGAGGAGAAACCAGCAGGGTTTATTTTAGAGCAATGCAGAAATAAGTCTGCTGTATTTTTCAGGAGAAAAATAGATCTAATAACTTACCTGATGTCTTCCAATATATTTGTGTTTCTAAATGCCTGATGTATCAAATATATTTTGTATTTATTTGTATTAGGGGCTTTAGAAAATAAAGCTACAAGGGACTTGTGTACTGGGACTATATTAGTTTTGTTAATCCATGTAATTTTAAAACTTATTTCACTCATAATTCCTATTCCATTGTTAGCAATCAATCAGTTCTTTCGCTAAGTGGAGCATTCTCGCTCATCCAGGGAGTAGAATCTTGTCTAAAATACGGTATTGATTTATTGAAATGCAATTTTCATTGTACTATGCACACAGTGGGAAGATATTATGCAGCTGTATGAATACTGGATGACAATAGCGGAGGAAGACAACATGTGAATATTGTATAAAGAAATTTATTGTGAGATGTAAGGAGAAGAAAAATAAAATCCTTTTTACAGAGAGAGAAGGCTAAACAACTCTCCCTTAGCCAATTTGTCTCTTAGTGAGCTTTCTGGGATTTGTCTGTGCATCTTGGACACATAAGAATCAAAGGGATTACAGCTAAAAGAACCACTACTGCTAAAACAAAAACTGGCTTGAACTTTAAATCTAAAATTCAAACCAGACTTTAACCAAAACACTTTCAGATAACCAAGAGAAAAACATTTTTTCATTATTCTTTATCCTGGATGTTCTGATTTTAGTTCAAGTCAGAAGCAAAAATATTATTATAGTTCAATTTATCTGTTTTTTTTCTGAACTGAACCAGCAAGTTTCTCGGTGAAGACCAAATGTCAATCTTTTAACATAATTTGCTACACAAAGCTGTTGGACAAAATGCCTTGTAGAAAGGTAACTCTATTTGGGCCTTGGATGGATAGGAATGCAGGACAAGGACAGTAATTCTTCCTGCAGAAACCCAGAAAAATAAGTTTTCTTACCCAATGGCAAGAATTGTGCCTTAAAGATGTTGCAATGCAAATATGGCCTTATTCAGTTCTTTCCAATTAGAGCTCCATAAGAAGAACTAAACAACTTCTTGAGTAACAATCTTTCTCACTCTATTGATCAATATTCTTCAATCTGTGAATTGGGTTCAGTTTTACTTTTGCTCCCTTAAGAAATTTATTCCATTACTAGAATACTGTATGTTTTTTTCCCTTCTGTAGCTAGGAAGTAAAGGAAGGTATGACCAAGAGCAGAAACAAAGAACCTTGCCTCTGATATGGAATAAATAATGCATATACCTGGTCTAGCTGTTATTGTTCCCAGACAAAAGTGTTTTGTGCTGGTTTATTTTGGTTTTTTCAGTTTTCAAAATAACCCATCAACCCTTCATTACTCATGAAGAAAGTACTTAAGATGGAGCAACACTAGTATGAAAGTAATCTGGAAGAATGATGGAGAGCTCATATAAGACATTAAGATTATATTGACTTTGAGTGAAGCCATTATTGTTTTAGCATGCCGGCTTCATAGTGTGACCACTGAGTGTGAACCTGTTGAAAGTGATGAGAGTTGGACTGGATATGGAAAGCTCAGGTCCATTCTTACAGACCTGAGCAAGGGTCAGTGAAACTAAGCACTGTGAGCAAAGAATCAGCTCAGTTTCCATAGTATCTGCCTCAACCCTTTGTAACTGGGCAAACTACTTAAAGATAGGACTTTTTTATACAGGCATGTGACTGTGACTGGATTTAACCCCAGAAAAAATGCAGCTTAGTTCACTCTGAGTTCTGTTTTGTGTGAGTAACCTTTCCTTCAGTATCTGATCTAGCTCAGGTACCTCTGTTGTGCGCTGTAGGCTGTTATTTTAGGGAGGGTCACATAAATGTTGACTAGAAAAGGATAACTGGATTCTTTATCTCACTTTAAAACTTCTTGTGTTTCAGCTTTTATAAATATACATAATCACAATGGGGAAAAAATTTATATATTGACCAGGTACTAATATTATAGTCAATGAAAAGAAATTGGAATTGTTTGAATCATTACTCATAGTTTTAAGAGCAGCCTTCCTCTTTCTTGTTCTACATAGACACAGGCTATATTTTAAATGAAAATTCAGATACAAAGCCCTAGTGTTCTCCTCATTGAATTCAAGATGGTATAATACTATTCAACATTCCCAGAATATTTGTTCTCAAAAGGATGACTCCGTTTGTCAGTTCAGAAACCACAATCTGAATGCTCCCTCTCTGTGTCTGTAAAATCATTATTTGAAACACTGGATGAGTAAATAATGGCCTAGGGGAATTGTTGACACACAGTTGACACTCTGAACCAATTAAAATTTGTTATGATCAAAATATTCGGAGAGCCAGCAGTTTCCTGTTAGGCTTTTGTACAGATTCCTCAGCATGGCCTGTGTTACCAAATTAGCCCCCACACTTGAACATAAAGAACAAAGATCGTCAGAATGCAAATATGCAAGCTAAGAATGAATTCACAGCAGCATAAATTACAGAGTTTAGGGATTCTGTCCTTTTTGTAATGATTATTTTGGCAGTAGGTAACAGCAAGAGCACTTCAGTACTGACAGCAGCAGAAGCCTGTTTGCTGAGTGTGATGGTCCCTGCTTTGTTGACTCCGGGGTCTCCCTCCCGACTCGGAGCTGAATCCATCAAACCAATTAAGCCATTGCACTACTCCATACGACCAACAAGACAACAAAATTTTGCGATGGCTTGCCGTGCTAGAAGGGGCTACACTGAAAAAAACGAATGTCTGAGTTTGTGCAGAGGACACAATGGATTTGTGCAGCAAAGCAGAAGGCAGGATTCTGTCAAGTATTACTTAGACTGGTGTAGGTTGCTGTGGAGTCAGCATGGCTGGAGGGTAGTAGAGAAGGTGGAGAAGGAAATATCTGAAACATCCAGGTAGCCATTTCATTCTTATTCTTTAATATTTGGTCTCTAGCTGAAGACAACTGCTCCAGAAAATCTCTCCCTTTTTTTCCTTTTTTTTTGGTGTGTTTTTTCCTAAATATTGCACATTAAAGTAACCTGTGCATGCCACGTGTTAAAGTAATGTGCATATTGTGCATTACAGCCTTTTCTCCCTGGAGAAAAGAAAGTTTAGCGGGACCTCATCACAGTATCTCTGTGCTTTAAGGGCTGCTACAAAGAGGATGGAGGCTCTCTCTTCATGAGTTGCCACATGGAGAAGATGAATGGCAACAAGTAGAAGTTGCACTGGGACAGGTTTCATCTCAATATAAGAAAGATTTTTTTTACAATGAGAACAGTCATTCACTGGAACAACCTCCCAAGACACATGATAGAGTCTCCATTGCTGGAATTTTTCAAGATACAATTGGGCAGGGTGCTAGATAACCTCATCTAGGCTCCCTTTCCCATGAAAGGCTGGACCAGATGGTCTTTTGATGTCCCTATCAATCTGTGCTGTTCTACAATTTCCTGATTATTTTCATTTCTTAATATT
This sequence comes from Neomorphus geoffroyi, assembly GCA_033558235.1. NCBI lineage: Eukaryota > Metazoa > Chordata > Aves > Cuculiformes > Neomorphidae > Neomorphus > Neomorphus geoffroyi. The sequence goes on from JAUMJM010000002.1 coordinate 26,121,288, forward strand.
TTTATGTAGAGAAAAAGAAAACTGAAGAAATGAAAGAGTACGTATACAGGTTTCACCAGGTATAGTGAGACTTCTATAGGCTGGGTTCAAAAAATAAAATTATCAACTGGACTATTTGCCTATGGTAGAAGAACTGTTGGAGGAGCTCAGTTTAAATGCACCTTTAATGTTCTTCTGATGCTTCCCGTGTTATCTTTTTCAGATATAGATTTGCAGCTTCTGAGATTTTTTTTTCTCAAAGACCTGGCTCCCAGTTACTTTGGATTGAAAAATGAATTCAGATTTCACTTAAAAACTCCGGTAGCTAAAGCTCTAGCCTTGTGGTTTCTCTCAAACAGAATAAAGTTTACCAGAAAAGGAAGACTATAAATAAATCCCTGGACAGCCCTTGCTTGAGGGCTGACTTCATTGACCACCTCCTACACCATAGGCGTGGTGTTACACGGCACAAAGGTTTTTCCATTGCTACAGCGTCTTATAAGTTTCTCTAACCTCAAAAGCCTTAAGACATGCCTAGTGTCTTTCTTTTAAGCACAAAGAATTTTTATCTAAAGCCCCTTTATGAATTCTAGATTTCAGAAAAGTGTAAACTGTTCCCCAAATCTTTCACGAGACTTGGGTTTTTTTTTCCTTGTTCTGTATGTTATATTAACAGTATTATCACATTTTCTTCAGGGTTACAGTTATCTTAGCTGTTTATCTATAATTCTTTTCATATTAGCTAGCAACATGAGAGTACTCCCCAATAGGCTGTGTTTCATGGAGGCTTCAAAAGTTTGGCAACCGCTGTTAAAATTATTCTGAAGTTCCAGACCTATCCTTTCATCCTAATCATTTTAGCCCCACAGGCACTTTCAGGAAAAAAAAAAAAAGTCAAATTTAAAATGCAGCACTCAGGATACCCACTGAGACTAAATGTCCTGTTTCCATAGTAAAAAGCTGTTAAAGTTTATTTATTTTTCTTTAGACGTATAGTAATGAAACTATGAAGCTACAAAGCTAATTTTACCCCCTCCTTCTACACATTTCAATAGCTTTGAGGTAAATGCCTCAATGAGTTTTAAAATGAAATTACCTTTTATTTTCAGAAAAGAATAACTTCTAGCCATGTCAGCAATCCAACATCACTCTAAAAAAAAAAAAAAAAAAGAAAATTGAATATGATTAGGAAAGACAACGTCTGAAGAACAATACTGAAGATAACAAAATCATTGTGCCATAGCAGGAAATGACATACAAGATCTGTTTTTTAAGGTGAGATTTGCACTTTTGAAGCTTAAAAATCTGAGACTGTCTAAAAGTTGGTACTTGAATGGTAGAAATAATGGCTGGTTACCATGCATTGAAGTTCCTGTTATTGAAAATTCTTGGTTTAATTTCAGAGTTACTCCAAGTTTTCCAGTGATGTCCACAAGCCTTTGGAGTGGTTTTACTTTGTCACGTGAAATTCCTTTCCATCCAAGCTATGCTCCTATTCCTTCTGTCACGAGAAAAGAACATTATGCAAATGGCAGGCACAGATGGGCTCCACATCATACAGCCACAACCTTTTCTAGATAGGTTTTGCTGTAGTCACGGGGCAGGCAAAATAAACATCTGAAGTCTTCAAGCTGACTCATCTCTTCTTCATGGTGAAGAATCACACGTGGGACTGAGGCTGGAGAAAGGAGGTGGGAGAATGGAGAACCTGAGAGCCTCCATCACGACAACCCTGCACGTGGCACTTCACCGGTGTCTGACCAAGAAGATCTGGGCCATGTCTTCTCTAAGCCTGCACATGTCAGAGACTCGTGCTGTCTTTCCTCTGAATCCAGTGCACACTGTGAACACATTCTCCTTTCTAAAATAACAGCCCTTCTGCTGCTAGTTAAAATAGCATGACACACGTCACTGCAACTGTACATAATAGTGTGCATTTCTATTCCCGTGAAAACAAAAAGTAGAAAACGGTGCAACTCTTCTTCTCTCCTGCAGAAAATTCAAATAATCCCACAGCAATATCTGTGAAGAATGGCATTAAAAGAAAGTTGCAATCGGTCAAGTTCACAAGCTGCTGCTTGCAGTCAGTTACCATGCATCAGCTGAGCCGCAGTAGCTACATTCTGATCTCAAGGGACAGAGAGGGTAATGACACTGGGACAAAAACCAGTCAAACTAAGTCACATTATCATGCTTTTTCCCTAGCGGAAGAACAAAAGACTCTTTGGCCTCTCTGACATCATCACTTTTAATTGGTAGAAGTTTCAAGCTGTACTTAAATCATTATTTTTCATTAAGATGCACTTGAAAGAGAATGCCAAGGCTTTGCTTCCTTTGTGCCCCTGCATGCATTATGATATATTGCTTAATTGTATAATTGCATATTATTTTTCAGGCTTGGGCTCTCCTCTATTTCAGTGCTTGGGACAAATCTGCAGTGTAAAATGAGGACTTCAGACAGATTAAACGTTCGTATTTCACAGCTGGGTAGCTCTGCTGGCTTAAGAAGGTGCAAAAATACACAGTGGCTGCTCTTCCTAGGAGCTGCAGGTTAATTTGCTCTCTTGGAAGAGGGCGAGGACTGTCACTTTTTTTTGGTCCATGTCACACAGTCTTAGAGGTGATGTGGTGACAAAACGCAATAAGTTGTTTTTACTTGCCAACATTCTAGAAGGAGATGGAGAAATATTGCAAGCAAACATTATAGTCTCAAAATAAATTCTTCTATTCCCACTGCAATAAAACTAATATTAAGTATTCATTTCTCAGACTCCACTTCTCAGTTTGTTACTACATTAGAGGTTTTTTATTTGTCTTATTTCCAGCATAAAGCCTATCATTAACTACCAGTACTAGTGTGTCAGTAATACTTAAGGGCGAAAATATTTGTAAACTCAGTGGGCATATTTCAGAATAAAAATGTTCCAGTTGAAGGAAAGATAATGACTGCTCTGATACAATACATAAATTATATATGTATATATTATAGGCTGCCGTTCATTATAATCTGGGGTTTTTGCTTCACTTATCAGTTTTCAGAAACACAGTTTGTCTTTACAGGTCAGTTTTCATGTAGAGATGAAAAAAGATTTCTGGGTTGTGAAATTGACTACTAGTGTACAGTAAATTACCAACCTCTTATAAATAGAAAAGCTCTTAAAAATGTATAATATTCAATTAATTAATGACAGTTGCTATGAATAGTTCTTCTTTTATTTTCAATTATTTCAATTATTTTCAATTTTATTTTCCATGAATAACATTAGTTAAAAACAGGACACTTCAGATTCTGGAACTCTTAAGTCTTTTTTGTAAGTCTCATATTTTTATCTACTTTCCATCTTTTATTCTCAGCAACACGAGAGAAAGAACAGATGGATTTAGGCCTGAGCACAATTTGAAAGAGAAATACTCTGGATTTTTCGAAGGAGATTTTTGACCATAAGCACCTATATCTTATTCTGTTTTAATTTCTTCCAGCTCTTTTAAAGTTGTAGCTTTAGCTGACAACCCTTTTGGCCAACACCAATTACATAAGTCTTATTATTGCCCTAATTGGAGTGAAAGATTACACATATGAAAGATTTCTAGAGTAGGAAAATGTAGTCATGAAGGCTATTTTATTTTTCTTATCCTACCGATGTATTGGTGATGCTTACACTTAAAACGAAAACGTCATTAAAGTCATTGATTATTCACAGAAATTTTCTTAGCTGCATTACTTTAAACAGCTTTAACTTGTTACATCTGGAGTTTTTGCATGACCCATGGTAGAAATATATGTGTGTGAGTATACATAGATTCAGAAATAGCCTTGAGCAATGTTCTTTCTGAAAGTATGAAAAATGCTTAAAACATATTTTGCTCCCATTTGGGTAGGTTGTTACTTTGATTTTGTGGTTGTCTGAGGATTTGAAAGGCACTCAAAGAGCCTACAGTATAAAATATTTAGCAGCTTAACTTTCAGATAGCTTTCTTATTTACCACCAATAAACGTGTTTGAATGATAGATGTCGCTGTCCTAATTCAATAAGGAAGGAAACAGAATATTTTTACAATTATCTCAATTTATGAATGAACTTTGAACATTCCCAGAATTGGAGTAGCACAACTACTACATAGCAAGATCAAGGAAGTTGTTTCATGGTGCTTATTTTATTTTCTTAAGCTTTTCAGACATTAGAGAATCAGAACATCGGCAAATGCACAGTAATATCTTAGTGCAAATCAATTTTCCTTAGTAAATGTCTTATCTTGGCATTAAGGTGGTATGTTGTTTTGTCATAAGGGTTAAAAATAGCCTACATATCCAGAAAATTATTTTTCAATGTCTTTATAACTAATTGCTATATTTTGAATCCAAAAAAAGGGAATGAAAATAATAATATAATAGCAAGCAGTGGGAACAAGAAATCAGCAGGGTCTAAAAAGAAAGTGAAATGGGAACTTCTAGACAGCCAACAAACTATTGCTACTGTATTTTCTTCTCAAATAAAGAGAGAAGTTCAAATATTATAAATACAAATAGAAAACTTAAGGAAGGATTTTCATCTTATATCTGACTTAAAGGCTTAAGGTAAACACTTAAAGGGAATTTAACTGTGACCAGGTGAAATATTCCATTAACACATTATTAAATGGCACAACCAATGTGATTAGAATTAACACATACTTAAATAATGTGCTCAATTAAGCTTTAAATCTTAAATACATAGTAGTTTAATTTAATAGTCACCTTCAAAAGCAGAATGCTTTATTTGAAGACAACCTGGAGAGAAACTGGAAGACACATTTCCAAATGGAATCCAGGCAAAATTATATAATGCCGGAAGCATAGTTCTACTTTCTAATTAAGGTCCCTAATTACTGAAACTGTTCTGCACAGTCATTTTCTTTTCCTTCCTATAGTGCTGGGAAGTCACACGGGGATCTGCTCGTATCCATCAGCTTACTGCATTCACATCTAAAATATAGCATGGCCTACAAAGAAAGACAATTCTTTCTGGTTTCTAATTAGCATCACGATTGGAGACATTAGATTTTTACTCTTTTCCAACCCTGCTTCTGGCTTCAGACCATATTGCTGGAATCAGCAATTGCTGCCAGAAAGCAGTGCCAAGAGGTGTAAAAACAAGAATTTGGTAGCCAGTGCAGAATAGTTGGTTGGGTTTTTTTTGTTTGTTTGGGGTTTTTTTTCCAGGAAGCTTAAGATTGTGTCTGTGCTGCAGCACTAAATAAAAAAGGATCCCTTCTGATAAAAGGGTTAACAGAAATTAAAAGAGGAACTGCTCACTCAGCAAGGTGAAGACGTGGCAGAAAGGACCTGGAAGTGGTGTGCAGACTCACCTACTTACAAGGGCTGCAGCAAGAAACAAATCTTAATTACTCTTCTGTATTTTCCTGAGAGTTTGTAGGTAAGTAACTGATTTTGGCGGTTATTGAAAGTTCTAATTTAGAAGTCTCATTTGCAGGTGAATTATTAAAGGATAGTGTCAGAAAATAATGTTTTTTCTGGTCTTGTCTGATTTGCAGTTGAGTCTTCTGGGGAAGTGTTAAAGGTAGGTGTTGAACCTGTGTTTTTAACTTTCCATCTGATTTTCTGTGGCTGTGGGTACCTATTCTATGGAGTCTGTTCTGTGTCTTTGTTGCTAAGAATTATAATTTTGACCTCTACCTCCATTGTTACCACTCCTTAAAAGACAGTCAACACAACACACAGGAGCCTACAGGCACTCCACAGGGCAGGGAACCTGTCATCACATAGGCTGTTAACAATCCCTTCAGGTACTCACACAAGTGCAGCCCTGATCATCTTCTGATCAGTCTCTGAAGATGTCCTCTTGTGAAGGATTGTCAGTTTACTCAGGCTGCACGGTTTCAGGTGTCTAAGACACACAAAGCTCACAAAGTCACAGTGTACTCAAGAGCTGAGCACCCATACCATATCCAGTCTTGTTCTGAAGCTGCAGTGCTGACTTACAGCTAGCAGTGCATGTTGTAGGGGGTTCCATCAGGCACAGCCCACCTACCAAGCCTGATATGACAAAAACAACCTCAGGGGAGGTTTAGGCTTGATATTAGGAAAAAATTGTTCACTGAAAGGGTGATTGGTCATCGGAATGCGCTGCCTGGGGAGGTGGTGGAGTCACCATCCCTGGAAGTGTTTAAAGAGAGATTGGATGAGGCACTTAGTGCCATGGTTTAGATGCTGAGTTGGTGTTGGTGTTGGGTCATAGGTTGGACTCGATGATCTCAAAGGTCTTTTCCAGCCTTCCACTGTGATACTGTGATACCTCAATGTCCTTCTTGTAGTGAGGGGCTCAAAACTGATCACAGTACTTGAGGTGCACAGCATCTCAGTTATAATCAGTGAAATGAAAATATAGGCTGTTTCCATCCCACATATTGCTCTTGAAACGGCATCTCACAAGAATTAGCACTGGCATGTTGTAATAATAGATGCAACAGGTTTTACCAGAGGATTTGATGGGTTTGAACTAATGAAACTGAATTATTCTCAGCCTGGTATTGTCAGTATTTCTCTGTAGGAAGTCCGTAATGCATCAGCCAGAGCAGCAGCAATGGCATGTTTAACTTTCATCAGGTAGCTTGAACAGTGAGGTATGTGGCTACTGCCCCACTTGCAGGATGCTGGCAATAGAAATTTGCCTTCGTGATGGAGAGGTGTGATTGGTGGTTTGTTCCACATGGGCAGCTCCTGATTCCTGTTCAGAAGCAGAGACAAACTGGTGGCTTATCTGAAGGCTCTCTCTTTACTGAATATGTTAGTGAGTGTTCAAAGATCCTTCACTTAGTATTATTGTGTGACAAGGGAGTGCTTCTTAGGTTCTCCAAAAGGAGTGGGAAGAAGAATGAGGAAATAATTCAACCAAAAAGAGGTGGTAGCTGAATGTGTTAACTAACATGTTCAAAAAAATGGAGATCTGATCAAATTCTTTGTAATATTTAATAATGAGAGATGATCTCATGCTTACGTCAAATTAAACTGTTTTCAGAATTGAGGATTTTTAACACATCATCATGCATACTTCTGTTTTCTTACTTCTAGAATAGTTTGAATCAGTTTTATAAAAGTATTGGTATATTATCTCTCTCCCTATAGTGTTTGAAAAGCAATACAAAGTTGACAGTAGCAGAGCAGATGGGCAAATCAAGAAAGCAGACGGCTCACACTAATGAGGATCAGGTTTACCCTGGGTGGGAAGATTATTAGAGAAATACAAACTATCATACATTAACATTAGTAACTGTCTGATAGTCAAAATTCAGGAGCACAGTTTGTACAGTGAGACTTCACTGCTTAGGAAGAAATCATTAGCTGTCAATAATGGGCAGCGCATTAAAAGGGGATATGATGATGGGTATATAGAAAACCAGATCCATGTCTTATAAAAAGCAACATGCAAATAGACTGAAAGGTAGGGTTTAATTTTGCAATGTTCTTTCCGAGTTGCTTATCTGAATTGTCATTTTTCTGTCCAAGAATATTTTTGACACTTTAATTAAGCTTTTAAAACTTTGTAACCTTTAATTCCCCATTCTTAATGAAGCAACAGGAGGGAAATAGCTCACTAGATTTCACCATTGAGGCACAACTAGAAATATTCCATTTTCAAGAGAGTTTTCTTTGGTATTTGGAAACTAAAATATAAGGAAACAGAAGGTAAGTGGGAATGTCCAAAGGTCATTTTGTTTTTTTCAAGCAGTGATTCCATGTACAAACTATCACACTATCTCCTGTACCCTTCAAAACCAACAAAATACCAGTTTTATATGCTAGCACTCTCTGAGTTTGCACACTCATTGGACATGGTTACGTGCAAATGGCTAGTGAATAATTTTTCCTTCTTTTTTATGAAAAAAAAAAAGATATTCAGCTGTCATAGTGACTGAAGATGATATAATTGTATGTTAATACCTCGGTTGTACCTTCAGCCACTCACTAGTGAATGCTTTTTAGGTAAAAATAATAAGAGGATTTAGGAATGCTTGAAAAAAATAGCCATTTTAACTCAGTTTTGAAGCCCTAACTAATGGGACAAGTTCTCAGAGAATAAACCTGAAGTTGCTGTAGTATTCTGTGTGGAGGTAGGATAGGCCATAAACCTTGGTTTGAACTCTGTTTGGGGCTACAGTATCCCAGCTGGTCCCAGCTTGCTTGGAGATGTCCCCTGCCTGCATAGCCTGACGTTGAGACACAATCAAGAATCTGCTCCCTGGGAATATAATTAGACTGAATTGCAGTTACGCGATGTGCAGATTAATCTTTCATGATGGTTGCTGAAGCACAGGACAAAGTGCTTGCTTCATTGATTTGACACAGGACATACTATTCTCATCACTGTATGACATGTTCTGTAATATAAAGGATAGATGATTGCTCCCGGCAGGAGAGATCTTCATGAAGTGCCTTCCTTCTAGCCCCCTACCTCATCTCTGCTTTTGAACAGAGTCTTCTCAATGGCAACTGCATCACAACAGCTCCTGCAAACTCATGATTAAAGACAGAAGTCCCTCTTTCTGCTGTATAAGTAGATCCTGTCTTCCATCTGTACACAATCATTCAGTATATGAGGAAAAGCTTCTCAAGATCAAGTTGAATTTGGGAAACTGCTCTCTGAATGCTATTTTTGTGAATTCTGTTTCTTTAAATTTGCTGTTTCCCAATAGTCCTTTGCAACTATACTTGAAAACATGTTTCTTTGTACCATACCGAGTCATTTATACCAGTATAAAACTGTTGATTTTGACAGCATTGGTAAATAATGGGCAATGAGAGAGAAAGCTTAGCAAAAAAGTTATTTTCTCTTAGTTAACTGATAAATATCAGCATGAATTTCTGCCTTTTGAAAAAGGTGTGTGTTGAGAGTGGTAGGGAAAAAAATAGGTTTGTGTTGGGTTTTATTTTGTTTGGGTTTTTTTAGTTGTATCTAGACTAAATAAACCTCACCCCAAACAAAACAAAATTCCCAAATAACCTTCCCTGTGGACTGTAGGGAAGCCAAAAAATTTTTGAGAGTCCTTGTCATATTGCCTTATTCCAAGACTAAATGAGTAGGAAAGTAGTTATGGTACTGACTGTAAATTTGATTTCACAAGCATGACTGAACTGGAATATATATTTGTGTGTAAAGTGTTTCTAGGGAAGCTTGGTCTCTGCAACATTACTCACTTGTTACCCTTGAGTCTTTACTATATAAAAAAAAATAAATAAAATGATTGGATATTTTTCTGTTGAACGATGTTTATAATGGGTTTTGTAACTGTTATGTTGAGATTTCCTATTGTACATGACTGATTTGAGATTTAATATTTCCAATGGTAGAGCCAACAGGGAAGTAAAAAATGGCTTTACGCATAAAAAGATTGTTTTTTGCTTCCAAGTGCTAAGTATCTCTGTAATTGTATCAAATCGACATACTGCTGCAGCTGCACTAAGAGAGTGTAATGAAGCACAACTGATTATTCTATAGTTTTTGTAATATTAACATTATTATTCAAATGCAAATACTTGCGTATCTTGTAGGGTATGTAGTAATGACACTAATTTATTTGATCTTCTAAGTGCTGTGTCTTTTAATTCAGCATTTGATATTAGATCGTATTTTCAGACACCAGAGAGAAAAGTGCCTGCTTTAGAGTAATAGATTTTAAGGTCAGGAAGGGATCATAGACTATTAACCAGCAGCTCCTGCATTCAAGCACAAAGGCTCAAGGAGAAAGACTATTTTCAGTACCTACTTCTCACAGATCCACTCTAATAGAGAACCAAATAACTTTCTATCAGTTTTCATGTGAATTGCCTATGCATTCACTTTTTCTAGTTTTCTGCTTGCTTGTATGTGTCCTTTTACTGAGATAGAGTTCTGTAGCTGAACTTCAGCTGTGAGGTTGGTCTCTCATCTTTTTACTTTCTTACCTATTAGCTGTACTCGTACCTGTGTCTGGAAAAGAAGGGAGACTTTAGGGTGAAGGTCTGTCAGTATTTGCGAACTTTTGACACAATAGAAATCTAGCTATCTAAACAGTCAAATGTGTAAAACTCCTACCTGAATACTAAGACCAGAGAAATGTGCCCATTCTGAGCAGTTTTCCCACAGTGGCTGAAACACCACTTTGGTAAATCGGAGCAAAATTTGCAGTAAGTGGCAAGCACGTTTTTCTGCGGTGTAGGCTTTAGAATAGTAAAGATGACAGGCCAAGTAGGGAATCTTTGCCTTTATTATTATGCCTCTAAAGTACTTAGAAATATAAAAAAGTAAATTTGGCCATTAGGTGTAGATATGCTACCAAGAAACTTTATATTTTATGAGTTTTTTAAGGGTATATTGTAAGTTATGCAGAGGACTGCTATGCCGTAGTTGTGATGAGAATAAAGTTCTTACTGACAGCTTTTGCATCTAGCAAGTTTGATTTATGAAGCATACATACACGTGATGTCTGCAGTAGTATAGCATAGCTTATTAGAGAAATTAAATGTCTTGAGTGATTGACTCGGCCTCATTCTTGAAATGGCATGACACTATCCTTGTTTTGTTGTCAGCGGAAGGAGAGAGTAAAAATCAGTTTGTGTTGGACAAAAAAGAGGAATGCGTGGAAAAGGGTGAGGAGCGGTGACCACTTAAAGCTGTCCCTGTCCATCTTTCCTTTCCTTCCTAGCCATTGCATTGCACATAATGCTCAGTCATCAAACAGATGTTCTTCAAAACTAAGGAGTAAGAAAGGAGAAATCCATGGTGGTTTTGAATATATTTCTGGTCCCAGAAAGTCCAAGGGTACCTGGGCTTTGGTTTTATCATGGTTAATCTTAGGGATTCCACAGAATTAAACTTTTAACACAGAACTGAAGTGCTCATATGGCATGTCATCCAGGTAACAAACATCTGCCTTTAACTACTTCTAGCTGGGCTTACACCTTTCTGACTACTGGCCTGTTTCAGTAGGTTGGAAGCATGATGCAGTCATCTTGGGGGTTTTTTGTGTGTGTGTGTTGGGGTTTTTTTAACCTTTAAAGGCTGTGTCCATGAGCATATATCTGAAATCAACAGCTTAAATGGAAAACAAATACAAGCGTAGTAAGGAAGATCTAAGACTATTATAGCAGGGAGTGGATAATCAAATGTAACTTACCTAGGAAAGCCAGAATCTTTTGCAGAATCTCTTGTATATTTTTGTGACAGCTCCTCTAATGCTGATGCATCTGGGGATCTGACTCCAAAGAAGCAAGTGCAGGAAAAGTTGGTTTAGAGAACAAAGCAATAAAGGTGTTGATAATTGAACAGAAGATGTAATAAACTCTTAGAATAACTGTAGTAGAGTACCAAACTTGTGATTTTGTGTGCTAAAAACCTAACAATGGTGAAGATACTTTTTACAGAGAGCAAGCACCAATTTACAAAAGATCATACAGCTTTACTGTATTTATCATTATAAGAAGTAAAGTACAACTATAATCACTTTAATCATAAGCAATAAGTGACAGCATAAACCAATTTATTAGTGAATCTTCATCTAATTAACTTGTATCACCCTTCTTCCATATATTATGTTATATATAGTTTCTGTTTCTAGTATCAGCTGCAGCAGCTGAGTCTTCTCTATCAATAGCATTAACAGGCAAATAGATGGTATGTGCTAAAGTGAGGCAATATTCTTCTGGCTTTTTCTTGAATGTACATATTTTGACATTCTTTTAAATTTGTGTAATGCGTCTACTGGGAGTAAAATCTAAAATGCACTTCTTTTTCAAGTCATCACTTATATGTACACAGTTCTATAGTTCTGCTCTATTAGCTTATGCAGTGGTTGTAAATATCTTGAGTTTGTCTTCTAAAAACAATGCCTTCCAGAAATATATTAATTTTTTTTCAATTTCAGTTCCACCTGTGTGATCTTTTGGTGTGGATAAAGTAATCTTAAATACATTTAAGAATTACTTCACCTTACAACATTCAGAAAATTGGGGTTTTTAAGCATGCTACTTCAAGTTACACAGAACACACCTATCTTCTTCTATATCAGTCTCTACATCACCTGTCCGCTTTCTTAAATGTATTCCCCTTCCTTTTGTCATTACCCTGTATCATCTCAGAGTATTTGCATTCTGATATCAAATAGAATACAGTGACATAGAAACTACATTGAAAGCATATTAGGTTTTTGTTTTGCTTCTGTGCTCCTCTCAGCTTCTTTGAACAAAATGTTTCCCTATAATTTATTTCACAACAGTTTTCAGAAAAAAAATATCTCTGTTTTCTAGATAGGAGGCCTAATTTTATACTCAGCTACATTCTAAGAGCCTTCTTTATTTTAGTGAATGTTCTGTGGGTGTATGGAAAAAGGTGTTAATCCTTCTTATTTTAAAATTAAGAAGTCATATTGTCTGCTGGCAAAGCAAGCAAACAGAGGTTTGTCATTTTAGGAGCAGTCTTGCATATGCAGTAGATTCACTCTTTGTTTTGCATTAATCATTTAACTTTTACATACATTAGTGAAAATGTTAAACCACATTTAAAAGACATGGCTTAGCCAAATTCAGCTATTCTTTGTGAGGAGGCAAGAAAAAGGACCAAGAAAACCCACACTGTAATCTTGTAAGTAATTATACTTTTTACCAAAGCTGAGGTGAATTTCATTGACAGAATTCCTGTATTTGATAGTTTATTTTAAAAAATCAAACCTTACATACCTCATTTCTGAATCCAAGGTCTGTGTAAACTTCTTTAAATTGTGTTTAGTTTGTTTGTTCTGCATTCAGCTGTGAGTGGTCCTGTCACTCTTGTCATTGGAAAATTTTTTAGCCCAATCTAGGCTTGAGATTTTGGGTTCTTTAAAACCAAATGCAAGGACCATAAAATAAAAGGCATATGTCAGCAGGGGAAAACATGAAGTTAAAAAAACCAGGATGTAGGACTTCTTAGAGCTGTAGAGTGTACAGTCCCCTTTTCTCCTGTTTTGTTTTGTTTGGTTATTGCTGTTTTTTTGAAGAATATTTACAGCTTCTTCCCCAAAGAAGTAAGTTTTGATGCAATTTCAAACACATAATCCTTGGAGAAAATACTTACCTATCCAAGAATTTGTTAAACTACTTTCTGTAAATAAAAAATATCTAATACGTGTTATTTTACAGTTGATTCAATCTTATGCAGTGTATGAGATTTCCATCCATTATATTGTATACTTGTATACATCCCTTATGTTGTATACTATAGACTTTTCTAGTATAATTGATGAAATGGAAAAAAGACCATTCCAGAAACCAATTCAGAAAGCTGCTCCAGCCCATATGATTTTCTGTGCTTGAACAATGAACCAGATTGGTTTAGCAAATTATTATCACATTGACTGTAAATCAGCCTCCTGGTACTTAATTCATGACCCTATTTGCTTGATCCTATGAACTTTCTTCACTGCTTAAAGCTACTCGTGCTTTCAAATGAAATACCAACCTTGGATCTTGTTTGAGGCTCATTTCTATACCGTGCTGCTCCAAGATTCATCTCTGTTTCTGTTGACACCCAATGTTGTGGAAACTATCCTGGGATTTTCAGGATGAGCCTTTAATGAGCAAGGGAGCACTAGCACTGTCAATAGAGTCGCACAATAGTCCTCATGGGAATGCAGAAGGACTTTTCATCCAGCTATTTCTAACAACATTTAGTATTATACAATGTGAGTGGAAGACTTTTGGCACACAATTTCTGAGCTCTCACCAGATGTTAATATAAGGAGATAAGTAATAGCTCCTATCTGAAAAAGTAATTTAGTATTTCTCCCTAGAGTAAAAAGGTGTTAACTACCTTTACCAGAAAGCCTGCAAAAGGCACTACCTAATAATAAGAAATTGATTTTGCAGAAATGCAAAGTCTCTTTTACAATGACTTTGAGATACTTATTGATACAGAAAGAAGCTGGCTTGGTATGCAGAAGACAAATACAATGCCAAATCATTTACTTGGTAATGAAACACTTGTTCAGAATGAGAATCAGGTTCTGTAAGGATTTGTTCTGGCTGAGTGAGGTGGATTTCGGTTTCACTTTTCTTTGGAGACTACGGAGGTATCTTGTCCAAGTTAGGCACTTCACATAAAATGTTAGGCGGTGTGAACATGGTTCTTAATGTTTCATCATTAATATAATAAACATAAAATTTCCTGGGGCTGTGCAGTATAATAAAATAGAGGTAGCTCCTGGGTTTGAGCCCAGGGATAATTGATATCTATGAATCATAACTAAATTTTATAGATAATTTTTTTGGTCAGGACAGTGCTCATTCACCATAACATCTAAGACTATGAGAAGATAAGGCAAAAGTATTCTGAAAAATGAATATGACAAAGAGCTAGATACAAATTAATTAAATTTTCTCAAAAAATCTACATTTAATTTGCCTTAATATAGAAAAAGTATTTAAATTTATTATTTCTAAATATTTAATATGCTTCTAATAACCTAATCTACAAATACATGCTGTGCAGTGCCACCTTTCTCATGCAGATGCATTCGCAGAAATATGTGCCTGTTCTTTCTATTTTGGTCCTTCATATTTTATAGCATATGCTGTTAGTTTATTTTCTTAAAGGAAAACTTTAGGGCTGTTCTAAGAACACTGTTGTGAACTTTTTATTTAAGTCAAGTATAATTATTTTTTACAACTACAGTATATTCATCATTTGCACTCACATCTCATTCACCATATCCAGTTAACTTCATGTTGTGGTGGTCTCCATAGATTCTGCTAGATGAAGAAGGATTTGTCCTCATTCTAATCTCTTCCAAAGACCATCAGAATCATAGGGGAATGCTACCAGTGACTTGAGTTAGCTTTCAATCAGTCTCTTTGACTGAAAATTGGTTTTTTTATTATGTCAGATGTTTTTTCTGATGAGTAAAATATTCTGATCTTCAATTACTGCACATAACCTGAAATTTATTAAACTTTTGGAGACTTTCTTCTTCTGTATTGGTAATATTTATTGCAAAATTATTTTTGTTTTCATTGAATGAGAGCAGTTTTAACATTGTTTAGTGTGCTATGATAGTAAATTAATCCTCTGTCTTCTACATCTTTGGTAATGTTAATTTCAAACTTGTTGGGTTTTTAAGCACTCCTTAAAGGTGAAATTTGAAAGCAAATGCTTATTGATTAGCATGAAATGTGTGCATCTTGACATTCTCTTAGGCTTCACCTGCCAAAACTCATAGGAAGCTTCTAATTTGAGCATTAAGCAGCCACCTTTATTCTATTCTAATGAGGAAAAATACAGTCATCAATGAGGCTATTGTTTTTAATATTTAAAACTATTGTTGAAGAGATTATTGTTCCAGTATTATTCCTTCTGACAGAATCCACTGCTTAGCTGGTTTAATTGCTTCCTTGTTTTCATTTCTATTGATACAAATTGCTTTAAAAGTTCAAACAAGGTGTTGGTTGCAAATCTTCTGTTAATGATGTTTAAGTCCGCATGCATTGCAGACACTGCGTTATTTAAATTTTTATGTTTGACTTTAAACTTTCAGACTTATGTTCTAAAATACTTGGGTTTGTACTAAGTGGCTTACCAAAACAATAGAGACTTATGGCAACTTCAAGGAAAAAACCCATACCTTTCAGCATACATGGGTGTGCATTACCTAAAGCTAGATGTAACTAAAACTTTCTGATCTGCTGAATAGCTCCCCAGGCAAAGAACTGTTTTACAGCCATTCAACAATATGCATGCATGATGTCCAATGAAAATTTTTATTAGCTTTATTTAAATAATATTATAACTTAATGTACCATACCTATAAGACAACTCACTGTCTTCAGAATACAACTTTGTTAGGGTATCACTGGTACTGCAAATCTGGTTTCTTTTAAAGATACTATTTTAGTATATACATTTGATATTTGGTTTAATTCTCTTTCCAAAGTAAGCCAAAAATATCATTATTATTTGGAAAGCTAAATGTGGAGCAAAGTACATCTACAAAATGCTGTATCCTCTGGTTTTGCTTACGTATTACAAAAAGAGAAATTTGATTGTCTTCACGGTAGTCTTGTAGTGATTTAGGAAAGCCCTACATAGCCCATCAGCAGGCCTGTCCAGTTTCATTGTGATTGGGTTGAGATGAAAGTATATAACCTTGAGGAATTCCATGGACTTAGTTTTGCTTTGTAACTGTTAATGTTTGTCTGCTTTGGAAATGAACTAGTACTACAATGCAGCTGCAGTTACAGCCTTAAGGAGGTTGTGTGGGCAATTTGAGCTGCAGGAGTTTGTAGCATTTTGCCAAATTACCTTAATTTAATATCTGCTGATTTAAGAATAAGAATGTTAATGTACATATGGAGACTTACCCTAATATATAGTTTATAATAGCAATTATATCAATTAATTACCATAGCTTTACATTTTTCTAAGAAATTCCTTATTTCATCCAAGAACTCCCCTCTCTGATAGACACTTCACACATTTTGCTTATAAGTGTCTATTCTAAAAGCCAGTTTGTACTCCGTTGTCTCACAAACTGTATACTTTTCTAGGTAAAAAGATGAGTCTTGGTTTAAAACTGGCTAGTAACCTGAGTTTGTAGTCTCTCATTCACACTCCTGTGATCAATATCTATCAGTGATAAATGCTGTGCGCAATTGAGAGAGTGTAAAAAATAGAAATTTTCCAAAAAACTCTTAAAATGTGATGACTCCATAGAAACAACAGCAGTGAACAGCTAGGTGGATGAGGACAGTCTTTAATTTTGGAACAGAGAAGGATGAAATATCTTTCCAAATCAGTCGTGTAAGTGGATATAGATGTCTTATTTAGTCTCAGGCTGGCTACCAGTGCCTTTCTGCAGCAACCATTGATATAATATGTTAATACAATATATGAATCTCAAGTAGGCTCATTCAGGAATGGTCTTAATTTATGTCTAAAGTCACAATTTGATCCCAAGAAAATGCATGTTTTGCAGGCAAATACCAAAGCAAGTCAAGGATTTTCATTTTCAGCTGACAAACATTTTGTGAGGTTTTTTGAATTTTATTTGTATGTTGTATATCCTAAAATAAGATTTTTTTAATGAGCATTCACACCCCCTCCTCTTTGTGTATCAGCAAAAGTGTACATGGCTGCCTATACTCAGCATTGAGCCCTAGTACCATAAAATTTGTATTCAGCCTTTGTCTCTTCAAGCTAAACTGATTTCTAGTCACTAGAATACAGTGACTTTGGCTTCCAGGCAGCAATGATTTCCAGGCAGAAATTTACAGCATTGCAATGTAGTTGGTTTACCTTCAGGGTAGAATCAATGTAGGGCAGTTTTAACTCTTATGCTTGTTATTTGTTCAATATGGGGATGCATTTGTTACAGCAGGACTCTTTAATCCTGAACATTAGCAATCTCTAGTATCTCTCCCTTTCACTAATATTGAATTTATTGGCAAACATGATAACACTGCAAGGGGCTCAGTTGTTTATGACTACCAGACATTTAAAAAAGGATAATGCCTTGAGTTCCCTTCCTTTTTTTAAGTCATTGATTCTTATTTTGTGGGATAAGTAAGTTTATTCTGTTAAACTGATACAAGTTTGAAATTCACACTTAGTAATAAAGCTTATACTCCCCTACACTCTGCAGCCCCAAGTGTTTAGTATTTCTTAGTTAAGACGTAGCAAGGGTTTTTAGTGTAATCAAAAACTTAATATGTGAAGCAAATTTTAGTTTGAGCAGAAGTAGCTCCATATTTCAGTAGCACTGACTATATCCTAAGATTGCAGTATTCAGAAGGAAACAAAGAACAGTGAGATGAATATGGCTTGCCTACTGAGGAAAAAAATGCAATTTGAACTTAATCACTTGTTTTGGATCCATCAACATGTTTAAATCATCCAAAGATATGTTTGGTAAACACTAACACAAAAATAAAGGCAATTGTTATGCCTGAGCAGGAACAGTAAATTATTTATTCAAATCTCGTAATGTAGTCATGGGAAAAAAATCCAAATACGACCTATCATTCCATATACTGTTTACAGTGCACTGAATTAATAGAGGTATTTATCTATATGATCTGATTCCACCCATCTCCCTTATTTGAGGTGCATGAAATCTCCTTAGCTTTCTTTGATAGATACATAAGGTATCCAAGTGGCTTATAAAGTAGTTGGAGTTATTTGCCAGTCAACCTGTTCCTGAACCAATATTTTGAACCTCAGCACATCTAGGCTAAAGATCTTTCCCTTCAGTTGCAAAAGGAAACTTGTTTCCAGGTGTCCCATAGCCCTTCATTCATTTGTCTGTTGTGTAAACACCATCTGTGATCACGTAAGATTTGATCCATAGTCTATAATAATTATAATGTAAATAGTAATTGGTAATGTATAGAATTTGATAGCTTGAGATTCTGACAATCTTGTTTAGAGATTAGGATTACCTTTTGGTTACATTAATATGTGTTGGACCTGTTCACAGACTGTTTTCTGAAGACTGAATTTTATGAAATCAAAGCAATGTTTTGTCTAGATAACTGATGAAGGTTACCAGCCTGTGACCAAGCACACTAGCTACAAATAACTTAACGTTTTTTCATTGACTGTTACAGGAGATTTATCTTTGGTGTCATTGTGAAAAGCTTTGGGTTCTTGGAAATCTTGGTTGTTTCTAATTAAAAAAGAACGGAATGAAAATATCATTATTCAATACGCTGTATTTTCTTTCAGTGAACAATATCCTTTAGAATTTCAGTGTTACTTAAAGTGTGTTTATGATATCTCTCATGCTATGGCTCTATTTAATCAAATACTTTCTGCACTGCCTCTTTCTACAATAAAAAACCTTCAGAACAGTCTAGTAGTTACAGCATAGAGTAAATGATGCTGTAGATGGCATGAATTCTATGGGCCATAGTCACTTCCTGTGTATATACAAACTTGATACAGAACAATGTTTTTTTTCTCTCTAAGGGCAATCAGAGATTTTAATGCTTATTTATTTTTCTGCAAATGTATACTCACCGGATCCACTCATAATACCATGGGTTTTTTCTAGAATGGGTTGAAAAAAAAATTCCTCAGAAGAGCTCCTTAAAGAATGTCCAGTAACTTAATTGTACTTCAAGGACTGATATAAAAAAATTAAGAATTTCATTTGGATCTGTTTATGAAATCTTTCACATTAAAAATTCCAGCTTGCTCCCTTCTGAAAGCAATATTTTTCAAAGGATATCTCTGTATTCTCTTAAGAAAAGAACACTTATGATTCCCTGTTGTTCGAGGTGACAAAACTCTTCATTCTCCATAGATCTCACTGTTTTCAATGCAGATCAGCCATTTTACAGATTACTGGGATGACCCCGCAAGCTATACTGCATACTGCAACAAAATTAGATGGCTCATATTTCAAGAAATGTACAAAATCTGCATGTGAATAAAAACAAAGATAAAGAGTTGCTAAGTAAATTAGAGGGGAAAAAACCCTTCTCTGTCAGGAGGAGACAAAATTAAATGCATACAAGAAAAACTGGCATTCATGCACTACAGTACCTAAGAAATTTTAATAAATGCTTCTTAAACAATAACCCATTGCATGGAATATTTCTATCTTACTAGAATATTGACAGCAATCACATTTTAGGCTACCTGGATGTAAATTACCATGTGGTGGTGACTTGCCTTTGCTTTGGCTTACCATTGCCTTTCAAGATGTTAAAAAAGAACTTTTCACTGATTCATGAGCCCCTAGTTTAGTTTTATATTTGATAAGACCAGTGGTACAGCATGAACTAGTGAAGAAAACTTCCAGGGAAAAATAAAAAACAAACCCTCTGAAACTTGAGAGGTTTTTTTATGTGATTTATTTATCTTTTCCCTTTGGCCTGTGTTAATGCTAGCTGCAATGGAATTCTGAACTAGTGGGTTTATGGCATTGCCTTTAACTCAGCTTTGTTCAGGTCAAATTGGTGCCTAAGTTTCAAGCTGGCAAATCCCATAATGATTTTATGAGAGATCATAAATGTTTATTCCTGTTATAAACTGACTGTTTAGGAAGTGTTTATTTCTCCTTATTTTTCATTAGAGCATAAATTTAAATGTCAGAAATATGACAGCAGCATCCATAAATTACAGTGGCAAAGATGATATACATGACGTTTCTATTCTGATTTTCAATGATCTTACATGCTTGGGTAAAGAGACAGCAAAGCTGTGGGGTTGCAGAATGGAACACAATGTGGGTAACGACTGGATTTCTAGTGTTAAACTTGGAATTTCCGTCTGTAGTAGAATAACTATCTCCATTTGTAGAGATTTAGCACCCTGCTGCTTTCTCTCTTGAGATACCAGGTAACACCCCCTGTGCTGTTCAATAAGCATACAGATGATTCCCAGAGACATCTGCAGGGAATGTATGTCTGACTGTAGAGGAAATATGACTTAACTCAGGAGGAGAATTCACTGACTATATAAATTAAGGTTTCACAAACTGTTAATTTTTAGTATAAAACCAAATCTGCTAGGAGACCTAAAAGGCCCTGGCAATATAAATGATAGGATTACCATCTAAAGTCTGGATTGCTGTCTATGTCTTTTTTTGAAATCTTCTATGCAAAATATTCCTGTTTTGTTGTGGTTGACAGGCTCATCTACCTGGGATTCAACCTGGAATGTTGTTTAAAACCTAAATTTTCCTGAAACGAGAAAGGTGCAAGAGTGCTCTGCTTATTGTTACCTAGAGCAAATATTTGGGTTTTTTAACACACTGAACATTGCACTGAAATACTTATTCCTACATTACCATACATAGTGCTCCCTGAGTATCTTCCCAGTCATTTCTTCCATAAAACATTGCAACTAATACTTTCTGCTTCTGACTGTTGATCATAGGGATTGTTATGACGTGTTCCTTTAGGTTGTGCGTAGCAGTTCAATTTTTAAATGAATTGGCTTTGCACAGAACATCTATATATATTCCTAGGCAGTCTATCAGTCTTTTTAGGATTACTGCATATTGTGAAGGAGAGTTCATGTTTCGTTTTTTATTCTGAAACACTCCTGATGGGAGTTTATGTGCACATGAGCACATACTGCTTGCTATCTTGGAGGCCAATTTACCAGAGTAGAAGAGAATAAGAACAGTTTGCAGATACCCTGTGGGAAGGAAAAGTGCACTGTAACTTGAAGAGGCACAAGAAACTTGATGGCAAATCTGGTTTTAGTCTTTCTGTTTCTTACACTGTCTCTGTGTTCTATTTCTAGTTTTGCTGATTTTTGCTCATACGTTTCTTGCAGCCAATTTATTTTGTCATCCTGATACCAGGGGAATGAAGATGAGCACCAAAAGCTGTGACTTGTTGGGGGATTCAGCTGGAGTGACATCCGGCTGGGAAAAGTTGTCTTCCAGTTATTCAATGGGAGCCAAACTGTGCTTTCACCTTGGTAGTGACACTAGCACCATTGGCAGAGAAATGCTTCCTCTCTTCCTCAGAGAAGGTTAGGCCAGTTATGCAAGGCAACAGTGAGTAGCTGTGTATTGGAAGAGAAGTTAGTCCAAGAGAATCCCAGTCTCTACAGTTTCTGCCTGTGCAGAGGGTGAGAAAATGAAGACTAGGGGAGCACTTGGTGTTCAAGGACAGTGTTGCATTTCTGCCTTGATGTAAGAAGCTTTCTAGGCAATGAAGAATAAAAATCTTGAATCATTTAGGGTAGATGGATGGATGCAGGCAAGGAAGAACTGTATAACGTCAAAGAGGCTTGCAGTGGACAGTATGGATTTTTACACTTGAGAGACCCAGGGAAGCAGCTGAAGGTTGATGTGAAAAAACTTCAATGGCAATTCAGAAATTGTGTATATATGCACAAAATGAGAGGGAGGGATAAAGCAGCAGAAGCAAAAAGGTAGGATATAAAAAAAGGTGTTGGGAAGGGAGAGAGGGCAGTGATTTAAAAGAGTTTAGTATACCTGATATATAACATGCCATATATGCAAACATGTCATGACCAGTTTGGACTCTGTGTAGGAAAAGGGATGTGGAGGCATCCCATTCTTCCTCCACATATATATCTACTTTTATATCCTTAATAACTACCATAGTCTTACATCCTTTTAGAAGTTGTGTAATTTAATGTTTTTAGATGTGACAACTGAGATGAAAATAACCCATAAATCACTTTTTCTACCAAAAGCATTCAGAGTACCTTTGATGATTTGCGAATATAAGTTGAGGTGGTGGTCTAGATGCTTGCCAAAGGCTATTTCTTTGTCAGGAGAGTTATAAATATATAATCTTTTAATTTGTGCCAGCTGATCAGATGTTCTAGAGCTGATCATTGGTTTCTTGTGTGCTATTTTGTGGATCCAGTAAGCTATTTAGGTTTGATTAGGACATTTATG
The DNA here is from genome assembly GCA_033558235.1 of Neomorphus geoffroyi. Taxonomy (NCBI): domain Eukaryota; kingdom Metazoa; phylum Chordata; class Aves; order Cuculiformes; family Neomorphidae; genus Neomorphus; species Neomorphus geoffroyi. Next base: position 26,143,659 of record JAUMJM010000002.1, read on the forward strand.
GTGGGGTACTGTGACAACGCTAGCTCTGTGCTTTTTCAGATAGGGTTTCCTAAGTTGAAAAACTGTACAGTTAGTTAGCTGGTTTCTGAAGAAGAACTGAGAACAATGGTTTAGCTAAAATACTGCAAATAGCTCTTATCTGTAATAGACTGCTGTGTAAGTCTTTATTTAGACCATGTTATTACAGCTGATTCGGCGTAAACATTGCAAATATTTCACTTTCTCAAAGCAGACCAAAAACAAATTGCAAAAAAAATTAAACTTTATTACTTTATCTTAAACACTTAAATTGCTGAAATAAAACAAGGGAGGAATATAGTCATCATATTTTTAGTGTACTTAACAATACTTTATCTGAAAGGCAAAAGCATGACCTGTTGATGTCTTCTAAGATTTACACTTGGAGCAAGGATGTTTTGTGTCTCTAAAGAGGGGAATTATTGTAGATCAAAAGGAAGTAAAAATACTGTATCTCATCAGTCTTTCATATCTGCAAATCAATATTTTTCATAGCGTGAAGGTCACTGACAATGAGAGGCAGAGAGAACCACAGGCAACAAAGAGTTAAGCAGAAGATACAACTATTTAAACATCCAAGAGGCAGTGAAGGGAGGAAGAGGCAAGATGAAAGCACTACCTAAATTCTTTTAAAGTTGTTTTCTTTGTTCCTCCATTATCTTGCCATTCTACTCACATAGGAGAGCAGCACTAGGGATAAGGGGGATAGAGTAAAAAGAAGGAAAGAGAGGAAGGAAGTGGATGTGACGTTCTGCATTAGGAATACAACATGGTTCCCTGTGGCACACAGGAAAGGAGGATACCAGAGGAGCTACCACTCAGAATGTGAGGGAGATGGACTTTTGTGGATGCTGGGTGTTTTAACAGGGGAGGCTCAAGTACTGGGGACGATGGAGCCAAATTGCATCATGTGTGTATGGTGCAGCTTTCTGTATTGACCAACTCTAACTAAATAGTTGTAGCAGGAGCTCTACAAATCTGTGGTTTATCTGGATTTTCTACTTACTATAATGGATTTGTCATACTTTATTGACTGACAGTGGCTTCTGGGCCAACCATTACAGTTCTCAGAACCACTCAGATTCCTAAGTAAGAATTATTGGTGACATTTGAAAAAGTTTTTGTTTGGGGGAATATATTTCTGAAATATAAAAAATATCCTGGAAGATGGCTAAGTATGTGGGAGTTGTTTTAGTGGGTTTGCATTTTTTCCTCTCTTACAGTATATCTGAAAGATGTCACAACTTGTAAATATGAAAACACTTGGATTATGATTTTTCTTAAGGTATATACATATGTATATATATACATATATATACATATATACATATATATACTACATATATATCCTCTTGCCTTATCATGAATGCTCATGTATATTGTAATTGAAAAAATGATTGTATTTCCAGTAGTCCAAAAGAGAAAAGAAAGGTAAAGCTACCACTGTACATATATGTGGACTCTAAACTGAAGGGATCAGGGGACAGGATGCAAAGCAGCAAAACTCGTGACATTGCATCCAACTAGGGAAGAAGCCACGCCAACCAGAGCAACAAGAAATGTTCCTTACCTGCCTCCCGAGATGAGAACCAGAAAACCAGCTACCTCAAATGTATGTGTATCAATACATGCAGCCTGGGGAATAAACAGAAGGAACTGGAGTGCTGCGTCCAGTCCAAAATATATGATATAGGAACAACTGAAGCATGATGGGACAACTTACACAACTGGAGGATCATGATGGATGGTTATAGGCTGTTTTGTAAAGGCAGACAGGGATAAGAAGAGAAGGATGTTAATGAGACCCTCGAACGTATAGATGTCAACCATGGTGATTGTGGAAGCCCTATCGAAAGCCTCTGGGTCAAGATCAGACGGGTTGACTCTAATGGGGATCAGCAGAACCTGCTTGTTAATGGGTGACTTCAACTACCAGTACATTTGTTGGAAGAATGGTACAGTAGCTCATGTATCATCTGGTTCCTGGAATGCACAGAGGACTGCTTCCTCCTGCGAATGTTAGACGTACCAACCAGGAATGAGGCACTGCTGGGCTGACTACTCACAAACCAATAAAACCCGCTTCATAATATCTTGGTTAGTGATACCTTGGCTGCAGTGATCACAATATTTCGGAGTTTGGGATCCTGCTGAGCATGCTGAATGTTGATACTAAGACCAAGGTTTTAGATTTCAGAGATGTGAACTCCAGCTTGCTCAGTGTTCAGTTGGAAAGGATTCTATAGTAAGCTTCTGCAGAGCATAAAGGAGGTAGTGAGTGATGGAAGTTTTCCAAGAATGCTCTCCTGGAAGCACAAAACTGTTTGTACGCTTTAAAGGGAAATGAGTGGAGCAAATCCTTTGGGTTAACTGTGAGCTTCTGATTATGCTTAAAACCAAGAGGAAAGTGCACCAGAGATGAAAAAGCATATGAATACCCACAGGGCATTGACAGGGTGTGCAGAGATGCAGTTAGAAAAGCAAAAGCTCAGCTTAAATTGAAATTGGCCAGAGATATCAGGAACTACAAGAAAGGGTTCTTCAGGTGCATGAACAACAAGCAGAAATCGAAGGAAAATATTGGCCCATAGTTAAAAAAAGAGAGGTGAATTAGTCATTAGCAGTGCTGAAAAGGCAGAAGTTCTCAACACTTTCTTCTCCTCTGTCTTTACTAGTATTGTTGGGTCTCAGGGGACAAAAAAACAGGTTAATGCAAACACAGACCCACCATCAGTGAAGGAAGATTTGGTATAAGAAATATTACAGGAGCTTGGCCCCTATAGGCTGATGAACCCTGACAATATCTACCTGAAGGTATTAAGAGAGCTGGCTAATGTCATTGCAAGGCCACTCTCCATAATCTTTGAGAAGTCATGGGCACCGGGGTATATCCCAGAAGACTGGAAGAAGGCTAAAGTTGACCCCATCTACAATAAGGTCATGAAGGAGGATCCAGGTAATTATAATCCTATCAGTCTTATTTCAGTTCCTGGAAAATTAATGGAATGAATCTTGACGGGGGGCTATCACAGTCAAATGAAGAATATGATTGGGGAAAGCCAGCACAGATTCACCAAAGACAAATTGTGTTTGACAAACATGATAATCTTCTGTAACAAATTAACGTGCTTTGTTGACATGGGGCAAGCAGTGGACATTGTCTAACTGCATTTCTCCAAGGTTTTTGACACAGTTTCCCACAGTGTTCTCCTAGAGAAACTGACACGTTACAGTCTAGACAAATGGTCTGCCTGTTTGGTGGGTGGGGAAACTGGCTGAGAAGCTGCACCCAGAGGGTGGTGATAAACAGCTCCTTTTCAAAGTGGAAACTAGCCACAAGTGGAGTCTCCCGAGATCCGTTAATGGGCCCAGTGCTGTTTAATAGCTGTTTAATATTTCCATAAGTAATCTGGATGATGAGATCAAGTGTACCTCGATGAAGTTTACTGATGATACCAATCTGAGTCGGGAAGTGGACACTTTCGGAGAGACAGCCACTCTACAGGAAGACCTGAATAGGCAAGATGAGTCAGATAACTAGAACTCTGTCATGTTTAACAAAGAGAAGGTTAAGGTCTTGTAATTGGATTAAAATACTTCAGGAGTGCAGCACCGGTTGGGATCTACTTGGCTGTGCAGAAAGAGACCCTGGGGTCCTAGTGGGCAACAAGCTCAGTGTGTGCAAACAGTGTTGCTGCTGCAGCAAAGTGAGCCAGCAGGTTGCTGGGTTGCATCAAGAAGGTTGTCACCAGCAGAGATTAAGAAATCATTACCTCACTCTACTTAATGCTTCTCAAGCCACACCTGGAATACAGTCTTCAGTTTTAGTCACCGATGCACAAAGAAGATGTAGATTGATTGGAGATGGTCCCTTTTTACAATGAGTCACATGGAAAAGAGAAGGGATAATGGGCGTATGTTACTACTGGGGAGCATCTAATTGGACACAAGAGGAAAATTTTTTACAAACAATCAGCAATTTTAATAATCTCCCCAGGCAAATGGATGATTTCCCAACGCTGGATATTTTAAGATTCAGCTGGACAGGGTACTGGGTCATCTTGTCTAAACTGTGCTTTTGCCAAGAAACGCTGGGTGACAGGAACCTTGAGGTCCCTTCCAGCCTGTTACTCTATGATTCATATCAAGGCTGTAATCTTTTTATGGTATTGAAACTGAGTTTTTTTACTTCATTGGTCAAATCATCAAATACTATTGATACTGGCACATTTAACCTAGTTTCCATTAGGCAGCTTTACAGCTGAATAAGTACAAATAACTATTGTAACTTATTGTTTCTATTGGTGTTGTTTAAAATGTTTTACTGTGCTAAAAGCAGATCATCACAGTTTAAGAATACAAAGTAATAATTTTCATCTGATACATTAATTAATTAATTAATTAATACATAATAGGTAATTATGATATACTGGATAATGTTTAATATGTTTGCCACCCTGCAATAAGTCACCCGATGAATTCGATTAGCCTGGCAGTCATCAGTGAGAGGGGAGAGTGTGGTGAATTGATGCTGGCCAGGTGCCAGGTGCCCACCAAATCCACTCTACCAACCCAACTCAACTAGACAGAGGAGAGAAAATATAACAAAATACTCGTGGGTTGAGAAAAAGGCATTTCAATAAAGCAAAAGTAACGGCTGCATATAGAAGAGAAGGAAAAGAAAATATTTATTCTTTATTTCCTATTGGTAAGCAATGTCCAGACACTTCCTGGAGCAGGGCTTTATTACATGGAACAGTTACACTGGAAGACAAATGATCTGATAAAGAATGTCCCTCCTCCTTTGTTTTATTGATGAGCAGACATCATATGGTATGGAATGTCCCTTTGGTCAGTTTGCTTTCGCTGTCCCAGTTATATCATCTCCCAAGTTCTTGCCCATCCCCACCCTCCTGGGTGATGCATGGGAACATTTGATAGACAGTCTTAAAGCTGTGTGAGCACTGCTCAGCAGTAGCCAAACACCTGTGTGTTAGCAACACTTTTCTAGCTACCAATACAAAGTACAGCACTATGAGGCCTGCTATTGGGAAAATTAACTCTATCTCAGCCAGACCCAATACAGGGAGACTGGTCTCCATCGATCACTGCAACAGGCTAAATATTGTTGAAATATTTTATTTTATACAACTCTCTAGAGAGAATTAGATAATATTCTTCTATGCATTGTCTTTTAAATAATCAGGTGACTTGAAGAGGTTATTTCAGTAAACACAATTAAAATTTTAAATGTATTTTTATGTAGCTGGTATTTGCAATGTGCATTAAAGTTTATAATCTTGTTTCATCTCATTTTTGTCTAGGAGCTTGCCCTTGTGGAGGTGAGATAAACTCTTCTGGTTGGAAGGTGTCTATGCTTATGTAGAAATAAATTATCTAAACAGAAATAACCCCCACTTGTACCTAGCCTCACTCAACTAATCCAAACTAATTGTGCTGTTCTGTGTAGGCCTGCTCATGTCAGTGAGAAATCATGTAATTGTTCCCCTCATCTTATTTCTTCAGAAGTATTTGCATTTCATTTCCTAATCACAATTGCTAGCTTGAGCTTTGAACAGGAAAAAAGCACACACATGGTTTGATGTTAGGAATAATTTTGCTCTCAAATCCAAACAAAACCTCTTGAGAAAATCCATGATAACACATCTATGGGCTAATCGGCACCAGGTTTACTGGACAGGCTTTACCCTGCTTCCTTGATGAGTTCCTTGATTAAAAGTTACTAATGTAATAAACAATGTAGAATCTTTTAAGACCTCATTCCACATGCACCTAAATATCCATAACATTTTGGACTTGAAAATAGTTGGTGGGTTGATCTAGATGCAGGCATCTGTGGGATGTTCTGCAGAGTTGCTGCACAGTGGGTGGAATATAAAATAGAGAATTACTTGTGTTTTAGGGAATCATAGCTCTGGTTGAGATTCACTGTATGCTAGAGTTACGGTGATACTTGTGGGTACCCTTTTAAGGGGTTGAAAAAATTTTGAGGATGGAGAAAATGATTCTTCATATTATCATTTTCCTAGAAATTATAGAACATCAATAGAAGAGTTAATATCAATAAATTTGGGACACTATGCAAGATTGATCGAGCTGCACTTTGATATGAGGAGAACTACAGAACTTGTGTGGTTTTGCTTTCCTCATTTGCTTCACCCAATCTCTTCATTACATATATCTGATTGCTATACACTGTAAATGAAGAAGTCTAAGACTTGTGCAGCTGTTGTATGAAGAAGCCTTTATTAAACAGAAAACTACTTTTGTAATGCAATTAAAGGAAAAGAACCCTGGCCTGTAGACTAGTGTTGAATTCTACTTTACTGCTTTTTTTAGTACTTCAGAATTACGTAAGGATAATTTCTGAAGAAATTTATAGTAATTTAAACTTTTAAATTTTGTTCTATTAGCCTTTCTTCTTTATATTTCCCATCTCTAAACTGAACTTATTTTCAATGGCAAATTGAAAAGAGGAGGGAAACTAGTTAGGGGAACCAAGTATTATGAAAGTGGAAGAAGTCTTTCAGAAAACGTTTAGTCTGAAAATGTATGAAAATATTTCAAATTCTTCTCAATTATTTTTACAAGCTCTACTGAATGTCAAAATCACTGATTTGACTTTTAACTTTCAATCTGTGTGCCTGTATGGCATATCTTTTTTTTTAAGAGTGTGTGCACCTTTTTGAAAACCATGATATAATTAGGTTTCTCTTTCATTTATGAGAGTATTGTTCATGGTCAGTTTCAAAAGAAGAATGAAAAATGATTCCCAGTGGCTTGTAGACTGAATATTAAAAATGGTTTTGGCACCGGTAGCTCTGTTAGCCCAGTTGTGAGATGTGGGGTCTGTTCTCATAAATGTTTTTTGCACTGGTAGCTCCATTAACCCAGCTGTGAGATATGGGGTCTGTTCTCATAAATGCTTTTGGCACTGGTAGCTCCAGTAGCCCAGTTGTGAGATGTGGGGTCTGTTCTCATATGTATAGGAGCCCTTCTCCATGCTCAGACAGCTTTGTTCCTGTATGGAGAGCAAGACGGTTACTCTGATCAAGTAATGTATGGAGATGGCTATCAATTTTCCATTTAGAGAATCATAGAATCATTTGTTTGGAAAAGACCTTTGAGATCATCAAATCCAATCGTACCTGTCCATTACTAAACCACACCCCTGAGCACCTCATCTACCCGTGTTTTAAACACCTCCAGGGATGGTGACTCAACCACCTCCCTGGGGAGGAGTTGCATGATAACCCTTTTGGTGAAGAAATTTTTCCTGATGTCTAATCTGAACCTCCCCTGGTGCAAATTAAGGTAATTTCTTCTCATTCTATCACCTGTAACTTGAGAGAAGAGACCATCAGAAAGATTATGTGCAGAAAGGATAAGCTTTTGGCCCCTATTGATGCAAAAAACCAACCAAACAAAAAAGGTAGATCCATACAAAGTATGAATTTTCTTAATGAAGTTGAAGATTGCAGTACTGAAATTAAGGACTAAATTAATTGCAGTTGTTGAACTTATTTTAAGCTGTACATTATTTTCATTATTTAAAAGACTTAGTTACTTAAACCAGAAGAAAGGAGAGGAGATAGAAACCAATGTTTGGGAAAGCCCCAGTTCTTTGTAACTCAAAGGACGAGCTTAACAAATGGCATGCACTCAGCTGAAAGGATCTCTTCCTAGTGAAAAGTAAGTTGAGACCACAAGACCTAGGTCCAGGTTTCTTAAAAATAATCAATTGATTTAATGGTTATGAAAGTAAAAAGTAAGGTAACGATAACATTTAACAGACTTTTTTCGCAGAACTGCAATATAAAGCAAATGACAGTGCCTCAGAGGATGTAGGAAAGGTCTTTTGGAAGCAGTAGAGAAAAGAGAATTTTCTGTTGCTCTTCTTTTTCTTTAGGTGTCATCCTTAATACACATTTTGCATCACTTTTACAGGTACAATGAAATGTTTATTTTCTTTTAGTGAAGGATTTCTACTATGAAAGTGTACAGCTGCAATCCATCACCAGCTAGACATGGTGCAGAACTGATGAAGATTTTTGACCTTTTTGAAAAATAAGTCCTGCCAGTGTCAGTGTTCTGTCATACAAATGACTTGCTGGATTTTAAGATGTCAGTTGCGTAATTTATTATTGAATTATAATAAAGAAGTATAACCTCTGCCAAAGTCTTTGCTAAATCAGAGAAATAGGAAAGGAACAGAACATTATCCAAGGGCATGTTTTCTTTAATGGTTTTAACTGATTATTCTAATGTGCATTCATAGAGTAGCACTGGTTTGAGTTCAGATATGAAAATAAAATGTACACAGACATATTGTGTGTCCATAGAGAACTTCAGTTAGGTTGTCACACAAATGGTTATTGATTTCAGAGATAAAACCGAAAAATACTTAGTATAGATGTTTCATGATCTGAACATGTTAGTTGAGTATCTAGCATCTTGTTAGAGACTTTATGCTACACTTGATATTAGAAATGACATCACTGTATGTGCCTAGGTAAGAGTCTAATGAAATCAGTTGGGCACCCTTTCAAAAATTCTGCACTTCTCTGATGAGTAGAGAATTTCTGTCAGGAAGCGCAAAGATTGGTGGCTTAGTTTAGCTGTGTTTGTGGAGTCTCCAAATTGTAAGTGCTGATTTGGAATGATGTAAACAACTTCACTCCTAGCTTTCCACGTCTTATCCACCACATAATACAGTATCTTTGTAAGTTTTCTTAGCAGACATTAAGGGCAGGAATTAAGAAAAGGAACGTATTATTTGAATCTGTGTTTGTTTTCATTATTGGTTTTTGTGTTTGGAGGAGTGCTTTTTTTTTTTCTTTTTATAAGAGATTATTTTAAAGATTTGTTCTACAACACTTTCAAAAGCATCTTCTTGTTTGTTTGAATTACTACTCATCCAAAATGCAAACAACGGAATTAGATTTTAGTGAGTTCTATGCTCAGTGATAACAAATGATTAGCAGAACACTTTGGAAGCACGGTTTTTGAGAGATGAATATTTCTGCTCAGTTGCTGTCCTTAATTCAGTTATTAGTAGGAATGCTTTAAAATGTTTATTACTTGGTGCTGACATCTGTGGGTTATTTTATGTCAAAGCATACACCTTCTTTTCATCATCAGCCAAGTGTAAAGTTGAATTAAAGGAGTTTTTGACCTTGTCAAAATAAAAAGATGGAAACACTCCAACAAACAAAAGCTTACCATCTTTCCAGTCACTGTTTTTATAATACACTGCTGGTCTGTCTAAAAGTCATATTATCAGTGTCAGTAAGAAAATACATTCTAAGCAGAGGAAGATAAAAGAAAAATGAAGTGTGTTAAAAGTTCCATTATGTACTTACCCTCCTGTGTATTGCTGTCGAAATACATTTTGCCAGCATTATATTTTTGTGTTTAATCTTATCCCTTTAATGACAAATGAACTCTGCCATCGGTATAATCCTGTAAATACTTTAAGGAAATTACAGATTTTAACAATGATGGTAGGCTAGCTGAGATTTTGAATAAGGCTGTTGGAAAACTAATGAAACACAAACAAGAAACTGGCAAAACATCCTAATGGTTCTAAGAAGTGTTTTCTCAGTTTTTTGAGTCTTTATCATGAATGCATTCTGCTTCCCTGGGGCTCTGAAGTATGAGAGGTCCACATTGGAGTAGAAATTATTAACAGAATTCATCATCTCCAGTAAAACCGATCAATACGTCTCACCGGAAAGTTTTCTGTTACTTTGCTATTTTTATAACACGTTATATATACTTGTGGTTATTTTAAAGAAATTAAAAAGTTATTATTATTTTTGGTAAGAATAAGAGGAAATTTTCCTAGTAGTAGTCAATAGGTATAGCAATCATGGAGGGATGTTTGTGTGTTCAGGTTCAAATTCATTAGCCACATTTATTTCTAATCTGCAACCTACTTTAGTCTGTAGAAGACTCCTAGATTTATTGTGAAACGTTTTGTACAGATAAATGGCATCAAATTTAACATCATAAACTATTGATATAAAGCTTATCAGATTTTTCAATTAGAAATTTAGTTATATTAAAAATTTAAATACTTAATAAGCATCAGACTTTGTTGTTTTGTGGTGTAAACTTTCAATTTTCTCTTCCTTAACTTCATGACACACAGTTACCAAACTTTCAACTCTATATGAGCTGGTTTTTACCTATTCTTGTATTTTGGAAGAGAGGAATCAAAGTTATGCATTATCTAGAGAAATAAAAAGATGTCCTCAAACATCATTATTACAGAATTTTAGGGGCTCTGCAACTTTAGGGGCTATGCAAGGACTTGGAGACCTGTAGCATTTTCTTTCATAAGAGGTCTGAGATACTCAGCTGCTGCACATTAGTAGGTTTACAAACAGTGAAGGAGTACTCAGAGTACTTTGCAACTGCATTCCTGCACAAGGCAGTGTTGTGCTTTGGGTTGAGAGTGCCCATCACTTTCTAACTGTGGAGTATGGCATGACTTAAACTACTTCAGTCATTTATTTTTTTTCCTTTTTCTGTCATAGTATGTGGAGAAAACTCCTAAAGATTATGGTTTTAGCTCTCTGGTAGCGTAACACAGTTCAAAATGCACCTGCACCTTAAAACTTTCTCTCCTATCTTACACACACACAAAAATATGGAGAAACACAAAAGTAGGAACTGATTTTGGAGAAAAAGAAGTCCCATGCCTCATAAAGGATGTCACACCTCCATTTTCCATTCTCCATTTTCTTAATTGAAGTCTAATTATTCTTCAGCCATATTCACTGTTGATTTCTCTTTGCTGTATAGCTGGCAAAGTAATTTCTGGGATAAAAACTGAAGGATTATGTGTGGCCAGTAAATATCTTTAGAACTTATTTATTAGAAACAGTAAGTACATGTTTTTTTCTGTCTATTGCATGGCTTGATATAGATAGGAGGAACAGAATTAAGTTGAGCTTCATTAAAATCTACTCTGAATCTCTCACATTTTGTCTAGGCAGTCTGAAGTTGTCATGTCCTAGCTGATAATTCTGTTCAACTGGGTGCATAAAGCTAGGTTAAAAGGGAAACCTCTATTTTTCTGTTAATCAGGACACAGTGATGTTGACACCTCTAGAGAGAACAGCTGAAGCTGGACTGGGACATCAGCCATCAGTGGGGACCAGGATCACCCTCAATGAAGGGAACAGGGATTAGCAACAGTTCTAGGACGACTGGATAGGACCCCTGTGCCAGCCTATGGGCCTGGTTTGCTGGGGCTCAAGGTAGTCAGGGCTGTGAGGAGCTGGAGACCAGCCCTCTTGTGGTGCCACTGGGGCAGGGACTGAATCCGTCCCATGAGGGTGCATTGCTGGCTCACATTCAACTTGTCCACCATGTGCTGTTCTTCAAAGCTGTTTTCCAGACAGTTGGATCCAAGCCTATTCTGGTACATGATGGTTGTCCCTTTCCAGGTATAAGACTTGGATGAGGTTCCTTTCAGCCCATTTCTCTAGCTTTTGGGGTCCCTTTGAAGGGCAGCACACCCGTGTAGTATAACAGCTACTCTTCACATTTTTGTAGCATTCGTGAACGTGCTGAGAGTATGCTCTGTCCCATCATCACAGTCACTAACGAAATCTTACACAACAATGGGCTCATTATTGAACTCTGAGACATGCAGCTAGTGACAGGCCTCTGGCTGAATGTAGTGCAGTTGATCATAATGCTTTCATCCTGAATGTTCAGCTGGTCCACTTATCTAGTCTACGCCTCATTTGTTAGTCCACAAGAATGTTACAGGATATGCATCAAAAGCCTTATTAAAGCCTTCTTTTCCCTCCAGAAAATGGCAAGAGGAATGTTGTGGTGGATGCACAATTTAAACTGTGTCATGGCAATATAAGCTCATAAAAAATTGATATGACCTTTTCTTGAGCCAAGCATCTAAATTTTATCCATCCTGATCCACTTCATAAATATTTCTGCTCAAGATTTTGCTTATTTTGTGTGCCATGCCACTCTGAAAAGTGCCTTTGAAATTAACATTCAGCTTTTTAAAATGGTACATCTCTGACCCTTGGGAACAGGATATGGCAATTTCATTTGAGTAAAAGGAACCTTTCTCACTGTTTTTTTTTTGCAATTGTCACATGGTTTTGTACTGGTGGAAACAACCATACTAAACCCATTAACTGTCTTGGTACTCCAGTGGTTCATCCTGTTTCTCTACTCACCTCTGCAATACCTCTGTGTAACTGAAAGTGCGTTTAGATGTTTGCCCACCTGTGGATTATCAAGCAGTCCTTTAGTGCAGTGGCCTCACAGTCTCGTGATAAACCATGGTAACAACATGCATATCTCTCTACTGAAAAAATGTCATCTAATGTGGCTTTGCACAAAATAAAAACCTTTCTGTATTAAGTTTTTCACTATATATTTGAGAATGCTCTCGTCTTTTAGAGTTAATGGGAAAAGAGAAAGTCAATTAATCAAGTTTCTAGCACTTTAACTTCCTAAAGAAACACACACCACTGGATTTTCACATTACACTCTCAGTAGGGACTTTACATCATGTAAATGCTTCAGTTTAACAGATATGAAAGAGAGAACTCTATTGTTCTTTGCAGAACAAAACTGTTGCTCCGGTGTTTTAGAAGTTGGTTTGATCTCTTTGTTCTGCACATAAAATGAAAGATTAAGGAGTATTCACGATTCCCAGACAGAGCTGCTTCTCTGACCTGACTTTGGGCAAGGGAATGTCTTTGCATAACAGCCATCTTAAAACTATGGATCTAGATGTTTTTTCCCCCCTGAAAACATAAAATCCATCTCTTCTTTTTTGAAATACATCCAAACCTCTCTCCTTAAACAAAAAAGAAAAAATCATAATGAGGCTCACTGGAATTATCTTGTGGTATAAAATAGGTTTTGGGATTTAAGGGTTTTGTTTTAAATGCTGACAAATTTGTTCATGGGTACATGTATACACTTGCTTGCTTTTCAGCAGAGACTTGCAGGGATTCTGAAAACATCTCTTGTCTCTTGGCCTCTCTCTGCGGCAAATCCACAACAAAATCATCAATCACAAAATGAAGAGTATAACATAGGAGTAAAATAGAGAGTTTCAGGCCCAGTGCAGAAGATGTAAAGGCCAGGAAGTTCCCCAGATTAGCACAACAGTCGTAAGATCCTTTATAAGATTCTGGAACAAAGTTGAAAATTGTCCCAAAAGTTTTTGTTACTTCTTCAACTTAAAATGGCAGTTAAGGGTATATCATGTGCAGTCCTAACTTGAGTAAAGCCAGAGTGTGAGAGATGACACAGTATCACAGTATCACAAGGCTGGAAAAGACCTTTGAGATCATCGAGTCCAGCCTATGACCCAACACCAACACCAACTCAGCATCTAAACCACGGAACTAAGTGCATCATCCAATCTCCTTTTAAACACTTCCAGGGATGGTGACTCCACCACCTCCCCGGGCAGCGCTTTCCGATGACCAATCACCCTTTCAATGAACAATTTCTTGCTAATGTCAAGCCTAAACTTCCCCTGAGGAAGCTTGAGACCATGTCCTCTTGTTCTGTCACCAGTCACCTGAGAGAAGAGACCAACCCCTACCTGACTACAACCTCCCTTTAGGTAGTTGTAGACAGCAATAAGGTCTGCCCTGAGCCTCCGCTTCTCCAGGCTAAACAACCCCAGCTCCCTTAGTCGCTCCTCATAGGGCTTGTGCTCCAGCCCCTTCACCATCCTCGTCGCCCTCCTCTGGACGCACTCCAGCGTCTCGAGATCTTTCTTAAACTGAGGGGCCCAGAACTGGACACAGTACTCAAGGTGCGGCCTGACCAGTGCCCAGTATAAGGGGATGATGACTTCCCTTGTCCTGCTGGCCACACTATTCCTGATGCAGGCCAAGATACCATTGGCCTTCTTTGCCACTTGGGCACACTGCTGGCTCATGTTGAGTTTCCTGTCCACCAGCACTCCCAAGTCCCTCTCCACCTGACTACTCTCCAGCCACTCTGTCCCCAGCTTGTAGCTCTGCATGGGGTGGTTGTTTCCAAAGTGTAGAACCCGGCATTTGGACTTGTTAAACCTCATGCTATTGAATCAGCCCATCTCTCCAGCCTGTCAAGGTCCCTCTGTAGGGCCCTCCTACCCTCCAGCAGATCGACACTTCCTCCCAGCTTGGTGTCATCTGCGAACTTGCTGATGAAGGACTCGAACCCCTCATCCAGATCATCAATAAAGATATTAAACAGGACCGGGCCCAACACCAATCCCTGGGGGACGCCACTAGTGACCAGCCGCCAACTGGATTGTGACACCATTCACTATCACTCTCTGGGCTCGGCCATCCAACCAATTCCAAACTCAGTGCAGAGCCTTCTCATCCAAGCCACGGGCTGACAGCTTCTCCAGTAGTCTGCTGTGGGAGACAGTGTCAAAGGCCTTGCTGAAGTCCAGGTACACCACATCCATAGCCTTCCTCTCATCCACCAGGCAAGTTACACGGTCATAAAAGGAGATCAGGTTGGTCAGGCAGGACCTGCTCCTCCTAAATCCATGCTGGCTGGGCCTGATCTCTCCCTTATTCTGCAGGTGCTGCATGATTGTGCCCAGGATTATCCTCTCCATAATTTAACCTGGAACCGAGGTCAGGCTGACAGGTCTGTAGTTACCTGGATCATCCCTACAGCCCTTCTTGTGGATGGGCGTCACATTGGCCAACTTCCAGTTATCTGGGACCTCTCCAGTGAGCCAGGACTGTTGATAAATTATGGAAAGCGGCTTAGCAAGCTCATCCACCAGCTCTCTCATCACCCTAGGATGAATCCCATCTGTCCCCATAGACTTATGAAGATCCAAGTGGCTCATCAGGTCTCTAACTTCTTCCTCCTGGATGACAGGGGGGCTAAATTGCACCCTTACCCCATCCACCACTTCAGAAGACCAGTTGTCCAGAGAACAATCTGCCTTACTGTTGAAAACAGAGGTAAAGAAGGAATTAAGCACCTCAGCTTTTTCCTCATCTTTAGTTACTGTATTTCCCTCAACATCCAATAAAGAGTAAAGGTTGTTGCTGCCCTTCTTTCTGCCATTAATATATTTATAAAAACCTTATTATCCTTAGCAGAAATGGCCAATTTGAGGTCCAACTGGGTTTTTGCCTCCCTAATTTTCTTCCTACACGACTTAGTGATATCTTTGAACATAACCTGACTTACCTGCCCTTCTTTCCAAAGGCAATACACCCTCCTTTTCTCACTTAGCTCCTTCAGAAGTTCCTTACTCATCCAGGCTGGCTGGCTGTCCCTACGGCTCGTCTTAGAGCACATCGGGACAGCCTGCTCCTGCGCCTTCCAGATTTCATTCTTGAAGTACCTCCAGCCTTCCTGGACCCCCTTGCTTTTAAGAACTATTTCCCAGGGTACCCTCCTGACTAGCTCCTTAAATAGTCTGAAATCAGCCCACCTAAAATCCAGTGTGGATGTCCTGTTTATGCCCTTCCTTGTTCCATTGTTTATGGAGAACTCGATTATCCCATGGTCGCTGCACCCCAGACAGCCTCCGATCACAACATCACCCACCAGCCCTTCTCTATTTGTAAAGAGGAGGTCAAGGAGAGCGTCACCGCTGGTAGGCTCACTCACCAGCTGTGACAGAAAGCAATCCTCAACGCATTCTAAGAACCTTCTGGACTGCCTCCTCTTAGCTGTGTTAAGTTCCCAGCAGATATCTGGGAGATTAAAGTCTCCTAAAAGAACAAGGGCAGCCGATCTTGAGGCAACTTCCAGCTGCTTAAACAACAATAGATCCACCTCTTCCTCCTGATCGGGCGGTCTGTAACATACTCCAACCAGGATATCAGTCTTGCTTGCCCTTCTGACTCTTACCTATAAGCACTCAACCTGGTCATCTCCAATCTCAACTTCTACAGCATCAAAAGTTTCCGTAGTGTACAGAGCCACCCCTCCACCCCTTCTCTCACGCCTGTCTCTCCTGAAGAGTTTGTAGCCTTCCATGGCAGCACTCCAGTTGTGAGAGTCATTCCACCACGTTTCTGTTATAGCAACTATATCATAGTTCTCCTTCTGGACCAGGACATCTTGTTTGTTCCCCATACTGCATGCGTTAGTGTACGTGTACTTCAGTTGGGCTACAGGCTTCACCCTTGATAATGACTCACTTTCTGCAGTCACATCACTGGTGAGACTGGTTACATCCCCCTTCCCTTCGGACCTAGTTTAAAGCCTAACACATGCAAAGTGAAAACAGAAAGGGGAGATAGGAGGGAAATATGTTTTAGAAATAGTCTAGAATCTCCTAGGCATTTTTATTCATTGTAAACGAATAAAGAAGCAAGAAGCAAATCATTTAAAATAATTTTCAGGTCACCTTTAACAGTAACAGTAACATCATTACAATATATGAGCTGAAACATAAGAAAGATCTGTTCATTTTAAAAGCTGAAATAGAGCAATTAGCTGGAAAGAATGTGTCATGCCTTACAATAAAAGTTAAATTACAGTAAAATACTTCCTTGCAAAAATGCTCACCATGTGCCAAAGCCCACACATCAAACCATACTTTCTCCAATCTACAACATTGTAGTTGCCCCACCTACCTGACTCCAAGAATATGATGGACAATAAAGGGCCTGATTCTCTACTGTGCTATGACAGCTTGGTACTGATTAGAAGTCATTGATTTTGCTGGAGTAGCTCTGTAAAACTGGACTAATGGAGTATGAGGACTTAGGACGTCAAATAGATCTCTGGTCACCTAATGATTCAGAGAAGTTCTGGATGCTGCTGCCTGTCTTTGGTTGATAGTCATGCTAGCAGCTCTACACCATTGATGTAAACAGTAGAGGGATTTTGTTGACTCCTATCTCAGACACAATTTTCTTTTCAACATACCTGTGTTGTAATCTGTTCAATGCTTTCCTCCAACAGCCCATCCAATCTTTTTCTGTGTGAATTCTCTCAGAGACCACCTCAGAAACCCTCTTACCTAACCAAAGACATGTGGAGATCTATGTATGGTCTATTTCGATTTATGTTCATTATACATTCCTGCAATTTTATCTTTTGCTTTAATTCCTATTCAGTCCACTAACAAGAGTACTGTGTTCCGTATATTACAGATGTTAGCGTATCAGAGCAGGAGCTCTAGGTTCAGTTCCTAGTTCTTGGTCTGTTGCCATCTGAACAGATCTCCACTGTGAAATACTATCTGCAATAACACTGATGGGCATGCAAATACTGGCTGAGAAAGACTAGGAGAGAGCAATACATTTATTTATTTATTTATTTAAATTTACTTAAGGAATATACTTAACAATTAAAATAAAAGGAAAAAAAACCTGCCCACAGAATACCTAACCCCATTGACTCAACTTCCCTGAAATTTTCACTTTTGTTCCTTTTTTCCTAGAATTTCCACTTAATCAACAAATACATTAAGGTCACTTCTAATAGAAACACGTTGCAATATATGGATATATATTTGAAAATCAAAATGATGTAGCAGGAAGTTTCATTTTGAGTTAGCTATCAGGGATTATGTCTCACTTCTCAAAGGATAAATTCCCAGAACTAATGTCATTGAAAAACTAAATTATAAGCACTTTTTATCTGTGTTATGTGTATTAAAAGAAACAATAGTTTGATTCAGCCAATCAAACCTGATTTTGGAATGAAAGTTGCAGGCATTTAGAAAGCTGTATCGCTTCTTATGCTGCATATCATAAACTAGATTGACCCTGAAGAAGACATTAATTAGGGGGAAAAATCCCAACATGCATCTTTGTTTCTAGAGGCCAAGAAGTCATGAAGATAAAAGACAAGATAGCTTTTTCTGCAAATTCTTAAAAGGAAAAGAAAAAAAAAAAAAGAAAAGGAAAGTCTCAAACATCTGGATGCTACTATAAATAATATATGGGAATATATGGAACTTCTGTCTTATCAAAAATGAAAAATAGAATTTTTATGCTTCATTCACTGTTCATATGATGTGCTCCTTTAAATTAAAAATTAAAGACAATCATGTCAGTTCGTATGGAAGGGAAGTGGGTTTTCTCCTTCTGTGGAAGTAATTGTTATGGAATAGAGAGAGGGGCTCTTGCAGGCTGCAGAGGACAGCCTCTACAGAACTGTCTGGAAATGTACGGATTGAGAAAAAGTGACTGCTGAGAGTTAGGGATCCACTTTTCACAAATAAGGAAAATAATAATCTTTCTAGAAAGAAGAGAAGGTGTTGTAGCATTTGCTGCAACTCAAACTCATTGATTCATCTGAAATCAAGCCAGGAAGCAAGGACCCTCTGGCAAGGACACAGTAGGGAAGAGCAGGGACAGTTATCCTCCCTGGAGTTCTATTCTGTCTGAACAAGTCACTTGAGATTTCTCGATTTAGAAAATTTATTCTTATTTTACATAAGCCTTTAAATAAAACTTTGTTCTTTTGGAATTTAGAAGTATTTTGGTTGACTTTACAGATGTCTTTGTAGTGGTCTTTTAAGTGATCAAGAGGGGAGAATTATAGATAGATCTACTTCAGAGCTTTAGCTGATTTGTCCCCTGTCTTGAAGAAGAATTATTAGCTCACTGTATTTTGTGTGGGAGTACTAAGTCTAAAAAAAAATATGTATGGTTACAGTGCATAATGAATATATTTCTGTGCTCTCTTCCTCAACCAAAAAAAATTAATTCCTCTGAACAGATCAGACTTTGATGAGATTTGGTGCAAGACAGCCAGCCATTTGAATTCTACTCTTAAACCTGTCCAGCTCTGAGACACTGAAAAGTATAGAAAATTGTGACTGTGTAGTTTTATTATGAGAACTTGGTGGTAATAATATTTTTAAAATAATAATTTTAGGATTTAGAGAGTAAATAAGAACTAGTGAGAATGGCTGATATGACCAGAGCTCCTACATCAGAGGTACAGCCAAGGGTTTTACCTGTTCTTGTTGGTGACAGGGATGCCAGTAGTCCCATGTAAGGACTAGGGAAGCAGGGCAACTACTGGCATATTACCTGTGGCTGGGAGGGCCTTTGAGGATGCACCAGATCTTATTTTGTAAGTAGGTTAACCACAAATCCATTTTAGAGAGGATGATGTCAACAATATTATCTGTACTTTTCTGAGGGCAAGTCCTTATTGTAACATGGCAATACAGGTAGAAGAGGAAATGAAGTCTCTGAATCTTCTTTTAGTGTCTTGTAAACAATCCAATTACTCGTATTGGAAACTTTATTTCCTATCTGAATATTGTAGGAGAGCTGTAATGAAAGAAATATAATTCATCATTCCTCCATATTCTGTGGGCAGTAACAGTGATTTCATTCACTTTCTCTTACAATGTACTTTTCTCCCTTGTCAATTTCTTAATATTGCACAGTTTATTCTATGGCTTACCTAGCTTCCAAGATTGCTATGTAACAAACTAATCTAACATCTTATGGTGAAATGGCAAAAATGCACTTTTTAACTGTTGACCATTTGTGTAGATTTTTTTTTATTTTTTATGTTGAAAAATGATATATGGTTAAATTCATGCAAGTGATTTTGAAGGTGACGAGTAATTTTGAAGGTGACGAGTAATTTTGAAGGTGGCAAGTAATCTGTAGTTGCACGGTTGGCATTGAAGCTCTGGAACTGTATGAATGGAAAAGCTTTCTGGACCAGTTTAAAAAACTCAACCAGCCAAACAAAAAACCACACCAAAAAGGGCAGACTTTGTTCAGGTTTAGCCTCTGCAGGCAGCACTGCCCAAATTTAGCAGCACTGTGGTTTACAGACACTGGAAAGGGAGAGTCCTGCCTGGAAATGTTCATTCCCTTCATTCAGCTGTTTCTTCTGGAAGGAAATATAACAAAATACCTAGTTTTGCTGCTCTTACTTCATCTGATGAAGATTTAACTGTATGATTAGGCATACTCACTTGCAAAGAGAAATGAAAGCCAAAGTGAGTAATCAGTTTAACATTATGAAAGGAACAGACAGCCCCTTGAATGTTTGAAATAAAGTTGCATTTTTTATTTCACAATGTTTATGCAGGCAGCTATAAATTTAATGGAAGAAGTTCACATTGGAAAGCTGTGAAGACAATTTTTGAATCAAGAGATGTTTTTTGAGAGAGTTTTAGGGAGGTATTTTGTTGGCTATTTTTCCCTATGATTTTGAGAGACTTTCTGTCCTGTAATTACTACACCTAGCCACAGGATATTTGATAATAAACAAATAAATCCTGAACTCTGCAAGCAACAGAGGATTTTTTGAAACCAGTTCAAATTTGCCAGTTCTTTAGCTCCATGCCAATTTAGTCAATTCAGTAGATTAAAGAAGATTAGTGTCTTCTGACTGTTGCACTAATAATTGAGCCAATTCAATTACTCCTGCAGACTTGCTCATTTCCTCTTCTTCAGTAGTTGGAAGATAATCTACTACACAACGATTCTCAGGAGAAGCACATGAAGGCACACTAGGCAGTTACATTTTCTGGATTTAATTTTTGATTCATGGCTTTTTTAACCACGGATGTTCCTATGTTTCTTGTTCAAACATTTGAAGGTAACCTTATTTCTGAGCTGTTAAAGAATTAATAGTCACGATATAAGTTAAACTTGGAATCACTAGTGTCAGTGTACTCAAGGCTGAATTCCTTAGGAGTACAGCAGCTACATTAGCAGCTGTTTTTAACTTTGATGCTAGCTGAGAATCTGACCTCATGGGTATCTAGACGGTGACAGTGAAAATCATAAAAGATGATCTGCATGCCCTCATGAAGTGAGGCATACTGACTTTTATGGTAATTCCTCATACAGACAGCTTACAGAATTAAACCTATATACTTCAGTTCCACAAGTGCTGAAATTTGATTTATAAAGAAAATTCTTATTGTGCTTTTTAGAACAGAAAATAAGAAAGAAAATGCAAAATTTTATTCTCAGTTTGGCCATTCATTTACCAATGATGCATTGACTGCAGACCAAGCTTTTTGCTGATTCCGAGTTGTTATTTGCTGCATTTGGAAACCTACCTATACAGTCGTATCAACCCTCTGCCACATCATTAAGACATCCCTATAGAAGTATGCATGATAATGTCAGTAGTTCATAAAAACAAACCACCCACACACACCCCAATTAAGTTTAATCAATAAAAACATAGAAATTTTACCTTGGTAACTTCCATTTGGAATATTTGTCCAGTGAATGCACCTGACCAAATGCATAAACCTTTTACCAGGTCATCTGTTAGATAAACATGATCGGATCCGCAATTCGTTCTTTGCCCTTTCTCCATTATTTGCTGTTCCTGCCAGTTGAGGGAGGGCTTGAGATGGGGCAGTTAAAGGAGATGCAGTGCTAGCTGGGATGCTTTAGGAAGAGAGGCTAGGCTAGGATTTTGTAGAGTGGGAAGCACAGTTTATTCCATGTTTAATAAATTGTATCAGAACTAGGCTAGAAAGGTCAGGCCTCCAGCTGAGAAGATGCAATCAACTTTCTCATAGTATGTGTCTGCAGTGAGGAGACTGGATAAAAAGAGTGGTCTGAGTGTGTTGATCTGCTATTCCTAGTCATTACTTGAGGTTTTCTTGTTTTATGTGTTTGTAAACTTGTTTAAATCAATGAAAGTAACTTTTTCTTTGGTAGAGACATTGTGCCTCTATTTAACTAATGTTAAGCATATATCATCAAAGTTTTGTGATAGACTTCAGACTACAAACTGCAGCTGTAACTGCTTTAATATTAAAAGGTAATTTTTTTTCTTTTATTTCACAATTACCTAGAAAAAGCAGGCTGCATAGTCTCAGGTATTTCTCTGAGAGTTCCATTATTATATCAACCATTGACATCATTATGAATAAGATACCTCAAAACAATAGAATTTCCAGTCATTTATTTCTTGTTGTCTTCCAGAAACTGCATATATTTTAAGTACCATTTACTAGAGATAAACACCTTCTCTTGGTTGCTCAGCCAGATATGAGTTAATCTGTATATTATTGCATGTATCTTTTTAACAAGGTGAATGCTATGTATCATTTGTTTTCTACTTTGCTTTAAAAAAGAAAAATAAAAACCAGACAGAAGTTATTAAGTAGCCTAATTCTGACTTAAAAATATACTTATTTTTTAACACATAAATTATGCTAGGAACTAGAGGATCTAAATACAAATTAAGACTACTTGCTGCATATTAGGCAATACCCTAAGAGCAAAACAGTCCCTCAAAAGCCACACAAGAAGCCTATTATCTTCCTCTCTCTCCCAAACAGGAGGCAATCAGCAGCTTAATGCTTCTCATCTCCATGCAGCACTATGTGTTCCCAGCTGTCAAACCCAAAAGTTCCTATTCTGTTGCGAGTGTCACTCTGAATATTGCTATGTTAAGTCTCAGGACAGGGCATCTAGTAGCTACCTCACAACTTTTTGTCTCAAATGAGCAGGCTATAGGCAGTTTTCAGTTTTACCTGTTGGTGTTTGTCACCTGATAATGCTGGTTGTTTTGTTGTGATACTGCTGTTTCAGGCTCTAGGTAGTGAAAAATTGTAAGCTTTTAGAAAATCCTGGTTGGAGTGCTAACAGGAATTCAGCACTGTGATAAGAGTTAATTCATCATTATCTATCTTCATTTGTTCATCCACTTGAGTGAATTAGACACCGTATTAGACGCATTCTCTCTTGATTCTGGCAATTATGCTGCTCCCATTACCTTCCTCCATTAAAAGCTACTGAAGGTATGAGTACAGCTATGAGAAAAGATTTCTTGAAAGCTTCTTTTAAATCATGAAAAACTCTGAAAAGCAGGAATAGAGTTTTATGGGTCACTTTGATCACTGCTCTGCTAACATTTGCATTGGTAAGCTGCTATATTGAACACTGGAGAACTCTATGGATGTGCTGAATCTGCTTGCTGAGGTTTCTGGAGTGTTCTTTGGAGGAGCAATGAGAAATATTGGACTGATCACCTCAGGAATCATGGTGCTTTATAATGTAACATCTCTGAGAAATACAAAGTAAAAAGTAGCCTGGTTTTAGGGGGAAGAGGGGAGAGAGAGTTTTAAAGCTTATGCTTCTAAGAATAAGTGATTTTTTTTTTACAGAAAAAATGAATAGTGAAAGGAAAACTTCAACAGGGTCAGAGATTTAACATGAAAACATTTACAGTGCTCTCAAGCAACTTACCCACATTTGAGAAACCTTATAAACCCCAAGTAGAGATTAGTGGCTAAATTTTTGTTAACTTGTAAAATAATCTTTAGTTTTAAGCAGAGAAAATGTAAAACAACTCACACATGCAATGCACTTCAGAGCTATATCTCCTGCCATTTTAACCAAAAGTGGAGATCCAGATATAAATGTTCTTTTCACAGTGGCATCAAGAGTACTTTCCTTGTAGATAAAAGACCACAGAAAAATAAAATGCAATAAAAGTATCCTTGGAATTAGGATCAAGAACTGGCAATCATCTCTTAATCTCATAGGGAAAATGATCCTTTTTATCAAAAGAAGTACACCTGTTTTTAAAAGGAAGAATATATTGGAGTGTTTTGGAGACTGCGCTGATTGGTTCACAGAAGGTAAACAAAAGAATTTATATTAATTAGGAATTTTTCAAAACTGTGTCAGCTTTTGTTTCATAGGATAAACTTGAATTTGTCTTACGTTCTAAATCTTTTTTTTTCAGATTTTAAAATGCTTTGACTTATCTATTTCTTTGTTTGATTCTTTAAATATAAATTTCTCACCTCTGTGTTAGTGTCTAATGATAATATGATTTTTTTCCCTTAAATGAACCTTGACCTCATCTTGTGAATGAACCACAAAGAGAGAATGTTCCTTAAAATACCCATAGAAATATTACGAGTTATATTAAGAGTTACTGAACAACATCTGGTCCAGTTTCAAAGGAATCCTGTTATAGAAAGGTAATCTGTTCTAATTTTACAATTCCTCTGAATTTTTTTTAAAAAAAATTAGATGTGTCTTGTTTTTTTCCACTGCCTTGAGACAACAGGTAGCCGTGATGTGTTTTCTCAATTTCTGACTTTTTTTTTAATATAAAGTTTTCTTAATATGCTGTATCTATAAGAAATGGTGTATTAGACCCCATCAAAGTAATAAGAGAGGCTCATATGTAAAATTGCAATGTGCTGGCCACTATATTTAATTTCATTGAAACAGGTGATTTGATGTGTATAATGTTTTAAGAAGGTATGTAGAAAGAATCAGAGAATTTATCAGCCAGTAGTCTTTTATTTTACTGTTTTCAAACCACTCTCCAATATTAGTAGTTTAATACGTAGTGGTGTTTTGTAGGTAGAGAACATTGTGCTCCAGGGGAGGCACAGGGAAAATTCCTGAGTGGATTACTACCTACGCTTGATAGTCTGCACAGTGTTTTGAGCAGCTGATATAATGCCAGCAAAAAATATCTTTCCTTTTAAGACAATGCAGTTTTTATCAGAACTGTTGCAATAGGAGTTCTATTGATTTTTAAGGATCACCAGCCCAAAAAATAAGCAGGAAGAACACCTCATTCATAGCAGAAAACATACTGTAGACTCTCTCAGCAACGGAGAGAAATTCTTTAGTAGGGAAAGAAGAAACATTTATAAATACGTGAGACAGGCAAGATCCCACCCGAAAGCCCCTCTAAAATCCACTGATCAAAAGCAAACCAAAAAATCAGAAGTGCTAAGGGCTTGGTGGGGAGAGGAGAATGTCATTCAGTAATTGCATAAGTTAATACCAGAATTTGGCATGAATTTTTGTGCTTAGGTCAGTTCTCCGGGCTTGAAGAAAGGGATTCAGACTGGTGTTCTCATTAGAAACCAAAACTAGGAAAAGAAGACTAGATACAAACATATGTGTGTTAAAGACTGAGTCCGTTGTAGCAAGCCATCAACATTTACTTTGGACAAAAAGCCAGATCACTGCCAGTCAAGTGGTCATGAAATGTAGGACCGAGGGAAAAATTTTATGAACACCCTTCTTTCTGGTGTGATTTCTCTCATGATGCTTGTCTACGTGATGTTCACAGTGCATGGCATCCGGAAGTATGACTAGAGTCTAATCTTACAATGTGTAAGTCTTACTTTGCTTCTTTACAGTAATATAAATAAAACCCTAAGTGAGACTATGAAATACCAAAAATACTTTAGTCTTAAAGCATGTATTGAAGCTGGCCACTCAAAATAACACTCAGTATTCCAAACTGCAGTTGATAATTTATCCCTGTTACTGCACAAGTGAAAAGATTGAGTTTTCAGAGGATGAGAAGAGGAGGAACTATAGATTACCAATAATAATTGTATTCATGCTTTACAGTTGTCTCATTTTGGTTTGCTTCTGAACTCAAACCCTAATTTGATAACATATGTGCGTATCTATTTTTTATCTGTATGTATCTTCAAAAGGTTGCCCAGAATATAAGCATTTATTCCTAGAAATGTGCTATTTCCGGATTACTGAACTTTTAATTTTATAACATGACTTTCACTTCTTCAATGGTAGTGCATTGTATCTAGAGTTTCTGAGGGGAGCATTGACCTGTCGTAGCCATGGAGATGGCAAATTGTAGAGTGCTGCTCCACAAAACCATAGTTCAGGGCTATTAGTTGATGTCTGCGTTACATTGCAGAATAACAAGTGCAGGAAACAAACACACCATAAATGTAGTGCCTATGTCTATACAAGAAATTGGGTTCATGATACATATTTTACACATCATTGTCAGTCTGCCAAATAATCTATTTCTAAGTGAGAATAGCGGCTTGCTTGAAAAAATAATTTTCTTTTGCCCCTTTTTAAAAATACAAACTTTGACTTTCACCATTCACCATCAAATACATATCTTGTCTTGCATAGTGAAACAGTTCAATTTTAAGGCAAAATTTAATGTCCACAATACAATGAGCCTAAGCAGATATAAATTTGGGCAATATAGAGAAAGCAAAACAAAAGTAGGCAGATTTTTATGAGCCCTGCAACATCTCAACAAGTCTTGGGATTCTGGACATATGAAGTACTTCCCAGCAGTGCTTTGTGCAGAAGACTCATTAACAATTTTTCTCAGACAATTAAATGGGATAATTCTTTTTTCTTTTTTCTTTTTTCTTTTTTCTTTTTTTCTTTTTTCTTTTTTCTTTTTTTTAATCTTTTTTTCTTGTCTCTTTTTATTCTTTTTTCTGATTTATTTTTCATGATAATTAAATGCACCTTGCTCTACCTATTCAGAAATGGGGAGGAAAAAGAAATGCACTTTCCATAAAGTAGTTCTTAAAACTAGAGTAATGCCTTAAATGTGAAATTCTAAAAGGAATGATGTTGTATATGAAGATTTTATTGGCATTCACTTAGAATGACCTGAATAATTTATTGATGCCTTTCTGCTTGTCTGCAATGCATTCTGATATACCCATAATAAAGCTTTAATGTCCTTATTGGAAGTAGGAGTAAAACTGTCTCTCTCATATTAAATATATAGTATGTTATAAAAACAGAGAGTTTCATAGAGGTGGTTATAAATTATGTGTTATGAAATGCAGACAGCTGACAACAAATGAAAATCAATAGTAAATTCAAAGCAAATAAGGATGATGACAAGAAACATTTTAGTATCTCTAGCAAAAAAAAAGAGCTTAACTTTGATTTAGATAGATTGCTAACAAAGCAGGAGAGAAATTATTCAGAAGGCAAGTATATTTGAATAAATACTAATTTAGTTGTTGTGGAAAGACTCTCAGTGGTATTTTCACATCTCCAAATTGAGTGTACTTTCTAGTTCAAGAGTATCTACATTAGGTATCAAAGAGTAATGACTCAAGATGTGGTAAGCAATTCAAAGGTAGTATTACTTGGATTCAGGAGTCTCAAGGTGCAAAACACTGGGAGTGGGGGTGAAGTGATGCAGCTACCACCTTGTGGCTCTTCAAGCCTTAAATCTTGGTAATGGTCTGGATGTTCAGCCATGATCCAGGTTCTTTGTATCATCATTTCATGCATGTCATGCCTGAGAGTGGGCGCATGAACAACTTAGAGCAACAAACCGGTTATGAACTTTCATTGCAGCTGAGAGTCTGTAGCACACAATTGGCACCTGTCCTTTTCTTTTCAGCTCTGCAATGTTTCCCCAGGGCACTGCCCTACGCGCTTCCTCACTTTCCAACTTCTGTCCATCATTCAGGGAGGTTCTGGACCACACAGTGGTGGTTAAATTAAAAAAAAGGTACTACGTGGTCCCTTCAGATCTCAGGCCTATAGTTTCTTATTTAGCTAAGAAAATCAAAGAACCAATTCTGAAGGGATTTTGCAATCTAGGATCTCAAAATAATTAGTAAGGCATTTCTCTGATGTGCTAGAAAATGAGCAAAAAGCTCCAGAAAGACAAGAAGTTGATGTCCCAGGACGCCTCTGTCATGCTTTCCGCTTGTTGCTGAGCTGCGTTGATGCAGCAGAGTTGGTATAGAAAGAGAACAAGTTGCAGCATAATATTATACAGTTTGTCTTTGGCCTTTTTTTTTTTTTTTTCTGAGGGCCTAGTTTTATCAAAAGTATGTATTATTGATTTTTGTGTTTTGTTAAATATAAATCATCTTTGACACAGCTAGATGACTATAGACAGCTTAGGAAATACAGCAAGTGATATTTCACAACCCATAAGGCAAGCAAAACTATAAGGTCAAGGAACGGAGCTGCAACACATTGCAGAAAGAATAAATGAAATTCTAGCCATTTCCAGCATGTTTTGAGTTTGTATGCCTCAAAACCTTAAAAACAAATTAATAACAGCAACAACAAAATCTACTATATTTTTAAAATGTGTTAGATGACTTCAGTTATGATCACTTCCAGTATTCAATTTAAATCTCTTCTAATTTAGTCTGTAAAGGTGCTGAGGTCTGACTTCACAGGCACTATTGGAAAAAAAAAGTCTTCAAGGAGTATTCAACTGTAAAAAAAAATTATAGATTTTTTGTCAAATGTTACAGATAGATAGAAGATAAGAAAAGGATTTTGCCATCATAGTGTCTTATAACATGAAGTCAATGTTCAACTTTAAATTACGTTTTCTTAGTTCAACTGTGGGAAAAAAACCCTTAGTAAATGTACTCAAAATATCTCCTATATAAAGGATATATAATAAATGAATTATAGCAGAATTCAGTTCTGCAAAATTAAATCAATTAAAAAACAGTTAACCATTGACTATGTTTCAATTTAATAAAAAAATAAATAAATTAGAAAACAACAAACAACTGAATACACACAACTTATCTGAGACTTGCAAATGTGCATTTTCATTTTTTGTTGCTTGGCCATCCAGGAACATGTTGGAAGACAAGCAGATGTACACCTGACAGAAGAATTGAGTTTTAGATCACCGGGATTGTGTAGAGCTAAAATATTTTTCTTCTGAAGTATTGTGCACATAAAATAAAAATGGCAATCATTTTACAGAGGTTTTTAGAAGAGTCCACAGCTATAATATTTAAATGCAAATTTTGATTTTTTGGGGTATTCTAACCAAAATTATTAGAAGTTTCAGAATCTGAATGGTTTGAGGTGGGTGAAATAAAAAAAAACACATTGTTTTACTGAGACATTTAGGAAAAAAGAGTGTTCTCATCTACCACAACCATAAGGAAGGGTAACAATGTCATTTCATGGAAAAATGATAAAATATGATCGCAAGAACAAGGTTTACCTGGGAACAGTAGACAGTAAATGGTCTGGCAGATGGTAAAGAAAAAGACTTTTTCGTTGGTGAAAGTTTTATATACTTAATCTTCTTCCTCAAAAAATAGCTGTAAAAAGAGACAGATAAATGCTAGAAGAAGCCATTTTACCTGTCTTGAGAGAAAGATGTGCATCAACAGTGATAGTAAGTTCTGTGCCAAGCAACGAATAAGGAAAGCATTACATTTTCCTGAGTTTGAAAAAATTTACATAGGACTGCCATGGTTAGCACCTATGTGGACAACACAATTTTGACACTTGGCATCAAGTCTGCCCTTCCTAGTGTGGAAAAAAAACCCTACAAAAGCTATTTTGCCAATAATTTTGAAGTTTAAGTAGCTAATTTTTGAACATCATCTCCACTTCAGTGTAAGTGTGAATATAGTGCTGGGAGGGGAAGGATGTCTGTATGTGTCAGGGTCTTTGTCCAGCAATGGATGAGGTGGATTTTTTTTAATGAAATTGCAATCTGCCCAACTTGTGTATTGGCTTATGCTTTCCTAAGGTGACTGTTCATTTCTGTTAGCTGGAAACTAACCTGAAATCTCTCCATTTCCAACTGGTTGTTCTGCTGCCTGTTTCAGCTGAAGAGCTTAACAACATCGAGTTTCCTTCCCTCGCTCTGCACTGCGTTCCACCACTAGAGCAGAAGCTTCAGAAGAATATTTTCCCTGTAATTTTAGCTTAGCGTACTAATGTAAATTGAACTTTTTATACAGCTGAAATAAATACATTGGTCTATGGACTGCAGCAGCTAAGTCTGATTGGAATTCTGCTCTGAAACCATAAATTATTCAACAACTAGTTTTGGTGAATGATTTTAAAATACATGGATGACCAAGTGAGAATGCCAGTGGTTGATTATATGGTGCAGACACAATGTTATGGGTATTGCAAACTCCTAAGTGTTCAGATATAAAATAGAAATATCAGACAGTTTGTGAATCTTATTATTTTACTTTCAATTACCTACAGTATGTAATATTCTGTTTGCAGAGCTGGCAAATAGATCTTTTTGGAATGAAAATATTTTCTAGTAATGTTTCCTCAATGCCCTTTACATGCAACCATTAATCATTTCTCTGGATTGCACTTTTGGGAGATAAAAGAAATTTTGCTGTGCACATACTGATTTCATCTCTATGCATTAAATAGCTTTTGTTTTTCTTTTCTGAATGTCACTTAAAAATATACTGAAAACTATGTGATCACTGTGTTTCTCATCTGTATACAAGCTGAATTCCTAGGAGGATTTTCTACCTAATTATAAAAGCAGTTATTGACAAAACTTACATTAAAAAAACCCAACCCAAATCTTGCTGTTCAGATAAGCTTCTCGTTCTGTTTGTTGTGGATTCTTTTTTGGGTTTAATTGACAAATCATTAGAAATAATTCTTATTTCTATGGAAATAAACCTAATACTCTGTGTCAAGACACTTTTCCAAATAGTGATTTTAAACAATTAGCTAGTGTGAGAGAAGGAAATGAAAAAGACTCTATTCAATGCACAAGAGTCATTCAAAACATAATTTTAAAATGAATGTGTAAATACTATCAAACTGGAAAAGTGCCCTAGTTTGTCTGATGTTAGATCTCTCTTATTAATGTCAGAAACCAACAATTAGAAAACTGCCAGGCTAAGAAGTTTGTCATTTGAATTGGTGAAGTATGAATCTTAAATGCATCAAATTTAAGAAAAGAAGAAATCCTCTTCACAGTACAAAAAATGATCCTCCCGTACACAGAACAAATTTGCTGTCCTTCCTTAAGTAATGAGTTCTCAGTCAGGTTTTAAAGACAGAGAGAGAAAACATCAGTTTTAAAATAATAGTTAAGGTTTACTGGAAAGTATACTTCTACTCAGTAAACAAAACTGCTTAGGAATATAAAATACACCAGAGCAAGTTCCCTAATTTTACATTGCAGTTCTTTGGAGAATGCTTATTTTGAATTTCACATAATACTTCCAAATTCACATAATCAAGCGTCTTTCAAACTTCTCCCAGGAAAAGACGAAAAGGAGCAGCAGTGGCATTTTGACAACTGCCCAGGTGTCCAGTTCCAGTGGAAATGGACTTTAAAAATGGAAACAGAGAGAAGCTAAAGATAAAATAACCTATCTAATCACCATATATCTTTTCAAAGGTTATTGTTCAGTTTTGGCTGTATAACACTGTAGTACTTTTAACCAGAATAATGGGAAGTATGGAAAGCTTTCCTTAAAATGAAACAAGCATTTTTCAGTTTGGTTACAGATGATAATCCTATTCACATAAAAAGGACTCCTGTACCAGCTCTGGTACCTTCTTGGTTAAGCTGGACTGAGTTTAATTTTGCTGCAAATTTAGTGACATCTGAAGATGAAAAATTTTCTTCTCTGACTCATGTAGGTTTTTCACTTGAAACAAAATTTATATGCTTATCTAAATAAGTTGAACATGACAGAGCCCTGAAAAATATTTTAACAGTGATCAACCTGAAATTTTTAGTTTTCAACTGCTAAAGTTTGTGAACATTCATTACCTATGTTTTTTTCTATCACAAAGAAATTCATGGAGTACATTTTATCCTGAAAGAGATCCTAAGAAAGTTTCCTGATTGTTGTATAATCTAGGTCAGCATAAGAAACAAGAAACCAGTGAGAAAGGTGCCTGGGGTGACTTACTTTGTTGCAGAGGTTGTATATACCTATTTGTCATTGATTTACTTCAGTTAGTTTATGAAATTGAAGGCTTTAAGACTGCTTTGGCAGTCATCTTTTTTGCTGTCTTGTTTGCTGAGCTCACATCACGGCTCCCCTTTATGATCTCATCTCTGTGTATACGAAGAATAAGACCCATTGCAGTGTTTGGAGGTGTGAGCTTTCAGTGAAGTGCTGGCTGTACAGTTTCTACTTGTATAAATAATTCTATTTAACATTTTATTTCTTAAAATTCAACACTTTACATTAAAATTTCTTGTACTTTTGAGGATGGTGGGGAAGACTAGTATACTGATTGTTTCTTTTTTCCATGTTTTTAGTTGGAGTATATATCCTTGTTCTTTCCAATTACTCTTATTCAAAAAGTTTTGAGGATTCAGATTATTTTTCTAGTATAGCAATATTTTTAGAAGTATAAAATCTGGTATATATGCAACGTTTATAATGTTTATTTCAACAGTGGACTTCATTGTTGAGGTAAAGAATTAACAGTCAAGCAGGCGTTTTCCTCTTCTAGCACAGAGAATTCATGCAGACACCCATGTTCAGTGCACTCTAAATAAAGAGGGAATTAACAGATAAATGACTTGCAATTTTTTTCTTCCACTTTTTCCTTTTTTCTCCTTCTTTCCAGCTGATTTGAATAGCAAATAGATAAAAATATTATGAATCTATATATGCCTAGGCTTTGTAACTTACTTTTGACTATTGCAGATGCTGTTAGGGATAAAAAAGAATATATAGATAGATTTCATTGAAGGTGTAGGAAGGTATGGGGTTGTTAATACTCATTTGGTAGATCAGGGAAAAAACTGAATTATGTTTTAGCTAAAGTAAAAGGGATTACATTGATGCTATTGAGAACAGAGAAAGCCTGAGTTCTCATAGGCTCCTGAAGTCACAGAGTGACTGTGCTGTTTTGTCACTAGATACTCTCTTATAAATGTGAATTGTATCACAGTTTTCCTGGAAAAAAAGTTATACCAAACTTGATTTATTCATTACAGATGAATTACATCCTTAGGGTGCAGGCAGCTCTGACCATTCAGTGCCCAGGAGGAATAAAAATGTGTCTGACTTGATTCCCCTCTTTCTTCCCAAGAGTGTACAGGTACATTAAGAGATTTTTCTGACTCAGTGCAGTACTCTACCGCTTTTGCTCTCTGTCAGCCAGGTCTGATGGAGCCTGCACTACCTGTACTACCTCAGAAACAACAGTATGCACACTTTCACAGCGTGCCTCCAACTGGGTATTTTTTTTTCAGCAGACTATCCAAAGCCTCTACCAAGCCTGAAATCTTTCTGTGTACAAAATCTCCTTTATGTCAACGTTTTTTGTCTTTGGGTTATACTAATCTGTTTAAATTTAGTTTTCAGTAAGAGCTCTCTTTAACTTCATCTTGGACAACAGTTAGCAGGCAGGCTGTGCTTTTTTGTGTATTAAAGTA
The DNA here is from genome assembly GCA_033558235.1 of Neomorphus geoffroyi. Classification (NCBI taxonomy): domain Eukaryota; kingdom Metazoa; phylum Chordata; class Aves; order Cuculiformes; family Neomorphidae; genus Neomorphus; species Neomorphus geoffroyi. The sequence goes on from JAUMJM010000002.1 coordinate 26,176,593, forward strand.
GCTAATATTCTGTTGGAAACAGTAGAATAGGTCATGCACACACATGAGTAGTATACGATCTTACCTGTAGAGTGAAAACAGCTTTTTATGTAGGTTGCCATGAATTCATAGTAGGGCTAGCACAAATATTTCATGTTCTTATTTGGCTAGTTAAATCAGACTCCTCTGTGTGGCAGCTGTTTTCAAAGGTGTACTTTTCTCTTGCATCATACTTCATAATAGTGATGGAGTATTTCTTCCTAGATGTATTATATCTTATTCACTGAAAGTTGATTTTATATCATGTTTCCAGAAAAAATGGAAAAAGTGACATGACTTTACAGTTTAAACTGTACTGGTATCCATCCCAGTGCAAACACAAGTGTATTCAAATCAAATTGTCTTTGCTGGTTCTTGGTCATAATCAATGGTTCTTCTTTCTGCTTACAGCTTTTCTTGGAAATGCAAAGAGAAAAGAGTTCATGAGGCTGGTGTTTTGCCTAGAGACTTAGTTACACACAAACCATTCACTTCTGTGCATCTTGCAGCGAAACACTCCTGCACTAATCTGTAGGTGTCAATGCAGAATTCAGAATGACCATAGTTGGTCTTCAGCTCAGAATGTTTGTAGAGATAATTTATGTGACCAGTCACAAGGAGTCACAAGCATTGGTTATTACCGTGGTGGGAAAAAACTCAGCCCCTCACTGTGAAGTTCGTTATAAAGAGCTTGTTGGCCTCTAGATGACACTGTGTACCCAATACTGCACTCGGTCTCTAAGTCAGGAATTCCAGACCATCTTCCCCTTCCTTTCTCATCATAATTAAAAGCAATTGCTGCCTATTTTGAGTAAGCATCCACCCTGAAAGAAGGAAATGGAAGAATGTTGTTATTATTCAAAACAATTAAAAAATATACAAAAAGGCAAGACTGAAAGTTAAAAGCCAGGAGTGCTATAATCGTGGCCATTATACTTATTAATAGCTTTATGCCCAAATTTGATATTGCAGTAATTAGTGCTTCGGTGTATATTACCTCACAATGTCTGCGACAAGTGAGGCTGCAGAGGAGATTCTCCAGTATTTCTCTTTGAATGCATGTTTACAGCCTGGCTGTCAAGAAATAACTTTGAGCCAAAAGTTGACATTCAGGAGCAAAGCGTATATATAATATTCAAAACTGTTATTGACTTTTTGGGGGAATTTGCTTTTGAGTTTAATTCATTTGTTTTTCCTAAGCCACTGGTGGAGTAAAAAGTAAAAACAACAACACTCATAAAAATCTCAATGTGAACTTTTTTTGTGGAATTTGTACATTTGCAATAATTGCTGGTTTTCCTTATTAAAGAGGCAGTCCGAGGCAGTGTTACGACTGCTGCTTTGTTCTTGACTTGTCTGTTATATCTGACAGAGATGCGGAGGGCAGCATTTAGGACTATCATTAAAGTGTGGTATAAATGGGATAAATCCTTACACCAGCACATTTCAGTGGTATCATAGGAAGAGATGCAAGTGGTAATCTTCACCGACACCTTCTGTTAGGAGCAAAACCACAATAAATGAGAGAGTGGTAACTATGAACTCAAAAATACTGGTGGGCTAGTGTGTAACACAGATTTGGCTCATCAGTTTTGGGAAAGTGACTAAGTTTTCTAAGAAAATAAAAGCTTAAGTGTTTATTTAATATAAGTTACACCAGCTATAGTTTTGTCAGGGGAACTAACAAGTCTTTTGTCTCACCTTCTTTTTAAAGCTAAGTGGCATAGTAGACAAGCTCTTGGATATATGATACTAAAAAAAAAATCATGCAGTTGCAGCCTCTTTTAGAGTTTGTACCCTGAAGCTGTATAATAAAAGACCTCGTAGCTGATTTCAACTTTTTGGTGTGCGTGAAAGACAGAACATACTCTGGCAGGTAGTTCAGTCACTAGTTTGTTGGTGCTGGAAAATGTGAAGCTAAGCACCTTGTCAGAGCCCATTTGGGCATCTGCAGATTTGCATGAAAAGGGCTGCATGGTACCGGGCTTGGATCTAGGTTCACACGTCAATATCTAGCACGAATAATACAAAATCAAGAGCCATTGAAAAGACTGCTGAGGCCAATACAATAAAAAAGAGATCAGAATGATGGGCATGAAAACAAAATGAGATTCGTTTCTTGGAAATGTCTACTATGGAAAGTGGCGCAATCTCAGTGGAAGGCAGGAACCTCAGGAACTATGATGACAAATGAGATTTGTGGCTGATAAGAGATAGTAAATTATATAAAACTTCACAATGAAATAGGTGGACCTTTGCAGGAGGTGCTGGCATATTTTGCAATGTCATGGTGTAGGACAGTAATAACTCTATAGGTCTTTGCTGCATTTCAAGAGAGACTGATAATGTGAATGCATTCAAATTGAACCCCAAATTGGAAGGGGCTCAACACTACAAGGTTTTCTTACAGTGAATGATACATCTTACTTATGAAGTGCTTTTTTTTTTTTTTTTTCTTCATTTCTTGATCATTTTGAGTCATGTAAAGTGGGGAATGGGAGAACAACCTCATCGTATATCATCTTTTTCCTCTCTCACGTCATCTTAAATTTGCCATTCTTCCTTCAGTTATATATTTAGTTTTACCAGACAGTCACTGGCTATCTGCACTTCTGGTATTAGCCTTGTCAGGCTTGTATAGTTCATATTTACAGCTCTTTCTTAGGACATAATATTTTACCTGATTACAGTGTTCGTATTCACTGTGGCTCTGCAGCACCTGGAGTTTGAATGCCAATGCCAGTGACTTAGTTTTGATAAAAACTAAGGTATTCATCAGATATTAAAGATTTTTAATAAAAAAAATTATATAGAAAAGATAACTGTTCTTAGGTACAAATATATGTATAAGTAGAATAGAATTAACAGTAATCATAACCAAAATCTTAAAACCTTTAAATGGATTGAGTCCTGTACCCCAAATCCTATGATGCACGTCTCCCCAAGGGTGCGGGGGGGGTGCTGTCGCCACTGCTGTGGCCCCAGGCGTGGCTCCGCCACCGCGGGCCGGGAAGGGAAGGAGGGAAAAAGGAGGCATGTGAATTTCGTAGGATTTGTGGAAGATCAGATGACCGATGATCCTTCCTCCAGAGATTGCAAAACCCCACGAGTCGCAACTCCGCTGCCGCCGCTGCTGCTGCTGCTGCGCCAATCGCCGCTCCTCCCGAAGCAAAAGTGCGTGAAAACCAAAGAAAAAAAAACAGCTCCCCACCCCTGAGGTGGGAAATTAAAAAAAAAATGATGTCCAGGCACCACCTCTATTTCATTTTCCCGGAAACGGCCTCTCCCCGTCCCCCCTTGCGTTCCCCTTGTTGGCAATAGGAAGAAAAATTCCACAGAAAAATTCCTCGGAAAAATTCAAAACCACAACAGCCAGTTCATTGGTGTCCTTTAAGCTTGCATCAATAAAGACCTGTCCCCCTGGAAGACACATGTTCCTTGCTACGGTGCTGCACAGGACAGAGAGGTTGTAACATGTATTGACAGTGGGTCAGTACATGCATATGTGACTGAGAAGATCTGGGGGAAAAAGAAGACCTGTTTTTTCATTCTAATTATAAGTTAATGTGTTATAGCGGATATTTATATTTATGGTTGTCTTTTGTTGATGATGGTGTTGTTTTTGTCGTTTACTACATTTTCAGGATTAGTCATAAGTTTAGAAAGGGATGTATTTTTTATGCTGAACTTACCTTAGAATTTTGAGGAAAATTTGTTGCTTTATCAAGGTCCCATTCTCACAAATTGTAAGTTGTGTCCTGCATAAAATCACATAGAACAGTAAGTGTAAATTTATTCAGGTGTAATGGGAAATTGATAGGTTTTAGTTGTACTGTATAATGTGAAGACAAATGTGTTTTAAAACTGTCCAGCCATTAAAAAAAGAATAATGCTTAGAGCGTGCATAAATATAAAAATTGTGTATCCTATTTCTTGATTCTTCTATTAAATGAAAGCTGTTGCACTGTTTTAATTTGTCCCATGGAAAACTCTTAACCTCTTCGTTCATACAGATGCAAAAAAAACCCCAAGAAGCAGTAAAAAAATTAAACATCAGGAAAGTTCTTGCGTCTTCTGTATGAGATGCATTTTCTTTAGGTTTGTGTAAGGTATAAAACTAAACAGCTTTCTGACTAAATTTTTTATTTAAAACCTTATCATAGGGAATGAGAAAAAAGCCTTGGACATTTCTGGAGTGCTGGGGAGGGGTTTAGTGAGAAAGCCTTGCTGTACATTTTGTGAATGAATACTGACATTTTCTTACAAGAAATTAGGCTTATTTTTTTTGTAAGAGAAATAAACTTTTCTATTAAGAAAACAAAAGAGCTACAGCTTTTAAAAATAATGCCGTTTTTTACTGCATATATTTGTAAGTAAACTTTAGTAATTTCTAGTGCTTGGTGGAAGTTTCTGAACTCAGGTAAGATCTCTTAATACTCATAATTAAAATCTGAATAATTAATACAAACTATTTTATAGCTACCTACATAATCAATATGCCACATGTTTCACACTTATTACTGCTTTAAATCCTAAATTTGACATTCCTTTTGGGGATTTTATCAGTAAGCCCAAGTCTAAACTTAACTTCATTTAAACTGCATTATTTCCTGAGGACTCTCTTTACATATAGTAATACTTCCTCTCTTATTTTCACTTTGGGTGCTGATTCCAATGCAGGAAAGATAAATATATTTGCTAATGCTTTCCTGACAAAATACTGAATTTCTATTTACCCCTAAAAAAGAGATTCTGCCTATGAAGAATATTGTGATGTTTGGCTATAATACTTTACCCACTTACATTTTTCAAACTGGATTTTTCACATACATTGCATTCATTAACATATTTGTCCTCTTTTGAACAAATTTAGAAAATTTTAAGGAACTGTGACTGAAGTTATACATTGGCCACGTTTTGTCTGATATTTTATATATATTTGACTAGCCAACTGTAGCATGTCTTTAACGTATGATTTTATATCTATCTTGCTCTTCGATTTCCAATCTTTTACATGAAAACAAACAGTATAGTTAGAATATAATTTTTAAATTAGTGAAATTCTGCCAATCATACTGGCATTATACTCAATGTCAGTGTTTGAATTCATTGCACATTTGTATACCTGTCACTCCGGCTAGCTGAGTAGATGTGTTAGAGTGGCAAAGTAAGTCGTCATCTTCTGTAAATGTGAGCTGTTGATGTAGTCAGATGAAGCATGTATTTTGCAAGGCAATTTGACATAGGAATATTGTGAGTTGAGAGCCTCAGGTTGTAATCCTGAAGGGAAATGTTTTTTAACAATAACATCTTTCTCCATCTCTACCTCTTACTCATTGTTCACTGATAGGAACGATGTCCCAAGTTTTCAAATCAAACGCTCATCAACTACTCATTGCAGTTTCCTTACATAGTATTTTTGTCATTATGTCCAGTTTTATCTGTTTCTCTTGTGGCACCTTCTGGTTTTTGTGAGCTTTTCTCTCTATAGAATTCTTGGCTGTTCCCCAGAAAAATGAGAAATCTTGTTTGCTTTCCAGGAAATCACAGATTTTACCAAAGCACAGCTTAGAAACAAGTGCCAAACTGCAGGGATATACTGGCTTCACAGAGAACTGATTCTAAACCTGCCTCACTTCCCCAATTCTCTCTCACCCTATTGCTTTGAAGTGTCTTTCTTTAAAACCTAAGTGTGCCAGTTACTGTGGTTTCCATTCTAATAAAATCTGTATTTTTTGGTTATCTGTGAAGAAATAAATGTAAAAAGAACATCTATGTAGTCTTGGATGAGGATAAGAAGACCATTGGTGATGTGTCCTTCTTAATTACTATGCTTATTCTCTTGTAGTAATGGTTAGACAAATTGCGTTTAAAGCTGTTATTGTTAACTTGTTTTTAATCACTACTAATCACTTGGTACCTTTCTTATTTTAAAAAGTAAATTCTATTTCACACAGTAGTTGAGAGTTCTGGCCTGTTACGCTGATGGCACTCTGTGGTTTTTACTCTGTGGTAAACCAGATGCAGATGCCATAACTTCTTTGAGCAACCTGTGCCAGTGCCTGGTCACTGAGTTTAAAGGGTATTCCTGATGTTCAGACAGCATCCCCTGTGCTTCAGTTTATTGCCCGCTGCTTCTTGCCCCGTTACTGGGCACACTGGAAAGAGCCTGGCTCCATCTTCTTTGCATCCTCCCTGCAGGTATTCACGTATGCTGATGAGATGCCCCCTTAGACCTCTCTTCTCCAGGCCAAACAGTCCCAGCTCTCTCAGCCATTCCTCTTCGCAGAGGAAAGTTTGGTAAAAGGAGGCGGGCTGGAAAACATCTGTCACCGCATGGAAATCAAAAGTTTCCAGAAAGAATCCCCGTCTCAAAGGCAGAGACCAAGAAGGGACACAGGACTGCAGACACCGTTAGCAAAGTGCCAAATAAGAATAAAAATGCTTCTGTCCGCTCTTCTTTACCGTTCAGCCATGAGGGAGTGAAGGCTGAGTTGTCGGTGGGAATCTGCTCAGGTGTTCCACCATGACTGTTGGCACCATCGCATGCGAAGGAGCCTGGATGGCTGGTGTACTGCCAGGGGATCCCTGCGGCAGATGAACCCACTGCCATGGATGATTCTTATTGAGGTGGATCCACTTCAACTGCCTCCACACTGTCCTCTGCTGGATCAGCCTTCATGGCCCACATTGTCCTCTGTTGGATCCACTTCAATGGGCTCCATACAGTTGTCTGGTGGATCTAACTTCACGGGCTGCATGCCATCCTTCCTCTGGTGGATCCACCTCCATGGGCTCCACACCATTCGCTGGTGGATTCACCTCCATGGCACCACACCATCCTCTGGTGGATCCACCTCCGTGGGCTCCACACCATCTTCTGGTGGATCCACCTCCATGTGCTCCAGGCCATCCTCTGGTGGATCCACCTCCATTTGCTTCCCACCATCTTCTGGTGGATCCACCTCCATAGGCTCCATGCTGTCCTTTGGTGGTTTGTCCTGCCTGTGAATCATACTGTGCACAAGCAGAAACATATGAAAGGACTCCATTTTGTTCCTCTGTGTGTTCATAGCTGCGTGCTGGGCAATGTCAGTCTCACGAGCACAAGCAGTTTCTCTCATGGCGTGCTGCGTGGTGATGTTCATCCTCTCTGACTGATTCCCCTTCTGTAGGCTGCTAGGAGGTCCCTTACTTCTCCGGGGTTCCGGGAAGTGACTCTCTGGTGTCCCACGTAAAGGTAAGCAGCCGCTTTCCTGGCTGTGCCGGCCGCTCCCTGGCTGCCCAACACGCTTGAGCTCCTTGCTGTTACCTGCTGGGCCTAAATCCAATGCTGCCTGCTTCAAAGGTGAGCAGCCACTTGCCTGGCTGCTCCAGCTGTTCTCTGGCAGGGACATCCACTTGGGTTCCCCATGTTGCTCCCTTCTGAGCGTGAAACAACTGCTGCCTCCTTCATAGGTGAGCAGCCACTTTGCTGGCTGCTCCAGCTGTTCTCTGGTAGGGACACCCGCTTGGGGTCCGTATTTCTTCCTTCTGGATGTGAACCCGACAGTGGCTGCTTCAAAGGTGAGTGGCCACTCCCCCGGCTGCTCCAGCTTTTCCCTGGCAGGGACATCCACTTGGGACCCATGTTTCTCCCTTCTGCCCACGAAGCCCACCGTCCTCGCTTCAAAGGCGAGCAGACGCTTGCCTGGCTGCTCCTTGGCAGGGAAACCAGCTTGGACTCCAGGCACTATCCGTGTGGTCCTAAAGCCAGTGCTGAGCAATTCAAAGGTGAGCAGCCACTTGCCTCACTGCTCCAGCTGCTGTTCCTTCCAGGCGTGTTCGTTGTACCAATGCCTCGAAGCTCAGTGAGCTGTGGGCCAGTTGCAGGGGCAACAGATTGTCTAGGTCCTGAGCAATGTGCCATAGTGTATACCAGGGAAAGTGGAGACTGAGGAACTCTTTGAAAGTGATGTCTGTTCTGTTTTTCTCCCTTTTGTATACCTCTTTTCGTTGGCATGGAAATCAAACATTGGGATAGAGGGAGGAAACAGTATTTTTCTAGTTTTCATCTTTAATAATAGTCATTATATGGGTATGCTGTAATGGGAGAGGGAATTGAGGCAGGTATCTGATTATGGAAAATTTTATCTCAGGTAGCTTAATTTACCGAGGTTTTATATGCATCTGAGAGTAGGATCTTATCAAGAAAATAGTAGGACTGCTACAGCTATTGACAGTTTTACCTGTGTTCTCAATACTTATTTAGTACCTCTAGGTCAGTATAAACTATGCAGATGATCCAGGCATAAGCTTAAACACATGCTTTTTAGGTGTGTGAGTAATACATCATTGACTCAAAACATGTGAATGTATTTCTGGACTGGTGTCTGAGGTTAAAATTGCATCCTCACTGCAGTGACTGTGAGTGCATGCATAATTATGTATCCATTTCAAATGGAAATAGAAGAGAGCATAAGAAACTTGGACAACAAAGAAGAAGGTTTGATTTTTCTGATTTCAGCTCTTTTCAACTACATTATTACTCTTTCCTTGGTATTAATGCATGGACACTCTTTTCTTATTTATTAAATCTTCTTCTGAATAATATTTTAACAGTCATTTTTTATAATTTGAATGAAAGGGCTGGAATTAAATAGGTTAAGAACTTTGTCTTATCTTCAGCTCTAAATAATACTTAGATTCTGAAAGAATGTGTTAAGAAAGCAGTACTTTTCATGGAGAAAGCAAGTATTCTTATTTCTTTGCTAATGATCCAATTTACTAGTATTCTGGTGTTCCACTGACTGCATACTGAGAAAATAAAATGTGATTTTGTTGAGGAAAAGTAAAAAACTCAAGACACCAGGAAAAAGTCCCAAACGGCAAAATATAAAAAACCCCCACTGTCAAAAACAAATGAAGATTCCAAAGCCAATTATAGTCTCACTGGCAGAAGAAACCTGTAAGGTAAGGTTAGCATCATCTACCTGTGTTTACATGCTGAAAGGTAAAAAATTACTTTTGAAGGGTCTTTCATAAATTACCAAGATAGAGTATAAATCGTAATCAGGCATCTTGTCAATTAGGAAATAATTATAATGCTTGATTGAAAGCAGCATGTTTCTGTCCTAGTTTTGAGTGATGAATATGAATAAAGTACTAATAACTCTAAAGCACATAGGCAACAATTTAACTTTCCATCACGTGTTAATATGTCTAAAGATAATTAGCTTGCTTCAAAGTATAGTAAAGGCTGTAGATCAGTAATCAGTTAATTCTTAATCTAAAATGTACATAGGCATTTCTTTTCAAGGGATAAATGCTGATTGGGTCATTAGACACTGATATCAACTTGCATTATTTTCTTCATATTGATGCTGTAAATCCAGATTTATAGAGACATTATCATGCTTAACTGAAGGTTGAATTCTAGACTATCAAAGTCAGTTGAAGAAACTTCCACTGAATCTAGCAAGGCCATGTTTTCTCTCAGTATGTTTAATTTATTTTAGAACAAATTACTTAGCAATTTAGTCATGGCAATATGTATATATTAATAATTTAAACAATCATCCCTAAGCGGAATGATTTCTTCCTACTTTTTCTAATGTAGAGCTACTCTGAATGCTGCATAGTCATGGTCTTATTAGGCTCTTACCACTTTACACAGAGGACTTATTTACTTTAAATAAAAGCATTGGGTATTATGGAACAAATTCACCTATTGTAAATTACCTAAATTTGTATTAGGTGATTTAGATACAGAATTGTATCTGTTTATGTCATCTGAGGATCTAGGACTAAGTTTATTTTCCCTCTTTCTTCCTATATCCAAGTAATATTAATATGAAATCTTTATAGAAATAAAAATTAATATTTGTTGCATTGCAACCTATAGGTAATGTGGTAAAGAAATGCTACTCTGTAACAAAACAAATAGAAAATGCAAAACCATCTCTCCATGTGTGATTTAACTAATAAAAGAGAAACAAAAACTTTGTATACCTAAAATCCTGTGCTGTGATCTGTGACTTCCAATACAGTCTGCAGCATGTGTTTGTGTTACTTTTATTCCCTTTTTATAGTCTGAGAGTTTAATTACTACAGTCTGAAAAACTTCAATTAGAAAAACCTCCAAAATAATTACATAGCTACAGTGTATAGATTCATTGTGATTGCTTTGAGTGTCTTGGCATTTCCTTACAGAATGAAAGGAAAAGAAATGATCATGGTATGCCTGTTATTGATATCCTCTCTCCTGGGTGACTTAGAGCTATTAAAAATTCTTATGGATAAGGTGGAGGCACTGTATCAGCTACTAAGTTCACTAGTCTTCAGGTAACCCCACTGCACAGCAGTGACTGTGCGCAGCGAGGAGGGAATTAAAGCAGTCTCGTGTTCTGTATACACCTGAGCACTACTCTCACCCAAACATCTAACACAGCATCTCTATGAAAGACACACCTGAGTATCTCCCAAGTGTTTGTGGGTTGTTTGTTGATTCTTTATAATTTTTTTCCAATCTCACTGAGGGAAATCATAACCTCTGTAGGACAGGAAAACCATTTCCCTATACATTTGTATAGCCCTTGTCACTACACTCCAATGGTGTTTGTAGTTACTCATAATAAGTAAAGGAAGTAATATGAGATTCAAAGCTAGTGAAAGCTAGTTACTGCTTATCTCTGAGCCTCATATGGCTGAGTTTTCTCATATTCCTTGATGGGCAAGCTTGAAAGAGATGTTACTGTCCTTAAGACATTCAGGTAATGTCTTTCCATGTTGTCTCAGAAGGATGGTCTTCAGCTTTTCCTACAGTGGTGGAACCGTTAGGGGTTTTCTTGTCTTCTTTTGCAAAACTTGAGGGAACTTCATACCTTTAGGACCTCAACTGCTTATCTGATTTGATAGAAATTTGCTAACAGTGTCCAAAGCGGCAATAGGGACAGTGAAATGCAAGTGTATGCACGCACGTGTGCAGACTGAATTAGAGAATTCCTGGGCTTCAAAGCTTAAGTAGTAAATCAGATTTATAAATAAGCTAACATCAGTGTACCCCTCTGGAAGGGCTGGTACTTCTTAAAAACTCACCTTAATGTGAAACTGTTTGGATCTTTCCTGCTGCCCTGTGCACCACATTTTCCCCTGAAATCTTCCCTGCATTCATTTGATTATGATTATTTTTCTGTTATATTCCCCTTTTAGTGGTTTGATTTTTTTTTTATCTGTCTCCATCATTATTCTCTCTTTACCAATCTACGTCACTTCCCCTTGCGGTTTACCTCCCTTCCTCTTGGCACTTTGGGGTGAAAGTGACTGTATTTGGGATGCTACTTTATATAAACCAGCCTTCTGCTGAGTTTCATTGTCTATGTATGGTTTCGAGCTGTTGGTGTTTTGGAAGAGACTGGTCTTTTGCCAAGTTCTTGTTGCAAATTGTTGTGATTTTTAACCAAGCTCAAAGTAAAGAGTGAAGTTTTAAGTAAACCCCTAAGTTGATTGACATCACTCTTGCAATGCTGCACATTCAAAAGATCCTAACCCCCACTCCCAGCTGAGCAGGACTGTGGCCTAACACCCTCCTACTTGAAACAGTGTATTTTTTAATTTGTTATATCTCAGAGGTTGGTTTCATATTTATTTCACAATTTATTGTAAATTTCTGCCAGAGAATTTCTGGCTAAAATATCTGTAGTAACTTAGAATTACCACGTTTCTGGTTTTTATGTACTGAAACTATATTATTTCCTACCATTTCTGCAATGGCTTTTTCATTAGAAACGCTGTAGTTATTTAAAATGTTCAGACATGAGTTCTTATCATCGAACAAAAACTTTCTTCATCGTTGGCATCTTCCCAGGATCAGACTGTAATTGAAGACACACAGTAGAAAGAAAGTAGGGATGGACAATTGGAGAAAACAGTGAAGGGAGAAAAGGGTGAAGAAAAAAAGTAGATCAAACAATCCTTTCCTGCTACCCATTCTCCAGTTTCCCTTCATCTGAAGACCAGGAGAAAAATATTATACAAATATAGCTGCTAAGGGCACAAACAATACATTTATTTGTTCTGTTTAGGTAAAAAAAAAGTTTAGGTAAAAAGTGAAAGTCTTTAGAAAGTTATTCAGGGAAATGGCTTAATAAGGTTTTGAGGGCACTGGAGGAAGGGTTAAAAAGGTAGAATTCTCAGTGAATTTTAACTGCAAGTATTTGAAAATCCTTTGTAGGATGCTGTGGCCTTCACATTAGAAGGAGGATTGGCAAATGAAAGGAAATTGAGGCAAGAACACTGTTGGAAAGATCCAGACAGGAAAAGGACTGGAGATCACATTTAGCAGGCACAACATTATATTTTCAGAAAAGGTATCATTGTATCACCAGGACTTTTTTCTGCTTCAAAGAGTTATATCTGTTGCCATCAGAGGCTCTGGATACAGTAAAAATAATAAAAAATCCAAAGTCAGATTCTGGTTCCACTGTCCCAGGAAGCTCAAACAGATAGGGGAGGGGGAAGAAATGGAGTGGGGAGAGAGAAAAATTAATATCAATAACCAATGCAATTACTAGAATATTTAGTTTTCTTCAGAGAAAATTAGTAAGGTTGAGAAGATTGTGCCAGGTCAAAAGTCACTGTGCTTTACTGAATTTCAGTGTGCTCTGTAACATGTTGAAAGAATGACAACCTGCTGAAATTTAAAAGGCATGCACTTTCTTTTGACTGTAAATAGCTCATATTCACACATGAAAATACACAGAAGGAGAGAATGAGGAAGTGATCTATGGAATGAAGGAGCATAAAAAAACCCAAACCACCAAAATCTCCATTCATATTTTACTCCAGATATTGCCATGCAAAATTTGCTTTCTATTGTATGAAAGTCATTCATACAATCGAGTACTCAGAAAACCTGTTATATATATAATCTTATAAAAAATTTGGTTTTCACATATATTATTTTTGTTACTTTATTTTGCAGATTTAAGATTAGTCATTATGCTTGATCGTGCTGGGAGAGAAGGGGGAAAAAATAGAGTCCCTGAGATTTCAAATTAGATTAGAGAAGACAGTAGTGTAGGCAGGCTGAAGTTTAGTGATGACATATCAGGTTTTCAAAACAGTTTTGAAATTCACCTCTAAGCTAATGTGTAGCTTTAAAATAGGAAGAGACTTCCATGTAATATGCAAGTGATTGAAGGATGTACATAAAAATACAGTGTATCTTGGGTTTTGTATAAACTTTAAGGCATTTCTCTATAAAATTTTAAAGATTGAGGAAATTTGATTTTTTTTTTTGTTTAAGTAGGGGAGAAAATGGACTGGGAATGACTGGAATAGCTTATTTTAGAGAGAATGTTATAATTACAGTAGTATGAAGTGGTTTTTTTTCACTTCACCGGCAACAAAAAAAAGTTATATTACTTTGGATGAACAGAAACGTTCTATATGATTAAAATATGTTCTTTGCTATGGTTTGCATGCTAAGAATAAATGCATGCAAATTTACTCTTGCACAATTCTTAAACAGTAGGTTAAGTGTTCATTTTAAGAAAAACTGCTATGAAGCTTCCCTCCCTGCCAAGTCTACCCCCTCCCAAATAAAAAACAACCAACCTAACAAACGAACCCCAAAACCGAACCATGAAAAAGTGCAAGACTGGGAGGCTGCGAGATTAGAAATGCTGACTATAGTTGGACTGGTCCAGACTAGTTTCTGTCAAACCATATCTTATCTTGTGGTGCAGGAATGTTTTCCTCAGAAATGTATTCCCCATGTCTAGCTAGCGCTCTTGCAACCACTGAAGGAGGAATCATTTATTGGATTAAAATCAAAATAAATTGAGGAATTGAAGGCATGCAAAAAAGTAAAGAGGTCCTTGGAAGCATAAAGGAAAATCAAGTTGCATTGTGATGGTGTATATGCACACGTCTTAAGCCAGGAAAACCAAATAAGAAAAATTAGCTGTCACTGTTTTCCTCTATACTTTTAAGGAGAAATTAAGAAGGAATCGTAGAGTCTACACGTCTGGAGGCCCTGGGAAGAACCAGGACTTAGAGGCACTTCTTTAGCGTACTAAACAGGAAATAACAAGTGCCAAATCTACAGAGAGCATGCAAGCGTTGGATTTGAAGTACAGGGGACAAGCTCTGTGTCTGAACACAACATGGTGAATGTAGATCTTCAGCTACCCTCCTATGTGCTGCAGTCACTCCAGCTTTGTGGTATATCCTAATGCCAGATGGTAAGAGGTCTTGGAAAATGTCTGGCTGAAGGACAAGTGGGCAGTGTGGGGAATTTCCTAAGGGGTGATAGGTGAAGAGAAGGTAAGAAGGTAATGTGGTGACTGTTACTAGGCTTGATAATAGTGCAACTGTTCTGCAGTCCCATTTCCTTTTAAATGGAAAGGAAGGAAAGGTTTACTCTGGTTTTTAGTGGGATTAGAATCACAGGTGTTTGGAGGCTATGTAGAATTTAAAGAAATTATTGGCACATATTTTAAAAGACCTAACACTGAAAAGAGTCTTTAATGTAATGTACTGACAGTATCTTCTGCAGCCAAAATATTTGTCTGGATAAATGAAAGAGCTAACTGGTAATTCCTTTCACTATGCCAGCATGCTTCTGGCAGTGAATGGAGCCTTCTACAATGTTAATTTAGGGAGACAAATTCTTGGACTTGTGTCTTGAACAATTAAAACTTCAAAGAAAGTTAAGGCTCTCACAGTAGGTTCTGGTTTGGGCATAATATGCAACACTAACACGATCATGGTGCCTTCAGGGAGCCTTATGATAGCAACGTACTCGACGTCTTGGTGTGTCTGAGCACCACCAGGAAAACAATTTTATTAAATATCTCAGATGAGAATGATCTGCTGATAAAGATGAAGTAAGAAACAGAGAAGAACCCGTAACAGAGCTGCATGGTGAGAAGGAATGTGACAGCTATCTTTTTAAATCAGAAGTCAGATTGTGGTATATGAATATTGTTGTAGGTACCAAGTGATGCTGATAGAATCAATTTTTTTTTACTCTGGTGCTTTCATGGAGTTGCTCTAATATTAATGTGAGATATGTTGAGATTTGAAATGTTGTTCTCTGATTTATTTCATTCTTGTGTCTTACAGACTTGCATTTAATCACCAGAAACAGGATAGTGATAGTTTGTGCCCATTCTGTAGTGTAGAAGATTAAAATGTAAAGAGACAAGTGTAGTGATGTAAGGAGAGTTGGCTTCACTTCTAGATGATGTGCCAGTGCTTATCATGCTAATCTAGGATTTGCAAGACTTGGTGTGTTTCCCTGACCAGTCACATGCTTTTCATGTAAACAAATCACTATGGAACAGTGGAGCTGGGATGATTAGAACAGCTAATTAACCCTGTCTGTGTGCAGTACTAATGAGGTTTATCTGACTTGTAGTAATAAAGCTAGCTGCCACGTCTTATTTGTACTACCTTTCCCACCAAGCCCACCCTTTCTGACTAGCAAGCCTATCTATGGAGTGTGGAGCACCAGTGGTGCTTTCTTTTTCTATTTATTCTTAGTCTGTGTCTTTCCCTTTCTCAAGCTATTGGGCTTTCCACACATACTCCAAACTTTTTCATGCAGGCTTCTGGATGTCTTATTAATGCTTTACCTTTCAAACCCCCTCTTTACTCTTCTCCAGATACTCTACTTTATCAGCTAAGCATGCTGTCAAGCATGCTGGAACAAAAAAAATGAAAACCAAAAAAATAACCCAAACACCCAAAAAACCACAAGGCACATTTTTTATCATATCTTGTGCATAATTGGGAGCTGTCTCCCAAAGAGACTACTTACTCCAGTGAGAGTCCTTCATCTTGTTGTTTTGCTGTGGAGATCAGTGGGACAGGCACACTGTGGAGCTGAGCCCTTCAAATACATTCAGATAGATCCTGATGTAGTTTGCAAGCGGTCTTGTTTCTCAGACTTCATCTGATAATATCCTTCTTGATATGCTGGGAAAGAAGTAGTAGTTCAGACATCACATGCGAGGAATTTTGCAAGCCTGTAGAAGGTTTTTCGCAACTGCACTGTTAGATACTTTCACTGAAATTTCTCTGAATTCCTGTTTTGAGGTTGGTCAGCTTTGTTCCTCCCTTCTCTCTCTGTTACATTGTTTTATCACAATAGTTACAAAGCTAAGTAAAAAAAAAGTATTTTGTTGTGATTCATGGTAAGATCTTTGCTCAGTCTTGGAAAGGTACAACTTTTTGAAACGTACAGTTTGTTTATTATGAATTTGGAACTGCTCAGTTACTTAAAGCTAGTTTATTTTGTAGTACGTACCCTCTGTTTCACATTTTAAGAGAAACAATAATCAGAGCACTATTGTCTACTGATCCGTACCAGGTGATACTTGGCTTCATGTGGAAGTTTGTGTCCTTGAAATGTTAGAGGAATACTGTTTGACCTTAAAATATTCTTGACATACTTTACTGTTTCATCAAGAATGTCTTCTCATGAGACTTTAGTTCTAGTACATTTTCATTTTTTACCATAGGAAAAAAAAAATCACTGTCTTCCTGTCATATTTCCCCCACTATCCTGGAGCAAATTAAAGATAACCTAGGAAACATTCTGGTGAGTTATCTTTCATCTTTGAGTACACTTTTTATTTCTCTTGCTTACCTCCACAGATCTCACCTTCAACTATTTTCTCATTTACACAGACACTGCACTATCCTTTTGAGAAATGTCCCAGAGTGACATTCCTTTTCTCCCTTGTCATCTCTATTTAATTTCTTTAGAAAACATAGAATTATGAAGAGGCTGAGGTAGAAATGGACTCTAACCAATATTTTAAAGCCCCAGAGATGTTACCAGGAGGTAAATATGGAATTAAACTCCCCAAAGTTCAGCATTATTCAACTATGAGAATTTTGTTCAGGATCATCCATCTGCTCAAGAGCTTGTTTTTCCCTTTATAGAGTGGTAAGTCACTAGAATTGCACTCTTGTGAAACCACCTAAAATGAAAATAAAGCCTAGAAAAATGTACCTTCTTTTCCATTTACATTGTATATATTATTTTCTCCTGAAGCTTTTTGCTATTGTTGTTTTGGGGTATTTTGTTTTAAAAAAAATCACAAAACCCCGAAAACCAACTGAAATTGTTAATTTTCATTTTTTACTTTAGGAAATGTTTATTTTTTCTAGGATAAATAGCTAGGGTATCTATGCAGCACAGTCATCTCATGCTATGTTTTAAGTCTTTGAGCTGATGCTGAGCCATCAAATAGATCTCTTTGTAGAGGATCAACACACTGGGAAGAGATGCTTGTTCAATCACAGATTCCTATACAGTCTGTATAGCCACACTAATTTAAGAGTTGTACCTATGAAGTCCAAGGCTAATTACAACAGATGTAGACTTGCTGTGTTTCAGGCATCCAATTCTACACACTTATTTTCATCAGGGGCTAGCTGGAAGTTCTTCACGCAGTGCTCCATTCTGTACTACGTGATAACTGAACCAGGAAGGTGCTTTCTGAGTAACTCAGGAGAATTTCACATATTTAAAAATCTAGTAAATGTGTAGACTTATAGACTATTTCAGTTGGAGGGGACCTACAAAAATCATCTACTCCAACTACCTGACCAGTTTAGGGCTAACCAAGTTAAAACGTGTTGTTAAGGACATTGTCCAAATGCCTCTTAAACACTGACAGTCTCGGGGCATTGACCACCTCCCTGGGAAGCATATTTCAGTGTCTGTCCACTCTTTCTGTAAATAAATTCTTCCTAATGTCTAGTTTAAATCTCCCCTGGTGCAGCTTTGAACCATTCCCACACATCCTATCACTGGATACAAGGAAGAGATCAGTACCTCTCTCTCCTCTTCTCCTCCTCAGGAAGCTTTAGAGAGCAATGAAGTCACCCCTTCAACCTCTTTTTCCCCAAACTAGACAAGCCCAAAGTCTTTAGCTGCTCCTCATAGGGTATTCCTTCCAATTCTTTCACAAGTTTTGTTTCCCTCCTCTGGATATTTTCAAGGTCTTTCTTCAATCGTGGGGCCCCATACTGCACACAGTACTCAAAGTCAGGTTGCACTAATGCTGAATACATAGGATAATCACCTGTTTTAGCCAGCGGATGGTGCTTGATGCACCCCAGGATGTGGTTTGCCCTCTTTTGCCAGGGCACACTGTTGACTCATATTGAGCCTGCTGCCAACCAACACGCCAGATCCCTTTCTGCAGGTCTGCTCTCCAGCCACTCCTCTCCCAGTTTATAATTGTGCCAAGTTATTCTCTGCCCTAGGTGCAAAATCTGGCATTTGAACTTCTTAAATTTCATCCCATTAATCATTGCCCAGTGCTCCAATCTATCTAGATCCTTCTGCAAGGCCTCCTGTACCTCAAGAGAATCAACAGCACCTCCCAGCTTGGTATCATCAGCACAAAACCTAATGGGGCACTCAACTCCATCGAGATTGTTGATAAATATATTGAACAGAACTGCTCTTAGAACTGGAACCTGTGGAACACTACTGGTCATCAGTCACTAGTCCCTTTCACTATAACGCTCTGATCTCTGCCTTTCAGCCAGTTCTTCACCCAGCACACCATCAACCCACTCATCCCACAGTTGGACAACCTGTCCAGAAGAATGCTGTGTGGGACAGTATCACAAGCCTTAATAAAATCCAGAAAAACTACATCTACCACCTTCCTTTCATCCAGTAGATGGGGGACCTCATCATAGAAGGATATAAAATTAGAGAAACAGGACATTCTTTTTGTGAAACTACATTGGCTGTAGATGATCTTTAAGGTCCCTGCTGACACAAAACATTCTACGATTCTATGATTCTATATAAAGCTATTGCAGTTATGTAAGAACTGAATGATTTTTTCTTTACCTAATTAGCAGTGATCCCATATCCTGTCTTTCTAAGCATTTTAGACTATTTTACTGCTAAATTTGAGATTAACCTTAATCAAGAGCTTCAAAACTCTTTCAGTGACGAGTTTATGTAGTTTTTTTAGCTTAAACTAGATTTAAAGGCAGGGAGTGCTCATGCAGTCAAGTGTGGCATCTCAGTTGGGTGGTGATAATTAACAGCTAAGAAAATGATAACTTCTTAAGTAACTGCTCAGATATAACTGACCTGTGAACTTAATCCACTCCAGTGCAGCTGAAAGAATAGATAGATTCTTGTTGAACACATATTTGCTTTACTGTAAATAAAACAATATTTATGGTTTATTACTGTAAATAATAAACTTTTTCTTTTATTGACATGCTATGTATATATGACTAAAATATAACTGAGGAAAAATAACATTTGTAAAAATTATTTGAGGTACACTATTTCGCTAATGCAAAAACAGTACTTCAAAGATTTTCTGTAAGCTGTAGGTCAAATTTACATTCCCTGCTTTTCCCAGACTCAGATGAGTAAAAATAAAAAATGCAGACAGTAATGCAGCAATTTCTCAAAGAATGACTTTATCAAAAATGATATAATATATAGTTTTCTAGTTTCTGGTGCCTCTTAGGAGAAGGTGGAGAGGGAGAGAAGAACTACAGGGATGGAAAATATGGGAAAGGTTTTCTTAGTCGTGATCTTTCAATGTTTATTCAAAGTAGGCAAGATCTTGATTTTTTTAGGATTTCACCTTTTAAATATTTTGTTACTTATTTTACTGGCATCAGGATTAGTTTTACTCTGATGTCAAGACTGAACTTTCACTTCCTTGAAAGAAAATAATTTAGCTAGGTTTCAGGTTTTTATGTGATGAGTTGGAGAGAAATTCCTCAGATCCTTTAGTATGAAATTATATCAGTCAAAGGAAATGATACCAGATGGGTTTGTATTGCTAAATTATTAGTCTTAAATTTGTTGTTTCTCTCTGTTTTTTCTCACATTTTGAGGGGATTAGGAGGTGGGGTGTTGGGAGGTTAAGAACTGTCTAAATTAAGAGAGAAAAAATATAAGCTTTGCTTGTGTATGGATAACCTGATAGGATTAATGAGTGATCATACCCATGAAAATTACCGTAAGAGAGAATTTCTCTCTTCTTAATCTCTAGTGATGGAACTTAAAGCTTCATGTTGCAGGGCATGAGAAAGGTTGTTTTGCTGAGCAAGGTAACTTCAGAATGAAAGGCTAAAAAATTACTTGGAAGTTATATATTGGCTTACATGCAGCTGTCAGCTGCTTTACTCATCCATACAGACACTAGGCAACAGGGAAAGAAATCTCTTTATACGCCATGAGGTTGTCAGTATTGGAAATGACTGCTGACCCTGCTAATGCCACGCTATTACCACAACACAGAAAAAAGTAATTTAAAATAATTTATATTTTTTAAAGTAGATCGAATTTCTACCATTTTTCTCATTACTTATCTATTTCAGGCATAAGGCTATTTTTTTATCAAGAATCTTCCAGTGTCTCTTTATGCCTCTCTCTATCCCTCCCTCTGTCTCACACACACACATGCACACACAGAGAATATTTGAAAATTACTAGTACCATCGTCAAGCCAAAAAGGCTGCAACTCTTTCATTTGTAAATTAAAGGCTGCTATCCTTTTCATACCAAAGACAGCATTTAAGGTAAAAGACCTGTCTATTGATTCTCCTGTTTCAACTTGCTTCTGAAATGAACTGCCAGTCTCCAGGATGGCTGCCCTGTTTGCAGAGCTATCTTGTGAAGGAAACAAAAATGCATTAAAACTAAGGAGCATAATAGTCCCCCTTTCCATGACGGTGGAATCACTAGAGGGCTTCATACCTGACTTGAGAAAATTAAGTTAAAATTATGTTCGTGTTCAGGAAGCTGTTCATATAACCACCACTCCACAAGAAAAAGGTTTAAAAAAAGAGAAATCAGATCTTTTTGTCAACCCCCATAACAGCTCCGTGAAAAGTACAAGCCTGAGAAGATTTTAATTATCTAATGTATACCAATGGAATCGGTTTCCTCATGTGTAATACTTGTAAAAGACATTCAATTCTTCTGCAGTTTAGGCTTTGCTAACATAAATTTGATAATTTATAAACAAAAAACCTCATAAACCCCCCTCTTTTAATCCTAAATATTCAGAAGACACACATTTACCCCCACACATGGGGGGTAAAAATCAGACACAAACATCCATGATTTATTCTGTTGCAGAAGAAGCAGTTGAAATTCTACTGTTATACTGGTAAAAGAATATAAATAATTAATGTATTTAATCCAGATTTCTGTCTTTGTAAGTAAATGCTAACTAACTTTGGCTGTTAGAGAAATGGGAGCAGTGTGAGACCACACAGACCAAAGGTGAAGCCACTCTATTTTGCTTACCTGTAATTCAGCACAGTTTTGTTAGAGTCACACTGTTCCTGATCTCCTCTTTACAGCTGCAAAATCTACACCTAATCCCTAGTACACTTGAGCGTTCTTACTGCTCTCTTATCTTTAAAGTCATCAAATATTCTGTTTGCTAAATTCTTATACAGAGTATAATACTGTTATGATCAAAACTGTTTTATGTACTCACTATTACAATGTGTGTAAATGGTTTAGGAAAAATGAGATCTAGAGAGGTTACTTTACTTGTTTTTACCAGCTCCATCTTAAACTTACTCAAGCTTTCCAATAAGAAGAGTGTCAAATTTCTTTGAATCAGACATCATGTATCAATTGGGCTATATCTCCCCTTTGTCAAACTGAAGAGTCTCAGTGCATGCTGTTAACTCAGGTCGATTCTACTAGGTGTTATTGAATGAATTTCCACTCCCCATTTCCAGTCTTTCTCTAGACTGTATGCACACAGCTCTTCAGAGAGAAGGTTTTGGCCCAGTTGCAAAGAACATATCATCATTCTCTTTGTTAAGTCTCCAGGGAAAGCATTTACAAGAGAGTGAGTCAGTGAAGCAGATGTCTTGGAGTCAGGTATTGGGAATTGGCATGACATGTATGTGGATGAAAACTTTCATCTTTGCAACATTTTAAGTAAGACATTTGAGAATGTACAATTTAGCTAAATATTTAACCATTATATTTGGAATTGATTGGTATTTTGCTAATGTGAAATAAACTACATACTAATAAAATGCCAAGGGAAGGATAAGGAATTATGCAGAGTAGGTGGAGTAGGAACTAAATAATATATTAGAAGTAGCTAAGGGCTATCTGAGGGGCAGAGAAATTAAAATTTATGATTGTAAGAGAATGTTTGAATAGCTAATGGGAATAGTTGGCTGCCACTTGTTAGGATGAGTTAGTGGAGACAACCCAGGGGGTTGAACTACACTGATGTTTTCAGGGAGTGTGTATGTAGATGTTACAGGGACACCTTAAGACATCTGGGGGTGGTACAGTCATAAACATTCGAGGATGACAATTTTGTTTAAGATGATGAATGAGTGGTGCAAAATGGGAATGGCTGGAGAAAAAAACATGGTGTTAGGAAAGAAGATAAAATGCCCTTGGCAGGCTTCAGGAAAAAAAAGTGCATATACCTGGGCAAGAGTCAAGGCTGGCTGGAGAACTGGGGCAAACACACTCTGTTGTCAGTAGAGCATACAAGCAGGTAAGAAGGACTAGTGGAAGAAGCTGAGCAGTTTACTGTGCAGAGAACTCTGGGCCAATATTAAGAATTTCTCAACTTTGTTTCAGCTACGCCTGCTTATACGTTCTTCTCCTAGATGTTTTTTGTATGTCAAAATCAAAAGGAAAAGAGCACGATCTGAGCTCTCTGGCATTTTTGGAGATGTCAACAGTGAAAACGTAGGCTAGCAGCATGCCTGTCATTTTTACTAGACATCGTAAAGGCAGATCAGCCTGCACACATGAATATCCTATAATGTATCTGAGATCTAGAAACTTAGTAGTCGTTTTCGTACTTTACAAGTGGGTTTGTAATTGCTACACTGTCAGTCTGAAATGATTTTGAAAATGCCACCATTGTAGTTAGTAAGAAAGAAAAGGATTTCTTTAGCTTCATTATCCACTTAGTATTCATGCAAAATGTATAGCGAGCATTAACTGTTAAACTTCCAATTCTTTTGATCTTGTACATTCATGCAAGGAAATGATGAAGACTCACACATTTTGCAATCTTTTCTGTGTTTTAGGAAAAAACATCTATTTAAGAATAAAATACCAAAATAATATCACCACTTTAAAACAGAATGAGCTACGTTATCAAACAAAGGAAACTTGTAAACAATGGAAACTGTGGTAACTTTTAAAAAGTGCAAAGGCTTTAAGAGAAACTTAGCATTTGTCTTACTTCTGACTGAGAAACTGACAATCCCTGGAGGGCAAAAAAAGCCCTCAAAACAATAAGATTCAGTGTTTTATAAAGTATTATTCCTACGTTTTAAAAGAGAGCCCATAGAGAGGTAACCAGAGTGCAAGTGCTCTTCTCATTTCTTCGGGGACTTAGAAAGTACTAAGCCCTCAAGTCACTAGGGCCAGTCATGATCATGCACTAGAAAGATTTTTCCAGTGCTGTTACAAATTGGTTATTTATCTCTCATTAGTTTAATCAAATAATTTATAAATTATCCTGAGCAAAAGATGTTATAGAAAGTAGTGAAAAATAAGTTATCAAAGAATTTATAGGAACTCCTTAGAAAAATTAACCTCATGTGTCACCTGGGTCTTGAAAGTACAAAGCTGTCAGGTTCAAATTTTGAAATGTTTCTATCCAGCTGCACTTTCCTTCTCTGCTGATTAAATTGTTAATTAATAAGTTAGCAGGCACGCAGTCTTGAAGTTGATCTACTTGATAGGAAAATAAACCATCTGGAAAAGACCACTGTCTGTAGGCTATATTTCCTCTTTGAAATGTTGGAGAAATAAAAGCAATGAAATATAAATTTCTGGATTATTGAGAAACCACAGATACTACATACAGGGTAATACAGCTTCATTTTTATAATACTAGGTTGAATATTTCAGAAGATTTATACTGATATTATTAACCTAAAGTGAATTTGTAGTTGATTTCTTAAGCCTTTCACTCTCTATAAACTTTTGTGTCTAAACTAGATCTTAGCACTCACTTGTGTATCTTCTGTTTCTCCTTTTCTTTCATATTTCTCAATCACTTTTTTCACCAGTAGAAAATTAATATTATTTTGTGGTAGAATCATAGAATCACAAAATCATTTAGGTTGGAAAAGACCTTTAAGATCACCAACCCTTAACCTAACACTGCCAAGTTGTCCATTAAACCATGCCTCTAAGCACCATGTCTACACGTCTTTTAAATACCTCCAAGGATGGTGACTCCACCAATTACCTGGGCAGCCTGTTCCAAGGCTTGATAAACATTTTCATTCAAAAATTATTCCCAATATCCAGTCTAAACCTCCCCTGGTGCAACTTGAGGCCATTTCCTCTCATTCTGTCATTTTTCACCTGGGAGAAGACATGACTCATTTATACGATGTAGAACCTGAGTAATTTTGGATAAATTAGTAAAAGTCTATGGGAACATCAGATAATATGTTGAGTGTTTTTTCTTTATTTGCACATTGAATTGAATCCGTACTGAAATCTTTGTTCATCATTGTTCATTTTTAGTGTAAAACCAACAGAACTACAGGACTGAAAAATATAATGCAGCTGAGTCAACTGCTACCAAACAATAAGCATATTAATTTACAAGATTACATATTTTAAAGCAATCCAGGACTGACTGGTGGTTATTATAGATGAGATGATTTATAAATATGAATCAGTTAGGAAAGGCCAGATCTTTCCTACCTTTAGGTACATAAGTGTGAGAGGTGGGATTCGTGTGACTGAATGTCTCTATTGGAACTACTCACCCTGAACTCTGTATTCAGTGATCATCTAGTCAACAGAATCTAAGCTATGATTTACCTTACCCTGAAGCAGACTTCTAGATGAACCATTCCTTAAAAAAGACTGGTTTTCTTTTTTGTCTTTAAGCAAGCTACAGTTTGGGTAGATTAATTTCAGACATTTACCTGAATTGTTTAAATTAAGCTTAGGTGTGTAGAATACTGTTCTGTCAGTGGGTGCATGACCTATTTCTGCTCTCCCTAAACAGAGGCGCTTTTGATGATCAGTTTTGTAAATCAAGCAAGGTACTGAAACTCTGCATGGCTGAAGCTATATAGGATTCCTCTTCTATGCTCTTACTTTATATTAAAAATACAATCACTTTGTACCAAGGTGAATTTCATGCCATTGTTACAGGCTATTTTTCACTCTGAATTCATGAAAATTATAACCATCGAGAGATTTATTGTCCCAATTTGGCAATCATGAAAGCATAACAAGTGAAAAAATTCCTTGGAAATATGTTTTTAGATTTCTTCTATTCCTTCTTTTATTTCATGTTGTATTAATACTAGTTGTGGTGTGTTAAAAGGTGGGTAGGGTCGCAATTGAGGTAGATAGGATGATTCCCATTGATTTCAATGAGGCTCAGGTTAAATATATTTTAAGTTTGCATAAAAATAAATGCAAACTTATTTAAAGTTTAAAGAAGTAGTCCCAACATCTCTTCAGAGGCATTATCAAAAATAAAATTTTATTGGAGGTCCTAGAAGGGGTATTGATTTTGCATGACTCACTCTATGCAAGTCAAAGAAGTTCAATGAAGATCCATCCAATATGTCATAGTTTTCTTTAGAACTATCATGTCCGTGAATATCCTGCAAGGACAATTAAGTGGTCTTGTATTTTAGAACAGAAACTCAAAATACGCACAGCTTCAAGTTCTGACTTCATTGATATTGTTGTGTATATTGAGTGACAGTATATCTGTAAGTAAAGAATTTCATTAATATAAATGGGATTTGGCATACTCTATAAAATGGATACATAATGGAACTATTCATGCTTACTGCATGGAAACTGCTTTTCTTGATTAATTTAAATATCAGCTGGCAAGTCTGCACCTCTGGCTGCAGAATTTGGTTTAAGCCTTCAGGAAAATAGTGGCAAGAACCTCACTGAGAACAACTATATTTCTGGACAGAGCACATGGAATATATCAACCAGGAAAGGGAGTGTCTAAAGGGCTGAATTGCTGAGCAGTCTCCGTGTAATTTGTGCTCTTGTTTTCCACATTGCAGAGTGAGCAGCAATACTGTTGTAGCTTCCTTTGATGGATTACATGGATCCTCTCTACCTTTGTTAAACCTGCCTATCAACATTATTTGGTGGGTTTAGGTTTTGTTTTTTTTTTCAATAGAGTCACCTAAAATTCCAAATTGAACAGATTGGTTATAATACAGCGGAAAATTGTTTGAAAGTTTTTTGGTGGGGGTTTTGGAGGGTTTTCTTTTGTCTTTACTCTTGATGATGTTACCAAGTAAAACCGTCTTTTTTTCAATTTTTAATGAAATGATCAGAACTCTCAAGCCAATTTAACCATTGTCTTTTTATTTTCTCTAAGCATCTCCAAGTTTTTTCCACTCAGCCTTGGCCTGAATAAAATTTGCAGGCATCTTGTTTATGTCAGAGGTATAATTCATAAATTACTTGGTTGGAAAAAACCTTTGGGATCATCAAGTTCAGCCTTACCTGTTCACTAATAAACCACATCCCTAAGCACTTCATTTACCCGCCTTTTCACTACCTCCAGGAATGGTGACTCAGCAACTTTACTGGGCAGCCTGTTCCAGTGCCTCATAACCCTTTCAGTGAGGAGACTTAGAAAAAATGTCTAGTCTGAACCTTCCTTGGTGCATCTTGAGGCCATTTCCTCTTGTCTTATTGCTTGTTACTTGGGAGAAGAGACCAGTACCCATCTCGCTAAAACCTCTTTAAGGTGGCTGTAGAGAACGGTAAGGTCTCCGCTCAGCCTCCTTTTCTCTAGGCTAAACAACCTCAGTTCCCTCAGCCACTTGTCATAAAGCTTGTTCTCCAATCCCTTCACCACCTTTGTTGCCCTTCTCTGGACGCGCTCCATGTCCTTCCTGTAGGGAGGGGCCCAAAACTGAACCCAGCACTCGAGGTGCGGCCTCACCAGTGCCGAGTACAGCGGCACAATCACCTCCCTGCTCCTGCCGGCCACACTGTGTCTGATACAGGCCAAGATGTCATTGGCTCTCTTGGCTACCTGGGCACACTGCTGGCTCATGTTCAGCCGCCCGTTAACCAACACCCCCAGGTCCTTCTCTGCCAGGCAACTCTCCAGCCACTCTTCTCCAAACCTTTAGCCCTGCATGGGGTTGTTGTGTCCCAAGTGCAGGACTCGGCACTTAGCTTTGTTGAACCTCATATCTCTGGTCTCAGCCCATCAATCCAGCCTGTCCAGATCCCTCTGCAGAGCCTCCCTACCCTCAAGCAGATCAACACTTCCGCTTAGCTTAGCATCATCCACAAATTTACTAAGGGTGCACTCAATTCCCTCATCCAGATCATTGATATTCAACCGAACTGATCCCAACACTGAGCCCTGGGGAACACCACTTGTAACCGGCCTCTAACTGGATTTGACTCCAATTACCACCACCCTTTGGGCTGACCATCCAGCCAGTTTTTCACCCAGCAGAGGGTGTGTCTGTCCAGGCCAATGGCAGCCAGTTTCTCAAGCAGAATATGGTGAGAAATAGCGTCAAAGGCTTTACTAAAGCCCAAATACACCACATCCACGGCCCTCTGATTTTCTCTTTACATGATCTCACTTCATCCTTGCCGTTATACTGAGATGCCAACCTCTTCTGCCAAAGCTCATTAGACTTCCCTTTTTTTTTTTTTTCTGAGATCCATCCTCAGTTCTTTGCTCAGCCAAGCTGATTTTCTTCTACAACAGCTCATTCTTCAGCACATGGGGATGCTGTGTTCTTGTGCCACCAGAATTCCCTCCTTGAAGAGTGTCCAGCCTTCTTGGGCTTCTTTGCCCTTTAGGACTACCTTGCAAGGAACTTTATAAACCAGCCTTCTAAACAGTCCAAAGTCTTCCCTCCAGAACTCCAATGTGGTATAATTCATCTGTACTCTACTGTTTTCCACAAACATGCATACACATAGTAACAATAAATCAGAATTCCGAATTAAAATTCCTGGAGAATTTCTATGACCACTACCTAATGTTAACTTTTGAATGATGATGTATGTGTCTTGTATTTTTAGGATACCTCTTCTTATGTGTCTATAAATTAGAACTTTCCTTGAGTTTCTCCCTGCATGAAAAAGCAGCACTTATGAACATTTAGCTCCATCGGGTTTTCTCTCAACTCACATATAGTCCATGGCTTTGAAAATCTGGACACAATTTTGTTTTGTCCTTAGTCTAGTAATGTTTAAACTAAGTATCAGGGTTTTTTTTATCATGCAAGAAATTGTAATGCATAAAGGAAAATTGTTTTGATATTGTTATGACCTAGAAGTGTATTTATTAGCCTTTTTAGCTGGCTGGTTTTTATATAAATGCCCTGAGATACTATCTGTTTTCGTAACTGTTGAACTAAAAATTAAGAAAGTTGGACACTTGGGAATGAGAGGCCCTCAAAACTCCCCAGCTGCATGACCTGCAGCAGCTATTTACAGTGTCACCAGTAATATTGCTAAGGATTGCAAAATACTGTTCCAAAAAGGAAATGCAAAGCACTCTGTTTCCCCTAAGATGAACCTGTACAGCTATGACAGATGTTCACCAGCTGGAGGACATGATTTTGACATCTATCTGTTGAAAGGAATAAGAATGTAAATTTTTTTCCTAGTGTGGTATTAATGAACATGGAGAGCTGAAACAGTTTGCATGGAAACATTAAAGTTATTATAATTTTTTTTAATTGTCAATATTTTTTAGATTCAAGGTCATTAAAAGTGGTCATTCAGACATTAACATATTCCAGTACAACAAAATATACAATTAAATTACAGACCTTTATATGTTCAGAGACTCTAACAGGGTTAAGAATAGTTTTGTTTGATGCTGTGCGGTGTTTAAGGAAAAGAAATAACAATTATGTTAAAAATACTAGTAATAAAAGCCATAAACCTTAATGTGTGGAGGCAAATATCTTCAATCAAGTAGGTGAAAGAACAGCAAAGAACTCTTTGTACATAAAATGTACAAATTAAACAAAAGCTGATTTGGAGTCTGCAGACATTTGACATGAAGTCTTAAGCGTATTAATAGAACTTTCCCTTTGATTTCTCATGGAGATGGGCTTTTCAGCACCCTTTTTGCTTTTGTAAAGTGACTCTTGGCTCTACAAGTCATTCACAGTAGGACAGTTCTGTACAACTGTGTCATGAAAGTTACTACGACAAATGCAAATATCTACCTTAAGAGGACAAACTCAAAGTATTGAAAAGCAGATTCTTCCTGCAAGTTCAGTGACACTTCAGAAACAATTTGTATAGTTCAGCTGGTTGATTGAATTGTGCAAATGAATCTTTCTCATACTTTGGCTGTGACTAACAGATAGATCATAGAATCATAGAATCACTTGTGTTGGAAGGGACCCACAAGGATCATCAAGTCCAACTTCTATCCCTGCATAAGACAATCCCAACATTCACACCATCTGAGTGCATTGTCCAAATGCTTCTTGAATATCGTCAGGCTTGGCGCCATGACTCCTTCCCTGGGGAAGTGTTCCTGTGCTCCCCCACCCTCTGGGTGAAGGACCTCTCCTCTAATATCTAACCACAGCCTCCCCTGACACGTTTCCCTGCCATTCCCTTGAGTTCTATCATGGGTCACTAGCGAGAAGAGATCAGCACCTGCTCCTCCTTCTTCCCTTCTGAGGGAACAGTAGATGGCTATGACGTCCTCCCTCAGTCTCCTCTTCTCCAGGCTGAACAGACCAAGAGATTTCAGTCTCTCCTCATGTGATTTCTCCTCTAGACACTTCACCAGCCTTGTGGCCCCCTCTGGACACTCACCAGTAGTTTTATATACTTTTTATACTGTGGTGCCCAAAATTACACACAGTACGTGATGTGGGGCCTCATCAGTGCAGAGTAGAATGGCACAGTCACCTCCCTTGATCGGTTTGCAATCCAGTGCTTGATACACAGTGCCCAGGACACAGTTGGCCCTCTTGGCTGCCAGGGCACACTGTTGGCTCATGTTAAACTTGCCTTCAACCAGAGACCCCAGGTCCCTCTCCAAAGGGCTGCTCTCCAGCCTCTCACACCCCGGTCTGTCCGTGTATCCAGGGTTGCTGTGTCCCAGGTGCAGAAGCTGGCACTTGCCCTTGTTAAATTTCATGCTGTTGGTGATTGTCCAGCTCTCCAATCTGTCCAGATCCCTCTGCAGGGCCTCCCTGCCCTCCAGAGTGTCAACCACTCCTCTCAGTTTCGTATCACTGGCAAACTTAGTAATCCCTCAAGTCCTGCATCCAGGCCATTTATGAAGATATTAAATAGTACTGGCTCCAAGATGCATCCTTGTGGAACCCTTCTAGTGAGTGGATGCCAGCCCAACGTAACCCCATTTACTATGACCCTTTCAGCCTGACCCATCAGCCAATTGTTCACCCACTGTGTTTATCCAGCTGAATGCTGGAGGGTTTGTTTATGAGGATTCTGTGAGAAACAGTATCAAAGGCCTTGCTGAAATATAGAGAGATCACATCAACTGGTTTTCCTTAGTCGACTAGGTGGGTAACCCTGTCATAGAAGGAAACTGAGTTTGTCAGGCAGGACCTTCCCTTTGTAAACCTGTGCTGGCTGGGACCAATGACTGCATTGTCTTTCAGGTATTTTTCTGTTCCTCCCAGAATAATCTTCTTCAAAATCTTAGCAGGCACTGAAGTGAGACTGACAGGCCTGTAGTTACTGGGGTCATCCCTGCTTCCCTTTTTGAAGACTGGGACAATGTTTGCCAGCTTCCAGTCAAGTAATACCTCCCCAGATTCCCAAGAGCATTAGAAAAACATGGAGAGAGGTTTCACTACGACATCAGCCAGCTCTTTAAGTACCCTTGGATGAATCCCATTGGGTCTCATTGACTAGTAGTAGTCCAACTGCAACAGCAGATTGTGCAGAAGTGAGGGTTGATTGTGAGACTATCAATCATTTGTGGAGTCTTGGTCCTCTGGTCATGGGCTTTTTGGGAGGCTAAGCCTATCATCAGTATTGAAGAAAGAGACAAAAAAAAGCATTAAATGCCTCTGCTTTGTCTCTATCCCTGTTTATGAGGTGCCCATGCTTACCAACCAACAGGCCAATGTTATTTCTCGCCTGTCTTTTGTTATTAACATATTTGAAAAAGCACTTTTTAGTATCCTTTACATCTTCAAGTCTAACTGAGCCTTGCCTGCACAAATTTCTGGTCTGCAGCAGCAAACAGCATGCCTGTACTACTCCTGTGTCACCTGTCCATGTTTCCACTGGTCGTATATCATCCTTTATGCCTCAGTTTGAGTAGGAGATCCCTACTCAGGCAGGCTGGCCTTCTGCCTTGCTTGCTTGACTTCTGGCATTTTGGAATTGCCTGGTCCTGTGAACTTAGGAGGTGATAATTAAAAATTGATCAGGACTGATTGACCCCAGAACCTTCAAAAGCTTTTTCCCAGGGGACCTGACTAAGCAGTTCCCTGAGCAACCTGAAGTCTGCTTTCCTTATATCCAGAGTTGAAGTCTTGCTAACACTTTTCCTCCTGTTGCCATAGATGCTAAACTTGACTGTTTCATGGTCCCTGTGACCAAGGCAGACTCCAGTTGCCACTTCACCCAGAAGACCTTCTCTGTTAACTAGCAACAAGTCAAGGAGGTCACCTTTCCTGGTCAGTTCTCTCAGCATCTGCACCATGAAGTTATCATCCACAGAGTTTAGGAATCATCTGGACCTGTTTGTCCCAGTTGTATGGTACTCCCCTTTGATATCTGGCAAATTGAAAACCCTCATGAGGACAAGAGCAGATGACTTATAGGCATCTCTTAGTACCTTAAAGAATAACTCATCAGTGGTGTCATCCTGGTTGAGTGGCCTATAGTAGACTGCCATAATGACATCCGTTTTAATTGTCTGGCCCTTGATCCTTACCCAGAGGCTTACAACTATGCCATTGCCAACTGCAAGCTCCATGAATTCCAGTCCTTCTGCTATATACAATATTATCAGTTCGCCTCACCTGCCCTCTCTGTCCCTCCTGAATAGCCTGTAACTGTCCATTGGGGTACACCAGTTGCAGGAAATGTCCCACCAGGTTCTACCAATGCCAGTAATGTCACATCTTTGGGACTGGGCCAAGGCTTTCAGCTCCTCCTGCTTGTTCCTCATGCTGCATGCATTTGTATAAAAACACTTCAGATGTGGTTCATTGTGCCCATCCCATTGTGGAACAATTTGAACCTCACAAGGATACAGCTCCTCAGACTTTGGCATGCCTTCCCATTACTCATCCCAGACTAGACTGCTATTGACCCACTCCCCTTTGAAATCTAGTTTAAAGCCCCTACTTCTGACTATAGTTGCTAACTCACCAATGTCCTTTGCATTTTGGCTGTCCCTTGCAGCACTACCCCCCACTTCGACTGAAGGGGCCTCACTAGCACACTGTCCCTCTGGCAGTGGAGTGCCATTCCCAAGCTTTATTCCATTAGGCTTGGCATAGTACCCCTACCCCTTCCAATCTAGTTTAAAGCCCTGTTGATTAGCCCTACCAACTTCCCGGTAAGTGTTCTTTTGCCTCTCAGGGACAAGTGTACCCTATCATTTGCCAGCAGGCTTGGTGTGTAGGCCATCCCATTGTCAAAAACCACAAAATTTTATTCTTCACACCAGGTATAGAGCCAGGTATTTATTTTCTGTCTCTTCCTACTCCTTCCCTCATTGTTCCCTGTAGGAGTGACAGAAACGAACGCTACTTGTGCACCTGATCCTTTCAACATTCTTCTCAAGGCCCTAATGTCCTTTTTGATCACCTTAAGGTTTCTTGATGTTTTTTCATTATTGCCTAGTTGAATGATTAGTAATGGATAATAATCTGTGGGCTTGACCAGAGTTGGAAGTTTTCTTTGCACGTCTCTGACTGAAGACCCAGGTAGGTGGCAGACCTCCCTATGCAATGGGTCCAGTCTGCATATTAGACCTTCAGTTTCGTTCAGGAGGGTGCCCCCAATGACCATGTTTCTCTCTTAGTGTTGTGTATGCATGGACTTCCCAATCTGTGTTATTCTGTCTAGTTTATGAACTCTGACATATAAATCAAATTTAGGTTTTATTATTCCTCCCAGGGTGACAGAAAAGATTCATTTGGGCTGATACGCTGTCTCTGACAGTGTCCAATGTCAGGTGTAGATGTTTCCCTCATACACGTGGATCCTTGGCACACTTTTCATGGTTCTGGCAGGCAGTGATTTAACCTGAAGGTTCCTTGGGTTGCTGTACTTACTTCCAGTGGATCTGTCCTGAGATATTTCATTAATGTCTTCTGAATCTATTTATAGAGTTGATCCTCACTATTTCCTGCAGCAATGGGTTCCTCTGTTAGAAGGTGTTGCATATCACATCAATTTACTACTAATTTATTCAAACGTATGCAAATATTTTCTGTTTGATCATTGCCTCTTTATTCAGGTAGTAATATCTGACTATTCTGGGAACTTGCAATGGCACTGCAAATTAAACTGGTGTTTCAAGCAATTTGTGATTTTTTCCTGAGTGGTAGTAGTTTAGATCTCCTGACTGCATATATACAGTCTTTTTATTTTTTCCTCCCATGTGTTTCCCTTTATAAAAAACAAGTGTCATTCTATCACCTAGTCATTCTGTAACGCAAGATATTCACGAGTACTTCTGGGTGAAATTTGCTTTGAATGTATTTTGTGTCAGCTGCAAATTTATCATCTTTTCTAGAGAGTTCACAAGATTTTTTGAACATTATGGGTGTCAGCATGAAGAATTTCAAACAATCACAATAACTGCTATCCACTGTGGAAGCTAATTGTTTATTCCAACAATTTGTTTTCCATCTTTTAAACAATTTTTAATCTGTGAAGTATACCTTTATATTCCATTACAGCTAAGTTCCTTTAGCAGTTTCTGGTAAGGAACTTCACCAAAAGCATTTTAGACCTCCAGTAGATGATTAATTTTGTCCTTTCCCATCATGCTCTGCAATTTATTTAAAGGGACTAACGGCACAGATATTCCCTTCATTTTTAAAAAATATGATTCTCTCCTATTATATTAAAATTATCCTTAAGTGTGTTAGTTTTATTCTATATTATATTTTCATAGTGTTTTATAAGTATATATACCTGTAAGTATATGTATAAGATATGTATTTTAACAGCAATGTTATGGTATGGAGGTGAGGCTTTGTGATCCCGATTTCCTTCAAGAACCTGTTTTTAAAATATGATTGTCATGTCTGTCGCCTTTTGTTCATTTACCATTGGATTCACATAATAGAAGAGCTTGTATACACCATATTCCAGCAAGATGGTCAGCATCTGGGAAGTACAGTCCAACCAGTCTTCCAGCTTTCCTGAACTCCCTCATACTTCAGGGCTTCCTTCCAAGGGACTCTGTCAACCAGCCTCCTAAACAAGCCAAAGTGTGCCCTTCAGAATTTCAAGGTTGTCATTCTACTGACCTCCCTCCTCACTTCTCCAGCAATCAAAAACTCTGTCATTTTGGGATTGCTACAACCAAGGTGACCCCAAGCCATCACATCACCCACAAGTCTTTCTCCATTCATAAAAACCAGGTCCTTCCCTAGTTGGCTCCCTCACCAGTTGTGTCAGGAAGTCAGCTGCTGCAGACTCCAGGAACCTTCCTGGGACTGTCTCCTCTCTGCTGTATTCCATCTGATTGTTTCCTTCAGTCCTGGAAGAATGTTCATGTTTACCTGATATTGAATTTAATTGAGATGCAAAGTCAAATTTTCGTTTAATCATCCTTGTATGATTTGTCTTCCTCATAGACTATTTCAGAGCCATGGCGTTTTATATTTTACATAACTTAATTCCAGGCTTTAACGATTTAACACTGTGGAAAATGGAATTGTATGGACTCCTGCAATTCAATTTAATCTACAGTTTCATTATGAATTCATGCACACAACAAATGCGTTTAGATAGCTTTAGATTTCAGAAAGCGAGATAGGAAATGATGCCTTAATACTTTTCAAAAGGATTCCTGTTTAATTTACACTTTTAATAACTAACTATTGTTTGTCTCATCTGGCATCAATTAAAAGGGGCCAAAATCGGGTGAAACAATGAGAACATTTTCACATTAGGTTCCTGTTATTAAACCTATACTTACACAATCCCAGTGTTTTCATTCTTATGTGCAAATTTTTAATGCTCAAGCTCAGCAATCTGCTAATGAATCCCTTAATGTAGAACACAAAATTAAGAGAAAATTTCTACCATCATAAATCTGAAATTTAAGTTTCTGCTGCATTTTCAAGATACCACTTTTCTAAGCTGAACAGAATATGTACAAATTCTCTTTCTCTAAATTAATATAAGCACTTAAAATTCTTTAGTATGAAAGTGGATACAGGGGAAAGGTCCTAAGGGATCAGTGATTCATTTGCAATGAAAAATGTAAGAGGTTTAAAAAATATACATGTGCTTATGTTAACTAAGTACTAAGTCTTGGACATAAAGATAAGCTCTAATGTATGTTATGGAATTTGTATCTAATTCACTGTGTTGTGGAAAACCCTTCATTTCCAAATATTCTTTGTAGAGCAGAAGTGAGAGAGGGGAAGTAAAGACTGAAGGGAAGATTCAGCGTGCCCTACTCTCAGTCTTATTAGCCAGTCTTTCATAAGTGACTAATGAAATCTCGGTAATTTTAGGAGGATTATTACCCAGTGTTACTAGACCATACCATGTTGTCACCAAACTCACTAGGCACTTCAAGTAAAGCACATAAGTAAGATCTTCAAAGACCTTCAATGTACACAACTGAATCATAGGTTAGATCATAGAATCATAGAATCACTAGGTTGGAAGAGACCTCTGATACCACCAAGTCCAACCGTGCCTGTCTCCCCACTAAACCATGTTCCTAAGAAACTCATCCACCCGTTTTTTAAACACCTCCAGACATGGTGACTCCACCACCTCCCTGGACAACCTGTTCCAATCCCTTACCACCCTTTCAGTGAAGAAATTCTTCCTAATGTCCAGTCTAAACCTCCCCTGGCGCAACTTGCAGCCATTTCCTCTTGTCCTATCGCTGTCACTTTTGAGAAGAGCCCAGTACCCACCCTGTCACAACCTCCTTTCAGGCAGTTGTAGACAGTGATGAGGTCTCCTCTCAGCCTCCTCTTCTCTAAGCTAAACAACTCCAGCTCCCTCAGACTCTCCTCCTAAGACTTATTGTCCAGCCCCCTCACCAGCCTCTTCCCCTTCTCTGCACACGCTCCAGTCCCTCAATATCCTTCCTGTAGGGAGGGGCCCAAAACTGAACCCAGCACTTAAGGTGCGGCCTCACCAGCGCTGAGCACAGGGGCACAATCACCTCCCTGCTCCTGCTAGATCTCATCCGAACTACCCAATCTATGAAGTGTAGCAGACTTGTGGACTCCTGCAGAGCTGGGTAACCATACAGTTTCAGACAAGGTAAAAAACTGCAGGAGCCTTATTGCATAGCACTCACCAGGCATGGAGAGTGTCTCTTCCTTCCTGTCTCCCACAGGACTTCCCTGAAGGAAAAGTTTGCGTAATCTCAACAGCATGGGCATACAGTGTAAAAATAAAGACATGCATTCCTGAATGATGTTCCTTGCCTTACTTTTGAAAGACTTTCGCCAGTTTAACTAAGATATGACCTGAAATATTTTAGAAGTGAAGACATAATACGCAAAGAAGTTCTAGTGACCTCCCAGCTAGGACCTACTGACAGGGTAAATACAGTGCGACATGTAGTTTGCACTTGCGCGGTGCAATAATCTCCACAATATCCCTCTTGTCCAGACTGTGCCTATATTTGGCCCTGTTCACCCCCAGCAGACCCACAGTTTCCAAAGATAAGGTAAAAAATAAAATATATTTTTTTAAAAAGTTCACTTTTAAGTACCAACTAGATTCTCTAATAAGAGAATGTCAAACTGGAGAGCCTGATTTTTTCCCTCATTACTCCAATCTCACTCTGGGGTAGACTTTTTGAGTTCTGAAGAGCTATTATTGATTCACATACCGGCATATATGAAGAAAAGCTAGGCCCTGAGACTGTTCTTTGCCAATGTCAGATAACATTTGAGCACTGCTACCAACTAATAATATGTGCTCACAAAAAGGCTCAGGCTGCTGCGATAATAGATAATTACAGCCACCATTGTCCATGCAGAGAAATATCCAAATCTCCTGTAGGAAACTGTGAATACATTGGGACCCATGAGTACAAAATTAACTGCCTGGTTTCAATAAATATGGAAAGAAAACTTCTTAGAAGTTTAGTATGTCATTAGCGTGGGATCTATTGAAGAGTTTTTTTCCTTCTACTTTCTCCAAAGCACACCTATTTAAGACTCAGAACAATCCAAGGGTCTGCTGCCGCAGTGTGTGGACAGAGCTTAGAATGCAAAAGCTCTCAATTTTACAATGGAAGTGTAAAATAGAATTTTTGATGATTTTTCAACCATGACACTTTCTTTAGGACAATGTATAAAGGTGAAAATATTACTTCAGCAGCTTTTCTCTTTATACTTTTTAAATAGCCATGAAAAGGAATAATGATGGCTTCTACTTTCAAAGTGAATTGCATATAATCTTTTTGTTTTGTATTACGCCTCAGATAGATCTGTTCATTATTTTAGTCTTCCTCAGGGTTCCTGAATTGATGTTGAACGTCACTAAAAGAAAAGCAAAAAGAGGGACAAAAATGCAAAAAGGAGATAGAAACTCACAGAACAAAATCAGAGAACATCCTGAGTCAGAAGGGACATATGAAGCATTGTCCAAGTGCTTCTTTAACGGTTGCAGGCTTTGGGCTATGACTGCTTCCTTGGAGAGATTGTTCCAGACTATGTCACAGGGCTTGCTAAAGTCAGAGTAAATGGCAGTCACTGCTCTTCTTTTCTCCCACTAGGACAGTCACCTCCTCAAAGCAAGGCTACTGCCGGTCTTGGCACACCTTTCCCTTGATGAAGCTGTGCTGGATGTTCCCAGATATCTTCTTGTCCTTTGTGTGCCTCCGGGTGATCTTCTGGCAGATGTCTGAGAAGGGCAAGAGCTTCTTCTTGGGGACTTGCCAGAAGACTCCAGTTCAGGAGTTGCCTGAGATTCTTCTAACGAAGCAGGAGAGCTCTTTCTCAGAGTAGATAAACAAGAAACCACAGAAGTGGTGAGAAGTTTTGTCCTTCATACTACTGAAAAGATAAAAGATAGAACTTAGACTTAATCCCCTACCACCTCTAGGCCCCAAGGACCTCCCTCAATGACCTTGAAAAGGCTTCTCATGTTGTGCTCACACAGCACCCTAAAGGACACGAGTCCCTCTCTTCCCTTCTCCCTGGGGTTCTATGGAGAAAAGATAGCATCTCTCCATGCTCCAGGGGCAGGACTGGGGAAGAAAGGTCCATGTAATGCTTGGCAATCAGCAGTTCTTTTGTGGAGTCCTGGTAGACCTTGCACAGGTTGGCTGAGCCTCCCTTTCCTGCCAGGGGGATATCTGGATTCTTTGCCCCCTCTCAGCCACTGTCAAGTACGGGGACTGCCATTTGCAGGGCACTGGGTTAGCAGGTGGTCACTGAGGACTCCTGACCCTCCTGGAACACTGCTCCACTATCTCACCCAGGGGACTGTGGCCATGGAATGAAGAGGAGGCTGGAGCCCAGGGCTCAAGGGCCAAGGTGGAGGGTAGTCCATGTGCCAAAGGGGCAACAGAATGGCACAGGGGAGTGATTCTCAGGAAAAAGGCCCTCAGACCCTCTCACCCACCTCTTTGTCCCAGATTAGGGCGTCTTTCAGGCCACAGAACCCCCACTTCCACAATCAGCAATAGTTGGCCACTTGTGCTGGCTGCATTCACAGTCATCAATCACAGTGTCTTCCTCCTGTCTCAAGCCTCCTGACTGCCTTTTGCTTCAGATGAGACCTATAAGTACCTGGCAACTGGCTGACAATTTACTGAACTTTGAGGCCCTCTGATGCCAGAGATGCTTGGGAGGAAGAATAGCTGGAGCTGCAAGACAGGAGGCTGCCCACCTTTGCATGGGATAGCAGAGAGGCAATTCCAGAAAGGGGAACAGAGGAGAAAGTCACTTCCTAGGAGGAGGAATTGAAATCACCAGAGGAGGAACAATATCCAAATTGGCGTGAGAGCAATTGCAATTGCTCATGTGACCAATAGCATGCAGTACATTGACGTAGCTTTACCAGGAAACAGCATGGGGCCCAGACGTGTCAATCCACCAAAGATTCAATGGAGGAGGAATACCATGTATAACATATGAGAGATTACCCATGTCCATGTGGCAGATGGTGTGGAGTCCACAGATGTCAATCCACTATGGAACAGTGAGGGGCTCAGTTGTGTTAATCTGTCAAGGAATGTCAACCCATCAAAGAATGGCACAGACCCTATGCGTGTCAACCCACCAAGGAATGGTGAGGGTCCAATGGGTGTCAGTCTGCTACATAATGAGGTGGAGCCCATTTATCTCAAGATGAAGAAGAACTGACGGAGGTGGATCCATGTGTGACTGGGCTGATCTGGCATGACCCTACCATGCCTGGGGTCCCTTTGATGAAATTGCACCAACGGCGATTAGAGGAGTGCCCAGCCAGCTCCCCACCATCAGCCCAGCCTCTGCACCCAATGTTAGCTGGGAGTCCATGAACTACACACAGGGTCACCTGCAAGATATTCCAGCAGTAAACATTTTTTTTTACGAGTGTCAAGGATTGTGTGGGCACTTCTTTCCCATCTTCCTGCCCGCTTTGTGAAGATCAGTTAGCTCTACTGTACCTAATGCACCCCGGAATATGGTTTAGTATGCCAAGGCACATTGCGGATTCATATTGAGCTTGTCATCAGTCCCCATTTCCCTTTCTGTTCTTGTTAAATTTCACACAGATGGTGATCCCCTGCTTTTTTAGCTTTTCCCCTAACCCTTTCCCAGAGGCTCTCAACCATGTCATCCCCAACTGCAAGTGGTGAACAGTCCAATCCCTGCATTATGTACAACACTACTTCTCTGCCTTCCTTGCCTGCCCTGCCTATCTCTCCTGGAGACCCTATAATCATCCATCGTAGTACTGTAGTCACAGAGCTCCTCCTGCAAAGTCTCACTTATGCTAATTATGTTGTAACTCTGGGGTTGAATCTAAGTTTCTGTTTTCTCTTGTTTATTCCTCACACTGTGTGCATTAGTGTACAAACATTTCAAATGCACTGAGTGAAGGCCAACGCTATACACTGCTCCTCAAACATCATCATGCCGTCCCATAGCTTATCACTAGTAAGCCTCAATTTATCTCTTTCCCCCTTCAAACTTAGTTTAAAGCTCTTTGAAAATGACCTGCTAACTCGTAAGCAAAAATACTTTCTGACCTTTGAGAAAGGTGAATCCCACCAGGCCCCCACAGGTCTGGTGCTGCACAGACAATCCCATGATTGAAAACTCCTAAAATTCTGCTGGTGACACCAGCCTAAGAGCCAGGTATCGATAAGCTGGGTCCATGTGTTTCTTTCAATGTCACTATGTACAACTGAGAGGATAGAGGAGAATACCAGTACTAGTACTCCAGTACTGCTAGGGTAGCTTGGTTTCAGATAGGCCGAGTAGTCAAAAGGAAATTGTCATCTATTACTGGTAGAAAAGAAAATGAGATAGCTAGAAATAGCTGTAAATCTTCAAAATCTGCTAAATGGTCTGGCTTTCTATGTTTCAGCTAGGTGAAAAATTGAATATTGGAGATTAAAAACTAGTTCAAAAGAATTGCTTATTTCAAACATTTCTTTTTTTCATTGGAAGTGTTTTGGTTACTGATACATGAATGGTATTTAGAATTCCTGTTAAGAATACAAAGAAAAGTTTTGGGGATTGAACCTAAATGTTGCAGAGGTTTCCATAATACAAACAGCAACAGAAAAAGAGTAAATGGCAGAAGAATTAAGACTTTCTGTGTTGCTCAACTAAGAGGAAAAAGTTCTTAAGGAGGATAAACAAGCCTCTTTTTCTCAAAATATCTATACTTCTGTTTGCTATATGGGAAACATAATGCGTTTACATCTCTTTTGTCTTCGGTAACGGGGCTTAAATCTGGGTTCAGTTTTACAGAGCTGAGAGATTCAGACAGTGACCTTTTCAGATTCTGTCTGTGGCAATGGAAATGGGTGCTGACACAGACTTGAGACTTATATTACTTTGCCTGTCCAGGGATGATCTAAACTTCTGAGACAAATGCCTAATTTGTGACGGATGAAGCCCAACCAGAAAGTTTCTGACTTGCTAACACTATTTGAGATCAGCATGTCCACTTTTAACTTGCTTGTAAATCTCTTTTGAAAGAGAAAATCTGATCGACAAAGACTCATCTGAACTTCCTTCAAAGCGACTTGTCAACATTTTGAAATAAATTTTAAAGGAATATATAAAGCCTTTACCAGTAAAAAAGTTATTTCATTTCAAAACAATAATCTTGTTCAAAGTTACTCTACAGTAGTTTCCAATCATTTTTATTAAAGCTAAAGGAGATCTTTTTTTATGTAGTAACATATTTCTACAGGAAACATCTCAGAAGCAGTTCATATAAAGGAATTGAGCTTAATATAGAGACAAAGATGCCTTTTCTGTAAAAATATATTGCAGAATTGCATGGTGACAAATAATCAGGTTAAAATTAATTTCAAGTGCATGGCATTTCTACAGTGTTTTTTTTCTAACACTGTTAATTTTTATTACCATGTAGGACAACAAGAGTGTGTCAGATTATTTAAAAGATAGACATCCTACAATGACTGCCTTGATGAAATTTTGTGACATCACACTAATATCTGTGAAACAGATGTCTCTGCTGAATGCTTGGTGGAGAGGAGGAAGTGTGTATCTCTGAGTGGGAGCTGGCTGTACAGAGACAGTCAGGATTTTTTTCAGACTGAAACTGTTAGCCTTATGTACGAACAGCTGCAAATCCTGTCTTCTCTATGACTTCCTATAACTAGTTTATGTAAGAAAACAGTACTTTAGTACTGTCTTACCAGATTTGTTTTCTGACGTGATAAATGCCAGCACAGGTCAGGCTTAAAATTACCTTTTGAGTTTGCAGCAAGGGAAAATTGAAACAACAACTGAAAAATTCCTATGTTTGAAGGTAGTTTGGGGATACTTACATAGTGAGATTTATTAATTTCCTTTGTATATAAAAAAGAAATAACGACTTCTGCACTAGCTGAAAATTATTTTTCACCTTCACATCTCAAATTCACCACATTTTCATTACAACAAAAGAACTAGGAAGTGCCCATGGAACTTGAACTAGGATCTTTCATGTAAAAGCACACAGAACCGTTAGAATCAGATAAATCACTTATGGCTTATGAGGACACCTTTGTTGCTTTTTCATGTACTTTTGGATGTTTAGATTCTGTTCTGCAGATTGGTATTTCTAAATGAAGAGAACAGAGTTATCAATAGGTAGGCTGATTTTCATACTTCTAGGCTATATGGATCCATTTTCAGATATACATTTTTGTCCGTCACCCACAGAGAGAACAGACATTACGTCTTTCTCTTGTCCGTACTGTACTTTTGTCTTCTTACACAGCTGCCTATTAATCACATAGGGCATGTAGCTCAGATTCAGTAAATGAGATTTTCCATATTTTGACCAATTGTTACACTGCCATCTTTCTAGTTATATGTGGTGGCTTTAGAAAAATCTAACAACACAGAGGTGGAGGAACTGATTAGACCATTTGTTGTAAAAATCACTACTTTTTAAGAGTACCTTGTCAAATTTTGTTTTGAATCTGTCTGAAATACTGTCCTTGAGCATGTTCTGTCAGACCCTATCACAATAAAACAGAAAGAACCATCAGGGTAGTAGATACAAATTTCAAACATGACTCCTCCAATATTGACATGAATGCTATTGAACAAACTGCTTAGAAAACAGAATGATGTGCACGGGAATGTATGCAGTAAAGTGTACCGGCTTCATTGCCCCTCAGTGCAGATTACTCCCCAAAAAGAGCACCACAGGACATCTTGATAAAGATGTATTAGCAGGTGTAAGGTACTGTTTTTGAGAAAGTACTTAAATTGCTGCAAAGCAGATATAACATTGAAACTGTTGTTGTGATTTTATTGTATTATTGTGATTGCTATAATATTATGATTTTGTACCAGTTTGCAATCAGTGCTGCAGTACTGAATAAGAGGCAAATTAGTTTTTATTTTCTCACTAACGGTTAATTTTTATTT
The DNA here is from genome assembly GCA_033558235.1 of Neomorphus geoffroyi. Taxonomy (NCBI): domain Eukaryota; kingdom Metazoa; phylum Chordata; class Aves; order Cuculiformes; family Neomorphidae; genus Neomorphus; species Neomorphus geoffroyi. Next base: position 26,219,904 of record JAUMJM010000002.1, read on the forward strand.
AAAATGATTGTTAAGACTATGACATTAAAATTCCATCTTAAGTTGTTTTGGAGGGAAAGGAAGTCAGTGGAGTCCTGTTGTATAAAAGTAATGAAAACAACTTTTTTTCCTTCCCCCTCACACTTCTACTCCCAACACCATGCAGGTAGAAAATGGTAGGACAAAGAACAGCGTTTTAAGTAATCCTAGAATAGAGATAACTTTTCTCTGTGTGTGTGAGTGCACATATATATACACATACAGTAAGTGGTTGCTGTTCTGCTGTCATTCCTTCATTTTTTTCTTATCCTGTCTGAAAAATACAGAGAGAAGAAGCTCTAGTACTTCTGTAAAGAATGCCTCTCTCATTCTCCTGAAAGACAGAATAACAACTGGGAGAAGTATTTTCTAGTTCATAGAGGAAAAAAGAAACAAGCACCCATCTCCAAGAGGTTCAAAGGGCAAGAAAATGAACACTGAGAAGGAGTCCTTGATTGCTCTCAAAGAGGATGACAGAGAAAGGAAAGGCATTACTTATTTCTTCCTATCCTACCAAGTATGTAGTAAATTGACCTTTTCTAGCTTTGTCAAGACTGGAAAAGAAGGGGTCTGCTGTATAAGTTCTTACATGATATATGTGTCAAAACCCTGAAGCTGTTGGAAGAAAAGGAAGCATTCTAAAAGGGCAACTAAGAGGCTAACATCTGAATTTCTGTCCAGGACTGCCTGTGCCAGCTCTGACTTGAAGAGCTAGGGTGGGAGAAAAAATATCAGTAAGACAAGGCAGTAAAGTTCAGTAACTTTCCCTGGAGTATGCCTAAGTTCAGATTCCTCCTCTGACTCTTTCTCCAAATTCATTTAAGTCACTGAGTGACTTGAATTTTACTCCTTCTCACCATGCTATCAGCTCTCTTTATAATGAAAAAAGTGCTTTGAAAGAACAGGCTTATTCTGACATGAAATGGAGGGAGAGAGGAGGAAGACGTCTACCTCCTTTCCTTTCAGACCACAAAATCTCAGGTCAGACAACATCAGGATCTATAAGAATTTCAAGAATGAAGCTGATACTCTCTGTTGGCTGTTGAGAAAGAAGTAGGTTCAAAAAAAAAGGTATTTCTTACAATAAGCTGGGAAAGGAATTTCCTGATTGGGAATAAGCTCTGTATTTTTGAAGTTATTCTCTGAAACAGTGCAATTGCTTCAGTGTGGGGTACTAATGTGTTAAGGACTTTAAAAAAGATGCTGTGTGAATAGCCAGTTGATTTGGAGCGAAGTCTGTCACTGTATTTTTAACACTGGTCAAAAACAAATGCTTAATATAAGAATGGGGCAAGCAGACAGTGGAATATTCCCATTCAAGGATCAATGTGAAAGGACTTTCAGAGAAAGTATTATGTTTCTGTATTTTATAGCTTTCAGAAGATTTTCTTTGCCAATGTGTTTTTTAATTTGCTGACTATCTGAATAATATCTGGTACTCAATTTGTGGCAAGTACTTTTAATATAGAGAAGCAGAGATGTAGGTAATGTTTTTCTACTTTTTTCTGATTATGAGAAAGAAGGAAAAGGATTGTTTTTATAAACATAATCTGATTTCAGAATACTCATTTCTAGTTGTTTCACATTGGGCGAGTTGACCTCAAAAGATATTCTGTGCTTCTGAGCTAGAATTTACTCCTAATTTTAAGCTAACTGTGCTAGTGGAAAACTATTTGATAGTGTCATTCTCTGAAAGTGTCGACTTAAAGGGTGTGGTAAAGCCTGATGTATGTTATAAGAGAACATAATTGTCTAGGTTATTAATGTTGATAAAGAGAATAATTAAAGGTTCACTTCTGGAAAGTAATATTTCAGTTATATTTCATATATTATACAGTTATATTTCATATATTAGAATAGTTTGGGTTCAACATATCTAGAAATTAAAATCTTTCATTTATAGTTTTTTTGGTCTTGTGCCAGTCAGAACCTGAAAGTGAGGCATCATGAGCTAAGTTTTCTGATTTTCTTTCATTGCTAATTACACAGTTATATTAACAAATCTAACTAAGTTTATTTTATAATGAAGGCATTAGGGATTACGGATGTACTGTCTCATTGTAGCTGGTCAAATTTTAGGCCTTATTTTGTAAGGGAATAAATCTTTTCCTGTGATGTAATTTTTATGCCCTAAAATCTGAGTTGGAATTTTATTTGTGGATTCAGCATATCCTGTGGATACATTTTATAAAATATTTATTTTTATTCTTTCAGAAAATTTCTGACATTGATTTGATGATGTATGTGTTTGTTCAGCAGTTTGCACTGTTCCCTACATTTTCAGAAATATCTTCTAAAAGGGACTCAGTTTTATAGATTCACAATCCATGTTGCTGCAGATTAACAGAGGATTCCCTTAAATGTAGTGTCACATTCGGATAGCAGATATAGTTGGACAAATGTAGTTCATGTCAAACTATTTGTACAACTGCAAGTGATGTGTGGGAACTGCATTTTCTGGACATCTAATCAATAAACTTTGATGTAAGACTCAGCAAGTGTTGCATATCTATGATACATGTGGATACAGAGGTCTGAGACTTCAGTTTTATCTTCCCAGCCTTCCCAGCTGTTGGTGCTTATCCTCAAGCAATGCAGGTCCCACAGGATGGAGCATGAATCTTGGGCTCAGAAATGAAACAGTTATTTCATATTTTCATCTACACTTATTCCTCATAAAACAAATTCAAACTATTTCACCAACGAATGTTAAATAAATAGGTTCTCAGCATCAGATGAGTTGATAGGTAGTAACAACAGACTCTAACTGCAGATATACCGTGAAACACTGAAAATTTTTGTCCAGGTTGGTTAAAAAATAATTATACAAATATGGTTAGAAACCATATTCCAGTATCAAAGAACAAAAAGTACTAATATCTTGAAACTAAGCCCTTACTAAAGGAAAAAGAAGCGTATCCCAGCCCCATATTTCTTTCAATGGAAACAAAGAAGGCAATCAAAAAACCCAAGAAAAACTCTTCTTTTAAAAACTACTTTCCTGCATATGCTACAGTCATGCTACATATATAATAAATCATGTCACCTGTTCCTCCCAGCTATTAAACAGAGCATGATAGATATTACAGTCTTTATACGTGGTCTATTACAGTTGTTGTTTTTCATAGAACAAAACAAAAAAAACCCCCATCCTGTCTTTGGTATTTTGTAATCCCATGAAAATGAATCTGAAAGATTATAACAATTAGAAATTCAGGAGAGTATTGCAAGGCCTCACACAAAAAGGAACAGACAAGAAATCTAGACAAGAATAAAATGATTTAATGTGTATAATCACAGCACAGAGTAAACAGAGTGAGCTGGATATGACCCTTGATGGGTCAGAGGAGTGAAAAAATTTTCTTTGGAGATCTGCTACATTAGCATGATTCACACTGGTTCTCTGGTTTCCTTAACATCTACCATACAACATCAGAACTAGAAGAGGAGAGAGTCTACACTCTGCTTTCCCTGTATTTTTCTGCTTTCTTCTCTCCCTTGCTGCAGTGATTAAGAATTCCAAGTTAAGTCTATGTAAAATCTCTAACAATTTGAAAAATAAAAAATTATTTTGGGGTAATCAAACAGGACTAGCATGAAGTAGATTCAGCCAAATCAAAGGAGGTGGTTCTTCACACAGTGGGTAGTAGCGTTGTGAAACTCATTGTCGGAGTGTGTTGCAGATAGTGAAAGATTTACTGGTCCCAGAGGTTACTTGACAAAAGTATGAGATAAAGCCATTGAATATAAACTGTATCGTGTATTTCATAAAAATACTAAATATGCATCCTACTGAATAAGTACACCATACAGAAAATACTTGGAGCCTAGAAGAGCGCATAGGTGAATGGGAAATGTCCTTCACTGCTTCTTTTTTACACTCTTTTGATCATCTGCTTGTGATCAGTGCTTGAGACAGAATACTAAGCCAGCTAGACTTTTGTCTGATCAAGTAGATTTTATGTTCTTTTGATTTTAGCACACTGAATTGGGCTACTTGGCTTCTTAGCATACAAAGATCTGTGGATGAGCATATAAAGATCTATGGCTGCCTGCAATATTTTCAGTAATATAGAGAAATAAGGCTTTTGCAGGCTCAAGTGAAATGAGGAGGACCCAAAGCACTCATATTTGTAGCTTAACTCTCTCAAGTTTTTAAAGTTTTTTTTCTTTCTTTCTTTTTTCCTTTTTTTCTCTCTTTCTTTTTTCCTTTTTTTCCTCTCTTTTTTTTCTTTTCTTTTTTTTTCAGGGGGAGGATGGTGGAATGACCTTGTTGGTATCTTTTTAAAAATTTTGTACCATAAAATTTGTAAACTATAGAGAAATGTAAAAAGATAGTCTTCAAGCTGCCTGGTGTAAAAGTTAAATTTCTGCTGAGGTATGTGAATTTACATGTGTATGTTCCCTTTTGGAAAGTAGTATTCACATCACTTTAGAGATGTGTATTCTATTTCAATAAGAATGGCTAACAGAAAGGTCTGTGGTATTGTTAGTAGTCTGTAAAACAAGTGGGAACATCTCATGTACATCTAAGTAGAAGTAGGAAGTGTTGACAGAGGAGCTTGATTTAGAACACTTGGCTAGGTTTAATACTCCAACAGCATGTCTGCCCACTGTCCTAGTCCATGAAAATTGCTCAAGACTGGGGGCATGGAAAAAAACCCCATAGAGAATCTTATCACTGTGAAAGGTCATGTATCTGTATATTTTCAGAATCCAGGAGTTTGAATGACTCATAAAGCAACCAGAGATGGAGGAAAATTAATGGGATTACACAGCCACTTAGAAATACTCTTCGCAGACATACACATATATGTACAATTACTGGTAAAAACAGGACAGAGTGCTTTCAGAAAGTCAGAGAGAGAACATAAGGCAGCTATGTATGTGATTTTTAAATCCCTATCAGTGTGAACACAGCTGTGAAATTCACCCTCCTGTTGATATCACACAAGATAGCAATACTACATTCTTTGCTAGTGATCCTCCTAGATGCAAAATGTTCCATTTCACATGGAAATACCTATATTGTCATTTCTTCAAAATCCTGACTCCAGCAGTAGTATTATTTTCCAGCAATCAAAGAGCAGGCACATTCCAAAGACCATATATTTAAGGAAAAGGGAAAAACACCCGAAGCCCTGTAGTGACACTGTCACTGAAAAAGCTAATGACTTCACCTGTGTGAGTACTGGAGGCTGCCAAGGAGCAGAAGCAAAGAGAGAACTGCAGATGCTCCACCGTATGCTCCTGGGGAATGCCTTCTGGAGGGTTAACAAGAGAGAGAGTAAAATATGTGCATGTCTTTTCTCAGTCCTAATAGGAACAGATCAGCACATTTATATATGGGTCCAAAGACAGGGAAAAGGACATGTGAGTGTGCAAAGCTCACTTTCAATGGGTAGATGGAGGGAAAAGATAAGGTAAGACACAGATTGTCCAAAAGGATATTCCGTATCATATAACATCATACTGAACAATACATCAGAAGAAAGAATTGGGGATTTTGTCTTCCAAAGTGTTTTACAGAGGCTGGCTGGGCATCAGTCTACTTGTGGGGAAGGGGTTTGCCTTTGCATCTCTTCCCCGTGCCCATCCCCATGTTTGCATCATGTATTAAACTACCTTTATTTTGACTTACAAGTTTTCTTGCGTTTTTTCTACCTGTTCTCTCCCCTGTCTTGCCGGAAGGAGTAAGGTAGTAAGTGGCTGTGTGGGAGCCTAATTGCTGACTGGGGTCAACCAATCACAAAATCATGAAGTTATTTAATAGTATATGAATGTGCACTGTAGCTGACTTTATATCTAAATATATATCTATGGCTCTATATAGTAAGGTTAAGGACAGTCTTCATGCCAAAAATACATGCCAAGATATCTAGTTGTTAGATTTTATCTTATTCTATAATAGGTCCTTGCAATTTTATTCTTAACTCCCATCAAGCTTCATTTAAGTATCTTAAATTATTAAAATTAGTTTCTAAAATGATGTTAACACACCTTAAGTCACATTAACAAAGGAACCCCCAGAATTTATAGTAATTCCAAGGCTAGAATAAAGTAAATTTTGTCCCATCTGGGATGTACTACTTTTTATTTTTGCTCTTTCTGCAGTCTTAAGTATTTTTCTACTTTCTTTTTTCAATAAGACTAAAAGCATGGATTTCAATATGAAAAGCTCTCACTGACTTTTTTTTTTAAAAATATAGTCACAATAATGAAATACAAGATTAGCAGTGCTACAGAGGTGGTGTATTAAAGAGGTTTGTTAGAGCAGATTTTCCAAGGTGCAGTCTTGTACAAGAATAACAAAAATTGTACAGTTCCATTACAAATAATTTACAGGAACATTTGAATTTATGACTTAGTATGTTTACATATCCATTTCCAGAGACTGCATCTTAACAATTAGTAATACATTAAACAGTTATTCCTTTATATTCTCTTCTCCCTTGTCTTCGAACGAACGCATAAGTGAATTTCTGTCAATGTCTTCTTTAAATTACCACTGAAAAATGTAGATGGGGCTTGACTTTGAATCAGTGTAAGAAATAACAAAAAATACCTAATTGTTTCTTTACCTATTAAAACAATGTTACTTATCTCTGTCACTGTATTTTTGCCAGTCCAAAGTACTTACCTAAAAAAGTGAAGTTTTAACAAAGCATAGTATATCACAGAAACTTCATGAAGTCCTTTTAGGTCTAGTACATTTGTACTGATATAGTGAACTAATGTAATAGGTACCAGATACTCAACCATCTTTCACTGATTTCTGAGGGTTTTTTGAACCCAAGATTACTGTGTTATCTGATATACTTACAGTTCAAAGATGAAGCACATCCTTGTTTTCTTTAAGATTATATAATTAAATTATAATTATTCTCTTTTCATCCACAGCTCTAAGCAGCACTTGCAAACATTAAAAAGCCTAGGAAAATAATTAAACATTCCCTCTCTAATCCCTAATTTTGTCAAATTGTGTGGTAAGAGATATAGAAGACTCGTTATGGTAAGAGATGTAGAAGGCTCATTAACAAAGGAGGAAATAATCACCTCTTTTATTACAAGTTTTAAACAGACAAAACATTTACAAAAACAAAGCTCAAAAGTCACGTGTAAGTTTATATAATACTAAGTGTTGGTTTACAAAAACAGGGCATTCATTTGAGCTGAAACTCTTCTAAATTAATTCTCCTTGTTATCTTTATGTTGTCCGTTTCTGGTCACAGCAAATAAAAGGACATTTTAAAGTTTTTATTCTTTTTTTTCCCAGTGTACATTGACAAGCTCTAATAAAAAAGTTTCAGTGCTTAACAGAGTTTTTTGTTTCTTTTTTCAGCTAGAAGAAAAATGTTACTTCTCCTTTCCTATTTTGCCTTGCTTGTGTACTCTACTCTGGATAGTTCCAGATGTTATGGGGGAGAAGAGGACAGACACAAACCACAGTTAACTTTGCAGTGCTTTGCGCACATTTGCACATTTGGTATCTTAGGTCTTTATTTTAGAGCCTTCTTAAACTCGAATTTCCAAAATAAGCTCTGTTAATTTTATCGGCCACAAAGCTGGTTTTTGCCAGGTTGCCTGGCCAGCAGAACAGGCATACACATAAAAACATTTGGAAAAATTGCTAAGAATAAAACCTGCTGTAATATGTTTGGCTTCTAAGTGTCTTTAGCCCATAAAACTATATGAAGAATGAATAAGAGAGCCTGAGTATGAGTTGCAGTGCCACACCTTAGTCGGATTCACCAGTGCATTTAGTTTGCTAGGGCATATTCTGCAAGCAGTAAGTAGACAGATAAGAAATCTCCAAGAGCAGAAATCTCATTAAACTAAACTGCAAGTGTGATTACATAACATGGTCTACTTGACTCTTAAATTATTTTTTGCATTGGTTTTAGTATGAATTAATGCAAATTTCAGCCTCCTAAGTCTTAGTGTTTACCCTACAAATAGGGTTTATATAAATTTCACAAGTCACAGGCTGGACTTACTGCCTTAGATACCTGAAGAGCTGAAGTTAAGGATCTTCTGTGCTGGTAATAAGAGTAGAAGTCTGTGCTGGTAATAAGAGTAGAAGTTTAGATTGACCTGTAGAGACTGACAAGGAAAGATATTTAGCAGCCCCTCTCTTCCTTTGAACAGGATTGAGGCAGAGGTATCCCAGTACCTCAGCTGGTGATGGTACTCTTCCAGCAGACTGAGAGTTAGATATCTCTTGTAAATCAGCTGCAAAGATTCACTTGCAATGAAGGGAAATCAACAGGGATCCTTGAACATTTATAACAGTTGGCAGAACAGAGGAAATTTAGGGCCTACCTCTCTTAATGGACTGTAGCAGGAACAGGCAACTAGGTTAGGTCTGGTGCCTAGCTTGATGTCCACCTACAGGTAGCTAGAGTCTTCATAATGAGCTACAGACCCCTTCCTGCTAACCTTTTGCTACAACAATGCAGTGCCTGTGCATTGTTTCCTTGGTGTCTATTTAAAGAATTGTAATTTACCGGAAAATATATTCCTGAATATTACAGTAATAACCCTCTTGAGTCTCTTATATCACAGGCCACAATCGAAAGGGCAGAGCTTGAGCTACTGTAAATCACACTAGCTCCATTGATTTCAGTAGAGCTATATTGATTTACTGCTGCAGAGGATCTGCTCTGAAATATTTCTATGGTATTGTGTGCATTTAGAGTTAGAAGATTTACGGGTTGTGTAATAAAGCTAAGAAGCCTCAGCATAACCATTCTCAACGGCCAATGTATTTCTTTGTCTTAGAGATTATATAAACAATTAATTTTACCAATCGTAGTGGTGTAAAGTAGGATAATGAGTGTCTGTGATATTGCATTGATACTAGCTGCTATGAAACATCTTAATCAATGTTAATAGGAAAATATTTCTTCATTTCAGTGTATTATACTGGTATATTCAGGATATAAGGTCATACTGCAATTGGCTGGTTCTCAGAATTGGAAGGAAAAAGACATACCAGCGACATGCCTTCTAATCAACTGTATTGTGCACAGCTTTTTACGCTTCAGAGTAAATGCTTTTAATGATAATTAGCACATTTGTGCAAAAAATATGTTGGATGCAGTGAGAGGAATGAAACTTGAAGTGTTGAGAACTGGTTCACTAATAATTTTGAAAGGTCATTTCAAATGCCATAATGAGTTCTGCTTAAAAGCTTGTTTAAGTATAATTTTTTCTCTTTCTCTGTATATAGCAAGAATGATAGTAACTTTCGTAAGGAACACCAGTGCACAGGACTATTTTATCAGTACTTTAAAAGAACTAAAGTGCAAGTGAGAAGGTGTTAGAGCTGTCTAAAACCACATTTAGGTATCTTGTGAAAGTTACTTAATTTTAGATACATCAAATAGTTGCAATTTCCATTGCCTGAGCTTGCATAAGATATGGATAAATTTTATGTTTGTAGGGTGATGAGACAAGAAAAGCTTAGCCAGTGTAAACCTTACCTGCAGAAGAGCTGGTACTGCCCTACACCTGGTCATTCATGTCCTGATCCTGACAAATAGTCTTCCTGCCTTTCCCTCTTCTTTTTATGGCTCTTTTATATTTCTGGGGTACTTAATATGCATGCCAGCTCAGCTCACTAAGCTGACAGAAAACTCCGTGGGTGAGATGAGAAGAGCAAATAGTTTTCTTTTGGCTTAGTTGAGGTGTCAGAATAATGGCAGAAGTAGTTAGAATGTGTGGGAGAAGATAACAAAGCTGGCAAGAGAGACAAGGCCCATCTTCATTAGCAGAAATTAGTTGCCAGATAAGCTCAGTTGTTTTATCTAAATCTGGCAACCTTATGCAGTGTATCCAAAACATCCTATACTAAACATGGAAAAAGCACTGTTGTTTTGTGACTGAATGAGCATGTACACATTTAAATACTTAACATTATTCTTGTTGGCTTAGAATATATCAGTAGTTGCAGAAATATATTTAACATATTTAGCACTAGGAAAAAAATACTTTTAGAAGTGGATTTCATGTTGTTACACATGTTTTTCTTCATAGGAGCATAGGAAACATCTGTTGGTAGGCATATGATATTATCATGGGAAATGATGGCCCTTGACAGGAATGGAAACAACATAATGGAAACACGGGCATGGAAACAACATAAATTAACTTTTTTCTTATCTTCATAAATATTTGGAACTCAAATAGTTCATTTTAACTTCAGCATCGCTAGCTTGAAAGTAAACAAGTTTTATGTTTTATCACCTGAAATTATCTCTGCTGGTCCCACTTGCTCATTAGAATTCAACTACCATTCTCCTGAAATTTAACTACCCTAGATTTTCCTACTGTACAAAGCATGTCATTGAAGATAGTTACCTGTTGGAGGGAGGACAAAGAAGAAAATGCAAAATTAAACTGAATGTCAGGAAGAAAAGGAGATATTTGCTAGGAGGTCATAAGCTAATCCTTGACAAAACATAAAACAAAATTACAATATATGTACTCAGAGCATTATACCTCTGAACAGATGAACTACCTAATAGTTAAGAAAAGTCAGATAATCTTGTCCTCAAGCTAGATCAAAAGAAATAACAACTTCCCAGATACTCCGACTATTGCCTTTACTGTCGTGTAACGTATTATCATTTTGACTATAGTATGGGTGAGAATTCAGATGCAGTAGTTTGTTGATTAGGTTTTTTTAATTTATTAGAACAATAGGCATCTAGTTGCTAATAAGTTGAATAAAGTTCTTATGAAATGTAAATAGCTCCGAGTACTTTACTGGATGATGTTTATGTAAAAAAAGTCTTTAACTGTTGTCTTTAAATAAAGATCTTTGAATTTGGGTAGAATGATGCCTTGTGTTCTGTGCAAGGAATTTTACTAGCAAATCTACCATCACAATGTGCAATAAACAGCAAGAGTGTAATGATTTGAGTTATAGCTGATCACAAAGGTGCAAAAGAGTACAGAGAAATAATGATTTAGAATAGAACAGAACTGGATTTTTTGCTTTAGAGATATTATGCAATTTTAGACATAGTTTTTACTTCTAAAATGGGAAAAAAATACCCCCATAAAATATATCTGAATTGCTTAGGGTTCATAGAGACAACTCTGGTAAAACTAAAAGTTCTCATTCTTTTGTGGACCTTTATATTTTTGACTTTATATTGAGATGCATATAAATATATATTTGTGTGTATGTTTGTATGCAAGTATATATATTAAAAACGCATATTTTCTTAATTGTCCTAATCTTAAAATCTGAAATAATTCTTTCTGAAAGATGAGTGACTCATATGAATGGAATCAAATGAAAAATTTCATGGTTGGACTCGATGATCTCAGAGGTCTCTTCCAACCTTCTGATTCTATTGATTCTATGATTCTATGAAATGAAAAAACATTTCCAAAACTGGTTAATGTTTCAGTTTTGTTCCAAAATATTTTAATAAAAAATAAAACTCTGACTGTTTTGAGTAATGATAAAATGAAGAAATGCGCTCATTATAGAAGTAGGCATTCCCCTATTTTTCCTCTAGACTGATTCTTAAGAGCCTTCATAAGTCTAGTGACGGTGACACAATCTGGTACAAAGGTGATGACATGCAGAATTTTGCAAGGTAGCACATTAAACTTAAAAACTGCCTGTAGATTCATCTGAAGCAATATAAATGTCACCAGTTTTACATTTCAGTGGTTCTTTCATACTGTACTTTTGGGCCAATATTGCTCCATGGAAGTAGCCACCAATACAACTCCCTGGATCCGTAAAGTACACAGGTTCTGTTGGCAAACATGCACATCCTAGTCTTTTTACTGCAGCCTGGTTTGGACAAGGTCTCATCACTTCCTTGCTTGCTACTGTTGGAACATGGAAGTCAAGGAACCTCCACACATCCCTCTCTGCTCTGAACTATTTTAATTTGAGAAATCAGTTTTCCCGTGGCTTTGGTGTGAGAGACTGCTGGGCCAGCTGTTTGTGGTCTAAATTATTCTTTGTGGAGAGTGTACATCAGATTTAGCAAGTTATTGTGGGGTTTTTTCCCACAAGGAAAGATAAAAATACATATGACTTTGCATAAATATCATGAAGTGTTGTTGCTTTTGTCCTGTCTTTAAACAAATAAATAACTTCCAGAACTATGAAACGCATTTGCATTTTTCTAGCTAATGCTGAAGCAAGACAAAAAAATGAGATTTTAACATTGAATATGTATGTAAAGCGTTGGGGAGTCAAGGCTGCTAATGTGTGCTGGTCCTAATCCTACACTGCTGAAGAAAACAAATCTTAAATGAGGACTAAAGGAAGCTGAAGAAACATTTGGAAAATTTCACTGGGAAGCTATGGCTAATATATTCCTCCTCCTTGTTTTTCCATTGTAATATTAGCCTGAAATCACAATGGGCCTTTCTCTTTACTTCTAAATTCACTTTTCCAAAACAGTCATTCGCAAACTTTGGTCTTTGTGGTTTATTCTGCCAAAGGAAGTGATCTAGCTGACTCATGAAGTTTAAAAGAAAAACCCACAAACTGTCAGTCTCAGTGCCCATGTTGATCTTGCAAGAAAAGTGTGTGTCTGAAAATCATTCTGTGATTGAAATCATTCTGTGATTGGAAAATCTGGGAGCTACTACATTAAAAGGAGGGAATAAAAAATTCCATAGAGAAACAGGTTAAAAAATTTAATACAACCCTTTCATTCCTTACCCAGAAACAACAACTATGCAATTACTGGTGCCTGAAATAATGTTCCTGGAGATGCTGCTGTATATCTTAAGCATAAAAATCATTGATATCTTTTTTTCTCAGGGGTAAATGGTGAAGAGAGAGAGAGAGAAGAGGGCTGTTGTGTAACCTAACAGCAGTTTTTCTATCTCAAAATAATTTTTTTTATTTTTCAATTCCACAGACAAGAGCTTGCATTTTATCATTTTATCATTTCAGCATGTCATATTGTTACATTGCACAATGATGTGATACATTAAAAAGTCAGTTTCACCTAAAAATTGAAAGTTATGCCACATACCTATTTTCAGCTAATAAGATGGCTGTTAGTTTAGACAGTAGATTTTCTAGTCAATATGAAGAAATGAGCTTGTCTGAGTACTGTTATATATTATTCACATATCTCAAAATATACCTAGTTTGCCTTCATAAGTTTTTAATTCAACACTTCTTAATTAAAAATTTTAAAGGTTTTTTTCCTCATAAAATAATGTAATATGTATTTGTTTACTTGAACTATTAAAATATTTTTGCTTTTGTTCAGAATAAATGAGGATGCTCTCTCCAAGGTTGAATTATTCTATATTTCACAGCCTAGTAAACAGGAATACGCATTGCTCCTTAATATTTATTTCCTGGAGTTGCTTAATAAATGTAGAAGATGACATTGTGTGATTATGCCTCATGCATTTCTGTGTATGCTGTAAGCAAGATTTAAACAGAATGGTATTGAGAAAGTGCTGGAAAATCCTTTACCTGGTAGCCTTCTTCATCCTTTTTGCTTTCCCTAGGACTAATCTGTGTGAGATCCCATCAGGAATTGGGGCAGCCCCAACCATTTGTCACTGAAATGTTCAGAGTGAAGAATGCAATAAATTTATGGCAGTTTTGATAAAAGGGTGTATGTAAAGCATGAAGGTTTCAGCTGTACTTCTTCATGACCTTAACAGTTTCTAAATTCATGCAAGGAAGAGCATGACAAATAAAGCTGCAACATTCCTCATAGTTTTTATTAGACTCGGTGCTAAAAATGTTTCAATATTCTGGATCCAGTTTGGTCTAGGCTTTGGAATAAACTGTAAGATTATTTAACGCCTATGGAAATTACTTTGTAACTTTCTTGTAATAATTCTTTAGTGGTATGGGTTGTGAGTACTGGAATAATTAAATCAATCCCAGAATTTCCAGAAATCTGTCTTTCAGTGCGGCAATACACAGGGAAAGAGAAACACAGAGATTGTAACATAACTCAAACCTGGATGAAAAACTATAGATCCTCCCTACGTGCAGCCTGACTTAAGACTGGCATTTTCTCCCAGACCTTGTGAGTAATTTAGTATGTTTCTTTCTAAAAACTGCCTTTACTATATTTTTTTCCCCTAAATAATATACTATTTTCTTGTACTGACAGAACTAATTAATTTCCTTAAGATAGTAGGTAGTGAATAGAAATAAGACGATTTGATGTATCTGATTTCTTTTAGCATTAGGAAGTATCTTGTTTTTTCCTTTTTCTTGTTAAAATTGTTTGGATTTTTTCCACAAACTTTTACTACTGTGTTTTGGGGGTGTTGGGAGAGGAAATGGAGGTAGTAGTTTCAGTAAGAAAGGACATAAGACCTACTGATTGCATGAGGTGATTCTTAAACAGCAGTTTAGAATGCCATGTTGCAGAACCATAAAACTTCTATTCTATTCTATTCTACTTTTTTTCCCCTCCATTGAAGGAGTCATACATGATGCAAGGTTAAATACATACACTAGCAGCATGGTTAGATCTCTTCACTATTGTAGTCTGCAACTCAGGAGAACGGGCACCATAAGGTGAGGTTCTTTTCAAACTCATATACATAATGCATATATGTAACTAGACTTAGACCACTGAAAACTGTGTTTGTATGCCTTTGAAATACAAGTAAGATTGTGATAATTAAATGTGGAAAAAGACTTTATCACGAGTGACAAAACCTCTTTTATATTGCATTGTATCTTCATGCACGTTTAGTCTGAGATTTTTGGATGGATACCTGTTTTAATTTATATATATATAATATATTATATATCTATATAAAAATAATTTTTATTGTATATTTATTTATTTTCATTGAAGTAGGAGAGTACATTCACAAATTATTCAGTATTGTCTGTTGTTTTGCACATTGCATCCTTCTACAGAAATGTAGGATATGATTTGTTTACATCTGTATTTCAATGTAGAGCTCTCTTACTCCAAAGAAGATCTAACTGAACTTTGCACTGAGTAATATACTACTGAAAATGAACAAAGCACCACAGTCTGTTTCTGTGCTGCTCTGTCTTCACTCAGAGCCTACGTGGGAAATAAAAGGAAATACTGTTTTATAAGCAGTCCTGAGTTGTGGAGGCTTTGGTTTGTTTTACATTGGAATGAAATTTCAGTAGACCCGAATCTCTGGAAAAACTGAAGTCCATTTTGGCCTAAACTGCTGGAGATCCCAAACACCAGATGGGTGCGTGGGCATCCAGGGAGCTGGAGCGTAAGCTCAAGCTGTTCTACTAGCCAGCCAGCCAGCCAGAGTACAGACCAGCAGCAAATCAAGCAGCCAGCAGAAAGATAAGGCATCTGGCCAGAGGGGGAATGGTGGAGACTGTCAGGAAGCTGGGAGCTGGGAAGCAAGCAAGCTGGGCAGAAGTCAGTGTGCTCTTGGCCAGCTGGCCAGAATCCTTGCTTGCCAGCTTGATGTCTCATCAGATAATCACTTGTCATCCCACTAAAAGTCATGAGGCCATCTCTGCAGTTTGGGAAAAGTGGGGGCAAAACTTCCTATTTTGGGTAATTTGTTTTATTGTTCTTGAAAGGGTAAACAGGGCATTTTCCAGCATTTCTTCACTGCTACAAATGGAGAGATTTGCTAATTTTTTTAAAATGGCTATTAAGAGTGAGATGTAGGCCCAGAGCCACAACTTTGAGGAATTGTCTGCATTTTGTGTCTTGTAGAACTAGGCAACTGTAAATAAATTTCAGATAAATTAGTTCATTTTGCATACTTAACTGCAAAATAGCTTGCAAAATACAACCACAGATAATGACTTAAAATCACCTGTCTTTCCAAGTACTTTCTGCTTATAAATTCTGAATATGAGCTGAATATAAATTCGAAAACTCTGTCATGAAAACAGAGAACAGACACTTGCTTGAAAACTGATACAGTATTTCCACATTTCTGTTCTTTATTTGGACAATTCTGCTTTCTGGAAATATTTACATTAAAAAGTGTAGCTTTTTCAATTAGACGTAATGTATAGAGTGAGTAAAAAAAGGCTTATAAGTCCTTCCTGAGTTCTAAAATAGAATCAGTAACCTTCAAAGGTAAATACGATTTTAAATCCATTATGCGGCATGATTCAGGATAAGCATTAATTTCCCAGTCAGCAGCCACTATTCAATTGCTTGAACATTCAATCGCTTGGAGAACACACTCCAAAAGCTGCAAACTCAGCTGAAGTGAAATCACATACATTTTCTATCCGCAAAATGGTTTGGTAATACTTGGTAAATCCCATTTAAGAGTTTTCTTAGGATATTAGTTTAAACTCAGCCTCGTGCCTAGAGACTTCAGCTACAACTCAACCTAGATAATTCTGTATGCATGGGAAAAGTTAGAGCAAAGCAGATGGAGATTTCTTTCAAGTGTACAACCCAGATCTTATAAAGCTATGGCAAGTTTGATTAATCATTCTGTACCCTACTTCATAACCAATACTTATGGTTTAAGAATAACTGCCTTCCTTTGTTGCTGCTGCAGACTAGAATATAAAAATATGTGGTGCTGCACGCTGTGCATGCAAGGATTTCCATTTTAACCCTTCACATGTGCCTGCAGGCTCTTTCCAACACATGACAACCTAAAGGACAAGCAGATGCCAGATTCTGCAGATTGTAGTTTTGCTGCAGGGATAGTATGAGCTCATAGGGTTAATATTATTCTTGTATTTATCATCTACTTGTTTTCAATTTTATTATTACAGTGTTTTGTATATTTAATAATGTGCTTACTTGCAGCCTATTTGAGTTAATTGTTTTGTATATTCTTGACATAAACCGGGAAAGAAATCTTATCCTGTCAAAATCTGGAGCCCAGCTACATGGGACAGTCATTTGCAGCTGACAATTCAAAATAAGTACACTGCTCCAGAATGGATGATAATAATCTTTGTGTCCAGTTTGGTAGATATGCTAGTCTGACCAGAGACGTCTGCCAGAATGATTGATGTGAGTAGTTTCTTAGGAGAGCAAAACAACCTTGCTTGCTTTGTCTCTGCCAGAGCCTTGGAAAGTCTGCTTTCCTGCTGCTAAGAGAGGCAGAGAGCTGTGGGAGCTGTATGTATTGTTTTGCCAACAAGGGAAAACATATCACAGTCATAGTTCTGCTGCAGGCCCAGCAGGCAAGAACAGGACTGCCTTTCCAGGACTCATATTTTGAATCAGGAAGAGCACCCTCCTCCTCCTCCTTTTCCCACTAACCTCTGATGTTTTAGGATGGCTATGTTTTTCTTTGCCTCTTCTGAGAAGTTATCGTATGACTTTGAGTTCAGTCACGACAAAACCAGCTGACTGATCTATGAGCATCTTTTACATAGTTGAGTTATACTTTTAAGTATGTGGTTGAGTTAGGCTTTGTCTGTAAGACTCCATTAAGACAGAAATGACCGCCACACGTTTTGACCTGTTAAGTCACTAATGGCAGTGCTGTAATAGCTGAGAAATAACAACATGTGATTTCTTCATCTTACGTATACTTTAGACTAATGCAGTAAGAAATAGCTTGCCCTATAGCAGATATGGGGGTAGTCTAGATAAATGGGTTTTTTAAGTCTTTGAAAATATCTGACACATCTTTCTAATCAGAAGAAAAATATGTTAACAGAACTGGAAGAAATTTTTGGTTTATTTCACTAAAGAATGAATTCATTAATGTGCAAATGAAATACATTAGCCTTTCTTTTGCTGATAGCATAAATGGTATACTGGTTTTAGAATCAACAAAGTGGCACAGCAATGCTGAAAATTTTGTAAGATTTTTTAAATTGAATGTTTAATAAGGTACAATACAGTATATATAAATATGAGTAGAGATTAGAGGATGAAATAACAAAAGTTCAGATGACAGGCAGCTATTTTAGACCCTAGGGTAGAGGTTTATGACTGACTCATTTCTATTCTAATCTATGCCTGTGAAACCCTTCCTAGTACTACAGTATAAGGCATAAAACCCCCCATATTGCAACATTAGTCCAGTAAATTCTGTGTTCTTCCTAACAATGTTCTATGGCATTGTTTGGGGGTTTTATTTTTTAAATTGCTTAAGATACATGCTGGTTAAATAAAAAATTATATAATCTGAGACTGTGAAGTTTAATCCAGATATCTTTTTCAAAGCTGGCTACAAATTTTTGAAGAGGCTAGTTCAGTCAGTGCTGAGACTTCTGACTGCGTCTCCTATTAATGAGTATCAAGTGCATTTTGAAATTGACATTTGGTATCTATTCAAAGTTTTACAATTAAAACCAGTAGTGATTAAAATAGACATTGCCCTAGGGTAGCCTCCCAAAAAAGAACTCCATTGCCCATACAGGAACCTAAATATTAATAACTTCCTGTTGGTTACGTGGCTTTTTGAATTAAAGATTATAAGTGATTAAACAAGAAAAAAAACCCAAACCAGGTTACTTTCAGCTCTGAACTTGACCTTTCAGTACTTGCATCCATTTTCATTCAACATCTCTTTTCTTAACACCTATTTCTTGTTATTTTGCATTGATCAGGTGCTGGTTCTTTTAGAATCTCAGTAAGAAAGGTGCTATCATCCAAAACTAGTTAACTACTTTGTTGAATAAATGAAGCAAACAGTAGAGCAGGTGACAGCAATCTTACATGCCTTCTGATGCAGGGAAACCCTTCTTGCATCATCAGATTCATTGATTATTGATGGTGAGAGGCCAATATTTTTTGCAGCCTTATCTCAATAAAAGTATAATTCCCAAAAAAAGTGTATGTAATGTTTTAAGTGGACAAGACAATCACTTATCACTTACAGTTATGATTGACTGTGTACTGAATACATGTACTTTGCTTAACTATGCACTACTTGACATGAAATCTATATGTATGAGAAGGAGGCAAGAATGTGGATCACAAACTCTTCATTCAGCAGACTTCTGGCTGTACCACTGCTCTGGTGACTTGGGAATTTGAGGATATTTGGAGCTGAGAAAGCAAAGGAATTACTAAATTGAAAGATCTCCAGGGAAGGTAATTTGGGGGAAGTAGGCTTCCTGATACAACACAGTTCATTTAAGGTTATACCTATTTTTCTGCAAAAGATAGATAGCTCTTCTGATGGATATGCATTCATTTAAGACTTAATAGGAGAAATTTAAATTTACACTGTTTAAGCAAATAATTATAAACTTTGTATCACTCATGGTGATAGTGGAAGACAAACATGATTATGTGTGAATCTAGGTTTTTTCAATATGCTAATTTTTAACACTCATTAGGTATTATTCATTACATTCGAAACTACCACTGTTTCCTGTGGGATCAAAGGCATGACCTCTGCTTGTAATACAGCTACAAAACATGTTTATTATATCTGAACTCATATTTTTCTTTTCCTTAATCTATTTTTTAAATGTGGATGATACTCTTGATTCTAAAACACAGATGAAAATGAAGAAAAAGGCACAGCCAGTACATAAAGCTGAACTTGAGAAAACTCTTTTTTTACCATAACTGTGAAAGCTTTCTAATCCTGAGATTATTTATGACATAATTGTTGTGTGGCTATTGAATTTTTTTCATATGATTAGTTTTAAGTACATGTTTTCAAGATATGTTCTTCATGCTGTTTGTAAAGTCATGTTATTTGCTTGTTGACTGTGATGACACAAGCAGCAGTTTGACTAGAATCTTTCTATTGACACTGGTCTGTTAATCTGTCAATTAATTTCAGCATTGTACATGACTTATTTAATAATCAGGGAGCACTAAAGTAGTTTTATAGTGCCCTGATTAATTCTTCAAGGACAGTATTCCATAATGGAGATCTAATGGAGCACTGAGAACCCAATTCTGTGCCATCCAACAAGAGTAAGAGAAGGTAAGTTATGGAGCATGGAGAGAAACTCAGTTGTTCTACCCAGTAAGGAAACAAACATAGGAATTTCTGTATAAAGTCAAGTCTATGTATATGCATATGGAATTTATGGTGTGTAGAATATTTAAAGCTATGAAATATGTGTCTTAAGGTAAAAAGAGGGAAACCCCCCACCATTGCAGATGAAATTTATGCCTGTACAGAGACATTACACAAAACATGTGCATCATATATAAATCTGAGTGACACATATTAAGGTTTTTTATGTATATTTAAAGTGATATATAAAAGAGAATAAACTCAAAACTGGATTTTTGCCAGGAATACAAGCCAATAATACTTGTGAAATACGACACATTTTTGCTGTCATTTGGCTTTGAAGAAGATGTACTGTCTGCAGGATTTCTAAACTTCAGATTAAGGTCCCTTTACAACTGAAGTACGGTATTTCTAAAAGCAGCTACTAGATTTAATTTTGTTCATTAAAGTAAGATGTAGAACTATATTTCTAAGAGTTATTACAAAAATTCTTTGACTTTTTTACATGTTTGGTTTTATGATGCAATTAAGCATTGGTGGAGAATTTTATTGTCATCCTATGTAATGTTTTTGTCATTTTAAAACAAGTTTATAATTAATGTGGGCACTAAAGACGTGAAGTAGACGAGCAAAACCGCAACACTTTCTACAAATCTAAAGGTGTTTACCATCTGTCACTGTATCTGTATTATTTCTCTAGCTGGACATATATCACATATGTTGTTTTTAGGGTATATTGAACACAACTAGTCATTCATATAATGTGCAAAATGGCACGGTATCTGGAATTGTAAAAGATCCACATTTCCAAAGAAGATTTTATGACCGCTGATTACTGGTGGTGGTGTAGGTGGCTGGATGTTTTTACATATTAAAAGGAAAATATATTTTTTTAAACCTTGACTTAGCATGTAAATAGTTTATGACTAGGAGAACTTACAAAAGTGAGTTTAGTATTTCTATCTTATGTCAATATTCTGTTCTGTCAAATAATGTAAATAAAGTTGTTGGACTCAAGCTAGAACCTGTCTTTTCTTTCAGGGCATCTGTCTGACTATCTGTGGCTTTTCTGGTTGTTCATTGGGGTTTTGTTTTGTTTTGTTTTTTTTCTGATGCTATCAAGGACTTCTAGAGTTCTACCCTGATGTCAAACTTAGCTAAAATTGGCCAAAAGAGTCAAAAGGTAAAGGAAAAATGAATGACAGACCTATATCAATAAGACTGCCTAAGCTTTTATTCTGTTTGCCTCAGTATGTAGCACAGATATTAATGATAGCTCTTACATTTCTTGAGCTGTCTCATGTGATCCTCCTTCACTTGTGTATCCATGTGTAGTTTCTCAGTGGTTAACACAGGGCAACATTTTTAGCTCCACTGAAACTCATGTGGCCTACTATGAGGACCTGCCTACGTACAGCTTCCTGCAGACCTGTCTTTCCATTCCTCCAGTATTCACTGACTTTAGTTTAATCTTTTTTTTCTCTATTGCATTCACAGATTGTCGCCTCATTCAGTAATTGATCTCTCCTGTGCTACAAATTCACTCAACACTGCCATCCCTGCCTTAAAAGGATTTCCAGGGGGTAGGGGTGCGGAGGGATGGATCTTGAATCTATCACTTTGAACTCAATCGACTTTTAAATTGAATTGAAGGAAAGAATAAAGTTCCATTTCTATTCTAGTTGTTTTCATTCTTCTGAGCCAAAAAGAGAAAAATAATTTCCATTGTCAAAAACGGGCAGGCATGATGCTGAATGTACACAGACCACGTTTGTCAAGTGCATAGGCTGTATTTTACAGTTACTTCATCCTAATATTGCTCTGCCCATACATGTGCAAAAGCACAAGTTATTTAGGAATGTTGGTACTTTCTTTGTCACACTCTCAGCAATTGCTTCACACATCTGTTCAGAACATCACATTATGTCTGAAGTCCTACAGCATGTGATGTGAGTAATTTCTCTCTTGGACACAGTGGGGTTTTTAGGTACAACCACCTTCTCTTGGGCTTTCCTAAAGGGAAAAGTCCAGAGCACTACAAAGGTTAAGTAAGCTGGCCTTTGGGGCACAGCAGGAAGTTTTCCAGTCTATGTTTGCCTGTTAACTTCTGTCAAAAATAATCCTGCTCATTTTTCTTGTTAGCTTCTCATTTCTTCAATTTCAAAAGAACTGTTTGTACATCAGGCACAAATACTGTACATGTGCATGAGACAGACAAGTATTAAAGTAGGTCTTCAATCAGTGTATTATATACTCTGCCAATAACGGATAGTAAAAATTTAAGAAGCTTACTGTAAGTTACTAGCCATTTTGGCCATTAGCCATATTCAGCCTATTTGTACAAAGGACAGTCTTGTAATGATTTCAAAAGTTCTTCAAGTTGAGGCCCTTGTTTTTCATAAAAAAAGGACTGTAAACATGTAGCTGTTTCACAAATTAGGCCTTGATTTCAGTGGAGATAGCAAAATTCAGATATGGCAAGTAATTATGGTGGCAAAATTAGGAGGCTAAAACACTTCATTCTTGTTAGCATTTTCTTTTTTTTTATTTGTTTTTTTTTTTTTGTTGTTTTTTTTTTTTTTTTTTTTTACTGCCTACTGCCTTTATCATTTCTGTGGAAGGGATACCTGAAGGAGCATGTTCTGGACCAGATTGCGGAAGTGGCAGTAGATGCAATGGCAACTTTGTACCAAACTCCACCTGCCCACCCATTTGCTGTAGGCCATGCTCAAAGTTGCCAAGTTTTCAATTGTATTACATTTGCAGAACTAGATTCCACAGTTGTCTTCAGAGGTCTGTAAGCTGAAAATCATTACTCCACAAACATCCCTCTGTGATATGAGGACAAATTCATTGTTTTTTAAGTAGAGAGCGAAACTATAGAAACATTTAGGTTGTAAAAGACTCTTCAGATCATCAAGTCCAATGTAAACCTAGCAGCGCCATGTCCCCCACTAAAACATGGCCCTAAGCATCATAACTACACAGCTCCAGAGTTGGTGACTAAACTGCTTCCCTGGGTAGCTTGTTCCAGTGGTTGACAACATTTTCACTAGGTGAAGAAATTTTTCCTAATACCCAATCTAAACCTCCCCTGGAACAATTTGAGGCCATTTCCTTCCATCCTATCAATTGTTGCATGGAAAAAGAGACGAACAACCCACCTCACTTACAACCTCCTTCTAGATAGTTGTAGAAAGTGATAAAAATCTCTCTCTTCATAGAATCATAGAATAGTTTGGGTTGGAAGGGACCTTAAAGCCCATGCAGTTCCAACCCCCTGCCATGGGCAGGGACACTTCCTGCCAGACTAGGCTGCTCAAGGTCTCATCCAACCCGGCATTGAACACTTCCAGCAAGGGGGCATCCACAGCTTCCCTGGGCAACATGTGCCAGTGTCTCACCAACCTCATTGTGAATAATTTCTTCCTAAAGTCTAATCTAAATCTTACTTCTTCCAATTTAAAGCCAATCCCCCTCACCCTATCACTACATACCCTCATAAAAAGTCTCTCCCCAGCTTTCTTGTAGGACCCTTTCAGGTCCTGGAAGGCTGCTATACAGTCTTCTCTGAGCTGCCTTTTTCCAGGCTGAACAAGCCCAACTCTCTCAGCCTGTTCTCACAGCAGAGGTGCTCCAGGCCTCTGATCATCTTTGTGGCCCTTCTCTGGACTCGTTCCAACAGTTCCATGTACTTTTTATGTCGGGGCTTTCAGATCTGGACACTATACTCTAGGTGGGGTCTCATGAGAACAGAGTAGAGGGCAAGAACCACTTCTCTCAACCTGCTGGCCACGCTTCTTTTGATGCAGCCCAGGATACAATTGGCCTTCTGGGCTGCAAGTGTACATTGATGGCTCGTGTCGAGCTTCTCAACTACCAGCACCCCCAGCTCCTTCTCTGCAGGGGTGCTCTCAATCTCTTCATCCCTCAGTCTGTATTGAAACCACAGATTGCCCTGATCCAGGTGTCGGACCTTTCACTTGGCTTTGTTGAAGCTCATGAGGTTTGCACAGGCCCACTTCTTCAGCTTGTCCAGGTCCCTCTGGATGACATCCTGTCCTTCTGACATGACAACTGCACCACTCAGCTTGGTGTCATCTGCAAACTTGCTGAGGTCGCATTCGACCCTGCTGTCTTTCTAATTGATGAAAATCCTTTTCTCTGAAATAAACTCGTAAGACTACTCATAAGACTTGTTCTGAACAAGGATTACTTTATTCTGTATGACACAGCAGATCTCAACATATTTTATATATCCTATATAGTACGTATAAACAGAAGTGTGATCTATATGTTAATTCTAGTACTATGATAATGAATAGTTGATGAAGAGGAGTAATGCAATAAAGTGCAGTTTTATTTCAATCTTGACCTTTATCTGTTCAGCTGATTGATACCTATAAGCACAGACAAAAAACTGACAATAACAAAATTTGAGATAGTATGAGCTGCAAGTAATCAAGACCAGCATCTTTAAAGCTTATATGGTGTTATCCCCAAAAGTAGAAAATAACTTTTACTAAAATTTAAGAATTATTTATTTTTCTTCTCCTTCATCTAGTGATTCCAATAAGTGTTAATATCAGCAAAATTTAGATTAGTACATTTTATTAATTAGTTACATCTGACAGTTCTTTGCTGTGTCTGATCAGGTGGTGAGATAGTTCATGAAATAATGAGCTTGAAGTTTAAGCAAATGGTTGTAAACCTCGTGGAAGTGAAAGGAGAATTAATTGTTGGATATTCATACTATTTTCAGGATAATACAAGTATGAAAAAACCCAATGATGTTACAATCTATGTAAATAGTTAAGCCAGAAAAAAAAATTATCTTGTGAAACTGAAGGAAATGCAGAGGGTGGGAAAAAAGTGATAGATACACCAGGAGAAGCATCAGGTTTACTTTACTGGAATAAGTACAAATTTAGATCCAAGACTTTGTATGGCATTGCTGATGTTTGCTGCAGATACACACACTAATAAGATTAACTGTTCGGCAGAAATCTCCTTCTTTTCATAATCTACCCTGCCTTTCCCATCTCCTGTCTTAATTATTTAGCCATCAGACTTATTCAGACTTCTTCCTTGTCCCTCCATATTCCTGCCTCTATGATGATTTCATTGCACCAGAAAACTCACTAGGCTCATTAGACATGCATGCACCATTTGCATGCATCCTTAGTAAGAGCTTCGGAAGCCAAAATAAGATGGATGATACCTGAAAAGGATACTGAAGAGAAGTCATTAGAGTTGAATTTAAGCTTTCCGATACATTGAATAAGCTTCTGGTTGGTTTTTCATGGTCCGAAAACCTCTGTATTTTTTTCAAAACTACCATTTTTATGGCATCTAATACTCTGTAGAGAGGAATAGGGTAAACCTCAACTCTACTCTTTTTCACCAAGTCTTTTCCTGCTCTTCAGTGTTCCCCTCTCCCCATTCCCACCCCTCCCATCTTAAGATGTGGGGAATAAGGCCAACTTCCTGGTGCTCTCAAGAGGTACAACAGGTTTGCTGGGAGGCAACTGCTAACTCCAGGGTTTAAAAGCACTGAGACTGTGAGAAAAGCCCCAGAATGGAGCATTTTCCCACCCTCAGATTCTTCACAGAAGGATGGTTTCTATACCAACAATTACTGCCTCTGGGTTTTTTGTTTTCCAGTCATAGTTCTGGAACTGCTGATGAGCCAAAATCTTCCCAGCCGCTCCCAGTAATGCAATCTGTTGTTTATATTTAAAATTATCTTAATTGTGTAATTAGCATTTAATCACTTAAACTTTGGTCTTACATTCCAGATTTTGATGAATTTTGTATATTCAGTTTTGCTCTCATTTTCCTTCTAGTCTTTCTTTTCCCTACATGTAAGATGAGAAAGTGTTTAAAATGTGCTGAGAAATTATATTTTCTTTTTTAAACTATTTAAGCATCTTCAGCAACTAACTGAATTTAAAATTTGGTAATAGCATTCTTTCTCATCACAATCAGATCTGAACCGGAGAAAGTCAGCTTATTAATGTGGTAATAATGTAATTTTAGTAGTTCTGTCATTGTTGAGTCATTAGTAGTTTGGTTATAGTTGAAAATAAAAGAAAGGGAAAAGCTGAGAGGAAGTATCTTTCCAAAGTCAACTGGCAAGAACTAAGAAGCTTTGGCTGTAGGAGGTTGCCTGAGGGACAGTAGCTTGCCATTTATCATGTCTATATTTTGCAATTGTATAATAGTTCTGGTAACCTATCTAGTATGCATCATTTTGGAATAAAAACAATTCATATGTTGTTTCTTGTTTGTGGACAAATAAATATCAGAGAAAGAAAGACATAATAAACCCAAGACAATGTGTTTTATTAAAATAATATATTCTAGTTTTCTGAGGGTTTTTTTCCTGTCTTGTTCCAGTCTACACACCGAAGTGGTAATCCAATTGCTGGGACGCAACAGTTTCCTCATCTACGAATTTTGCAGAGGTGACTGTAGGGAAAGGTGACACTGTGGAGGGGCACTGTTCCGCTGCAGTTTTAGTTCAAAGCTAGATAGGCTAATCTGCCTTTCATTTACAGTGACATACTTGGGTTTAGACCAAAAGCGTTCAGAGAAGGAAGCTCACTCAATTACTGTTACTCTTGGCTAGGAGGCAGTAATGTCAACTGAGAGCTGAGTCTGTGGCCTGTCCCTCCCTCCTGTCCATCCAGTGCCTCTTTGTGCCTGATCTGGCACTGCAGAGGGAGAGAACCACCACCCTCAAGATCAAATGGTCATTGCACATGGAATTTAGATATTATAGTATGTATGTTGCCATGACCATTCTTTCATACAAGTGGTATTTGCTATTATTTAAAAATAATAACTGTAAGGGCCTAAAATCATGGATTTTCAGCTGAGTGACCTGGAGAAAGGTGGAAGAACAACAGTGTATCTAGTGAAATATACTGAAAGCTGTCATGCAGTGGTTAAGGCCGCTGTTATTTCACTACCTGTAATAGTAATTGCAGTCTGTAATCATTATCTCAGCAGAATAACTCGCTTATTACTCAGTATAATTGGTTATTGGTCATAAAATTTACCATAAACTAGCACTCTAAAAGCATCTAGAAGGAAGATAATGTTCACAGTTGCTGGGCAACTTATTATTAAATTCAAATAACAATGAAAACAGGAAAGGAATGATAAAGTATGTTTATTAAATGAGAATAGGAAGAGTGCTGATTAAAGGTTATGACTATCAAACCTGCTAAGGCTTTCTTAGGAACAATTTCTATCTTAGTCATATTAGAGTGAATCAATTAATATAAAAAGAGTAACTTGGAATTAAAATCAGTGCAAAGATTTGATTCCTCGATGTTTACCTGCTAATACCACCACCACTGGGCCTGTTTGCATATTGTCTGGAATTTCCTTTTCCCAATTTGCAAGGTGTAATTTTGAAAAGTTCAAGAAATAAAAAAGTGAAATTTGTCTTCTAGCCCAGAACATATATCTCAGATTCTACTGCTCATAACGATTTTAAGGAGATGGGACATCAGAATATGTGAATTTCAGTCTTAAAAGTAGTAGGTGAAAATAAGAAAAGCAGAATGCATTGCAGCATCCATCATTGACTTCTGTAGGAAAAATCCAGAGTTCCTATATAAAATAAGATATTTATATTAAAATTATAGTATGAAGCTGATTGTAGACAGAGATCATTCCTTTAATACAGACAAAGGTATTAAATGAATCTTTCAGTAGATTTGGTCTTAACACAGAAACTTGATCTTAACGTAACATTTGAAGCTTAATCATCTCTCATAGTGATTTGGAGCTCAGTAGCAAGCTACATTTTGTACAAATTTCACATTTCATTATACATTATTAAAAATAACTAGATTTTTTTTTCTTTAATGCTGGCAAAGCTTTCCCCTGCAGGACTCTTTATAAGCTTCTGGGTTTTTTATTTTAAGCTGCTGCATGGATGCCCAAGTTATTTGTGTCAGAGCAGAATTCAACTACTGTCTCTAGCTCTGTATCTGTAGATGTCATCTTAATCTGTAAATCCACTGTTGTTTCACCGTACTAGAAAGGTTGTGATGTAAACACCTATATCCTGTGGCTAATATTGATTCCAAAAGTCTCAGTATCTGATGAGCATTCTGGGTTTTGTTTATGTCAAAATTTATGGCATGGCCTGTGTCTGGATTTGATGTATGAATTCAAATGTAGGTTTTCCAAAGCTCTGAAATTCAATCACCATTTCTGGGGTTCAGAAGAGAGGACACAAGGATGGGAGGAAATCCAGAAACATAAGAACAGAATACCTATATACGTATTCTGCTGAGAAAGCATATCACACTCAACCACTCTGTAGGTCATGGAGCCTTCTCAAACTCTTGTAGTTCTATTTACATCACTTTCTTTCTTCCTAGTCTTTCAATCTCTTCGAAAACTCATGTTTCTCTCTTCTGTGAGTGAAGGCAACAGTGGCTGCTTCAAAGGTGAGCAGCCACTTGCCTCGCTACTCCAGCTGTTCTCTGGCGGGGACACCTGCTTGGGGTCCATGTATTTCCCTTCCAGGCATGAAACCAACAGTGGCTGCTTGAAAGGTGAGCGGCCACTTCCCTTGCTGCTCCAGCTCTCCTCTGACAGGGACATCCACCTGAGGTCCATGTTTCTCCCTTCCAGGCATGAAGGCAACTGGAGTCACTTGAAAGGCGAGCAGCCAATTGCCTGGCTGCTCCAGCTGTTCTCTGGTGGGGACACCGGTTTGAGGTCCATGTTTCGCCCTTCTGCCCGTGATGCTGAACGTGGTCGCTTGAAAGGTGAGTAACAGTGTCTTTCGGACATCAAGAAATCTGCATTAAGACAGGCTACAAAGATTGGAAGAAGAAAAAAATGTTTCTGATGTTGGAAAAGAGTGAGCAGTGACTTTAGTGACTTCACAAAGTTCCTGAAAGACTACTTGCATGTTACATGGCTTTACTGCTTTGGTTGATCAGGGTAAGGACAATGTACCAGGTGTCCTGTGAAGATCAGTAGAAAAGTGCAACCTGACCTATTTTTCAGAATATCAAGTTTTACCTTCACACACAGCACCATGCTATTAAGCCGCAAAATTTACAGTGGTAGTCGATGGTTGAAGGATGTAAGGATTGGGGACTTTGCACCCCCAGGCAGGTCGGAATACGCAGAGACAAGGCAGTACAAGGTCAGAAAACAGGACTTTATTACCTTGCAATCTGCCCGGGGGGCGCCCCAACAAGCGACCGGGATGGAGGCTGCAGGCAGGTGTTTGCAGCTTTTGATATGGAGAGGATGGCCCCAGTTGGTGATATTCATGTATGCTGATGAGATGCCCTCTGAGCCTTCTCTTCTGCAGGCCAAACAGTCCCAGCTCTCTCAGCGATTCCTCATTGGACAGGAAAGTTTGGTAAAAGGAGATGGAGTGTTGTAACAAAAATTGAAATATTTTTTGAGTCTTTAAATTAATCCTTCTCATGTCTTAGAAAAAAGTTGTAGGTTTTATGAAGCAGAAACCTTCTGAAACAAGGAGATTACACTTTCAATTTTGAAATTATTCATACAGTTTTTTGAAAACATCGGATGTGTTAATGTTTTTTTTGTGATTTTATTTCTCAATGGATTTTCAAGGTCATACACATCTTTTTTTCAGTTATTTTTTTAACTTGAATTTCCAAGAAAATTGGTTCATTTCTTGACTGCTGCAGACATGACAAAACAAAACACCTAAATAAGAAGAGTAGAAATTTTTTGTTGCTTTCTTTTTAGCTTTGTAAGCCCTCAAGTCCAGGTCTTCCATTGTACATCTTCAGGCTTCAGCAACACTACATAGGCCCTGGGCTTCTGTCTATCATTCACTGAGGATGATACATATGATTCTGATGGCAGTATGCTTAAAATTAAAATAAAATTTTAGGAAAAAAATTCTGTCTGGATCTGGCTGAATTTAAGATAACAGTTCATTTAATTACGTAGTTTAAGAATTCGGGAGTACCACCCTCTGATCAAACACTTAATTTAGCACACAGGCTTCTCCTAAGCACTCTCTCTCTTGACTATCTCTTGAGTAAGGTCATTTCAGAGGCTTGGGTGCAACTCAATTTAGCCTACCTTTTCTCTTCTGCAACATTCTCTTTGTAGTGTGGAACTTTTTCACAGCATTTGAGTACTGGTCCTATATACGGTCTTTCTCTGACCCACTGTCTTGGTTGTGTGATGTTAAATGTGTTTCCCACAATATGCCACTTGATTCTCTATTCAGCAGTTTGACTACTAAAATCTCCAAGTTCTTTTCAGAATCACAGATTTCCAGGAAACGATCAGTTCTTCTTTTCCTAATTGCAGCCTGGCTTCCTTGTTTGCAGATGAATGACTTATGCCCTATGTTTCATCATTAATAAACATAAAAATGTCATCAATCTTTCAAGAAGGCTGCTAAAACCTCTCACATTTGTTTATGCTTACTTACTGCTGATTCCATTTTGAAAAGTCTGTCATTTTAATAATCTTACATATCATGGCAATTCCTAAAAGAGCAAACAAAGAGTGAGTTCCCGTTTTTGTTAGATAGTGTATAAACACAGTTCTTTTCAAGAGCTTATTGCAGAAATAGACTACAACAGGAAGGCATTGAGTATCACACAAAATATATTAGTATGAGTGAAGAGATTATAATTCTTACAGAACATAGTTAGGAAAGATGAGGCCTTACAGAAAAAAAGGTTTGAGGGATTCCAAATAGAGGAAAAAGAATGGCAATGTGACACAGGTTTAGATTTCTTGAAGGTTTTTTTTAAAGTCCCCAGAATTCTAATATTATAATTAAAGTTACCTGTAATGGACTTTCTATTTTAAGGGCATTTGTGAGGATTTCTTGGCCATTAATATATTTATTATTTCCATCTGATCTGTTTAGATCACTAATATCTTAACTATTAATTTTCAACACATCTAGGCTGTATCACTTACTATTAAACTAACAAGTTATCTCCTAAACAAAGTGTATCAGACTCTGATACATTAATTCTACAAAATACTTTACTTTCTTGAAAAAAACCAATAATTTGCATGCATATTCATAGTTTAGAAATAATCTATATGTTAGCTTTCTGTCCTCTCAGTGTAAGTTCAAAAGTACAGTGTTGAAATTTGTAGCTTATTGAACATTCTTTGTAACTTGGTAGGAAGCTGGGAGATGTGTTAATGAAAGCATTTCCTTCTTAGACAGGACAGTATGAATATCTGTATTATTATTCCTATATCTAAGAAGGGAGAAGATTGGTATACTTAAATTGGTATAAAATATCAAAAGTATTATTCTCTGTACTAATAGATGCATAAAGAAAAGCGTACTAAAGTAAAAGATTATTTAAATCATTATGGCTTCTTGAACTGAAATAACAACCTGAAAGAGTTTTCAAGCTGAATGTGCCTTTCAGATGCATCCAGTGCATTTACAGTGTCTGAGATGCAGCTTGATGTTTCTGCAGTTTATAAAGCCATTCTCAGCTGATGGTTACTACTCTGAAGACCAGAAAGATTGGAGATAATATCGTGTGATGTTTATAAAGTACTTATATTTTCAGTCAACCTTGTCTTGTCTGACTACATAAATACATGGAAACGACAGTTCCTGTCATATGAGGCTTTTAGGAAGTAACTTAAAGCATTAATATGGATCAAAACATTTCTAGTCTTTTGAGGCACTAATGTAAATATTTATTTGAACAGTACCTATATTTCAGTGTTGTAAGATACTGGTTAAAATACTGATCTGTGTTATTTAGTAATGGAATGAAGCACATAAATTTGCATGATGTCAGTGTAATACAGAAGTATTTTTTTCTCATGTTTCTCATGTCAGAGAGGATAATGGCAAAGCACACAAAGGTCAAGAAGAGTGCTGGCTATATTCATATAAAAAAGGAAGCCATAACCTAAGCCATTACCCAAGCTTTGTTGAAGTGATAAGAGAATATTCCAATCTGAGTGAGGCACAATCTACAACTCTTCAAAGGACTGATATGATCATAAAAGTTTAGATCTGGAAAGCACCCCAGGAGGTCATGTAGTTCTTACTACATGCTTGGAAATCCTTTGCAGAGATGCTGATCCTATCCATTCTTAAAATAGGTATGAAGAACAGCATAATAATATTCTATTATTACTAGATACGGTGTATAGAAAGTAGTAATTGGAATATCCTATTGTTGCCTGGCCTACTGCTTCTCTTTGTATCTCACAGGAAAAAGACAAGAGATGCCTACAAGGGCAGTATGTTACAGACAGTAATAACCTGCAAAGGAAAAGAAATATAAAAACTAAACATGTCTGCCCTAATCTAACCAAGGATCTACTTTTATGAATAAGAAAAGGCTGGGGAGCAGAGCCAGGGACTGTATTGAATCATTTCATTATACTCTGGTGTTTGTTTAATTCCTTTATCTTTTGCTCTTTTTCTTACAGAAAGACCACTCTTGTTTCCTAGTCATTCTCTGCCATAGTCTTTTACTGGTGATCATCCAATTCCAGGCTTACTTCTGAATTCTTCTGGTTAAATATTTTAGCTCAGTATCTTCTTATAAAGCTGCTGAGATATGGACAAGATTGTGGAGAAACTTTTCTTTGTAATCTAGAGTTTGGACTGTTATCTGAATAGCCATGTGGTAGTGAAATTTGTTGTTCATATTGGTATTTTAATGATTGGTGACTCAAAAAAAAAAAAAAAATTCTTTCAAATCATCTAAAGTGAAAGCCAAGAAATCCAACACATCCCAAACTGTATAAACCATACATTGCATCTTTCAATCATGTCATAATGTCACAACACTTCCCACTTGAAAAATCAAGTCTTAAATCAGAATGTATCCCTCTGATCCACAAAAGATATGAGATAGTCCCATTGCCTTTCTGAGTGAAGAAAGAGGTTGAGATTATCTTAAAGATGGTAAGCACTTACTGACTTTCTTATTAATTAGTTCAGGAAGATGAACAAACCCCACAGGACTGTTTTATTGTGTGATAATTGTGTTTAGTAAGAAAGACAATAATGGGATTGGAAAAAATCAGATATCATGTGCTGGCAGTGAGCTTCTCTGGAAATTATTTAAACTGAATAAGAACTTTATCTGAGACCTACATTTAATCATCTCATTCAAATGGTTAAAATAATAACCCTGCAGTGTTTTATTTACAAATCCTCAGCATAGTTAGAGTTCAGTGCTCAGCTCTTTTCTCCAGTTTAAGTGGTAGATGTGAGTAGGTGGTAAGGACCGTACAGCTGGCGGAGAGATTTCCAGAGTGTTGTTTGCTTGCTTTTTGTTTCAGGTGATCCCAGGCTGTTGGAAGAGGGGAAGAAGACAGTGGAGCCTCTGTTACCCCTGTCCAAGATGGTATTTTTGAATAGTCCAGGCCAAAGAAATGGAACCTCTTGCTGTCTTTTAATTACATACATCCCCACTGGCTTAATCGCAATTTAGAACATGGATCATCCCTTTGTTTATTTATTTCCCCACTCCGGAGTCCTCATGCTTTTTTTTCTCCCTTCTTATCTTTGTCCCTCTCTTCTTTATTTTAGAATTTAAGTTACCTGGTAAAAACTTTTTCATGTTATTAGAAACTGATAGTTAAAAAGGCAACTGGCAACCAAAACTTAACAGACCGTCGTTAGTGAAAACTGACACAGTTCAAATTAACTCCTGTGACTACGTGCTGTGTGCTACAGTTTCGGATCTTTCAAGGAATTTTTCTCTCCCTTCCCAACACCGGGGGCCTTTAGCACCCAGGAGAGACGCGAGCGGGCTGGGGGAGGGCGTTCCGGGAGCGGCCGGGGCAGAGTTCGGGTTCTGTTCCCGCCGCTTCCTCTCTTGGCGGCGCGGGAAGCAGTAGGCGGCCCGCACCGCGTGTGCAGTGCGGTCCCTGGGGGAAGGAGCGATCGTCACCGCCTGGATCTACTGAGGATTCCTTGGAGGCCAGCGCCGTTTGCAGAGGAGTTGCTGCCCTGCCCTCTGCCTTTCCCCGCCGCCGGAAGCTCCCGGAGCGACCCTCGGCCTTGCCGGTTTTTTTTCTCGAGGGGCGACATCGCGTGTTGCTGCCCTTAAAGAGCCCTCATAGCAAGCGTTTGGGAAGAGGACTTGATTAGTTTTAAAGTTTCTGTTGCGGTTGTTGTTAATTCTGTTCTGTTTGTGGTTATATATATGCATATTTGTAGCTAAGAACTGCTATCCTTTCTATACATTTTTTTTAAATTAAAATCTCTTAATTTCTAGTAACGCATCTTAATTTTCATTTAAACTGAGACATAATTTGGCGCCCACGTGTGGGGTTTAGAGCAAAGAAGGATAAGAGTTCTTGCACCATGATGTTTGTTGTGAGTTTAGAGTCCATATGGGCCATACTGTACTACATATTTGCTTTCTGTTGGTACAGAACTATGCCAAAAGGCCTGGCGGGCTTAATTCATCTGAGTGCAGTGGCCAGTAGAACTCAGACAGCTGTGATCATTGTCGAATTCTTATTTTGGATTTATAGTGTTATGGGTTCAGTGCCTGTCGGTCTCATTGGAATGTGTTCTCAAGGTTGTACTCCTGCACCAGCCCAAGCTGTTACCTGTGGGGGCTTGATGATAATGTTACCTACTCTCAGGGAGGGACACAGGAGAGTGTTTCCTCCCAGTTCTTCACCCATTCGCCTTTCAGGTTTTCTGTAACAGCTTTTGGGAAACAGCCTCTCACTGCATGCCAGGGATATCTTACTTTTGGTGATTTGTCTGCAAGTTGGTTTCATTATGGCCTATCTTGGATATGAAGCCAGGGCCAGGTCAGTCGAGAATGCATCCAGAAGCACCCCCAGAGAGAAAAGGGAGAGAGTAAAACACCTGATGTTGCAGTGGCTCAGGATGTGGCTAAACTAAGAGAGCAGTCCGAGCTGATGAAGTTGCCCCTATCCAACAAAGGAAATATAAGACCAAAGCAGTTCCTCCGGTGGATGACGAGAGGCTCCTTCACAAATTGCAAACCCAGAACAAGAGATCATTACTGAGTTGCTCTCCTTTGACAATCTCCGGGGTTTGCAGAGAGACATTACTCGACGGCTGGGTGAGCCCGTCCTGACTTGGTTGATCTGAGTTTAGGACCTTATGGCTGAAAGCGTGCAACTTAATGGCACTGAAGCCAGGTTTTTGGGTTGTCTGGCCCAGGATGTGGGCATTGAACAGGCATTTGTGAGGGAATCAAAATCCCTTTCACTCTGGTCACATCTTGTAACAAGTGTGAGAGAGAGGTTTGTTTACAAAAATACCCGGCAGGCACATCATATTAAGATGCCTTGGAAGACTATGGAAGAAGGGATCTTACATCTGAGGAAGATGACACTGTTAGAAGTACTTTTTGGAAGGTGGGGTCAACCCAATAGCAACCCAGACAAGATCAGGTGCACACCAGAGATGTGGTGAAGCCTTTCATGCCAGGGGCCAGCCATACACTCCCATCTCCTGGTGTCCATGTATTTGGAGGGAAACCAAGATACAGTGGGCTCTGTAACAAGTAAGCTCAGGACATATGAGAGAATGGTCCATGTATGGATTCTGGAGCCGAGGCTGCAGGGGATCTGAAGCTAAACATTGCAGTGAGAGAAAGTGTCAGGACCAAGGATAACACTACGGACAGGATTTCTTATGTGACTGTTCCATTGAACTTCTTCACTTTGCGTGAAATGTAGAATAAGATTTAAATAGCAGTAGAAGCTACAACAGCACCTTTTCACTACTGTTTTGCTTTTGCTCAAAAAGGGGCACACTGTATCTCCTCCAAAAATTCTAGCACTTTTCAAACAGAAATCATTACATGGCAATAAAGATGCAAACCTTCTGAGCCATATTTAACAGTTCAGTTAATTTAACGGTATCAATATAATGATAGGACCATTTTATAACATTGTGCTGATCTATTTTATCATGGTTACTATAGCAAAGGTTGTTGAAGTTTTAGTACATATTTTAGGAGATTTTGAAGTGAGTTTGCATCCTTACCACTGCTTTTCCAGGCAGCTTTTGAGCTTTACATTACTAAAGACTATTCTAGGGAAAATATTCTGCGTGTTTGTTATGTGTATCTATTCTTCAATAGTCATTTTTACAGGCCAATATTAGAGATGCATATTGCTAGATGTACTTTTATCAGTGCAGCATGGCTCATCTTATTTCTCTTCAAAAGTCTGGAGGGATTTTTTTTTATTTTCTTAACTACTAAACTTTCTATATATCACAACTTCCCTTCACTTTCCCCAGATTGTAAAGACTGGTATACTTATTCTTTAAAAGAAAATTCCTGAAAAATAAGTAAATAAACTTACACGAAATTATGTGGTGCTTCATCTATGCTGCTGCTGTATACAGTTTACTTTTGTATAGAGTCAACTTCCTCTGTCCCTTTTTGCAGTATTTTTTATGCTTCAAATGTGATATTACGAACATAAACTACATGTACTCAGAAATTTTCAGTACTTCTTGGACTTCAAAATATTTATAAGTGAATAAATCAAATGATAATGTTTCTCCTAAAGTATTTTCTTTTTCCTAGTAGCTCATTAAAGATCACTTTTACCACTGATTAACTAGACTTAATGTCATTGTATTGCAAATAATTATCCAAAAAGATTGACAACAGAGTCCACAAAATTTTATTTTTAAACAGCTTGTTCTTTATAGATTTCCCTTACTTAGAGGTGATCGGCAAAGTTTTAATTATTATATTAACAAAAATAAATAAAAGAATAAGCTATATATAATGAAACCTATGGCTGTATTACTTCTTTTCATATTAAAAAAAAAGAAAGAAAAATATATTTCATTTTGGACCAGAATAATAGAACAGAAATGCGTCCATTCACTGTAGCGAAGGATGGGGGCATTTAAAGGTGCAAGTTTGAAGAGAATAGGTGCCATTTCTATTCTGAGAAGGAGGAGTTTATGCTTTGCCAGTTTACCAAACAACTGAAACTCCCCCCACCTTGAATTTACTATGTAAGTTGAAAGCCATTCCTTTGTTAATCTTCCTTAGGCAGGTAACACTAGTCATATCTAATTATCACCTTTATTTTCTAATTTAATATTTGCATTATTCCACCATTTACTGGATCTCCTTTTGAATTATAGCAGTATAAATGTCAAAAGATTCAGGAGGATTTGTTCTAGGGCTTTTAGGATATTCAGTCCTCCTCATTTTCTCTTCAGAAGAGGAACGGCGACTTCAGAAATTCCCCTGGACTGGAGTCAACATGTCGTGAGTAACACTATGATCTTACTAAGACGTACTTCCATGCTTAAAGGCAGTGACCTTAGTATGGCAACTGATGTGTTTAAAATTAAGCATATCAACAAGCCTTTACAGTAGTGAACTCTTAAACCAGGAGATAACACTGAAACCGATGGAGAATGAGATTTATTTTCTTGATTTCAAAAAAGATAAAAAACAATCTTCTCCAGATTAGTAACCGTACAAGGAAAAAATCCTGTTTCTTTCCCTGTGTTCCCTTGCATGCTGTACCTGCATCAGTACCATGTTGCATACTAATAAATCGTGAAAATTACTTATTACAATAAGTAATATATGCAGCTTTGCAAACTAATTTTTAAATAACAGTTTCCAAAAATAAAAAAAAAAAATTCTAGTGATGTTTGTTTGGAATTGACAGTTGAATGCTTGGGAGCTTTTTATAACCATAAAAAAATTACAATGATACTCACTAGGGAGGGTTTATGAAAGGTGATCATGTAAAATAATTTTTACACGGGGAAATACTGAAAAGCTTATAAAAAAGAGCAACAGACTGCAATATGTAATTCTCTTAAGCAATAATAAATTGCCCATATGGAATTAATGATCTCCAGACATTTCTTTTAAAAGACTTGAAAAGAACTAATTAATGTAGCACATTTCAAGCTAAGCAAATTGCAATGATAAATGGGATTACTGGAAGCTATAAATGCAATTCATAAATGAAGGAAAAGAGCAAAACATCACTCAGAACATTAAGGGATGCAATTAAGCAAAACATTTGGAAGTACTTAATTACATCTGCAGAGGATAGTTAAGTGAGATCTGGTGCCTTGCATTAGCAGCAATATCAAACCTTCAGAAGATTGCTTAAGTATAAAGTAAGTAGACCATTTGCTGTCAGGTTAATACCTGACTTGACATGAAAGAAAAATACTTCTTTATTGATAAATTGTGCAGATATCTGAAAAATAAATTCTTAGTAGTGCAAAGTTTGAACTACAGGAGGAAAAAACAGATATGTAATAATTACGCACTTTCCTGTTAGTCCAAATGTCTTTTGGTGTAATAAACATATGTCAAAATAAAAAATATGCAAGCAAATTAGGTGGACTGTAAATCAACTGGAGCTGAATTTTGCAAATTGCAAAACTGTATGGTCCGAATTAAGCAACCCCTTACAAACGTGTGTGCTTCCATTGATTTAACTTCCCCTGTTATAACGTTCTTCTTTGTAGTTTGAATCTAGACTATTGATCCAACAGAAGAAACTCCTAAAGGCAGGTGTTAAATCTTGCACACTCTCCTTCATAGAGAAGGAAAAGCTATATTTGTGAAAGCACCAGGGAGTGATGAAGCCTCAGGGATGGCCAGTATGTGTTCATACTGATCAGGACAAGCATCCTTTGGAGAAGAAAGGCAGTGTTGAGGTGCACATCAACTGGAAGAGCTATGGTGTTTTTTGCATTTCTGCCATTCATGGGTAGTGGGCCTTGGA
Source organism: Neomorphus geoffroyi (assembly GCA_033558235.1). Classification (NCBI taxonomy): domain Eukaryota; kingdom Metazoa; phylum Chordata; class Aves; order Cuculiformes; family Neomorphidae; genus Neomorphus; species Neomorphus geoffroyi. The sequence continues at coordinate 26,258,586 of JAUMJM010000002.1, forward strand.
GAGATCTATCAGTTCAACTGCACCTATGTTTCCTTCTCTAAGAAAATATTTTGGTCTCTTTGTATGGGAGTTAGTGAGTGAAGTAGCAAGTATCTGAAGGACAAAGCAAGCTCACAATGTAGCTAGGTTCTTCTTGCCTGCCTTAAGCTTACTCCTAACAAATAGACTATAGGACCTTGTTTCCTGCTCCATTTTTCATAGAGTCATAGAATCATTAAGGTTGGAGAAGACTTTTAACATCATCCAGTCCAACTGTCAGCCCAAATCAAACATGCCTACTAAACTATGTCACAAAGAGCCACGTCCACATTTTTCTTCCTCTTGACCTGTTTTCTGGTAGTTGTTATGTTTTCAGCAATGAGATGCTTCTAGCTGAATTTGCTTGAGGATTTCATGACTGAGGTATTGCCAGATATCTATAGAATTACAGGTCTAGTTTCACTGCTTAGAAACTGAATTGTCAAATATAAGGGCCAAAAACATTGAATTGTGTCCTTTCTATTTTCTAAAATAGTTGTTTCCCTTAAAAATTATGTCTATTCAAAACTTTGCTGATAGATTCCGACTATCAAATATAGATGTCTGTGTATTCTATAGCTGTCTTCCAGTTACAAGTAATATGGGTGGAATATCATTGAAGGATCAACAAAATCACAAATAAGGGTATTGTTCCCTTTCCTTGAACCCAAAAATTTATCTATAATTGTTTTTATTGCACTACCAAGCAAGCTGGGCAGTTATCAGTGAGTCTTTTAATATTTGATGTTTATATCTCTATAGCTTTCAGAGCACAATTGTTTTAATGTCTTTTGGTGAATATCTAACTGCTTTTATGGTTCTGTTCTATTGAGCACGTGAACAACATTACCATTTTTAGTGTTGATGTTAGGGCAAAAGTACTGGTGCATAAGTGATGAAGTCTTTTTTAATGTAATATATAAGTGAGTCTCTGTTTAATTTTAATTCTTCATGGAAATTGTTGTGACCTGTGCTTATATTGGATTTTATACTGTGCTGCAAAAGCTAAAATTAAATAAGTAAAATAAAAGGAAAACTAATTGAAAATAGAAGTATCTCAGGAGTACAGCTGTAAAACTAAAGAATATTTAAAAGAGTAATAAATACTACAGAAAAACCCCAAAGACTACATGAATAAAAGGACCTTATTTTTAAGTTCAGAACATTTATGTTTGATTAGAACAGTTTCGACTTGGAAAAATGTTTCTATATTTCTTACCTGTGTATGTGTAGATTTTTGCTGCTGTCACTTCAAAGACAACTTCACAGGAGGAGATTATTAGGAATGACTACAGTTTTGTAAAAGGTAACTTTATTATTGTAATGCAATAATTTACTGAGGAATTTGAATGAGAATTTACAATCCAAAAATGAAATGAGAAAGCAGCTTGACTTGCTTCTGTTTTTCTGAGCTTGTTTTCCTTAGAAAGTGTATAGTCTCTGTTTGTGACTACTATGCGACTAATCCTTGGAATCCTTGTGAATGTATTTCAGTGTTCTGATCTGCCCTTTTGAGACCCGTTATGCTTCCAGCCTGTTTTGATCTTAGACTTCTCAGATCACTTCCCACTGCAGCAGCCTCTTAGAGATGAGGGCTTAAGATAGTGCCACACCTTGTAACATTTCCTGTTCTTTCTCCTGTTCTTCAGTACTTCAGCTGCGCTGTCCTGGATGACTGATGTGGAATACACAGAACATAAAGACCACAACTTTTTTTTTGTGTCTGTCCAATTCCCCACTATAGTTTAAAGCGTGACATTCTAGTTTGTGATTTTTAAGGAGGGGAGAAAAACAGCAGTGCTTCACAGCACCTCCCTTGTTTGATCTTGGACACTGGGCTTTCAGAAGCTTTGTAGCCCTGTCACCTGTGGTTCTCATCAAGTTCTCCTTTACAGAAAAACTTGTAATAGACTTCACCAAGAAGCACTCTGTCAGTACTGATAGAGAAACTTCTCTAGACAGCTACAGAGACTCTGCACCAATAGACTCTGCACCAATAGCAGTCTAATAGTGTTTTTTACTCACACACAACCACCACCTCTCAGCCCCCCAAAAATGGTGAACATATTGAATTCAGTAGCTCTTTTTGGCAATGTGATTTTGTAGAGAGAATTCCTTTACCTAAAATACATTAAATTACAATACTCTTTCTGCTACAAATGAAGTGACTAGCCTAATAGCAGAGAAACATTCCTCACTTTTGTTGGAAGGTGACAGATTTAGAAAGGAAGAAAAATAAAGGCTGTCTTAATTGTTAGCTCTTTACTATTCAGACTTCCAGATGTTACAAGTTCTGTCCTAGGATCAGTCTTATCAACAAATGAGATTATTCATGTATAGAATATGCAAATAGCTTTTTTAAAAAGGAAAGGGGGAAAAAATGCAAACTGGTCTCTCCTGTTTGCTAACACATACTTCCTGTAGTATGACAAGAATTTTACACAAAAAGCTGAGCATGCAAAGGTCTGGCCTCTTCCACATGTGGTTAGCTGAAGAAAAGGGGATAAGATCTCAGAAATACAACATCGGCAGTGACAAGCTGCTTCAACTGTATTGGAATGGTTAAAAGAACAAAACCAGTTGGCTGCATCTTTAGAAACTCAGAAAGTTTTTTTTAAGTATTGAAGTTCTAACAGTTTTGGTTTTTTATTAAAGACTCTTTATCCTAATTTTCAGGGGACTTCTGCATGTAGAGGTGGGATCAAACTGAGACAGTATTACAGAGTGTAATTTATCACTAGTTACATATCCCTGACCGAATTAAGAGCAGGTGGGATCTTTGTAGACATATGTTACTCAGGTCCTGAGTGAGGCAAAACTTCCATGTTAATTATTCCTACCTCAAAATGTCATTACAATGTTTATCCTCTGACTTTTATTTTACTCTGTTGTAATGATTTAGCTTTTCTCTACCCTTAATACTCTGGGATATTGACACATTTGCACATTTTTTTTCACTTTTTAAAAAGAGTAATGGAAAAATGTGTAAATCTTCAAGGACTTTTGACATAAGCTGCAAAGCCCAGATAATCAGGGCGTTGCCTGAGGCTGTATCGGTAGGTTGAGTTCAAAATGCTACTATGAGGCTACTGCTACAGCAGATATTAGAGTAATTAAAACACTTGAATGAGTACTGCTGTGAATGCATTTCATAGGGCCCACAAAGTGCTAAATGCACACCAGTATCTATTTATAAAAACTGTGCTTTTTTTTTTGTCTGACTCAGTATGGGGCTCTCTGTACTTATTTGGAACCAGAGAAAAATGGATGGCGGAGTTGTGCTTTTTTTCAGTCTAGGAAATGCAAACAGATGGGAGTCAAGTTCATGATTCATATTAATGATTTAGCTGGCTAATTTGTCCCAGATTTTCTCATCTCCATAACTTTTGTTCATGGTTTGAAGAACCTGGAACTATTTTCCCGTTGTGCAATAAAGAGTACAGTAAATGGTAGTTGGGTCAGCCTGGTATTTCTCTGAATTTTACCTTTAACATCAATCATCACTAGCAGCAAACAGTCACATTTATAAAGCTGGAGTTTAGCTGTCTGCTTTGTCTTATTGGCATTACAATTCACAACCAGCCATCATATTAGTGTTTCAATTTCCCATTTAAAATCATGGCCAAACATGGATAACTATAATGGGCTGAAAGTTGCATGTTTCAAAAATTATATTTTGTAATGCCTAACTTACAATGATTATTCTCTTGAAAGAGATCACTTATGTGGGAAGAAATTGCTGATATTAAGTTGGATATTTTCTCATAAGGGAAAGACACTTTTGAAATGCATCTTTTCATTCAAAGCCTCAGACTAGGATTCTGTCTAGGCCTCCTTTGTGACCACCCCTTTCTTCCCCAATATGTTGTTCTCTTCCTCACCAGTTTTCCCTCTTGTTGCCCCCCATTTTTCATTATCTAGTCTAAGCTGTTTCTTCTTGATCAATCAGACTATATGTGATCTGCACCTGTCTCTGCTTTGATAGATAGTCTACTTTCTTTACTTTCTTTCTTACCTGAGTATAGGACTTCATTTTTCTTGAAGAGATAGTATTATATATACTATAGTACTTGAATCCAGCCTGATTTTGAAGAAAGTGCTGAAGCCTTCCCTATTCCATGAGATATTCCTGTGTAAAAAACCAATATCCAATCAAGGTATTGACTTTTTTCCCCCTTTTGTTTGTTCATTCTTCATTACATCAGAATTTAAAGCCTTTTAGGAAAGGAACTTCTTCTCCTGAGATTGTTTTCTTAGCACTGTGTGATTTCCAGTGGTCTAGAAATCAGTGTGTATATAACTATATATGGGGCTTTTCTTTCCAGGATTAGTCAGTACTGTACAGGTTGTACACAGAAGGTAAACCACAAAGTTATACATGTTTCAAGCTGCAGTGTGCTTCATCATTAAAGGAACAAGTTGTTCTGAATAATTGTTAACCTGTGCAGATAAACCTTTATGAGTTTGAGTACACACTTGTATTTCCATTCAAAATGAAACACAGGGAAACATGTCAAGCTTAAGTACGTGACCTGGAAAACAAAGGAAAACACCAATAACCATTTTTTAGAAATTATTTAGTTCATGTGAAATGTATTAAACTGACAAATGGAAAGTGATATTTCCTATCTATGCCTTTGGTCTGGCACAAGCAAGTGGTTATTCATCTTTGGTAAGAAGTTGTGATGGCTATTAGACCTCTGTTCCTTGTGCTAAGAACGCTAATGTTTTATCAGTAATGTGTTCATAGAGAATCATAGAATCATCTGGTTGGAAAAGACCTCTGAGACCATCAAGTCCAACTGTACCAGTCCCCTTACTAAACCATGTCCCTAAGAAACTCTTCTACCTGCCTTTTAAACACCTCCAGGGATGGCAACTCCACCACCTCCCTGGGCAGCCTGTTCAAATCCCTGACCACTCTCTCAGTGAAGAGAGTGAAGAGAGACATTTCGTAATGTGCAGTCTAAACCTCCCCTGGCACAACTTGCAGCCATTACCTCTCATCCTATCACTTGTCACTTGTGAGAAGAGACCAGCATTCACCTTACCATAACCTCCTTTTAGGCAGTTGTAGACAGTGATGAGGTCTCCCCTCAGCCTCCCGCAAACTAAACAACCCCAGTTTTCTCAGCCGCTTCTCATAGGACTTGTTCTGCAGCCCCCTCACCAGCCTCTTCCCCTTCTCTGCACATGCTCCAGCCCCTCAATGTCCTTCCTGTAGGGAGGGGCCCAAAACTGAACCCAGCACTCAAGGTGAGCCTCACCAGTGCTGAGCACAGGGACACAATCAGCTCCCTGCTCCTGCTGGCCACGCTGTGTCTGATACAGGCCAAGATGTCACTGGCCCTCTTGGCCACCTAGGCACACTGCTGGCTCATGTTCAGCCGGCTGTCAACCAACATCGCCAGGTCCTTCTCTGCCAGCCACTCTTTTATAAGAGTGTAATGCTGCGTTGGGTTGTTGTGTCCAGAGTGCAGGACTGTGCACTTGGCCTTGTTGAACCTCATACCGTTGGTCTCAGCCCATCGGTCCAGCCTGTCCAGATCTCTCTGCAGAGCCTCCCTTCCTTCAAGCAGATCAACGCTACCACCCAGCTTGGTGTCATCTGCGAACTTGCTAAGGGTGCACTCGATCTCTTCATCTGGATCGTTGATAAAGATGTTAAACAGGACTGGACCCAGCACTGAACCCTGGGGAACACCACTCATGACTGGTTTCCAACCGGATTTAACTCCATTTACTACCTCCAGTGTTTGCCCACTAAGTAGGAAATCTGAGGCAACCACATCATCACCAGTTAAATCAGTAAACAGTTTTGATTTTAAACGGAAGAGTGTGATACAGGACCACTTCCACGTATTCAATGGGCAAGCCATGATGAATTGGCAAGAAATACATTTTTTCTCTATAATACATCTTGTAGCAATTTGTCTTGATACCCAAAGACATATTTAGGGAGTCAACAATTCTATCTGGTGTTATCAGGAAGAAGATAAAGGTTATTTCTGTGAGCTGTGAGAGAATGCTTTTTATTTTTTCAAAGCAGTGTTTTCTTAAAAATGAATCACAATGAAATAAAAAAAAAACCCCGAGTAAAAAGCAATAGCCAGTAGTTAATTACATTTTACACCATTTTATAAAGATTATCTTTTGTGTCTTTTGAGTAAGAAATAAGCATTTTTGCAGTTGCTTATTACTTTAGAATTCCTTTTCAGGAGTTCTACTTGATACAACAACATTTATTGAATTTAAGGATGTTATTAGTACAATCAATTACCATAATCTTTTCTTATTTCAGTAATATGAATCAGATCTTTCCTGTTGTTACTCTGTTGTCAGCCTGGAATAATGTAACTGTATATTTATATGTTTCACTGGAATATGCTGCAAATCTGACTTATTTTGATTGATAATACTTCTTACCTTTTTAGTACTTAAGAGGAATTCTTTGATATCTTTTATATATGATTTCTTTCACCTTTCGTTCCTTTCTTTCTTTTATCTGTTCACCATTTTCTTAAAAAAAGAAAAACTCCTGGCTATTTTTGTCTTTCTAGAGGAATGTTTCTGCCCTCATTAAAGTCACCGGAAAACCGACAATTAATTTCAGATGTTCAGGACGTGAACTTGATGCTGAAATTGTCCTGAAGTGTGTCTGACTCCTTGTCTGCCACAGTCAGGATCAAGGCTAATTAAACACTCAAAGGCTTCATTGTCTTCTTAGTCTATAATGTTGGTGTCTTACAACTCTCATGTCATTCATGGGCTAAAGGAGCTGGAACAATTAATTGCTGGAATGCCTTGGCATACCATGGATCATTCCAGCGTTCTCATGGCAAATATCAACAGGGAAAGTTATTCAATGGCTGCTGAGTGTTCTACTCTGAAATGAGTTTCAGGTTTGAAGAATGTTTTGTCGGTGTGTGCAGTTACTGCAGGGGCTGTTCAGTGGCTTTTTCAGGAGAACAGAGATGAAGTCTACTTTCTCAGCATTCTGAGATTGATCCTAAGACAGAAAATGTAGTGTTAATTTTTATAACTTGCAAAATCCTGTTTTGCTTTCTGTTTGGTAAATATGCCTTTCCTTGTGCAGGGTGTACAAGTCCACTGGTACCTCCAAGTTCACAACAAAGATGACACTTATATTTCTGTTGGCATTTTAGACTTGAGTTAATTAACATTTTTATAGGAGCAATAATTAACATTTTATGAGCTGGATTCCCTCATCCCTTCAACCTACTTTGGCTTCACTTCATACTGGAACACAGAAGTGGGTAAGGTTACAAAATGCTAATGTCCAATTTGGGTTTAAGGGCAAAATGAACTTCATAAATGCTGTTGAAATGCAGTAGTAGCACAGAGATCCATTTGAAGGAAAAGAAATGGCAGGAAGCCCTTAGCACCGTTCCAAGATGCTAAACTAACACTGAATAATAATTCTACAAATGTTATTCTGTTTGCTGTTATGCTGGCTAATATTGTCTTAGTGATATGACAGTCCCTCAACTCTCTGTATCTGTGTTGTTTTATATTTAGATTGTAAGCAAATAGGAGCAGGACTCCGTGGTCTAGTGATACTCCTAGCAAAATGGGACTTGGAGTAAGATGCTGAGGTGTTATCAACAATTTTAATTGTGTAATAAAAAAATGATCCATCAGATTATTTCAGGAGATGCCTAGGGAAGCAGCATGTTTTAATGCCATGCTTACATTAGCTGCTCTCAGTAGCCCTCCAAAGTCTAATTTCTTTCTGCCTGCAGTACCACTTTGAACAACTGTGGACATACGGACCTAGATTTCTAGCAATAATAGTAACATATGTATTAGTGCCTTTTTAGACACAGTATCTTGCATTATATCAAAATTGCAATAAGGTAGATGTCTATTATATTTGGTTCAGTTTCTGCAGTATCTATTCTTCACATGTATGTTTTTCTATGAAAGGTGTCCCAATAATTTACAAAGAACAATTATTTTCATTAGTTCTACTGTTAAAGAATGTCATTGTGGATGTGATTCATACGAAATACCAGGCTTCTCGTATCAATATACAGGAGAACTGAGGCAGAAATATATGTAAAAATGCAGCCATACTATGTTATTTATGTTTTTATGACCCAAATAAATTATTTCTTTTAAGATTTTATTTCACAAACATTTGTTCTTATAGCTGTTTTCTCTTAAATGTACTTCTTTATCAAAACAGTATTCCAGTGCCAGTTCTTTTAGCACCCTGGATCTTGATTTGTTTGTGACAAGTGATTTGCTCTATGTATTATGCAGTATGTCTTTCCTTGCTGCACTTCAGAGAAGTATCTTAAGGAAAAATCTTTTCTTTTCAAATTCAAGATTTTTAAAATAATTTAAGTTAAACTCTTGCAGAATTAACCCAAAAAGATATCTGTTCAAAGTTTATCTACTCACGATTCAAATCCTTCCTCTTACATTTTGTAGGAAACTTAGAGAAATATTGGATTTTGCAGCATATGTCTCTTGTGATCTGTTTTACCTGACTGCTGATACTGTTTGAAGTAGCAGGAAGCCTACGTGCATAGAAAAATGCACAGACTGTGGCATAATGGAAAACAGTGTTATCTGTATTATCTGCTGGAGAGATCACTTAGAATGGAGCATTATGTCATTTAACGTGCGTTGGTTTAAGGCACTTTCTTAGCTCCAGCTGGCTAGGACAAATGTTCTCTTTCAAAGTTCCCTTACCTAAGAAACCCCAAGGGGGTTAGACGGGACAGCAAAGAAGGGCAAATGCAATATACAACCTTGTTTCTAGTCAAAATGTTGTGGACTGAAAATCAATGTAGTGTCTGCAGCATTACTTCACATGCAAACATCGGATAATTTGTTTGCTGAAGAAAAAGGAAGTTAAGTAATAAGTGTAACTGATGATGATACTGGGGAAAAATACTGATTCATTAACAATGAAAAGCAATTGAAAATTTCAAAAGCCAAGCTCTTAAATTTTCTTCATCTGAGTTATAATAATATTTTGCACAATAAAGAGAAAATGCTGGGAGTCACAAATAACTTTTAAAAAGTTCAAGGAAGGAAAAGACACCCTTTTCTAATACTCTTTTGAGGTCTAATGAATTCCCTAGACAGCTATTTGCAGCTTAGGATAACAATCTTGATTACTTGCCAGCAAGTGATGATGTAAATGAAAATCTAGTAGCTTTCTTACATATTCTTATAACAGAAAAGAAGTCTAAAGCTATGTTTATGTAGTTTAAAGCTATCAAAGCACAACTGTTTCAAGAGCTAGAATTTTTGATTTAATCTTTTGGCACTATTGTTATGAGTAGCATTAGATTACTGTACAAGAGTAAACAAAATCAATTTACTTATCATTAATATCTTTACAGACTTCATAGAGACTATAGCTGCTTTCTTGGAAGGTAGCTATTCTCTCAGGAGAGTAAACACTAGTACCAGAGCTGGCCTAAAAGGACATTGCTTTTATATCTGTTAACAATCTCCCAGCAATAATCTCCTTCAAAAAAAATTTTGCTTCTGCAACTTCTCTAAAACATTCCATAAAGTATTATTTTTAAAAATGATTTCAGCCTTTTGGCTGTGTAAATAATCATTCTCTTCTTCCCTTTCCAGCTTGTGAATATAATTTGAGTATTTCCTCTATGTATTGAAGTATGATTAAATAGTTTTTATGAGATCAGGCATTCCATATATACTTCTGTGTCAATTAAATGCTGGTACAAGAGAGAGCTTTAATTAATTGCCATTGTGAATGTTATACAGGTTGGCTGAGTTCAAATGTGCCATAGGACATAGGATGATTGTTGCTATTAGTGGCTCTACTAAACAAAAGTTTAAAAGTACGCTACCAATGTTAAATCACTTGTGTTGTCATTCACCAGAGAGTGGGATTAGATCTGGGATACCTGACAGAAGAAGAAGCCAATCACAATCTATCTCTAGATGGAAGGTCTGGAGGCATTACCTGAGGTATGTGTAAATTAGGCAGAAGTCTGTGATGAAAATGTGACTTATTTTCTTATTTTCTGTATTTGAGGTTAGAGCTTCTCTCAGGAGTGCAGAACAGTAGTATCGTCATTGTTCTTACTATACTGAGAATTCATTGCAAACGACAGAATTGCAGGAGCTGTGAATTCATTAGTAACGTGCCTTTCAATCAAGTAGAAGAATAAAGTCTACTGGAAGAAGCGTATATCCTGCAAAGTTTATTCCTGTGATTTTAGTCTGTCTGAACAGATTGAGAATATTGTCATCATGTAGTTTTCAGAGAACCATAGTAGGTGGAAGGGTCCTCTGGAGGTCTGAACTCTTTGTCAGCTTTCCAATAGTAGATCAGCTCAGCTGTGGCTTCATACTTTCAACTGTTTAAAAGATGGATATTCTTCACCTCTGCACCTGGTTCAGGGCTAAGTAGAGAAGCTTTTACCTATGTCCTATCATAACATCCCAATGTACTCTTTGTGGCCATTGCTTCTTGCATACTGGGAAGAAAGCTGTCATGAGCATGCTCTGTGGTGGCTGAATTTTCCATATTCCGTGGTCTGTTGAGAAACTACCCTAGGTCTGTGTTGAATAGAAACTCAAGTTGCAACATCTAAAATAGATGGATTATTGTTCATCAAAAATGAGGATGAGGTCTGGAGAAGCTTATCAGAAATACGGGCTGACTGAGTGACAGCAGGTTTCCTTATGTGTCCTGTTGGCCTGAGTGATATTTCTGGAGTATAATGTAAAGATCAGATAGCAATATGATTTTCTTTCTAACCAAAGGTTTTCTTTCTATATCATGAATTTTTCTCAAACCATATTTTTATATCTCTAATGCGCCAATTCTTAAACTGGGAAGGAAAGTGCAAAGCACAAATAAAATGTGGATAAATGGCTGGGACTTGGTGAGAGTCAGTGATACGATTGCATCTTTGCACAGTGTCATGGTTTTCCTACTGATTACACCTACCAAAATTGACTGGGCTGGGTCTGTGACACACAGAAAGATTAGGATTTGATCTTCATGGGGTAAGTTTGTAGTGTCTTATGGGACACTTGTGCTATGTTTCAGAGGACTCATGTGCTTAAGACGTTCCTAGAATCAATAGGGGAGGTGATGTGCTTTTTTCTAATTGTCATGTGCTTATTTTATGGGGTAAGATTTAAGCTAGTATTGCAAAGCCATACTAACTTTGAAAAAAAAAATCCGCATATTTTTGTAAGTATATGTAAAGATACAAGCACACACGTGCATGCACAGATAGTCTCATTAAGAGTTATCATTAACCAAACTTCATTTTCCAGATTTATTGTACCTACCTGCTGTTTACATAACAAACATATATATATATACACACATATTTGTAAAATGTTTCTTCATCTAAGAATCTTACCATCTGTCTGTCATGTTACTGTAATATTCTGTCATTTTACTGGTAATAGCTGTGTCTTTTTAGTTCTTTTACGTGGTAAATGTGTAAACTGAATACGGTTTGGTCTAAAAATTACTTGTAAAGCTTAGGTGAGAAACCACATTTCTTTGGTTTTATAGATCTATTTCTGACTGTTTCCAGAACTTAGTTTTCTTCTAAATGAAGTGTGTTGTTCAGTAAGTGCATGTTTATTATGCAGTTGGCTATTACCTTGGCAGCTAAGGAAGCTCTCCTTTTTGTCTCTTTATGGGTGCTAGAGCAATACCAGAAACACTTCTTTTCACTTTATTAACTCTAGGTATGCCTTAATGATTTTAAAAGCCATACCTCTTGTAATAATGATAATATTGCAGTGCATTTTATACCTTGTTGCTAGTTAGCTATACCGTGAACCTACTGCTGTTAGCTCTAGGTACAACTACATTTCTTAATTTGCATGTAGTTTTAAAACTGTATTATTATTTTCTGAATTTTTTTAAAAAAGGAATAGTCATATTATCTATTTGGGTTTTAAAGAGAAAAAAAAAATCTCACTTTTTCTTCTGCTCATTGTTTTGCTATTTGTCGATGCTGATTTTTAAAAATTACAGAGCAAACACTAATAGAAAAAACAGCTTTCTTTAGAGTTAATCCATGAAATCAGTTCTTACTGAAGTTTTGAGGTCGACGAATACCAAAAGGGTGCATGTGTTTTATATGAAAATATGTAATATCCATAGGACACACACACACACACAAAATCTGCTTTGAAACGCATGGATTAAGAGGAAATAATGAATGCATCCTGCTTATAACAAATGCCTTCCAGAATGGTATTCTAGGTCCATTTGAAGGACTACTGTTACCTACAAAGTTATATGAATAACTAAAAATTTCTTGTTTAGCAATCTGCAGGTAACTGAACAAAATTTACTCTTGACTTTTTCCTTTCATGAACTTTGCAGTTTGGTTGTATTGCATAAATTAAATAATTCTGCAAGACTTGCAAGCTTGTGTCACAGGACACAGCATTAGGAAGCTTATTCTTGTGATATTATATGTCCCTATCTTTGCTTCAGAATAATTCCAATGCATACTGCTTCAAGAGCAAGAATTGTCCTATACAATCAATGAAATGATTGTTGAAAGTATGGGAAGAGAAGTCCTAATTGGACACTGAAAAACAGAATTCTTGCATGGAACTTCTCTGGAGATGATTCCTTAAACCAAGAAGTGGTCTTTTAGGATTGACATGAAAAACCTGATATACAGTCCTTTGTTTTTAACGAGCTACTCATTTAAACAAACTCTCTTTGGAAACTATTTTTTTTAAATGTTAGTACTCTCATGAGTATCTGCCATATTTCCCGTGCAACAGGCTACTTTGTGCATAGGTATTTTGTCTTTCATTAATGACTCCAAACCTCTCTGAATGTTACAGAGCTAAGTCCAAAGAGGCCAGCTATTTGTGCTGTGGTTTTTATGTGCTCTTGTGTAGAGGTTAAGAGGTTTTTGCTTTTCCTTGTTTCTAACAACATTTTAAAGTGAATAATTAATATGGGATAGCCTGTTCCCAAACACAAATTATACTTCAAGAAAATATTTTGGTTTATGCACTTCATAGACGATACCATTTTCCTACATTCCAGGAGATGTGAAACATTATTGTAAAAAAGAAACAACTTTTTTTCTTTCCCTTATGAGGTAACTTTGAGCAACCCTGGTATCATCCCTAGTACAGCATTAGGGTGTTATAAATGGAAGGTACTTCCTTGGCTCACACTGATCACACTCCAGATCAAGTGAACCTAGGTTTAAACACAGATCATATAGTCTTTTCTGTTGTCTGTGATCAGCCATCCAAGAACTCTGACATTTATCTTGTCACAATTTGGGACAGTGAATCCTCAAAAAACACAGTAGTGGTTAAAAAAAGTAAGGAAAAAAAAAAAAGTATATGCTGCCATATACTACAGCATGGCTATGAGAACAAAGTTGCATGACGGTAAGATGTAGTGCATCATTTTTTATGAATTAATTTAGGAGACCCTAGCTATTTGTAATCCATGTCCAAAAAGTACTCAACCCAATATCTCAAGAAAACCCTAGCTCTTGCTCTTCTTCTTCTGAAATTTTTGCTTTTTAATTTTATGAGCATTATGTCTTATATACTACTTTCCACTGACAACAGCATAAAAAAAGCAAAGAAAAATTACAAACCAATTAACCTACTAAGACCATAATAACCCATGTGACTTATTCCTTGTTTTTTCCCTGGAAACACTGGTCACAGTAAGAGTTCTGCCTGCACTTTTGAAGCAAGTTGATGGTTTCTGATGTTATTTTAAAAAATGTTGGAAGTTTTCTGATATTAACTTTGAAAGAGCAAGAATTTAAGAAAACTGAATATTCAATGTGTAATAAAGAAATCTTTAAAATACATGAATGGATACCAGTGCTATGTCTTTGTTTGATCCCTGAAGCCTTCTGTCTGAAAAGGCTTTTAACACACTGTTTCCTACTTCTGTTTGCCAATATTGTGCTTTTTATATCTGCATTTCCTGCTCTGGCTTCACATTTTTTTTCACCGCTTGTAATTTATGAGCCATTAAAGATGTTGTGTGATGTAAGTACAGCATAGAACAGAGGAACTACTGCTGTAAAACTCAAGTTTTGGCAGTGTCAATCAAATTATGCTTTCTGCATAGTAATGTGAGTTTTAAAGACATCTGTGAGAAATTGTTTTAACTCATTACCCCTGTGAATGCCAACTAACCCTCTAACTAAAATACAGGTAATTGTCCTGAAAATCAGAACTTTGATTCTCATCAGCTGTCAAGAAACGGGCTGTGACTGTATAGGTTATGAGCCTTTGATGAGAAAACTCTTTTCAAACTCTAGTCATGCTCTTGATTCTGACGATAGTAAGAGCTGGCAATTATCAGAAGAATTCCTCAATAATACAGAGCAGCTCCTCAAGATCAAGATTACTACCAACAAATAGTTTTTAATAGGACTGATTCTCAAGCCTAAGGTAGTGTTTTGATAGAGGAAAGAGTGGAACAGAACAGTGAAAGTGGACAATCACCTCGTAGGGTGTTTCCTAACAGGAGCAGTAACTTGCACCTACACAAACTGGTTTCTGAGTAACCATTTGCTGATCTAGGCTTGATCTACTTGGTTTTCAACAGCTTTGTTGAAAAGCCCATGTATTTTGCCAAACATATCTATATGGCGGACATAGTTCAGAGAGCAGTAGTTAAAACTGGTCAAGTTAAATCAAAGGCTGCAGGGACTACTGCCTTTTTCCTCCCTTCTGTGTGCATTTATCCACCATTTCATCAGTAACATTACCATTTTAATCTTTAAAATCTCTTCTTTTTCCTGTCTCCTGCTGTGTTAGAGGCAGCAGGTGGCTTTTTTTTTGTTGTTTAATTTGAACACATTCATTAACTAATGTGTCAGGTTTTTAAATATAGACTTGGGGAAAGCGAAGACGCACAGGTTTCAATCAAGAAGAAAAACTTTTCACTTTCTTGATGCTTATATTATGACTGTTGAAAAATGTGTAAAGAGATTCAGATTAAAACCTGCTTGTGCCACTCTTGTCCCATCTATGCAAAAATTACTAGCAATAATAGTATTTCTCAAGAGAAAGCTCTTAGTATTTCTTTTTTATGTCCTCTGTAAGTGTAGATACTTTCATTCTACCATTTGGAAATAGAATAAATATCCTTAATTTATTCTGTGTAGTCCTTCCCTCTTTGACATATTACTTCTTTCAAAATTAGACTTTGAGTGATAACAATAGGAAAAAACCAAACAACTCCCCAAAATACTAAGTGGTGCCCGAATAAGTCAAAACTAGAGATTCCTTTTTTCACTGTCCCCTGAAGATCATAGCGTATCTTAAGTAAAAGGCTATGTCACTCCTTAAAATTGAGATTCAACAGGGGATTAGTGGGAAAGTTGCCTAGATTCTGCAAGCTGTGCTTTTTGTAAATCAATTTCTTGGGTCAGTCCAGAGGTAATGTAGATTCCTGGCCATATGTTTACACGGTGCCCATTCTGCTTCAAAAGCCCAGCTGAGATATCTGCATGAGATCAGAGTAGGGCTGGGGGGCCTGACCTGAAGAGGAATCCAGTCCTGTTTAACATCTTTATCAATGATCTTGATGAAGGTGAGTGTACCCTTAGCAAGTTTGCAGATGACACCAAGCTGGGTGCAAGTGTGGATCTGCTTGAAGGAAGGGAGGCTCTGCAGAGAGATCTGGACAGGCTGGATCGGTGGGCTGAGACCAACGGAATGAGGTTCAACAAGGCCAAGTGCACAGTCCTGCACTTTGGACACAACAACCCAACGCAGCATTACACTCTTATAAAAGAGTGGCTGGCAGAGAAGGACCTGGCGATGTTGGTTGACAGCCGGCTGAACATGAGCCAGCAGTGTGCCTAGGTGGCCAAGAGGGCCAGTGACATCTTGGCCTGTGTCAGACACAGTGTGGCCAGTAGGAGCAGGGAGCTGATTGTGCCCCTGTGCTCAGCGCTGGTGAGGTTGCACCTCGAGTGCTGGGTTCAGTTTTGGGCCCCTCCCTACAGGAGGGACATTGAGGGGCTGGAGCATGTGCAGAGAAGGGCAAGAGGCTGGTGAGGGGGCTGCAGAATAAGTCCTATGAGGAGCGGCTGAGAAAACTGGGGTTGTTTAGCTTGGAGAAGAGGAGGCTGAGGGAAGACCTCATCACTGTCTACAACTGCCTGAAAGGAGGTTGTGGTGGGGTGGGTGCTGGTCTCTTCTCACAAGTGACAGTGATAGGACAAGAGGAAATGGCTGCAAGTTGCGCCAGGGGAGGTTTAGACTGGACATTAGGAAGAATTTCTTCACTGAAAGAGTGGTCAGGGATTGGAACAGGCTGCCCAGGGAGGTGGTGGAGTCACCATCCCTGGAGGTGTTTAAAAGGTAGGTAGAAGAGTTTCTTAGGGACATGGTTTAGTAGGGAGACAGACATGGTTGGACTGGATGATCTGAGAGGTCTCTTCCAGTCTTATGATTCTATGATTGTGTGAATGGGAAGGTCACAGTCACTGCCATACCAGATTAAGGCAACCAGGGCATTGTGCTGTTACTGACAGAGACCATTGCCATTAACTGTAACAAATTAAAAGTGAAGCATGCTGCTCATAGGGAGATAGTGTTTCTCCTCCCTTTTCCTAAGAGGTTGAAAAGTGAGATATAGTCCTTTAACTTACCTTTTTCTGAAGTGTTTTAATGATATCTCTGTGGTCCCACCTTTTTTTCTGAATCCTGCTAAGCTTTCATGTAACTTTTGCATTTGTTTCTTTCCAGTAGCAGAGAGTGTATATATTGCTGGCCCATGAAGTGTGCATTATGCTGAATTCATTGGCAAATTGTCGATTTGTAATTTATTGAAGCAGTAGGGGCTAGCAGTTTTAATTAAGCCTTCGATCCACATTGTTTAATGTATCTTGGAAAAAATAAGTGCCATCTAGTTTTCTGTAATTTTCTTTAAGTATCTCTTCCTATGTATCTTGTATTTCATGTGGGGAAAAAAAGTACTCAGCAATTAATTTTTCGTAATACCAATGTATATAAAATACTTACAGTGCAATGTAGTTTCCTTGCTAGAGTCTAGGCGCTTCCTAATTGCTGTAAAGGACTCCATTCTAACTTGATTTGTTGTCAAAAAACTTGATCTTTCTACTCATTTTATGTTTTTCTGTACCTTAAGTGTCCTAATTATCCTTTTCTGCTAATAGAAGTTGACTTTTTTCTTCTTTATGCTATTTTACCATACTTTTTTATTACTTCTGAACAAACTATAGCACATATACTTTGCCATCTGTTATGATATTTTTTCTTAGGAAAATATTTTTTCTTTAAAATTTACTAATTGCTCTTACTGTCTGCTAGGAAACTTTCATTATTTTTTATATTTGTTTCAAGCTACAGAAAAAGGACTCAGTTTGATATTCCACCCCATCCTCCTTCTTCTTTCCCTTCCTCTTCCTCACTCAATTCCGTGTATGCGTGTGTAGAATTTACTCTCCCTTTTCAGCTATTCAGCTGAATTGTGGTGTCTTTGCCACACTTCTAACCCTCTTGACTTCCTGGAATATGAGGCAGAATAAGAATAATTGGAAGCAGTTTCAAATTCTTACAGTCCATGCAGTATTTGTCATGTTTGCAATTGGATTAGAAGCTGATCTTTGATCATTTTTATTTTTTTTAAAAGAGCTGAACGCATTTCTAAGACAAAAAAATGTGAGTGAACAGATGTAGCTGTTTCAGTTACTGCAGCCCTTTTCCCAGGCTACTCCCTGTAAGGAAAGGATATGTTCAAGAAATAGCTGAGATTTCTTTATGTGTTTATTTTTTAAATTAAAAGAAAGATAATTTATTCAAATTTGTTAAGATAAAAAATGAGTCGTTTATCAGAAATTATGGAACAAGCTTCTACATGATCCTTTAAGCACAATCCTCACAAAATAATTCGTGTTCTCTCCTTGGGGAAAAACTTCAAATATCATACTTATTTCTTCATTTTTCATTATAATATTAAACATATATGCTTTTGTATGCTTTTAGGTTAAATTCTTTCACCAAAGAATACAGAACTGAACTCTGTATGTAAGTGCGCAGAGGCCTGACTCAAAGCCATTTGTCAATGCTTGCAATGCTTCTCTAGAGGAGGCCCAAACCCTATCTTCTGTTGCAAATAATGGAGTTAAACAACTTAGAAAACATGAATCTTACTGGTTTCTAGAGTGAGAGAACACTGTATTGCTCAGCCCTCATTGAGGACAGTTGTGTTTGTGAGTGATGTAACAGTTGTAACCAATAGACTTGCAGAAGTGTCTGGACGCAAGATGCAGCCACAAAAAGCATCTTGCAGGATGCATTTGGAACCAGTCTTAGGTTAGCAGAAAGTTTTATATAGTAGAGAATGAGGAAATCAGTTATTTTTGCTGTTCATAATCTTAACTGTTACTGAGAACTTATGAGAATTAATGCTAACTTTTACTAGGTTTTACTGCATATTCCAGCAGAGCATGGTAGGCACTCTAGTGAACTATATGCTAAGTTCCAGGGCTGTTGTGCGAAGTATAATTTATTAACCTCATTTTACAAGATTAAAGTGTGGAGTGCTGACAGTAAATGAGTCTCTCGGTAGGGTAGCCAAGAAAAGAGCCTGGACTTCCCAAGTCACATCTGCTCTTCAACCTTGACAGAAAGTGATGGGTATGTCATGTTCCTGTCACTGGTTTAAGTGACAACACAGCTGTAAATATCTGGCACAGTGGAGTTGAGCCTCTCTGTGCTTGCTACTTTAGCTACTTCTTTGAAACATTACCCAGCAACTTCGAAGATGGTCGTAGTTGTTGCTGAGAAACCAAACAAAAGGCATGGATATTTTAATTCTTATTGTGAGAACATTCACACAGTTAAGCCTTTTTGAACCTTCGTGGGAAACATTTAAATTTGGTTTGCTTCTGAGTGCTTGACATTATGATTATCAAACACTTTGCCATTTAGAGTTTATTGATGTAGCAGTTGCTTCCTTGAGCATGGCTCTTAATAGAGACCAGGGCTATAAAACATTCCTCTCCTTACCTCTGTCCTTTGTTCATGAGGGACATTATCCACTGAGGCAAAGCTCTCATGAGCGAATTATGTTCCAGTGTGCAAGCACTAGGTAGCACGTGCCATTTTATGGACACTTCAGTATTTCAGCTAACTCCATCTGTTCAATACACTAATTACAAATTCAGCCACAAACACCACTGTTTAGAGGCATATCATAAAAAGTTAGCTGGAAGTGATTTGTATCCATGTATACTGCATGTTCTTTATTCTGCACACCATGCAGCTGTTACATTTGATGATCGTTCCAGGCTCAAATTGGAACACAATAGTGATTTTTCCTGAGGCTGTTTACTGTAATAAGTTCTGTGTTTTGTGTGGTTTTACAAGGACATGGGTTCTCCACGTTTGAGGTACTCTTTGAAAGACAGAACTGAAAAGAAAAGCATTAATATTAGCTTGAAAATATCGAAGACCTAGATAATTCTCTATAATCATATCTAAAAAGCTTGTGACTATTACTTTCAACATTTTCAGAAATAATTTCTTTAATACTCCTTAAATGTGTAAATTAGATAAATTAACAACAGTGGAGATCTTTTTAATTTTACAGATTCCAGCATCTGTTGAAGGCAGAGATAAACTTGCAATTAGTAGGCTAAGATGTGAGTACATACGTCTGCCCAAAGTAGTCCAGTAGACAATATTTCTTCCTTCTTCAAGAACTGTTTCATTTTGTATTCATTAACTCCTTCTTGGAAAACATAGACACAATTCTTTGAAGAGGGCTTGTAACTCACATCTGCAACTCCTTTCAAAATTTCTTTAAAGAGTAGATAGGAGAGTTTGGTCTCTTCCTGTGATGGATCACACTCAGCCAGTGGGCTCTTGACTGAACAGCTGCAACACGAAGTATTTGTTATTAACCCTTTCTTTACCTCTTCTCCTCTCCTACACATTTATACCTGTGCTCTGTAAGGGCAGAAAGGTGTGGGCTGGACACATTAGCCAAGAAAGGATCTGGGCATTAAATAGGGAGGGGTGCATCTTTTGGTAGGCTGCATAAGGTACCTCAACCCGGTAGAGCAGCTACCTTTGTAAGGCTACCTTGCTTCTCAGTATGCTTCTTTTGAATGGCTCTAACAGGCTCCTATTTGGCTTTCTAGTTGTCCTCGATCACATTCAGATGCATTTAACCCTTTCTGTAGGCACTGCTGTGTCTCTGAATACCCAATGTTAAGATTGTACTGTTGGGCACAGGTATTGAAGAGTCCAGACACAGACAATCTTTTTTTTTTCTTTATTCACCACTGAATGTCTAAGCCAACTCACTTTTGTATTTGAAAGTTCATGAAGGTAGCAATATTTCCTTTCTTGTGTACCAGTGATGTGACATGCTCATTTTTCTTCTACCTAACCCTGCACCAGGCTTTCAAATATGTGCCTCCCATCTCTTAGGCGAAAGTCTCTGCTCCTCATTTATAAGGTATTCCAGAACACAACTTGTTAGAGGTCTCTTAAATTTCTCAGCTTGAAGACGTTCCCAGGTCCAATAAATACTGAAATGTTTCACCTTTAAACTGAAAATATTTACTTCAGAGGGGGAAGGCAGTACAGACACTTCAATACGTACTGTTCAAAGTTAGCATGTGATTCAATGGCTGAACTTGTAATTTCCCATCGCATGCCTTACAAATATTCAGTCAGTGATGTGTCTTTAAGAAAAGCGGAAGGTGTTTAAGAGCACTAGACTCCAGATCCTGTTGCATCCCCTACTTTTTTCGTAACACTTACT
This sequence comes from Neomorphus geoffroyi, assembly GCA_033558235.1. NCBI lineage: Eukaryota > Metazoa > Chordata > Aves > Cuculiformes > Neomorphidae > Neomorphus > Neomorphus geoffroyi. Next base: position 26,279,410 of record JAUMJM010000002.1, read on the forward strand.
TTTGAGGATATAGCATTTTGTAACTCAGTATTTACTCTGTTACACAACATATTACTAATTTAAGTCCACAGTATCACTGTAAAGAATTTCAATTATTGATTTAAACACATGTTTGTAGTATTATGTCAACATTTTTTTGCAGATTTACAGATTGATCCATTATATTTTCATCCAAGTGTGCAATGAACACATCTTATTGTAAGAAAGTGCCAAATTTTAAAAGAGAACTTCATATGAAATGGGAACATTTCTCCTGGAAACTTTCAAAAATCTATCTTCCATTTAGTCTTATTTATTATCAATTGAAATCATCTCTGTACCAGCTACCAGGAGTTGGTACACAAGACAATTTGACTTTGATTGTGAGTACTTTGTGAGTTATGTTCCATGACTCAAAAACGCAAAAAAAATTGCTTGATGTAGAAATAAGTTGAGAAATGCCTTCTTATGTCAGAAAAGCTTTACAGAGATTAAAAGAAAGAGAAACTAACTGAGAGTAAACTGAAATAGAGCTGACAAAAAGTTAGTATGTTAGAACTTCAGAGGAGTACCTAATTACATTTTTTTTTTATTTCATTTTCTGCTGCAGCGCCTATATAAGTAACCTGAATTTGCGAAGAGCCTGACAGCTTCAGCAGGAGCTACTGTCTAGGACTGTTCAAAGTCTATCTAATAAAGACACATCTTGAAGTAGTTTTGCTTTACGTTTTAGTAAATTGTAGCCATCAGTTACCCTCACACTTGAGGTTTATGCAGAATTCCTCTATCCTTATGCTTTCAAAGCCAGAAAATGGGTAAAAATTCAGAATTGAACAAAAAGAGTAGACCAATTTCTGAAAACTTAGAGAGCAAAAAAAACTTATTTCTAGTATTCCTCAAATAATTCACCAAATCACCTACTTCCAAGGAACAGACATCATTTTGCTTCTGTAACTTCTAAAACTTAGATCGTACATTCATAAGTCAAAGATGGTCAAATAGATACTACTTTATCCCATCTAAGCCTAGACATTTATCCTCAATGGGCTGAAATTTCTAAGCAGAGAACAACTGTCATTTAGAGACTGGAAGTGAATCTGTGCCCCAAATCTGTATATTGTACTATTATAGTAGTAACATACTGGAAGTTCAAGCTGCAACTGCAGTGTAGCTGGCTATCCAGACTGTGCCTATGTGTGTATGCAGCATGCATTGTCCTCACTTTCCTGGCTGGTCCAGGTGCTTGCCAGCTATTCTTCATCTAGGAGAAGCAATGAACTGACTTGAGACAAAATAACTGATTAAACCCCTGGCTGGCTTGCTGCCAGATCTGTGACTAATTGTTACAGGAGCGCTTCAGGTGGAAAATTCAAACAGTTCTGTAGATCCCCCCAGGCATCTCCTGCTGTCCACAGGCCAATTGATAGGCATTATTTATCTATTTAAATGTGCTGATTAACGTGCTGGGTAGCAGATCTGGCTGTTGCAGAGACTTCCCCAGGCAGTTCCTGCTGTAGAATTGACCAAATAGTACACAGGAAAGTTGCTTGTTAATACTCTGCAGAAATTGTTTCTGCAGATGTAAAATGCTCACATGGAATGGTGTTTTGCATACAAAAAATTAGAATATATTGTTTATAGTTTAAGGGAATCAATAGAAATAGATCATGTATGCACTAGAGTTGTTATGTAGAACTGCCATTCAACCAGCTTATAAAAAAATACTAGAACCAACACTTCAGGAAGTCTCTCCTTGTCTCCCTTAAAATGGACTCCCATCACCACCTGCACAGTCACTGTTCAATTTGTTGGGAATTTGATTCCCCAACTGAATATTGTCTTATGCAAAAGATCCCAACAAAGAAGAGAGTTTGGGGGTTCTGATTGCTTGGTGTTTTGGTTTTGTTTGTTTGTTTCTTTGTTTGTTTAAAAACTGTCTGCAATTGCCTGTGCAGTAGTATGTTCCCCTTACCTGCATCCAAATTTTTCATGGGATAAAACACAATCATCTACCTTCCTCTTTGCCTATGCTTTGATTTTTGTAGGGAAAAAAACTGAACTTGAAGCTAGAGGAAGTCAAGATGTTCTGCAATGAGTATTGATGCATAGATAACCAAGAAACAGGATGCTGTGATGTGCTGCAGAACATAATTGACTCTACAGTACCAGCTCTCTCTAAAGGTCCATGTAATGTACATGGAGAGAGAAAGACAAGGCATCTGCACAGGGAAGATCAGATAAAGAGATATACATCACAGTTAGTAAGACGGGCATAGAGTGGCTTCTGTGGCTAAGAGAATAGTTAACACATTTTGAATGGGAAGAGGATAGTCAAGGGGGAGAAATAGTGGCTCTTGCTGACAGTGGGTAGAAAAGACAAAAGAAAATTGTCCATCAACTTGAGTCATCAAAATTTGATTATTGCCTGCTGCCAGTCGAGCATGGAACATGGGCTGGTAGTCTGTGAATCAAAGTACCTCATCAAAGTGGCTGAAATTATGTGAGTTGAACCAACACCTTACTTAACTTAATGTCATATCTTATCCTGAGGCAAATGAAACCATCTTCCCTCTCTTGCAACCTACCAATTTGTGGCAGGGAAACTTGAAGAGCCTCTGGCTACACGAGGTGGGTGGTGCTGGGAGAAATGTTCAGACACCAAATAAGGACATTTTGTTTAGGAAAGAGCTAATAAAATTAAGTTCTTCACCAACCTTTTCTTGAAGAAAAATGTGAATGTTTTTGATTTTTTGATGAATTGCTTTAGAATCATTAAAATAAAAAATTTCAAAGTGAGAAGAAGTCTGGAACATGCAGTAACCCAATAAAAAACTCATTTTAAGATGTGCTTGGATGTTTTTGGTTTAATTTGTTGGTCTATGTCATCCTATTTTCAAAACTTTCAAAATTTCATGAAAAGATAAAAACAGTCATATGATCAGAAGCAGTCTATAGTGAGCTGTCACAGTTGACATTTCATAAGCAGTCATAATATGGTATTTATTTTAACAAACCACTTGGAAAATATTACATCATATATCCAAGGAAGTCAGAACTGATTTATTACCGATAAGCAAACAGAAGATAAGAGTTATATTTACACTGTGTTATATAGTTTGACTAGCTGTGAAATGAACACTTATTTCTAGGAGGCTTTGGAAGAGATTTTTTTATGAAAAACAAGAAAGAAAACTCTCTTAGAATGATTGAATTTCTCATGGGCAAAAGAAGTGTAGGATTTCAGGTTAAGTGTTTCACTAATGCCCAGTCTGGCCCCAATGCCATAATTATAGTAATCAAACAATATTTATTTATAGTATGTCTCTTTTGCACTAGTCTCATGCATACTAAATATTTACAATTCAATCTGCAGTTTACAGCTGCACATTGGCAGCAGCTTTTTTAAATATTTAATAAACTACTCCACTTAGCAGCTTATATATCATTTGGGAATAATGCAACAGAATTGCTGGCAAGTTATATGACCTCTTAGGATGCTTCTTCATTCCAGAACAAACCTAATTGTTATTACTGTAATCAGTTTTACAATCTTATATGACATGAGATCACATTGCACCATGTTAATCGTATCAGTGGATTCCAAATTTTAGATTCTTATTATGATATTTTTGTGCATAGTATGGGAAATGTCTTTTTGACTGATTCATGATTACTGTTTTTTTCTTAAGCAAATGTAGGCTGTGTTTTTATTAGAAAAGATAAGACCTAGACACACACCAAAGCTGTATCTTTGAAACAAGATTTAAGCAATATTTCAGTGTAGATTCTCTTGAGACTTAGCTTTGTGTACAGAACCTTGAGATTTGCAAAATTGAAAGACATCGTTATTGAGTAATTACAATAATAAATTTTAACTAGAAGGAAGCACTTGCTAAACTCTTGAATTCTGTTACATTGCTCACTCTTAATCATTTCTTTTCCAGGGCTGCAGCACAAACTGAAACATGCAAAGGGGCATAGCACCATGTGCAGTAATCTAATGGTGTAAAAGCACCTGTCCTTGTCCTTGCTGTGGGGAACAGCTGAGCTGTAAGACTGGAAATCATCCAATTCTCAGTACTTATTGAGTGACTGAGCATTTATTTGACTACTAGTCAGTCCACAGGAAGACAAAAAGAAAAAAGGAGGGAAGCAAGGAAAGACTACACAGAAACGGCTGTGCAAATCAGCTGCAGCCTTTAATTTGCTGGAAATACTGGAAATAGAAATAATAATGCTTGTGCAGTATCAGCTGTACAGTATTCTAACCGAGATTTTGCAGCTGTGAATTGCTTTTGCCCTGAAACCATTTCAAAATGTAATGTTTGTTTTGGGAAAGGTCAGATCACTGCAGAAATCTGTGGTCTTCTGCCTGCCTGGGAGAGGAGGGGCTGAGGCTGCAGATAATTTGTGCTTGCCAGGCTGTGGAGGAAGGATTCTTGAAATTTAGAATAATAATAATAATAATAATAATAATAATAATAATAGTAATGATAAAACAGAATCATAGACATTTAAAAAGTAAATAGGATTAATTTAACCATTCTTGGGCATGTGAAAAGTTGGGCTTTCTTGCATCTAAAAGATTACTTTGCTTTTGACTCTTTTTAATAAGTCACGTTGAATATTTAATGATGTTTCTTACAAATGTCCACATTAACTAACCATGACCCTTTATCTAGGGCAAGAAAAGAGAACACTTTACTTAATGGCCCAATGCCTGGGGAACCCTATTTTCTTTAAAGTACAGAACAAGTAAGGACATTTATAGGTCTAGTGGGATATAATAAAAAGTGCCCGATTTGCATTGATAGTCAACAGGAGTCCTCTCTGGACCTTTAAAAAACTCCGTTTTTTCCAAATAATGAGAGTTCATGCAGGTTACATCCTAAAGTTAAGTGCAGAGATAAAGGCATTCAGGAGGAAAAACACCTATCCTAAAATCTTCATAGGCAAATTTTGACTTAGATGAATAATTTTCTGCTTCTGTAAAATGCCTCATCTGTTGTCAACTCATTTAAGATTGTTCTGTTTGTGTCTTGAGAGGGTAGGTGGCATGGCTAATTTCCCAGCAGTTTTGGCTTCTCAGTCTGGTCTTAGTGCAAAACAAAAACTGGTACTTGTGAAGTGAGAGCAAACAACCTGATTCTTTGGAGCTACAGGCAGCCTTTCTTTTCATGAGGCACTGTTCTCACTCTGTATTCTTCTCGCTTCTCTTTAGGTATTGCATGACGAGGACAAAGCTAGAAGCCTGCTTGCCCTCTGTCCATTGTCTATAGACACTGGAAAGAGACAGAGATCCCACAAGCAATTGCAGAGCTCACTGGTGAGTTGTATCATATTTTGTGAATGCCTATCACATGGCTTGGTGATAGAGGACTCTATTGTGGCAAGGGCCATGAGGATAATTGAGTTCAGTATATAATGTGAGATTATTCTGGACCTGCAATTCCCTTCCTGAATGCCTTCAGAGAAAGGTAGGAAATAGTGACTGATTCATCTTCCTGATGAACTTTTGGCTTTTATATTTTCAAAGACGTTTTTGAAGGTAAAGGCAAGAGTTTAATGGAAATTTACTTTAAATTAATGATAACTCAATTCTGTGTCTTGCTAGAAAGCATTGAATAAAACTAATGATTTATTCAGCAGAATAACAGTGTAAAAATTAGTAACATTTTCTATTTTTTTTCATAGAAAACGTGCTTCCTTTTCTGTTTATCTCGTATGAAGCATTTTCAATTTGTTGTGTTAGTGATTTTGAATACAGTTAGATACAAATTATTGCTGATTCCCTTTGCTTGCAGTCACTTTTCTAAAAAACTAATTCTTCATGACTTTTAACTTTTAAGATTGAAGTTAACTTATTCATTTTCAAATGCTTGTGAAATTTTTAGAAGATATCAATACCCATAAAAAGATCACAAACAAAAGCATGGACAAGAGTATTTGAACTATCATAATAACTTTGTTGATGAAAGGTAACAACAACTGCATGTAAAATAATTAAGGGATTCCTTTTCATCATTATAATCCTAGCAAGGTCTATAAATCCATTAATGCATAAGTTCAACAGCCTCTTTTGGCTTTAATGCATTGAATGCTAATTTAGCAGGGCAAATTCCTTAAGAAATATGCAAAAGGTTTTCAGGGTTTTTTCCCATCCAGAGAACAGATGTTTTCAGCCAGGAATAGCATGTTGAGTTTCATTAGAGATCCATACAATAATTAAGCTGTTTCAAAGAAGTAATTCTTAGCCAAATCAACTGTGCCGCTCCTGTCTTGCAATGAGACATTTAAGGGTACGATTTTGAAAGCATCTTTAAAAAAAAAAAATCAGAAGGGCATGCCTTCTGCTTTGTCAGAATAATTGCTCCTATTCTAATAGTTCGTTTTCAGTCAATTATGAGTCCACTTTTCTGACCGAAGGGTATTGTTTAAAAACTTTGTGAGAGTAGTTTCCTCTAAATGGGAAGATAATTTGCAGGGGAATGGACAAATATTTGTTAATTTTTCGTGAGCATGAAATTTCAAAGCCAGCTTTCAAAATTCTTTTGTGTCTGTATTCAAGAAATTGGCCTCAACCCATTACACACACATATGTTTTTATGTCCTACATATATGCTAACACACACATATACCAAAGATGTGTTGTCCAAATATGTTACAGGTGCCGCATTTTGACCATTGTCCAGGGTTTAGAGTCAGGGTTATACTTAGCTCTTTTATGTTCTGTGTTTGAATAAAAAATATAATATGGTACTTCGTTTTTACTTTCATTCCATATATTGGCTCCTACTTACTCAAATAATCATAATATTAACCAGAATCCATGGAATTTAGCATTCCTTTCATTAAGGATTCTTTTAAATTTGAGGATTTCCTTCTCTGTCTTTTCCACCCCTCTTTTCTATTTCTTTGAAGAGAACGTGGATATAATATTGTGTGCAACTTGAATAATGCAAAATTATAAAACCTGTAAGAATAGCTCTGGTGAGTCAGACCAAGAATACGTTCGTTTTCTTTGGTATCTCACCTCTGACAGCGGCCATAAATGGGTGATCAAGAAAAAGTAATGAGAAGAGAGCAAGAATATAGCAAAAATTTTCTAAATGCTTTCTCATCCTCCATCTACATATCTCAAGATTTCCATGTCATTAATAATTCCCAATAGCTTTCATTTCGTGAATCTTCCTGTCTCCCTGCTAACCATCCGTAAATTTAGCAACTGCTATATTGGTGGTAAAAAGGTACCAAATTTATTTCGTATTGTTACATATTGTGTGCAGCCTATAATTTCTTTCTGAAGGGCAGCCTGATAGTAGATTGCATTTTTAAAGTCTAATATTACGTAGATAATCAACATGTCTATCAGAAAACAGCCAGAGTTAAAGTCAAAGTTTATATTAAGGTGTTCTGAGGTCATCAATAACAGAGTGGTTTGCTGAGATGTGATGGATTTGAAATTTTATAACTATATTAATGCATTAATGCAACCTACAAATTCAGTTACTAGCTTTTTGTTCATTTAGAGGCCTTAAGCATAATTTCATCCGTTCCATTTGCTAACAATTAAAAGAATGCACATGGAAATTACCAATAAACGAAGAAACTAGTGCAAATTCAAATGGATGAGGCATTACGTAATTACATCGTTTACCTATTGCATTTCTGTTTCTTTGTGTCACTTTGCCTACGCTTCTACTTTTTAGCTTAGAAATTAAACACATTTTCACTCTTTTTCATACCAATACACTGGACCAAGTTAGAGAGTAGGATGTAACATATTGATAAATTTATGAAAATGAGAGGAAAAAAGTGTAAGATTGCCTGGGGAAATCTAAAGAGAGTATAAAGGGAGTTGAGATTAGAGTAATATGCATATTAATGAGTCAGAATAAGGTATCCATTTATATCACTTCAACTTCTTCAATCCATTTCTGAAGTTGTCCCTGGTGAGGAGGCTTAATTCAAAGCACAGAAATGCTCTCCAAGTTCCTGAACTCAAAGAAAATGTAATTAACATCACTTGCCAAATGAGTCCACTGCCTTTTTTTGGGACTGTGAGCAGAAGCCTATGTGCTTATGCTGAATCTGTGAGATGAAACAACACCACAACGGCTCCTGTACATTGCTCTTCATCACCACAGTTCTAAACTATGTAAGATTTTTGGTCAACAATTCTTATTTTTAAACTATTAATTATATACAATATTTATTTATTTATATGTAAAATATGAAAAAGTAACATTAATGCTTACATTCAAACAAACAAATATTCCCCACACCAAAACATTCGGTTATCATTATTATAATTATAAAATGATGGCCATTATGACAATACTACCTGTGGCCTTGACATAGTTATTTCCTAGGTTGAGGATGCATGAAAATTTTGTGCCCTGTTTAAAAATAACTTCTGGCAAGCATTAACGTTATAAGACTGATTGCTCTACATTATCAAAATTTTACATTTAAATTAGAATTCCTCATACTGGAAAACTAGTGGAATAAGTTTTTCTTTTTATCTTTCTGTTCTGGCTTTCAATTCAATTCACAGTCTTTCTGATTAAAAGTAAGGATGTGCTGAGATTTGAATGCCCTGTATAAAAGAATTTTAATTCATTTAAAGCTAGTGAAAATAAGTTAGAATGTTTTTCATATTTTTACTTACTATTATATTGTTTGTTTTTCTAGAAAATTTCTGCCTGGTTTTGCTGGCTTGAATTGAGGAAGATCAGCTGTTATTAAGAATATATTTATTCATGTTTATTAGTAACTTCAGATGAGAACAGGCATTTTTCTCTGTGATTCAAGTAGTTTCTCTTCAGTTTACCTGAGATTTCAGTAATTTGATCAAATAGCAGAAATAATGCACTGATTTAGGTAGGTGGTTACCTGGATTTGGATAATCTCAAGCAAGTTTAGCCATCTAACATGCAAGAAAGATTTATTCACTTTAAGCAGTGACATCATCCTGAGGTCAACGTAAATTGCGCACTAGCCTCTGATGGCTGCCTAAGTATAATAAAATAGAAGTCTATATACATCTATATTTATTCATCCTAGCTGTATTATTACTGGCACTGCTGAAATGAGTGGTTTGTAATGTTTGCTAGATTGAAATCTTATTTGCCTATCCTGTTTAAAAAGATATATTCAATAACTGCAAGGAAGTCAATATTTGTTGCAGGATAATTTGCACAAGTGAAATGAGATTAAATTAAATTGGTTAAAATGCTTACTTCCTATAACATAAAGCTTCTGCATATCCCCAGCAATACAATTTGAACTGGTAATAATCAAGAATCTCAGAAACTATCAAAGATAGTAGAGATATAGATTAAAGCTTCCACTGTTTTCTGTATCAGTGACTCCTTTTTCTTGAGGCTTAATGCAAAGTGGAAGACTGAGTTTGCAGAATAACTGTCTTTGCATTAATTATATTGATGTCCTTCATGCCATTATGAGTCATCACGTAACTTTTCCTGTGCAATACAATCTCTTTTCTTAAATCCTCACTTTTGTATTGTGCAACATTTCAAATCTTAGCTTTTTGTAATTTTAACTAAGATTACCACTAATGTCATGACTGAGGCGAGAGAAGTGTTTCTATCTCTATTATTTTGCAATGAAAATTTTGACTTTCATTTTGTATTAGGCTTACTTCACAGAAATATTAGTAAATAGCGGTTTTGCAAACATGTTTATTTATTTCCACTGACAAGAATACTGTTTAATCAAATTATTTGAGGTAATGACTTTGAAACAAAGCACCCGATTGAAACATAAAATTTTATCTGGGGTACCTCAGAGTACTCAAGAAATGAAATGAAGATCAGTGTCATCTTTGCAAATAAATACAGGTACATCATTATCCTTTGTTTAAAAAAAAAAAAAATTTATCTGTGTTCGGTTAACTTGTGAGCAGCTCATTATAGCAGTCATACTGCAAGTTGAAAGAAATTGACAGATCATAGGAATAAGCCTTACTCAGTCCTGGCTAACCTAATTAGTTTGTAACTTGTTAAGTAAGGCCTAGTAACTTGTTTTGTGAGCAGGTAATTAAGTCCAGTCTGCAATGACTTTTGCTTTTGCACACTCTCTTATTTCTAGAAAGAATTAAGTAATTTAGCCTTTCCTTTACTGGAGGCACTAAGTAGCTACACCTCAAAGTGCCTCTCAGTTTTCACAAAATTATTACAGTGATTTTTTTCCCCTTTATATAAAAAGGAGATGTGATGGACACTCTGGAATAGCGAGTGGGCTCAGGATTACCAGTAGAGGAGGGAACAAAACAGGAAGACACCATGGTAGCCTAAACTGCATTCCTTCTTGGAAATAGGTCTCAAATAATTGTCACTTCTTTTAAAAGGCAGTGATCAGACTAAGCCATAAAATTATGAGTCTTGGTAAGAGCTAAAAAATTCAAACAAAAAAAATTTTAACTAGAAATTAAATATATTTAGAGGGGCACTCAGTTTTTTGGGGGGTTTTGGTTTGGTTTGGTTTGGGTTTGTTTTCACAGAAAATATTTTATAAATTTATATGTGCTATTTTGGAGTGACCATAATGGATTTTCAACTATGTTAAGTAATAAGGTCAGTTTAAAAAGAGGCAGTGTGCATACATTTCAAAAAAGCTTGAAGCTATGAGAATTTTTAATGAAACACTGATTTTTTAGTTTCAAATGACACATAGATTTAGAAATTGTTAAATGTTTCTTGTAAAATTAATAAGTTCAGTAGAACTGATTTTTTTTCTTCTTTTAGGGATTGACCCCAAACCATCAATCAGTAATATGCTGTAGTCAGCTATACCCAGTACATGGTATAGCTGTGTTACTGAAGCACACCTCTTTAGACTGTATTTTGAGTTATATGATTATGTTTTCAAAAGGAGAATACTAAACTTTAGATTTTTAACTCAGAGCTTGTCACAAAATTAAGGGATTTTATTCTTAATAATGTTGAATGTTAAAGCTGGTGAGTTTAGGCTTTTTTTTTTTTACAACTGTAGAAGTAATTTTGCCTTATAGGTTCTCTACATATCTTCAAAATACTGCTCTGTGTCTTTGCAAACATGGGACAAGCTTACTGTTAGATTACCCTCCAAATGCCAGTCCTATTTTGTTACCATGTTTTTATGATTCTCATGTTATCAAGAAACTATTCTTAATTGCATCAGACTATTTCAAGAGAAATTATGTAAATACTCTTCCATAATAATTTACTGCATTAAAAAGGTGATACTCTGTTACACTCTGTCTGTCTTACAAAAATTTTGGGCCCTGTCTGTATTTATGGTAAGGAAAATTTTAATAAAAATAATAGGAAAAAAAAATCACCACCTTTACAGTTGTAACTTGCTGTCTTAGGGAACTGTTTCAGGATTCCTGGATCCAGCTCCTACCTTCTTCACTGATATTGTGTGGTTTTGGCATGTCTTGAAGTCAGATAACTCATGTTTTTTGCCGAAGTGTCTGATGGTGTTGTGCTTTTTGTCACACAGCGTATCACAGTGTCACAGTATCATAAGGTTGGAAAAGACCTTTGAAATCATTGAGTCCAACCTATGACCCAACACCTACACCTACACCTACTCATCATCTAAACCATGGCACTAAGTGCCTCATCCAATCTCTCTTTAAACACCTCCAGGGACAGTGACTCCACCACCTCCCCGGGCAGCGCATTCCAATGGCCAAACACCCTCTCAGTAAAGAACTTCTTCCTAATGTCAAGCCTAAACCTCCCCTGGCGAAGCTTGAGACTGTGTCCTCTTGTTCTGTCGCTGGTCACCTGAGAGAAGAGACCTGTCAACCTGGTCATGCAAGGGGAGAAGACAATCTTTACTGCAGCTCAGCCACCTGTCTGCTAATAGAGGAGGCCTTTTCTTCGTGGGGCCCAATATATGACACAGAAAAAGGAAACACTATGGTTAATGTGGAGTACTGTTGCTTCTTAGGAAAAATTTCTTTAATGAAAGCGTGGTGAAGCATTGGAACAGGCTGCCCAGGAAACCGGTGGAGTCACCAACCCTGAAGGTGCTGAAAAACATATAGATGTGGCACTTCAGGACATGGTGTAGTAGGCATGATGGTGTTGTGTTGGTAGTTGGAATTAATGACCTTGGAGGTCTTTTCCAACCTTAATGATTCTCTGATTCTGTGATTCTCCATGGCTTCATGGCCCTCAGGCACGGCAGGCATGTATGCACCAAGCAAGCAGTAGAGGAGCTGAGGCTGCCTGGGTGTGCGAAGGAGACTCCTCACTTAAGACGACTGCAAAAGTGGAGGTCTGCTCCTTGCGCTTGATGCTCAATATGTGAGGCTGGGCAGTTCGGTCTGGCTTGATGTGAACTGCAAGTTTTCATTTGTAAAACAAGAATTATTTTCTCTTGCTGCATTGCTCTGGGGAGATAAAATACTTCTTTGGTTAAAATTTGGTTACAAACAGGAGTTCATCTGAGACGTGTCTGCTATTTCTTGTTCACTTTTTTTGTGTAAGGAATGAGTAAGTATTGTTTGTCTGAATTTAAATTAATATAATAGTAAGATGTCAAAACACACTAAAGACATTTAGAAATAAGTCTTGTCATTATGAAGCACACACACCCACTGGAAAGCTGCTTTGAGACGCTTCTGATAAGAAGGTGTAGCAGTGCAGGAGTGGAAATATATTTTAAAGTCTGACAGGTCTAACAAGGTTCTTTGTACTGAAGGGAATGATTATTTTGATGGGGAAGCTTAAAAACATAGCACAATAATAATGTTTGTGTCAGCAACTCTCAGTGAAAATCAGTTCAATGCTTCTTCAGACTGAGTGATTTGCAAATGAAGACCGAGTTGAACAGTGACACGGCAGTACCATGTAGCTGTACTTACTAGACTTTGATAAGCTAGGTCCTTGAAACAATATAGCCATGTTAGAATAACTCTTGCAAGGCTGTTTAGTCCTGCGGAGAAGCAGGGTTTATTAGCTTGGACAGAACGTGTTCAGTGCTTCCAAGATTTATCTCCTTCACTTTCATCTGAAGTGTGCCAAATAAACACTCAGCTATCCAACTCCATAAGAAAACTGACTCCATGCTTAAGAGCAAATTTTAAATCTACTTATTGTGTATTTCACTGTTGAAAAATGCCCCCAAATGTGTGCAGAACAGCCACTTCTTGTTAAAGATAGTGTGGAGTTCCCCTTTGAAAATATTGTTTTCTCAAATAGATCTGATTAGTGATAAAGGAGAGGAAAATATGACTTCAAGATTTTTCTCAGTTATTCTGAGAGCTTGCTTACTACTTGTACATGGCTTGAAAGCCCTATTGCCATTAATCCATGCAAAATTTTCAGAAAGTTATATCATTACTATCACCGCACAGGTGCTGAGAACATGGAGCTGAGCTCAAAGCTTTCCATTGTTCATCATTGCTCCGGGGATTTGGGGCTTTTCCATGCCAGCAAAGAAAAAAAGGAGTGGAAATCCTGGAAGCAAGGACTGTTGTATTTGAATCGAGGGTCTTAGACTTTGGACTCAACTGTGTAAAGCCATTAGGTATCTATCCTAAAGATGAGAAGAAATGTCTACTGACTGTCACTGGGAAATACTGCATTTCAGTAGATGTTATCTATGACTAATCTAGAAGCACTCTGGCTATTAGCATGTGCACATTATTTCTTCCATGCACTAATATCCTCTCTGGCTTCCCGAGATAAGTGATTAGCCCAAGCTCAGTCCTACAGTTCAACATAACAAGAATTTCACATGAACTACCGAACAGTCCACAATACACACAATGTGCACGGCTCTGTCTAAACAAGTGACAAACAAATAACAACTCTGTTTGTAGACAGGAAATTTGATTCAATCTAGTAATTTCAGATGACTAATATTAGAAAGATAATGAGGAGTTCTCAATAGTATTCTAGGTTTACAGATTCTCTTCACATGATGATTTTCATATCCAATATGTATATTTATATGTAATTACTTGTAATTTTTTATAGTAACTCTATTTTTTTAATATTCTCTGAACATTTTCTATTAGCTACTCTACAAAGGCTTCTTAAACCAATTTGTCCTGGTGTAATCCTGGGTTATACTGAAGTAAAACTACTACCTGAATTCCCTTGGGGCTGAGTAATCAACTGGAAAATTTTACTAAGTCCTTGATGTCCCTATTTTAATGCTAAATTCCCTAACTTTAAGAAGAACTTGCCAATAATTTCAGTCTTTTCAACAGAGAAAATTTTAGAATGGGTGGGGGTAATAAACAACAGCTTATTTAAAAGAAAAAATCTAAATGTTTTAAGCTTTTTCAGATTAAAAAATATGGAACTTAAAACATTCAATTGTTTCAATTTCAATGAAAATACACCTTTTGGGGAAAAGATTCTGTCTGATATTTTCAGCAAAGCACTAACTGTACAAAAGAAGAAACAATTTTTCAAAGTTAATTTATCAGAAAATATATGTCAACTTATGGTCATACTATTACTTACAGCTTTGAGCCACACTGTCATCATATTCGAAAGTCATCTAGTGTACTCATATGTGTTAAGTCTTTTTCAATGGTTGTTAAAAAAAAAGTAAAGAAAAAGAAAAACTAAAATGAAACCATCAAATTGTATTATTAGGATAATAACAAAGTTTCTTTTTGGGTGGTCATAAATCTAGTCAACCAAATCAGAAATGATAATGACATAAATGTTACAGTCTGTCAAGAAGAAAAAACAAAGAAAAAGGTAAACTAGAATAGACAAATAGATGAATAGCTCTGCTTTTTTTTGGTGAACAGTGTGAGTCATGCTGTGAAAAATTGAATTTGTTTGCAAGTTTTATTAAATATTAGAAAAGAACCAATAAGAAAAGAATATATTATTGCCACATAATTTCTGAGTGGAACATGGATTTTCAGTCAAGTAAGTCCCATCGAAAGCGACTGAATCTAATAGATACAACTACTCATTTTTTGCTTCAGTTAGATTCAGTGAGGTTATCAAACCTTTGGTCTCTGTGTACCAGAACAGCTCAAGCCTCTGAAGCAAAGGTATTATAACTGTCCGAATTGTGATTTAGAAGTCAAATGTATTGTTTTCTCATAGCATAACAATGCTATGGATAAACTGAGTTGATGCTATATAAGCAGGATATTTTCCCCTTAGTTTATGTTTAGCTGGATTTTTTTTAGCTGAAGGAAAAACATTACACAGAATGTAGAGCTGCTATCTTACCCTCATTGAGATATATACCCCTCCTAAATGCCTTCTAAATATTGACAAGCATGTCAGCTTACTTTGCTATGAAGTTATTTGCCATTTCTTTTCGAGACATTCATTATCCTGTACAAATTACAAGAGTCAGATATGGGCTGCTCTTCAGTATATTTATAAGCAAGTAAATGGTTAGGGAATTCAAAAGGCGTCAGTTACAATGGCAGTGCAAATCAAGGAACTCCATACACATTAAAGGTGCACTGTAGCTCTTCTCACCCCACAGACCATCTGTCCTGGACCCTACAAATGTCCTTAAAAAGCAAGATGAGAGAAGGGAATTGTGCAGAACTCTGCAAGAAAGATCTGTTATATAGAAAAGTAACTGCACGGATAAAACTTGAAG